>CM059016.1:23639178-24895428 GCA_030272315.1 Paspalum vaginatum
CGAACCCACCTGGATCTTTTCAATTCAGCTCATAAGACATAGCTTGTATACAATTTTAGTTTAGAATTTAGATTTAAGCAAGGTGTCATAAATGCTTAGGCAATAACTTAACAAATGCATACGACTAGCATATCCAAGCATGAAAAGATAGCATAACATTCAACATTCCTACACACGCTAGGTGGCCAAGTCAAATGGTTATCATGGTTTTTGTTTTTCAAGAAACAAAAGTGACTTAGGACACAAATGATATTAGACAGATTCAAGGAGCTTAGCCAACCATGATCATGCAAGCACTATACAATCTAGTACAAGCAAGTACTAACTAGACATTCTAGAAGAGCTCTAGTGCTAGTGAAGTGAAAATGCATACTGTTGGCGTTTCTTAGCCTTCAGGTATAATTCTGCAAGCGCACGGTAAATGCGTTGTAGCTCTTTCACCCAAGAGTATTCCATGGTATCGAATCCACAGAGAACGAGGAGTATAATAACACCTAACACATCCAACCGAACTAGTAAAGCTAGCAATGTAGAGGATGAAAGATAAGGGAGCAGGTTCTCGACAAATGTTAGATCACCTTACTATACTAAGCATACAAAGAGATATACTTGTCATGTAAACATAGACACCAAAGCTGTAGCACCACTGCTAGGCACCAGAGTGCTGATTACCCAGCCGAGAAAGGCGGGTACTATAGGATAAGGCTATATCGTCAGCGAGTCTATCCGAACGTATGGGATTGGAATACTGAGAACACAAAAGCTATCACCTAATGTGTCTACCAAGCAGAGCTGCGTGGGATAGCCGACCAACCAAGGTAAACTCTAAATATGAACACTGTCGTGCCACTCAGAGAGTCTACTACTAATTGGTAATGAGCCAGAAAAAGCAAGCACTACTATATAGCCAACGCTATAAGCATGCACAAGGTTCCCGCAAACAGACAAGTATAAGACTAAGTATGAAAGCAAAGTAAGTATGAAATAACAAAGGTAGAGGACAAGGAAGTTTACTCAATCCTAGAATTGAATATCCCCCCGCTGAGAATACAAGTATGGGAGCAAAGAGAAATCCGGCTCCCGCACTCTTCTCCTCACTACTCTCCTTGGTACAAGAGGCACTCTCTCTACAAGCTAAGGGATAACTTCACTTCTCCACACTATACACTTCACACCAAGTTCTACTATGCCACTACATCTACACACAGACACACACACACACTTCACAAATGAGCTACCAGGGGGTATTTATAGTACCAAGGGAGTGAGGGGGTACTTGTAGGGTCGGTATGGCGGTATCAAGGGCCTGGGCCAAGCCGAACGGCCTGGTAGGAGGCCGGGCGGCCTAGAGTGCCCTTGGATCCACCACCTTACTTCATCCTTCGGTTGATATTGACTCTCCAAGGCGGTTGTAGGTCAGTTGGCGATTATCCTCGTGTGCTTTTGCCTCAACCATTGGATTCTCTTTGTGTTTCTTCCTTAGCCATTGGATGGGACTCCCCTAGATCGCTGACTTAACCAATCCGTGGGCTGGATTGGTGAGGTGGAGGCCTTCCAAAGTGTTTGTGCTTCTTCTCTTAGTTGCGACGATGGATTTGTGTTTGACACGTTGTCTCTTGCATGAAGGTGAAGAATGGTGGCATTGGGAGCCGGAGGAAGGCCGGGTGGCCTGGAGATTGGTCGGGCGGCCTGGGTCCTTAGCCCATATCCAGACTTCCTTCTTGGTTCACCATGTTTGACCATGTTTTGTATGTTTTTGCACCGTAACATGTGTTCCTGCTAGACTTTTGTACACAACTCGTGGAACCGGTTAATATGTTTGAATTTTGCATAAAATCACCCTTGGAACATGAAATGTTGGTGGTCGAAATGGGTTATAACTACCGCCAACACCCCCCCACACACACTTAGATCTTTGCTCGTCCTCGAGGAAAGAAGAGTTAATCATGGTGTAGAGAGCATATGACAACTGTAGTCTTAACATGCACAAAAGATACTCCCAAGTTGGTTCATCTTACCCTGGATTTCAATGTTGGCTACACTTATTATTTTGAGATGTTGAGACCAAGAATGAGCCGCAAGTACCACAACAGTTTTCTCCCAACTATGAGCAACAGAGGTTTTTCTCACTTTTTCGAGAAGTATAGTGCTCATTCCATTGTTCTCAAGATCACCTCTCGATCACTCAAACGATGAGAATCCTTGTGTTTCCTCTCCTCCTATTCTAAGTTTGAGTGGAGCTGAGAAGTAACCTGACTATCTCATAATGTTTGTATCACCAAGTCAAATCAATGTGTCAAGCACAGAGTATGAATCAACTCAAGAACTTTGGCTATGTGCAAGTGTGGCGGAAAGTTTATTGGTAAGTGTGCCTTGATATTCCCCTTTTTGATACGAGAGAGGGCATGGAATTTTCTTTTCCTCTTTCTTTCTTTCTTTCTTTTCTCTTTCTCATTTTTTTTCAATTCAATTCCATGCCTCTCTTCCTCTCTTTTTGCATAATTGACGAGGGGTAATTGGTATAGCACATCTTGCTGGAACTTTGTGATATGGACGTGCACATGATAGCCAAAAGTTATGAATGATTCTAACTCATTTGATGGCACAAAATTTGACAAGGTTCAAAACATTCAGAGAAGCCTTTTTGATGCATAAGAATTTTCATTTGTGGCACTGGTAGGACATGTGTCTTGAGAACATTGGAGAAGAACACATTTTGATATTTTAGCAAAACAAAAACTCTTTGCTCAAGCAGGAGATTACTGGGGTGTATACATGTTACTCATATCTCATGAATCAACATCTTAAATCTAAGTGGGTCCCTAATCAAGAGTATCCGTGGGCAATTTTACTTCAACATAGGGAGTAAAGTTTGTACAAGCATAGACACTGGTTGTCAATATGATCATGTAGAGTAAATTTTATCCAAGTTTCATGTATAGCATGGAATATAAGGACCATATATGAAAAATTTGCGATAATACCTGGTCCATGTGCAAGGTCGAGGTGGAGATGGGCTGACTCAGCCTAGGACCAGGCCGGGTGGATTGGTCAGGAGCCGGGTGGCCTAACAATGGGGTCTTCCGACCTTTGCCTCGATCGGGTTGCGTGGAGAAGTGTTTTGGGACGTCTTTTTCTGTGTTTGGTATGTTTTTCATCAACTTGACAGGCCGGGCGGCCTGGCGTTAGGCTGGGCCGCCAGCCTTTGGCTTGGTTTGTCCCAAGTTTTTATGTGCAGTGAGGTGCAACCCTATACATCATGATTCTTCATTTGTTTCTGCAGGGTTGGTGACAAGAGTTCGGGGGAGGCTAAGTGCATTCCCCCCACACTTGAACTCAAAGCAGGGATAGACAAAATATTTATTGAACTAAGCATTAATCAAACTAAAACAAAGATAGAGATAGGCGCTGTCCATACAAAGAAAGAAATAAAAGAAACAAAGCCTAAGCACTAAGAAAATAAAAAGGGCGCCTATACTAAAATTTATTGTGAAGCCATGGGCATCTATGGTTTTGGATCATAAATATCAGGATGCCCTGTGGCTTCCGCGAGGCGGCGGAACGTGGAAGAGAAGCCCTTCCTAAGGATCTCTAGCTTATCATTAATCTCCCAATTCCAAAGTTCACCTTCCGTGCAGCGCTCCTCAACTCTTGGCAGCACGTGCTTGAGCGCTTTGATCTCCAACTTAAGAGACTCGATGGTGTCTTTCTCCTTCTCCTCCTCCTCCTCTGAATCTTTGAATTAGCCCGATGGAGTCCGGATCAGAGGGGGTTTGGAGATCCTCTTCACGGTCCTCCTAGGGGGAGTGGAGTCGATGGACTCATCAATTGATGCATCCCCCCTAAGGACGTTCTCCAAGTGCTTAGGGACCAACACCTTCCCCACATTCCAAAGGGAGTAACTCCACCCTGAATGGTGTAGGTTGGTGATTGTGGCCCCTCGGGCACCTCCTTGCCCAAGCCCTCCATAGAATCTTTCGGGAAGAGTTTTCGGATGGGCACCTTGGGGCTGATTGCCCCGACCTTAGGCCGAGGGGAATCTGCCCGAAACACCTTCTTCGCGATGGTTCGTGCAGGAGATAGGGCACGTACAGGCCTTTCCCACACTGCGTGAGTGTGCGGGGAAGGTCGGGCGGCCACTCTCCAGGCCAGGCAGCCTGCCCTGAGGCCGGGCGGCCTGAGGGGGTGGCCGGGCGGCCAGTGGTGTCACATCCAGCACCCTCATGGTGCCGTTCCCCATTGGTACGTGGGTGAACTCATCGTCGGAGGCCGGTGAATAGGTCGTCGTGGTGCCGGATGTTGGGGCAAGGCTCTTGGATGGAGTGTTGTTGGAGGCCATGACTTAGTTCTTCGAGTGGAGACGATATGAGAATGAAGAGAGTGGATAGAAGGGAAGAAACTCTCGTGTTTAAGTCATGAAATCTTGATCTCATCTACTCAACGATGTCCGGCGGCTTAGGGATCAACTCAACTCGACAAATTTCGAAAAGCGGCGACCGGGCAGCAAGGTGGAAGGCCGGGCGGCCAGTATGGGGCCGGGCGGCTTCACCGGGGGGCCAGGCGGCCTGACCTGAGGTCGGCAGCCTCGCTGATGTAACACCCTAAATTTCATTTTCAGTAACTTAAACAATTAAAATGTTTTTTTCAATTTATTAAGGGTTTCCTGTTTAGAATGAGCATTTAAAGGTTTCTATAAAATAATGTTTAAAGAAAATAAAATGAATTTAGGCCAACTTGTTGTTGCATTTATGCCGTTGCATTGGTTTTATGTTGAGTGGTTGCCTAAGGACTCCAATTCAAATTCTATTTGAATTTATAGAGTGTTTAAACCTGAAAAAAAAGAGTTCAAAGATCACCCTCCTCTCTTCACGTGTGCTTTTGACCCGGCCCTCTTCCCCTCGTGGGCTCGACCTATCGCCTTTTCGTCTCTCTCCCTTCCCTCTTTCAGCCTAGTAGCCAACCAAAGTTGGAATCAGCCTACCTCTCCTCATCCTTCTCTTCCCAGGCCTACTGTCTCCCACCTAAATTACGTGGCCTAGCTCTCCTCCTGTTTCCCCCTTGCACCTCTTCCCTCATTCCTTCTCGCATAGCCAATGACCCCATGTCCTTTCTGCTATCGACAGTGGAACCACCCTATCGAGTTGTCTTTTTCTCTCTCTTTTCTTTGTCATGCAGGCCATGCTCATCATGTTTCTCCTTTTCCCCACCATTCCAAGCCTACCGGACGTCTTCGCAACTTGGTGTTTTGATTGAGACAAACCTTTCCAAATGCATTCAGTCATTATCAAGTTGTTTCTGGGGAAATATCCGGATTTATCTAGAGGCTTTTCCCCTTTTCTTGGAGCAAATTTTATTTATTGGAGGCTCTTCCCAAGATTTTCGTGAGCTCTAAATATTTTATTTGAGTTCATTGGGTCCAAAAACATTTATAGGATTTTTCCTATAATTTTGGGAGCATTTGGAATATTTTTGGGCCAAGGCCCATTTGATTCCCGAGCCACCTCATCCACCGGGACCAAGCTGCACCGTTTGGGCCATAACTTTGTCATACGAACTCCGTTTGGGCTGTTCTACCACTTTTCGGAAAGCTAACGATGGGCCCTTTCCAACCCATCATGTCAGAAGCTCTTCTACTTCTACAGGAATTCATGAAACACTATAGCAATCTAGTTCTGCCCAGTTTTGTCCCACCTTGCTTTTTGATGGGAAAGTGAAGGGTTCACAACCCTACATATTTGGACCACCCCCAAGGGAATGGGTGCACCAAAGAATCCTTTGCAGGGGGCCCTAGTTTGGGAATCCTAAGGTAGTCTCCCCATCGCCCATATTATTAGTGGACCACCGGGCGTCGAACTACCGCCAATTTCGATGCCAAAGCTCGACGCGGTGAGTCCCCTTCGCCGCCAAATTGGTCGCCATCGGTGGTATTCTATCCCTTTTGACCCCTCCTCAGTTTCGCAGATCCATCCTGCAGCACGTCCGCCAGTTCTTGGATGCCAGTAGCCACTTCTCACCCCCTCCTGCAAGCACCAGTCGACGTCCCTATGGCGCCCTAGTTATATTTTGTTTTACGCTTCCGCAATGCTACGCTATACTCTGAGTTAAAGACTTGTGTCACTATGTAATAATGAGATGTTTAAATGTTATTTACGCTTTTATCTTTGACATGTGTCTATGGTACCTATGTAATTTGTCATGTATATGCGAGACTTGATCCTGGCACATATGTATTTTGCACAGTTTTGTTTGTTGGAAACTGGGCATGACAGCCGACCCTGGTTTGGCAGACCAGGTGTCGGTTTTACCCTTCTAGCTGCTTGAAACCCTATTTCATCGTGTTGTACTGTCACTTTGTTGAGATTTGGTGATGTGGAAGCAAAAGGTGAGATAAGACAGAAAAGAGAGGAGCATGGTAGTGTACATGGCTTCATTTAAGGTCGGAGCTAGACCGTGGCCGTGTGATCATGCCATTTCTTGCAGCTCGTAGACGTCCACTTCTTCGAGCTGTGGCATTTCGGGCTCTAGGAAAACTTTTAGGCGTCGCTCATTCGCCTTAAAGACTTTCCCGTCATCATCCTGGATGGTGATGGCACCGTGATCGGCGGCATTAAGGACCAAAAATGGCCTTTCCCACTTACTTCTAAGCTTACCATGACCAAACAAACGAACGCGAGAATTAAAAAATAGTACCTTATGTTGACGTCTCTTAGTGTAACAGATTTTACTACGTAAGCGCACGGAGATTCGCTGTAGCCTTTTCACTCAGAGTATTCCGAGTATCGTAAATTTCCACAGGGAAGCGGTAGGCTCAAGAGTGTAATTGAATATACTCAAATCGAATAAACTGTAAACTTAGATAAATTATACCAACTAGTAGTACACATGGGTAAATGTGATAAAGATAGGTGTATGGTGGGAGAGGTAAGTCTATCAAAGATATCCGTAGAAAAGGTATAGTTGCCTGGGAGGACAACTAGTGAGAAAAAGTCACCAAACTCTAATTCTAATCGGCTGCAAAAGCTATCCGTGAATAACTAAGAAATTCAATTAACCTGCCAGGGTCTTGCGTCGAGCGAAATTCTAGAGTCTCGAGGGTACCAGGGGTAGATAGTTGGTCAAGAAGGAGAGTCTAGCTAACACCTACAGGCCTCCCGAACGACGGGCTTAGAGTACACAGGCACACCACACGCTGTCACCGAGTGGGGCTACCAAGCAAAGCTGGGTGGAGAGGATGGCACGCTATAAACGTGTTCAAGCGGAGCTTGAACAACGATAGATCGTCCTTGATCAGAGGAGAGGATGCAGCCAGAGCCTAGCGTCTACGTCTAGGGTTGAGTTATAGCACCGGCAAGAATAACAAGGATTGAATGACAAAGTTAAACACAACCTATGCCTAGCAAGTGTGCAAAAGAAAGGTACACCACACTCTCAGGAGATAGACTTAGAGTAAAATATAACTGAAATTATATTGAAGGTAATCTGAATCCAAAAGATACAAGAATTTTACCACAGACTCGAAGATAACTCTGGAGACTCCGAGTCAAACCTCGACTCAACTCTAACTCCCTAGACTATCCTAACTACTAAGAGAATAGTGTAGCACTCTAAGATAGAACTTGAACTCAAATCCACCCTTTACAAATGAGCTCTCGGGGTCTATTTATAGCCTAGAAAGTGAGGGGGTATTTGTAGGTGTGCTAGGTCGGTTAAGGGGGTGGGTCGGTGGCCGGGTGGCCACCCTACATGGCCGGGCAGCCACTTGATGCACCGACTTCAAAGATCCAACACTGGATATTGCTCCCCTAGGTCGGTTGGCAGTTGAGGCGGTTTGTTGCACGTGAAAAATGCGCCGAGGAGTGGTCGGGCGGCCATGGCACGTGGTCGGGCGGCCACGTGTCTGCCCCTGATTTGTTGCATGTTACTTCCCTTGGATCCTTGACATCACCAATCCTCATCCCGACGGCTTGTGACCCTTGGATACATTGGATGCTCTCATGTATGGTTGGATCTTCACCACTTTGTGTTTGTTTGTACGTAGGATCGATGATGTTGCAACCTAGGCAGTTGGGAGACCATGTCACACGGTGACGTGGCTATGCATGGCCTGAGGGGTGGCCGAGCGGCCACACCCTTTGGCCGGGCGGCCATGGCTCATGGCCGGGCGGCCATGCCATTGCACCAATGTTGCTCATCCTTGGTTTTTGCTGTATTTCCAACCATTTTGTGTGCGTTTTGGTACCTGCATCCAAATATTCATGTACATCTTATGGAACTCATTAGTAGCAAGGTTAGTCCATTATTATTCACTTGTTTTGCCTCATTTGGTGGATAATTGACGGTTGATATCATGAGATTACGACCATCAACACTCCCCGAAGCTTAAACTTTTGCTCATCCTTGAGCAAAGCTAAGACTGAAGGTGGATCAGGAATTGCTACTATACTGAAGATGAAGGATAATTCTTATATGCAACTCAACACTCGAACTTTCGCCCCAAGTGGTAAAATAATCAAAGCTTACCATATACAATACATGTGGTGCAACTCTTTGTTTACCTTGCCTTGGGTGGTTGGGAGACAGAACAACTTTATTGTGGGAGAAATTCTAACTCATTCTATTTGGATGTCCTTCTCAGGTGTTTTCAAGATTTTCAAAACAAAGAAGCTTCCCCTTGGTCCTCTCGATCGCTCTTAAGTGTTTCCTTACTAACGGCCATGATTTTGGCCGACATTTTTCCTACACTAAAGCCTTTGTGGAGCTTAAGGTGGGGAATAAATGTGGCACACTTAGAATGGTTATTTTGCTAAGCCAAAGATTGGACCAAAGAGTATACTTTATCAATTCTTCTGTTTGATCACTGGAGTATGAGTGGTGGCATAAATTGTCTCCTTCTCTAGATTTTCATCCCTATAGCCTTGTATGGAATTGGAGGGGATATGGAGCCTTTATTTATTTTTGCCATGCTTGAACTTGCATGCTTTTCATTTTGCCGTGCTTTTGCACGCATTTTTTTCTTTTGACATGCTTTTTTTTTTGCTCCATACCCTTACTCCTTGAAATTTGAAGGCTATGGGGTTATGAGAAGTAATTGGAGACTTTTGGTGGATGCAAAGTCCGGAATGGATCACTTGCATTTGATTTTTGTACTCCAGCTATCAACAGAAGATGATATTTCTACTCAAAGATACTCAAAATTTGACCAAGCTCAAAACATATCTAAGTAGCTCTTTGTAGCTGGTTTTGAACGTGTAAAGCATATTTGGCTCTGGTAGGAATTTTAAACCATGGGGAGCTTATTTTGTCATTTGCAAAATAAAAACCTGAGAAATTCTTCTTACTAGGAACTTGAAAGAATTATCCCACACTAAGTCATATCATTATCTCACAACAACTTAGGCTTGTTATCACAAATGGCACCCACAAAGTAAAGCTCAGGCTTGCTTTTCTTTATTCACCAACATAGGACTAAGCTAAGCATAAGTTGTCATGCAAGAATTAAACCATTCACTTGATAGAGCAACTATTCATCATTTCCAAAATGAAGCTAGCAAGTGAATTTAACAGTTAAGCATGGGAGTTATTTAAGATACAAACAATTTTTTTTAGAAAACTAGGACTAAAAGATACATATGCACTACTCTCATAAGTGGGCAGAAATGATGTTTTGTGTGGCACAGCTTATAGATGAGCACAGAGACGAACAAGAGGCGAGATGGGAGGCATACCTTATGCTTATGCGGTTCTTCCCCCCCAAGCTTCAATGAAGCTTAGTTGGGGTAGAACCCTGTCCAGTTGTTGTAGCTCAGGTTCTGCTCTTGCATGCGTTACACAGTTGCTCTTGTTTCCAAGAGCATGTTGTGGTCGACCTCTTGTGTCTCCTGGATTTGGCTGATGCTGTCCATCATCCCCAAGGTGCGGTGCTCTTGGAGGTCCATTGCCCTGAAGAGGGCATTGATGTTCCTCGTGTATCCATCACCAGTGTAACGGGCAGAGTGGGATGGACCTACACTTTGTTCATAAGATGGCTCACCTCCACCGTGGTAGGATGGCGTCGGGTTCACTAAAGGTACAATGGAGTTCCATGAACTGTGCCATGATTCTGCCTGGCTTCCCCAAGCTAGTGTGCCTCCTGGGTTAAACTGGGAGGGTCCAGCGCCTGGATGAGCCCAAGCAGGCTCGGCACCTGGCTCATGTGCTTCCGCGTAGGCCTTGCGGAGTCTTTCTTCGGCTTGACATCGTTGGGCGCGAGTCATAACTCCGGCGACACTGTTTCTTGCTGGTTCAGGTTCCGGTGCAGGTGCGGGTTCTAGCTGCACAGTTAGTGTCCTCACAGAGTATAATTTGAACTGCGGTGCTGGGACCGGCAGCTCAACATCGCAACCTCTATATGTCATGTAATATTTTCCCTGTGTGTCTTTCCTCAGGAAGTGTGCATGGATGAAGTGTGAATCTTTAACCACACGTGAGGTATCATTAGGCATGAAAGTGATAGTTGCATTCATTGGCACTCCTAACCCATTGGCAATCCTAGTCACAAATGAAGTGATAGAAATTGTAGAAACATTGGAAACTAGGCCTTGCCAATGGCGGATCATGCTAACAATAGGTGCAAACTTTTTCTTCTTCCACATGGCATAAAGACACCTAATATCCTCTACTGTGACACAGCAGGTATCCTCCCGCGGGAAAACGACCATGGTCAGCCAGCGGGCAAGAAACCGCATGGTAGGGTGTGTGATGCAAGTGATGCTCTTTTTCCTAGGAGGATTAGGACCAGCTAGCTCTTTCCAAAACTCTTGTGAATTAAAGGCAGTAGGATCCTCAGCCACAGAGCATTGTGGTGAGAAGTCTAGCAAGTTGCTAAACTAGCGCAGTGTAAGCTCATAATCAGTATTGAAAAGGCGGAACCAGACAAATGTACCTTCCCTTCGAGTGTCGGTGCGGAGCGTCATGAGAAATTCCTTGGTGAGAAGGATGATTCCTCCTTCTGGGACTTCTGCAAAGTTAGTCCAGCCCACGGCCTGGAACACCTCGTTGAACTCCTCCTGCATGCCAGTGTCAACGAGGAGGTCCTCGTCAAAGTATTTGGTCAAGGCATAATTCTTTTGGTTCAAAAGCCTTAATGCCTTGGCCTCTTCTTGACCACGCGGCACGAGTTGCGACTCGAGGATGAGTACGGGTCGGTGGATGGATGATGTCTGGATTTCTTCAGGCTCCTCTGTGCTGATGGACATCCTCTCGGAGGCAGCATGCCGGCTAGCGGGGCCGGAGCAGTCAGAAGACGACCAGCGAATGTGCTGTCCTGCCTTGCTAACGGCCTTCTTTGCCTTCTTGAGCACGCCCTTCATCGTGGAAGACAGAGCAAAAACAACACACGATACCCGAAGGACAGACGACAATAAAGATTAGCGTTAGTGGGTTAGTCGTCCGAAAAAAAATCAGCGTCCTTGTGGGGCAGAGCCTCCACAAAACGTTCTCATTTTTTGCACAACTGAGAGAGAGTGTTGCCGGAATTTTATTTGGCTAACCAAATTTTATTCGGGCATTATTTTAGCTAAGCTATACTTAACTAGCGCTAGGCAAGAGAGATTAGAGAGGGAGAAGTGAGAAATTGCAACTTGCTGCTCGGTGCACTGGGCTAGGAAGCAGAGGGGAGTATTTATAGGCGAGTGGGAGCAGCAAGGGGCAGCGCAGGTGGCTGGGCGGCCAGGCTAGGTGGCCGGGCGGCTAGCACTAATGGCCGGGCAGCCATGCCCAAGGCCCCAGCAGCTTTGCATGCTCGTAGAGTGCAGAGGGGACGTGTGTGGTGCAGAATTTTTGGACGGTGGGCAGCAAAATGAGTGAGTGGGTGGCCAAATGATGGTGTTTTGTGAGCATCTTTCCTACTTTGCATTGGGAGAAGGTAAAGGGAGGTGCAGCTACTGCCCTACGCAAAGAGAAAAAGGGAGAGAGGAAGGGGGGTGGTCGGCCGGCCACTCAAAAATTTTTTTTGACAATGCAGCATTTTCAGGAAAATAGACTAAATGCAAGAATTTAACTGAACCAAAATTAAACGTGCAGTGGGACATGGGAAGTAAAATTTGGCGAGAAAATTAAATATGCCGTCGATGGGTAGTGTGCCAATTTTACCTTTTGGCGAGGGGAGCCCATGTCTGGGCCTTCAGAGTTTCATAGAAACTGTAGCTGGGGGCTGCCTTCCATTGTGTTCTATTTCTTCTGCGTCGCCTTAGGTTAGTCACATTATCCTCGACGCCGACCTTGTTCTCGGGTGCTGGTTGAGTTGGCCACTTTGGCGTAGTCAATTTGCTTTCAGCACCGTATCTCTTCTTAGGAGCTTTGCCTCCTGGTGCAGTTCTGGGCCTGTCGAACCTCGTCTCTCGGCTCCTCGATCTTCTACTTTGCATTGCCCTCTCATACTCCATTTGTTGAATCTCAGTCTCGATTTTCAATTTCTTAATCATAAATGCCACGAGACTGTCTTCTTTTGAGTTTGACTGATTGGTCCCGGTCTTGACCTTGGGTTCATCTTTCTTGGCCTGGTATTTGAAAGTTTTCACCTTGTTGCATTGTTCCACTTTTGGTTTGAAGGAAAATGTTTCCTTCTTGCCATTAATGTTCAGGTGAACCTTTCCTGCTCCGACATCGATTGTTGCATCGGCGGTGCTCAAAAACGGCCGCCCAAGGATGAGCGGGGTTTTTGAGTCAATCTCCATATCCAGTACCACAAAGTCTACTGGTATGAGAAAATTCCGGATTCTCACCGGAACGTTCTCTGCCACTCCTTCAGGGTAACGGACGGATTGATCCGCAAGTTGGAAACACATAGCTGTGGGAGCGAGTGCGTCATGATTCAACTTGTCGATGATGACCTTCCGCATTACACTGACACTGGCTCCAAGGTCGCACAACGCTTGATCGAAGTGCTGGGTACCAATCGAGCATGAGATGGTAGGGCTTCCAGGGTCCTTTTTCTTGAGTATAGCTGCGCTACACTCTTCTGTTAAGTGCACAATTTCCGTTGACGGTAGGGGTTTCTTGTTGTTGAGGATATCCTTTAAGTACTTGGCATATGTCGGTACCTGCATAGCATCTAGCAGGGGTATGTTGACATATAGCTTCTTAATGATCTCAACAAACTTACTATATTGTTCGTCAGCGACAGCCTTCTTGTTTCTTGGAGGAAATGGTAGCACCATTGTGTCGTAGAATTCATGAGGTAGATGTTTTGATGCTGGCTTTTCCTCCTTCCCAGGTGTATCTTCCTCTGTGACCTTATCTTCAGACTCGGCAGGCTTCTCCTGCGCTTTACCTGCATGACTAGGAGACGGGTGGTCCTCTGTGGACTTTCCACCCCTAGTGGTTACTGCATTTATGTGCTCCTTGGAAGGAGCTTCAGGTTAACCAAGCAGTTTACCTGCATTTGGGTTAGGTAGAGCAGCAGCTAACTGAGCTATTTGAGTTTCAAGCATTTTATTGAAGCTAAGTTGGTTTTTCATAGCACTATTCAAAGTTTCCATTTGCAACGAAATAGATTCAAACATTCTATCATTGGCATGGAACTTTTTACTAATGCTATCATTCACAGCTTTTTGATCAAAATTATAATTATTTCTAAAAAATTGCTGTGAAGTTGAAGAGTTACCTTGTCCAGAGAAAGGGAGATTTGGTCGTGAATTCCACCCTGGCTGAGGACGATTCCCGTTGAAGCCGTTGGTACTGTTACTGATGAAGTTCGCATCTTCGGGTTGCGTCTCAAGGCAGTAGTTCCCTGAGTGTCCTGTATTCCCACATACTTCGCAAGTCATATGAGAGTCAAGGGCTTGCACCGGAGCGGCTTCTGGAGCGTCGTTTAGCTTCTTCAGCAGCAAGTCCATCTTTGCGGCGAGCATATCAGTGCTCTCGATCTGATGGACGCCACGGCAACGGGTACTAGACCTCTCTTCTCTCCAACCTTGATTGGTGGCCATCTTCTCAATGAGATTGTTGGCCACCGAGATGCTCAAGGAGAGGAAGGATCCTCCAGCGGCTGCATCCAGGTGTTCTTGTGCTGAGCGGTTGAGCCCATGGAAGAAACTCTAAATGATGAGCCACTCTTGCATGCCGTGGTGGGGGCAGGCTGCGATGTACTCCTGAAGTCTTTCCCAGGCCTCCGCCAGGGTTTCATCAGTGAGCTGTTGAAAGCTTGATATCTTGTTCCTCAATACGTTAGTTTTTCCCAGCGGGAAATACTTCGCAAGAAATGCATCGGAACATGCGTTCCAAGTTGTCAATGATGCTCGGTTGAGGTAGAACCACTGTTTTGCTTTCCCAACAAGAGAGAATGGGAAGAGACGAAGTTTGACGGCGTCCGATGATGCTCTTTTCATGTTGAATGTGCTACAGATCTCTAAGAATTACTGCAGATGATTATTGGCATCTTCCGTAGCCAGTCCGTAAAAAGGGATAGCTTGAACCATGTGAATCACTCCTGGTTTGAGCTCAAAGTTCTCCCCCACTTGAACTTCAGGTCCCGTAGGGATGTTATTGCTCGAGGGGATGGAGAACTCGCGGATAGTCTTTTCAACCATAGTGGTAACTGGAGTGCTGGTTGAAATGCTTGGTTCTAGATCCGTTGGTACAGGTCGTTGCCCGTGGATAGTCTTTGCACGGACTCTCCTGAGCAGTGACTCTGGGTTATTGTGGTAGTTTTCCGGTAGGTCGAAACCGGTCATACACCTCTCTGTTGCAACCACACCAAAACAACAGTGCAAAGTGAGCCTGTTAACAACTAGCGGTAAAACCTATCAAGTATACAGGTTCGAAATGAGGTATCAATTATCTCTTGGCCAATTGCTTCCCCGGCAACGGCGCTAGAAAAGCTTGTTGACGTCTCCTAGCATAACAGATTTTACACTGAAAGCGCACGGAGATTCGATGTAGCCTTTTCACTCAGAGTATTCCGAGTATCGTAAATTTCCACAGGGAAGCGGTAGGCTCAAGAGTGTAATTGAATATACTCAAATCGAATAAACTGTAAACTTAGATAAATTATACCAACTAGTAGTACACATGGGTAAATGTGATAAAGATAGGTGTATGGTGGGATAGGTAAGTCTATCAAAGATATCCGTAGAAAAGGTATAGTTGCCTGGGAGGACAACGAGTGAGAAAAAGTCACCAAACTCTAATTCTAATCGGCTGCAAAGGCTATCCGTGAATACCTAAGAAATTCAATTAACCTGCCAGGGTCTTGCGTCGAGCGAAATTCTAGAGTCTCGAGGGTACCAGGGGTAGATAGTTGGTCAAGAAGGAGAGTCTAGCTAACACCTACAGGCCTCCCGAACGACGGGCTTAGAGTACACAGGCACACCACACGCTGTCACCGAGTGGGGCTACCAAGCAAAGCTGGGTGGAGAGGATGGCACGCTATAAACGTGTTCAAGCGGAGCTTGAACAACGATAGATCGTCCTTGATCAGAGGAGAGGATGCAGCCAGAGCCTAGCGTCTAAGTCTAGGGTTGAGTTATAGCACCGGCAAGAATAACAAGGATTGGATGACAAAGTTAAACACAACCTATGCCTAGCAAGTGTGCAAAAGAAAGGTACACCACCCTCTCAGGAGATAGACTTATAGTAAAATATAATAGAAATTATATTGAAGGTAATCTGAATCCAAAAGATACAAGGGTTTTACCACAGACTCGAAGATAACTCCAGAGACTCCGAGGCAAAGCTCGACTCTACTCTAACTCCCAGGACTATCCTAACTACTAAGAGAATAGTGTAGCACTCTAAGATAGAACTTGAACTCAACTCCACCCTCTACAAATGAGCTCTCTTGGTCTATTTATAGCCTAGAAAGTGGGGGGGTATTTGTAGGTGTGCTAGGTCAGTTAAGGGGCTAGGTCGGTGGCCGAGCGGCCAAGGTCGGTGGCCGGGTGGCCACCCTACATGGCCGAGCAGCCTCTTGATGCACTGACTTCAAAGATCCAACGCTTGATATTGCTCCCCTAGGTCGGTTGGCAATTGAGGCGGTTAGTTGCATGTGAAAAATGCGCGAGGAGTGGTCGGGCGGCCATGGCACGTGGTCGGGCGGCCACGTGTCTGCCCCCGATTTGGTGCATGTTACTTTCCTCGGATCCTTGACATCACCAATACTCATCCCAACGGCTTGTGACCCTTGGATGCATTGGATGCTCTCATGTATGGTTGGATCTTCACCACTTTGTGTTTGTTTGTACGTAGGATCGATGATGTGGCAACCTAGGCAGTTGGGAGACCGTGTCACACGGTGACGTGGCTCTGCTTGGCCTGAGGGGTGGCCGGGCGGCCACACCCTATGGCCGGGCCATGGCCGGGCGGCCATGCCATTGCACCAATGTTGCTCATCCTTGGTTTTTGCTGTATTTCCAACCATTTTGTGTGCGTTTCGGTACCTGCATCCAAATATTCATGTACATCTTGTGGAACTCATTATTAGCAAGGTTAGTCCATTATTATTCACTTGTTTTGCCTCGTTTGGTGGATAATTGACGGTTGATATCATGAGATTACGACCGTCAACACCTTATCGCCTGGTTTGAATATCTTGATCTTGATACGCTTGACGTGCCATCTTTTGGTTCGCTCTTTGTATAGCTTAGCACTGTGGTAGGCCTTCTCCCTCCATTCGTCCAATTCGGCGAGTTGAATCTGACGTCGAACTCCTGCTGATTGGAGATCCATGTTCAATTTCCTTATCGCCCTGTGAGACTTGAATTCAAGTTCTACCAGCAGGTGACAAGACTTGCCGTACACCATTTGGTATGGTGTCACGCCAATGGGAGTTTTATATGCTATGCGGTATGCCCATAGAGCGTCGGGTAGCTTGGATACCCAATCTTTTCCCATAGCTTCGACTAGTTTTCTGCAAGATGTTCTTGATCTGCTTGTTCAATGTCTCAACGCTTGGCCACTTGTCTGTGGGTGATAAGGAGTGGCAACACGGTGATCCACACTGAGTTCTGCAAGGCACCTTTTGAATCTTTTATCTATGAAGTGAGGTCCTCCATTGCTGATGATGACCCTTGGCGTATGTTGACGGCAATTAAGCACGCCAAACCTTATACTGCAAGCGACAGTATCGTGGTAGCTTTTCCCCAGGATGAGTATCATGGGTTTTGTCAATCCAAGAAACGAACTAATTGAGCACTAATTAACAAAAGTTTATGGAAAACTAAAGGTAAAAAGCAAGGCTCTAATCTACCTCTAAACTAGCTCTAAACTATGTCTAATCTACGTCTAAACTATACTTAATATATAAGATAAACAATTAGAACAGAACTAGAACACTAATTAAGGGGTATTAACTAGATTCTAATCAAGCTCTAATTGGATCCAAAACAAGCATGATAAGGTTACCACAATTAGATAAAAGCAACGAGATAACAAGTAGCTCAAGGTAGACAAGCATGTTCAAGCATATTCATCATAGCATAATTAAATCAAGATCAATCAACCTAACCCCCTAGATCGGCTTAACCTTTCCCCGAGCTCCACTGTCACTGGTAACTAGGTAATCGACGAAAAGCTTTCAACAGGCACGTAATCAGAGAACTAGCTTCCAACTACCTTATATGGTCAAATAACATAATTAGCACAACTAGAACCTCTAATCTCCATGATCAAAAGAACTAGACATACAACTATATCATTAGTAAGCTAGATCAACAATCAAGAACGCTAGATGAATATAACCCTTAAAGACATGGTCTAATCAACAAGCATCTAGATCTAAATCTAATTAGAGCTAGAACATGCATAATTAGAACAAGAACATGATAATTAGACAAGAACAATGCTTTCATTAATAAATTGTATCATACTTACAACCATGGCCATACCTCCCTTGATGATACAATTAGACCTCTGGAGCTAGGTAATTAGAGCACCATGCAAGGCCTCTAATCACCTTTACGAACTAAAAGAACTCTAATCCGAGCCTAGAATCTCGACCCTCAGCTCTCCTCTAGTTGTTGTCCCTCTTCTCTACATCTTGTCGCCTTGATAATGAATTGGATGCCTCGACTCGGGGCCTAGACTCGCTATTTATACCCTGAGGGTGACGTGGGTAAAAAGGCAAGTCGAACCGACGTTCGGAGAGGTGGGGTCGGCCGACCAGGAGGGTCACGGTCGGCCGACCCGGACTCTTCCTGCGTCTTCTCCTTTCCATCTTTCGCGGGGTAGTAACTTTATGCTTAAGAAATATTTGTGCGGGGCCTTCGGGACTCATGCTTCTGGAATCTTCGTAATGGGCCGAGCTTCGATGAATTCTTCTGGCCTTTGTCATATTTATCATCTTTAATGAATAAATATCTTTATTTTCTTGTAGCTCTTTGACACTTCACTGAATCTTCTGGTTAGGGAGCCTTGATCTACACAGAGGGGCTATGAGTACACCAAGTCTTCCTTGTTCTTCATCTTCAATCCATGTCATCTAGCGGTCTTTTCTTACTCGAAGTGGATCATGGTGAATTTCGCGAAAAATTGGCTTAAAACCTGAAAAAATCACATGTAGCATATTTCCAAGACAATATTGCAAAATCCACAATTATCGGTGATAAATGTTAGAGAACGATATAGTTGACGCATAAAATCAATGAAAAACCATATAAAATGATGTATAATTTTCGTACATAAGCCGCGTCAACAACATCCCCACTCTTTAACCTTGCTCGTCCTCGAATAAGTCAAGAATCAACGTTGCCTTACATTAACTTTTTCATACTCTAATCTTAACCAATCAAACTAACAAGCTCTCTTGTAATTTAAGTTTGAACGAGCAAATAATGAAAGAAACGATATTCAATTAAGCTCATCCCACAACAAAAGAATAAGCAAGAGTTCAATTTTATCAAAGACACATCTCCTCATTTTAGCAATATGTTTTTTTTTTGAAAAAGATAATCAAACATTAAGAGATAAATTTTTGCAAAGCCTAAGAAACACACTCAACTCTCCAGTCCCTCAATATCTAAATAGTATTCAATAAATATATATAAAAGGTGGAAGTTTATCTAGAGCTTGGTATGAATCCTAATCAAAACTTGTTTTCAAAATATTGTCAAACCAAGAAATAAATCTTCTGGTTTTACTGAGACTTGTCAAAACGGTCAGGGAATAAAATAATGTTGAGAGGGAAAGGATGGAACACACACATATAGAAAAGTGGACATGTGCAAGTGTCAATGGATGATCTCAAGGCACAAATGAAGTCCTTGCTATCGGATTGCACAGGATATCACTTGCTAATACTAAAAACAACTATATATAAAACTCTCAAAAAATACTTAGATGATTATTGAGGGGCATAATATATATATATATATATTTTTAGACGGCCACTGGGTCTCCCTTTTTTTTCCTTTTTTTCTTTTTTTTTGCTTGTGCCCCCACAAAACCTTTCTCTATATAAAAAAAACTATATATGACAGCTCTCCATCCCTACTCTTGAATAATACTCACCATCACCCTTGGTATATATCTAAACAATTTAACTTAGAGGATGGAGCTGTCTAATTAAAAGAATAATATTTAATCCCTTAAATACTCCAGAAAATAATGGGTTGTGGTAAAGGAGGATACACAAAAAGATAATTTTGGTTTAAGGATGGATATCCAGTGAAGTTTGCAATCTCTCCATTGTAGAGAGACACAATGCATGGATAGAAAAGGCTAGCAAAGAAAAGATACGCAATAATGAATGACCAGCTTCTAAGTCTCGTACCCTAGATCACAGTCTTGATCCAACTCATTTGAAAAACAAATTTGATAAATCTAAGGTTAAAAATATATGGCTTTGGTAGGAATGACTATTGCAAGATAATCTCATAAAGTTGATCTGGCATTTATAAGCAGTAAAAATAAACAAGGAGATGATTATGATAAAGATTAAACTTTGCAAAAATTAAATCATATGGGTCATTATGAACAATCATAATCAATCACAAATTTGCTGGTTAGTTCAATTAAACATGTATTATGAGAGCCCGTTATTTTTTACTAATCAAAATCGAAGCATGATAAAGATAAAGCGGCAACTTTCATCGTTATCTTGAAAACAATGTTATAATTAATTTATTAAGCATAGATTATGGTTGTAGTATTAATCACAATAAATCTAAAATACCACACCAAAAACATGAGAAACACAAAGGGAACACCAAATTGATAGATATAGCTAATAATTTGCAGAATTTAAAAAAAATAAAAAAGAGAAGGTGTTAGAAATATGTTACCGGATATTCCTTCAATTTTCTTATCATCAAATAATTTCCTGCAAAACAATTCAAGTGCACATACTACTCTCGAGGTAACAATCGGGAGTAGAAGCAATTTACAATAATCTAATAATATTCCCAATGATTTTTAACTCATGGCTTAGTTAATCTTAAAAGAAAAACTAAATGGTGTATGTGAATGCAAACGTGTAATTATGCAAAAGATAAGCATATAAACAAAGACAATGATTAAATCAAGTTCTAAACACCATGTTTACAACATGATTGCTAAGTCTCTCCATAGCCATCAAAACTTTAATTAACCAAGATTAAAACACCATGTTTATTCAAGGTTATTAACTCATCACAGTACAAGAAAACTAAAGCACATTGCAAAGCTTATAAACTAATCACATGCAATTATCGATAACTAACAAGGTTAATTAACTTCATCATGATGAGCAACAATTTAATCTAAGCACCATGCTTACATAAAAATTCTAAGGAAAACATTCTAGTAATGTTATCATAAAATGAAAGCATACATTATGGAGTTAATTAAACAACAAAGCCAATTATAATGCAAAACATACAATTTAATCTAAATTTAAAAGGGTGGTTTATGCATGAAATATGAAAAATAAATGCGGAAAGTTTATCCACAAGAGACAAGATTAACAAAAAACTTTCAATTAAACTTAATGATCATGGTCTCAAATTAAATCTAAACACCATGGTTACACTTAATTTATCAAGAAAAACTCCGTCGAGTACAATAAAGCATCCGTCATAAAGTTTATGAAAATTTCAATACTAATAAAAAAAGTGTGGAAAAGCAAATGATAATGCAAATGCAAGGTAGAAAACATAAAATTAAGTTAATTAGCCACAAGCAAAAGATTCAAAGGGTGGTGTCATGCTTCCCATTTCTCTATTAAAAGACTTTAAGACTTTTAACACTAAAAACAAATAATTAAACGGGTTGCCTCCCGAAAAGCGCTTAATTTAAAGTCATAAAGCTAGACTTCTTACTTACCTTCGTTCAAGTGAAGCCATGTCCTTCGAGTAAGAATCCACAGTGTCCATGCAGCTTGATAACTTGATTGTGCAACTTCATCGTGTCTTGATCATAGTATCACTTGTGTGCACAATCCTCTGCTTGTGTATTCATGTTCCGATGTCTTTGAAGCTCCTTGCAACTGAACTTGATCATGAAAATCTTATGGAAGCATTGCCCAAGCCTTCTTCATCATTGTTGTCTCCATCTTCCTTAAGTAGTCATCAAAATTCTAACAAGGGTTCTTTTTGTATAGACACCAAAATGTTTTGAAATTTTAAATTTTCAAAGATAATATTGTGCACATATAAATAGTCATGAAAAACATGCACATGTTCATGTTTAAAAAAAATTCAAAAGTAATTTGCACAAAAATAAACCTGGACCGAACCACTCAAAGGAGGCACAAGTGATCGATCCCCTTCTACTTTTACACAAACCTTGGCTCTCAAGTTTTTATTTATAAACAAAAAGTTGGTTCTAACACTAAACACTAAACTTTGAGAATTGATGAACTAGCAAACTCTAACCATCTCTATGCTTGAGCAGATTCAATCGACTAATTAAAGTAAAAAAAACCTACTAAAAGATATGTGGATATATCAACTTAGCTAGATCACATGTAGAGATAAAGCATTGCAAAGCTATGGATCAAGAAGCTAATCTAAACAATTCTCAAGGTTTGAATTAAGGGAACAAAGGTTTAACAAAAAGAACTAAAACAAAACACAAGAAGGGATAGGATCACAATCAACCAAATAACATTTTAATGATCATTATGGAACAACTCTAATCAAACATAGGCAAACTTTAATTATTATGATTAAAAATAAGAATTACCTAAGTCCTGAAGAAGTGAAGTTCAAATCTCATCATTGACTCCATTTGGCTTCATCTTCTTCTTTAGAGTACCATGATTGTATGCACCATCAAGTGTTGGAGAAGAAAACTTCTTCTCTTCCTCGAAACTCAGCTTTCCTTGTTCTGACCATTTACTATTTCGACCATAACTTCATCATCTGAAGTCCAAATAATGCAAATTCGGACTCTATCTTGAAGAGCTCGAAAAGATCTACAACTTTGGTATTCATACTTTCTTCATCCGACGTCTTTAAGGTCTTCGAATCGGCCCCACAAGGTGTTGTTGTTCTGAATTTCGAAAGCATCTCGAGATTTGGTTGGAGCTTGGATTGGTCTTGAGATAAACCTTCCGTATCTTCATCTTCCTTATCCTTAAGCAATCCTTAGCTTCCGAGACCTTCTCGGCTAATCATCCTTGCCTCCATTATCTGTAGCTTAGCACAAACAAGCTCCAAAGAACATTAGTCTTAAAAATTAATTAACACAACAGACATACCTTTATCACCATAGTTACTCCTATGTGATAGCTATAAAAAAACTCAATAACAGATCATAGGTCACTAACAGTGTTAGCACCTACCATTAAAAAGTTAGGTTGGAAAGGATTTTTTTTATTGGACCGATGCCCTTTTTTATGTAATGTTAGTCAAAGAAATATATATACAAGAGAGATCTGAAATAAAACTTATAAGAAAACTAACTCTTAGTTAAGCAAAGCACAAACTATTAATAAAAGAGTTAAACTTATTCTAAACACAAGAATGAATGATGAACATAAAAACACAATTAGAGAATAAGAATGTAACTAGAGCACACTAAACAATTAGAGAATAAAATTAGAACATAAAGACTAAACACAAACTAAAGAACATGCTAACTAATTATAACACAATTAGAAAGACTAAAAGCACACAATTAGAACTAGACTAGCACATAATTAGCAAACACAAACTAGTAGTAAAAGACAAAATTAGATTTGAACATAAACTCAAATTAATTAGAACTCAATTAATTAGTTCCCCGGCAACGGCGACAGAAAAGCTCGTTGACGGCAATTAAGCACGCCAAACCTTATACTGCAAGCGACAGTATCGTGGTAGCTTTTCCCCAGGATGAGTATCATGGGTTTTGTCAATACAGGAAATGAACTAATTGAGAACTAATTAACAAGAGTTTATGGAAAACTAAAGGTAAAAAGCAAGGCTCTAATCTACCTCTAAACTAGCTCTAAACTATGTCTAATCTACGTCTAAACTATATTTAATATATAAGATAAATAATTAGAACAGAACTAGAACACTAATTAAGGGGTATTAACTAGATTCTAATCAAGCTCTAATTGGATCCAAAACAAGCATGATAAGGGTACCACAATTACATGAAAGCAACGAGATAACAAGTAGCTCAAGGTAGACAAGCATGTTCAAGCATATTCATCATAGCATAATTAAATCAAGATCAATCAACCTAACCCCTTAGATCGGCTTAACCTTTCCCCGGGCTCCACTGTCACTGGTTACCAGGTAATCGACGAAAAGCTTTCAACAGACACGTAATCAGAGAACTAGCTTCCAACTACCTTATATGGTCTAATAACATAATTAGCACAACTAGAACCTCTAATCTCCATGATCAAAAGAACTAGACATACAACTATATCATTAGTAAGCTAGATCAACAATCAAGAACGCTAGATGAATATAACCCTTAAAGACATGGTCTAATCAACAAGCATCTAGATCTAAATCTAATTAGAGCTAGAACATGCATAATTAGAACAAGAACATGATAATTAGACAAGAACAAAGCTTTCATTAATAAATTGTATCATACTTACAACCATGGCCATACCTCCCTTGATGATACAATTAGACCTCTGGAGCTAGGTAATTAGAGCACCATGCAAGGCCTCTAATCACCTCTACGAACTAGAAGAACTCTAATCCTAGCCTAGAATCTCGACCCTCAGCTTTCCTCTAGTTGTTGTCCCTCTTCTCTACATCTTGTCGCCTTGATAATGAATTGGATGCCTCGACTCGGGGCCTAGACTCGCTATTTATACCCTGAGGATGACGTGGGTAAAAAGGCAAGTCGAACCGACGTTCGGAGAGGTGGGGTCGGCCGACTAGGAGGGTCAGGGTCGGCCGACCCGGACTCTTCCTGCGTCTTCTCCTTTCCATCTTTCGCGGGGTAGTTACTTAATGCTTAAGTAATATTTGTGCGGGGCCTTCGGGACTCTTATGCTTCTGGAATCTTCGTATTGGGCCGAGCTTCGATGAATTCTTCTGGCCTTTGTCATATTCATCATCTTTAATGAATAAATATCTTTATTTTCTTGTAGCTCTTTAACAATTCATTGAATCTTCTGGTTAGGGAACCTTGATCTACACAGATGGGCTATAAGTACACCAAGTCTTCCTTATTCTTCATCTTCAATCCATGTCATCTAGCGGTCTTTTCTTACTCGAAGTGGATCATGGTGAATTTCACAAAAAATTGGCTTAAAACCTGAAAAATCACATGTAGCATATTTCGAAGACAATATTGCAAAATCCACAATTATCGATGATAAATGTTAGAGAAAGATATAGTTGATGCATAAAATCAATGAAAAACCATATAAAATGATGTATAATTTTCGTACATAAGCCGCGTCAACAGCGTACCAAATCGAGAAAAGATGGTGTCGTAGAACATTCTGATCGAATGCCTCTAATCTGCCATGGAGCACGGTAGTGCCTCTACCCATTTTGATACATAGTCCACTGCGATCAGGATGTATTCTTTGTCTCCACACTTGCGGAAAGGCCCCATGAAGTCTATGCCCCACACATCGAATATATCGAGTTGAAGGTTGCTTGTGAGTGGCATAGCATCCCTTGGGTTAATGTTTCCTTGGCGCTGACACCGTGAGCACCTTCGGACGAACTCTTTGGCATCATCGTACATATTTGGCCAGTAGAATCCACTTTGCCAAATCTTTGCATGAGGCCGATAGGCTCCATAGTGACCACCATAGGAAGATGAGTGACATCTATCAAGGATTTGAGGTACTTCGCAAGCTGTAATGCTAGCGACGTAAGAGTACGTCTACGCAGAGTTTGTATAGGTAGGGGTCATCCCAGAGATAGAACCAGCTGTCATGGATCAATTTTCTCTTGCCAACTCCTTCAGGTACATATCCCGTGACCAGGTAATTAACCAGATCTGCGTACCATTGTTGGGATGTGGTGACCTTTAGGAGGGTGTCATCTCTCATGTAGTCATCAATCGGCAAGGATGATTTCTCTTCAAATTGCATTCGTGAGAGATGATCGGCAACTGAATTCTCAACTCCCTTCTTATCTCTGATTTCTATGTCAAATTCTTGGAGTAGTAGGATCCACCGTATCAGTCGTGGCTTTGCATCTTTCTTGGTGAGGAGGTATTTGAGAGCTACATGATCTGTATATATGATGACTTTGGGTCCCACCAAATGTGATCTAAACTTGTCAATGGTAAAGACGACTAGTAACAACTCTTTTTCGGTGGTGGAGTAATTCAACTGCAGGCCAGTGAGCGTCTTGCTTGCATAGGATATGGCATGATGTTTTCTATCCTTGTTCTGGCCTAAGACTGCTCCTACAGCATAATCGCTGTCATTGCACATGATTTCAAAAGGAGCATTCCAGTATGGTGGTTGGATGATGGGTGCTGTGACTAGAGCCTTCTTGAGTGTATAGAATGCTTCAAGGCAGGCACCATCAAACACAAAGGGTGTGTCCTTGGCCAGGAGACTAGTCAGAGGCTGGGCAATAAAGGAGAAGTTTTTGATGAATCTCCTGTAGAACCCAGCATGGCCACGAAAGCTTCGGAGTGCCTTGATGTTTGCTGGAGGTGGAAGCTGCTCAATGACTTCAATTTTTGCATGGTCCACCTCTATGCCTTTGTCCGAGACTCTGTGTCCTAGGACAATCCCTTCTCTGACCATAAAGTGACACTTTCCCAGTTTAGGACAAGGTCAACTTGTTTGCACCACTGGAGAACCTTCTCCAAGTTCTCTAGACATCCATCAAAGGTCTTGCCATAAACTGAGAAGTCATCCATGAAGACTTCCATTATATTTTCTATCAGGTTAGAGAATATGGCCATCATGCAACACTGGAATGATGCTGGAGCATTGCACAGCCCAAACGACATCCGTCGATATGCAAACGTGCCGTAAGGACATGTGAAGGTAGTCTTACTCTGGTCATCCGGGTGAATTGGGATCTGGTGATAACTGGAGTAGCCATCGAGATAGCAGAAGAAGGAGTGATTGGCCAGCCTTTCGAGCATCTCATCAATGAAAGGAAGGGGGAAGTGGTCTTTCCGGGTGGCTGAGTTGAGTTTTCTATAGTTGATGCACATTCGCCATCCCATTACAGTGCGCTGAGGGATTAACTCATTGTTTTGCTTCTTCACAACTGTCATTCCTCCCTTCTTGGGTACGACTTGGAATGGACTAACCCATTCACTATCTTGTACGGGGTAGATAATACCCACATGTAGGAGTTTAAGTACCTCCTTCTTAACTACCTCTCTCATCGCATTATTGAGTCTGTGTTGTGGTTCCCTTGTACGCTGATGTTCGGTCTCTGTGGGGATGCGATGTGTGCACAGGTTAGGACTGATTTCCTTCAGATCTTGCAGTGAGTACCCAAGCACTGATCTGTACTTTTCCAAGACTGAGAGTAATCGCCGGCTTTCATTCTCGGTCAACTTGTCGCTGATGATCACCGGTGTGTCCAGATTCCTCTTGAGCTAGGCGTACTTCAGGCGAGGTGGTAGCTGTTTAAGCTCAATTTTTGGGGGGTCAGGCCGCAGAGATTCACCCAGTTCTTTGAACTCAAGCAGCTCTTCTACCACACTGAAGTCGCTAGCCTCTTCCTCTAGGCTGTGTTGATCCTCCTCTTCCTCAAGTGAAATACCCATCACTTCTTCCAAGGGGTCAACTTCTGGCTTAGATTCTATTTTGGTATTCAGTGCTTGATTCATGCCAATTTTGAGCACCTCTTGACCAAAATGAAGCTATAACTGTCCTGGATTTGTCGAGTTAATCAGGGAAGCAATGGGGAGCCCAATCAATATGAATAGCATAGGCCCCTCGGGTATGTCGAAGATGTGGAAGTCTACGAATATCCGCTTGTCCCACAAGGTAACTGGTATGACCCGAATGACTCCATGATTTTTCATTGATTCATTCTTGTTCCACTTCAAGCGAATGTCGGATTTTGATCGTGGTTGAGTGGGGAAATGAGTGTCTACAACATATTTGGGAATGATGTTCACCCCAACTCGTGGGTCATAGAGAATATCTTGTGGAAGCATGTCGGATAAATGGCCAAGGACGAGAGTTGGTTCTGGGTAGAACCTAACGAATTTTATCAAGTCTTCTCTCTTCTAGCAATTCTCGATTTATCACAGCTGTAAGCCAGAGTAGGTCCTCTCTCATTTGATGTATCTGATGTGGGAAGAGGTATGCTGGTTGAGAGGTCCTTTCGAAGTGTCGGCTCACTTTAGGCAACCGAGATACATTGCCAAAGCTTGAGAATAGTTCATCGTCGAATGAGAACGGCGGAACCGATGGAGGATTCGTCATGGATTCACTGACCCTGTTAGTGTCCTGTGACGTGCTTGGTTCAGGGACATCCTCTATCATGAGGGTTTGACGGGATAGTGGAACTGGTGGATGGGTGTTCTGACTTTCTTCATGGCAGCTGGGCTCAGGTGGATCTTGTGGATATGAGCGTGGTTTCTCGATCTTACTGCCATAAGAGGATTTCTTGAGGATTTTATCAAGGACTTCTCATCCTTCTAGGGCAGTTAAGTGAGAGAATGATCCTCCTGATGGTAAATCCAAACATAGTCCTGCGCCTGGTGATAGGCCTCGGACAAAGTGTTGCATGAGCATGGATTCTTGTATCGCCAAGTCTGGGCCAGATGCGACCATACTGGTAAAACGTGACCAGCTGTGGCCAAGTTCTCTTTACTTCCTTGTCGGAAGTTGAGAACATCACATCAGAGGTCAACGACTCGATGTTGTGGGAAGAAGTGTAGACAGAACTTGACTTTAAGTCTTTCCCAACTCCCCTCTACTGCACCAACTGCTCTGTTATACCAAGATTTTGCTGCTCCTGTAAGTGAACAGAAAGGGCAGCCATCGAAGAGTTTCTCCAGGCATTCTCGAAATTACGAGGCACCTGCATAGCTGCTCGAATTCTCGGAGGTGTTTAGGGGCTCTCTGAGTCTAATCCCATGAAACATTGATCCCGAACCATGGCTATCAAGCCGGGACGTAGCTGATAGCCATCTGTGATGATGGGGGCGGATGATGGTGAAGGCTCCCGGAAATCGCCCTTCGGAGCAGATAATTCGCAGATAGGCATGTGATCCATTGGGTGGAATGGTGATATGATGGTGGTGTGGTGATGATAGTGGTGGTATAGTGGGAGATAGGTCGGCCTTGGTTTTGTGTTAAAATAGCTACCGTTTCCCGGCAATGGCGCCAGAAAAAGCTTGTTGGCGTTCCTTAGCCGTCAAATATAATTCTGCAAGCGCACGGTAAATGCATTGTAGCTCTTTCACCCAAGAGTATTCCAGGGTATCGAATCCACAGAGAACGAGGAGTATAATAACACATAACACATCCAACCGAACTAGTGAAGCTAGCAATGTAGAGGATAAAAGACAGGGAATAGGTTCTCGACAAATGTTAGATTACCTTAGTATACTAAGCATGCAAAGAGATATACTTGTCATGTAAACATAGACACCAAAGCTATAGCACCACTGCCAGGCACCAGAGTGCTGATTACCCAGCCAAGAAAGGCGGGTACTACAAGATAAGGCTATATTGTCAGTGAGTCTATCCGAACGTACGGGATTGGAATACTGAGAACACAAAAGCTGTCACCTAATGTGTCTACCAACCAGAGCTGCATGGGATAGCCGACCAACCAAGGTAAACTCTAAGTATGAACACCGTCGTGCCACTCAGAGAGTCTACTACTAACTGGTAATGAGCCAAAAAAGCAAGCACTACTATATAGCCAACGCTATAAGCATGCACAAGGTTCCCGTAAACAGACAAGTATAAGACTAAGTATGAAACCAAAGTAAGTATGAAATAACAAAGGTAGAGGACAAGGAACTTTACTCAATCCTAGAATTGAATATCCTCCTGCTGAGAATACAAGTATGGGAGCAAAGAGAAATCCGGCTCCCGCACACTTCTCCTCACTACTCTACTTGAGACAAGAGGCACTCTCTCTACAAGCTAAGGGATAACTTCATTTCTCCACACTATACACTTCACACCAAGTGCTACTATGCCACTACATGTACACACACACACACACTTCACAAATGAGATACCAGGGGGTATTTATAGTACCAAGGGAGTGAGGGGGTACTAGTAGGGTCGGTATGGCGGTTACAAGGGCGTGGGCTAGGCCAGGCGGCCCCACCCTAGGCCGGGTGGCCTGGGGTGCCCTTGGATCCACTGCCTTACTTCATCCTTCAGTTGATATTGACTCTTCAAGGCAGTTGTAGGTCGGTTGGCGATTATCCTCATGTGCTTTTGCCTCAACCATTGGATTCTCTTTGTGTTTCTTCCTTAGCCATTGGATGGGACTCCCCTAGATCGCTGACTTAACCAATCCATGGGCTGGATTGTTGAGGTGAAGGCCTTCTGATGTGTTTGTGCTTCTTCTCTCGGTTGCCACAGTGGATTTGTGTTTGACACGTTGTCTCTGGCATGCAGGTGAAGAATGGTGGCATTCGGAGCCGGAGGCAGGCTGGGTGGCCTGGAGATGGGCCAGGTGGCCTGGACAATAGGCCGGGCGACCTGGGTCCTTAGCCCATATCCAGCCTTCCTTCTTGGTTTACCATGTTTTGTATGTTTTTGCACAGTGACATGTGTTCCTGCAAGACTTTTGTACACAACTCGTGACTAGTTAATATGTATGAACCCTTGGAACATGAAATGTTGGTGGTCGAAATGGGTTATAACGACCGCCAACACATATGATACAATGCAATGCATGACATGATACAAAATTCAAGGAAAACAAAGAAAAGCAAAGAAAAGGCAAACCAAAAACCTAAACTACAACAAAGTTACCCCAACCTGAAAGGGGTAACAAACCCCAAGCTCCCCACACAAGCGAGCAAACGCGCTAAGCTCTAAGGGCTTGGTGAAGATATCGGCCAACTGGTTCTCAGTCTCCACATGGATCAAGTCTATATCTCCCTTCTCATAGTGATCTCTCATAAAGTGAAACCTCACGCCTATGTGTTTGGTTCTGGAGTGCAAGATGGGGTTCCTAGCTACAGAAATAGCAGAAGTAGAGTTTACTAGGAGAGGGATCTTCCTAAAGCTTAGGCCAAAGTCAGTCAAGGTAGCTCTCATCCAAAGCAGCTGGGAGCAGCAACTAGCAGCAGCAACGTATTTAGGCTTCTGTGGTGTAAGTGGCTACACTACATTGCTTGCGTGAGGACCAAGAGACATGAGAAGAACTGAGAAACTGGTAGGTGTCAGAAGTAAACTTGTGCTCCAGTCGACAACCCGCAAAGTCAGCATCCGAATACCCTCTGAGAGAGAGCGTCGAAGCTGAAGAGAACCAAAGACCAAGCTCAGGGGTGTATTTTAGATACCTAAATATGTGCTTCGCCGCTTGATAGTGTCATGTCCTTGGTGAGGCCTGAAAGTGCGCACAGAGGCAAACCGCGAACTGAATTTCTGGCCTGGTTGCCATCAGGTACAGAAGTGAGCCGATCATCCCTCGGTACTATCTTTGGTCCACCACCTCCCCTTCTTCATCCACATCAAGCACCGTTTGTGTTGACATGGGAGTTGCCATGGGCTTGGAGTCTCCCATATCAAACCTCCTCAGAATGTCCTTCGAGCACTTGGCTTGATGGATGAAGGTTCCTTCATACCCTTGCTTGATTTGCAGTCCAAGGAAAAACTGCAACACTCCCATCATCCTCATCTCAAACTCCTTCGACATCTGCTCAGAAAACTTAGTAACAAGAGAGACCAAAGATGATATCATCCACGTATATCTAGACAATAACAAGATCACTACCATGCTTGAGGAGAAACAAGGTCTTATCCACACTCCCCATTTTGAAACCTTGGTTTAGCCAAAAGGTTTTCAATCTCTTATACCAGCCTCTTGGGGCTTGTTTCAAACCATACAAGGCTTTTTGCAATTTGTAAACATGGTTAGGGTATTTAGCATTTTCAAATCTAGGGGGTTGTTTGACATAAACTTCTTGAATGAAACCATTTAGAAAAGCAGACTTCAGATCCATTTGAAAAAATTTGAAACCCTTGGAAGCTGCAAAGGCTAAGAGAATACGTATAGCTTCTAGACGTGCAATTGGAGCAAATGTTTCCTCATAGTCTATCCCCTCATTTTGACAAAAACCCTTAACAACAAGTCTAGCCTTGTTCCGCACAACAATGCCATCCTCTCCTTGCTTATTTTTGAAAACCCATTTTGTACCTATAGGATTGCATTGTGGTGGTGGCTCTACCAAAACCCAAACCTCATTCCTCTCAAAGTTTTCTAACTCCTCATGCATGGCATTAACCCAATTGCCATCAGAAAGAGCGTGTCCAACATCCTTGGGCTCAAAGGAGGCAACAAATGCAGCATGAGTAAAGAAAATGATAGAACCTGACTGGGACCTCACGGTCCTTGCAAGCAAATCTCCAATGATCACATGTGGAGGGTGATCCCGCTGGACCTGCCGAGATGGAAAAATCTCGGAGGTCACCTCCCCTGCATCATCAGCATCTACCTGAACTTCCTCATCTTCAAAGATGAGAGTTCCTTCTTCATCATCACCTAAAAGCTCAAATGCAGGGGTTGGGCAAGGCATAGATTCATCAAAGAAAACCTTGCAGGTCTCAACCACTTGTTTGGTATCGAGCATCCACACTCTATATGCTCTAGAGCTAGAGGCGTACCCAAGGAAAATACCATCCAAGCAGTGAGGTTCAAATTTGTCCAAATGCCCCCCCTTTTTGAGCACAAAGCATCTGCAGCCAAATTCACGTAGGTGCTTGACACTTGACTGCCTAGCAAACCATAGCTCATACGAAGTCTTCCCTAAGAAAGCTCGTAGGAAGATGCGGTTGGCAATGTAACAGGCCGTATTCATAGCCTCAGCCAAAAAGTGTCACGGAGTCCTATGCTCATCAAGCATCATCCATGCCATCTCTACAAGTGTGCAGTTCTTTCGTTCCATGACACCGTTCTGAGGTGGGGTATAAGGAGACGAGAATTGGTGATCGAGACCTAGGTCACGACAGAAGGTTTCAAAATGAGAGTTACGAAATTCTCCACCATTGTTGCTGCGGATAGCCCTCATGGCCTTATGACTCTCATTTCTTAACCTCAAGACCAGATCCCGAACAAAACTGAAAGCCACATCTTTGAATTCCATGAAGAACACCCACGAAAAGCGAGAAAAGTCATCCACAACGACAAGCACATACCACTTCCCACTGACCGACTGTACCCGAGCTAGACCAACCGTGTCCATATGCAGTAGCTCACCTAGGGAAGAGGTCAGCACCTGATTGACAGTGCATGAGAAGCAGCAACCATCTTGCCATGACGACAGGGGTGGCACACTAAGTCCTTTTCTGCTTTCAAATTGGGCAATCCTCGGATCAGACCCATCGAGCTCAACCTGGCTAGCAGATCAAAACTCAAATGGCCTAGCCTCCTATGCTACTTCCAAATATCAGCATAAGGACCAGCTACCAAACACCGAGGAGGGCCAGAAACAAATGCAATGTCAACCTTAAAAAGCTGCCCATAGGGCAAAATCCGACAAATATGGTTTTCCTTAGCATCAAGCACACAAGAAGAACCCTCCTTAAAGTGAACCTCAAACCATTCATTGAGAAGTTGCAAGACATAAACCAAATTGAACCCCAAAATCCTCATCAAAGCAACTTCTCTCAGGGAAAGCTTGCCAGAAAGCGCAATAGAACCAACACCCAACACTTTAGCTTGACCATTCTCCCCGAATGTGATGTACTCCTTGGTGCTCAAGGGGTTCAGGCTAGAGAACCATCTGCGGTGCCCTATCATGTGCCTAGAGCAACCGAAGTCCATTATCCATATGTCCTCTAGGCCTCGATCCTATAAAATCAAGGAAAACGAGAGTGAGTAAATGGTCTGGCACTGGGGTTAGTGAAACTGCTGAACCAGTGCCGAGCCATCTGCTCAAAGGTAGGAAAAGCATAGTCAAAGTAAGCATCATGATGATCTAGGTACCCATGACCTCCAAAGCATGAGCTCATAAGCCCTCTACCTCCAAAGCCACGGTCACGAGGTCCATAGCCGCGTAGAAAATGACTAGGAGCTCAGCCGGCAAAGCATCTCTCTCCACCAGGAGCTCAGGCCTGAAGGCTGCCTCCTTTATCGCCACCAGCAAAGCGGTCTATCATCTCACCACGATGGGGAAGATTGTGCCTACCACCCTGGTAGAACTGATCTTGGCTCCCCCAAGCTCCCTCCTGCCTCTCAGCCCACTTCCTCCTGAAGCAAAACTCCTCTAGGTGACCATTCTACTGGCAAAAGTCACAGTGGTAGATAGGTCTCTTGGGCATAGGCTAGGCCTAGGCCTTGGGCTTCTGGTGAGGTGGTGAAGCCTTAGGTGGTGCTGGCTGCTGGACTTGCTTCTTGCCTACAGGCTTAAGCACTTCTTCTACAATCTTGTCTAGCTTGGCTTGTGGTGGCTTGGGTGTCCCATATGACTTCCTTGGGGCTGCCTTGGGAGGCTCAAGGTAAACCCCATTAACAGTAGAATCAGGCTCGAGAGAGGCAGTGTTAGGCTTGATCGTGGTACTATTCATCTCACCCAAGGTAAAACACTCTCCCAACCCAAGTCCACTAATGTCACCCTCACCACACTTGTTCACCTCTATGATCATCCTAAGCTGAGATTCTCTGACATATATCCAGCTCAGCACCTCTCTCAACCTATAGTTGTCCTCTTCAAGGATCAACTTCTCCTCTCTTAGATCTTCCAGAATCAAAGTCTGGGCAGCACAAGTGGGACGGTCTAGAGAGCAAATCACAGGAGCAGATTTCTCAAGCTTCCTAATGGTGGCATCCTTCTCCACCAACTGCAGCCTCAAAGTGAGACAATTCTCACACGTATCAGGGGGTGCTGATGTAGGACCGATACGTGTGACTAGAGGGGGGGTGAATAGGAGCACTTTAAAACTCAAACTCAGAACCCCCAAAACTGGTGCTTGAGTAAAGAACTAGACACCATCCACTTAGCAGATACATGTCTAGCCGCACAAAGGTGGCGTCCACTGAGAGGATACGCACCAAGCGAGAAAAACCGCGAGCCAAACCAACAAGGGCACCGAAGCAATGGATCTTGCAAAAAACCGCCACATGACACTCGCCGCACCAAGGTGCATCTCACTGACTCAAAGCAAGCAAAGAGAATAGTTTGGAAGTAGAGAATGCAAAAATACGAAGCAAAAACACAGCGGAAGAACAAACAGCAAGGAAAGGAGCTGCAACTCTGGCAGAGCCGGACTGTTCGGTGGCAGGAGCCAAACTGCTCGGTGAGAAGCCATGGGCAGACCCTCACACCGGACTATCTGGTGGGCTCTACGGGACTGTCCGGTGGAACTGGATTGTCCGGTGGCCCTGCAGGATTGTGCGGCAGAGTCGCAGAAAAAGGGTTTTCACACCCAAAACCGACCAAATCTTGTCCAATCTTCACGAAATTTTGCACAGGCTATCTAGACCCTATTCCAAAGCTTTTCCTAAGAGATCAACTCAAAATGACCAAGGGTCAGTGGGAATTTCAAATCTCGTTAGATGGCAACCTTTGGGCAAGAAAGGGGAAAACTCAAGGGAGACTTGCTCGTGGCAATGCAGCAGGATTGAGATAATCTAAGTCATAATCTCCACATCCTTGCCAGTCCAAAAGAGCCAAAAGAACAGGATTAACTTGCAGGCAAAGGAAATCACCAAAAGCATTTGAGTTTTATCCAAAAACCAACTAGAAAAGGGGGAGGGAGATGGCTGCAAACATGAGCACGAATTGGGGACAAATCTTGCCTTGATTATGAGTGGAAAATAGTTTACAAGATGTGCCTCACAGCCTACCACCCTTCATCCTCCCACTAATGCAAAGTACTAGTTTAGGGGACTCTCAAATCCTAAGCGAAGAACCCAATTTGATTTCTAAGCTCTTGGCTAGTTGGAAAATAAGCCTAGGGTTTCTAGAGGTGGAAGAGTCATCCAAATGACCAGCCACTTAGGTATATATAGCCCAGGCCTAATAGACACAGTTTACGCTAAGACCCCTATATTACAGAAACGCCCGTAGGGGCCAAACTAGAAAAGACTTGACTTTTTCAGGGACGGATGACCGCGATGGAGTCTTGATCTTCTCCAGATGCACGCTAACTCCTGAATGATGTCTACGTGGCCAGTAGTCCAAATCCGCCGATCGACCCTCGGTTTTGAAGTCAGAAACCGGGAAACTTTATGGTTTCCTTCCTAGGCCTAGAATGGCCCACTCCACTGTATCTCGGCGAGAATGAGCCCATTCGCTGAGTCTGGTAACTTGGTGGTAGGGTGGTAGATTTGAGCGAATCCGCCAATGCCCTCACCCGACTTCGCACCATGTACTCAAGTTGGAGCACCGCGGTGGCACCCGGCATCCCCTGTCCATCGGGGATGCTTCGCAGTCCTTCAGAGGTCTTACTCCTGCGGTCGCCGTGCCGCTCCTCTGTGTACCGAACTCCCATGGCCGACCGACGTAGAGCATGCCTCCAGTCCTTCGGTGGACTTCCATCTACCTCCAGTCCATCGGAGGGCCTCCTGTCCATCGGAGGTCTTGTGCCCAAGTCCTTTTGGGTCTTTGGCTTCTGTTGACAATCACTCGTCACTCCAGAGGCAATGGAGCCGATCCATTGGCTCTCACATCTTCTGGCAGTTCTCAGCAGTTCAATAAAAATCCTTTTGATCAAAAAGCTGTGAACGATAGTCTAAGCAAGAAATTCCATCCCAATGATAGAGTCATTGAATCTTTGTCCTTGCAAATGGAAACTCTTAACAGTGCCATGAAGGACCAGCTGAGCTTTAATAAAATGCTAGAAACACAAATAGCTCAACTTGGAGTAAAATCCATCTCCGGTCCCTAAACTTGTCATGGTGTGTCAACCCGGTCCCTGAAGTCTCAAAGTGACCATCTCGGTCCCTAAACTTGTCTTGGTGTGTCAACCGGGTCCCTAAAGTCTCAAAGTGATCGTCTCGGTCCATAAACTAGTCTCGGTGTGTCAACCCGGTCCTTAAAGTCTCAAAGTGACCATTTGTACTGGGATCGGGTTGAGAAACCAAGGCAAGTTTAGAGACCGGGTTGAGACACCAAGACAAGTTTAGGGATCCGATTGACACACCCAGACAAGTTTAGGGACCGGGATGGTCACTTTGAAACTTTAGGGACCGGGTTGACACACCAAGACAAGTTTAGGGACCGGAGATGGATTTTACTCCTCAACTTGCTACTGCTCTGCCTAGTCCTACTTTGGGTAAGGTTCCGGCACAGCCCGAGCCACCCCCGAAGGAACATATCAATGCTGTAACCACTAGGGTTGGAAGGTCTACACAAGACCCCCTATATCCTAGAAATCCAGGAAAGGAGCAGGCAAAGCCCACCGAACACGAGGAAGGAGAAGTGGCTAGTGAGCCACAACTGGTGAAGGAAGCACCCAAGTCGGATCCACATGAGTTCTACGACACCACCGTGCTCCCTTTTCCTCAAAGGCAGAAAAGGCCTCTATCGATGACCAGTTCAGCAAGTTTGTTGAGGTAATCAAGAAATTGTATGTCAACATCCCACTTATAGATGCAATGCAGGTGCCTACGTATGCTAAATACCTGAAGGACATCCTCAACAACAAGAAGCCTCTACCATCCATAGAAGTCGTACATCTCACGGAAGAGAGTAGCGCTGCTATACTTAACCAGCCGCCACAAAAGGAAAAGGATCCAGGAAAACCAACCATCTCATGCTCAATAGGGACCCAGAACATCGATCAAGCTCTCTGTGACCTGGGAGCAAGTGTGAGCATCATGCCAAAGGTAGTCTTTGATAAAGTAACACATGCCACACTTTCCCCTACTACCATGTGCCTACAGCTGGCGGATCAGTCAATTCGCTACCCTGTCGGGATCGCCGAGGATATTCCTGTCAAAATCTGGAACTTCCTTATCCCGATGGACTTTGTGGTGCTAGATATGGAAATAGACAGTAAAACACCGCTCATCCTTGGGAGACCATTTTTAAGCACCACTGAGGCCAACATTGATGTCGGAGCTAGAGAAGTTCACCTCAACATCAATGGCAGAAGGGAAATGTTTGCTTTCAAGCCAAAGGTCGAACAATGCCGACAAGTGAAAACATTCAATTGTCAGGCACACAGGGAGACACCGAGACCCAAGATCAAGCTCTCGCCAAGTCAGTCGAAAGTGGATCATCTCATTCTAGCAATGGAGAAAATCCCGCTAAATGGAGAAGCCCGCAAGCTCAAAGCCGATCGCAAAGCCGAGTCACTAAGACGTGCCACGATGGCCAAGCCGCCGACAAAGGAAGCAGCAGGCAAAGCTCCTGTCACAAGGGTCATCGCCAAAACAATGAACACACGTAAAGAATGGCGAAAGAAAGTAGAAGAAAAGCCAAAGGCCAAGTCAGAGGAAAAGAAGGAAAGAAACACTCAGAACCAGAAGGCTATGGCAACAAAGAAAAATTGGCGAGCAAAAGTTGTGGCACAGATGGCCGCGAAGTCTCCGTCAAGCGCTGACTCTGAATAAAAGGTATGACTTGCCCTCACCAGGAGGTAAACTCACATTATCCTCCACTGCATGTTTAGTTTTCCGTGCGCCCTTAATTCCTTTAAATTTGATTTTCCATTCGACCAATGCTGTTTAAATTTAAGTTTGCACTAGTTTAAATTTTTGCATGAGCTGCCTCTATTTTCTTCGTATACAAAAAAACTAAAATTTTTTGGAGGCCGCCTAGCCCCACCTACGCCGGCCGACCCCCTTGCTTCCCTCCTGCGTGAAGTGCCAAGAGGCACTGGGTGCTAAGGCTGCCAGGCCCCGGGTATATGCCGCCCGGCCCCCTGTTGTCTGCTCTTGCTAATCATGCACACTATGCACTTAGGGACCTAGCCACCCCACCACGGGTATAGGCCACCTAGTCCCTCGCGCCCCCACTGCAGCATGCATGCACAAACGACCAAGGAACGTAGAGCAATCAGGCCACCCGACCCCTGGCTACGCCGTCCAGCCTCCTCTCTGCTCCGTTCACGTCTCATTGCGCATGCAGAACACTGACACAAGCTAGCAGCCTAGCCCCTAGGCCGCCCGACCTCTAGCTCTCACCGCCCCGCCCTTGCCGAGTCGGCCGGCCTCCCTGCACTGCATGCATGCACAATCGTGCAGCTATAAATATGAGTGCAACCAGCACCCAGCTCCTCGCACTGTTCAGCAACGTGAGCACTCTCCCTCTCCCTCTAATTACTCTCTTAGCTAGTGAAGCACTTAGCTAATTTCAGCACTTAGAGAAATTCTGCTCAAATAAAATTAGTGCCACACTCTCGCTTGTTGGACGGATTGTGGAGGCTCTGCCCCGCAAGAACGACTAACCTCTGGACAACTGACATTTGGACTGCTAACCCATTAACGCTATTTTTGTGACTGCTCTATCCCTCAGGTATTCTCTTGTTTGTGTCTATTTTACAGGATGTCTTGATTCTTCAGAAGAGACAAAAGAGCCATCAGCAACACAGGGAAGGGTATCCACCTCAGCTTCTAGTCTTCGTCGTGCTCCCAGTCCCAGAGTGGAAGTTTAAGGACTCCTGCTGCATCCGACCGAATGTCCCTCAGTGGTGTCTGAAGCCAGGAACAAGACGTGGGAACATCTTCACAACCTCCACCACAGCGCCAACTTTTGATGGTCCATGACCTCACCATACGGAATGACACTAAAGCTCAGGCATTGGTGCACCTTGCCTCCAAAACGTTTGGATGAACAAGATACTTCGACGCCTTCATCCTCATCGCCATAGGTATGTTGCACCAATTTACACAGGCATTTGATTATGCGGGATGGTTAGAATTTTCAAACATCATCGATGAAAAGTCCATCCTTCTCACAAAGGAGTTCCTGATAACTCTCCACATGGAAAGAAGCGCCTCAGGTACAACCATCCATTTCCGTCTTTTTAACACTGAATTTTCTGTTACCTCATGGAGGCTTAGTGACCTCCTAGGCTTCCACGCAAACTGCTCTTTAGCAGAGGAGCCTACGGGGTATGACATGAAAACCGGGACGAAAATCTGTGGGGAGAATGTGAGAAAACACAGCACCACAAAAATTGACAACCCTGCTCTGAGACTCCTTGCTCGTTGGGTCTCCCTCGTGGTTTTTCCACGTAGTGAAGTGCGTTGTGCACCAAATGAAGATCTTAAATGTCTTTTTGCCTTTTGTAAGAAGTGCTACGCCCCAGTTCTTGACGTGGTCCATCATTGGATGGAAATGCTAAAAACCAACACCCCTATAAACATCACATCGCTAGTCACTAGGATTGCATCCAACCTAGGTGTCCTAGAAAATGCCTAGGTTACTTACATCCCTGATGACATGTCACACATCATTGGGGAGCAGCACTTTATTGAGGAACACTCCATGAAGAGGGATGAGAATGGGAACCTAGTTATGACCTACTTTGGGCATAATTTTGAGCTGCCGCTGTGATGCCCTAGGCATCTCCCGAGCATTATCATGTGCATACTTTGTTTAATTACTTCTCATAAGCATCATCTCATCTCATAGTAGTGTGCATTTGAGTCATATGAACAAACATGATGAAAATAGCTAAGTGATACACTCAGTTTTGCAAAAATGACGCTATAAGTGTGAGAGTAACTTAAATCCTATGGAGTTTTAGGTGAAACTTTTTATACCAAACTTGTAGGTATTGAAGTGGTAAACAACTTTGTCAATTAGATCTTGGGTGGAAAATGGGTTTAACTTAGTGTAAAGGGACTTTTGGTGTCAGCAAACAAACACACTCCAAATCTGAAATATTTAGATTTCTTCATTTTTCTATATCCTACAATTCTTTTCATGCAAAGGTCCGATTGAGAAAGTTGTAGTCCATGAAATTTTGAACAGCTTTGTCAAAAAGGCTTTTGGGAGAAAATGGCTAGAAATAGGACATTTGAATTATCTAAGGAAAACAGTTCTCAGTCCAAATTAAGGGCTGATAGTTAAATTCAAATTTAAATCAAATTTAGATCCAGATTTTGAACTTGGTGCTTTTGACAAAGTTGTAGATCTCAAAGGGTACAACATTTCATTCAATTGGGTCCTTTTCAAATTCGGCCCCTAAATTAGTCAAATTGGCAAAATTCAGAAACCTGATTAGTGGTCAAACCCCATTTTTCATTTTTCGGGATTTTCTTTTTCTCATGAGCCTATGACAAGTGGGTCCCACCTGGCAGGGCTGCGGGTTCCCGCCCGACACCCGCAGCTGCGGGCCCCACCGGCTCCCTCGCTCCATGCACCCGGTCCATGCGCCTTGTTCTTCATTCCCGGACTTGGCCCCACCTGTCAGACTCACCGGTCCATGGACTCAGTCCATCCGCGCGCCTCTCTCCTCCTTCCCCGCCCGGCCGCGCCCAGGCGGAGCCAGTCTTCTGGGCGCCGTGGCCACGCGCCACTGCCGCTCGCCGACAGCGCGCTCGGCGCGCCTTCAAGGCGGAGGCGAGGCCCCGACCTCCTTTCCCCGAGCCCCATTCACGCGCTCGGCCTCTCCGTCTTCCCCGCTCGTCCTCGCGCCGTCCGCCATTGACAGAGCTCACTCGAGCTCGCCCCCAGCCACTTCCGCCCTCTCCCGAGCTCAACCATCACCGCGCCGAGCTTCGCCGCCCACGACTCCACCTTTCCGCCTAGACCTCGTCGCCCGAGCCCCTCCACCCCGGCGTATTGCACCGCCGAACCCCGCCGACCAGAAGCGCTCGTCGTCGTCCCTCCCCGCAGTCTCCCTCGCCGTTTGAGGTAGTGGGTGAGCTTCCCCATCCTCCTCTCTCTCTCCCCAGCACTTCGCGGTGAGCCTCCGTGCCCCGCAGGGCCGGATTGGCCGCGCGCCACCGTGGCCGTTCCTCCCGTCGCGAGGAAGAAGACGACGGGAGGAAGAAGACGGCAGTTTTGCAGATCCGACCCCGCGGTATCGGGATTTTTCATTTTAGTCCACCGCGCTGTATGCTGAGTCTTGCAAGTCTTACGTACTAGCCCCTGGGGTTTCGAAACAATCACGATCTAGCTCCTGGATCTAATGGTTTTTCCTTTTTAATTAATTATTTCGGCAGAAATCTTTGAAAAATCATAGAAAACTCAATAAAAATCAAAAAAATACCAAATTAGTTGCATTGTAATCCTTTTGAATAGATCTATCTGGTGAATATGATGGTTGAGTAGGAAAGTACCAATTTGCCCCTGATTTTATGCAAGCATGTAAAACCTTAATAAATAAGAAATGTGGACTAAATGATCTCTAGAAATTGCCAAATTTGAACAGCAGGGTATTTAGGGTATATAGGCTCACTATGATTTTTGGTAGCTCAAAGGTTCACTGTTTAATTACCATTTTGCCCCTACATGTGATTTTAGCATAGAAATAAATGAGGAAATGATAATTACATAGAAGTTATGCTCTAAATAGTTTTACACATTTCATTTGTGCTCCCTGTAGTATAAAGAGCTCACTGTTGAAATGGGGTACTATGCATATCAAGTATAGTTAGTGTTTTGAAATTGATAAGTTCATGCATGTTTAAATTAATAAATAGAAAATGTGGGTTAAATGAAAGTCAAAACTTCTGAATTTGGACAGCAACATTGCTAGTATACCTAGGCTTAGTATAAGAATTTGATAGCTTAAATGCTTGCTGTATATTTACTATTTTACCCTTGCCTAGTAATTAAGGATATAGTTAACAATGAAAAGAATTCTAGATAATAGTAAGCACCAGTCTTTTTGCATAAATCGATGCTTTTCAGTCACACACCCCCACGTAGTTATATGTGACAAGCTAAGTTATCATAGGTGATGGCTTGTACGATTTCTTAACGTTAAACAAGTTTCATCACGAAAAATGCATAATGTTATTCCATAAACCCTGATTTCTTGCATTTCACTCGCATCATGAAGCAAGCATTGCACTAATACATGCTCCAACTGCACTATGTCATGCATATAGATTCCGCGAGCGAAGGACAACCGCCGGACCAACCCGTAGTAGAGGAGCCAGAGGAGCAGCTACACCAGGAACCGGAGGACCAGCAGCAGGGACACGACTACGCTCCGGACGAAGCTACTGACCCTAACGAGGAAGGTAGGCAGGACCATACTTAACCCAGCATACAAAATATACTTGATGATTACGCATATGCATTAGGAGTTGCTTGAAACCAATTGCATTAGACTCCCTGGCCGCCCTGGCCCTAGCACCTATACATAGAGTTCGTAGGACGAGTATGCCTAGACTTTGCTAGGTACGAGTAGACACGAGTGTGTGGACTCGTCGCGTAGGTGTTTTCAAAGTTACAAAAGCTCACTATCACATCAATTATTATTGTTACTCATGAACTAAATGGAGACCGGGCGGAGATTTATTTCAGTATATACTTTTCGTAAGGTTGCACTTTGGACTCCGCCCGAGTCGCATAAGGCCCATCCGCTGTTCGCCTGCTGTTCGGCATAACATTGCTAGAGTGCTTATCCGGGATATGGGACCGGAAAAGTCTTTCCTGGGCTCGTCCGAAGCACAGAGACACATTCCTACCCGCTGGTTGAGAGGAAGGTGGCCCGGGGGAGCTTGGTACTCATGACGGGGAGACCGAGATGTCGGCAGGCTCGTCATGGGGGCACAACCCGGGGGCTAGGCGGGAGTGAATCGAACTTGGGACGAGGCAGGTTAAGATTGGGGCTATATGTGGGAACGCGATGGCTAGTAAGCATATACCCCTGGCATGATAGTTATTCCTGGGAATTAAAATCGATTCGAATCGCTGATGCCCACCAGGTGTGGGAATGCTGATAATGCACACGGGCAACGTAGTAACTACTTAAACACTCTGGTATTTAATACTCATGATTTTGGAATACCACATGATTGATTGAACTGTTTACCTTACTGCAAGTTACTGATATGATGAAGGTTATACAAATGATGAAAACTTGCTACTTATGTTACACATGTTACTGTTTAAAACCAAAGGCTAAGGATCCACTTGCTAGTAAGCCGCTTCGCGTCAGCCGTAAGCCAAATCCATTAAGACCTACTGAGTAATTAGTACTCAGGGTTTGCCCCCTATTTTGAGCGCAGGTATGGAAATCATGGTCTGCACTTGTGTTGGAGGCGGAGCATGTCCTCATTTAGGATGAAACGACATGAGTGGCACAAGGGCAACATCGGTGGGCTCGATGTTGTTACCTCTAATGCAAATCTTTTGGTGATATCATGATGACCTCTGAACTTATAATTCCGCTGCGAGAAACTTTCAAACTTGCTACCTTATAACACTATGTTGGACTTGTATTTTATTTAAAACCGGTTTGTAACTAAGTCTAATATTATGCTATTCAACTGCCTGTGATGATGTATCTGTTGTGACTCCATCGTGGGTCAGATGTGTATGATGTCGGTTCCTCTGGGAAAAGGTAATATCGGGAGTCAAATGACTCTCGACGGACGACCGGGTTTAGTTTGGCCTAATCACATTACAAGCCAGAGGAGGCAAATGTGCTTAGTCCGGATTAAATCGGCGGTTCCGCCACAGCCGCTTCCAGCGCCACAGTTTCACTTGTACAAAGTTAGGAGCCTAACCATGCAGTCCGACACGGAAGCACCACGCCAGAGCATTGGAGGCATCATGACTAGAGATCAACGACGATGAGTAGAGGAACGCCAATGCGAGGCATGAGAGGAAGTAGGAGTAGGTCCATCATGGGCACCCCATGCTGCCACTCCAACTAGAAGTGTTGACCTGGAACTATCATGGTTCCATCAATATGGCCAGCCCGAGCCATGGTATAATAACAGTGGTGGAGACCAAATCTCATACCAGCCATCACATTGTACTCAGTACTATGGAGGTGGGAATGCATCACAGGAGGTCAGTAGAGATCAAGGCCACTCTGCATTAGCCTAGTTCTACTCTGTCAACATGGCCAGCATCAACTCCACAATGGAGGGGATGAACTTGGGCCAGTATGATCAAAGGCTGTACCAGCAAGTGGACGACCTCGCCCGACGCACCGCAACAATGGACCAACAGCTTCAGGACAACACCTACATGGTTCAGAACCTGAACGAACAAGTACAAGGTGGCTTCCGCAATGCTCAGGAGTTTTACAACAACTACTACTACTACCAAAACCCCTAGCTTCATTGAAGGTTGGGGGGATGGTAGACCAGAACGAGCTTGCTTCCTCACTTCCCCGTTTCAGAGTAAGGCCCCCAATTCTTGTCCTTGTTCCTCCCTATGCAGCAGCAGCATCAGTCCAACCATCAGTTCCAGCAGTACCCATCCGACCCAACAGCAGCAGCCCGACAGTAACACCAGTCCCACCGACACGAAGAGTAAGTACTGCTAAATAATGTTTTTGTTGTTTATTTATCGTTTGTTATTTAAAAAAAGAGTCAATAAAAACATACTCCCACCTTTGGTATACTACCTTCATTATGAAAAAGATGAATAGTTGCTGTATTATGTTCTTATTTAGTTGTCTTTGCAAAGACCATACCTAGCTTAATTTCGAGCTTGTGTGTATAAAATGAGAACCTAACCCTTTACTTTGTGGATGCCATTTGCACAAACTTTGTCTAAGCTATTGTGAGAAATGTTATGACTAACTACTAGGCTAGCTCTCATATTTTCTTAGTAGGATGAACATCTCAGGTTATTCTTTTCGAAAAAGGAAAAATAAAGTTCCCACGTTGGTTTTAAACACCTACCAGAGCCAAATACACTGAAAAGAGCCTCTTATTTAAGCTGCTTGGTGTTGTTTTGAGCTTTGTCAAATTTTGAGTCTCATTGAATGGAATCGTCTCTATCTTGTGAGTCATTGCTGTAGGACCGAGACGAGCAACTAGACGGGGGAGGGGTGAATAGGAGCACTTTAAAACTCAAATTCATAGCTCCCCGAAACTGGTGCTAAATATAAGAACTAGACACCATCCACTGAACAGATACGTGTCTAGCAGCACAAGGGTGCCATCCACTGAGAGGATACGCACCAAGCGAGAAAAACCGTGAGCCAACTCAACAAGTGCACCGAGGTGACGAGTCTTCCAAAAACCGCCACACGACGCTCAGCGCACCAAAGTGCGTCTCACTGACTCACATCAAGCAAAGAGAATAGTCTGGAAGAGGGGAATGCAAAAATCTGAAGCAAAAACACAGAGGAAGAAGCAAACAACGAAAATACAACTGCAATCCAGGCAGGGCCGGACTGTCCGGTACCAGGAGCTGGACTGTCCGGTGGCACTGGATAGTTCGGTGTCCTCTGCTGGACTGTTTGGTGAGAAGTCCCGGACAGACCCCAACACCAGAGTGTCTAGTGGGCACTGCCGGACTGTCCGGTAGAACCGGATTGTCCGGTGGCCTCTGCCGGAGTGTCCGGTAAGGTCTCAGACAAGGGGTTTTCACAACCAAAATTGACCAAATCTTGTCCAAACTTCATGGAATTTTGCACACGCTATCTGGACCCTATTCCAAAGCTTTTCCCAAAAGATCAACGCAAAATGACTAAGGGATCCGTTGGAATTTCAGATCTCGTAAGATGTCAATCTTTGGGCAAGAAGGGGGAAAACTCAAGATGAGCTTGCTCGTGGCAATCTAGCAGGATTGAGATGAACTAAGTCATAATCTCCACATCCTAGCAAGTCCAAAAGAGCCAATAGAATAGGATTAACTCGTGGGCAAAGCAAATCACCAAAAGCCCTTGAGTTTCATCCAAAAATCAACTACAAAGGGGGGAGGGAGATGGCTGCACACATGAGCACGAATTTGGGGACGAATCTTGCCTTGATTAGATGTGGAAATCAGTGCTTACAAGGTTCAACTCAGCCTACCACCCTTCATCCTCCCACTGATGCAAAGTACTAGCCTAGGGGACTCTCAAATCCTAAGCTAAGTACCCGATTTGATCTCTAAGCACTAGGCTGGTTGGAAACTAAGCCTAGGGTTTCTTAAGGTGGAAGAGTCATCTAAATGACCAGCCACTTAGGTATTTATAGCCCTGGCCTAATCGACTCAATTTACACTAAGACCCCTATATTACAGAAACGCCCGTAGGGGCCAAAATGGAAAAAACTCGACTTTCTCAGGGACGGGACGACCACGATGTAGTCTTGATCTTCTTCACCGGCAACCTGACTCCCGGATGACATCCACGTGGCCAGTAGTCCAAATCCACCGATCGACCCCTGGTTTTGAAGTCAGAAACCGGGAAACTTTAGGGTTTCCTTCCTGGGCCTGGAACGGCGCACTCCACTCTATCTCGATGAGAATGCGCCCATTCGCCGAGTCTGGTAACTTGGTGGTAGGGTGGCAGATTTGAGCCAATCCGCCAACGCCCTCGCCCGTCTTCATGCCATGTACTCGAGCTTGAGCACCACGGTGGCACCCGGCCTCCCCTGTCCATCGGGGTCACCTCGCCGTCCTTTGGAGGTCTTACTCCTGCCATCGCCATGTCGCTCCTCCGTGTACCGAACTCCCATGGCTGACCGACGTCGAGTATGCCTCCAGTCCTCCAGAGGGCTTCCATCTACCTCCAGTCTATCGGAGGGCCTCCTGTCCATCAGAGGTCTTGTGCCCATGTCCTTCTGGGTCTTCGGCTTCTGTTTACAATCACTCATCACTCCAGAGGCAATGGAGCTGGTCCATTGGCTCTCCATTGGAGCAAAATCCACCGTCACATATGCATTTACCTATCCCAGGTATGCATCCATACATCCCCAAATAATACCTTACCTTACTCCTTCCAAATCAAAATGAGGTAGGATGTGGAGCCATGAAAAAACATGCTAGTTAAAGCATGGCAAAAGTATGAAAAAGAAAAGCATGGTAGTCAAAGCATGGCAAAAAGAGAGAAAATACAAAAAGGCTTCATATTCATACCCATCACAAAAGAAGAAGGGAAGGAAAACAAGAAGATCCACCCATCCATCCACCAAATAAGCTTCAATGATAAACAAGATTTGCTGATGTAGTACATTTCTTTGGTCCAATCTTTGGCTTTGCAAAATAAACAACCTACGGAAGCTAAGTTTTTCCATCACCCTGAGCTCCTCAAAAGCTTTAGTGTAGGAAAAATCTTGGCCGTGCTCTTGGCCCTTTTTGGTGAGGATACAGTATTGAGGGATCGAGAGTGCCTCTGGGGAAACATGCTTTTGTTTAAAAAAAATCTTCAAAACACATGAGATGGAATCCAAAAAAAATGTTTTGAGCTGAGGCATACAACGAAGTCATTCTTCCTCACAACCACCGAAGACATGGTAAGGCAAAAAGATGCACCACAGGTATGTGAAAAGGTAACCATTGCATACACTATGGCACCACAGGTTATGTATAGACTCTATTCTTGAACACTGATATCGCAGCAACTCCTAATCCATAACCCATCTTGGCTTTACTCGAGGATGAGCAAAGGTCTAAGTTTGGGAGGGTGTTGACGGTCATTATTGCACTATCTTCAACCATCAACCATCCATGATCATGAAGGAAAATGTATCAAAGTAAAGATAAAACCCTTGCTATTGACATATCTCCAAGAGTTGTGTTGAATATTTGAGTGCAGGTGCAAGAACAGCTGAAAACAGGCAAAATATTGCTAAGTCAGGGAAAGCCCAGGCCGCTCGGCCAGTAGGCTAGGCTGCCCAACCTTCCCACAGGCCACTCGGCCAACCCCAAGGCTACCCAGCCTGTCATTGTGGCCAAAACATCTCATCTTCGACCTGCATGCACAGAAACGACGTGTCAACACAAGTCCAAGGTGGAAACCGTGAAAGTCGCATGCAAAGCACTAGAAGGCTTGCCACCACATCAATCCAGCACTTGGATTGGTGGAGTCAGCAATCCGAGGGACTTCCATCCTGTGGCTAAGGAAGAAACACATTGAAGATCCAACGATCCGGGGAAAAGAACAACTTATAACCACCAAACGCCATGCAACCGACTTGGGAAGGCTAGATGGACCGTGGGATGAAGTAAGGCAGTGGATCCAAGGGTTGGCTAGGCTGCCTGGCCTAGAGTGGGGCCGCTCGGCCTCCCAGCTGGCTGCCCGATATGCCACCTGCCCCCATAACCCCCATATATATATAGGAAAATTCTTTTCTACATGCGCATGTAGCTACACTCACTTGTATATCTCATGATTGAGGGTGTATCTAGCCAAATCGAAGGTATGTACACGGAGTATGTAATGATACTAGACCATCTGAGGTGGTATATGCACGAGGTATGCGGGTATACCTGAGGTATGTGGACATACCGCGTTATATGTACTAATATGAAGGTATTTTCATAATATATTAAAACAGGGGCTGTTTTGTAATTTTTTCGGGTGGTGACATTTGAGGTATCTTAAAATAAGTATGTGAACATACTCAAATTTATAAATGAGTATGTGAACATACCCTTATTGGTTTATTGAAGATGAGTGTAGGTACATGCGCATGTAGAAAAAACTCTTCCTATATATATATATATATATATATATATACACACACACACACACACACACACACACATACATACTTTAACCCGGTCGATGGGTGTGTGTGGTTTCGAAAACATGGGGAAAGACTTCGGCAGCCGACTACTATCGACCATGCCATGTGTTAAAGGGTGGAATACCCGGGTACCGTTGCCACAGCCACTTGGGGAACGGCCTCGTGGAGAGGACTAGACGTTGTATGGGGGAGTTTCGGCCCTAAAGGACCGAGTTCAAGTCTCATCTTGCCTAACTCTTTCGGTACAACCACTCAACGCTGTTTGGAGCAGCGCCTAGCCTAAGCCAGAATGGATAGTCTTGCAGTTGTCTGTTGTGCCAGTGTGGCAAGAGGCTAAGTATTGAGGGCTTGAGTCGCATGTCTGTTGGTAGGGTGACAAAGCTATCCAGATATTCTTGAGGCATTGCTTGATGATAATAGGAAGGCAAAGGCTAAATTGGAATTCGGACGCTTACTTGGCCGAAAGCAGTCGCTGAGTCCAACTTGTGGGTCATAGTACAATCTCAGATCAGAGTATAAACCTATTCGGATAGTCCGTTGTCCACAGGTATGGATGGGTTACGACTTGGTTTCGACAACTAGATGTTTTATAAAACTGTGTGGGCTTGGCTGGGTGAAAAACTATGTGTTTTGGATGCTAGGGGACGTAGTCCCGTAGTGGTGGAGAAAAACCTATGTCCTGCATACCATAAGCCACGACGGACCGGCAAAGTATAGTGGCACCCCTTTTGGACAAAGTGTTTTCAGCAAAATAAAACTGTGAACAAATGAGCCTTGCACATGAAAATGTTTCTAGCAAATTATCCCGAGCTCTAGATACACTTTGCATGTAGTAATAGCCTTCCCCCAACTCTTTATGGAGGCAAGTGGGCTTGCGGAGTATGTTTTCGTACTCACCCTTCTTTGTTGTTGTTTTTCAGAGAAGAAGTCATCACGATCGCAGACGTGTGAGGGTTACAGCCCATCCCAATGGTGTGACATGGGAAAGCTTGAGCCTCCGCTTTATTATTCCGTTGCAGTGTTTATGTTTTGGGCTGTGCCCCATCTGGTCTGTCCTGTAAGGGCGGATCTGTACTACTCTGATGTAAGAATGTGGTTATCAAACCACTGGGATCTGCACATTTAGTCCCATTATGGAAGTGGGGCGCTTCAAAGAGATTTGTGCTTCTTCTTGTATAGATGTCAATTCTTCTTGTATCCAAGTAAGAATAATTTTTCTTCTTATTTGTTTTCTCAAAGATTACTATATAAGGGTCTATCTTTTAGACTTCCTTTGCTTAGTAAAGGCAAGTACTCTTTGAACTTTGACCTTTTTACTTTAATCACATGATCTAGAGCCTAATTTAGATGCACCTATTAAGGATGACTAGCCGTATATACCTTTACATGTCTGTGAAACTGGGAAAGGGCTGTGATGTGTAGATTAAAGCTAGCACTCAACATATCTTACACATGTTGCTAATCTTGATTAATTAATGATGCAACTATGGTAAAAGGTTGGTTACTTAGCAACATGGGGACTTGAGCATGTTTTGTTAGTTTGCTCGAGTGCTTCACCCTAAGGATCGGTTCGTTGAGTGACCACCTAGGAAAACAGTACAACCACAAGACTCATATGGGCTCTGGGCTTGACTGAGAAATTAGATGAACTAGGGCGGGTGGCTTGCTTACCTAAAAGATGGCGTATGAGGGGCACCGACGGGTATAGGACTTGCTCTCTTGGTAGGTTGCGGTTTGGTTTATTTGTTCTTGTTAGTCACCCTTTTGGACGGGACTTTTATACCTAGGTAGCGGTAACCTATAACAGCCAAATACACTCTAGGGATTTTTTGTAAAAGTCTCAGAATGAAACCCTGGCGATTCATCTAAGGTATTGAATATAAGGCGTACAACGCTGGGAATGGAGTTAGCGCGGGCGTACAGGATGATAGGGATGGTTTTACCGTCGTCCGCTGCACCCCTCGAGTTACCTCAAAGGTAACTGCATCAGATAGGGTAAGCTTTGAGGGGCCTCACTGCGGACAGCCTTAAATCACCAAAACTACAATTATATTCTAAAAATATTATGGGATTGCCCGAAAATTAAAACTCGGTTACTTAGGTCAATATGCATGTGAAATGAAGTATACCTCAAGTTTCCAAATGAAAATAATGAAGTTAACTGTAGTTCACCTAGTTCATTATAAACATATGCTATGAACTGACGAGTATGAATGAAATGCCAGCAACCAATCGAGTTTCGAGGTCAAATTTTTTTGGTTGCGGTATCTTGATATTTGTTGCCCCCTGCCAAATATTATGATTTTCTGAGTCTTTGTGTATTGTTAATTTTTTCAACAATTAAATCACCAAAACTACAATTATATTCTAAAAATATTATGTGATTGCCCAGAAATTGAAAGTCAGTTACTTAGGTCAATATGCATGTGAGATGAAAGATACCTCAAGTTTCCAAATGAAAATAATGAACCTAACTATAGATCACCTTGAAACTTGGGAGTTTTGTGAGAGTTCATTATAAACATAAGCTAAGAACAGACAAGTATGAATGAAATGCTGGCAACCAATCGAGTTTCGAGCTCAAACTTTTCTAGTGATGAATATTTATATTTTTTGCCCCCTACCAAATATCATGATTTTTTAGGTTATTTGTGTATTGTTAATTTTTTCGCAATTAAATCACCAAAATTACAATTATATCCTAAAAATATTATGGGGTTGCTCAAAAATTGCAACTCAGTTACTTAAGTCAATAGACATTCGAGACGAAGGATACCTCAAGTTTTCAAATGAAAATAATGAAGTTAACTATAGGTCACATTGAAACTTGGGAATTTTGTGAGAATTCATTATAAACATAAGTTACGAACTGACGAGTATGAATGAAATGCCGGGAACCAATCGAGTTTCGAGCTCAAACTTTTTTGGTGATGGTATATTTATAATTTTTGCCCCCTACCAAATATCTTGATTTTTTAGGCTATTTGTGTATTGTTAATTTTTTTCACAATTAAATCCCCAAAACTACAATTATATTCTAAAAATATTATGGTATTGCTCGAAAATTGAAGCTCAGTTACTTAGGCTTTTTGGTTTATGCGTTCGGTTGTGGGTTCGATTCCCATTTGGGCAATTGTGTCCATTTTTTCTTTTTTCCAAATTTATGTCTTATGTTGGGCCGTGGGAATGGCTGTACAGTGGGCCGGCTCGATTCCCATGCTGGGCTACAGTTTGCGTCTTTTTTTCTTTTTTTTTCTCAGTTTTTGTTTTATGATGGGCCGTGGGAATGGGCCGGAGCACGAGAAAGAAGGCCGAATAGGCTTAGGGAGGTAGAACAAACCTTTTTTAACATTTTTTAGATTTTGATTTGGCTATAATTTTGAAATGATAAAGTTTTTATTGGGAGTCAAAAAGAAAATTTTTTATAAAATTTTATTCTCTACAATATTCATAAATGAAGTTTTATTTGAAAAAATCTACAAATTGATTATATTTGAGAGTTAGCTATCCATGTAATTTGAAATTTGAACTAAAGTCTCTGGTTTATTTTCTTAATGTTTTCTAAATCTACAAACAATCAAACGGCACATAAATCATAAAATTTTGCACTATAACGGTGGTGATTAGAACTTGATTAAATAATTTATGATGAAATTAAATAACTTATGACGAAGTAGTTATGTCACGAATTTGTGATGTTTGCTAGTTGCCCACTTATGACACGTTACGATTCGTCGCAAGATGACATTTATATAGTTTATGACGTTTTTTGTGGTCTTTATGATGAGCACCTAAATTTTGTCACTAAGTCGTCCTGCTGCACACAAAATGTCAGAAACCAAACTTTGATAACGACGAAAAGCTCTAGTGTCATGAGAAAATCGTCATAGTGCCTCCAATATTCCAAACAGCACCGGACCCAATGGATGCTAAACATTGGGTTAAGACTATTGAGGGAATGTTCAAGCTACTGCCGAATATTATGGACCGGCAAAAGGTCTTATATGCAGCACGCAAGCTTCAAGGTCCAGTGGGATTTTGGTGGGTAACTTATCAGGCTTGAACAGGACCAACAACTCACTTGGGTAGAATTTAAGAAGGCCTTTGAAGACCAACATGTTCTGGAAGGATTGGTGGAAATGAATCTCCAACAATTCTTGAATATTCAAGAAGGCGATAGGACCGTGTTGGAGTAAATTAACACTTTCAACGACTTGGCCCAATATGCTCTGACGCAAGTGGCTTCTGATGGTTCTAAAAAGATGTATTTCTCTTGAGGTTTATCTTCGAAGATGAGGGCAAAAATGAATATGAGCTACCCCAATTTTCATTAGATGGTTAATGATGTCATTCAATTGGAGGAAAGGTTGGGGGTGTATAGTGAAGATAAGAAACACAAAAGAGCTGCTGTTCTTTATCATGCCCTAGACGCAATATCAGCAGTACTCCAGTTCAACCAACAAGCTTCACGCCTATCATGGGTCATACGTTCGGCCGCATAGCCAAACCAAAACCCTCGACGGTGGGTTATGAGTCCTCAGCAAGAAGCTTATCGCCCTCCAGCTCTAAGAGCTCCAAATCCCCGTGCCCAGTGCCTTCTAATGCGTGTTTTAATTACGGGCAAACTAATCATTTTGTGAAGGACTGTCCGCATCCACGTCAGAATATGGGTTTACGTCCGTCTACTCCAACAACTGGAGGGATTTCACCTTATAAACCCCAAAAGAAAGGGCCTACTCCTAAAGTGGGTAAGGTCCATTTTGTTCAAATGGAAGAACTTCCTGAAGGTGAAAACATCATGACGGGTATGTTTCCAACCAATAACGAACATGCTATTGTTTTATTTGACTCTAGAGCATCACATACTTTTATCAGTAATGAGTTTGCCATTGGTCGAGGTTTTCTTTTAACAAAAATCAAGACTAGGTATCTTATTACTGCTCCCAGAACTAAAGTTTTAACTGATCGTATAGTCCAAGGTTTGCAATTCGATATAGGTGGAAAATTCTTTCTCACTCAACCCTTGATTTTACCTGGGGGAAAGATTCGACTTAATCTAGGAATGAATTGGTTGAAGGAACATAAAGTGATCATTAATTTAGAGGCCCGTATTATTCAATTGACTAGTAAGGATGGTGCTTTAATTCAATTGTTTCTGCCCTGCATCGAGAAGAATGCTCCTATCACATATGCCCTAGAAGGTCCTAAGTTGGAGTTGATTCTAGTGGTATGTGAGTTCCTTGATGTGTTTCCAGATGATCTTCCAGGACTTCCACTAGACAGAGAAGTAGAATTTGTCATTGAATTGGTACCTGGTATGGCTCCTATATATCGAAAGCCTTACAAGATTGCCCCTTGAGAAATGGTTGAAATGAAGAAGCAAAAAGAAGATTTGTTGAAGAAAGGGCTAATTTATCCCAGCTCTTCTCCTTGGGGCTCTCCCGTAACTTTTATGGAAAAGAAAAAAGATAAGTCCTTAAGAATGTGTGTTGACTATCGACCACTCAATGCAGTGACCATCAAGAACAAATACCCTTTGCCTAGAATTGATATTCTGTTTGATCAACTGCGAGGTGCGAAGGTCTTTTCCAAACTTGATCTTCGATTAGGTTATCATCAGATAAAAATTAGGAAGGAAGATATACCCAAGACAACATTCACCACTCGATATGGTCTTTATAAATATCCGGTGATGTCTTTTGGGTTGACTAATGCTCTGGCCTTTTTCATGTATCTGATGAATTCAATATTCATGCCTGAACTGGACAAGTTCGTGGTGGTCTTTATTGATGATATATTAGTTTATTCAAAAACAGAAGCTGAGCACATAGAACACTTGCGTATAGTATTGTCTCACTTGCGTGAACATAAGCTATATGCTAAATTTAGCAAGTGTGCATTTTGGTTAAAGAAAAATTCTTTCTTGGGTCACGTTCTTTCTATTGATGGAATAGAAGTAGACCCAGAAAGGGTACAAGAAGTCTTGGATTGGAAAATTCCTGAAATGGTGATAGAGGTTAGAAGTTTCATGGGTCTGGCTGGGTATTATCGTCGATTTATTCAAGATATTTCAAGAATTTCAAAACCTATGACCAAGTTACTTCAGAAAAATGTCAAATTTACCTGGGGTACTGAGTTTGATCAAGCAATTCAAACTTTGAAGATGCTACTCACCACTGCACTAGTGCTAGTGCAACCCGATATCACCAAACATTTTTGATATATACTATGATGCTTCTGGTATTGGAATTGGTTGTGTATTAATGCAAGAAGGAATGGTGATAGCTTATGCCTCTTGTCAATTGAAGAAACACGAAGAACATTATCCCACCCATGACTTAGAATTAGCAGCAGTAGTGCATGCCTTAAAAAGTTGGCGTCACTACATACTTGGCAATATGTGTCATATTAACTCTGACCATAAGAGTTTGAAGTACATTTTCACCCAGAGTGAGTTGAACATGCGACAAAGAAGGTGGTTAGAATTGATTAAGGATTTTCATATGGAAATCCATTATCATCTGGGGATGGCGAATGTGGTTGCTGATGCCTTAAGTCAGAAATCTCATTGCAATTGTGTCACCTTACGCCCCTTTGAAGAATCACTTTTCAACGAGATGGAAAAGATGAATTTGGTAATGGTACAACAAGGGACTGTAACAGCTCTTCAATTGCATATGTGTATTCGAGATCAGGTTATCGAAGCCCAACAATCTGTTAAGGGAATGGAACATCTAGGAAGAAGGTTCTCTGAAGGAGAGGAGTTACCTTTTCGATTGGATGAAAATAATGTGCTATGGTTTAAAGACCGTCTAATGGTACCTAAGAATCATGAACTTCGAAGAAAGATTATGGAAGAGGCTCATACTTCTCGATTCACCATAAACCCGGGAAGTACTAAGATGTACCAGGATCTCAAACAACGATTTTGGTGGACTCGGATGAAAAAGGAGATAGGAAAATTTGTATCTGAATGTGATGTCTGCCAAAGAGTCAAGGCTGATCATTTGAAGCTAGCAGGATTATTACAATCACTTCCTATTCCAAACTGGAAATGGCAGGATATTCATATGGATTTCATCATAGGATTGCTAAGGACACCCAAGGGAAACGATTCAATTTGGGTAATTATTGACAGACTTACCAAGACCGCCCATTTTATTCCAGTCAGAGCTAACTACCGCATGCAGAAATATGCAAAACTATATATACAATGAATTGTTACACTACAAGGGGTACCGAAGACTATTGCTTCCGATCGCGGAACTCACTTTACTGCCTGTTTTGGGGAACAATTACAAACAGCTCTTGGTACTACTCTCATCCATAGTTTTGCTTATCATCCTCAAACAAGTGGACAAGTGGAATGGGTTAATCAAATAATGGAAGATATGCTTCGGGCTTGTGCTTTGACTTACAATAACAACTGGGAAGCTTGTTTACCTTTAGCTGAATTCACTTACAATAATAGCTATCAAAAGAGCTTAAAAATGGCTCCAATTGAAGCTTTATATGGTTGACGCTATCGAACTCCCTTGAAATGGTTGGAACCCGGAGAACGGGTGATCTTTGGTCTTGAATTGGTGATTACTGCTGAAGAGCAAGTCCGCTTCATTCAAGCCAACTTAAAACCCGCACAAGCTCGATAGCAAAATTATGTTGATAAACGAAGAAGGCCCTTATTCTTTCAAATTAGGGATTCAGTTTATCTTAAAGTATGCTCGATGAAAGGGGTTCATCGTTTTGGTGTGACTGGCAAATTAGCTCCTCGATATATTGGACCTTTTCCAATTATCGAGCAGTGTGGTCTAGTAGCCTACCAATTGAAATTACCTTCTCATATATCAGCAATTCATAATGACTTTCATGTCTCTCAACTTAGAAAATGCTTGAGAGTGCCTTCGGAAGAATTGGATTAGACCGAACTTCAATTGGAACCTAATCTCATTTATAAGGAATATCCAAGCAAAATATTGGATGTCAAAGAGAAAGCAACCCGATGTCGAGCAATTAAATTCTATAAGATTCAATAGAAGAATCATACCCCAAATGAAGCAACATGGGAATCTGAGCACTTCCTGCAAACTAAGTATCTAGAATTTTGGGAAAAGATTCAAAGAAGCACCATCAGTAAGCCTTCAAAACCTCTCAAAAGTCTTTTATCTTAGTATTAGCCCCTCTAAATCTCGGGACAAGATTTCTTTAAGGGGGAGGGTTGTGATACTCTGTATCTTAAACCACAATTAAGTGCATTAATCATGTCATCATGTGCATTTTTGAATTTTGGAGTTAAGTATTTAAATCTGTTTTCAATCAAATTGTTTCTAATCCTCTCAACATTTTTACTTTTATCCAAGGACAAAAGTGTAAGATTATTGTATGACATGCACTCTTTCACATTTGTAGTCGGACCTTTGAATAATTCTATTTTCATGAGGGGTTAAAGGCAAAAGGTATTTGAATAAATAGAAATAGATTAAAAAAAGAGGGGAGTGAAACCGGCGGTCCACCCCCGGCTTCTTTGCCTGTGGGCGCCACGCGCCACACGCATTTGTCCCGGCCAAAGCTGTGGACCAGCGCTGGCGCCTTAGCCCCGTACCACCTGGGCCCAGACCACGGAGCCGCCCCATTCGCCCGCCGTCTTCCTCCTCGGGACGGAGGCGGATAGGATCGCCGCCGCCGCCATCCTCTCTCCCGCCGTCGGTGGTCTGCCGCCCTCGAGCCTTATTTAAGGCCCTGTCAAGCACCTCCCGGACATCCCCAACCTAAGCCACCCCTCAACACCATCCCTTCACCTCTACCTCGCTCTCGCGCCGTTCACCTCCCCGCCACCGCACATCTCACCATCGACCGCCGCCTACAGCACCTTTCTTAGCTATTGGTGGGTGAGACCCCCCGTTCCTTGCGTCCGTCCTCCTTTCGTGCTTATCCTCATCGAGGGTTGACCTAGCCCGAGCTCGAATTGAGCTCGGTGCCCACCATGGCGTCGGCGGCCATGACCGCTGTCTCGCCTCCTCTTTCCTTGTGCACAAGCCTTTCACGGGCTTCCTTCTTCATGAGCCCAGTGCGAGACTCCCATGCGCACCTCGTGGGGGTACTCTTCGACAGTAGCATGGCCTAGCGCCCCCGAGCGAACTTCTCGCCACCGCGTGCGCTGCGTGGCGCGCGTCGCGCCCACTATGCCGTAGAGAGAAAAGATATAGAGGGAAGGGAGAGGTCGCGCACGGCCGCGCACGAAAGCCATGGCCTCCGCCGTGCGGAATGGTCGCTAGTGCCGCCGCGGCGTGCACGCAGTGTACGTACACGTCACGCGTGCCACGTGCGCCATTAGGCGCTAGCCAAGCCGGCTGACTAGGCCGAAAGGCCACTGGGCCGAGCCACCTGGGCCAAAACAGAGAGCGAGAAAAAAGGGAGGCCATCGGCCTGGCTTTGGGCTGAAAAGATTGGAAGGGAGGCTGGGTCGGCCTGATATTTAAACTGGACCAGGCCAAATTAGGATAGGGTAGAAACAAGACTTTTATCAAAGGTTATTTTTGGGTTTTGGAATAGTTTTTCTATATTCTAAAAATCTTAATTCTTTTCTAATAATCTTAAAGACTGTTTCTTTTGAATTTAGTTTAATTTTATAATTAGTTTCTAATCTTTAAAAATCCTATTAACTCCTTATTTTTATTCATTTAATGATTATAAAATTATTAAAGCTTAGAAAATTATTTTAAAAATTCTATAAATTCTTTAAACTAGGATGATGCCCGTGTATTGATTCTAGTGCCCCACCTTTTCATTACAAACTCTTTTTCCTCTTTTATTTATAGGTTGATCATCGTGCATGTCATTCATTTAGGTCGGATAACTCCTTCATCTTGTTCTGGAGAATCCTCCGAAGCTCCTATCTCTGAGATCCCCGAAGCCCAAATTCAGGAACCATCAGTAGTTCCAAAAGAGGAATCTTTTGAGGCCATTGTTGATCCCAACAGTCTGAACCCAAGCAAGTCCCAGTGCATTTCCCCTTTTCCTTTTGAGTCTTAATCAATGAGTTATGAATGTGCATTAGAGATAGGAATTGATTGAAACCCTAGTGCATGAATAACTAATGAATGAACATGGATTTGGATCCTGACCGTGCCTATGTCGCATAAGGCCGTACGATGTTTGGCCATGCTTTCAGCCTTTGAACGCACCTCCTTCATTTGTCGTCCTCGTCATGGGCTCCGATAAACTTCTTCTCATCCTTTGTACTTAAGAGTTGGAACTATACGAGACCAGCTGAAAGGTGCACCCAGGTTTGGTAAGGATGATTCCGACTAGGTGGCACTAGATGTTAAGTTGTCATATGTGGGGTTGTCATACACACATATGATGGGTGATTGAGTATTATTCCCAGGAGTGTAAAATCGATTCGAATTGCTGGGCTTACCAGGTGTAAGATTTGAATCATCACCAACATCGTAGATTAAGAAGAGTAATGCTTTTGTTAATTAATAATTTTAAGAGTGTTTGCTTTGCTTGCCAATAGAATAAGCATAACCTAGTATAATAGACGATAACTAAAATAAGTTGACATCCTAAAAGCTAAGGATTCACTTATAGGCTTGCTGCAGTGTGAGTAGACCTAACCTTTTCAACTATAAGTTAGAAAGTCGGGTTTGGCTTAGTGGTCGGGTAAGTCTTGTAAAGTAATTAGTACTCAAACCTTTTCTCTCTCTTCTTCTCTAGGTGCTGAATACATCCTCTTCGAGTTTGATCCTTCTGTCTCTGCTCCTCAGTGATCCTACAGTATTGGGCATGATGCAGGGCCCTTTTTTTTAAGAACACTTTTGTCGGAGTAGAACACCCTTTTGTTGTATTTCAAAAGCTCTATTCTGTCTTGTATAATTACCTTAAGAATCAAGTTTGAATAACTCTAAGTTTATCTTCCAATAAAGTTTGTTCATTTGTAAAATATTGTAATCTATGAACTCTGTTAAGAGTTACCCCATGAGCTCGATCCAAATGGGAAGGCCTGTCAAGGTTAGTATATCTCGACAAACCATTGAAATTAACTAAAGATTAGCATTTGAGTACAAAACTTACGTTAATTTCGGCGGTTCCGCCACAGTGACACTTTGGGCTCGAATAAATACAGTGAATTTTTGAATTTATAAAATTTTGTCCAACTATTATATAATTATCAAGACATTTAGAATGCGAAATAATTATTTTGTTAAGCAAAACAAGTGTCCTAGCTTATGATAAGTTGTACTTTGCATTCTTGCTGGTTTGCATGGTGTTTTTGAGTGCTAAAGTTTTAAAAATAAGTTTAACTCCAAGTAACCTTTCTCGCGAGGTTTCTAGCTTTTTCCAAGAAGCTTTTCCCAATCTTCCTAGAGCAAAATCCATTTACCAAATGTTCTTGAAAATCTTCCCACGAGCCCTAAATAATTTATTTGGGTTCGTTAGGTCCAATACTATTTCTAGGATTTTTTTCCAACAATTTTTAAAACCGTTGCGATATTTTCGGGAGAAGGATAAGTAACCATTACAAAATTGGAAATTTTGAATTGAATCCATTTTCTAATCTATTGAATTCTTTTTCGGGAATGCCGCCACACGGAGTCGAACCGAGATGCTTGAGCACTGCTTCCTAAGAGCAGCGTGTCTACCAATTTCACCATGGCGGCTAACTTGAAATAATAGTTAACTTAAAAGAATAATAGTTATTTTCTTACGAATCGTCAAGACTCGGAAAGGCCATAGAATTTAGGAAAATTAGAATTTCATCACTAACTACAAAGAATTTTGTATTTTAGAAAATTTTATAGAATGAGAGCCTTTACTCCCTTTTTAATATGATTTACCAGTACTAGAGTCCTCGATGTCTCGATCATCGAAGTTGAGCAGAGAATTTGGAATCCGGCTGATCGGGTAGCCAGTTCTAGCTTAGGATGGATATGTGGGGAAGAAGCTTCTAGCATCTTTTAGGATGACTTTCGTTTCCTATTCTAGTCTTGCAAGATCTGAATAGGATTGTGAAAGGCTATGAATGTTGAATGGTTCCATAGGAGTGTTCGCCCGCCCCTGAATAAGCAATAAGGCGTAGGTGCGTTGGAACGATCCCACTTTGAAAGCTCAACCTCGGAGGAATCTGTTTCGCCGGTTCCGTGACATGGCATAAAAAGTAATCCAATGTATTTTATTGATCAGGCGGCACTCAGATTTGAACTGGGGTTAAAAGATTAGCAGTCCGCTGCCTTACCACATGGCCATGCCGCTAAAAAATCTGATAAAAAATCGAGAAAAGAACAAGTATTCATCCACATTTCTTTCCAAAAACCCTTTTTTTATACCTTGAATCTAATTCTATAATCTTTTTACAAAAAGAAAAAGAGATTTCTGCTTCTTGTATCGCAGTCAATTCTTCTTGTATCCATGTAAACAATGATTTTTCTTCTTATTTGTTTTGTCAAAGATTACTATTTCAAGGTCTGTCTTATGGACTTCCTTTGCTTAGTAAAGGCAAGTACTCTTTGACCTATGTCCTATTTAGTTTAATCACATAATCTAGAGCCTAATTTAGATGCTCCTATTAAGGATGGTTAGCCTTATATACCTTTATATGTCTATGAAACTGGGAAAGGGCTGTGATATGTGGATTAATGCTAGCACTCAACACATCTTACACTTGTTCGTAATCTTGATTAATTAATGATGCAATTATGGAAAAATCTTGGTTACTTAGCAACATGGGGACTAGAGCATGTTTTTTGGTTTGCTCAAGTGCTTCACCCTAAGGATCAGTTCGCCGAGTGACCACCTAGGAAAACAGTACAACCACAAGACTCATTTGGGCTCTGGGATTGACTGAGTAATTCGAGGAAGTAGGGTGGGTGGTATGCTTACCTGAAAGATGGCGTATGAGGGGCACTGACGGGCATAGGACTCGCTCTCCTGGAAGGTTGTGGTTTGGTTTATTCGGTCATGTTAGTCACCCTTCTAGAGGGGACTTTTATACCTAGGTACCAGTAACCTGTAACGGGCAACTACACTCTAGGGATTCTTCGTAAAAGTCTCATAATGAAACCCTGCCGATTAATCTAAGGTATTGAATATGTTGGGTTTGGCCACCTCTTGGGATATGGGAATCATGACTTGTGGGTAAAGATGTACAACCTCTCGAGAGTGTTTAAAATTGATATATCAGCCATGCTCATGGTCATGAGCAGCCTGGACCCTCACATATTGGAGTTTTCAAAGAAAAGATGGCTTATGGTTATGGTGATGACTTATATTCAAGTACTTTACTGCTTTGATCTTATATCAGTTATGGGATGCGTTATGCTAATCACTGTTAGTAATAAAACCTGACCAACTAAAAGCAACTGCTACGCATGTGCACTATAAAGCCAATCCACCGTACCCTAAACGGAATACTTGCTGAATACGCCATGCGCTTGTTGGCATCTCTTAGCCTAAACAGATTTTACTCCGTAAGCACACAGAGACCGCTGTAGCCTTTCACCTGGGAGCATCCCAAGGTATCGTATAAATCCACAGGGAAGCGGCAGGCTATAGAGTGTAATTGAAATAATTCAAGTCTAATGAGATGTAAACTTAGATAAATATATCAACTAGAATTCAAGCATTGATAAGCGTCATGATAAACAGTGGAGGGTGGGAGAGGAAAGTAAACTACCAAAGACACATGTATAAAGGTATAGTTGCTTGGGAGGACAACGAGTATGATAAAGTTTCCAAACTCTACTCTATTTAGCTGCAAAGACTATGCTATGACTAACTAGAAAACTCAAGAGCAAGCCAAGGTCTTGCGTCGAGCGAAATTCTGTCAAAGTTCTCAAGGGGCCAGGGGGTACAGAGTAGGCCATCGAAAGAGAACCCAGCAATCACCTACAGACCTCCTGAATGACCAGCCTGGGATACACAGGCACACCACACGCTGTCACCGAGTGGGACTACCAAGCATAGCTGCGTGGAGAGGACGGCACGCTATAAAGCTTGATCAACAATAGGTCATCCTTGATCAGAGGAGATGACCTAACCAGACCCTAGCGTCTAAGTCTAGGGTTGAATTATAGCACCAGGAAGAATAACAAGACTTAAATAATCTAAGTGGCCAAAAATCTATGCCAAGCAAATGTGCAAAGAAAGGTACACCACACTCACAAGAGATAGAAATAGAATAAAATATAACTGGAATTATATTGAAGATAACTGAAGTACAACTGATACAAAGACTTTACCGTCGACTCCAAGAAATCTTCGAAAACTCTGGAGGCAAGCCCAACTCAACTCTAACTCTTAGGACTATCCTAACTACTAAGATAGGAGTGAAACACACTAAGATAGTACTTCTTCAACTCTCCACACTTTACAAATGAACTCCACTGCTCTATTTATAGTGCTAGCAAGTGGAGGGGGTATTTGTAGGTGCTTGAAGTCAGTTAAGGGGAGAAGTCGGTGGCCAACCAGCCTAGGTGGGGCCAGGCGGCCAGGGGTTGGCCGGCCGGCCATTCAATCCACCGTCTTTTGGTCTTCAATGCTCTAGATTGCTTCCCCAAGGTCGGTTGTATGTCGGTTGGCAGTTTGCACATGTAAAACTTGTCTGAGGGTGTTGGGTGGCCAAGTCGAGGCGAGGCGGCCAGACGCTGGCTTGGCGGCCAGTGATCTTGCCAATTTGACCCATCCGACGCTCCAAATGCTTCCTTGATGTTGGTTGACAGTTGTTCCGGTGTGTTTCCTTTAGAACCGTTGGATTTGGCTTGTGTTTCCTTCTTGGCCATTGATCCCAAGCACACGGATCATTGATTTCACTAATTTAGGGGTTGGATCGATGAGGTGGCGGTCATCCAGTACTTGACACATTGCAAAGTTGGCCATCCACTTGAGTTTTTGTACATTTGACGTGTCACTCTTGCTTGCAGGATCATGGTTGAGGAAGTTGGGCTGAATAGGTGGCTGGGCGGCCATAAGGTGGTCCGGCGGCCTAGCCTAGGTTGGCCGGCCAGGCCTTGTGCTCAAAACCTCCATTTCTTGGCTTGTTTCATACCTGCAACCAAATATTTGTACAAAATTCATTGAACTCATTAGTAGTAAGGGTTAATCCAATAAAATCCACATGCTTTGCTCTATTTTAAGGATAGTTGATGGTCAAAATCGTGGAATAACGACCATCAACACCCCCTAAGCTTAAACTTTTGCTCGGCCTTGAGCAAAACCTAAGCAAAGCATGGATCAGGAGTTGCTGTGATAATGAAGATGATAGACATTCTTGCATGTATCTTGAATACTCAAACCTTGCCCTAAGCCATGAAGTATTCAAAGTTCACCTTGTGTCATACCTGTGGTGCATCTTTTCGCTTACCTTGCCTTAGGTGGTTGAGAAACAGAACAACTCTTTTGCAGGAAGGACTCGACTTGTTTGTTTTGGACTTTTATCTTAGGGTTTTCAAAGTTTTCAAAACAAAAGAGCTTTCCCCAATGGTTCTCTCAGTCACTCATGCGTGTATCCTCACCATAGCCATACTGCCAGCCATTTATTTTCCTAGATTAAGGCTTTTTATGGAGCTTTGCATTCAGGAAAATTGAGTCTACCAAGGTTGTTTGTTTTGCAGAGCCAAAGATTGGAACAAAGAAATGTACTATATCGACTAATCTTACTTCATCATTGCAGCATTTATTTGGTGGAAGGTGGAATGGATCTCCAAGTCTTTTTGTTTCCTCTCCTTGTACTATAGGGATGATCATGGAGCCTTTTTCTCAATCTCTTTTTTTTGTCATGCTTGACTAGCATACTTTTCTTTTTCTCATTTTGCCATGTCAACTTTGACATGCTTTTATTTTATTTTTGCTGGCTCCATGTCTTGTCCCTTTTTCTTTCACACTTGAAGGAGTAGGATTGACATTTGTAACTCATGGGGATGAATGAATGCAATACCCAGGATAGGTAGATGCATTACGAGATGGTGGTTATGTTCCACTGATTAATAAGACAGTGATAGTTCCTTTCAATGTGACCCAAAACTTGACACTGCTCAGAACAACTTATGGCAGCTATATGTGGTTCTGATATTTTCATGTATATATATGGCTGTGGTAGGCATATGGACCAATGGGGTATTATTGAGAGCACAACTTCATCTCTGCTTGATGAAGTTTTCCTTTTTCTGCTTTGACTTTTGTTGTGTTTCCAATGGAAGTCTTTTCCAATCATGGTGTGAAGAGACACCTAGGATGTTGAGAATGGATTTCTTCATGATAGCCTTTTTGTTCTTCCTTCATGATCTCCGAAAAACCTCCTACCTTTCCCTGCATGTTAGGATTCGACGTGCGCACTGTCTACCTAACATGCTACCTCGTCTTTAATGATTCAAGATTTTCCTGAGGTTGGGTACGGTAGAGATAGCTAGCTGTTTATGAAGCAGCTGGTTTATGATAGCACTACTATATGATCCTAACGCCTTAGAATCTTAGTATGGCAAAAGCTTGGGTTCAAGGTGCTATCATTAACAGGCTTACAATTTAAAGCAACCTCTTAGAAAAGGAATGCTGAAAATAGCTGTTAGAGAGGTTTACCTTCAGCAATGTTGTTGAAGGTTGTATTAATGCTCAATCTCCGTCTCAACAGAGGATGAACCTGCTAAGTGATCCATCAGGTTTGGGCGTTGTGGAGGATGTGATTCAAGAAAAATCTAGTCCTCCTTCTTGTTCAATGGCTAGTCAATGGAATGTCATTGTAGCGGGCACATTTGAGCCCTGCTTCGTTGGCTTAGTGAAATAGGTTGTTTCTCATTGCCACAAATTGCTTGTTAGATGCCAGACAATCTTTTCCCACAAGCTTGGATTCTAGATTCTGTATTCAATGTTGATTCCAACCTTGCTCCCAATCATGCTCATTGCTCTTCTTCTTGGGCTCGATACTTGTCGAACATGGCATGTGCCACCGGTCGTTGACTACCCATGTGCCACATAGTCATCGACTGCATGTCATTGGCATTCTCACCCTGCTTATGGACGTTGATTTGTCCATGTTTGCCTTTGTCGTGCTTAAGACAAAGTTCTCCCGCAATGAGAGATGTCTATGCCTATCATTTTTGGGATCTACACCACAACTCTATTGGGTACGCGGATTTCCTGTGGGATCTACTAGCTACAAATTCGAGCATAGGAGATAGCTTAGTGTGATATGGAATTGCATATCACCTTGGAATGATGCCGATTCTTGTATGGTGTTGAAGATAATCGACCACAACAACTTAACCAGGCATGATGCTATCATTTTCCAAAGAAGACCAAAACAGAACGCAAGAGGTCTTGAGCATGAGAGTGTCGAGAACGAGGTTTCTCTTCTCATGTGGGGATGAATGCCTCCTACAATAGGTTAGTGTACAACATATGCAAGGGTCCAATATATATAAAGAGTGTTAACACCGGGCCCATTGTTCATAATGTGCTAGAAAGAAGCTTCTCATTAAAACATAGCACAAACCATGTTGCTAAGCTATGACTTCTATCTTCCAAACTTTTCACTCAAATCCACGGTCTTGAAAAAAACGGGTTGAATTTTTGAAACATGACCGGGATTTTGCGTCTCCTTTGAACTTGAGAGATCCGACTAGCTCAAGAATTGCGGCTCATGAACTAGAAATGGAACATCACTAGCAAAGTCTACACATAGCTCATTTATCGTACATGCCGTGCACTGTTCTGATAAAAAGAGAGTCTAATTCCAACCTAAGCACCATGCTTAATTTGGAAATTAGTCTCTGGATCAGTCGTTGGATTCTGATCCAAGCTATGCTTCCATGGTAAACTTAGTAGCATGAGCAAGCATGGTCAAGATTTACTCAAAGGATAGACCAAAAGATTGAAGGACAGGGTTTTCAAAATTTTATACTTTTTCTGTTTTTCAAAGAATGAAAAAGGTGGCAACAACCAAACAAAAGATAAAAGAGTATTCAGACTCACCTCTTCCCCAGCAACAGCACCAGAAAGCTTGTTGGCGGTTCTTAGCCTAATAGATTTTACTCCGGAAGTGCACGGAGACCGGTTGTAGCTTTCACCCTGGAGTATTCCAAGGTATCATATTTATCCATTGGGAAGCATCGAGAAAGAATACAAATTGATCGATCACCTAGGTACTACCAACTCATTCATTCCAAAAGGTAATAAGAAAAGGTAAACACCAAACACCATGGGATACAAACCAAACACCGTTGGCGCGAACTCAAGTTTAAGCTAGGAGGACAGTGAGTCGAGGGCTAAGGTTCGGTCTTCCATCTCTACTAGCATTCAAGAGCTATCCGTACTAAGGTCAAAAGGATTGAGATAGAGCTATGGCTTGCATCGAGTGAAATTCTAGACTACACCGAGGAGGCACGGGGGTAGATAGTTGGCCAACCGAACGGCAACTGGCTAACGCCTACGGGCTTACTGAACGATGGGATTGGAATACTGAGACCTCTAATGCTGTCACCAAGAGAGGCTACCAACTAGAGCTATGTGGGTAAGATGGCACGCTATACTAGTGCTCAAGTGCTATCACCATGATAGTGATTGAGCACTAAAACTCGTCCTTGATTCCAAGGGTTAGAGCTAACCAGACTCCTAGATCAAAGTCTAGGAAAGGCTTATAGCACTGGCAAGTATAACAAAGCTCAATCAGTTCTAACTTAGCACAACTCAGGCCTCGAAGTTGGTATGCCCAAATGGAAAAGGTGCTAGCAAATAAATGCAGCCGCATACATACCAAATACGAGTAACTAACTAGAGTAGAAGATAAGTGCATAAAGTAGGAAAGTAAAGTACTCGCAGTTGTCGTATATCAGAAAGTAATGCATAAGATAGGAAAAATAAAGTACATTACCGAAGGTTCCAACTGACTCCAGAACAGCAGAGCCTGCTCTAACTCCTAGCTAAACAATGAATTTTAAGAGTGGTGGCACCACCCGAGGGGCGCTTCCTAGAGACAAAGAGAGTGAGTTACATGATGAGGTTCTTGTGAAGTGAGGGGGTGCCTCTCTATTTATAGGTGGAGAAGGGAATATTCCCAAGCATCCTATGCATGATTCCTCCCCAAACTGCTCCTTGGGCACCACTTGTCCTCCCAACTGACCTAGGAAGGTCGGTAATAGTATCCTGCACATGTTGGCACTAAGAACCGGTGAAGAACCGGACCCTAGGGGGCTGAACTGGCTGTTGGAGTGAAGAACCAGCAGTTTACAATTGAACTAGGTCAAAACAGGAGCAAGTGGGCAGTTGGACTGAGCCAAACTGGCCTGAACCGGACGGAACCGAGAGAATCGAGGGGGAACCAAAGCTAAACCATGCCTTGGCCTATCCTGCGCTCTCTACCTGTCCTGGCCGGGCCCCGAACTGAAGCTATCAGGTAGAAGTATACACAACCGTATAGTCAAATGCTATAAAGAGCATACGAGGAATCTATAAGCATGACAACTAAATATTCATTACCTCGCAGATCAACTCTAACTATAGTCTAAAAGACATTACTATGCTAAGTCATGATTAATATCAAAAGCAAGAGTAAAGTAAATGCTCACAAAATTAAAGAAAGATAATGCATTAATTAGCTCAAGTCTTACGGGAAAGTAAAGATAGAAAGAATTCATACCGAACTCCTGAACACGGCTCCAGAACGACGGAGCCCAACCTCTAACTCCTAACCAAACACTACTTTCAGAATGGAGGCACCTCCCGTGGGGTGCCTCCAAGAGGTAGAAAGAGAATCCACATGGTGAATGGTACAAGTGAAGTGAATGGGGTGCCTCTCTATTTATAGGCGGAGGAAGGGGGAATATTCCAAGGCACCCCATGCAAGATTCCTCCCCAAACCTCTCCTAGCACGCCACCTAGCTTGGAACTTACTTAGTTAGGTCGGTAACTTAATCCTCCATGAGATGGCGTGAAAAACTGGCCCAAAACAGGTCGTTAGGTCAGTGAACCGGTCGTCAGAAGAGAGAACCGGTCATTGGCAGTTGAAACTGGGTCAAAACGGCCGGTCAAACAGGCCGAACCGGCTCCACCAGGTCAATCTGCGGCGTCAGCCACTCCCAGGCCGCCACCTATCCTAGGTGGGCTGAGCGAGCAGGTCTTCCCGCGCATGGGCGCACGCGTCGCTTCCCCGCCCGCCACGTGTCGTACTCCCATTAGCGCGGGGCGGCGCTGCGTGGGCTGAGTCACTGCGGCCGCGCGCTCCCTGGGCCGCCACGTGGCATGCACTGGCTGGCTCAGTCGGCCTGTGGCTGCCTGCCACGTGGCGCATCCTGGCAGTTTCCCGAAAGCGCTGTGTACGGTAGGGGGTGTTGACGTCAGCATCCCCCTTTATTTTATATTTTACATATCTTTTCCGTGTGAGCTCCAAATGATGCAATTAATATATCCGTTGGAATCGTCTCGATGAGCTCTACGCAATGGTGTAGTCTGTGAGAGCATTTGAGATACTTTTTAGTGATGGAATTTGTAGTTCTTTTCTCAAGCCCTTTTCTGCATAAATTCTCTCTTGCTCCAGTTGGTCTTCTTTTGCATGGAATATGAGCTTCTCCCTGTGATACATCAAAAACCATGAAAAACTTATTGGGTAAATAATGCATAGAACATTATATATACCCTATTTATTCACCGAGGAATTGGCGGTCGAAATAGTGAAATAACGACCGTCAACAGGAGTGTCATCTCATACTCTCAGTGAAGCAACCAAAAGTATATCACGTGCCCGGTGTGCAGTGGTGTGACTCAGAGGGTGGCAAGGAACTCCTGTGTCAAGAGATCAATGCCTCCCTCAGCAATAGTTGCCAAATTCTCCCACCGTAAGGCTTCAAAAATCTCGTAAAACTTATCCAGCATACCTGTGTTCGTGAGTAGAATCTCATCGAAGCACTTGGTCAGGCTGAACGGCTTTCCATGCATCTTCTATAGGTTGCTCGCCTCGAGCGTGCTATGTGTCTTGATGTGCGACTCAAGGAACAACACCGGACGGTTCGCGGACAACGTTGCCTCCTCATGCGGCGGGGCATTGCTGGACAACCCTTGGTCGGAGACCTGTGGACACCCCAAGGAGGTGAACCTGATGTGCTTGCCCACTCTGCCAAGTGCAATGCACACACGCTTAAGTGCATGGTTCATCCTGCAAGCACGAACAAGATACAAAAACCGACAAGTATGGACAAGAAAGATTAGCGGTTAGTCGATCTAAAAACAACATCCTTGTGGAGCGAAGTGCCGCCACAAAATCGTTCGTCTGAGGGCTTGAGCAGAAAATTATTTGGCTAACAAATTTTATCAAGCACAAAGTTTTAACTAAGCATGAGCCTAATTAAAGCTTAGACTAGAGTGATTAGAGGGAGAGAAAGAGGTGCTGCGTGCAGTTGGTGCGAAGAAAATGAGAGCGTGTGGGCTGTATTTATAGGGGAGCTTCCGCGTGGAAGGAGCAGGGAGGCCGGGTGGCCGTGCCTTGGTCGGCCGACCACGGTGGGTCCGGGCGGCCATCAAGGGGTCGGGCGGCCAGAGCTGCAGCAGAACGCGGTGTGTAGGCGACGCGACGGAGGGGGGTTGGGCGGCCATGGGCTTCGGACGCCCGGCTAGGCACCAAGGCCGGGCGGCCACATGCTTAGGCGATGGGACGTGAGCGGCGTGCCCAGCTCAAACAATGCCTGCATGGCGAGGCCGGGCGGCCAGCTTTGGCCGAGCGGCTAGGCCTCTAGCTCCCGTAGGCTGCTGTTGCTTCTTCTTGTCTGCTCGAAGAGACGTGCACTGGTTGCATGCATGCATGAATTTGAATGCTTGTGCATGAGAGGAGGGAGATTAGGAGTGCTAATGGCCGGAGGGCCATGCTTGTTCATCGATAGCACCCAAGTGCTAGTGACCTTTGGTGGCTCTTGGAGGTGCTAGTTACCGGCCGGCCATAGGAGGACCTAGTGGCCGAGGTGGCGCTGGGCAGCCTAAGTGGGGCCGATCGGTCTAGCCCTCTCTCCTTTTTTTATATGCAAGGATTATAAAGAAAATTTGAATGAACATAACTCATGCAAGACTAAAAAATTAAACATTCGGGGGACATTATGAAATTTAAATTGGGTGGAAAATAAATATGATGTAGTTCGGGTGGAGTGACTTACCTGGTTTCGCGAGTGCTCCACTCCTTGCTTGGTCTGGGTGGAGGTTGGACAGGTGCTTCTCTAAGCACTCACTTAAACTTCTGCTCATGATTGAACTTTGACATCAGAGTTGTCATATTGTTCCACTTTTCATTTGTCATGTATTCACTCGTCCGAGCTAGCTTCTTCTTCTTACCATACTGCCGTTGTGGTGACGCCTAATTTTGTGCGGCCTGTTCCTGAGTCTCACACTCATATTGCTTAGCCAGTTGACTTTGTGCGGTCCTGAGCAGCCCTAACTCTTGCTTAGTCATTTGATATCTGTGAGACTCATCTCGAACAGGAGCTTTGCCTCCTATTTCCTTTGTCTTGGATTCGTCTCAGGTGAGCTGACGCTCGGATAGCTCCTTATCACGAATGGCAGCCTCATGTTTAAGTTTCTTTTCCATAAATACAATGAGGTTATCCATCGTGGGCTTTGAGGTCATGGTTGCGACATCCTCCTTCAGCTCCTCCCTTGGTTCCCGGTGGATAGTTGATACTCGGTTGCATAGTTATATCTTTGGCTTGAAGGCGAATGTCTCCTTCTTGCCATTGATATTGAGGTGAACCTTTCCAGCCCCCACATCAATGCTTGCATCTATGGTGCTTAAGAACGGCTGCCAAATAATGAGCAGTTTCTTGACATCAACCTCCGTATCCAGCACCACGAAGTCCACTAGAATGAGGAAATTCTGGATTTTCACCGAAACGTCCTCAGCAATCCTCGATGGGTGCCGGATTGATTGGTCCACCAACTGCAGGCACATGGTGGTCGAGGCAAGTGCAGCATGGTTAAGCCTATCAAATACCTCCTTTGGCATCACACTGATGCTGGCTCCAAGGTCACATAGGGCGTGGTCGAACACTTGATTTCTGATGGAACATGGAATGGTTGGACTCCCTAGGTCTTTCTTCTTCTGACGAGGCTAGTTGACTATAGCTGCGCTACACTCCTCGGTGAGCTTGACCATCTCTATTGATGGTAGTGGCTTCTTGTTGTTGATGATGTCCTTTAGGTACTTCGCGTATATCGGTACCTGCATTGCACCTAGCAATGGGATGTTGACATATAACTTTTTAATTACCTCGACGAACTTACCATACTGCTCGTCTGCAGTAGCCTTCTTGTTACACGGAGGATAAGGTAGCAACGTGGAGTCATAGAAGTCACTCGAGGATAACTTCTTTGATCTCTCCTCCGGTACTCCATGGTCCGTTTCCTGTTCTTCCACTGATTCGGGTTCAGACTGCTTCTCCTATTCTTTACCTGCACGACTAGGAGGAGAGGGGGTTTTGTGTGGATTTCCCTCCCCTAGTGGTGACCGCATTGATTTGCTCTTTGGAGGGAGTTTCAGGTTGACCCGGAAGCTTTCCAGCATTTGGGTTAGGTCAAGATGCAGCCAATTGAGCAATTTGTGTTTCTAACATTTTATTAAAGCTCATTTGGTTTTTCATAGCACTATTGAGAGTTTCCATTTGAAGAGAAATAGCTTCAAAAAGCCTGTCACTTGCTTGAAACTTTTTGTTAATGCTATTATTCACAGCTTTTTGATCAAAGGATGAACCCTTGTTAAACTGTGAATTGCCAGAAGAAGAGTTACCTTGTCCGGAGAATGGAATATAGGGGCGTGAATTCCATTCAAGTCGATTCCTAGGGCTGAAGTTGCTAGCGTTGCCGACGAAGTTTGCGTCTTCAGGTCTAGTCTCGGGGCAGCTATTCCCTGAATGCCTCATATTCCCGTATACCTCACAGGTCATGCGTGAGTCAAGGGCCTGGACCGATGCTGGCTCTAAGGGACTATCATCTAGTTTCTTCGGTAGGAGGTGCATCTTGGCCGATAACATATCGGTGCCTTCTATGTGATAGACTCCATGGAATCATGCTCCGGTTCTTTCCTCCTTCCAACCTTGATTGCACATATCTTTTCGATGAGCTCCTTGGCGGAGCTCACTTGTTGAGATAGGAAAGATCCTCCAGCAGCCACATCAAGGTGTTCTTGCGCTAAGCGGTTAAGCCCATGAAAGAAGCTCTAAATGATCAACCATTCTTCCATTCCATGATGAGGGCAGGCAACGATGTACTCCTATAATCTCTCCCATGCCTCTGCTATGGTCTCATCAGCAAGCTACTGAAAGCTTAAAATATTGTGCCTCGGGGCATTTCTTTTCCTGAGTGGGAAGTACTTCACGAGAAACGCGTTTGAACACGCATCCCACATAGTCAAAGTGCCACGGTTGATGTAGAACCACTGTTTGGCTTTTCCCTCTAGTGAAAATGGGAATAGACGAAGCTTGACGGCATTGGCGGATGCACCTTTCAAAGTGAACGTGTTGCAGATTTCCAGGAACTACTATAGGTGACTATTGGCATCCTCTGAAGCTAATCCGCAAAATAGAATCACTTGGACCATGTGGATAACTCCTGGTTTGAGCTCAAGGTTCTCCCCAACTTGGATTTCAGGACCAGTCATCACATTGTTGCTTGATGGGGCCGAGAACTCACGGATGGTCTTCTCTGCCATCGGTGTTGATGAAGTTTCTGCTGGTGTAGGAGATTGAAACACGAATCCTTGTTCAGAATTTGTCTTCTGATGATGATTCTTTCGGAACAATGACTCAGGGTCGGGGTTGTAGGTTGCCAGAAAGTCAAATCCGGTCATACACCTCTCTGTTGCACCCACAACAAATACAATAGAGCAAAGTGAGCCTGCTGAAGACTAGTGATAAAATTTATCAAGTTTACAAAATTCAAAATGAGAATTCAACTATCTCTTTGCCTATTGCTTCCTCGACAACGGCGCCAGAAAAGCTTGTTGGTGTCTCTTAGCCTAAAAATTTTACTGCCCAAGCGTATGGAGACCGCTGTAGTCTTTCACCCAGGAGCATTCCAAGGTATTGTATAAATCCATAGGGAAGCGGCAGGCTAGAGAGTGTAATTGAGATAACTCAAGTCGAATGAGATGTAAACTTAGATAAATATATCAACTAGAATTCAAGCAGGGACAGGCGTCATGATAAACGGTGTATGATGGTGAGAGAGGAAAGTAAACTACCAAAGATACACGTAGAATGGTATAGTTGCCTGGAAGGACAATGAGTATGATAAAATTTCCAAACTCTACTCTATTCGGCTGCAAAGACTATGGTATGACTAACTAGAAAACTCAAGGGCAAGGCAGGGTCTTGCGTCGAATGAAATTCTGTCAAAGTTCTCGAGGGGCCAGGGGGTACGGAGTGGACCACCAAAAGAGAACCCAGCTTTCACCTACGGGCCTCCCAAACGACGGGCCTAGGATACATGGGCACACCACATGCTGTCACCGAGTGGGGCTACCAAGCATAGCTGCGTGGAGAGGACAGCACACTATAAACATGATCAAGCGAAGCTTGATCAACAATAGGTCATCCTTGATTAGAGGAGAGGACCCAACCAGAGCCTAGCGTCTAAGTCTAGGGTTGAATTATAGCACCGGCAAGAATAACAAGATTTGAATAATCTAAGTAGCCAAAAATCTAAGCCAAGCAAATGTGCAAAGAAAGGTACACCACACTCGCAAGAGATAGAAATAGAATAAAACATAATAGTAATTATACTGAAGATAACCGAAGTACAGCTGATACAAAGAATTTACCGTTGACTCCAAGAAATCTCTAAAAACTCTGAGGGCAAGCCCGACTCAACTCTAACTCCCAGGACTATCCTAACTACTAAGATAGAAGCGAAACACACTAAGATAATACTTCTCCAACTCTCCACACTGTACAAATGAACTCCACTGATCTATTTATAGTGCTAGCAAGTGGAGGGGGTATTTGTAGGTGCTTGAAGTCGGTTAAGGAGAGAAGTCAGTGGCTGACTGGACTAGGTGGTGTTGGGCAGCCAGGGGTTGGCCGGCCGGCCACACGATCCACCGCCTTTTGGTCTTCAATGCTCCGGATTCCTTCCCCAAGGTTGGTTGGACGTTGGTTGGTAGTTTGCATGTGTAAAACTTGTCCAAGGGTGCCAAGCGGCCAAGTCGAGGCCGGGCGGCTAGGCCCTGGCTGGGTGGCCAGTGATCTTGCCCATTTGACCCAGCCAACGCTCCAAATGCTTCCTTGATGTTGGTTGACAGTTATTCAGGTGTGTTTCCATTAGAACCATTAGATTTGACTTGTGTTTCCTTCTTGGCCCTTGATCCCAAGCACACGGATCGCTAATTTCACCAATCCAGGGGTTGGATCGATGAGGTGGCGGCCATCCGGTACTTGACACGTTGCAAAGTTGGCCATCCACTTGAGTCTATACATTTGACGTGTCACTCTTGCATGCAGGATCATGGTGGAGGAAGTTGGGCCGAATAGGTGGTCGGGCGGCCTAGCCTAGGGTGAGGGGCCAGGGTTTGGCCGGCCGCCCAGGCCTTGTGCTCAAAACTTCGATTTCTTGCCTTGTTTGATACCTATGACCAAATATTTGTACATAACTCATGGAACTCATTAGTAGTAAGGGTTAATCCAATAAAATCCACATGCTTTGCTCTTTTTTAAGGATAGTTGATGGTCAAAATCGTGGAATAACGACCGTCAATAGCGCTCACCCTTGGTATCCTAAAATATAGTTCTACTCTGTATAAGTTGATGATGCCAAGAAGATGAAGTGGATCTAGTAGTCTATAAGGTGTTTAAGCGTACATGCCCTAGTCAACCTTCCTGTGAAGATGGAGTTCCACTATGAGAGATAGATTCCCGCTATACTCTGATAAAGACATTATATTGTCACTTGTAAGTTGTATTCATCAATATAAAAGCACAGCATTTTGATATTCACTCATGAAGTTAGTTGCATGTCTGGAAAAATAATCCTGGGCACACATACGTTGTCATTTGGTTTTGAGTGCTAAAAAGTTTAACTCCAAGTAACCTTTCTGGCGAGGTTTCTAGCTTTTTCCTAGAAGCTTTTCCCGATCTTCCTAGAGTGAAATCCATTTATCCGATGTTCTTGAAAATCTTCCTACGAGCTCTAAATATTTTCCTACAATTTCTAGGATCTTTTTCCTACAATTTTTAAGACCGTTGTGATATTTTCGGGATAAGGATAATGTCCCATTGCAAAATTGGAAATTTTGAATTGGATCCATTTTCTAATCTACTGTATTCTTTTTCGGGAATGCCGCCACTCAGAGTCGAACTGAGATGCTTGAGCACTACTTCCTAAGAGCAGCGTGTCTACCAATTTCACCATGGCGGCTAACTTCAAATAATAGTTAACTTAAAAGAATAATAGTTATTTTCTTGCCAATCGTCGAGACTCGGAGAGGCTATAGAATTTAGGAACATTAGAATTTCATCACTAACTACAAAGAATTTTGTATTTTAGAAAATTTTATAGAATCCAAGCGTTTACCCTCTTTTTAATATGATTTACCAGTACTAAAGTCCTCGATGTTTCGATCATCGAAGCTGAGCAGAGAATTTGGAATCCGGCCGATCGGGTAGCCAGCTCCAACTTAGGATGGATATGTGAGGAAGAACCTCCTGGCATCTTTTAGGATGACTTTCATTTCCTATTCCAGTCTTGCAAGATCTAAATAGGATTGTGAAAGGCTATGAACGTTGAATGGTTCCATATGAGTTTTCGCCGGCCCTGAATAAGCAGTAAGGCGTGGGCGTGTTGGAACGATCCCACTTTGAAAGCTCAACCTCGGAGGAATCTGTTTTGCCTGTTCCGTGACATGGCATAAAAAGTAATCCTATGTATTTTATTGATCAAGTGGCACCCATATTTGAACTGGGGTTAAAGGATTTGCAGTCCCCTGCCTTACCACTTGGCCATGCTGCTAAAAAATTGGATCAAAAATCGAGAAAAGAACAAGTATTCATCCACATTTTTTTCCTAAAACCTTTTTTTATCTTGAATCTAATTCTACTTACTTTTTTCTAATCTTTCTTCAAAAAGAAAAAAGAGATTTCTACTTCTTCTTATATCGAAGTCAATTCTTCTTGTATCCAAGCAAGAGTGATTTTTCTTCTTATTTGTTTTGTCAAATATTACTATTTAAGGTCTGTGTTTTGGACTTCCTTTGCTTAGTAAAAGCAAGTACTCATTGACCTATGTTCTATTTATTTTAATCACATGATCTAGAGCCAAATTTAGATGCTCCTATTAAGGATGACTAGCCTTATATACCTTTATATGTTTGTGAAACTAGGAAAATGCTGTGATGTGTAGATTAATGCTAGCACTCAACACATCTTACACATATTGCTAATTTTGATTAATTAATGATGCAATTATGGTAAAAACTTGGTTACTTATCAACATGGGGACTTGACCATGTTTTGTTGGTTTGCTCTAGTGCTTCACCCTATAGATTGGTTCACCGAGTGACCACACAGGAAACAGTACAACCACAAGACTCATGTGGTCTCTGGGCTTGACTGAGTAATTAGATGAATTAGGGCGAGTGGCTTACTTACGTGAAAAATGGCGTATGAGGCACGTTGACGGATACAAGACTCGCTCTCCTGGTAGGTTGCGGTTTGCTTTATTTGGTCATGTTAGTCACCCTTCAGGAGGGGACCTTTATACCTAGGTAGCGGTAACCTACAACGGGCAACTACACTCTAGGGATTCTTCGTAAATATCTCGTAATGAAACCCTGCCAAAGGGAGTCTTCGTAAAAGTCTCGTAATGAAACCCTGCCGATTCAATTAAGGTATTGAATATATGGGGTTTGGCCACCTCTTGACATATGGGAATCATGACGTGTATGTAAAGATGTACAGCCTCTCGAGAGTATTTAAAACTGATATATCAGTCATGCTCACGGTCATGAGCGATCTGGACCCTCGCATATTAGAGTTTTTAAAGAAAAGATGGCCTGGACCCTCGCATATTAGAGTTTTTTAAAGAAAAGATGGCTTTTGGTTATGGTGATGACTTGTATTCAAGTATTTTACTGGTTTGATACTATTTCAGTTATGGGATGGGTTATCGTAATCACTGTTAGTAATAAAACTTAACTAATTAAAAGCAAGCTATGCCTGTTCACTGTAAGAGCTAGTTTACTTTACTTTAAACGGAATACTTGCTGAGTACGTCATGCGCTCGTTCTTGCTATTCCAAAAATATAGTTTTGCTCTGTACAAGTTGATGATGCCAAGAAGATGAAATGGATCCAGAAGTCTACAAAGTGTTTAGACATACGTGCCCCAATCAACATTCCTGCGAAGATGGAGTTCCGCTATGAGAGATAGATTTCCGCTATACTCTGATAAAGACATTATATTGTCACATTTAAGTTTTATTCGTCTACATAAAGCACTGCATTTTGATATTCATTAATGAATTCGGCTGTACGCGTGGAAAATTAATCCTGGGCACACATACGGTGTCACCTGGTTTTGTTTCTAAAATTGAACTTCACTCTTTTAAATAATACGCAGGATAATGTTAGGTCAATTTTTCTGGTTATAAAAACGCTCTTACAGAGCTTTGGCATCCGCCAGCACGGTGCAACAACAGTCCATTGCGCTTTTGAGCTGTGCCGGTGTAGGTTTTTGGAGATTTGGGCTATTAGGGCACGGCTGGAAATTAATCCATATTGTGCTGGCCTGAATCAGCTTGACTCAAAGCATGATGGGCCCAAGCTGTGCCTGTCGGTCAAGTCCTAACTCTAAAAATAGGCCAAAGCAATACCTCCTCTGAATCTCCCGTAGTGAGAAGAGAACCCTTAGACAGTGTCACTAATGAAGCCGAATCATTAGTGAACCTGCCTGGTCGAATCTGGCTCCATATGTAGCCTAGATCTGACTCTTGAAAATGCTCTTGGACGCCGACGCGGACAAGGGAGTAGTTTGATGTGGTCCCAATTTCTGACCTTCTCTCTCCCGTCGCCTTTGAGGAAGAGTGCTAGCACAATGTCCCCTGGATAATGCTCAACTAAGTCCACAAGCGAGAGGGGGAATCTGGCATCCGCCTCCCAATAAGGTGGTCTTCCGTCTTCATCCTGGTCGATGTAGTGCCGACTGCAGCGATGGGGTCAAGAATTGCTGATATAGGTGAGTGCAGTCTAACCACGCTTTGTGACGCCGAACTTTGTTGTGAGCAGGTGCGTGCCCTATAGCCCTGCAGACGTAACGCCTAGAAAATCACTCCCAGAAATTTTCTCTAATCCTCTCATTAATCAAAACTGACTTTCAAAATCATGTTTAAGTGCGCCAAGGTGAGCTCATATCCTCATATAAATTCTCCAAACATTTCTTTCCAAGTAATTCTCCAAAACCCTTCAAGGTTCCCTGAAGTAATCCAGTGATCAATAAATAATGTAAATAATCTGAGTAATCCATAAATAAACCAATTAATTCAATAACTCGGACAGTTGCGGTCAGTTGATGGTTTATAGCCCTTCGCCAGCAGAGAAGTTGTTGTCGTTCTGACGGAATGTAGGGTCGAAGATAGCTGACAATATTGCAGATATATTGTCTCACCACGTCGTAGATGTAGATTTTGTGGTGGTATAAAAATGTCTTCCTGAAATAATAATCAGAGAATAATTCGAGTAATATCGATTGCAAATAGGTACTCAAATATAAATAATATTCATGCTAAGCCAGTCCGATAAACAAAATTAATTAGCATATTTAAATACTTAATTAAAAAATAACATAACTTAGCTGTTTGAGCTAGCATGTGGTTGATTGGTTTGAGATTGAGTCTGAACGGTAACATTAGCTTCCGAATGCTGGCCGCAAATAATCGGCTGAGAATGGATTGATTGTCGAGCTTCCGAATGCAGGCCGCAAATAATCGGCTGAGAATGTATTGATTGTCGAGCTCTCTGGATTGTATCGGATGATACGTGGTAGTCTGCTCGGACTTGATGTTGGCCTTCCGTGTGGAACCACAACCAGCAGCTCATCTGCCCGTCAAATTAGGACGTGTAGGGCAGCAGATCGGGCGTGCGAAGCAACCTTGACTTCAGGCTGATGTGTTTAGCTTCAGGTGACCTACCATCGCGGCACAAGGATTGATGCTGGTTCAATAAATTATTCTGTACGAGCTTTTTCCTTGACACAACGCGGCAGGCTGCAGTAACTCCAGTCAGATTAGCTAATAGTGTGGCTGACGTCACGCGTAGTCGTGCACAAGAGCAGAAGCGGCCGCTGCTGAACCAGTGTTTACTATTTCGGATTGAACCAAAATCCCGCCGGCCACCGGAAACGGAATTTCGGTCGAAATTTCGCAAAATTCGAATTTTCCAAGCGGATTCTGATTCAAATTTGATGAAAACAAAATTTCGAATTTTCCAGCGAAATTCAAGTGATTCCGACCGGAAAATCTATGTTTTTGACTGGAAAATGAAGAAAAAAGTCAGAAAATGCTGGGAAATGTACGTGCATATGGAAAAATTGTAAATTTTGGCAGAGTTTCCTCTCATTATATGCATATTGACAGTTTAGAACGCATAACATATATGTACCTCCACAAAACAACGAGAAACAAATCATTAAACACATAAGTCATATCCAAAGTCCATTAGAATTATTACAATTAGTCCAAATTCCATAATCCAATTAATACAACACAATGTATCCATACTAGCATGAAGCGCATGTAAGAATACAACACAATGCATTGTCCATCCTAAGTCCAACAAGTAAAGGCATAGTCCCTGCATTGCAACTTGTATCAAATGAATGAATTAAAGAGAGAATGTAAAACATACAGATAAATACTATTGATAGGATCAATACCTAACTACCTACATTCTTCACTCATCATATCTCTCTCCCGGTGGTCCCTCATACGGCTCACCTGATTGTGGGAAATATACGTAGCTAGGTCCCTGTTCTTCATAATATGGTGATGGAGCTCCATATGGGAGGTAAACATGATATTGCAAATAAGTCAAATGCATGTATTGCCCGCGGAATGACCGAGGGCACGGTCCCTGGTGGTGGTCACAGAAAGCCGCCTTGAGGAGGAGAAGTACTGACCACTGGAGCTAGAGGTGAAGCTACCATTATGATATGCAAGGGGGGCCTATCGACCACGTGCGGATCTCGTCCGTCGTTGCGATGAGAGTGCTCTATGACCTATATCTTGTGTGGAATGGGTGAAGTTTTCCTCACTAGTGAATATTAAGTTAGGACCTTGCCAACCTAAACCACCAACCTATCCACCACCCCTACCGCCTCCACCATCACCGTCGTTGCCATCACTGCTACTACCATCACCATCACCATCACCACCATCGTCAGTAGCCTCAGGTGTGGTATCCTCATTATCAATATCCTCCTTGTCGCAAGTTTTCGTTATCTTTCCTATTCTCTGTTTTGGACCAATCTTAGTCTATTTTTCCTAGATGTGTGTTCCCAACAGTTTTTTCGGCCCATGCATCCACATCTTCCTGGTCACCATGAGCACGTCCTATGTCGGTGAACATCTGGCTTGGCAATGGGCTGTCACTGAACTCTGAGTCTTCATCAAAAGCTGGGGCTCCGTTGGACCTTGATTGCTCCATCCATTCTTGAATTGCTGATTGGTGCTGGTACAAAGATACATGCATGAAACTGCTAACTTGATCATAATCAGAGGGCTCAGCCCCTTCAGACGCATGTTCTAGACAGAGGCGGAGGTTGTAGTTCACAAAGACCAAATTATGGAGTTTTTTTATGGCTCAACCTGTTGCACAGTTTGGTGTGGATGTATGCAAATGTGCTCCAGTTTTTTCGCACCCACTAGATGATGCACACTGTGACAACAAGCATCGGGCTACCTTACTCAATGTTGGTGTATATGACCCCAAACATAGACCACCAGCTAGCAGTCCGAGTGTTACAGTAATAGCCAGTCGCCTAGCCATATCAGTAGAAAACTCACCTAGCTTCCTCCTGAATACCTCAAACTCCTGCAGTGCAATTGCCGCACTGTCGGTCTCCAACATTCTTTCGAGCCCCTTGAGCATATCTAGCATGACATTGTGTGCTGTGCCCATAGTGTAGTGAACAAAAGGGTTAAGGGCACAAGCAGTCTACACATAGGTGTCGGCCATGACAGTGACCATCCTTGAATCAATCACGTGCATGATCCTACTAAAGTGGGCCTCATCATGAGTGAACTTGCTGCTATATGTGTGCCTCATATTTTGATACTCAATTAGGACCTCACCAAATTGGGAATCTTGTCTTGGTCAGCAAATCTCAGAAACATGTAGAGAGGCTCAACATCCGAAAGGACATGCTACATGTTGTTCCACCAATCAAGATTTGTCATGCAATCAAAAGCGTATCTTTCATTCTGCATCCTGAAGTGGCTGGAGTTTCTAAATTCAGCTGAGATTAACCATTGCATAAACTAGTCTTTCTTCTTCATCATGCTTTCAAGGAACATGTAGTTCGTCCTAAATCTTGTTTCATTCCATTTGACCAACTCCCCACCAATAGCTGCCCTCATCATGCTATGAAGACTGTTGGAGTTGTACAGCCAACTACAAATTCGCTGCATGCTTTCAATGCATGCATTGTGCTCTGGCCACTTCCCTATGTCCTTGAGCATTAGGTTTATGGTGTGGGCAAGGCATGGCTGCCATGCGATGTGAGGGTACTCATCAGTGAGGACGGTGCACGCCTTTTTATAGTTTGAGCCATTATCTGTCACCACCTGAACCACATTGTCAATACCCACATCAACCACCACTGCTCTGATCTCCTGCACAACAATGCCAAGGTGACATTAGGGTTCAGTATAATGCCTATGGTCATTAGGGTTGAGTGCATGAAGGAAGACTTACCTTCAATAAGAAATGGTGGTCTTGTATTTCGCCGGACGCATCGATCGACTTCCAGAAATACATCGTGCCACCACTATAGACCAAGAAATTGATAACCGAGTTCCGCATAGGCCCGGTCCAGGAATCACACATGAGGGTGACACCACAGTCATCCCACTCGGTCTTCCACTTCTCTATCTCCTTTATCTCCTTGACATTCTAATCCAAATATTTGCCATTAATCTCCCTTTCCGTTAGTATTCTGATGCCAACACCTGCAGTCACGGAAAGAGGAAGCATTGAGATCAGAACGACGGAAAGAAAACCATGTAACTCAAAATATACGTAGTTACCTTATGTCTCGATAATGGCAGCCTTGAAGTATGGGTCATCAACTTTCTGGCCAGGAATACCTACAACATGGCATGCCTTTGCCCATGCCCTCCTGAGAAGCTCTCTCGATGTCCTTTCCTTGACAGTCCACGGACCAGTATCGATCCTTTGCTCTCGTGGAGCAGAGCTCAAACCTAGGTGGTAGTCCTTAACCCTCTCAAGCACATGTGACTGGCTCCTAGTGAACATCTAAGGCAGCGGTCCACCACTCCCTCGAACATCGCTGCCTCCAACACGACTGGCAGATCTAGATCCACCACGCCTTTCATATTGTGGGCCAGCTTGCTGCATAAATTCGTACTCCTGCCATGACTGGCATATGGCAGCCTCGAACTCTTCTTCCTCGTTCCGCCCCTCCTGCTCTAGGTCAACGTACGAAGCCCGAGCTACTGCATCCCTCCTTAACCTTTCTCGGTCCCTTTCTCTCTTTCTGTCCCTGTTCCTGTCCAACTGCTCAATAAAGAATTTCTTAACATCGGGTGGAACCGAAGGGCAGTCCTTCACATTAGTACCCCTATGTGCCAAATGCTCCTTAAACCGTGTTGCCCCTCCCCACTCTTCTCTTCATTGCAATACTTGCATTTGAATCCACCCTTGACCTTCTAGCCATGCTCCCACACTATGTCCGGCATTGTCCTACAATCACGAAAGACAGTGTAATGCAAGTCAATATGCTATAGAGATAATGTGACGGTTACATACTAATGTATATCGCATACAACCTACTAACATGAAACAATTGGCCCTTAAGTCATCACTACTCACATGCCATGAACATTCAAGTAACCCTAGGATTTCAACTCACTAACCCTAACATCAAACAATCACTGATATTTTGCATCACTAAGATTTTGAAACTCATAAATCAACTAAGAAATCACCAACATTCACCTAATCCATAGGATTTAAACTCACAAAACCTAGGTTTCCTACTGGTCATGTAACAAATCACTAGCAACAAGCATCTTGATCATAGATCGACAATAACAAAAGTATAAATCGAAGAATGCACTGACCTCCTTGCTTTTCCGCCCTTCAGGAGGCGGATCCCAGTCGGAAACCTCAGTTTCTCAGAAGCGGTAGTTTACCGCTCAGGACGCGGGCGGCATAGAACCCGCCGGTGCCCGCCGGAATCCCGATTCCGGTCGGGATCTGCAAGCCGGCAGCCGGAATCCCGCTCCCCGTGGCGGAATATGGCAGCGGTAGCGGCAGTCGGGCAGGGGAGCGCGAGGGGTGGGGCGCGGGGGGACCGAAGAGGGATTGCCTGTCCGTGCGGGGGAGAGGATACAGTAAGTGGATAAGGTTTGCAAAGAAAACAGGTTTTAGGGTGTTAACAGGTCCGAAACCAAATCTTCAATTTAACCAACCAAATCAACCTACATTTGAACGATTTCAAGTGCTAATGGCTCAGAAAAACACCTAGTTTTTTATCATATCTTTTTTCAATTTTTTTTACAATTTTTTTTGAATTTTTAAATTTCAAAACGAAAAATAACGAAAAATCTCAGAATTCCATTTCACATATGTGCCCGGAAACGGAATAAACTAGATGATACCCCGCGCGTTGCTGCGGGACTTATAAAATTATTTTACAGTGAAATTTGAAGATGGTTACATTTGAATGATTGTATAATAATATTTTTATGAACGTTATACTTAATAATTTATAACATATTTATCATGGTTGAGAGATATCAGCTATTAAATGATTGAACATACTCACTTCACTTCTCTAATATGGCTTCTCTAATAGCTCGCATGCATGAATTCTACTAGCCACGAAAAATCGACTAAATACATTAATAAAGGGTCTTAGTGGATGGTGATATGGAAATGATGTTGATAGTTTGCATATTGAGAGAAATACACAGTAGATTGCGTTTATATAGGTCATATAGATACCAAAATTTCGGTGGAATTTCACGAGAAAATTAAATACTGTGCTGAACTGGTGTTGCTCTATGGCCCACGCGATGGAGTTTCTCCCTTGATTTGACTGATGCATGGCCACTGGTGTATTGGATAAGCAGCCCAGAAACAACATCGGTCTTTAAGTAGTTATGGCTGTTGCACTGTAAAATCAGATTGGTTCAGAATCTTGGATTCTGACTCGAACAGGACCGTCTAGCGGTGCTTCTAGTTCCAATTGATCTTGTACGTTGGACTTGACGTGCAGCAGCAGGGCAAGGCACGTGCCAAAGTAGAACACAATTTTTCTAAGGAATTCCTGCAGCAGTGGCTTGATCCGTGAGCGTCTCTGCGTGAATAGCGATGCGATGCAATGCGGATGGAAGATGGCAGATGACGTCTAACAGATCGTGTAAATGATCATGTACAGTGGAAAATGATACTGTAGCGATACTATTTTATGGAGCGATGACGACTTGATTTCTTTCCATCTAACTTGTGGATCAATGTCGACGAAGATGAAGTTCATCTCGAAGAAAATAGCCATCGTGAACTTGTAATCTCGCTCAACCTGCCCATATCTGGTGCACCGGCTATCGGTTTTTTAGTACCATCATCTCACCACGGGATGGTCTTTGCAGTGGTTTAGAGATAAGCGGATGGTTGGTAAGGAGATCGCGATGGTCGCGATGGTATACAGGACGAAGAATACAGTGATTGAGACAGGTTCAGACAGTTAAATCACTGAACCTTACGTCCTGTATAGAGCGTATGTAGATTGTATTATATGCTTGAGCATATGATGAATGAGTCGACCCTAGGTCATCGTGACCTAGATGGGGTCTAGAGACATGTTGAACTACGTGCCCCTCCCCTCATTTATATAGTGCGGGGGTGAAGGTTACATGCAGAGTCCTAATTTGATTACAATTAGCAGCCCACGCCATCTTGCTCTGTGGACTCTAAGGCAGACCACTCGACCCACCTGTTGGTGTGATTACAATTTATCTACTTCAGGTACCCATAGACATATGACACCCACAGACTCCATCAAAGTTTCCTCTCAAGAATCCCTCAAAATGTTCCATAGAAATCATTTTTCCGAAAATCAGGAATCTGCGGAAGTCTCTCCCCCTTCTTTCCCTCCAGACTGGCCCATGGTCAGCACATCTGCCCTCCTTCCTCCTTTCAGCCTAGCCCAACACCACAACCCACTTTCCTCTCCCTCCTCCTTGTGGGGTCTGCCTTCCCTTCCTCTTCCCTGTCCCACAGTGCGCCCACGCGCCCTACGTACACACACATTTCATGCATGTGTCTGTGCCCATGCATCCCACTGGGTCGCCCCGTCTTCCCGTGCTGCAACACGTCTTCCATCCATCATCGTCCCTAGCTCCACTGACCGTCGCTTTGATGCTACAGGAATGGCTGCCAAACTCCACTATGGACTTATGGAGTAGCACAACAACACTGCCCTTGCCGCTCGTACATCCATACACACTGCTTGCTTCGCTTGCCGCTAGCCACACCGTGACACCAGCCGCATGGAATTGCCTATGCCTCCACTTTTGTTGCCTATAAATAGGGCCACGTTGCCTGCCCCTTCCGCGTTGCAACACCGGTGCCTTCACACCCTCACCGTCCCCAACCTTGAGCCGCACCGTGATAGCCCCTCCACTACCTCCAAGCTCAATCCCTGCTGGGCATTGGATCCATGCCCGTCCACTTCACCATCCTGCCTTTCTCTTGCTATCCCCACTCCCTCCCACGCCCTCGCTACCGCGCATGTTGCCTCACTACCAGTGCAGCCATGCCACCTCTGCAAGTAGTGTGCACCCCTGCCCCACTCCCTAATCCACATTTGAAAACCCACCACCAAGTTCACCACCTCTCATCGATGCTAGCATGGCCACCCTCATTGCCAGAACCGAACGGAGTCTAGTGAACCAGCAATGAATTGCCTCTGTTGGCCAGCTTAGTCTAACCTTGTCCGAGTGACTCCTCCTAATGTTGTTCCCCAATGTTGTCACCACCATCCTCTCTCTAACATGCGGGTCCAGCCCAACACCGTCCCTCCCTATGCCATCACCATCCCATCCCAACACCCTCACCCTTTCTTGACGCTACTTTGTGGGCCCCCTTGACACCTTCCCCAAGTTGTCCCACACGTTGCCTGTAGGGGAAAGGTCTAGCAAGAGTAAAAGACCTAATCCACTCCTTGAACTATCTAGAAAGTCTAAATCTCCCCTACCACTAAATAACCCATATCTTCTCCATTTCAACTCTGGCTTTGATGATTCTTTCAATAAATTCTTCTTAATCTAGGCCCAATCTATCTAAAATGTTTTCAAACTTAGTTGAGCTTATTTTGTTACCTATTATTGCATGTTTATGCAATGTGTGCCATGTATGTTTTTCTCAGAGCCTGTGACATGCGTGGTGTACGAAGCAAGGACCTCACATGCCTTTTAGGGACCCGTGGAGTCAAGACCCAGTGTACATAGCAAGGACTCAACATGACTTTTAAGGCTTGCATGTCTACCGTCAGTCAAAGCAACGATAAGTCCGCTGAATCATTTAATTGACACATACATTACCTAGTATTATAAACAGTCAAAGCAACGATAAGTCCACTGAATCATTTACTTGACACATACATTACCTAGTATTATGAAAACCTTGAGCTTGGCTTTTTTTTTTCAAAAATATTGCATTTTTCTACTAAAGTGAAACTGAGGGGCTAGACTAGATTGATTGTGGTCTTTCATCATGGCTATGATAATCGCTTGTCAATACCAAAGCCCTACTGATGGACTTGCAGGCACCTCCTAAGTGTGACCTAGAGGAAAAGACCCCTCGAGTGTACTGAGAGGCACCACCAAAGTGGACTTGGAATGAAAAAACCTTACCGAGTGCCATGGTAAGTGGCCCATGGAGTACTAGAGTTCATGCATGGCTTCAAATGGACTTTGAGTCAAGTAAAGGCTTGGTGGGCCTTAAAATCACCACCACTAGAGAAAAGCCCATTATAGTTTTCGTGGTTCCATTTTCAAAACCAGGCCCTAAGATCATTTCTTAGTTCCATCATCAAAACTAGGGCATAAGATTTTTTTTCCTTGTTCGAGCATCAAAACTCACTAGTTTTACCATCAAAATTGGAGATACCATAAGGGTAGGACTACTTGACAGATGGAGGACATCGAGAGATTGATTAAAGGCTAAGAAGATTAGGACTCCATCATGTTTGTCAGCTGAGTACAAAACATTATTCATTTAGGCACTTTAGACATTTTAGTGTTGAGTCTAGATCCTAGCGGCTTGTTTGCAAAACAGCCAAGATAATTCAAGGTTGAGCCTATATGGGTAGCCATGCTCTTGGCCCTTTCTCTTTCATTTAGAATTCTTGCCTCAAGCACTAAACTTCAAGAGTAAAGAGCCCTTAGATTTCATTGTGGCTGGATTTAGGCTAATTCATCTTGTTACCATGCATACTTGAGACCCCCCTTTGGGCCAATCAATAGATGGATTTCTTTTTAAGTTTGCATGTAAGCTGGTTCCTCCCCCCTTCTTCCTTTGGATGTTGGTGAAGACCCTTAGCTTTTGATGTTGACATAGGATCGATCCTTTCTTTTGCAATGGTTTTGGCTTGCTAGGACATGGTGGATTTATGTTCTTCAAGAGTAAAATCCTTTCCATCCATAAGCATCCCTGTAGCCTGGTTCTTGCCTTGAACTTCTCTTCTTGGATAGTTGAATTTGTGGAGAACCTTAGATTTCTTGGAGTTGATCTTGTGGGAATAGTTTCTCCATGGCCTGTGCAAGATCTATGCAAAGTTTCAAGAAAATCAAAGTTCGTTTGAGAAAGATTTGACCAAGTTTTCTCGATTGTTGGGTTGTTCCCCTCGTTCCAGTTTTGAGCTGCATTTTAGTACACACCAGACCATTTTGAGGGCGGAGTTCACAAGGTTGTGCCACTCTTTTTAGGTTTTGTGCACACTAGACCGTCTGGTGGTGCACATTAGACTATCTAGTGTGTACAAGTGCACTATGGGGGTCCGCCAGCTTACTTTGTCTAGTGGTGCATACTAGACTATCTTTTGTTCACAGCAGCCCATTAGGGGCATCAACGTCAAACTGTTCGATGCATTCTAGCCAGTTGTTTCTTAGCCCCTATGGTTTGTTTCTCAGCCCCTATGGTTTGTTCACACCGAACCGTCTGGTGCGTTCACATTGGATTGTCCGATGCGTGTTGCATGGTGGTTTTTGCTCATTTTGAGTCCTTTCACTTGGGCATTTGAGTGAGTGCTTCCGCTAAGATTTCCTCGACATTTCCTATGATCAGTAGCGCCCTAGTTGCTATGTGATCTTGCATTGTCCAAGAAAGAGGGTTTGGGAGGTCAAAGGTTTTAGGGGAAACCTATTCACATCTCTCTAGGTCACCTTCCCGGTCCTTTAGAAATTTTGTAGGGTAGCCACTTTGAGCTTGATCTAGACTTAGTACGCTTATTAAATATTCAAATACCCTTCATAATAAGCTTTATGGAAAGGTTTTGGAAAAAAGGATTTGGAAACGGTGTGTGTGGTTGGATGGAAATATGTTTTGAGAAAAATGAAAAGTGAAGGACTTTGGTCAATAACACTACCATAGGCTAGGGTGACACGGGATCGTAGGATTGGGATGCCCTTGTTGTTGGATATGGTTTCAGAGGAAACACATGTTGTTTGAAGGTCCGTTCTTCCTGTATAAGGTCTGAGTTGTTGATTTATCGTGCCTAACTCATTTATCACGCAACCACTTGATGTTGTATGTGGCAATGCTTAGCCTGACTCCATATGGATAGTTTGGAAGTTACTAGGTGTGTGGGGTGAGAAACACGAGACCATGGGTGGGTAAGGATGGCAGCGGGGTGGGTTAGGGGAGGGGACCCGAGGGTTTTGGACCCGGCGGGGGCGGGTGCAGTTTTACCCCCACGGGTTTGCAGGTTCAGGGACCCCAAATTCGTCAGGGCGGGAGCGGGTTTCGAGTTCCACCCACGGGGAACCCGCGGGGTCCTGAACTAACTAAAAAAAGCCTAGCAGAGATGAAGCCCAACAAGGCCCAATCGTCCAACCCTAGGTATAAAAGCCTCCCTCCAGCTCTCCCTCCCACCCGCAGCCGCTCGCTCCAGCTCCACGCTCCCGGCCGCTGCTCGCCTCCACGCCCCCGGCCGTCGCTCACCTCCACGCCCTCGGCTTCCATGCCCCTGGCCTCCACGCCCCCGACCAGCCCGCACCTCCGCATCTCCGCCGACTGCTGCACTTCTCCAATCATGCCATCCTCCGCGCCTCCACCTCCACGGTCTCGAGTTCGCCAGTCGCTCCACGCCTTTTCCTCCACCGTTGCTGTCTCGAGTTCTCACCTCTGTCGTCACCTGGCTGGTGCACGCCTCCTTGCTCCACGGCCACCGATGCACCTCCCTGCTCTGCGGTCGCGGCTACTGCTACGCTCCCATGCCTCCCTACTTCGTGCCACCGCCATGCCTCCCTGCTCCGCGCCGGTGCCAGCGCCGCTGTGCCTCCTGCTCCGTGGCTCCGTTCCAGTGCCGCCACCTCGCGCGTCGGGTTTCGGGGGACCCGCTGGGTTTGGGGTGGGGGTGATTTTTCACCCGTAGAGGACTTCAGGGCCGTGGCGGGTTTTGTTCTCAGGTCTCGGGTACGGGTCCGCTGACGCTCACCTGCCCCGTTGCCATCCATATGGGTGGGAAAATGTTTTAGCCCTAGATTGGGTAGTGAAGGTGGCCTTAGCGCTCATGTGGTAACTAGGTAGGGCAATGACATGTGTGGCTAGAGATATGAGAGGATCAACATGTCATGTGGCTTTGTAGCATGGTGTTTGAACTTGTGGGAAAAGTTCACACCTTTGTGTAAAGTTTAAAATCCATTCAAATAGTCAGTGTCGACAGGTATGCACGGGTTATGGCATGGCTCTAGTAACTAGATGATTTTGGGCATGTTTTGAAAAGATTGTTCTGGCAGAAAGGAAGTGTTGATAAGCTAGGGTGATCAGTGAAAACGAGAAAAAATATTGTCTTGGAGGAGGTAGTGATTTCTAGTGAAAAGGATGACTCTAGTGGAAACATGTAATTTTGTTGATTTTTGGTAGGACCAGCATGAGGTGCCATGAGCTGGAATGGACAAGAAGTCCAGTAGCTTCTTTCGAAACTCTGGAAAAGCTTATCAAAATGCCGCTTCAAAGGGGAGATGGTGTCCTTTGTAAAATAAAAGTATTTTAAAAATCAACCCTGCATAAAACCTCGTTTTATGTAGAATGTCCATAGCTCCACTACTTCAATGCATGTAGTGTATACCCAATTTCCTTTCTTTGGGGGAATGTGGATTGTTGAGGACGTTAGTAATCACCCTTGTTTTGTTGTTCTTTTTGAGAGAAGAAGTTCATTGACAAGATCACATAAGGGTTACCCTTGCTTCCTAACTTTGACAGTGGCAATTGGACCATTGACCACTGCATATATTGGACCACCTGATGTGAGTCCTCCTTTTATGTACCATGTGGTATGTGGTGATTCAGCTGGTAGAGTTGATCACTCTAGTTTCTAGGTCTACCTCGGTTGAGTAGATGTATACGTATGTGATGGATATATGCTAGCCTCCTAGGACTAGTAATTGGCACATTTAAGTCTCCATAAGGGTGGGGGATCTTCAGCAGGCAGGGCCGACTTAACACTGCCAACCATGCTCTTAGGATTAGGCCCTAGAATGGCCTTCACTAAGGCTCCACTCTAGTCCAACTATGTGGTCTCCATGATGATGTGGGCATAGGCATGGTGAACTTAGCTAGAGGTAGGCTGGCGTCCCCATGGGCTTAAGCATTGTAGACATCATCATACTTGGTAAACTAAATCATGAGCCTATGCCTATACATGTGTGGCCACACAAACCATATTCGTATCCTCTGGAAACAATGTCTGAGGCTATGCCAGTTGGCCGCTTGGCTCCTCGGGGATCATGCAAGGCTTTTGTTTCACCCACTACTTACACGAGTCCACAAGGACTAGCAATAAGGTGCATGGATCTAGATTGCTCTCACAATACCCGTGGCTGCTTTGCTACACCATGGCCCATGGGTGGTGTCCAAGCGCCATTGCCACTTGCAAGGGCATCCAACTAGAGGGGTTAGGGAAACTATATGGGATAGTTGTGCATGATATTTTTTTTTATTAATGGGGTGTGTGTGTGTGATTGGTCTATGTAGAACAATAAGGATCATGTGTAACCTTTTATTGTAGCACTGCAAGAAAACTAAGCTTACCATTTCCTTGGGTATTAGTAGGGTATGTAAGAGTGTTAAATTTAAACATTATGTCTGTTTGCTAATGAAGGTGTGTAAGTTCATCGTAATATTTGGCAAATTATGCTTCTTATTCCCTAGTATATCACCAGGGGCATGTAGAAATGACACATGTGTGCAGAAAAGCTATGTCCATTCATTTAGAGAAAAAAGTGTGGAGAAGTTTCTACAAGAACTAGAGCAAGAGCAAGAAGGGGCCTTTCATGAAGTATAGGGTCCTCAGTAATCTTATTTTTGTAGATGTTGCCTACCCATGGACCCTACTTTCAATTCAAGATTTAATTTGTATCCCAATTAATATGTGTCCTGATTATTAGTATGATTTTGTGTTCATGGAACTGTATATGGAAATACTTTTCCAATAAGATTTGCTAATTCAGTTTCCTATTCCAACCCCCTAAGATTCGGAATGTAGCCTTATTTGATCTTGGTTTTATAATCCAATATTTTTAAAATAATATAAGTTGTGAATTTTTCATATAACGGTTGTTTCATGTTGCATGAAACATGATGATATTGCTTGTTATGCATTGCTTTATTATGGCATTTCATGCCAACGGAGGTTCATGATTTGATGAGGAAATTGAAATGAAGGAAAGTAAGAGGACAATTAGGGGATCAAGGGTTGGTTTTCACATGAGTGGTCATTGATCAAATAGCGTCTGATGTGGATTATGGAGACACAAGAGATCAAGCAATTGAAGGAGAATATCAGGAAGCACGCTTCCTCTCTCTCCCCCGCGTGTGGTTACAGAGGAGGGTCATCTGAAGTTTTTAAGGATGTTTCCCTTGTCTACCCTATGAGGGGTTTTTTTCTTGTTATCTTCTTGAGAATAGGTAGAGGGAGAATGTTGGTGGCCGGCAAGGATGGAATACAATGGCATAGCTGTGGAAAACATTAATGTCTGGTAACACTGTCATATGTACTGGTGATATAAACAACACCGTGTTTAAGCTAGTTGCTGGCTCCTGCGGGTTTTCACGACATACGGTTGGATAGGTGAACATCAATATTATCGTCGGCTAATTCGTTTTTGAACTAGGAAATGTCAAATAAAAAGATCATATATTTATTGTTGACTAGTTCATTTCCATACTAGAAAATGTCAATAGATATCCGGACTCGTTTCTTTTGATCGGAACAAGGGAAGCGAACATCTATTTTGAAGCCTATCAAAAGAAAATGGAAGCGGACAGCTGGAACAGCCGAGGAGGAACAGGATGGGGGCGCAGGTGGATGATAGTAGTGGGATTCCCCGGAACAGCCGAGGAGGAACAGGATGGGGGCGCAGGTGGATGACAGTAGTGGGATTCGAATCGGACAGGACATGGGTGACTGACGGTTAAGGAGTTCCTCAATCTCCCGTTCAAGGAGAGACAACCCCATTAAACAAATAGAGCAAGGGCTTTGAAACCATAATGGGATCCAAAACTAGGGAAGTCCTTTACCGAGAACCCGGTTTTCCATTTTCAGTTACTCTCTTTGTATTTAAATATACTATAAAAATGCATGTGCGTTGCTATGGGTACAATGCAACCACGATGTTTGACCCACATGTCTCCACACTGAGCGATGTATCAACATGTCTTCTCAATATAAATGTTTAGTGTGTTTTTCTCTAATTTTGATGTACAATGGCAGCTATGACTTGCTCTTATCGTATCTAAAAATAAGTCATAACAGATGATGATATAGGTAAGACATACATGCTTAGTGACAAACCAAACTGCTAAAAGAAAAACATTTGCCTCTTTTTGTTTCAATGATTCCAATTGACCTCCAAGAAAACTTATCTCTGTAGCTTTTTGTTGATATTTAAAAAGCCCAAAACGAAGGTATTGTGAAACTTGGATGGGCTTTAGTTGTAGCACCATGCGAATTTTGTTGGGTTCGAAAGCTCATCTAGATTTTCATTAATATATCGAACGTCGGAAACAGAGTCTAATTGACTTAGGCAAAACATTACATGTATACCGTAGATAGAATATAATTTGAAATATAGCCGGTGGGATACATGGATTAATTACTTGTGACCTCTGAGCACGCATCCTAAATAATGCTAATTTTACGGTGTGTGAATTTATGTGTTATTGAACCTAAGGGCCCTAATACAGACAAACATGAATAATCATAATGTTCATGAAAATAAATCTAGGACTGTTGCAAATAAAAAAAAGGACTTCCTGAAAAAAAAATGAAGCGGTGGGCTCGTCCGTGCGGGCCAGAGTGCTGGAGCTTCTCGATCCGTTTCTCTGTCTTCTCGCCTCTCCAATCCCGCGAGCCGCCGGCTTCTCCTCACACACGCGGAGGCAGCAGCCGTGATTGCGCCGCCTCCGCATCCTCGCTGCCAGGCTCCCACCGGCTTGTCCTCACACACACACAGAGGAAGCGGCCGCTAAAGACCTTCTTCTTCCTTCCGGTGCCCCCCCTTGCTCTCTCAAGACTCGTTGCTTCTGTTCAGAGCTGCCTGGCTTGGGGCGTCGCCGCCGTCCTCGCCCGCACCTTTGCGTCGGCGTGGGGGGTTGCCTCCTCCTGTCGCGCGGCCGTGTCCGCCACGAGCGGCGTCCGGCTGTCTCTAGCAGCATGGGCTGTTGGTAACCTCGTCCGGCCATGGACATGGTCGCGGCGCCCCCCGGCTATGCCCACCGGCACACCCTACTACCGCGACTCGCGCCGCCCCCGCATCGTCACTGCCAGGCTCCCGGCCTCGGCGGCGGGCTGTACGCGTGCCACTGCTCTAGGGGCCTGCCGGCCTGGCATGGTTCTACTACACCGGAAGCCCGCCGACCGGCGTCGCGTCCACGTCGAGGCACAGCCCGCCGCCACGGTCGCGGTGTCGCCTTTCCCCCTCCATCTGATGCCTACTGCTGCCGTCTTTCCCGTCCCGCGGCTCCATTGGTTTGATTGTCCGTTATTTTTGCTTCCCTGCACACCTTCGCATCTTGCGGTGATAAATGTGCTTCATCGTGATCTATGAGCAAGATAACTTGATTTTTTATAGACAATTTGAGATTATTGTATTATAGTATTTGTATCTTGTATTACGAGTGTCTCATTCTAGGGCTATATTATAACAGGGTTATGGGCCATTTTTTTTTTTTGGAGGATTCTGTTGGACGCAGCGCGGGGCGGGCGAGGCGGACGCGCCGACGCGAAGAGGTGGGGAACAACCGGGTGGGTCCAGAGACGATTTTCGGACAAGGACGCAGATTCACGCGAAGAGGTGGGGAACGACCGGGTGGGTCCACATGTCAGAGACGATTTACGGACAAGGAAGCGGATTTGTGGAGAGACCGAACGCAGAGGGGCCTGGCGACTGAACAGACGGGCTCACATGCAAAGACGGAAAAAAAAACTTTATTTGCTTTAATATTGATAGAGATAAATCATGCTAACTTTTTTCAAAATTTTAACCATTTCTCTTATTCAAAAAATTATAAGTTTTTATTTATTTTGTTCTACTTTCCTTTATCGTTGTAGATAGTTTGAACATGATTTGTATGAACGAAACTAAAAATTCCGTTTATAGGGCTTGTTTTTGAGGTTTTAAGGTGATTTTAGATGAAACCGAAATGATAACGAAAACCGAAAAAACAGAAACAATAACGGCAAAAAATACGAAAACTAAAATTACCACTGATATTATACCGTTTTTAGCGATATAGGCTAAGCAACTAAGCGTCTATATGCAACACAAGGCTATCAATCATTATTTATCATGCGCACTTCTACTACCTTCATTTGGACTGATTTTGTTTACTTGGCCATCTATGTGTGAGCATACAGGGGGATGATGAATCAATAATCATATTTATAAATTTGAATTGTATAATTGTCTTGAGTCTTGTATTGTTAGATTTGGTGTGTAATATATGTTTTTGTTAGTTCATATAATATTGGCAATTGGCACATTGTTGAGTTAAAACAAGCAATTGTATTATCTTACAATTATAACTTATTAAACCTATATATGATATGATAATGACTAACTGTTTTTATTGCCGAATATCGAGCTATTCCCAATCGGATAGTTTCGTGGCAAAGTTCTCGTAATACCGGCACCATACTTGTTTGTGGCAATATCATTTTCAGTTCTGTTTCCAAGGAAAAGTATGAAACTGAAAACAATTTAGCTTTCTTCTGATCGTTTACTACCGTTTTCATCTCTAATGACTTGTTTGCACAATTGTTTCGAATAAGACGAGTGCCTGAAGTTTAAAAAAAAGCCAACCGTCACTTATATTTAAATACGGAGAGAGTATAAGATTAGCCGTTTCTCTCCCACAGATTTTCTAGAAATAAAATTATTTTGCTGTGAAGATAGAGGCGCTAACATGGAGGAACGGAATACGAATGGGACATGATATATTCTTTCGGGATATTTTAGTTGTATAAGTGTTATACAAGTAGCCTTTAGTCTTGCGAATTACTTACGACAGTTGTTGGCAGTTTCGGTTTAACGTTTTTTTTCGAAGTACTATATTCGTCCTTCTCAGCTTAAGTCTACATTGGTCTAATAATGCATGACATGATTAGCATTCATATATGACGTTTGGTAATTCGATTGATTCAAAAAAAAAATCTACTCAAATACATAAAACAAGTCATGCTTCAAAGAGCATAGTATGGTCTGTTTTTAAATTACTTTGGTAATTGTGGGTGTCACGTATCCACTGGTACCTCATGGACTCGGTCTATGCACGCCCTGACATGTGGGCCGAGTGGTTCGCTTGCGGGGCATGAGATAAGATGAAGTGGGTGCCAAGGAAGCTTGGACTAGTTGGGTAGAAAGATATCTCCAATACGATCTGTCCCAGTATTCTCAGGATTGCAATCCGACTAGGGTCTCATGCAGCCGACTTGTAACCCTAGCTCCTATATAAGGGGAGCTAGAGAGCCCAAGAAACTCTCTCGACACTTTTGATGCTCAAGCACTCAATACAGTCCACATACCCTCATACAGGACGTAGGGTTCAGCGATTTAGCTACACGAATCTGTCTAAATCATTGTGTTCTTCGTGTTGTGCACCTTCGTGATCTCCTCATGCACCCTACCCCCCGATCTCAAAAACCCTCACGTGGACTATCCCGTAGTGGGCTGCCGCTACTAAATATTGTCAGCTAGCGCACCAAGTAGGGGTTGGTACACGAGACCAAGAGATCATGATGGGAATAACCTTCGACGCGACCAGTAAGTTCCAGCGGGGGAAATCTTCACCTTTGGCACGATCACCTCCATTGTCGACAAGTTCGACGACATGTGTATGGTCGTTGACTGGATACCAGTCCAAGGGCTCCGGCGTATCTCTCCTGTGCCAACACAGAAGGCCCCACCAACTTCACCACCAACCGGGAAAGAGCAAATCTGATCTGCGAGACGCACGACTTCTAGCTGCACTCCCATGGACTGCTCGGCACCTAGATCTAACCTAGGATCGAGCGGCCCCCGACCAGCTCACACAACAGACCACCCGAAGGCCAAACCTAATCTACGCCGGATTGATCCGAAGTCCACCACACCAACAAATCGCCCGATTGCGAGATCTAGCGCTCACCCGAGTGGTCCCTCAGCTCCTTCATCAGCAATCCACTCGGGTGCATGTCCTAGCACCCAGCCAAGAGGTCCCCGGCCGACCTCCCCACCAATGACTCGCCTAATCCTGACACGCCCGAGTGGGGAGTCGAGGCCCGACTCCCACTTGACGTCGAAGCTCAAGCCGGCGGCATGACTCCTTTCGGCCTACGCAATGTTGCGGCCACCTTCCAGGCCACGTTGCAAACCAATCTCAGCCAACAACGGCATGCGAATCTCATGAACGACGATGTCTACAACGAGGCTAATGAGCCGCCAACTAGCCTGCAGCTGGGGCTCATCATCAATTCTACCTTGGCTAGGAGAATGGCCATCTGGCGCAGCTCTAGGCCTAGAGAATGCTCGCCATCAACTCCACCATTGCCGGTCTGTTGCCGCTAGAATTTGACCAAGACTAGTAGGCCAAAATGTCTGAAGAAGCCCATAGTGAAGGAATTCACATGGCCTGCCCGATATCATAAGTTTGGCCAAATATGATGAAATTGTGCGCCCAACGCCCAAGCCAAAATGGAATCACAAGCCTAATCCATGTTGAAGCACAGTTTATTGGCAAGGCTAGTTCGGATTGCAGGAGTAGGCCGCACGAAAACAGGTGCCCTGGACTCATACGGACTCCGTTTTTGGCGTTTAACATATGGATTAAAAGATAAGGAGATAAGATTTCCAACACAACAAGAATTGTGACCAAATACGCTTAGAGTCAATGGGAATTGCCAAAACAATACGACGATCAGAATCTGTCTCGATTATCACAGCATGTTTTGGCTGATATTTGGAAGCCTTATGAGGATCTAGACCGATACAAGGGACAGTCTAGATCAGTTACGTGGTAATAGAGTCCTAGATTTATTAAGTTGTAATCTATTAGTTTTGGAAAGAGTTTGAGTCTATCTTTAGGAAGGAGTTTGTCTTGAGGGTAAGTCTCTAGACTATAAATATGTATTTGTTTCTCATGAATAAACACGTAAACATTGTTCCCTAACAGCAGTGTTTCGTCATCAACTCTCGGCGCATCGCCACCCTAGCCCACAGGTTTATTCTCTCCGGTAAGTGCCATGCTACCCTAGCGGGTTCATCCGGGTTAGCTAGGGCACCGAAGTGCTTACCGGATCCATAGAAAACCTTGTATTGAAGTGTTTTTTATGGCAAGGTTTGATAGTTACCTTGGTGAAGCTTCGTAAGTTTTGAGATTCGCTAGTTATCATGCAGGCTATCAATCTATCCTAAAGTTTTATCCAGTAGATTGGATTAGGGTTGCTTGGTGTCTTGTGTTTATCTTGCATGCTATCGATTTACTATCTTATTTATGCTTCACGCTATAGATCGGTAACATGCAGCCAAGCGTAGACAGCTTGTTCGGCTGCTACATTCCATGACACGATGCCGCAACATGTGCATGTGGCAGCTCAAGACATCGATGTACGCTTGGCACCCTGCCTTACATGCATTGGATGTATCTTTTGTCCTAGATAAACCGCCTTGGGGGTTTGGATCTATGTTCATGCACGTGACTGATGTTTTTGGTTAAGGATCTTTCTTGATTGGATTCATATGGTTATAAGCATAGCATGTCAATCTAGGGGAGTCGCATTGTCTAGATCATGATTTAAGTAGGGTTTATCTTCTTGTTGCTTTATTAATATACTAACCCAATCAATGGTAAGAAGACAATCGGCTCGTCTGAGCCGATCCACTCAGAGGCCTTAAGCCAATCCACGCTATCGGCTAAGATTTTATGCCCGTTTGCCTATCTAGGTATCTGCCGGGCGATCCTCCAACCTCCATATCCTCCCTGGCTAGTAGGTCAAGCCAGGTGGCACGCCCAAAACCCCCCTCAGATCCGCTTGGAGGGTTGACCGTAGCGGCAGCATACTTCCCGGATCCCTTGTGTGTCCCTCGCCTAAACCCCTGCGGATTTAGGTGACAACACATTTTTGGCATGACTAGTGGGACCCACCTTCATCGACTTCGTCAACTTCGTCAACTTCTTCGCTAAGCAATGGCGTCCAACACATCTAAGAAGAATAGTGAGATGGCTCTTTTGTCCCGCCACGACCCTACTACGTGGCCAAAAGACAAAGATGCCCCTCCCAAGCTTGATGAACACTCTCCTGAGCATAGGGGGTCTACGACTGTATCCTAGCTAAAATGTCTGAGGAACTTCTCAACCATGTCACCTAGACTCAGACCAACAACGTCAACACCATCAGGCATCTAGACACTCTACTCGAAGGCATTGACATCTCCATAGCCTCAGAGGAACGTACCCGTACTCTATGCCAGGAAATCGACTACATGATCCACCACGCATTGGTACATCAGTCCGCAGTTCTTGTCAATTCTCTTGAGAGATTTCTTGTGAAGGTTGCCAGGTCTATCCTAGCCAACAATACCAAATGTCGGGCCCTATCTTTGGGTCCTACAAGGGAGAAAAGGCACTCTACAATCGGCCATTGGAGCCGATTTAGTTTGAGGCACCAGAGGGCATGAAATAAGAGTTCATCCTATATTGCCCCGAAGCACCACATGATGTCTGAGGGTCGCCAATGCAAAGTGCAGTACATGCTACTGCGGGAAGGCAAACAAGCATATCGGCGGATAGTAGGCTCATCCCATGAGAAGACCAAGGTTGCTGATTCAGATGTACACTAGTGGTGAGCTATGTATGGTGTCAGGCCAGCTCCTAGTAGTCAGTCCAGTAGTTTCGGAGCCAAGCCCAACTCGTGTTGAAGGCCGATTTTTTTCGCGAAGTCGGTTCAGATAGCAGGGATGGGCTGCACGAAAACGAATGCCCAGGCCGTATACGGACTCCGTTTTTTATGTTCTATGTAAGGATGGAAAGCTAAGGAGATGAGATTTCCAACCAAACAAGAATCATGTTCAAGTACATTCGGAGTCGACAGAAATTGCTAAAACAGTGGGTCATCCAGAACCTGCTGCGTGGGGCATCGGGTAATATTTATTGTGTCAGCACATCCTCGCCACGCATGCATGCAACGCTCAAGCATCGACAAGATGGCCGATCAAGACCATTGGCTCCTGATAGGTATATGGTGAGGCAGCTAAGGCCGGTCCACATGGTCGGCCAACTGTGGAGCACATAGTTTTTCGGCATACCAGGAGAAGTGCTCTCGCTTGGGGGCATGGTGACCTGCCTCAAGATTACAAAGCTACTGGTGTCATGTCATTGACTGCACTCAGGGATCAAGGAAGGCTGCCTCGAGAAAATATAGCATGGAAGAACGGCCGATACAATACCATCGGCTATGCATGGGACATTAGACGGACACTAGTAATATGAAGAGGGTACAATATATAGAACAGTGCTGATATCTAGCTATCGTCTTCAAGGAACATGATCAAAGAAAAAATTATGAAGTTGTTATGTCTCTAGCGCGATCACTGCAGTCAACCGATCTTGCCACCGGCACCCCTTGAATGTTGTCATCATCAGATGCTTCGGCTTCGGCACTAGAAAATCTATCACCACAGCCGCTCAATCCAGCCACCAGTGCTCCTATGGCTCCACCGACATCTACTGCTTCATCTGCTGCGCTGGTGCATCCATGGCATCATCAACATTGACTACTTCAGATGCTGCACCAGAGGGTCCACGGCACCATCAACATCGGATGCTTTGGTTTATGCGCCACAATGTCCATGTCACCTTCATCACCATCGGATGTTCCGGCTCTCGCTCTGGAGCATCTGTCACCTCTGTAGGTCAATCCGGTCATTGGCATTCCTTTAGTGCCATTGTCATCGACAACTCTGGCTCCCACAACAATGCATTCAAATTCTTGGGACTACAATCTGTTGATTGGACTTCAGATCGACTTTATCCTAGTAAGTTAGTATGTGTTGTTTTCATTTGATACTTCAATGATTCTACTGCAAGCTGTGGATGTTCAACTTGCCAATAGCTGATACTTGGGATGAGATTGTAGCATGGAGAGTGCAGACCAGATGGGGTGTCAAGCATCGGCTCATCGACAGCTCATTCAGCCGGTAAATACTCAAACCCACCATTGCATTGTTATGCGGTATATGCACTTGTCACGTGCACTGGCTTCCTTTATGGGTAGTAGCTTTTACGTGGGCTTCATATATGTGCTTTGAGGTGCAGATGCCTTTGACCATGTGTAGTTAATCTCCTTTGAATATGTTGAATACCCGATGCAGAGCATGGTTTTTATTCTTTGTTAATCTGAAATATGGTCACCGCTTTACTTGGCTACTAGTATGTGTAGGCTGATTTTGCTTTTGCTATCTTGTACATACCTAGTAGCTAAGTCTTTTGCTTGTAATAAATTATGTAACTTGAGTCTTAATGCTTACATGGTAATCTTGTGCTAAATTGAATTACAATTAAAATGGTGTCCATGTTGTGCTTGAATGAAAAGATCTAGGTGGGTTTGCTTTGTCTCACTGATCTACTTCGAGACTGCTTGCTTCTGCACTTTGGCAAGAACTTGGACTAGGCTGTGAATGATCAAAACCTTGCTTTAAGCTTTGGATGGTTCAATGAACCTAGGCTTAGCATTGGTTGGTAAGAAGTGGCACGAGGCTTGCTTGAAATTCAAATGCAATATATTTTATATTTAATTTGCAAGACCTGGGGGCATGAGCAGTCAAGTTTGCTAAACATCTTTGTTTTGGAAAGCTCACTTGTGTAGATACTTGCAAGCTTTTGCTTATCATGCCTTACTATGGTAGTTGGCTAGGCTAAGTGGTGATGCTTTTGTTTTGAAAACCTTAAAATGCTTGCTCATGTTCTAATATAGAAATATTCTCTTGAGCTTTTCTATGCGATGTCTTTATGCTATACCCTCACTGTATGTACATGTTAGCACTTGTAAATTCTTTTAGACATACCTATAAGCTTTCACTTGCACGCCTTGCATAACATAGCATGCTTTGTAGGGGGAGAGATTTTTTATCCTTGCTATTGGTTCGGCTTGTATCGACTTTTTGCCGAAATAAATATAATCCATCGGCTTTTAGCCGATTCATAGTGTTTTATGTAGTGTTGGTTGTCATAGTGTTTTATGTAGTGTTGGTCCCGGCAATCGACTGTTTTGCAGGATTTTGCTTTCGGCATTTGACAACCATCAAGGGGAGGCCGGTATGCATGCCCAGCCAAGCAGTCATTATTCCTAAGGCTTTTATGATGTCAGACGTTTCATGAAGACTGGCAGTGCACCACATATTTTCTCGATGTTGGGACCACGTCACGACCAGCGGTTGACTACTACTTACTAGAAGAACTGCCATCAAATGAATAGATGAAGAGCAGAAAGTATTGCAATCAGCATGATTGATGTCCGAGTATCATAGGTCATCGCCCAATCTCAACGCGAAGAAGAAGGTTGAGGCTGATTCGAGTAGTCAGCCACAAAAATAAATCGTGATGCCTAAGGATTCAAGCTTAAGGCCGACAATGCTAGCTGATGAAAAGCTGATCCATCGGCTTGGGGGCATGGATCAGAAGCATAAGACAACCTAAAGAGCCATTGTCTCTTGTGTGGTTTGCGGTTGATGCTTGGAGGATTCTGTCATATTTTTCCAAACTTGGGGGGCATATGTTGCCACTGGAATTTGACCAAGACTAGTAGGCCAAAATGCCAGAAGAAGCTCACGGTGAAGGAATCCACTTGGCCAGGCCTATATCATAAGTTTGGCCAAATATGGTAATAATTGTGTGCCCAAGGCCCAAGCCAAGATGGAGTCACAAGACTAATCCATGTTGAAGCCCAGTTTATTCACGAGGCTGGTTGGGACTGCAGGAGTATGCCGCACGAAAACAGGTGCCTCGGCCGCATACGGACTCCCTTTTGGGCGTTCTACATATGGATGGAAAGCTAAGGAGATAAGCTTTCCAATCCAACAAGAATCATGACCAAATACGCTCGTAGTTGACAAGAAATGGTAAACAATACAACGATCAAAATCTATCTCGATTGTAACTGTAGGTTTCGGCTGATATTTGGAAGCGTCATGAGGATCTGGACCAATACAAGGGACATTCTAGATTAGTTACCTAGTAATAGAGTCCTAGATTTATTAAGTTGTAATCTATTAGTTTAGGAAAGAGTTTGAGTCTATCTTTAGGAAAGAGTTTGTCTTGAGGGTCAAGTCTCCAGACTATAAATATGTATTTGTTTCTTATAAATAAACACGCAAACATTGTTCCATAACAGCCGTGTTTAGTCATCAACTCTCGGCGCATTGCCACCCTAGATCCTAGGTTTATTCTCTCCGTGTAAGTGCCATGCTGCCCTAGCAGGTTCATCCAGGTCGGCTAGGGTCGCGAAGCACTTACCGGATCCATGGCAAACCTTGTACTGAAGCTTTTTTTATGACAAGGTTTGCTACTTACCTTGGTGAGTCTTGTACTAAGCTTCGCAAGTTTTGAGATTCGATAGTTATCTAGCATGCTATCAATCTGTCCTAATGTTTTATCCAGTAGATTGCATTAGGGTTGCTTGGTGTCTTGTCTTTATCTTGCATCATATCGATTTACTATCTTATTTATGCTTCACGCTATAGATCGGTAACATGCAGCCAAGCGTACACAGCTTGTTTGGCAGCTACATTCCACGACATGACACCGCAATATGTGCACGTGGTAGCTTGAGAGATCGATGTACGCTTAGCACCCAGCTTTACATGCTTTGGATGTATATTCTATCCTAGATAAACCCCCTTAGGGGTTTGGATCTATGTTCATGCACGTGACTGATGTTTTTGGTTAAGGATCTTTCTTGATTGGATTCATATGGTTATATTCATATTACTTCAATCTAGTGGAGTCGCATCGTCTAGAACATGATTTAAGTAGGGTTTATCTTCTTGCTGCTTTATTGATATACTAACCCAATCGACGGCAAGAAGACAATCGGCTCATCTAAGCCGATCCACTCGGAGGCCTTAAGCTGATCCAAGCGAACGGCAAGGATTTTATACCCATTTGCCAGTCTTTGTATCTGCAGGTGAGAGCGAATGGACCGGCTCCATTGCCTCTGAAGTGATGAGTGATTGTCAACGGAAGCCAAGACCCAGAAGGACTTGGGCACAAGACCTCCGATGGACAGGAGGCCCTCCGATGGACAGGAGGTAGATGAAAGTCCTTCGAAGGACAGGAGGCATGCTCGGCATTGGTCGGCCATGGGAGTTCGGTACACGGAGGAGCAGCATGGAGACGACAAGTGTAAGACCTCCGAAGGACTACGAGGCGACCCTGATAGATAGGGGATACCGGTTGCCACCGCGGTGCTCCAACCCGAGTACATGGCACGAAGACGTGCGAGAGCGTTGGCAGATTCGCTCAAATTCGCCAGACTACCACCAAGTTACCAAGACTCAGCGAATGGGTTCAATTCTCGCCGAGATAGAGTGGAGTTGGTTGTTCCAGGCCCAGGAAGGAAACCCTAAAGTTTCCTAGTCTCTAACTTCAAAACCGGTTGTCGATCGACGGATTTGGACTACAAGCCACGTGGACATCATATGGGAGTTAGTGTGCAACCGAAGAAGATCAAGACTCCATCGCGGTCGTCCGTCCTCGAGAAAATTGAGTCTTTTCCAGTTTGGCCCCTATGGGCGTTTCTGTAATATAGGGGTCTTAGTGTAAACTGAGTCAGTTAGGCCTGGGCTATATATATACCTATGTGGCTGGTAATTTAGGGGACTCTTCCACCTCTAGAAACACTAGGTTTAGCTTCCAACCCGCCAAGTGGTTGGAGAGCAAATCTGGTGCTAATCTAGGATTTAGAGTCTCGTAGAGCTAGTACTTTGCATTAGAGGGAGGATAAAGGGTGGTAGGCTATGAAAAACCTTGTAAGAACTCATTTCCTCTTCTAATACAAGGTTGATTCATCCCAAATTGGTGCTCATGTGTGCAGCCATCTTCTTCCCCTCATCTAGTTTGGTTTTTGGATGAGGCTTTTGATGATTTGCTTTGCCCACGAGTTAATCATGTTCATTTGGCTCTTTTCAACTTTCTATGATGTGGACATTATGACTTAGTTCATCTCAATCCCGCAGGATTGCCATGAGCAAGTTTTTCTTGAGTTTCCCCCTTTCTTGCCCAAAGATTGCCTTCTCACGAGATCTGAAATTCCCGCTATTTCCTTGGTCATTTTGAGTTGATCTCTTGGGAAAAGCTTTGGAATAGGGTCCAAATGGCCAGTGTGAAATCTTTTGATGATTGGACAAGATTTGGTCAGTTTTGGGGTGTGAAAACTCTTTTCATGCGACTTCACTGGACTATCCGATAGGCCACCGGACTATCCAGTCTCACCGGACAGTTTGGCGCAGTCTACCGGACAATCCAGTGCTGGGTCTACCTGGAGCTTCCCATCGGACTATTCGGTAGCCCCCACCAGACTCTCCGGTGCTACCGGACAGTCCGGTGATACCAGGGGAGCTGCCCTGTTCTGTGTTTGTTTGGTTCTTCCGCCGCATTTTTGCATCGAACGTGCTTTTTCCACTATCTAACCATTCTCTTTACTTGTTGTGTACCAGTAAGTCGCATTTTGGTGCGATGAGTGTCAAGTGGCGAACTTGCAAGTTTTCATTGCTTAGGGTGACTTGCGATCTATGTGATCGTTGAGTTGCTAGCTCTTTTCTCGCCTGGTGCGTATCTGTTTAGTGGACGGAGTCTAGTGTCAGTTCTCGTAGCACCAGTTGTGGGGGTTGTGATTTTGAGTTTTTATGTGCTCCTATTCACCCGCCCTCTAGTCGCACGGCTCGGTCCTACAAGTGGTATCAGAGCCGGTTAGGTTTCTTCGTACCTTTATCGGTGAGAAACCAGTAGTGACTATGGCACACTCAGGGAAGGTTCTGGTTCTCGGCTCGGATGGCTATCCCTACTGGAAGGGTAGGATGAGAGCTTTCTTGCTTAGCTAGAGTGAGGACATATGGAATGCTACTCAGAGTATGACTTTTGTGGTGCTCCCCGCTGCCGAGCGTACCACACCAGCGCTCGTTGCTCAGCACGAGGCGAACAAAAGGCGGTGAACTTTCTCTTCTCTGGACTTGGTCCGACGGACTATGAGAGAGTGAGCCACCTTGATACCGCCCATGAGATCTAGTCCCTGCTCAGTGTGCACCTTGAGGGGATGGTGACAGTTAAGGGTCGGCTTGTGGAGACTTACCGGCGCGAATTTGAGAATTTCGCCCAGAAGCCGGGAGAGTCTGTGGATGCCTTGTTTGGTCATTTTCATTCGATCATTAACAAGCTCCATGTCAACTCTACCCCCACTGCTCTCCCATACACTAACCATCAACAGGCTGTCAAGCTGCTGTATTCCTTGGACAGGAAAGTATGGGAGATCAAAAAGAACTCCATTCTTGAGTCAGCAAGGTATGACACCTTGGGACTAGAGGAGCTTTATAGCAAGCTCAAGGCCACAAAGGTTGATTACCAGATGACAGATATTCTTGATGGTACTGGCTCCAAAAGCCTGGCCTTGGCTTCCAGCTCCAAGGAAGTTGCTACTAACCCACCACTTCACGGTTTTTCGTTCTCTACTTTGATGTCTATGACAGAGGAGCAGTTGGTGTCACTTGGGGATGATGAGCTTTTCCTAGTGTCTAGCCAATTTCAGCACGCCTATGACAACCAAATGAGCAAGAAGAGAGGCGAGAGGCCCAAATGCTTCGAGTGCGGAGAGGTCGGCCACTTCATCGCTGTGAGTGCCCGAACAAGCAAAACGACTACTACAAGAAGGGCAAGAGCCACTCCCATGACTCCAACAAGTACCGCTCTGGCATGCATGACTTCGGCAAGTGCGACCATGCCAAGCACCGCTCCAACAAGATCAAGAACTTTAGGAAGGATTTCAAGAGCTACCAGAAGGACAACCGGAAGCGGGACAAGGCCTTCTTCGCCAAGCTTGGTGGTCTTTGCAGCAGAACGTCCTCTTCCTCCTCGTCTTCGTCAAGCTCAAGTAATGAGGAGATCATCACCAAGCATGACAAGAGGAGAGATCAAGGCGGTCCAGCTGGCCTCTGCTTTGTCTCCACCAAGTCCAAGTGCAAGCACAAGATGAACCGGAGATCCTTCTACTCCATGGCACTTGAGGACAAGGACAACAAGGGCAACGGCAACGACTCCTCCGATGAAGAAGTAACTCCTAAGCAAGTTGAGATTCTTGAGATGCGGGAGAAGAATAGTCGTGAATTGAAAGCCCAGGATAAGATGTTGGAGAAGACAGCCAAGAAGCTGCAGAAGGAGAAAGCCAAGCTTGCTGATGCTTTGGCTAAGATTGAGAGGCTAAAGAGTGTGCAAGCCCAGCCTAGTGAGTTTGAGTGCCCTGCCTGTGAGTCCCTCATGAGTGACCTTTGTGAGCAAAAGAACAAGTGTGCTCATCAGGTAGAGGAGGTGGATAGGCTAAAGGTTGAGTTAGGCAAGCTCCAGTCTAGACTAGATGAGCCTACTTTGAGTGAAGTGCCTGAGTGTGAGTCTTGCCCCCACCTAGCTATTGACATTGCTGAGCTGAAGGTGAAGTGCGAGGGGTAGCTCAAGGAGTTGGAGGAGCTTAGGGCTAGACCTATGCTTTTGGGTGCATGCATGGTCTGTCCTACCTTGAGGAGTGAGCTTGAGCAGGTGAGAGCTGACCTTATGGTGCTTCCAGCACCTCCTGACACATGTGAGAACTGCCTCACTTTGAGGTTGCTGTTGGTGGAGAAGGATGCCACCATTAAGAAGATAGAGAAGTATGCTCCCTCCATTCCCTCTCTAGACTATGACACTTGTACTGCCTAGACCTTGGTTCTGGAAGATCTAAGAGAGGAGAAGTTGATCCTTGAAGAGGACAACTGTAGGTTGAGAGAGGTGCTGAGTTGGATGTATGCTAGAGAACCTCAGCTTAGGATGATCATAGAGGCAAGCAAGCGTGGTGAGGGTGACACTAGTGGACTTGGGTTGGGTGAGTGTAGTAGCTCAGGTGGAAAGAAGAGTGCCCCAATCAAGCTTAACATTGCCTTTCCTCAGCCTGGTCCCACTATCGCTGTGGTTTACCATGAGCCTCCCAAGGATACCCTAAGGAAATCATACTAGACACCCAAACCACCACAAGCTAAGCTAGACAAGATTGTAGAAGAAGTGCATAAGCCTTTGGGCAAGAAGCAAGTCCAGCAGCCTAAGGCTTCACCACCACACCAGAAGCCCAAGACACAGCCCCAGCCTTTGCCCAAAAGACCCGTCTACCACTGTGAGTTTTGCCAGCGGAATGGTCACTTGGAGGAGTTTTGCTTCAGGAGGAAGTGGGCTGAGAGGCAGGAGAGAGCTTGGGGGAACCAGGATTAGTTTTACTAGGGTGGTAGGTAGGATCCTCCCCACTGCCATGAGTTGAGAGACCGCTTTGCTCAAGGTGAGAGAGGAGGCGGTTTTCAAGCCGTACTCCTAGTGGTGAGAGACGCTTTGCCGGCCGAGCTCCTAGTCATTTTCAGCGCGGCTATGGACCTTGTGACCGAGGCTTTGGTAGAGGACTTGCGAGCTCATGCTTTGGAGGTCGTGGATACCTAGATCGTCATGATGCTTACTTTGACTGTGCTTTCCCCACATTTGAGCAGATGGCTCAGCACTGGTTCAACAGTTTCCCTAACCCTAGTGCCGGACCATTTGCTCACTCTTGCTTTCCTTGATTTTACAGGATCGAGGCCAGGAGGACATATGGATAATGGACTTCGGCTGCTCTAGGCACATGACAGGGCACCGCAGATGGTTCTCCAGCCTCAACCCTGTGAGCACCAAGGAGTACATCACATTTGGGGATAATGGTCAACGTAAAGTGTTGGGTGTTGGTGGTGTTTCACTTTCTGCCAAGCTTTCCCTGAGAGAAGTTGCTTTGGTGAGGAGTTTGGGGTTCAATTTAGTTTCTGTGTCGCAAATTCTCATAGAAGGGTTTGAGGTTCGCTTTAAGGAGGGTTCTTCTTGTGTGCTTGATGCTATGGTAAACCTTGTTTGTCGGATTTTGCCCTATGGGGAGGTTTTTAAGGTTGACCTTGCATCTGTTTCTGGCCCTCCTCGGTGTTTGGTAGCTGGTCCTTCTGCTAATATTTGGAAGTGGCATAGGAGGCTAGGCCATTTGAGTTTTGATCTGCTAGCCATGTTGAGCTCAATGGGTCTGATCCGAGGATTGCCCAATCTGAAAGCAGAAAAGGACTTAGTGTGCCACCCTTGTTGTCATGGCAAGATGGTTGCTGCTTCTCATGCTCCTGTTAATCAGGTTATGACCTCTTATCTGGGCGAGTTATTGCATATGGACACGGTTGGTCCTGCTCGGGTACAGTCGGTCAGTGGGAAGTGGTATATGCTTGTCGTTGTAGACAACTTTTCTAGTTTTTCGTGGGTGTTCTTCATGGAATTCAAAGATGAGGCTTTCGGTTTTGTTCGGGATCTGGTCTTGATGTTAAGAAATGAGAGTCATAAGGCCATAAGGGCTATCCGCAGCGCCAATGGCAGAGAATTTCGTAACTCTCATTTCGAAACCTTCTGTCGTGACGTAGGTCTTTAACACCAATTCTTGTCTCCTATACCCCACCTCAGAACAGTGTCGTGGAACAAAAGACCCGCACACATGTTGAGATGGCGCGGACGATGCTCGATGAGCATAGGACTCCGCAACGCTTTTGGGCTGAGGCTATGAATACGGCCTGTTACATTGCCAACTGCATCTTCCTACGAGCTTTCTTAGGTAAGACTTCATACGAGCTATGGTAGGCAGCCCAGTGTCAAGCACCTGCGTGCATTTGGCTGTAGGTGCTTTGTGCTCAAAAAGGGGGGGCATTTGGACAAATTTGAATCTCGCTGCTTGGATGGTATTTTCCTTGGATACGCCTCTAGCTGTCGAGCGTATAGAGTGTGGATCTTTGATACTAAACAAGTCGTAGAGACCTGCGAAGTTTTCATTGATGAATCTAAGCCTTGCACAATCCATGCATTTGAGCTTTCAGGTGATGATGAAGAAGGAACTCCCATCTTTGAAGATGAGGAAGTTCTGGTAGATGCTGGTGATGCAGTAGCCACTGTACCGGCTGCAGCTCCTACCCCCTTTGCTATGAGCTCTGAAGACGAAGGAGGACCCTTGCCGATGGCATCCTCCTCGCTTCCCCGACTACAAGCTCGAGTAGAGGTTAGCCCCATTGATGACACAGGGGAGGTGACCTCCAAGATTGTTCCATCTCAGCAGGTCCAGCGGGATCACCCTCTACATGTGATCATTGGTGATTTGTATGCGAGGACCTCCAGATAGGTTTTATAACTTTCTTTGCTCATGCTGCATTTGTTGCCTCCTTTGAGGCTAAAGATGTTGGACATGCTCTTTCTGACGGTAATTGGGTTAATGCCATGCATGAGGAGTTAGAAAACTTTGAGAGGAATGAGGTTTGGTTTTTGGTAGAGCCACCACCACAATGCAATCCAATTGGTACAAAATGGGTTTTAAAAAATAAGCAAGGGGAGGATGGCATTGTTGTGTGGATCAAGGCTAGACTTGTGGCTAAGGGTTTTTGCCAAAAAGAGGGGATAGACTATAAGGAAACGTTTGCTCCAGTTGCATGCCTGGAAGCGATACGTATTCTCCTATCCTTTGCAGCTTACATGGGTTTTAAGCTTTTTCAAATGAATGTGAAGTCTGCTTTTCTAAATGGTTTCATTCAAGAAGAAGTTTATGTCAAACAACCCCTAGGATTTGAAAATGCTAAACACCCTAACCATGTATACAAATTGCAAAAAGCCTTGTATGGTTTGAAACAAGCCCCTAGAGCCTGGCGTGATAGATTGAAAACCTTTTTGCTAAACTGGGGTTTCAAAATGGGGAGTGTTGATAAGACCTTGTTTCTCCTCAAGCTGGTAGTGATCTTCTTATTGTCCAGATATAAGTGGATGATATCATCTTTGGTGGCTTGTCTCACTCTCTTGTTACCAAGTTTTCTGAGCAGATGTCAAAGGAGTTTGAGATGAGCATGATGGGAGAGTTGTAGTTTTTCATTGGACTGCAAATCAAGCAAGGCCGTGAAGGAACCTTCATCCATCATGCCAATTACACGAAGGACATTCTAAAGAAGTTTGATATAGGGGATTCTAAGCCTATGTCAACTCTCATGTCAACACAAACGGTGCTTGATGCAGATAAAGAAGGGGAGGTGGTGGACCAAAGAGAGTATAGAGGGATGATCGGCTCACTTTTGTACATGACGGTGACCAGGCCGGACATTCAGTTCGCGGTTTGCCTCTGTGCGCGATTTCAGGCTTCACCGAGGACATCACACCGTCAAGCTGTGAAACGCATCTTCAGGTACCTGAAATACACTCCTGTGCTTGGTCTTTGGTTCTCTTCAGGTTCGACACTCTCTCTCAAAGGGTATTCGGATGTTGACTTTGCGAGTTGTCAGCTGGAGCGCAAGTCTACTTTCGGCACATGCCAGTTTCTCAGTTCTTCTCTTGTCTCTTGGTCCTCACGCAAGCAATCTAGAGTAGCCACTTCCACTACAGAAGCTGAATACGTTGCTGCTTCTCCCAACTGCTTTGGATGAAAGCTACACTAAGTGACTTTGGCCTGAGTTTTAGGAAGATCCCTCTCTTAGTAGACTCTACTTCTGCTATTTTTGTAGCAAAGAACCCCGTCTTGCACTCCAAAACCAAACACATAGACACGAGGTTTCACTTCCTATGAGATCACTATGAGAAGAGAGATATAGACTTGATCCATGTGGAAACCGAGAACCAGTTGGCCGATATCTTTACCAAGCCCTTAGGGCTTAGCGTGTTTGCTCGCTTGCATGGGGAGCTTGGTGTTTGTTACCGCTTTTAGTTTGGGGGTAGCTTTGCTGTAGTATAGGTTTTTGATTTGCTTTCTCTTTGTATCATATCATGCATTGCATTGTATCATATGCATTTTCACTTTCACTGGCACTAGAGCTCTTCTGGAATGATTAGTTAGTACTTGCTTGTGCTAGATGTACAGTTGCTTGCATGATCATGGTCAGCGAAGCTCCTTGAATTTGTCTAATATCTTTTGTGAGCTAAGTCACTTTTATTTCTTGAAAATCAAAAACCATGATCACCACTTGATTTGGGGCCTAGCATGTGTAGGAATGTTGAATGCTATGCAATCTTTTCATGCTTGGTTATGCTAGTCGTAGGCCTTTGTTAAGTTTCTGCCTAAGCATTTATGACACCTTGCCTAAACCTGAAATCTGAATTAAAATTGTGTACATTGTGTGCCTTATGAGCTGAAATGAAAAGATCCAGGTGGGTTCACTTGTCACACTATTCTAGTCTGAGATAGCTTGCCTTTGCACTTTGGCATGAACTTGGACTAGGCTGTGTATGACCAAAACCTTGTCTTAAGCTTCTGATGGTTCCTGAACCTAGGCTTGGCATTGGTTGGTAAGAAGTGGCTAAGACAAGTGAATAACCCCTGGCACGTGATCTGACTTGCTTGAAGCTACAAGTTGCTAAAATCTGAAATCTGCAAGTCTCTAAATTGCTCATGGCCTATTGTATATGCTCTGGTTGAGAGTAGCACACCTTGTATGTCTTTCTAGCATCTTGCTGTTCATGCCTATCTCGCTAGATGTTATTCATGTTGGTGATGCTTTCTTTTCAACTACCCTGAAAAACATGCTCCTGATCTGTATAAGATAGATTCAATTGAGCTTGTTTGCATGCTTCCTTGCCCTCACTTGCTCTGTATGCTAGAACTCGTATTTACTAGCTTTTCACCCTGCTGAGCTCTTCATGGTACACTTCTTGCATTTCATGGCATATTTCGAGGGGGAGTTGTCTAGTTCTGGGGGAGTCAGATTCTATGAAACCTTGATGTGGCTATTGTCAACAAGGGGGAGAGATTTTGACTTATGGGAGAGTTTGTTGTTCCTAGGGGGAATTTATGGACCAAGGGGGAGAATTCTAGAGAGATCTAGTTGAGAGGGAGCTGTGAATTCATCTTACATTTGTGAGGTTACATTTCAGGGGGACTTTGAGCTTTGCATGTTCTTGCATCGGTGCGTTGAGACTTTTGCCTCTTTCTGGAGGAGCCGATGCTTTGCCTAAGCATGACTGTGTTGAGCAGGTTTGCCTCGTTCCTGAGGGGTCATGCTTTAGTTTGATCAACTGCATTGAGTGGTTTCCCTTATCTTAGAGGGTCGATCTTTGGCTTTGTTTTTGTTGTCTCAATTTGCCATTCTATGCTTGTGTTTCGCTTTTGGGCATTTCAAGCAACTTTCTTCTTTTCTTCTTCCTTTTCAGTTTTACGCTTGTTTTTCTTGTCTTCGCTCTATTTTAGGTTACAAGTTGAAGGTATTGACAATGCACTCACCAAGGGGGAGATCGAGAGCCAATGGACCGGCTCCAATGCCTCTGGAGTGATGAGTGATTGTCAACGGAAGCCATGACCCAGAAGGACTTGGGCACAAGACCTCCGATGGACAGGAGGCCCTCCGATGGACATGAGGTAGATGAAAGTCCTCCGAAGGACAGGAGGAATGCTCGGTGTTGGTCGGCCATGGGAGTTCAGTACACGGAGGAGTGGCACGGCGACGGCAAGTGTAAGACCTCCGAAGGACTGCGAGGCGACTCCGATGGATAGGGGATGCCGGGTGCCACCACGGTGCTTCAACCTGAGTACATGGCGCGAAGACATGCGAGGGTGTTGGCAGATTCGCTCAAATCTGCCACCCTACCACCAAGTTACCAAGACTCAGCGAATGGGCTCAATTCTCATTGAGATAGAGTGGAGTGGGCCGTTCCAGGCCTAGGAAGGAAACCCTAAAGTTTCCCGGTTTTTGACTTCAAAACCGGGGGTCGATCGGCGGATTTGGACTACTGGCCACGTGGACGTCATCTGAGAGTTAGCGTGCAACTGAAGAAGATCAAGACTTCATCACGGTCGTCCGTCCCAGAGAAAGTTGAGACTTTTCCAGTTTGACCTCTACGGGCGTTTCTGTAATATAGGGGTCTAAGTGTAAACTGAGTCAGTTAGGTCTGGGCTATATATATACCTAAGTGGCTAGTTATTTAGGGGACTCTTCCACCTCTAGAAACCCTAGGCTTAGCTTCCAACCAACCAAGTGCTTAGAGAGCAAATAGGGTGCTAATATAGGATTTAGAGGCCCCTAGAGCTAGTACTTTGCATTAGAGGGAAGATGAAGGTGGTAGGTTGTGAGGAACCTTGTAAGAACTCATTTCCTCTTCTAATACAAGGTTGATTCGTCCCAAATTGGTGCTCATGTGTGCAGCCATCTTCTTCCCCTCCTCTAGTTTGGTTTTTGGATCAAAATCAAAGTCTTTAGGTGATTTGCTTTGCCCATGAGTTAATCCCATTCATTTGGCTCTTTTGGACTTGCTATGACCTGGAGATTATGACTTAGTTCATCTCCATCCTCCAGGATTTCCACGGGCAAGGTGTTCTTGAGTTTCCCCTTTCTTGCCCAAAGATTTCCTTCTCATGAGATCTTAAATTCCTAGTATTCCCTGGTCATTTTGAGCTGATCTCTTGGGAAAAGCTTTGTAATAGGGTCCAAATGGCCTATACAAAATCTTGTGATGATTGGACAAGTTTTGCCAGTTTTGGGGTGTGAAAACTCTTTTCCTGCGACTCCGCCGGGCTATCCGATAGGCCATCGGGCAGTCCAACGCAGCCTACCGGACAATCCGGTGCTGGGTCTTCCTAGGGGTTTCCCACCGAACAATCCGGCAGTCCCCACCGTACTATCCGGTGCTACCAGACAATCTGGTGCCTGGCACCGGACACTCCGGTGATCCTAGGGGAGCTGCCCTGTTCTGTGTTCGTTTGGTTCTTCCACCGTGTTTTTGCATCGAACGTGCTTTTCCCACTATCTGACCATTCTTTGCTGTATATCACAGTAAGTCGCATTTCAGTGTGGTGAGTGTTAAGTGGCAGACTTGCAGGTTTTCGGTGCTTGGGATGACTTGCGATTTTTATGATCGTTGAGTTGCTAGCTCTTTTCTCACCTGGTGCGTATCTGTTTAGTGAACAGAGTCTAGCGTCAGTTCTCGTAGCACCAGTTGTGGGGGTTGTGATTTTGAGTTTTCAAGTGCTCCTATTCACCCCCTCTAGTTGCACATCTCGGTCCTACAGCAGGGCGACCCTCCGACCTCGGCATCCTCCCTAGCTAGTAGGTCAAGCCAGGTGGCACACCCAGAACCCCCCTTAGATCTGCTTGGAGGGTCGACTACAGCTACAGTGTACTTCCTGGATCCCTTGTGTGTCCCTCACCTAAACCCAAGAAGTTTTAGGTGACAACACGTTCCAAGACCTATCAAGGGAAGTATTCATGGCGACCATCAAAGAGGACCCGATCTCGAATGACTCCAAGTCCTTCGAGAGAGAGAGACTCTAAGCGCGAGGGTAGTGCACCATGCCCGCAACGTTGATAAACATAGGCGGTGAGACGAGAAGGCTGCAACGGCCACCCAGGCTCGGGCGATCTCTGATGACAAGCAATCGCACCCAATGAAACCCCAAATGGTTGGCATGGGCGACTCACTCACAACTACGATAGAGAAAAGAAGCGGTAGGCACAAGCTCGGGAGGATTCGAAACTCCATAGAGTCCGGGAGCTCAAAGATCGTAGGCTGGGTCGCTTCACCAACTCAGCCCACAACCTTGAGGGGGAATTTGACGGTGCCTCGAGTACCTACACCGCCGACTCCGTGAAGCATTACCTCACTGCGATCGAAGCCGCCATCACAAAGCTCCCCAAGTCAGCACACAAGGACCAGCTGGAGCACCTTGCTCTATGTGTCGTGGTGGTCGCCCAGGGAATCCCAATAAGCTACACTAACGATGAGGTCGAGTCTTTACTGACACCAACGCCGAGTGATCTTCACCTCAGATCGATGAGAATTGTGACCTCCACGACCGCATCAACGAGCAAAGGCGCAAGGCATAGGAGGTTGAACTCAAACGCCACAAGGAGTGGGAGAAAGAGAATGGGACCCTCTATGACCCGACTCGCCTCGAAGCGGAGGCACCTTGACCTCCTCAAGGAGAGCCGATCAAGTGTCAAGGTGACCCCCTGCGTGGGCACTTCCCACGACTGATGCAAGGTGTGGCTGTCATCAACCAACCATACAGTGTGTATGAAGGGATACGCATGTTCTTCTCACACATAAGGTCCATCCAGTGGCCTACCACCTTCAAGCTCGTGAAAATTGAGAAGTATGACCCCAAGGAGAACTCTTAAGAGTGGGTCCAACTATATGCGCTCGGTGTCAAGGCAGCCAGGGGTGATACCCACACTATGCTAGCCTACGTACCCACCGTGCTCAGGTCACATGCATTGTGGTGGCCCTAGAACCAGCCATCACACTCCATCTATGACTGGGACCAGTTCTGTGAGAAGTTCATCACCAACTTTTGCAGCACTTTCCACCAGCCGGCTCCGCAAAGGGGCCTGGCGTGACTCCGCTATAGATAGGGTGAATCCTTGAAGGAATTTGTGTGGCACTTCACTGAGCTTAGGAACCAGGTGGCCAACATCCCTGACCATGCTATCATTTACTATTTCAAGGAGGGGCTCGGGGATGAAAAGTTGGTTGACAAGCTGGTGAGGAAACCACCATCCCACGTGGAATCCTTGTTTGACATAGCCAACAAGTACACCAACGCCCAAGAAGAAACAACAGACATCCTGAACCACAACAAAGGCCACGACAAGAGGCAGGCACCACCCTGTGACTCCCGAAGGGATGGCGACGATCGGCGAGACAAGCGACACAACAACGATGGCTTTAGGCGCCCCTAGGAGCGCCATCAAGATAACATCATCAATGCTACAGACTATGGGAGCAAGAAGCCTTAGCTAACGATCGAGGAAATGCTAGACAAGCAGTGCCTGATACAATGGGGCCATCCCTACCTCTACCGAGACTGTCGTCGGCTCAAGTACCTATTGAGGCGAGAATACATGCCTCACCCAAGAAGGGTGGTGATTGGAAGACAAAGGCGATCATGGCCATAAGAAGAAACCCGACCGACATTATGATGAATAAGGGGGCGGTTTCTCCCAAATAGAAAACAAGGTGGCGGTCACCTACGGCGGCCACAGATCCAAAGAGATCAAGCGTAAACAAAAGCTGACCGATCGACAAGTCATGTTGACACAGTCATCTACACCGACCTACTACCAGTGGTCTGAGTGCCCCATCAGCTTCAGCAGGACCAATCGCTGGTGCGACTTCAACACGCCAGGGTGCTACCCTATCATCGTCAGTCCCATTGTGAAATCCTCCATCATGCACAAAGCCTGAGTTAATGAGGGCAGTGGGCTCCACATCCTCTTCGAGAAGACCCTTCTCACCTGAAGAACCAAAACACCCCTTTCAACGGCATCATTACAGGGAGAGGGTGATGACCACTTGGGCACATCATGTTGCCCATCACTTTTAGCGATCAGGACAACTACAGGACCTAGTACCTCTAGTTCGAAGTAGCAAACATCGACTCCACCTACAATGTCATCCTGGGAAGGTCGATGCTTGCCAAGTTCATGGTGATTCCACACCATTCTTACCTGGTGCTCAAGATGCCAGCACTGAAGGGCGTCTTATTCGTCAGGGGGACTTCAAAGTCTAGCACGAGTGCGATTTGACCGCGCTCGCCAGCAACCGATGTGCTCAAGCCTGAGGCCAGCCGCAAAGAAGTCAAGACCATGGTGGCCAGCCTGTAGTCGACTATACAGTCTGCCGACCCCAGCCGCAACATCATGTAGTCGGCTGAGAAGACCAAGCGGGTCAGCCTAGGCCTAGCCGACCCCTCCAAGCAAGTCATTATCTGCTCGGGGATCGAGCCAAAACAGGAAGATGCAATCATCCAGTTCCTTCATATCAATTGGGACATGTTTGCTTGGCCATCTGACATGCCTAGTGTCCTAAGGGAACTGGCCAAGCACAAACTGAAAGTGTACTCAGACGCTAAGCCTACCAAGCAAAAGCTGCACCATTTCTCAAATGAGAAAAAGGAGGCCATTAGACTAGAAGTAGCACAGCATTTAGCAGCCAGTTTTATCAAAGAGGTGTTCCATCCTGAGTGGTTGAAAATCTTGTACTCATCCTGAAAAAGAATAAAGAGTGGAGGATGTGCGTTGATTACACAGAGCTCAACAAACACTGTCCGAAGGATCCCTTCGGCCTACCACGAATTGACCAAGTAGTAGATTCAATAGTGAGTGCTCCCTATTGTCCTTCCTTGACTGCTACTCGGGCTACCATCAAATATCACTAGCACCTAAGGACCAAGAGAAGACTTCCTTTATCACGCCTTACGAAGCATACTGCTACAAGACGATGTCCTTTGGCCTGAAGAATGCTGGGGCCACGTACCATCGAGCAATCCAAGCCTGCCTGGCCAAACATTGGGGCAGGAACATGGAGGCCTACGTTGACGATGTAGTGATCAAAACCAAAGACCCAGGCGACTTCATCAATGACCTAGAAGAGACATTTAGCGATCTGTGGATGTATCAGTGGAAGCTTAACCCCGAGAAGTGTGTTTTGGGTGTACCGTTGGGCAAAATCCTCGGCTTCATCATCAGCAACCAGGGCATAGAAGAAAACCCTGAGAAGATATCAGCCATCACTAGCATGAAGCCGCCGACCTCTTAGAAGCAAATACAGAAACTCACTAGATGCATGGCAGCACTTAGCCGATTCATATCAGGAATCGGCGAGAGAGGACTACCTTTCTTCAAGCTCCTCAAGAAGCTCTAACAACCCAATGACGCATTGCATATGTCTTGGAGCTTGGGGGCTATGGAGGAGTAAAGGGGAATTTGATTTTATTTTTGAAATTTTTCGTTGACGGTATGTAAATCAAGGCAATTCAAACCTTCAAGTCGATTGCTGCTCAAGTTAACAAGAAGCTTGGGGGCTACTCCATATGGAGTTCATCTTGCAATGACCTCCATATCATGAACCACCATTTCTCTTGGGGGCGGAAAAGACACGAAGACCTTCAAGATGATTTTTACTAAATCCTCATGGAGCTCGGGGCATGTGGGTGTCATGTATCCACGGGTACCTCATGAACTCGGTTTATGCATGAACTCGATTTATGCATGCCCTGATGCGTGGGCCGAGTGGTTCCCTTGCGGGGCATGAGATAAGATGAAGTGGGCGCCAAGGAAGCTCGGGCTAGTTGGGTAGGAAGATATCTCCGATACGATCTGTCCCAGTATTCTTGGGATTGTAATATGACTAGGATCCCATGCAGCCAACTTGTAACCCTAGCTCCTCGTCCTATGTAAGGGGAGCTAGGGACATGAGAAACTCTCTCGATACTTTTGATGCTCAAGCGCTCAATACAATCCACATATCCTCATACATGACGTAGGGTTTAGCAATTTAGCTGCATGAACCTATCTAAATCGATGTGTTCTTCGTGTTGTACACCTTCGCAATCTCCTCATGCACCCCTATCTCAAAAGCCCTCGCGTGGACTATCCCGTGGTGGGCTACCGGTACTAAACACTATATGTAATCGTTAAGACAATGTCTGTAATCATTAAGACAATGTACTGATCTTGTTATTTCAATTAAGATGAACATATCCTACCCTAGAGGTTTCGTTCACTAAGGCCTCCATTGGAATGGAAAAAAAATAAAGGAAATTTGGAGGATTGAATTTCTATGGAAAGTTCTTCTATGGAGCATTTGGAACATATGATTGAATCCTACAAAATCTTTTGAAATTTCTATGGAATGGTATCCTCCATAGCATTTTTGGAGAAAATTAAGTATGAGGTCTAATTTCATGTTTTCTTTCTTGTCTTGCATTTCTGTGCTTTTCCTATGCTGATCCAAACATATGTCTTGTGTCTTTACTGTGTTATAAATTCCTGTACGATTATGGACATTCTAATCCTATATTTTTCCTGTTCTGTTTTGAGAATCATGTGTTCCAAAAAAAAAATCAGAAAATCTTGTATGTCATCGGGAGACGTTGTTACCAAAATGAACTGATCCCCCCAACCACCCACAACCACACACACCACCACCACCACACAGAGAATCTCCGTGTTCGAGTGCTCATTAAATATCCATGTAATTGTTTTTTGTCATTACCATGTACACCTGCAACAATATAAATGGATGGACACCGAATGATCTCCATGCTCCTTTGGTAGCCACCAATGGTATTCTCTTTCATAAGTCAGAAGGTCCACGTCACCTGCACCAATCTGACAGCTGATGCTGACATGCCCAAAGGCTGAGGAAAGCAGCACGAGGAAAAGGATAAAAGTAGATCAACCGGTAGCATGGTCCTTTCATGTGGAAAAAAACACGACACCAATCTATCCAGCAGAGAGAATGGCCTGACCTACCAGATCTTTCCAGGTCTATCAGCTTCCTGGAGCCTTCCCGAGAGAAGTTTCAAATGGACAAGCAACTGTCCCGGTCAGAAGAGGTGTCCTGTTTGCAAGATCCTTTGGCTCTTTTACAGGATCTTGGACAGCATCACTTGTTTAACATTCACAGTACGTGTTGACTAAATCAACATACCTCCCCACCGGCAGTGCGCTGAAGTAGACATAAACACGTGGGGTTTACAATGGTTGGAAAAAGATAAGCGGCAAAGGCGACAGTTGGAATCTAGAAGGCAAAGGAAAGTTTCTTGTTTTGAACATGTACATTGATGTTAGTGACTGGCAAAAGTAGCCCTCGGTAGAGCAACTTTGTTTGCAAAAGTAATATAACCAGTACATGGTTGCAACATGTCCTGTGAATATTGTACATACGATTGGCGTGAAGCCGAAGCGGAGCATCACGCTAAGCACAAATAGGCATGGATTCACATAGGGAAGAGAATCTGCTAACCATTTTAAACTGAGGTAAACCTTCATAAGCATTACTGCATGACAGATTGATACTCCCATCTCAGAAGCCACAGAGAAAATTGGAGGTAACAGCAGGTCAAAGATCTTTCCAGGAAAACAATCTATGAGTGCAATATGTGCTTCCAGAATAATAGGTTTTGCAAGAAACAACAGTTGCCTATCATGCTGACAATTGAAATACAAGGTTCTCTGAATCTCTTCACTCTAATTGCCAAAACCATCATCAGCACCATTTTGACCTAACTTTCCAAATGTACAAGGCTTCTGCCATCGTCACCACTTGTGTGCAGGAAGGATCCTGAATCTAAATTTCAATAGCACTATTCAACGATCATGTAGATCGACAATGTCTGCATCACAGACTGTTCTCCAATTCAGCAGTCAAAGATCAGGAATGACGCCCAAAATACTCTGTTCAAGTTTTCTACCATTTTTCGTCCCCGGATTCTCAATCTACACAAGGCACCACGTATTACCAAATAACTCAATCACAACCATCTTTGACTCCATTGTATCTTCAAGAAATTTCAGACTGATGAAATCACAGTTTGTAGAAGTAGACAAGTAGTTGATATTACTTGATTGGGATGACAAAAAATGTCCATTCGCCATGAGTGATCCACTAGTGGATATAGTTCCCTGCAAATTATTTTCATTCAGGCATGTTGACAGTTCATCTGTCACTAGGAGATGTTTGCTTTCAGTTTAATGGATGCACAAAACAAGCATGGTTCATCAATCATTTACTAGGTCTATGTCCGTGCGTTGCTACAGTGACGACAATCATTGTATCGCAGTTGTATCAAACATGTAATTTGGTTTAGACGTGTCGGTGCAATGTTAGTTAGAAGTCCATATCCCTAGATGTACAGTGCACGTCATAAATCACATGGAAATCCAAATAAGTATAGTATGTTATTTGCTTGTCTGCAACAAAATATCACCCTAATATTATCTATCATAGTGAAAACCCATACAAAATCAACTACCCGTTACCGGTAAGTATCTACTACAAGACAGTAATCATGTTCTCCAATTTTAAATCCAGAGCTTCAGTTTGACGCCCTATTCATCAACCTGCTGTATCTTTTCCATTCCAGCATATGTTGCATAGCTCTCGCATGTCCTGCTCATTGCACGCTCCCTTGCCAACATTTCCTCTATCTCCTTCCGATGTTTCACATCTTTCTGGTTTGGGCCCTCTGATTCAACAATCTATCATAAACATAGCTCAAGGCAGCGATCACAAACAACTGTGTTTTTTTTACCATTCTTCCCAACCCTAATACCAATAAGGAAAGAGTTAATTTCTAACAAAGTTTTTCTCTTGTAGATCCCTATTTCATGTTTTTTTTCTTTTTGCGGTGCTTGGAAGGAACCTTGGGTTCCACCTATATAAATGACTAGAAGCATTTGTTTAAGTTTTGAATTATAGGTTCCAGGTCTACTAATTTTAGGTTACGGTGCACCACTTTGGTTCTTTTTTTTAGAAAGGCATTGTCCGGCTTTATTAGAAAGCTTAACATTGCTGGATTACCAGCTTACAATGTAGTTCAACATATACAAACTCCTCAACTATAGAGGTCACACAACCCACACCATCTCCTCTACTAAACAAGCAAACTATACAAGACTCCTTTACAAACTCCACGCTCTTCCAGATCGGACGGGCCTGGCCTGAATAACTCTACCTCTTCTAGATTGCGCATGCTTCAGATGGGTCACTCCACCTTCATGATGCATGTCCGATAGAATGTCCAAATGTCCCTAAAAGTCTGCTGTCTACTTGGACCTAAAATGGGTTTTGGTTCCATCCATACTATCCAATTACCATCCTAAATTACTAATTCTCCTATGGAAGAGACACAATTTTAGTATTTGTGATTTCCTTAGAAGTTTCTTCCGGTGACTATGTTTGAGCTTACTTACATAGCTTGGTAGCATTTGTGATAGACCTTAAACCAAACTTCGAAAACTTGGATACAACAAATTTCTAGCTTCAGCTTCTCTTTCTCAGATGCTGAAATAATTCACAAGGAGAGGACCGTGGACGAGTGTTGCTCCTCGTCGCCTCAAATGCTTTATTCTACCCATTACAATGTTTTGGTGTTTAGAGCGAAAAAAAGGGGATCCCTAGGAAATGAGAAATGAGCCAAGTTCAATGACAATGAATTGATTTAGAGAATAATTCCATATTGGGTATGTCATTTTCCAAAATATGAAAAGTGAGCTAGTAGAACAAAGCAGCCAAATAATTTGTGTAGGCAATATATGATGGTATTAGAGCTCCATAGTCTGACAGTTATAGACATGTAATTTCGTTTTTTCTTCATTCCTAAATGATAAAACTACCGTACTATTCTTCAATTTTTATAAGCAAATTAACTGAAGATCCATCTTTCCCCAGGTCAGTGAATGGTACCAAACTTGTAAATTAGTTCTAAAATTGCAACATCAGTAAATGTCTGCTTTCTAGCATATTGGCTTTAGTTTAGTGTGTATGCAGGAGATGAATAACAAGCCAAATCGATTGCATTAGCATCAGCCGCCTTCCAAGATTACAAATATATCCATGTAAGAAGAGTAAAAAAACTTGTAAAGAAAAATTACATAGAGTTAGGCAACATTTATTTCTAACTCTTGCTAATGAGAAATTTAGTTTACAAAAATGAAAGGCCAAATATAAAATCTTACTCTCTCCATCTCAATTTATAGGTCGTTTGATTTTTTTGACGTTAAGTTTAACTTACTCGTTTTATTAAAAAATTCATAGTTAACATTTATTTTCGTTGATTTAGTTTAGCATATAATATATTTTAACTATGCCTCTAATTTTTCCATGTTCTCGTAAATTTTTTTAATAAGATAAGCCGGTCAAACTTAGCGTCAAAAAAGTCAAACGAGCTAAAAATTGAGACAGAGTGAGTACAACATTATTATGCATTATTAGGCTTGCCAAGGAAAGAGACAAATACCATATCACGGTTAAATGCCACCACTTAGATGCATCCTTGTTGCCAGTCCCATGCTTGTAAAGCAACATATTCATTTGTTAAGTATCAGTGGAAATTCAAGCTGGTTCTATATATGAAGAGAACAATATTTGTTTTACTGCAAAAGACATAAAACAATAAAATTTTCCTAGATTTCACAGGAATGGTGATACTCTGTATATACAATATACAATGCATTTCATTAGCTCAAGGGAAACAAATGTGCAAAAGTTAATGACCCAAACATTACAAAGCTCAAGGTACTCTTGGTGGTTGGGTTGGTGAAAAAAATCCTAGAAACAAGATCTTGTTATTCTGGGGATATGTGGGCATAGTCTGGACATATGTACCAGCTGGAAGAATCTGAAATCTAGGCAGTGGCTCACCATTGTACAATGAAGTGGCTGGTCATGTGGTGCTGCTCGCCAGCATGCCGTCACCCATATAGACAGTCGGCCTGTGCGTCGCCAAGAAAGTCCTGAATGGCTGTCACTTGCACCAACTTGTGCAATATTTGAAAGAACAAACAAAAGAATCTCATGCTCAGTTATGATGGCACAACATAGATCACGCCGAAACTGCACCTAGGAGAAGTTGTTATGACCGGTATCTCCTATACCAGGCGCAGGCCCATTAGTGGCTAGGGGGTGCGGCCGGTTACATGGGCTAAAGGCCCGATTTATTCATGTCATTAGAGATATAAATACTTGTAAAGACTCTGGATTGGATAAGCAGAAACTTATACAGGTTTCCGGCTTCCCTCAGGGAGCCGGGAGTTCCTTGCCCTAATCTCTCTCTCGCCCCTGTTCGCCGCCACCATCGCGCAGCACGGCGCCCCGGCGCCGACTCCGTCTTCCCCCTCCGTCTATTCACCCATACCGCCTACGAGAGATCCCTGGTAGGATCAGGAACCCTACCAATTTGGTACCAGAGACCTCTGATCCTCCAGCCACCATGAGCTCCCCACCACCAGCCCCATCCGCCTCCGCCTCCCCACCCTCCTCCTCCGCACCACCATCGCTGCCACTCACCACCTCCGCCGTCGGCGTTACCACCACCCTCCCCACAATGACCAACGAGCAGCTGACGGCGTCCCTCCTCCACTTCTCCAACAACGTAGCGACCATGCAAGCCCAGGTTACCGCCATGCAGTCCGGCATGGCCTCGCTGCAATCCGATGTGGCTGCGCTGTCGGGCATCCTGTTGGGCCCCCGGCCGCCGCCGCCGTCCCTGCCATCGCCGACCACGGCCGTCGCGGCCCTGGCGTTGCCATCGCTGCCAGCCATCACGGCCTCAGCGGAAGCCTCGCAGCCGGTGGGTGTTCCGCTCCACCAACTGACCTTTCCGCGGTCGCCGTCGCAAATCCCGGCCTGGGCGCTGGGCTCCGCACTGCCACCAATCTACTCCTCGTCGCCGATCACCACGACGGTGCCGCAGCCGGCGACTACTGCCGCCCCGGCTCTTTCTGGGGGCGCGCCGCTCCAGGGTGTCCTGTACGAGGGGGTGGATGGGCCACTGCTCTCCTCCCCGCGGGGCGTCCCTTTCAGCCGGCGCCCACATGAGGCCCTCCGGGACCAGTCGGGCTTCGAGCCCGGCCGCGATCCACCTCCACCGAAGTTCTACAAGCTCGAGTTCCCGACGTACGACGGCTCGGTGGACCCCCTAAACTGGCTCAATCACTGTGAGCAGTTTTTCCGGGGCCAGAAAACATTGGCCTCCGACCGCACGTGGCTCGCGTCCTATCACCTCCGGGGGGCGGCGCAGACATGGTACTACGCCCTCGAGCAGGACACGGGGATGCCGTCATGGGAGCACTTCAAGGAGCTCTGTCATCTTCAGTTCGGGCCACCTGTCCGGGATTCACGCCTGGCGGAACTTGGCCGGCTTCCTTTCCGCTCCACGGTGCAGGACTTCACGGAGCGGTTCAATGCGTTCTCTACCACGTGCGCGACCTTAAACCTGTCCAGAAGGCCGAGCTTTTCGTGGGGGGCCTTCCGGACCACATTCGGGTCGATGTGGCAATGCGCGCACCGCAAGACCTTCCGACGGCGGTCTACTTGGCCCGGGCGTTCGAGCTGCGCTCCAACAGCATCATGGCGATGCTCCCGTCCGGTCCCCAGCGCCCGGCGCGACAGCAGCCGCGCGCGCTGCCTGCCCAGCCCACGGCCGCACCTGGCGGTGCTGCACAGCCGGCTGCAGATGCCCTGCCGCCGATTCGACAATTCCGCCGCCTCACGCCGGCGGAGCAGCAGGAGCGCCGTCGTCAAGGACTGTGCTTCAACTGTGACGAGCCCTTCGTCCGTGGCCATCAGTGCAAACGGCTCTTCTACTTGGAGTCCGGCGACTTCGAGCCGACGGATGAGGCTCCGGACGACGTTGCGGCGGATGCCACCCCAGCGCCCGAACTGCCGTCGTCGGACGACGTTGCGGCCACCGCGTTGGTGGTCTCCCTCCACGCCCTCACGAGCATTCAGACCGAGAACACGATGGTCATGCCCGTGGTGCTCAAGGGGACGCACTTCTTGGCCCTGCTCGACACCGGATCCACTCACAATTTTCTGCAGGGGGCCGTGATGACTAGCCTCGGCCTAGCACCTTCAGGCGGCGAGCAGCTCCGGGTCACGGTGGCCAACGGTGACCGCCTTCGTTGCGCCGGGATCGCTCGCGATGTGCCAATCTCCATCGCCGGCGATGACTACACCATCACCTGCGTCGGCATCGACTTGGGCTGCTTCGATTTCATCCTCGGCGTCGACTTCCTTCGGACGTTGGGCCCCATCACTTGGGACCTGGCGGCCATGACGGTCGCTTTCCGCCGCGGCGCTCGCCGCGGCGCATGGCAAGGCGTCCAGGGAGCGGAGACCGCGAACAGGGCGCCACCAACCGCGGCCTTGGTGGCGGCCGCCGAGCAGCAGCCCCTGCTGGACCGCCTCCTCCAGCAGCATGGCGCCATCTTCGAGGAGCCACAGGGCCTCCCACCGGCAAGGCCGTACGACCACTGCATTCACCTCCTGCCGGACACGGCCCCTGTCGCGGTGCGCCCGTACCGGTACCCCCAGCTCCAGAAGGATGAGCTCGAGAGGCAGTGCGAGGCCATGTTGGCGCAGGGCATCATACGGCCCAGCACGTCTCCGTTCTCGGCACCGGTGCTCCTCGTCCGCAAGCCGGACAAGACATGGCGCTTCTGCATCGACTACCAGGCCTTGAATGCCAAAACCTCCAAAGACAAGTTCCCGATCCCGGTGGTGGACGAGCTCCATGGCGCCCGCTTCTTCACCAAGCTCGATCTCCGCTCGGGCTACCACCAGGTGCGGATGTCTCCTGAGGACATCGACAAGACGGCATTCCGTACCCACCATGGCCACTTCGAGTTCCTGGTCATGCCGTTCGGGCTCTCCAACGCGCCGGCCACATTCCAGGCGCTAATGAACGATGTGCTTCGCCCCTTCCTTCGACGGTTTGTGCTTGTCTTTTTCGACGATATCCTTATCTATAGCTCGTCGTGGGCGGAGCACCTCCAGCACATCGCCGTCGTCCTCGACACTCTTCGGGTGCACCACCTCTACCTGAAGCGCTCCAAGTGCTCCTTTGGGGCCACGTTTGTGGCCTACTTGGGCCACGTCATCTCAGCTGACGGTGTGGCCATGGACGACGACAAGGTTGCGGCGGTCCGTGCGTGGCCGCAGCCGCACGCTCCCCGCAGCCTTCGGGGTTTCCTCGGCCTCGCGGGCTACTACAGGCGGTTCATCAAGGAGTTCGGCATCATCGCAGCCCCACTCACGCGTCTCTTGCGGCGGGACGCATTCGTGTGGGATGATGAGGCGACTGCGGCGTTCCAGGCGCTCAAGGAGGCTCTCACCACGGGGCCAGTACTTCAGATGCCCGACTTCGACAAGCCGTTCGTGGTGGACTGCGACGCGTCGGGTACCGGCTTCGGGGCTGTTCTCCACCAGGGCGCGGGTCCCCTGGCGTACTACAGCCGCCCCTTTGCTGCCCGCCACCTAAAGCTTGCTGCGTATGAGCGCGAGCTGATCGGGCTCGTTCAGGCCGTTCGTCATTGGCGCCCGTACTTATGGGGGTGTTCCTTCTTGGTGCGTACTGACCATTATAGTCTAAAATTCTTGCTTGACCAGCGCTTGTCCACAATTCCTCAGCATCAGTGGATCAGCAAGCTCTTCGGCTACGACTTCGAGGTGGAATACCGCCCGGGCCGCCTCAACGTCGTGGCGGATGCCCTATCCCGCCGCGACGCCGAGAAGGAGGACGCGCCCCGGGCCATGGGCGCCGTGTTGGCCATCTCTGGGCCGTCGTTCGCGTTCCTGGAGGAGGTCCGCCGTGCCACAGCAGCTGCCCTCGACGCACAGCAGCTGCTGCGGCGCCTGCGCGCAGGCGACCTGGCCGCTCCCTGGCGCGAGGACGCCGGGCTGCTGCTCCACGGCCGGCGCATCTTCGTGCTGGACGTCGGCGATCTTCGACACCAGGCACTCCAACTGGCTCACTCCGCGGACATCTCCATGGACTTCTGCCCAAGGTCGGGGGCAAGTCCATTATCCTCACGGTGGTCGACCGCTTCTCCAAGTACGCGCATTTTATTGCGCTCGGCCACCCTTACACGGCGGCGTCCGTCGCTCGCGCTTTCTTTGATGGTATCGTCTGCCTACATGGGTTCCCAGCCTCCATCGTCAGCGATCGGGACCCCGTGTTTACTGGCAACATGTGGCGCGACCTCTTCAAGATGGCGGGGGTTAAGCTCCGCATGAGTACAGCCTTCCACCTCCAAACTGATGGCCAATCGGAGGTGGTTAACAAGGTCATTGCCATGTATCTTCGCTGTGTTACAGGTGATCAGCCGCGTGCATGGGTGGACTGGCTGTCGTGGGCGGAGTATTGCTATAATACCTCTTTCCACACCGCCCTTCGCACGACGCCTTTCGAGGTGGTGTATGGCAGGCCGCCGCCGCCCCTGCTGCCCTATTCGCCGGGCACAGCGCGCACGGAGGCGGCCGATGCTCTCCTGCGCTCTCGCGACGACATCCTGGAGGAGGTTCGCCAGCGCCTTCTCCAAGCACAGGAGCTCTTCAAAAGGTACAACAACGCGGGCCATCGACCTCTGGAGTTTGCTGTTGGGGACTGGGTGTGGCTTCGCCTCCTTCACCGCACCACCCAGTCCCTGGAGCCCGGCGCCAGGAAGAAGCTCGGGCCACGATATGCCGGACCGTTCCGTATCATGGAGCGCATCGGCGCGGTGGCATATCGTCTGCAGCTTCCGTCCGACTCCCGTCTACACGACGTCTTCCACGTCGGCTTGCTGAAGCCCCACCGCGGCAATCCACCGGAGGCGCCGGGTGCTTTGCCTCCGGTTCAGGATGGCCGTTTGCTCCCTGTTCCCGAACAAGCCCTTCGCGCGCGCAAGCGGCGGGACGTCTGGCAGATTCTTGTCAAGTGGCGCGGTCTAGCTGATGATGACGCAACCTGGGAGCCCCTGGATGACTTCCGCGCTGCGTACCCCGACTTCCAGCTCGAGGACGAGCTGTTTCAGCAGGCGGGGAGACATGTTATGACCGGTATCTCCTATACTAGGCGCAGGCCCATTAGTGGCTAGGGGGTGCGGCCGGTTACATGGGCTAAAGGCCCAATTTATTCATGTCATTAGAGATATAAATACTTGTAAAGACTCTAGATTGGATAAGCAGAAACTTATACAGGTTTCTGGCTTCCCTCAGGGAGCCGGGAGTTCCTTGCCCTAATCTCTCTCTCGCCCCTGTTCGCCGCCACCATCGCGCAGCACGGCGCCCCGGCGCCGACTCCGTCTTCCCCCTCCGTCTATTCACCCATACCGCCTACGAGAGATCCCTGGTAGGATCAGGAACCCTACCAGAAGTTTATTCGGAAAAAAATGAACAAATATAAATAGAGATTAATTGGTGAACGGATCTTGTAGAAGAAACATAAGCTTAAATCCTCAGTTCTTTTAGATTGAACCGAAACAGAAGCACAAATGTTCTTAATATTGAGTGCTAAAATGAGTGCTTGTATTCCCAACCCTAGAAGGGTGGTAGAAATAGGTAGAGTACATATGCCTGATACATGGGCCAATACACATACTCCAACACCCCCCGCAGCCTGAACATCCGGCTCAGCGGAGTTTGAGACTGGACAAGAAAGAAAACACATACAAGGCCAACCCCCTCCCCCCCCCCCCCCCGCAGTCTCAGCACTAGCCACGGCTGATGTTGAGGCTGGAAAGGAACTCAGAGAAGGTTGCGAAGGGTAGACCCTTGGTGAATATATCGGCAAACTGGGAGGTGGTTGGGACGTGGAGAACCCGAACATCACCGATGTGATGGCGGCGAACGAAGTGTAAGTCAATCTCCACATGGTTGGTTTGCTGGTGCTGAACCGGGTTGGTGGAGAGGTACACCACGCTGACGTTGTCGCAGTAGACGAGAGTGGTCCTGGTGAGGGGGCTATGAAGCTCAACCAGGAGTTGTCGGAGCCAAGAAGCCTTCGGCACACCGTTGGCGATAGCTCGGTGCTCCGCCTCGGCACTGGAGCGGGAGACAACCGGCTGCCGCTTGGACAACCAGGAGACAAGGTTGCCGCCCAGGAAGACGGCGTAGCCGGAGGTGGACCGGCGAGTGTCCGGACAACCAGCCGAGTCAGCATCGGTGTAGACGACGAGCTCAGCGGAGGAAGACCGGTGGAGAAACAGGTTGTGGTCAACTATGCCACGGAGGTAGCGGAGGATCCGCTTCAGAGCAGTGAGATGTGGTTCTCGGGGATCATGCATACGAAGGTAGACCTGCTGAACCGCATAAGTGATGTCCGGTCTGGTGAAGGTAAGGTACTGCAGGGCACCAGCAAGGCTCCTGTAGGCAGTAGGATCAGCAACTAGGGTGCCCTTAGCCTCTGATAGCTTGGCCTGGGTGTCAACATGGGCGGAACAAGGGTTGCAGTCAGTCATTCCTGCCCGCTCTAGGATATCGAGAGCATACTGCCACCGGTGGAGAAGCCCGGAAGGACGGGGCTCAACAGTGACACTCAAGAAGTGGTGGAGCACACCAAGGTCCTTCATAGCAAACTCCTGCTGCAAAGATGTGATGATGCGCTGAAGAAGTGCTGACTAGAGGCTGTGAGAAGAATATCATCAACATATAGCAGCAGATATGCAGTCTCATCCCCACGGCTGTAGACGAATAGAGAAGTGTCTGACTTGGCCTCAGTGAAACCCAAAGACACCAGGAACGATGAAAAGCAAGAGTACCAAGCACGAGGAGCCTGCTTCAGGCCATAGAGGGATTTGTTGAGCCGACAGACCATCTCAGGGCGAGTAGGAACCACAAACCCCGCCGGCTGGCTGTAGTAGACTGTCTCAGTCAAAGTGCCGTGAAGAATTGCATTCTTCACGTCGACCTGATGCACAGGCATGAGCGGGAGAGAGCAAGCGAGAGAACTGTGCGAACTATAGCAGGCTTCACCACTGGGCTAAAAGTCTCATCATAGTCCACGCCGGGGCGCTGGGTGAAGCCCCGGAGAACCCATCGAGCCTTGTAGCAATCCAGAGTACCATCAACGCGACGCTTATGTGTCCATATCCACTTGCCAATGACCACATTGCAACCAGACGGACGCGGCACCAGGTCCCACGTCTGGTTGGCAAGAAGAGCCGCGTACTCCTCTTCCATCGTACGACGCCAATGATGGTGCGCCAGGGCGTCACGGACGGAAGAGGGTACAGGAGAGATCTGTGGCTCGGTGACAGCAGCGGAGAGGATCACGGGCCGAAGAACACCAGCCGCCTACCACGTCACCATGGGATGAATATGACGAGGATCCTGATGGAGGACGAGCGGGTGGTACACCGACGGCTCGTCACGAGAGCGGGTCAGGGCACCACAAGGCGGATCCTATGGAGAAGGCGCCACCGGCGGTGTCGGTGTCGACGGCGGTGGTGAACGGCGGTGGTAGACGTACACGGGCTGAGCGTAGCGCGCGGGAGGCGCCGGAGACGGTTGTGTCGGTGTCGAGGGCGGCGCCGAACGGCGGTGGTAGACGCACACGGGTTGGGCATAACGCGTTGGAGGCACCGGAGACGGCGCCACTGGGGCCGCGCATGGCGCAGCGGGGGGCGTCGATGCCGCGTGTGGAGCAGCAGGGAACTACAGGACCGCGCGTGGCACAGCAGAGACCGCCGGAAGCGATGCCGGCGCATCAAGGAAACACTCCGGTGGAGAACCTACAGAAAACTCAGACAAGGGTGGCTGAAACAGCGGGTCAGTCAAAAACAGGGACTCCAACTCGAGGTCGGAGGCGGGGGTGGAGGTGGTGGAGAAAGGGAAATCCGACTCGTCAAAGACAATGCGTCGGGAGACAAGGATCCTACGAGAAGTGAGGTCAAGGCAGCGGTACCCCTTGTGATCTCGGGAGTAACCAAGAAACACACAACGAGTCGAACGGGACGCCAGCTTGTGGGGAGCAGTGGCGGAGGTGTTAGGGTAACACGCACAACCGAAGACACGGAGGTGATCATAGCGAAGAGGGGTACCGAAAAGAGCGTGGTGTGGAGTGGGAGCTGGGGAAGCAGTGGAGGTTAGGCGGTTGAGCAAGTAGGTGGCAGTGTGGAGACTCTCTGCCCAGAAGCGAGCAGGAAGAGAGGCCTGGAACAGAAGGGTGCGCATGACATCATTAGTGGTGCGAATCCTCCGCTCAGCCTTGCCGTTCTGAGGGGAGGTATAGGGACAAGACATGCGTAGCTGGACACCGTGAGATAGGAAGAAAGAGCGGGAGGCGGTGTTATCGAACTCACGCCTGTTGTCACACTGGACGGCCTTAATGGTAAGGCCGAACTGAGTGGACACCTAAGCGAAGAAGTGGGAGATCGTGGAGAACACCACAGACTTGAAGCGCAAAGGAAAAGTCCAAGAATAATGAGAGAAATCATCCAACACCACCAAATAGTACTTATAACCAGAAATGCTATGTACAGGAGAGGTCCACAGGTCACGGTGTACAAGATCAAAAATATGAGCCGCATGCGAAGAAGTAGGAAAAGGTAGTCGAACATGATGGCCCAACTAGCACTCATGACAAAGATGCTCATCAGTAGCCCTAATGCAAGTAACAGCTGCGCTACAACAAAGCTGAGCCAAAACGTCGCGGCCGGAGGGACCAAGACGGCGGTGCCATGCAGTGGAAGAAGTGGTGGTGGTGAAGGCAGCTGACGAACAGGGCGATAGAGAAGTGGAAGACAGTGCAGCGGAAGTAGGAAGCCAAAGAGTGTAAAGGTGCCCCGTGCTGTCACATCGAAGAAGAGGATGTCGGGAAGCCGAATCCTTCACAGTAAGACCAGAAAAGTCAAATTCAACGGAACAGTAATTGTCAGCTGTAAATTAGCGAATAGAAAGAAGATTATGAACCATGTTAGGGGCAACTAGAACATTAGGAAGACGAAAAGGACCATGGGTACCCGCATTACCCACGGAAGTGACACGAAGACAAGAACCATTTCCGACCATGATGGAAGAAGGGCAAGAAGGATGGAGAGGTCGGATAGAAGAAAGAATACCAGCGTCCAGCGTGGTGTGGTACGAGGCGCAGCGACCCAGTCGGTATTGACTGGCAGTGTCAGTCCCATAGTGCTGAAGGACTGCGCCAGCGCAGTCTGGTCCCATCCGCCAGGCTAGGTCGGAGGAGGACAGTGCTGCACCGGTGGAGCCCAGGCCGGCGTAGTGGGGTGTTGCGCCAGTAGAGGAGGTGCAGTACCAGCGAACATGGCCGCCGGCTGCTGCTGCAGTCGAGGATCCCCCTTGGCCTGGAATGGCCACATCGAGATGCGCCCGGACTATGGGTTGTTGAAGGATGGCCAAGGCGCACCAGCAGCAGAGGCGGCAGCGCTGGGAGGTGGTGTCGGCGTGCTCTCGCGAGTGGCACCACTGCGCCCCTCCCCCCCCGGCGATGACGTCCACCACCACCCCCGCCGCGGCCCCCACCACCACCGTTGTCACACTGGACGGCCTTAATGGTAAGGCCAAACTGAGTGGACACCTAACCGAAGAAGTGGGAGATCGTGGAGAACACCTCAGACTTGAAGCGCAAAGGAAAAGTCCAGGAATAATGAGAGAAATCATCCAACACCACCAAATAGTACTTATAACCAGAAATGCTGTGCACAGGAGAGGTCCACAAGTCACGGTGTACAAGATCAAAAATATGAGCCGCATGCGAAGTAGGAAAAGGTAGTCGAACATGATGGCCCAACTAGCACTCATGACAAAGATGCTCATCAGTAGCCCTAATACAAGTAACAGCTACGCTACGACTAAGCTGAGCCAAAACGTCGTGGCCGGGGTGACAAGACGACGGTGCCATGCAGTGGAAGAAGTGGTGGTGGTGAAGGCAGCTGACGAAGAGGGCGATAGAGAAGTGGAAGACAGTGCAGCAGAAGTAGGAAGCCGAAGAGTGTAAAGGGGCCCCGTGCTATCACATCGGAGAAGAGGATGTCGAGAAGCCGAATCCTTCACAGTAAGACCAGAAGAGTCAAATTCGACGGAACAGGAATTGTCAGCTGTAAATTGGCGAATAGAAAGAAGATTATGAACCATGTTAGGGGCAACCAGAACATTAGGAAGACGAAAAGGAACCATGGGTACCCGCATTACCCACGGAAGTGACAGGAAGACAAGAACCATTTCCGACCATGATGGAAGAAGGGCAAGAAGGATGGGGAGGTCGGATAGAAGAAAGAATACCAGCGTCCGGCGTGGTGTGGTACGAGGCGCTCTAGTCAGCGACCCAGTCGGTATTGACTGGCGGTGTCAGTCCCATAGTGCTGAAGGACTGCGCCAGCGCAGTCTGGTCCCATCCGGCAGGCCAGGTCGGAGGAGGACGGTGCTGCACTGGTGAAGCCCAGGCCGGCGTAGTGGGGTGTTGCGCCAGTAGAGGAGGTGCAGTACCAGTGAACATGGCCGCCGGCTGCTGCTGCGGTCAAGGACCCCCCTTGGCCTGGAATGGCCACATCAAGATGCGCTCGGACTATGGGTTGTTGAAGGATGGCCAGGGCGGACCAGCAGCAAAGGCGGCAGCGCTGGGAGGTGGTGTCGGCGTGCTCCCGCGACTGGCACCACTGCGCCCCTCCCCCGGCGATGACGTCCACCACCACCCCCGCCGCGGCCCCCTCCACCACCACTTGGCCCGGTGGGAGGAGCGCCGAGCAGTGAGGCGGCAGGCAGGGTGGTGGTACTCTGTGGAGGAGGCCTGGTGGACCCCTCGGCCACGAGGGCCGTAGAGGAGGACAACCCTGACGTGTGGCCCTTGGTGATCTCCTCCAGGAGAAGGTCGTCCCGAACCAGCAGGAAGGAGGGGAAGGGCCGCTGTCGGGTGATCCATGTCCACAGGTGGCTGTAGCTGTCGTTGAGACCCCGCAGGACATTGAGAACCAGGATCCGGTCCTCCACCGGACAGCCGAGGTCGTTAATAGCAATTTGTATATGGGCCTAAGGCCTTCTGTACTCATCTGCCCGTATGGGCTTAGGGTTATGCATGGCTGGCTGACCTTCCTGGTCGCTGCCCCCTAGTAGATTAGGATTAGGACTCGGAGTCCTCTAGGGATAGGACTCCTCCCCTGACCTGCTTATATATGTACATGTACCCCTGATCTACAATCAATCTATTCTAGATTGCCCTACTTTCATGGTATCACGAGACTAGGTTAACCCTAATTTTCGCTTCCGCTCCCCTCGGCTGCCCTAGCGCCCCACCTCGGCTGCACCAGCGCCGATCCTCGCCCTTGGTTGACACACGCCACCCCTGGCTGCGCCTCCCAGCTGCAACCACCAGTCCCCCTCGAGCGCGTGACCTCCCTGCATCGCCGCCATGGTGGACTCCCCCAAGCCCTCCGACGATTCTGCTACTGCTGCCGCTGATGCTGCGCGTCGCGCCCATGAGCGCGAGGCTGCGATCGCCGCCGCCGAGCAAGCAGACAAGGAGGCCACCGTTGCCGTTCAAGAACGCGACGCCGACATATAGCGCGCCCGCGACGCCCTCTGTGACCTGCATATATATGTACATGTACCCCTGATCTACAATCAATCTATTCCAGATTGCCCTACTTTCAGTCGTGAAGAGCATCAGCCATGCCCTTCATCCGCCGGCAGTACTCGCCAACGGAGAGGTCCCCCTGATCGAAGCTGCGGAAGGTCGCATCGAGCTGGAGAGCGCAGGCCTTGGCGTTGCCGAGGAATTGACCTTCGAGTGCCAGCAAGACCTAATGCGCGGCGCCACCGTGGGTCCGGACGATGTCCTGGAGGGAGAGGGAGAGGGTCCCGAAGATCCAGGACAGGGCGATGCTGTCGAGACGCTACCACGCCGGGGTCTAAGCTACGAACGGCGTGTCAAGGAGGACGTGGTCGTCCAGGGCGTAGCGTCGGAGGGTGAGGAGGACCAGGTCCCGCCATCGCCCGTAGGAAGACGACGTGGGGTCGAGGACGACCGGGACCAAGGCCCTGATGTTTTGGACACCAGCAGCCTGGAGGTGGAGCTAGGCGACCATCGGATCGGCTAGATTCGGCCGGGAGATCGGCTGAGTGGACGAGGCCTGGTGGGAAGAGGTGGCGCCAGCTTCAGTGTAGTCGAGGTAGGGCTGCCGGTCGAGAGAGAGGGAGGTGGTGCTCCGCCTCGGCGACCCGGCGAGCAAGCGCATCAGCCGCAGCGCACTCACGCTCCCAAGTGCGGGCAGCCACACGTACACGCTCCTGAGCCACCGCGTCCGCAGTCCTGGCGGCGAGGAGGGCCTCGGCGAGGGCAAAGTCCGCCGCAGCGATCCCGGCGGCGATGGGCTGCATACCAGCGGCGATGGTACCCGAGGCCGTCGAACCTGGGGCCGGGTAGATGTCGTGGCCACCCGGAAGGAGGAAGGCGCCACCAGACCCCCCGGGAAGACCAACGACGGCGGAGATGGCGGCCGATAGCGGTAGGTCGGTGGTGCTGGCAGGAGAAAGGACCGCAGCAGGGGCCGGTGGAGGTGTGGGGGTGGCGACATGGTCAGCGATGGTGCCGGGGGCCACAGCCGCAGCGCCGACGCTGGGGGTAGGCGCAGCCTGGGCCACAGCCGCCCCGGCCACGACCGCTGCACCGGCCCCTAGTGCCACGGCAGTGAGGTCAGTGCCGGTAGGCAGGGCGCCGGCGGCAGGCGGAGAGCGGGCGGCGGGTGGAAGGCCCAGGCCGGGCGGGCCCCCACGCGGGAGGAGCGACGGCGCCGCCGGTCGACCTGGGCGCAGGGGAGAGAGGAGGGAAGGCAAGGAGGAGGAGGGGAAGCGGTGGCTGGCCAGGCAGCTGGCCAACCATGGCCATCCGGCCGGTAGGGAGAGAGGAAGGACAGAAGAAAACCTAAACCTAACATGATACCATGCTAGAATGAGTGCTTGTATTCCCAACCCTAGAAGGGTGGTAGAAATACGCAGAGTACATGAGCCTCATATATGGGTCTAATACATAGGCCAATACACATACTCCAACATTGAGTAAGAAACCTGTTGGCCTCATCATGTCATCCCCACCCCTAAAAATCCACTGTGCGGTAGGGAGCAGAGATAAGAGCTATACCTTGGAGAAGACGCAGCTGGAGCAGCTCCTAAGCTCAAGCAGCTCGTTCCCCTTGCTCAGGTTCAGCCTTCAAGCACCTTGCTGTACTTCGCGTGCAGGAGCAGTGACAACACATCCCGAGTCAGATGCCAATAGCTGCATCCTAGCACGCACGCATCAATCAAATCGCCCACCACATGGTAGGTGATACGACACGGCAAGGGGGAAAACAGGGAGCACTCACCGGTACGCGATGCGGCGAGAGCAGATGATGAGCACCTTCTACCTCCTGACAAGGAGGCAACCGTGCGGGAGCGGCGAAGGCGGAGGTCAAGGGCAGCACCACCAGAGGGCGAGGTCGTGGGGAGGTTAGTGGTATGGCTGCCCGACAGGCTGATACGGGGCATGGGTGGTTGCGCGTGTCAACGGCGGCAGTGGCGCAGGGCGAGTCGGGGCACAGCTGCGGCCCTGCGGGGGCGGCGGTTGCAAGTGGGGTCGGGGGTTGGCGAACGCGGCCGGGTTGGGATTTGGTACTGCATTGCGGGCGGGGGCGCAAGAGAGGTCGAGGATGTTGTGCTCGGGCACATGGGACGGCGGGAATGGCGGGTGACGTGTGGAGTATCGCGGGAATGGCCGGATTGGGCTTCGGCGCGGGCGCGGCCGGCCTACAGGGCATCGGCGCTGGGGTAGGTCGCCCGGCCGGAAGGACAGCGGTGCCGGGCGGGGGAGCGATGGATGGGCGCGGGCGGGGCCGTCGGGCTTGGCAGAGGACACGGCCGGCCGGCAGGGCAGCGGCCGCCGGGCGGGGGAGCGGGCGGCACGGGCGAGCGACGGTGCGGCAGGGGCGCAGGCTAGGGAGCGGCGCTGCGGGAGAGAGCGCGGCGGGCGGGGCTTGTGTGCGAGCGGTTCCGAGGGTGGGGGCGGCGTGAACGTGGGAGCGAAACGAAAGGTGGAGCGGAACAATTAGGGAGGCAGATCTCCCTTACTGCGGATTAAATATTATAAATTATTATAATTAATATAAATAAAAATATATTATATATATATAATATATATAAATAAATATATAATATATAATAATATAATATATTAATCTTAATAAATATAATATATATATAATAATAATATAATATTATATATAGAGAGAGAGAGAGAGAAGATCTTGTTATCAACCGTTCACTTTGCTATTCTTAATGTGCCGTACAGATAGAAACCAATCTTTCATTCCTTGTGGTTTCAAAATTACCTTAGATCATGACTTACAACCAATATCGTGTGGTGTGTTTTTAAGTCCTTTCGGAGATTCACAACATCAGCGCGAGCCTTCCAATCTGACAATTAAGGCCGTGTTTGTTTCCGATTAAATCGGGACGGTAATCCCGCCAAACGCTTTGCGTTAGATTCGCTTCTCTCCTGAGCGCCGTTGCCGTTGATGGTAATCGGAAAATGAACCGATAATCGAAGAATCGGCGACAATCCTGCGATACGGGAAATCGGCGTACGCTTGAAGCGCGCCCGCAGAACGCAGAAACAAACACGCCCTAAAATATGAACTTGGCAGCCACAACCACTACAATGATGAACAGCAGATCATTTGGTTACTAAAACGGAATCCTAGGAATAGGCAATGGAGAAGGTATTTTTGCGCAAGCAGAGACGTATGAGGGGGTGTTTGGATCCGGAAACTAAACTTTAGTCCAATTCACATCGGATGTTTGATACTAATTACAAGTATTAAATATGGTCTAATTATAAAACTAATTACATAGATAAGGACTAAACGGCAAGACGAATTTCTTAAACCTAATTAATCCATGATTAATGAATGATTACTGTAGCATCACATTTGCTAATCATAGCTTAATTAGGCTTAATAAATTAGTCACGTCCGTTTAGTCCTCATCTGTGTAATTAATTTTATAATTAGACTATATTTAATACTTCTAACTAGCGTCAAACATCCGATGTGATAGGGGATAAAATTTAGCCCTCGATCCAAACACTCCTTAGTAGATTTGAAGCAATCTTCAATGATTGGCCTGATTAATATAGTAATTGAGTAAATTAAAGATTGGTAGGATGAATCAATATAATATAGTACCTAGACCCGCCAGTGGTTCATCAAGCAGCAATAAATCAGGAGTTTGAACCTAGAGCATAAAAAATATATAAAAGAACGAAGCACAAACAATGAGGTATCTTATTTCCAAATAAAATAAAGAGAAAGAGATAGAACATAAACTCACAATAACACTCCCCCCCCCCCCCCCCAAAAAAGTACCAGTTGAATTGCCAAAGCAAGTCTCCTCTTAAACCCACCACTTAGAGACTGGGGATCTTCATCTAATGAAATGGCTGTCAGACCAACCTAGCAGGTTTCACATGGCATCAAGTTAAATTTTGAAAGAATTTGAGTTCCAAGAATTTTCCTAAAAGCTAAAAAAAGAGTAAAGATGTACCACTAGGCAGAAAAGAAATATGATAGGTAAGCAGTACTGATTTAAAGGCATTTTGAAGATTTAAAGCAAGTTGTTCTTTGAATTGGAGGTCTGCCTTTTGCCTAGGCCATCCAAAAGTAACTTCTTCAAGCACAGTATCTGCTAAGTACCTATAACGAGATCTTATATTTTAGTGAACAATCATCACTGTTTACAGGTATTCATGTCCATTATTACATAATCTTCGTGAAAGCTGTCATTCAAACCTCTCAGGAAACTGAAATACAATTCCAACTCTTTGTGAAGTTAGCAATTCAGATAAGCCAATAGGATTTCACACTATAATCATACTTCTGAATGCAAATAGACCCAAATGTAGGTTCTGACAGATCAGCCAAAAGCTGAGAAATAAAGATGTTATTTTAACATGAAAGACAGATAACAAGGAAATTTTAGCAATGTTATGCAGCATTTCAGTGCACACCTGTAAAAGGGTGGTCTTTCCACTCCCACTCCGTCCAAATATCATACCAAAACTGCACAAATACAGTCTTAAGGATACAAATGCTGCAAGAAATATGAGTACTCCAAGACAAATATTCTTGCCTTTTCTCCGAAGAGAGGTTAATTTCATTCAGCAAGTTCTGTTCAGTTCCAGGAGGTCGATAGGTAACTTTTCTCACCGGAAAGAATTGAGGGTTCAATTTATTTGAAAATTAATGTAAAAGGTTAAATAATATATGTAAGATGGCATGGTTTCTAAATGCAGAAGTCATGCAGATTTGAAAAGGAAAAGACTAAAAGGGTAAAGTGATAGAACATTGGAGGAATTTACAAACACCAAATTGTGAAAGCAGTGTGGCAGACGTCAAGTCATTATGACAGTTTCCTCCAGATCATTTCTTGATTGTATTCGAGCAAGCTGGTTACAAACTTACAATTGCTGTCCTTAAAGTCCAAGCTTGTTTAAGGGTAAAATCAATACAATTCTTATTTCAAGTAAGCCGGATACCTGGATGAACAACACAATTGAAGGTCCAAAGCTTTGTCTAATCATACGAAATACCATCCCAGCAGACCTGAATGTGGTATTGGTCCTAGATTCAATTGGGCGTACCCATAATCTAAATGCTACAACATTCAGTAGGAAAAAAGCACACCTCCAATTGGGAGTACCCAGCCTGAACTCTTGCCGCCCGACAGCACCAAGAAATCTTCCATCTCCTGTGACAGAATAGGAACACACAAATTTTATCAAGAAAAACCTTGATGAGAAGAGAGAACTGGGTAAAGAACGAACCACTGTACCTTGTTGGCTTCTCTGCAAAATAATAAGAAGCTCCCAGTGGGATGGACACCACCATGGCTGTGGCAAACATGGCGTTGAAGGCGGGGCCAAAATTTGAAGCTAGGGTTTGCCTAGCCAAAAAATTCAATGCAATATGGAATAAAGCAAAACACAATTTGATCAGTAAGAAAACTATATAATTCTCCAACAACTGTAAAATAACCAAAAGTACTATAATACATTTAAAATGTATGATAATTCATCCAATCCAACAATAAGTTTGAAACTTGCAAATTACAATATAAAATTACATCTTAATTCATATTATGATATTAAGGGCTAACTGCAAAGACATTAAATCACACCCCAATTTTATAATCCCTAACCACACAGTAAACGCAATTGCACCATCCCTGAACACACAGTGAGCACAAACGTACAATCCCTAAGCACACAGTAAGCACTAACTCACTAAACATAAATGCACAATCCAACTTTAGTATTTCACAAATCACAATCCAAGGCACTCACCACACCAGGGGCTGGCCGGAAGGGGAATCACTGAATCAACCAGTCAGGGTTCAGAGATGGAGGCTGGCAGCGGTTATGGGTGTGCCGGGGCAGAACTGCAAACCGCGGTTGGCCAGCTACCAAGCGCCTCCGTGCCTTCTTGGGCCTCCTGCTGTGGGCGCCCTGAGAGTCTGGCCCCCCTGCTGGCTGCTGTGGATGACTGCTGTCGTGCTCAGTGCTTGTGTTTTGATGGACGATGGGGCTGCCTGGTGCCTTGCAGCGGGGAGACATTGCGGTCTAGTGGGGCACAGAGTCTGTTAACCAAGTTCACAGGTCGATGGGGTTGTGGAATGGGAAAGTGGTACATGGTACACTACAAAACAAAGATTTTAACACTGTAGGGACGAGATTGTTCCCGCGTTCCTGGAACTGAAGCAACGTTCCGGGACGAGGAACTTAGCATAGTTCCACGTTCCCGGTTACGTCAGAGAAAAGCAAGCGGCAGTGGGAGACACCGAAGAAGGGAGTCAATCACCGGCTCACCGACATAGTTATTAGGATTGGCCATCGATCCAGAGAGTGTCGGTTCACTGGTTCATTGTTGTGTTCAACAGTTAGTAACCAGTTGAACCGTTGGTTCAATAGTTTGAGGGCGGTTAAATTGAACTGGCTAAAAACACTTTAAACCGGAGCCATATACACTTATACAGGTGATAATTCACAATATATAGTTAACTAAATAAAAGGATTATATAACCACCAATTTGCACTCGAGTGAAATATATCACAGGGTAGCACACTAGCATAGTGAAATAGTGTATCAAACAATCCATATTGTTATCTGACTAGAACCCCACCCCAATGCATAGACCAGAGACCCAAGAATCGGCCAACAGTATACACATTGTATACAGACGGAACAAATTGAGTATAGGGTTAGAAATTTGGATACTAACCGTTCGGCATGTCGTAGCCGTCGTGGGTCCAGGGTCTCCGCGAAGCCTGTGCCCTCTGCAGCTCTGCCTGTTGACTGCCCATTGGTGGCTGCAGCCGCGCGCCCTCGCCACCTGGGGAACTGGGGAACTTCTGCCTGGGAGATGGAGAGGCCGACGCCGGGCAACAATGGAGGCCGGCAGGGCAGGGCCGCACCTCCGCAGTCCGCACTCCAGGCGCGGGGGCAAGGGAAGGGTGAGGGCGCTGGAGCACGGGAGGGAGGTCCGAAGTGAGGCAGGGAAGGGAGAGTACGCCGGTTGGCGGTTGCCGGCGCTCGCTAGGGAGAGTACACCGGTGAGGATGGAACGGAGACCCTTGTGGGCCTAATGTGATCAACTGCTAGGCCTGCTGGGCTGCTTTTACGTCATGGGCTCGTTGTCTCTGTTGTGTTTCTAATTGGAAAAAGTCCAAATACTGTCGTGCCTCATGTCAACAAGCGAACATGGAAAAATCGTCAATTTATTTTGCAAGAGGATGTCACTAAAATCAGGAGATGATGGCGGTTTTAAAAGTCCACAATGAGTCTCTTGGAGAGAAATATCTGGTATGTCATATGATATGGGGCATCGAGTAACAATGCATTCAAGTATATGAAAGATCTGGTGTGGAAGAGAGTTAAGGATGGATGGAGCCATCGTTGTCAACGGCAGGAAAGGAGGTTGTTATTAAGACCGTGGCACAGGATGTTCCAACTTACTCCATGTCTTGCTTCAAACTACAGAGAGATTTATGCCAATGTCGGTGTTTGGTACCGGCAGTGCACAACGGGATATATCACGAGGTGTTTTTTTGTGGTCGGCGAGATTGACTGTAGCTCGATAGTTCGCGTGGAACGTGATGAAGAACAAAATTTATACAGGTTTGGGCCGTCGAAGTGCGTAAAACCATGCGTCCTGTTTTCGGCGAGTTGTATTGTTTTGAGTCCCTGAGATTACAATGAGTGCTTTCCTTGCACGCGTACTGCCAGGAATACGAAACGACGCGCTCCCCAGTATATAACTACCATGAGATCCCTGTATCGTCACATTCCCATCTCCTTCCGTACAAATTTCCACTTGAGAACTCTCCCCTTTCACACCACAAGCACCATGGCCAGCGGCGATGGTGAGGGAAAGAAGCCCGCCGGCACCCCGAAGCTAGCGAAGGACGACCCCTTCTGGGACGACTTCGACAGCGACGACGAAGCCTTGTTCAGCAACTACGGCTGCGGGAGAAATCCCGCCATCCCCGACAATGACGACGATGATCGGTCGGGAGCAACAAGGATGCGCCGCCAGAGGAACATCCTTCCTCCGACAGCGATGGGTACAACACGGATGAGAGGGCCATCCTAAGGGGCTCGATCATCCCGGGCTCGCGGGCCCTGACGATGACGACGACGACGACGATGACGATGACGATGAGGATGACAACAACGACGGCGATAGGGACATCGATGACAGCGACAGCGACGACGATGCCACCAGTCTCCCTCCGGCAAAGCGCCGCCGCATTGCCTCTTAAGTAGTAGTAGTTAAGTGTAGCTTCTGTTGCGTAGCTTAGGGATGGTTCTTCGTTGAAGAACTGCTTGTATCCACTGCATTATATTAATCCAATCCTCTTGACTGCCTTTCAATTTATTTGTTGATCTTTTGATGATTGCCAGTACTTCTGCGTGAACAACCTCGAATCAACAGAATTGTATGCTCTCAGTACTGCTGTGTACACATAATGCATGAGGAATGATGAAGTTCGAGTGAATGCCCTCGAGTTATTGTGGTAGACAAAAATGCACACCATTTACAAGCAACTTCTGTTGACAAATAATCCTGACCAATTGAACAAGGTCGGACTCAAAATATTAATCGCCGCCTCTCTGGACCACCACAGATAGCAACCCGAACTGGCGCTTGATGTAATCCACATTAGATCCCGTGCCGACTGAATCTTTGAGGAGCAACTGAAGCACTCGACTCAAAACGACTTGCGTTAATCATTGTATAAAAAATAAAAAATTGTGCCGCACATGATCCTCCAGCCATTCAGTTAACGGCGTCACTGGTACAATATAAAGCAACACCTCTTCACTGAATGCCGTCAGGGTTTTAAGAAGATGACACCCTAACGGTTCCTTCCACTCAAACCCTCATTCCCCAATTTCTTCATTTCTTCCACCGCCACTATTCGTGATTTCGAAACCCCCAACTCCAATCGCCTCCATTGTCAACTGCACTGCATCCTCCACCAGCAATGGCCCCAAAGAGGAAAACTTCGAGCGAGCGTGAAAACACCAGAGACGGGCTTCCATACAACGAGGATTCTCAAATTCCATCCCCTTTTGTTGCATTTCATAAGTCCACTGTATCTGAATCCGATCTCCTTCAGTTGGTGGAAATGGGTGTTCTTCCCCCAAAGGAGTTAAGTGGGTGGAAAAGTTGCAAGGGAGAAGGAGCTCCCACTGAAGACACACATGAAGCAGTAGTCTTTGCCTCGTTCTTTGTCCATGGGCTTGGATTGCCTATCTGCTCTTTTGTCTGAGGTCTCCTCAATTTCTATTCCATTGACCTCACACACTTGAACCCTAACTCCATACTGCAAATTGCTATCTTCATTCACCTGTGTGGAGCCTTTCTTGGAATCATTCCCCACTTTGGCCTATGGAAGTACCTATACCACTGCATACCCGCTATGAGGGATGGGGTCTTGTAGGTTGTTGGTGGCACGAGTCTCAAACTGCGTTGTGGCCAAAAATCTTTGCACCTAGATATTCCCCTCAAGGATAGCAATAGAGGGTGGCACGCCGAGTGGTTTACCATAGAAAAACAAGGAAAATCACTGCCGGATCGGTCGGGATGACAGCCCAACACCAAACATCTTGGTTGGGAAGAGGCACCAACTCAAGAGGAGACTACTGAAGCTGATATTCTGCTAAAGGAGATTGTCGATCTAAAGGAGAAGGGATTGACTGCTCAGGTCGTGGTTATCGACTTTGCTTTTCGCGGCATTCAACCCTTGAAGGACCAAGTGTTTCCAACGTATTTGTACGTTAGGGCAAGTGATCCCACCAAGGAAGTCAGCCGTATGATTATGGAGCAAGAAATCAAGGCTCAGGTCGGTTCAATGTTAAAAGGTGATGTTCATAATGAGGGAACCCCACAGCCCTACTCCGCCTAGCATCCTTCTCCTTTAGTAAGTATTATCTTATCTGACCGAGTCAATTGTAAAGCTTGCTGATGTGAACTAAGCTAATCTTTCCTTCCGACTTGTGCTCACAGAGTGATATAACTAAATTTCTGTCCGACCCACGTCAGGAAGGTGTGGATCAAGTTTTGAAGCAGACCTTCAATCTGACTCTCCAAGAAATAGAAGCCTTGGTTGCAGCTACTTAAGGTGAAGAAAATAATGAAGCATCAACTTTCACCATAATTCAATGCCCTGCCCTAGATTCTGAAGACACTGCCAAGACTAATATCCATGAGGCCAAAGCCCCCGAGCATGAAAGTGTTGAATCAACTAACAAAGCCCCTAAGCATTTGAATATTGCTGGGGAAAGTATACTGACTCAGCTGGTTCCCGAAGCGGGCACATACCAAGGTGGCTGCTATGAAGCCTAAGTTACCGCAAAAGAAGAAAACCATTGAGCAACAGGTGACCAACAAGAGATCTGCTGCCAGTATGCCCGATTCAACATTACTTCCCAAGAAGCCAAGCAAAGAGACCAAGCTCGAGAAAACAGCTGGAAGCGGTATCGCCACCTCACTCTCTCAAATTGATTGGAATGACTTGATGAACGTGGATAAAGAGGAAGAGGTTCCACTCATGCGTCGTGAGAGAAGGTCAAAGAGACAACAAGATCTTGGGATCTCCTCTCCCCAATCCTAGAAGTTGAATATCGTGGAGGAAGATCTAGATTCATCGTTGCTTGACCCCAATCTGGATGAGTGCATAAAGGCAATTCCTTGATGGCCTTTTAACTCGATGATTGGCGATGAATCCGATCCACCAAGGTGTGTGTACTTGTCTTTGCATCAATTCCCCATTGTATTTCTCCTGAACTGATGTTGTATGATGATTGTGTAGGCCGTCCCCAATACAGCCATCATCGATTCCATCTGACAAACCATTTGACTCATCCTTTCTGGAAGCGAGCCTAGCTCAAAGCGGTGCTCGCTCGAGCCCCCAAGGCTCTCCATGTCCCACGGGCAAGCGAGGAAAAGAGATCACAATTGAGCAAGAAACAGCAGAAGGCGGGTCTAAGGCCAACCTGACTGTTATGGCCGACCCATTAACTGAGTCTAGGAAAGAGGCCATTGATGGCTGGGACCAAGATCCTGCGGGCAGCGTAAGAGTGGACTTGCATGATGCCTTGACCAACACGAGAGTTGAAACCACCCAAGGTAGCCAACTTCGCCCTGTGGCGGATCCCTATTCTGAACTTGAGTCGACAGCTGAGCCGAAGTCCATTTACACTGACCAAGCCCAAGGTAACTCAGGTGACACCTTGGTCGATGCTGCCTTGCTAAGTCCATCAGGAGATGGCAGGCAGCAGCAAGAAGAAGGTTCTACAGGTAAAATCACTTTGGTTGAGGCAAAAACTGCACCGGATACCCTTGTGTAAGCATCTAGGCCCCTAGTTGGTGTTTTGGTAATTAATGACAATATGTGTGGACTGACATTTTATTTGAGAAGATTGAGAATGTAAGTTGGTCCATACTAAGATGAGCGATATCAGGAGCTTTGGAAGCTAAACTTGATTATTGATTATGGATAGCTCAAGGCAAAGGTATATTATAGGTTTTTATTTTGACCGGTCAAGGGGTGTTTAGAGAAGGCTAGATAGCCGTACTATCAAGAGGGGTCAATGTATTTTACTTGATGGTCTTGTAGTGCCTCTTTGCTCTTATAGTGGATGCATTTGCATGAGGGCTAATAGTGCTTCGTTTTGCAAAAGAAAAAAAATCAATTCAAAAGTTGGGATAAATTTCAGAGTGGTGGACTATTCGGCCTTGTGAGGCGGACTGTCCGCAGTTGAAACAAAATTTTTCACCAGAGTTGGTTTTGCTCCCTGCCGGTTTTTGTGCCTCAATGACGGACAGTCCGGCCTTGGAGGGCGGACTGTCCGTAGTTCTTTCTTGGAGTTGGATCAGGGAGCTGGAGGTTTCTGTCGGGGGTTTTCATGTGAACGGCAGACTGTCTGGGCTCCTAGGGTGGATTGTCCACAGGTCAGTTTTCCCGGCACCACCAGAGCAGCAGAGTCCCTAGTGCTTCGAGTGTTCGAATGGTGGACTGTCTGGGGCCTATGAGGCGGACTGTTTGCAGTTCATTTTTGAGTGACTCTGACAAGCATTTAATGCAAAACTAGCTGTTGGTTTTTAAGTGTGGACTGTCAGGGGTTTGTACTGCGGACTGTCCATGTACTCCCTGTTTTCGTGAGTTTTGCACATAACGGCTAGTTGAGAGGAAGAACCCTATATATATCATGTGCCCGGGTGTTGGGCATCTCTTTTGGCTATTTGGAACACTTGTTGAGCATTCTTGAGTCTTCTTCCACTTCTCTCTCACTCATATTGCTTGGGATTGCATTCTAGTGAGATTGAGAGCATCCTAGTGCTTTGCATCCATTGTGTGAGCTTTGAGGCACTAGGAGTCCATCAAGCAAGCATCATTGGCTTGTTACTCTTGGAGGTTGCCACCTCCTAGATGGCTTGGTGTTGGTTCCCCATCGAGCTCTTCAAAGAAGATTGTGAAGGAGCCACGGTGTTGATTGTGAGAGGCCTTGTGCTTGCCTCACCGGAGTGGTGAAAAGTAACTTTAGTGAAATCGAGGTTTGAGAGGTTCATTGACCAATCCAGCTCAAAGATCAAGTGGAGTCTTGATAGAGGAGCAGTTGGATGCTTTGGATCCACCTCAACGTGGATTTGGGGTGACCGGCAAGTCATCAATACCACAGGAAAAATTCGGTCTCGTGTGTGGTGATTTATTTGCTCTCTCTACATTCAAGTATTTACTTTGAGCATTTTCTTTACTGTGGATTGAATTGTTATCTTGTCACCCTAGGTTGCAAACCCACTTAGCTCAACATAGGCTAGAAGATTTAATTCTCTTGTGGTTCTAATTAAATTTGCCTAGTGTCTTTCATTTTAGTTAATACCGTCTATTCACCCCCCCTCTATCTAGTAATCTTGATCCTACAAGTGGTACCAGAGCGAGTTACACCTTAATCTTGTGGATTAATCATCTTGGAGTTTGATTATGGCTAGTGGAAGTGGAAGTAATGTTCATGTTGGGAAACCATCACACTTTGATGGGAACAATTATGACTATTGCAAAACTAGAATGATGGTTTACCTTAGAGCTATGGGTGGAACAATTTGGAAGATTGTGAATGAGGGTTGTCATTCTCAAGAAAGATGAACTCACTCCCATGGATGAGGAAGACATTCTTGTCAATGAACAAGCCATAAATGTGTTGTATGAGGCTTTGGATGTGAGTGAGTTCAACCGAATCAAGAATCTCAAAACTACATATGAGATTTGGACCAAGCTTATGGAAGTTCATGAGGGCAATCCCATGGTCAAGAGTGCTAAGCTCTATGTGTACAAGGGAAAGTTTGATCAATTTGTGATGAAGAAGGATGAAAGTGTGTCCGAAATGTTCAACTGGTTAAATAATGTTGTGAATGAGCTCAAGGGTCTTGGTTTTGATATACTGGATGAAGATTTCTCCTACAAGTTTCTTAGGTCCCTTCCAGAAAGATATGACACAATTGTTACTCTACTTGTGAGATCAAACTTGAAGACTATCTCTCCAACCGAAGTGTTAGGTGAAGTACTTACTCATGACATATTCAAGACGTCACAAGAAGAAGCTCATGGTGAAGTGGTTGATGAGAAGAAAAAAAATGCATTGCTCTAAAGGCTAAATCCTCCAAAGTCATTGAAGATGATGAAAGTGATGATGAAGCTAGATTCAACAAGTTTATAAAGAAGAAGAAAGGGTTTTCTATAAGAAGTCAATCATCAAAGAAGAATCCATTCAATGAAGGAAAGTGCTTTGAGTGTGGTGAACCAGGTTATATTGCCATGTATTATCCAAACAAGAAGAATGAAAAGAGTGTGGAAGACAAGGAAAAGAAGATGTTCATAAAGAAGAAGAAGAATGGGCAAGCATATCTTGTTGAGTGGGATTCCGATGCAAGTTCGGATTCTGATGTTGAAGGTGAAGCTTCCAAGCTTATTGCTGGCATCAGCATCAAGGAAACCCCATCACTCTTCTCTACTCCACATTGCCTTATGGCTAAAGGTGGCTCTAAGGTATATAATGATCATGGTATGAATATTCATATGATGATCTTGTTAAAATTCTTAGTGAGGCAGATGACTACATGTACAAGGAGAAAGAAAAGTTTAAGGCATTGAAGAAATTGTACAAATTTCTTCAAGTGTCTATTGAGGAGCTAAAGATTTCTCATGAAAATCTTAACGTGGATCATAAGAAGCTTGAGGAAGCTCAAAACTCACCCCTTGTACATGAAGCCACTACGGTCAAGGTGGACATGGGTGTCACTTGTGACTTACTTGATAGTCCAACAAGTGCACTAAGTCCCACTAACTCTTCTTGTATCAGTTGCAATGAGTCTCATATGAAGGATGGATTCTCTTGTGATGCAACTCTTATTGTTGAGAATTAAATGCTAAAGAAGAAAGTTGAAACTCTTACTCATGATTTGGAGAGAGCCTATGGTGGCACGGCTAATTTGAATTTGATTTTGGGAACTCACAAGCAATCAATTAACAATGAAGGCCTTGGGTGTGTTCCCAAGAAGGTTAAAAATGCCTTTGTCCCACAAATGACAACATTTACCAAGGAGTGTGGTAAAACATGTCACAAGTGTCACAAAGTGGGGCATGTGAAGAAAGATTGCCCAAGCAACAAGAATGTATCCTTTGCTTCTTATGATTCATGCTACATTCTCAATAAAAATGTAAAAGGTGTTTGTGCTAAGTTTATTGGCACACCAAAAATCGGTGCTAAAAAGAATGCCATTTGGGTGCCTAAAGCCTTGGTGACTAACATCCAAGGACCTAAACAAATTTGGGTACGTAAAAGAAATTAATCTCCTTCCGTAGGTGAACTACAAGGCTGGAGGCAAACATTGGGTGCTTGATAGTGGGTGCACTCAACATATGACCGGTGACTTCTCCGTAGGTGAACTACAAGGCTAGAGGCAAACATTGGGTGCTTGATAGTGGGTGCACTCAACACATGACCGGTGACTTGAGGATGTTCTCTTCAATCAATAATGATGATTGTATCGGTTATGATAATATCACTTTTGGTGACAATAGCAAAGGAAAAGTGAAAGGATTGGGTAAAATTGCTATATCAAATGATCTCTCCATATCAAATGTGCTATTGATTGAGTCACTCAATTTCAATTTGTTGTCTGTTGCACAATTATGTGATCTTAGTTTCAAATATAACTTCTCTATTGATGATGTGGTTATCACTAGTGTGGACGGTAGCAATCTTGTCTTTAAGGGTTTTCGTCATGAAAATCTTTATCTTGTGGATTTCTCATCTAGTGAAGCCAATCTCACAACTTGTTTATTCTCCAAGTCATCAATGGGTTGATTATGGCATAGGAGACTTGCTCATGTTGGAATGACTCAACTAAATAGATTGTTAAAACATGATCTTGTCCGAGGTTTGAAAGATGTGAAATTTGAGAAAGATAAGTTATGTAGTGCTTGTCAAGCCGGGAAGCAAGTGGCTAACACTCATCCTAGCAATAGTCAAATGTCTACTTGTAGGCCATTGGAATTATTGCATATGGATCTTTTTGGACCTACAACTTATGAAAGTTTTGGTGGTAATAGTTATTGTCTTGTGATAGTGGATGATTTCTCAAGATTCATTTGGGTATTCTTTATCCATGACAAATCAAGTGTCTTTGACACCTTCAAATCATTTGGTATATTGGCTCAAAATCAATTTGAGAATGATATCAGGAAAGTGAGAAGTGACAATGGTTCAGGATTCAAAAATGTAAGAGTTGTTGAATATTGTGATGACAAGGGCATCAAACATGAATTCTCCTCTAAGTATACACCGGAACAAAATGGTCTTGTTGAGAGAAAGAATAGAATTTTAATTGAGATGGCTAGGTCTATGCTCTCAGAATACGATGTTTCACATTCTTTTTGGGCCGAAGCTATAAATATCGCTTGTCATGCTTCAAATCGATTGTATTGTCATAGATTGTTGAAGAATTCTCCATATGAGTTACTAATTGGAAGAAAGCCCAACATCTCATACTTTCGGGTTTTCGGATGCAAATGCTATATTTTGAAGAAAGGTACTCATCTCTCCAAGTTTGAAAGAAGTGTGATGAAGGATTTCTTCTTGGATATTCATCAAATAGTAAAGCCTATAGAGTGTATAACAAGAATCATGGTATTGTTTAGGAAGTATATGATGTTGAGTTTGATGAAACAAATGGCTCTCAAGAGGAAAGTGAAAACTTGAATGATGTAAGAGGTGATGAGTTGAACAAGGCAATCAAGACCATGGTCATCAGTGATGTGAAGCCAAAGGAGGTTGAAGATGATGATACTCTTATGGTTATTCCATCTACTTTAACTACAAATGTGCAAGATCGTCAAAATAAAAAAAGATGGCCATGATGATGTTTCTCAAGATCACTCTCCTCTAAGTCCCACGGATATTCCATCAACATCAACATATGATTCTCACAATCATACTAGAATTCATCATACAATTGCAATGGACCATGCCGTTGATCAAATTGTTGGTGACATTAGTAAGGGTGTTCAAACTCGTTCTCGTATTGCTTCATTTTGTGAACACTATTCTTTTGTATCTTGTATTGAGCCTAACCGTGTAGATGAAGCATTACAAGATTCTGATTGGGTGAATGCCATGCATGAAGAATTGAATAATTTCACCAGGAATGAAGTTTGGGAATTAGTGGAAAGACCTAAGAATTATAATGTTATTGGCACTAAATGGGTTTTTCACAACAAGCACAATGAAGATGGTATAGTGGTTAGAAATAAAGTAAGATTTGTGGCACATGGGTACACCCAAGTTGAAGGATTGGATTTTGGTGAAACCTTTGCTCCGGTTGCTGGATTGGAAGCTATTCGTATCCTTCTTGCATTTGCTTGTGCTCACAACATCAAGTTATTTCAAATGGATGTGAAAAGTGCTTTCTTAAATGGTAAGATTAGTGAACTTATGTATGTGGAGCAACCTCCCGATTTTGAGGACCTTAAATGGCCAATTCATGTGTACAAGCTTTCTAAAGCTCTTTATCGGCTAAAGCAAGCTCTGTGTGCATGGTATGAACGGCTTAGGGATTTCTTAATTTTCAAGGATTTCAAAATTGGGAAGGTTGACACTACCTTTGTCACTAAGAAAATTGGTAAGGACCTATTTGTTTGTTAAATTTATGTTGATGATATCATCTTTGGATCTACTAATGCTTCATTTTGCGAGGAGTTTGGTGAGATTATGTCAAAAGAGTTTGAAATGTCAATGATTGGTGAATTAAGTTTCTTTCTTGGACTTCAAATCAAGAAGTTGAAAGATGGAATTTTTGAGTCAATCTAAGTATTTGAAGGATATGTTGAAGAAATTTGGCTTGGAAGATGCAAAACCAATCACAACTCCCATGGGAACAAATGTTCATCTTGATCTTGATGAGGGAGGTAAATTGGTTGATTAAAAGCTATATCAGTCCATGATTGGTAGCTTGCTCTATGTCACCACATCTAGGCCTGTTGTTATGTTTAGTGTTTGCTTGTGTGCTCAGTTTCAAGCCTCTCCAAAAGAAGCTCATTTGACGGTGGTAAAAAGGATTTTGAGGTACTTGAAACACACTCCTAACATTGGGCTATGGTATCCAAAAGGCGCTCAATTTGAATTGATTGGTTATTCGGATTCCGATTATGCGGGGTGCAAAGTTGATAGAAAGAGTACTTTGGGAAGTTGTCAATTTCTAGGAAGGTCAGTTGTTTCTTGGTCTTCAAAGAAACAAAATTTAGTTTCTCTCTCAACCACCGAAGGGGAATATATTGCAGCAGGTAGTTGTTGTGCTCAACTGTTGTGGATGAAGCAAACTCTATTGGACTATGGTGTCAACTTCAAGAAAGTCCCTCTTATGTATGATAATGAGAGTGCCGTGAAATTGGCCACAAATCCTATGCAACACTCAAGAACTAAGCATATTGATATTCGGCATCATTTCTTGAGAGATCATGTTGGCAAAGAGGATATCTCTATTTGTGCAATCAGCACACAAGATCAATTGGCCGACATCTTTACAAAGCCTTTGGATGAATCAAGGTTTTGCAATTTGAGAAATGAGCTCAATGTGATTGATTTCTCAAATGCGGCTTGAAGTTGGGGTTTCACATAATACTATGCTCATATGGCCTCTTAAGTATCCTCATCCATTTTAATGAGCATTTTTCTCTCTATTTTTGTTTTAGTCTTTCTTATAGCATTTAATTCCCTATCTTTTGTGTTGTTGCTCTCTTAGCATACTCTTGCATGCATACTAACTCTTGTTGCAGCCATAAAGTCCATATGTGAGCAATGATCCTTTGTCAAAGTTCAAATATTGAAAATTAAGGCAGATTCTCAGGCAGTACAAATTTGCAAAGTCGGACTGTCCGCGGGTCAGTGGCGGACTGTCCATAGTAGGGATTAAGAAACTAGACATAATCAGTTGAGTTACTGGTGGGACAGAGAAATTGAATTGCGGACTGTCCGCGTGTAAGTGGCGGACTGTCCGCTGTAAGGATTGAAAAAGCAGACATAATCAGATGGGTTTCTGGGAGTCTGAGAAAATGATCTGCGGACTGTCCACCACCGGACAGCGGACTATTCGCCGTAGGGATTGAAAAACTCACCAAGGACTACTGGAGACTTGTGGCCGCCAAGTCACACAACGGCGGACTGCCCGCCTTGGTACCGCGGACAGTCCATGCATCGGGTTTTGGTCTGCATCGACAAAACAAAGAGGCAAAGGACTTAGTCTAGTACCATACCCTTTCATTCGAGCCAAACTCTTCTCTCTCTTATTCCTCTCTCCTAAAAGAAGAAATGGTCACTCTCAAGGGAGGGGATCGTTGGAGGCTTCCTCGGACAGTCCACAAACATCTTCGGACACTTATCAACATCCTCCATTATGTCCTCTCGGTATTGGATTGAATCCCTCTCTTGTTGCTCATGATTTGAGTTGAAGTTCATGGCTAGGGTTTTGATTGTGATCTACTTTTCAACCATGGAATTCTTGATTTGAGTAGGGGATCTTGTTGAGGATATGATAGTGATGTTGTGATATTAATTTGGTGTGCCAATGCTGCGTATATTGGTTGGATTTGTGGATCGAATGGATGAACTACACTGTTGATTATCACGCATGAATAGTCAACTACGGATTGTCCGCTACTATGCTGCGTAGGGATGAAAACGGATGGGAACGGTCGGGAAATCCCCTCTCGCGTTTCTGTTCCCATATTTTCTACCAGTAACGGGACAGGAACGGAAACAGTTGCGGTATATATGATTATACGGAAACGAAAAAACAAAGACGAATATACGGTCAAAATAGACAATAATGGGAATTTAGCTGGGATATCCAAATATACGATACAATATGTCAATATTCCATTCATAATATGATCACATAGCCACACAGCCTAGACAAATAACAATCAAAAAGCATTACACAGTTAGCACCAATAATTTAATCTTTTGTGCTTTTCAAATAACAGCCAATCCATCTCTAGCAACCAAATTAAGTACGTGACATGCACATCTAATGTGGAAAAAATGCCATCATAGACCAAAGAAGCTTTTCCATTCTCTTTAAGGTCATCAATAATATCAGTTACTGCCGCAAGGTTATTAATTTGATGTTGGACGGCAAGATTGGCCTCACCCATGAAAATACCAACCGGGATGAAAACGGGAATATTCCGGTAAAAAACGGGATACCGCAAATACGGGCGGGAAGCACCCCTAACTGTTTTTGTTCCCATTCCCGGTTACTGCCATCCCGTTTCCATCCTATTACCGTTTTTTCTCGAAAATATGAAAATGGGCGGGAAAAACAGAAATATGGCACGAGACGGGGTGGGATTTTTCCCGTCTGTTTTCATCCCTAATGCCGCGAACTGTCCGCCATTGACATAACAGGCAGCAGCAGTCCATCATTGCTTGGATTATTTTTGGGCTATCTATTCACTCATTGTACATTCTTTGATTATTGCCAGAGGTGTTGGAAAGTCCTTGAAGTCACTTGTTACAAGATTCAAGAAAAGTGCTAACAAGAGGCAAAGGAAGGATGATGCAGATGATGACTATGATCCAGACCTTGATTCAAAGGCTCAGTCTTCAGTTGGTGGTGATGATGATTTAGTAGAACCTAAAAATCTTGATGCTGAGGATGAACCAATTGATATTACCAGATGGGCTTATGAAGAGAGGTAGCGGACAGTTGATCAATACTCGACAGCAAGAAACCCCTATCAGTATGGTATGCCTCGTGACAACAATGTGCTCTATTTTCATACCCAAGTTTAGTTTGATGCGTTTTGAAGTCACATAAGGAAAGTTAGTATTCATAAACATAAAACTATTGATTGGACTATATGCTATCAAAACCTGTGATGAATGATTTAGTTGAGAGCTTCCATCAATGTGGATTATATGAGTTCCTTGCAAATCATGTTGATTACAATGAAATGATAATTCGTCAATTCTATGCCACTGTTGAGGTAAATATGGATGCAAAAACCATTGAGTGGATAACAGGCAAGAGAAAGTGTGATGCTACTTTTGTGGAGTTTGCCATTGCTAACAAACTTAACTACCAGTTGATCTCTAATGGTATTGATTTGCTACATCAAGATGCCATAGCTAATGTTAATCAATTTTATGAGCCTGCTCGTCTGAACATCCCTACAATTATTGGTCAAACCACTAGGCTACGTCACCATCCTGCTGTAGTCAATAAAATTGCTCAAGAGTGACCTTAAGGTGGACAAGACATTGAACCTTGCATATGCTCCCTATATCATGGCTTTGATCTTTGCAAAAACAAGGTTCAAAGGTGAATGTGATGTGATTCACTCCTCATTCTGACCCTTCAAGAATGACAGAGTGTTTCTTGAGAGGCCTCTCACTCCTTTCCCAGATAATGAGGAAGAGGCACCTGTGGATGAGGATGACAACAAAAATCAGGGTGCACAGAATATGCCACCACCACCTCCTCCAACTTAGCAGCAACAGTTTTGGGAGCCACCTCTAGGGTACTTTGATCCTTATTTTGTAGCCATGCAGCAGAATCTTAGGTAGCACATCAACACCACTTACTATCGGCCCATCATGAACAAATTGGATGGCATGCAGACTTCTTTAACTGCAAGTATGCAAGCCTTGAATGATCAATTCAGCACATTGTCCACTCATGCATAGTTTGAGCAGCTATAGCAGCAGTAGGAGCATCTCCAGGCTGGATTCAACACTCTCAACGCATCTTTCAATGAATGCTCTAGGCATTTCTACTCAATCTATCCTAGGTCGATTCCTCCTCTGGAGTTTCATCCTTTTGCACCATATTTTCCTCCTCCTCCTCCGCCAGAAGATGGTGATGCTCAGTGATTGTATCTTTTTGGCTTAATTGATGCCAAAGGGGGAGAAGTGAGAAGAGAAGTTGAAGCAAAGAGAGAAGTTGAAGCAAGCAAAGATCAAGGGGGAGCTCATGGATGGACCTATTTATTTATGTTATTGCATTGCATGGACTTGGACTTTGCATTGTGTGTTGCATGAACTTTAAATTTGGCTTATATTAATTGAAGTATTTGTGTGTGCTAGAAATTGGTACTCTGTGATTCCTATCTAATGTTTGTGGTTCTAGATCTCTTGTGGTGGACCGAGGTGATACTCTTATTTATGTGGCTAACCGCTTTTATTATGATACTATACTTTTTGCCTCGGTCACCATTTTGTAGGGGAAACTCCGCCAATCTTTTTTCTATGAAATTATATGTGCACATCTTCAATATCTATCTTCATGCACATATTTAGGGGGAGCTACCTCTACGTCCTCAAGTTTGATATGGCTTATTCATTCTTTATGATTGGAACTTCACTCATGGATAAGTTGTGCAAAACTCACTCTCAAATCCTTCTTATGCCTTCAGTATATGAAAGATTTGAATCTTTATATTCAACTTCTTGAGATATGTTGTCATCAATTACACAAAAGGGGGAGATTGTAAGCATCTAGGCCCCTAGTTGGTGTTTTGGTAATTAATGACAACATGTGTGGACTGACATTTATTTGAGAACATTGAGAATGTAGGTTGGTCCATACTAAGATGAGCTATATCGGGAGCTTTAGAAGCTAAACTTGATTATTGATTATGGGTAGCTCAAGGCAAAGGTATATTATAGGTTTTTATTTTGACCGGTCAAGAGGTGTCTAGAGAAGAGATTTGACTAGATTAATAGGCTAGATAGCTGTACTATTAAGAGGGGTCAATGTCTTTTACTTGATGGTCTTGTAGTGCCTCTTTGCTCATATAGTGGATGCATTTTCATGAGGGCTAACATCGCTTCGTTTTGCAAAACAGAAAACCAATTCAAAAGCTGGGTTGAATTTCAGAGTGGCGAACTGTTCGGCCTTGTGAGGCGGACTGTGTGTAGTTGAAAGCAAAATTTCCACCAGAGTTGGTTTTGTTCCCCGCCGGTTTTTGTGCCTCTATAGCGGACAGTCCGGCCTTGGAGGGCAAACTGTCCGCAGTTCTTTCTGGGAGTTGGATCAGGGAGCTGGAGGTTTCTGTCGGAGGTTTTCATGTGAACGGCAGACTGTCTGGTCAGTTTTTCTGGCTGCTCCAAAGCAGCAGAGTCCCTAGTGCTTCTAGTGTTTGAACGGCAAACTGTCCGAGGCCTATGAGGCGGACTGTCTGCAGTTCATTTTTGAGTGACTCTGACAAGCATTTAATGTAAAAATAGCCGTTGGTTTTTAAGTGAGGACTGTCTGGGGGTTTGTACTGTGAACTGTCCGTGTACTCCCTGTTTTCGCGAGTTTTGCACATGACATCTAGTTGAGAGGAAGAAGCCTATATGTATCGTGTACCCAGGGGCTGGGCATCTCTCTTGGCTATTTGGAACACTTGTTGAGCATTCTTGAGCCTTCTTCCACCTCTCTCTTACTCATATTGCTTGGGATTGCATTCTAGTGAGATTGAGAGCATCCTAGTGCTTTGCATCCATTGTGTGAGCTTTGAGGCACTAGAAGTCCATCAAGCAAGCATCATTGGCTTATTACTCTTGGAGGTTGCTGCCTCCTAGACGGCTTGGTGGTGGTTCCCTGTCGCTGGGGCACATCTATCTACCGGTCACCTTCGGCACGCCTGAGAACTTTCGCACTAAGACTCTTCGCTTCGAGGTGCCAAGCTTAGACTGTGCTTACAATGCCATCATTGAGCGACCAGTGCAGGCCAAGTTCATGGCCATCCTATACTATTCATACCTGGTCCTCAAGATGCCAGCCCCGCAAGGTGTTCTCACTGTAACGGCTGACTTTAAGGGCGCAGCAGATGGCACCAGGGAAGCACTCCAGATGGACCTCACCACGAGCACCTCACCTCAACGATGGCACACAGTGGTTGTGGCCCAACTCTCGAAGAATGATTTGCCAATCCCGACTCACGAGTCGATCCCCACCACGACAATCCAGGCGACTGTCGCGATCAAGGAGATTAGCCACGACCTCACTGATGCATCCAAGACCGTCACCATCAATGACACTCTTCCTCCCAAATAAGAAGACACGCTCATTCAGTTCCTGCGAAGCAACCAGGACATGTTCGCATGGAACCATGCTGACATGCTAGGAGTCCCAAGGGAGCTGGCCGAGCACAAACTGAAAGTCTACTCCAAGGCGAAGCCAATCAAGCAGAGGTTGCACTGATTCACCCCCGACAAAAGAGAAGCGATTCATGCAGAGCTGGCCCGGCTCCTAGCTGACAGGTTTATTAGAGAAGTCATGCACCCTGAGGGCTTGTATATCCTATACTCATGCTCAAAAAGAATAAAAAAGACTGGCGTAGGTGTGTTGATTATACCGATCTCAACAAACACTGCCTGAAGGATCCCTTTGGGTTGCCTAGGATAGATCAAGTCATAGACTCTACGATGGGGTGCTCCTTGCTCTACTTTCTAGATTGTTACTTGGGGTACCATCAGATTAGTTTGGTAGAGAAAGACCAAGAAAAGATGGCATACATCATGCCCTGTGGGGCATTCTACTACACCTCCATGCCTTTCGGGCTGAAGAACACTGGAGTGACATATCAGCGTGCTATCCAAACATGTATGTTTGGGGTTCTAGCTGAGCAACTACTCGGTTTCGTCATCAACAAGAGAGGAATCGAGGCTAACCCTAAAAATATTGATGCTATCCTTAGGATGGAGCCTCCTAAGTCACAGAAGAAGGTTCAGAAGCTGACTGGATGCATGGCAGCCTTGAGCCGATTCATCTCACAACTATGGGAGAGGGGCATGCCATTTTTCAAATTGCTCAAGAAGGTGGACATATTTCAATGGACACCAGAAGCATAGGAAGCATTGGAAGCTCTCAAGAAGTTCTTAACGACGCCCCCGGTGCTCAAATCCCTGAACTGAGCATCTGAGGATCATCCGGCCAAAGACCTGCTTCTTTACCTCTCCTGCACGACTCACTTGGTTAGCGCCATGTTGGTAGTCAAAAGGCTGGAGAAGGGACACACACAGCCAACTCAACACCCGCTCTACTTCATCAGCGAGGTTCTAAGGCAATCCAAAATAAGGTACCCTCAAGTTCAAAAATTACTTAATACGGTCCTTATAACTACTGGCAAACTGCGTCATTATTTTGAAGAGCACAAAGTTGTGGTGGTCACTGAGTTTCTAATTGGTGATATACTATGAAACAGAGAAGCCATGGGGCGCAGCGCCAAGTGGCCATGTGAATTGGGGCCACATGATATTGACTTCCGACCACATACCTCAATCAAGATGCAAGCTTTGGTGGATTTTGTCTAAGAATGGACTAAAAATCAAGTTTTGGAGAATCCAGAACCAATGGAAGTCTGGAAGTTGTATTTTGACGGATCCTTGAGGCTCGAAGGAGCAGGGGCAGGAGTTGTGTACATCGCTAAAAGGTGAAAAGCTCAAGTATGTACTACAGATTCTTTTCCCGGTATCTAACAATGCGGCCGAATATGAGGCGTTGCTGCACGGGTTGTGTATAGGTATATCACTCGGGATTAAGTGTCAGATGGCATACGGGGATTCTCTAGTCGTAATTAGCCAGATCAACAAAGACTAGGATTGTTCCACAGAGGCAATGGACAAACATTGTGTAGAAGTTCATAAGCTGGAAGATAAGCTTCAGGGGATCTAATTTCACCACGTAGACCACGATCATAATGTGGATCCTAATCTATTGTCAAAGCTTGGTTCATCCTAAGCCAAAATACCTCCAAGCATTTTTGTTCAGGAGCTATCGTGCCCATCTATTCATCAAGATAGAGAAAATGTACCCCCAGAGCAGTGTGTGCTGAGCCTTAAAGAGGCTCCAACTGACTGGAGGGTCCCAATCATCAAATGTATCAAGAATGGAGATGAGCTGGAGGACAAGGCAGCAGCTGAGCGACTAGTTTGGCATGCAGCTAGCTATACCGTGATCGGTGACGATCTGTATAAGCGCAGCGCGGCCGATGTCCTTCTAAAGTGCATTGGTATATCTCGTGGCAAAAGTTTGTTGTTGGAGATTCATGCTGGGCAGTGCGACAGTCACGCTGCCTCCAGAACATTGGTCGGGAGAGCATTTAGAGCTAGATTCTATTGGCCAATGGCAAAGCAAGATGCGGTTGTTCTCATTAAACACTGTGAAGCATGCCAGTTCCTTGCTAAGCAACATCATCTCCTGACACAACAGCTACAGAACATTCCTGTCTCTTGGCCCATCGCATCCTGGGGGCTCGACATGATTGGGCCGTTCAAAAAAGCTCAAGGGGGATACACTCAAGTATTGGTGGCCATCAACAAGTTCACTAAGTGGATTGAGTACAAGCCAATCGCTTCCTTAACAGCCGCCAAGGTTAGCTGAATTCATTCAGGAGATTATATTTTGCTTTGGAATCCCCAACAACATCATCACTAACCTGGGCTCTAATTTTACGAGCATGGATTCTTTGACTTCTGCCAAGACAAGTCAATCCTGGTAAGATATGTTTCAGTAACACATCCCAGGGCCAATGGTCAGGCTGAGCGTGCCAATGGCATAATCCTTGACACATTAAAGAAGAAGATCTTTGACAAGAATGAAAAGTTTGCTAGCAAATGGATCAGAGAACTCCCATACATCGTCTAGAGCCTCCAAACTTAGCCTAGTCGAGCACTCAATGGTAACACACCCTTCTTCATGGTCTATGGATCAGAAGTAGTACTCCCTGCCCATCTAGCGTTTGGGGCACCTCGACTCATGTTCAAAGACATCATTGAGGTAGAAGCTACTTGGTTAGAGGAAGTAGACATATTGGAGCAAGAATGAGTCAACACATTGATTCAGTCGTCTCGATATCAACAAACCCTGCGGAGCTATCATGAGCGCAATATGCGCCATAGGGTATTCTCAGTCGGTGAACTGGTCCTTCATAGAGTCCTCAAAGGTGAAGGGCGCCACAAGTTGTCTCCTCCTTGGGAGGGCCCATACATCGTCACAGAGGTTACTCGCCTAAGATCATATCGATTGTCCCAAATGGATGGGACTCCAGTCGGGAATTAGTGGAAGACCAAACATCTCCACAAGTTTTATTCATAAGTCATCGCATCCTCAAAGCAATGTGCCCTGATTTGTACTCATGATCAATGAAGTAGTGGTCGCGCCCTCAAAGCGACCTATCCTCGGTTGTAATTCTATCAGCCATACTCAATGAATAAAAGAATGCATGATTTCTATGCAGATGCTCTTTGTCGACATATATCTCGCTCGCTTTCATAGTCAATATATTCACGGAGAAATCGGCTTAGGTCGTATTCAGATCTATTGTTGGTGTTACATGCTCCTGCTCATTTAGTAAAGGGTAACCTCTAAACCATCTTCGCAGAGCAATCGGCTTAGGTCGTATTCAGATCTATTGCCGGTGTTACATGCTACTGCTCATTTAGTAAAGGGTAACCTTTAAACCCTCCTCGCAGAGCAATCAGCTTAGGTTGTATTCAGATCTATTTCCAGTGTTATATGCTCCTACTCACTCAGTATAGAGCAACGGCTTGAGGCTGATACTACGTACTTGCACTCAGTCATGTGCAATTATCTCGGGATTATTCAGTCGTCAAGGCAGATTTCTGTACTCCATAATTCAGGCATTCAACAGATCCCTTTAATCTTTATTTAGCAAAGACTTATTACAAAAGGATTACATCTGACATTACAAGAAGAGATTGTTCGGGTGCATCTGACATTACAAGAAGAGCACGCCCGACTCAAGAGCATGACTGAAGATGAGAAAAAGATAACCTACGTATCTGCCTCCATTAAGGCCCGTAGTCAGCAAAACTGCAAGTGATACAGATCAGGCGCAAAGAGGCAGCAATAGGTGTACCTCTAGGCTTCTCAAAAGGTAGCATACAAACACCAGTAGTTGGCCAAACAATACCAACAGGGGACCGCATGCTCATTAGCACAGGAGAGGAACAACCATTTCGTATGAGGCAGGCAAGGCATTACCCAAAAAGGCAGCTTCACCTTTCTCTTCATTGGAACCTTTTGCTACCTCATCTAGAAGTTCTTGGAGCACCACGCGCAAGCATGCCAACATGAGATCTCCCCTCAACACTGAGAACACAGACGGCTCTCGGATTCAAGGAACGATCTACCCATCACATCAGCACGGCAAGCGACTGTGCTCCAGATGGCAGGATAAGCTAAGGACCATAGGGTCTTCTCCTATCCAGGCATCCACCACACGTGAATTTCACACTATGGCAACTTAGGGTATTCTCGTATCCTAGAGAAAGAACAAGGATGAAGGACAAGGGCTAGGCGGAGATTGGACTTCTCCATATTTTTTCGCAAACTTCAGAGGAGGAAGATGAGATAGTTGGTAGATGTTATGTTTCAGCCCACGACCCTTGCCTTTTATTAGCTCGAGGAGCGTCGAGCAATCACTGGCTAGCAGTAATTCTCAATCATTTTTCCAGAGTCATGGGTATACAGTCAGGTCCTGGGTTCATGGATTAGTACAGTAAAAGATGAAAACATTAAACAGTCAAGGCGCAAAAAAAGGGGCGCTTGATAAAAGTGCTATTCGGTTAGCAGATACGCGCATCATGCTATGGTATGCAGTCTCGCATTGGGCTACACATCTTCCAGCTCAATAATCCTCTTGGCAGCAGGTAGAGAAAACTAGGCATTCAATATAAAGTGATGAAAAGCAAAGAACAAGCGCTAGCAGTTAATAGTGTACCAGCAGCCTTAGCAGCATGAGCGGTCTTTGAGTCAGCTAACTATTGCTGTAGTTTGGTAATGTTTGATCCCAGTAAAGGAGTGATCATCTCGCAGACAAAAGCAGCTTGATTTAGCCAATTCTGTATGACATCATAATCCATCAACTTCGGTGTTCAGAAGGGAAGCAACAAGGGTGATTTGTCAGTTTTCCTCAACAAACGCCATTGGTTCAGCCATGGTTACTTGAAAATTTGTGTCAGGAGGGCAGAGAATTAATGTACTGGTAGATGCTCCCACGGTCCCAACTGATGTCAATTCAACGGCACGGGGGCTGGGGGCTATCGTGGGGGTCTCCAGCATAATATCAGCACCAGTTGGATCCATTTCACTAGCGGACTTGTCCTCATGGCGCTGCATACCTATTAACAATGGGTCTTGATGAGCAACATCAGCCTCTGTGTTGATTGAACTCATCTCTTCAGCCCCTGAAGCTTTGGTTCTTGTGTTGGCCAAGGCATCATGCTAGTTTACATTGGTGCCGCCTTCAATATTTTGATCGCCATCTTTTTCAACCTCTTCCTTGATCTCAATTGTAACAACCTGAGGGGTTATGGTTGAGTCAGACTTTGACTTAATTTCTTGGATCCCTTGCTCAACTATGGCTTCTTTCCCTTGCTCGCCCCTGGATCGTGGAGAAACTCAGGGGCTCGAGCAAATACCACCCTGATCCATGGTTGTTTCTAAATCAGATGGATTAATCGGTCTTTCATAGCTTTAAGATAATGGCCGTGCTAGTGATGGCTTGTACATTAGTCATATAGCATAAGCTCAGGAGATGATATCATGGTTAGCGTGATACTAAGACAAGGATATGTACCTTAATGACTCGGGTTCATCACTTGTCTTGAGGTTGAATGGGAATTGAAGAGCGGCATTTATACATTCATCAAGCTCATCGTCAATTAATGATAAGTCCAGTTAGCTGGTGAAGAGGAGGTAATGAGATCATGTTGTTTCTTTGATCACTTCTCACGGTGTTCGAGTGGGATTTCTTCCTCTTCATCTTCTTCGTCACATAGTTGTCCCCAATTGATGTCAGAAGTGGATTTCTCATCCATCGCCCGCCATTTAGTGGTCTTCTTGACTGGTTGTGGCTTGGGTTTCACAGCGGCTACCTTTGTACATGTTCGTCTTGAAACTAGATGAGCTAATGATTTCTTCTCAGTGACACGTTGATGCTTGGGGGCTATGTCAGTCGTTCTGATTTCCTTAGGCTCAGGGGCTTGGTCCTCATTGCTGTGAACCACAGCTGTATCTTCAGCATCTTGACTTGGTCGTCGAAGGACAATGAATGTTGCTGCTTCATTGTTGCCTTCACCTTTAGTGGCCGCAATAATAGCTTCCATTTCTTGTGGAGACAAGCTGGACTCTCGCTTCAATATTTTATCACCACCTTGTTGTGGTCGGTCAGATAGAAATTTAGTGATCTCACACTGCAGCAACAAAATAGGAGAATTATTGGCTCAGTTTAAATCAAGTACTTGTGTAGTTGCGTCGTTCATACAGCCAGATACTTACCGAGAAGGAATGGAAGCCAGGCAGAATAGAGTTGTGGAGTTCCCTCATTATTAATATCACCCCTCAACATTGAGCCAACTCGTGTTTGGACTTCTTCTTCAGTAGTCACATGGCTGGTTTCTTTGGTGTGATCATTAGCCCTGACATATAAATATGCTAGATAGACTCGATCCTTCAGAGGCTGAATGTTGAGAAAGACAAAGTCAATCACCACAGCTTGAGCACTTAAACCTCTTTCTTTAAGGTTGGCAATTTCTTTCAGCAATAGGTCAACTTCAGCAGCTTCTTCTTGAGTTGGTGTCTCTTCCCAACTAGGATGTTTCGTGTTGGGCTGCCATCCTGTCTGCACTGGCAATGAGTTTCCATGATGAACCAATCTGCATGGCACCCCATATTGCTGTCTTTTAGGGGAATATCCAGGTATACTGACCTTCGCCCGCGGCGCAGTTCAAGACTTGCACCCCCACGACTTGCAAGACCCCATCTCTGGTACCAGGTTTATAGTGATACAAATGTTTCCACAGACTGAAAGGCCTCACACAAATGGATAAAAATAGTAATTTACAGAATGGAGTTAGGATTCAAATGAGTAAAATCAACAACATAGAAATTGAGGAGTCCTCGAACGAAAGAACAGATATGCAATCCCAATCCACGGACAAAAATGGGGCAAAGACTACTGATTCATGTGTATCCTCAGTGGGAACTCCTTTTCCCTTGCAACTTTTCCACCCGGCTAATTCTTTTGAAGGAAGAGCATTCATATCTACTAATCGGCTGAGGTCAGATTCATAAATGGTGGACTTACGAAACGCGGCGAACTGAGGATGGAATTGGAGCATTTTCATTGTGCAGGAGTCCTTCGGTGGTGTTTCCGCGCTCGCTCACAGTTATCTTCTTGGATGAGGATGAAGGCGATTGAAGTCAGGGGTTTCAAACTCACAAATGGCAGTAGTGGAGTAAATGAAGAAATTAGGGAATACAGATTCGGAGAGAAAGAACCGTTAGGGTGTTACTCTTCTTAGGGCACGGTATTGTTTGGTTCTGTTGCAATAACGCCGTCAAGCATAACGGCGGCAAATTCACATGTGACTCGGGCATACCCTTGAGTCAGCCAGTTTAGTAAATTCTTTGGGTTTTTAGTCAACAAGAGGCCTCTTACATGCTTCATTAAGAGCCAGTTTGGGTCAACGTCTTGAGTCGGGTTTAGTTCAGTCGGCTCGAAACTGTTCAACACGATTCACTCAGAATTAGTGTGCAGTTTTCTCTATTACAGTTACTCAGGGGCTTCACTTGGATTTCCTCATCACATATTCATCTGTCGGCAAGAATGTCATCCATACAGAGAAAACAGTGGCCATCAAACTTAGAAACATGACGCTTATCATTCAGGAAGGCAATTCAAGGATTAGCAAACAGGGATTCATTTAATTAAAAATTACTAGATACATTAGGGGAATTTCAAAAGTAGTGCTATTACTACACTACGTACTAGAGCTACCCCTAACTACTACTATCTACATGGTGACATGGTGGCGCTTTATTGGGTGGGCATTGACATCGTTGCTGTCGACATCATCGCCGCCATCATCATCATCGCTGCCGCCATCATCGTTGTCATTGTTGTCGTCGTCACTGCTGCTCTCCTCATCCTCGTCCTCATCCTTTTTGTCATCTGGGCCAGTGAGCACAGGGTGGTTAAGGCCCCTGAGCATGGCCTCCTCCTCCTCATTGTAGCCCTCGGAATCGGAGTCAGAGGAGGGTGGGACGACGACGTTGCTGTCGTCCTCATCGTCGTCTCTGTCGGAGATCGCTGGCATATCTCCATCTCCGTAATCTCCGAAGTATGCCTCATCGTCCTCGTCGATGTTGTCTTGGAAGGGATCTTCCCTTGACAGTTTCACTGGGCTAGTGGGCTCCTTGCCTTTTCATTGCCATTAGCCATGGCATCGGTGGTGCTGAGAGCGCACTAATGGTGTTGTGGATGCTTTCTCGAGGGGAAGCGTGCTTGCAGGGATGGCGATGTGTTGAAGATGGATCTCAGGGTCTGCCTATATATTGCGAAGTGTGTCGCTTCGCATCCCTGGCAGTACGCACGCAAGGAAGGCGCTTCATATTCCGAGCAGTAGACGCGTGAGAAATCTAAAACGTGGTGACAATTCGGAAAAGTTAGATATGATGGCGATTGAGTTTTTGATGTGGTGCGGTTATCATGGCAACTGGTGAAATCAAGTGTGGGGTATTATAGCAAATTTTATCAAAAATTTTGCCAGGCCGAATTTAAAAATTTCACTCGATGTGACCTTAAATAACTTAGAGAAAATTATGAAGATTAAACTTCAGTCGGATGCAACTGATGAGATGAGTCAGAAGGAGATTTCTGGATTTATGGATCTTCGAACCGATTGTTACTCGAGTCAATTCAAAGCTCAGAGACTATACCCATTGGGTGCACCTAGTCGGTACAACCAATAGAGAAATATTGATACAAAAGAAGTCTTGTTGACTCGGCAGAATGCGTAGGCATTGGTGGCTTTATTTGGAGTCTTGACTTAATTGCTTTCAGAATTAGCTTGACCTTCAATCCCCTGGGTCCTCATGGTGTGGATTCAAGATATGGGTCATTGATGGGCCTCAATAGGCTAGATGGCTACCACTACGACCTCGGCTTCTTCATCGACCGATTCTTCATCTTGCAGGTACGTGATAGCCCTTCATGGCCTCTCTTGGCTCTGCTTCAAATGCGCACGCTTATGCTGAAACTTTTGCAACTAACTGGCTGATGGAATTGAAGTCTGTCGGTGCATAAACAAGTTTGGTAGCTCAATGCAAGCCACCATATGCTATCTCAGCCAAGTTCTTCTGTGATAATTGCAGCGAATAGCACTTGTTTTTGGCTTCCCTGAAGTGCTGGATATACTGATTCATAGGCTCACCGGGGCGCTAATGAATCGACAAGAGATCTGTGGAAGATGATTCTTCTGCTCCTGAGAAGAAATGTGTGTGAAACATCTTTTCCAGCTGCTTCCATGTCATAACAGTCCTAGGTGCCAATGACTTATGCCATCTGAATGTTGGGCCCATCAAAGACAGTGAAAAGAGCTGAATCTTCATGTGTTCGGAACCTAGTTGAGCCATGTATCGGCTGATGTGCTCCACAGTGCTGGTATCATCATTGCCACTGAAATTGGAAAATTCAGGTACTTTGAACTTGGATGGAGGTGGCGACTGATCATAAGCCTCAGGGTAAGGCTTGGAGTAAATGACGACATCTCGCACCGGCGTTACGCCATACCGATTCTTAAGAATCTTGTCCAGATCGGCTGGAGCAACCGATCCGTTAGTAGCAAAAATGTTGGCCTAGTTGTTCGAAACCGGCCCAAACCCCAATCGTGCTTGCCAATTAGAGTAATCTTGATCTTGAGTTTTATCCTTGCCATCGCCCGTGTGGCTTGTAGGAGGTTGTTTGTGTGGCCGTCTTCGTGCTCCGGTAGCAACCTGTATCTGAGTTGACACATGTAGCCGTCTGGTCTAAACGCCAGCAGTACATCATAGCACACAGGTTGGTCGTTGAGATTACCGGGTGCGTGCATGACAAACTCATCCTTGGTCCCCTCTGGGGGATTGATTGGAGGCATATAAGGCGGCTGGGTGTAGAACTTGTTTTTAGCAAAATAAGTGCCGAACTGCAGTCCGACTTCCTATGTGTATTCACCTACAAGGACTTCCTTGACCACGTGCACCACTATGTTCTCCATGGAATTCAGTAGTACTTCTGCCTGACGCAGCATAGCCTGCCCCACCATGGAGTTTATCTCTTCCGGTAGAGCTCTATTGCACTCTTCTGATGGTGTAGAAACATCCACGCCATCGAGCAGACTTTCTAGGTGTCCAACGCACTTGATGCCACCGCTCCATGTCCAATTGAAGTGGTCAAGAAGCTCTTCTGATAGCTCCTTGAGTATCGGTCATAGACCTTCCTATGATCAGGTGGAAGTTGATCGAGCCTTGGCGGGGCGTCCTTGTCTTTCAGCCACATGGTAGGGTCATGGTTCACCAAAATCTTCATTGGGCACTTGTTGGAGATTTCCCCCATCATAGCTTGATGGAAAATTTGACAAAGGTGAGGTCCCACTAGGCGTGCCAAAGAGTGTGTTGCTGCAGAAAACTGGTGGTGCAGGGCCTCTAGGGTGAAGACACACTAGGAGCCAGGGATCGCGCTGGTCCTACACTCGTCTCCCTATCATGCGGCTCCGATCAGCTCCGGGCAGAGCCGATGATGGTTGGCTGTGGTGATGCGGGCATACCACCTGGCTCGACCTTGCAGCTAGGAAGGTTGGATGGATGCGACGGTCAGCTCCGGTTCTCCCTATAAAGCATACACAACAAATTCAAACATCAAATTCCTGCAGGATCGCTCGGATTGGCAACCACGAGTGGTCGTGTACTCTGGTTGGCATGCGTGTAGATGCTCGTCAGTCAATAAGATGTTAGTGAAGCATTCGTGATAGCCAAAGCCACATCCATACATAAAGTAAACATAAAACCTAACTAAAAGCATGATATAAAAGATCTGCATAGCCAGATCAGCTTCTAACCATGACCTCCACAAAAGTCCATCCGGATAAACATATACATATTATGACATGTATAGATAGGGTGGTCGCGGTGCGCTGATCTATCGGCATGTCGTGTGCACACACTACAACAGCATGCCATGGATTGTAATAAGCGACTAGGTAGCACAAAATGAGCTACATGAAGATTGATCCACAATGAGGCATAGGTACATGGACAGATCGATAAGCATGCAAGGATAAAGATGAGTCTGATGCCAAGCAAGACTTGAAGCGAGATCCATCGAGATAAACAATAAAAAATGCTTCAGTACACGGTTCGTCATATGGCTCACACCCTAGTTCCCTAACGGATCTAAGAACCATTAGAGCAGCATGACGATTACATTGAAAAACCCTAATTGCTCAGGGATGGCGATGCGTCGAGAGAGATTGGAGACACGAGTTGCTAGGAACGTATGTCGTCAATTTTATTACATAGCATAGGGGTACATATTTATAGTCTGGAGACTTGGACACTAAGCCCGACTCTAGCTAAAATAACGGAAAAAACCTTAACCAATTTGGGCTATTCCTAACTCAACTCGAAATAACATAAGATACATGGCCTACTGGACCTTGGAATCGCTTCTTCCTTGGGTGATCGATTATAGCCCATCAACCGATCCAACTGCTAATCCATCGGCTAACTCAGCCAATCTAGCCAACTCCGGCAAATATCAATCAGCTAGATTTTGGTGATAACACAGAGAGATGCTCAAATTCCATGCAAAACAATATCATATGGAGCATGAGAGGATTTGCGCATAAAAGGGTTTGAGAAACAATTACAACTATCATCACTAAAAGGTATCTCAAAAACCCTCAAGGACTGCACCACTACGAAGAGCTCGTCGAGGTGATTCCAACGGACATATTATTTGCATCGTTTAGAGCTCGGGTTAAAAAGATATCAAAAATATAAAATTAGGGGTTAGTGCTGAGGTCATGGTGACGTCAGCACCACCCCTAATTTTATAGTTTTGATATCTTACGCAGGCGGGAAAGCTTTAGGAAGCGACACGTGTGCGATTTCATTGGCAGAGCATGGCAACCACGGATCGTGATCTGCAGGCAGGTGGCGCAGCCAACCAGGGCTCGCCAAGTGGTGGCCTACGAGGCAACCCAAGCATGCCCACGCATGGGAGCTGCAGGGCCGGTGCAGCCGCCCGCTCGCGGGGACATGCGGCACACACAGAGGCATGCGGGCGTGGTCTAGCGCCTAGCCAGGATGCGTGGTGAGTGCAGGGGAAGCCCAGGCATGGTCCGCCCTAGGTTCTATGTGGTTTTCTCCAGTTCAGCGGCAAATCCACGTCGGTTGGCCGGTCCAGTCACCAAGGTATCCAAGCCCGGTTCTTGACCCATAAACACTGCAAAGTCTCGGTTTTCTCTTCTAACGGCTGGTTCAAGTGCATAGGATCTGGTTTTGGACCAGTTCTTGGTGCCACCATGTGGAGAATCATCCCACTGATGTTCCTAGGTCGGTTGGAGGGGCAGGTGCCACTAAGGGAGTGTTTTGTGGGAGTTTCCTTCACCTAGAAGCCTCCTACTCCAAGCTATATAAATAGAGGGTCACCCCCACACTCTCAAAATGGACCTCACCATGTAATCATTCTCTCTCTCTAGGAGGCGCCACTCTTAGAATTCTTTGTTTAACTGGGAGTTAGAGTAGGCTCTGCAGTCTTGGAGTCGGGTCGGAACCTCCGGTAATGTACTTTATTTTCTTATCTTAAGCAGTACTTTCCGATTAATGACAAGTGCATGCACTTTATCTTTCTACTTTATGCACTTATCTTCGTCTCTAGTTAGTTACTCAGAGTTGGTATGTATGCGGCTACATTTATTTGCTAGCAACTTTTCCATTTGGGCATGCCAAGTTCGAGACCCGAGTTGTGGTAAGTTATAATTGATTGAGCTTTGTATACTTGCCGGTGCTATAAGCCTCTCCCAGACTTAGATCTAGGAGTCTGGTTAGCTCTCACCCTCTAGCTAAGGGCGAGCTTTAGTGCTCAAGCTCTATTATGGAGATAGATGCAACACGTTGCTTGAGCACTAGTATAGCGTGACATCTTACCCACGCAGCTCTGGTCGGTAGCCCCTCTTAGTGACAGCATTAGGGAGCCTCTGTATTCCAATCCCATCATTCGGTAAGCCCATAGGCGTTAGCTAGTTGTCGTACGGTTCACCAACTATCTACCCCCATGCCACCTCGGTGTAGTATAGAATTTCACTTGACGCAAGACCATAATTCTGTCTTGATACTTTCGACCTTAGTACGGATAGCTCTGGTATACTTGTAGAGATGGAAGACTGAACCTTAGCCCTCGACTTGTTGTCCTCCTAGCTTAAACTTGAGTTCGCACCAACGGTTCACCATATTATTTGCATCATTTGGAGGTCATATGCAAAAGATATTGGAAATACAAAAATATAGGGCCTGCTGACGTCATCCCTGACGTCAGCAGACCCCTCCGTACCGACCGCAGCAGGAAGGCACTAGGGCGCAACATGTGGTGGCTTCCCATTGGCCGGTTGGGGCGCACGCGGATTGCGATCTGCGGGAGCGGCCGCCAGCCACTCCCCGCGCGACACGTGGCGGCCGCTGGGCACACTCTCACGCGCCCGCACGTGGGAGCGCTCGGCCGGCCCGCTCGCTCAGTCCGCGGGACACGTGGCGGCCAGGGAATGGGGGGCGCTGCGGTTTTGACCAGTTCGACCGGTTTGCTGCCCGTTTTGACACAGTTTAGCTTGCAAAACTCCCGGTTCAAGCTTCCAATGGCCGGTTCGGGCACTTAGGGTCCGATTCTTCACCGGTTTTCGATGCCAACACATGCACAAAACTGTTACCGACCTATCCAAGTTAGTTGGCAGGACATGTGGCGCCCAAAGAGTAGTTGGAGGAGGAATCTTGCATGTAGGAACTAGGAATATTCCCTCCTCCTCCACCTATAAATAGAGAGGCACCCCCCTCACTCTCACATGTACGATTCACCATGTGAACTCTCTTTCTCCCTCTCTAGGAGGCACCCCATGGGAGGTGCTTCCATTGTGAAATCAGTTTTTTGTTAGGACTTAGAGAAGGTCTGCTGTATCGGAGTCAATCGGAAGTATTCGGTAATGTATTTCATTTGCTTATCTTGAGCATTACTTTCCTATTGACAAGTGCAAGTACTTTATCTTTCTACTTTATGCACTTTATCTTCTTCTCTGTTAGTAACTCAAGTGGTGTAGTTGCATTTTCCTTTTGGTCCACCAGTTCGAGGCCTGAGGTGTGCTAAACTAGAATTGATTGATCGTTGTTATGGTTGCCGGTGTTACAATCCAACCTATACGCTAGGCTCTGGTTAGTTCCTCTCCTTCCATCCTCTCCACGCAGATTTGCTTGGTAGCCCCACTCGGTGACAGCGTGTGGTGTGCCTGTGTAGTCCAGGCCCGTTCGTTCGGGAGGCCCGTAGGTGATAGCCGGGTCCTCTTTCGGGTGTCAACTATCTACCCCCTGACCCCTCGAGGGTGCTGGAATTTCGCTCGACGCAAGTTCATAACTCTGTTGAGATCCTTTTGACCCTTAGCACGGATAGCTTTTGTATGCTGGCAGAGATAGAAGACCATACCGCAGTCCCTGTCTCGTTGTCCTCCTAGCTTTACCTATTTTCTTGCCAACGGTGCTTGGCTTGTATCTCATGGTGCTTGGTGTCAATCGTTCCTAGCTATCGGTTGACAAGAATGAGTAGTAATAGCTGGATGAATGATACTTTGATATCTCTATCTTAATGCTTCCCTGTGGATAAATACGATACCTTGGAATACTCCCGGGTGAAAGGCTACAGCGGTCTCTGTGAGCTTGCGGAGTAAAATCCAGCATGTTAAGAGCCGCCAACAGCTATGACACCAGTTTTTAGGCCCAAAGGCCTTCTATGCCCTAGGCTTGCTCAGCCACCTGCTTGGCCAACCCTAGACCTATCTTTTGTATATATTGAGCATCCTTCATTAGGTTTTGGATTGGGTTTTGCTTACATTATTCTGCTTAGACAGTTTCTCTGTTGATCGGTTTGTGGAACCCTAACTTGTGTGCTTAATCGATTCGATTTGCAATTTTAGTTGCATCTACCATGTTCTTGCTTGTGTTCTTCGATTTGCATGTAGGGATAAGCCTTTGTGTTGAGATCAATCATGTGTGCAAGGTTCATAACTAGAGGTGACGTAGCGCTATGATTGTAGGGTTCGAATGGTGTTGATTGGAAGTTGGATCGTGTGTATTTTGTCTCCGCCAAATCAATAGTTATCATAACCTAACAGAAGATTGGGCACCCCTATCCCCATCAAGTGATCCTCCTCTTGTTGCTTCCACATCATATTGTTGCATTTGCACAACATTTTTTCTTGGGGAACTTGATGTGTGCATTATCAACAAGGGGGATAGTTGAGACAAAAATCACCAACCATGGGACTTAGGGGAGATATCATCTACCTTGGCAGAGCGCCAACCTAGGGGAAGTGTTTGCATCATGAAATGGGCTGTAATGCAAGGGGGTTCTGAAAGGAACGTGCCAGGGTATCCGACCCAAGAGGGGGAGGGGGTGAATAGGGTCGCTAATCGCTCTTCTAAAACCTAGGGCTATCTAGTGCATAAGATAAACCTATTTCACCCTACACATACTAATTAAGTCTAAGGTTTATCTATGCGCTTTCTAACTTACCCAAAAGATAACCTAGATCCAAACCTAATCAAACTAACTAGGAAATCTAAAGGCACACAAGAGAGTAAATGCGGATACATAAATGGGGTGAGTAAAGAGGTAATGGCAAGGGGATGCAACCTCCCGAGGAGGCACAAAGATTTAACGTGGTTCACCACTAAGGGCTACATCCATAGGCTCGCCACCAAAGGCATTATCCGAGCCGGGCACCAAGATTCTTCCGATCACATCTTGCGCTCGCCACACAAGTCCCACCGCAAGCAAAGGCTAAGTGCCACCAGGCCACCAAGGCTTAGCCACCACCACCGCCTCTCTTGGTCACAAGGTGCTGGATGCTTCACTATGGAGTTTGTAGGGTCTCCTTATCCCCACATAAGTTGTCGCAACCACTCCACACCAAGAAGGAGGGTCTAGCAATGAGTACAAGTGGCTTGACCACAGCCAATGCTTCTCCTCTAACTCACGCAGGAGCTACTCTCAAGAAAGTGTTCGCAAGCTCACTCTCTTTAAGCTCTAACTAGCTTGAATGATACACTAAGCTCTCATATAGTGGTTGCAGTGATGAATATGCTTGGAATAAACCTCTATACTTGCTCTCAACTTCAGTGGCTCCAACTCACTTGAAATGGCTGGGTGGGGTGGCTTATATAGCCCCTAAACATGAACTAGCCATTGCTCCAATGGGTTGCTGATGCAGAGTAGACCGTACTATACGGTCTATACAATTTCCATAGACCAGACCATACAGTCCGTTCACTTTTCCAATGGACACTGAATTCTTGCGTCACTGTATTTTGGTCTGATATTTAGGACGGTCTGTTGGACCGTACCATACGATCTGTTGATCACTAGAATTCTCCCAAGGTACTCATCCTCAGCTTAAATAGGACGGTCCATGGATGGTCTTCACAATTGTACCATATGGTATGTTGTAATCTTTCATAGCTTTAGTCTTCACACCCTCAGCCAACATGGTACGGTTTACAGTCCGATCTTCTAGACCGTACTATACAGTCTGTGTAATCTTGGTCACTTCCACATCTTCACTGCTAGAATGGTACGGTCTATTCAATCTCATTGAGACCGTAGCATATAGTCCATACAAATTGCATGTCTTTAGCTTGTCAACCCCTTCGGGAAACAAGGTCCGTCCGATAGGACGATCTCATAGACCATACCTTCTGGTCTAGACCATACCATTAGGGTGGCCCTTCGGGCCTTGCCTTTGGCTTTTCTTCTTCTTATCCCTTGGACCTAAACACCTGAGAATATACATCTAGACACGTTCATCGGTCCAAGTGTTGGTTGTCAATTAATCACCAAAATACAACAATGGAAATATGTCACATGAGGCCATTTTCCTTACAAGTTGGAGCTTTAGCATGCCCTTTTGGCTAGCTGTGTTGAGCCTTGCCTCTTTGTAGAGGATATAGTCCTTTGTTTCTAGCATGACTGTGTTGGTCCCTGCCTCATTCTTGAGGGGTCATGCTTTGTTGATCGACCGCGTTTAGCAATTACCCTGGGCTGACCTTTTGGCTTTGTTTTTGTTCACTAAGTGTCCTCATTTCTGCCATTGCTTGGCTTTTCCACACATAAGTGGATTTTCTTTGTTTTTCTTTCTTATGTTGTTCTTTCTTATGCTTTTATTTTCATTATCTTTCATTTTAGGTGATTGGTGAGGTTGTTGGCAAGGCACTCATCAAGGAGGATGTTGAGGGACTCAAGTGTACCAAGTTTGGTCTTTCGCCCTGGCTACGACGAGTGCTTTTCAACCACTAAAGCCCTACTGATTGATTAATAGTCCTCCTAAATGTGAACTGGAGGAAAGCCCTCTATAATGTAGTGAGAGGTGGCACCAGAGTGGATTTATTGTGTCAAAACCCTGTCGAGTGCACTGATAGGTGGCACATGGGGTACTTGGGTTCGTGCATGGCTTCCGATGGATATGGAGTCAAGGCAAAATCTTGGTGGGCCCTAAATCAATCACCTACCCAAAGTGAAGCCCATTATCATTTCTCACTTCCATCGTCAAAAGATGGGTGGGGCCAAGATCGTTTCCCAATTCTATCATCAAAAGCTGGGCAAGGATCGTTTGCTAGTTTCACTGTTAAAACAAGGGGCTGGTTCCCAGTTTTGCCAAAATCGGAAGTTATCCAAATGGAGCGACTACTGGACACGTGGAGGACATCGGGATATTGCTTTGAGGAGAGGAAGGTCAACGACATTATCATATTCATCTATCTGAGTTACACTGTGTGTTTTCTAGCTCCTATGGGCATCTTAGATTGTATGTATCTTTGGGGGCAGTTTACAAAACTTCCAAGTAAAGGGTCGAACTATAAATAAGAGGGTTGTTGCCATTTGCAACCTCTTGAGCAGAAATTAGGGTTTGCTTAGGTCTCTAAGCCTAGGTTTTCTTCCTCCAAGCAAGGTGCTTCAAGCCTAAGTTATATTATAGTGATCTAGACCCAATAGAAGAGGGTAGGAGAGGTGGTAGCTTGGTAACGAATCCATCTTGCAATTTTAGATCTTGAGGCCCTTTAGACCATCTAATTGATGTGATTTCGTCTAGCTCTTGTTTGCCTTGTTCCACCCTTTCTTGTTTGGATCTTGTTCTCAATCTTTGGTTTTTGATGTGTTTGTGTTGTGGCCATGGTTGGATCCTTCTTTTGGTGTGGTTTCAAACTACTAGGACGTGGCTGGATTGTGGTTTTCTTGCTCAAAATCCTTGGTTCCATGAGCTTCCCCGAGTTCTTGTTCTTCCGTTTGTTCTTCACATCTTGAATAGTCAAATTAGTGGAGAATCATGAGGTTTTAGGTTGGAATATTGTGTGAATAGATTCTCCATGGCATAGACAATATCCACGTAATGTTATGTGAGGTTTAGGGATCATTTGTGCGAGATTCAGATCAAGTTTTGTGGATTTCTGAGCTGTTTTCTTCACCCAAACTCAGGCTGCATTTTTCTTGTACACACCACACTATTCGGTGGTGTGCACACCGGACCGTCCGGTGCTTGGTGCAATGAAGAGTTTATGAGGTCCATCCACACCCCATTGTTTTTGTACGCATCGGAGCGACTGGTGTGTGCATCGGACCGTCAAGTTCGTTTCAGTGTGCTTGGGCAATCTCCCTATCTATTTTGTCTTGTGGTGTCCACCAAACAATTCGGTGGTTCTGTCAGACCATCTGGTGCTTAAACACCAGACCATCCGTTGCGTACTACTAGGAGCATGTTCGCTCGTTTTGTGTCATTTTCGATCTATGTTTGAGCAAGTGCTTCAGTGTGGCTTGGTGTCCTAGGGTTGTTACACCTCTATGCTACGTGACCTTGCACTTTTGAGAAGAGGGGGCTTTCGTTGTCACGAAAGTTTTTAGGCTCGACCTATTCACCCTCTTTAGGTCGTCTTCTTGGTCCTCAAAGCCGTTGACCCCCACAATTAGATTGAAATAAAATCTCAAATATACAATAAGATCATGATGCATGATTCACACATGTGTGCTTGGGACTATTATATTTTGGACTCATATAAATGGCACGTCTGATCGTGGTTGGTGACATGGTTTAGGAGTCCTATGGTTTTCCAGAATACATGTCGAATATTTGATGCCTGGAAGTGGTTTATAAATAGGTCCCTACTCTCTAGCTAGCCTCGTTATGCATTGTGAGCAGTATCATGGAAAAGACAGAGGAATAGGGGGTAGAACTTATAGCCCACAAAACCATACACTTCAATCACATAGGATGAATTACAACTAAGGCACGGTTCATGTGAGTTACCACTGAGGCATGACTCAGCATGGCACCTGTCAAGCAGCGGATTGAACCTTGAGAATTATAATCCTCTGTCCTCTTTAGTTTGTGCTTCCTACTTTAGAGGTATAATGGAATTCATACTTGTTGCAAACTAAATTTATTGGTGTTAAGATACTATAAGATATTTTAAATAAATCCTCACACATTCAGTTATTTTATATTTGCATAATGAATTGCTGAGCAAATTGTATACTTGTTTGCTGAATTGTTAATTAGTTTTTTTTGTATAACTGAATATGACTAGGAAGACACATAAATATGATGAATACAATACTCCATTCTAGGAATGCTCTGAATGGGGAATGCCAGAGAACTTGTTTTTCCCAATCATCCCATTCAAGCAACAAGGACATTCTGGCTGCTCAGAAATATTTTCCCATTTTCAACTCTGTGCTTTCCATGATGTGTAGTTAATTCGAGCTCTTGTCCTAGGCCCCAGCGCAACCCAGACCTGCTAATGGTCCCAAATCCAGCCTAACTCACACCAAGGTAATGTGCTGTAGTGCTTTATTTCAATCCAAACCACTCTACCACTTCATCTCTCTGAACTCAACCAGACCAGCCTACAAGTAAAACGAAACCAAAACACACCAAACCAAAGCTCTCCAACCGGTTCCAACCAGATTTTTCCCACTGACTCTAAGCTCCAGGCTCCATCGTTCTACCGTAGGTACTAGAAAACGCAGCTGCCGTCCGTCCGGTCCACCATGGAGGAGGCCGGCGCCCTTGGGAGCGATGGACACGAACAACAACATCTGCGGCAGCACAAGCAGACAACAGCAGTGGAGCCCTGGTGGCGAGATCCTCACAGCAGGTCACGAACAGTTGCCCGGCCATCGGCACTCGGTAGCGCCATGGCCAGGGGGCTTTGCCCATGCAGCGCAGCGGTGGCGTCAGAGCCCCCGAGGGCCTCACATGAGGCTCTGCCTGCTCCGGGACAAACAGGTCGCCGTCGGGCTCAAGCGAGCGGCCACCACAGGCCGCTGCACTCCTCTCGGCGCCGGCGCCGCCGCGGCCCACCCTTCTCCTCCCCTCGTGGCCGCCGCGGCAGCGGCACCTTTCGGGCACCCACCGCCGTCCTCGCCTCAGCGTCCGGCACTGCCTGCTCCCCAGCGGCGGCGGCGGACGACACCACACAGAGGAGGGCTGTGCTCGAACGGGATTCGATGGAGAAGAATGCAAATGGTTGAAACCCGCAGAAAACTGAACCAGTCTGTTCTACCGCAGGTGCTGGACCACACCACACCACTGGCCTTCTTAGTCTATTTTCTACCGAAACATGTTGGCCCATGAGCAAAACCAACCCAGAAAGAGCGGTTTGACCCAAACCGTTACCAGGTTTAGCGCAACCTGATCAAGAATAGTCCACACACCAAACAAACTGAAGCATGTTCATTTGTGTTTCATAAAGCCACAAGCATTTCATTTCAAGCCATCTTTCGGAGACAACCCAAGTAGCTGGGGTCAGTGTGTTGCCACCAGCTGTCGAGCTGGGCTCCTTGTTTGCTGGAGGAAAACCGATCGTCATGTTGCAATGTACTTGTGCACTGGGCAGGATGATAATATTCTGTGGATCATGTCTTGTTATGTACCATCATCATGATTCATATCTGTCGCAAATACTGTTGCAGAAAACAACAGTGCCGACCTCTGTGAGACGGAAGCATCAGGCAGCAGTACACCTGTTGTTGCATAGATACTTAGATATACATTTTCGTATTAAGATATGTATGCCGACCTCTGTAAGATGGAAGCATCGGGCTGCAGTACACGTGTTGTTGCATAGATATACATGTTCACATTAAGATATGTATGCTTAACTAAAAATCAATCCAAAAACCACAAGCCGCCTATCTATAGGAGGAAAAAGAATTAAACCCTCTAAAACACGGCTCAAACTGTTCGCATTTCATTTGTGAGAATATTCTCTATTTGCTTCGAAAAAAATTTCCTATTCTGAGAAATTTTCGCCTTCTGTATCTTCATCTGCTTTAACCTTTTTTTATTTTCCACCATTTTCGTTAATTTGGCTATTAACATGTCATTATGTTGGAGAAATGAGAGTCTGCTTGTTTTGTGCGGTGAGGATGCTGTTGTGCGGGTGTGTAGGCCACCTGCGGCTGGCCATCTCACGCGGCTCCGCGCCGCCCCTTAATCGAGCGGTCAGTTTTTCTCCACTATACACTTTCTTACCACTGTCCACTCACATGGTGGTCTATCGTGGATGAATTCTTGCCACTAAGCCGTGCCACCAACCGCCGCTCTCTAACCATGGCTTGATCTAGGGTTTCAATACGGAGGGCGAGACCATGGGTTTCAATATGCGATGTGGTGGGTGGGAGTAGAAGGATAGCGGAGACCATGAGTGGCCTGGCTGCACACACACGTGGGAAACGGCCACTTATAAGCAAAGATATTGTATTCAATATGTGAAATTATTTAAATTTGAGGGCCCCAAATGATAAATTTGATGGGCTCAAGAATTCTAGTATTGTCGAAAGACTTTTTGATAAAAAAAATTACTACTCCCTCTTGTCATTAATATATGACTTTTTAGTTTAAAATTACACTAAAACGGCGTATATTAATGGGAGGAGGTAGTTAAATTGATAGGGGAGGAGATTTCCAAAAAATCAATTTATTTGTTTTTTTTTGTCAAGATTGGCATTAATCATCATATTCATTGGTCCTTTTCTAATTTTAAGCAAAATTAAATAACTTTATTCGAAAACATTGGTGTACTGTGATGGAGATGCAATCTATCATTGAAGAGAGGTCAAATATTGTGACGATAGAAAATGCTACCCAACCACTAGGTATCTCACTGTCAAGATTTTACCCTGTTGTGATTACAAAGTTTATGGCCAGAGAGTCTAAAACGTGAATAGATGCATGCGGGCACAACAAGAATCAACCCAAATCAAACTTCAGATCACCAGATCCCATCTGGTCACACCAAAAAGAAATGTGTGGTGAAGCGCTGAAAGCTATCAGCGATGGTGAGTCTATGTTTCCTCAGAAATATTTTTTTTTGAATACAGCAATTTATGTAATGCAAAATATTACAAATATACCACTATTTTGATTGGCCTTCTGATTGAAATATGTGCAAGTCAACTAGTGAATCAATCATGTATAGTTACATCATGAATGTTTCAGTGGGTGAGATATATTGCCCTCCCAGTGGATAAAGTCTGCTGTATTTGTTTCCGAGGGTCGGTTGTAAATTTAAACGATCAAGCGCCATAATAGGCGATATGGACTATGGATAAACAGTCTGCTGTTTTGCCCCTAACGAGTACATAGTGAACTATTCTTCTGCTTTTACAATTCAATTATTATATGTATAAGTGCTATATCCACCTTTGAACCACATGAAGTTATATCCTATAACCAATTCCATCGGTTTTTTGTGTGCATAATTTCGATTTTCTTTGGTAATGCGTAGGTTTTATTGGGGGCTTGCATAGGATCTAATCATATCTGCTGTCTGCTCCCACAGTTTCAAAGACAGTCTAAACTGATGACCCATATGCAAGTTCTCATGCTCATGTATATTTCTGATTATGTTTACCTGGAAATAGTTTCTTCACAGGGAAGATGCATGCACAACCAGCATTTCAGTCCCAAGTCCCCACCAAACCACTAGGGATCTCCAATAACCTAGCCATATCATTCACTTTCGCTGTGCAACCCAGGAAGCATCTTGATCGACTCCACATCTCCGTCGACACTGGATCTAATGTACCCTTGCCTGGCTTAATCAGTCATGCAGTGCACACAAGCAAATGTCGAAACGCATGGGTTTACGTATAAATTATAAAAGCTCGTAAACAGGTCCATAAGAATGATTCATATCTACGAAGCTGCATCTAGCCTACTGAGGAAAACGACAAGTATTGCTAGGCCCATCCCTGTCACTGGATCTTCCTCTGCAATCAGGCCACCAACAAGAGTTCAAGAAGCAGCATTATTAGGGGGGGCCAAGTGCCCAAGCCCCCACATGCACCCACAGAAGGCTATCAAGTAGTATCCACACGACAGCAATCACATCTTTGATGCAAACCACACATTATGTTCATACATTCACAGTCCTTCCCCCTTTTATAGACTGACAAAATACAACTCATTCAGGCAACATGAAGAAACATATAAATGAGTTTGTAGAGGCAAGCACACAAAGATAAGTACACAACATACTCAATATACTCACTATGCTTGATACTGACCAGCCAACAGATTCTGACTTTCTTTCTCTTTATTTATTTCGCTATAACTCCAGCACCAAATCTGCATCCAGTCAGAGCAAAGAGTAGTTCAGGCAGTGCTGTACAAGAAGGCTGGTTGCATCGTGGACACAGTAGAAATGAATTGATAGCGGATTCTTTGCCGGTAACAGTATGGAAGTCTCTCTATCAAGACTGCATTTTGAGACTGCAAATTATTTGTTGATTAGGATAAATATATCCAGTGCTGTGATAGCAGCTTGCAAGTTCTATGGATCAGGAGTCGGAGACGTGGATGGTGGATGGGTGAATATGCAGTTATGCACTCACATTCAGCGTCGGTCTTGATCCAGTGGCCGCTCTTGCTGCCATTGAGGTCCTCGTCATCATCGTCGTCGGTGGGAGATGCAGCGCGACCAAAGGAGGAACGGTTGGCGCAGCAGCCGAACCCCGGCGCGCGCTGCTCCTTGCGGCACCTGAGCTTGGACGACGCCGGCTCAGGCTCGTCGGCGCCGGCCCCGCTGCCCCGCTTGCGGCTCTTCTTGGTCAGGCTCCGCGCCAGGGCCGTGCTCTCAGGGTACACTTTCCTGTGGAAGATTTGAAGGATCTGCAAATGAGCAAAATGCTTCTCCATTTCAGAACCCTTGTCAGTGATCATCATCTTTGCACAAAAAAAATCCACGAAATCAAATAGTAGATTCCGGAATGGCACAAATTATATGGAACGTGAAACGAGCTAGCGTTACTGCTTATCTGCAGAATATTCTTCAAATAATAACTTTTTTAACAAATAAATGTATAAAGCGAAGGAGACTAAGGGTTCAATGATAATGATCTCTCAGCTCACGTCGATCGGACTGTTGAACTGGAGGCTTATAGCTCGGATAATGTGACAAATGCAATGAGCCATAAAAGATAACGCTTGACAGGAGATTGCAAACAAAACGCCATCTCAACTCGCTACCCCCACTTCTAACAACAACTTGACTCCTAGTTGGTATGCCAGATCTATAAAATAAGGGAATAATTCATCCAAAGATTGTTGAATCCGATATGGCCGCTCCCTTCCTGTTTTGGATATCGCCTTGATTCCAACAAACGTTTTTTTTAAAATACATAGTATCTTCATCATATAGAGTGTCAATCTAGTTTTTAGGACAAATTAGTGTTAAGGTTAATTGACACATGTCCTCCACAATTTCTACTGATTTTGGTGTATTAAATGGTGATATATAGAAAATAACTACCTAACTAGATTGGCACTCTTTATGAGATAATTCGCAAAAGCTAGATTGACACTCCTCATGGGACAAAGTTAACAGAACCAAATATATTTCCTTGGATGAAGTAGCTACTAGGTAAGAGGAATTAGCTGGTTCCTCTTCCTCCATGCAAGGCAATGTACCTTTCCCTGCTAATTCCATTTTCGGTAAAAGAAGAAAACTTTAACTGCCTAGTGTTTGGTGCAAGTATTCGGCAAAAGAAGAAAACTCTATACTTGCTAAGAGTTGCAAATTTTTGGTGCAACCCAAACCTGCCTAATGTTTGTCAAGAAATTCAATGAACCAAATTTAAAAGTTTGAATAGTTTCCCTAAACAGTGCATGAGAAATTATAATCATGATGATACCTTCTGAAACTTGCTCTTTGTCACCGCTGCACTCGCCGGCGCCCCTTCACCGCCGGCCGCTTTTCCATCCTTCACCTTCCTCTTCTTCATTGTCTTGTGGGCGCCGCCTTTCCCTGCCTTCCCGTCTTCCTTCTCTCCATCGCCGGCGTCATCGCCCTCGTCGACGGCGACGAGCGCCACCTTCTCGTCGGTGAACCGCGTGCGCATGAACAGCTCCCCGAGCGAGGTGCGGCGGCCGCTGTTGCTGTCCCGCGGCTGCTCCATGCGCGACTCGGCGTCGCTCACTGGGGAGCCGAACAGGAAGCCCTGCAGCGGGCAGTCCACTCCCATGGCGAAGCTCACGCGCGCCGACGCCACCAGGTCCCCGGCGGTGCCGCTATTGCGGCCGCCAAGGACCTTCTCCAGTTCGGCGCTCACCAACATCAGGTCGTCCTCCGTGGTCGTGTCGTCGTCCTTCTCGGTGATGGCCTCGACCACGGCGACAGCCTTCTCCACGACGGCGGCCTCTGGCGGCGGCGGGGCGGGGTAGGTGAACGTGGGCGTGGCGGCGCCGTCAACGATGTCTTCTTCTTCCTCATCCACGGTGCCATAGTGGTTATTATCAGCGTTGGAGTCGGCATCAAAGTCGACGACGTCGTAGTCGTTGTCATCTGCGTCCGCTTCCGCGTCTTCAGGGACCGCTATAGCCGCGATGCCTAGAGTGCCAATGGCGAGGAGCCCGCTGGCACCAAAGGTGAAGAGGTCGGTGGACGGCGGCAATGGATGGTTGTTGGTGAAGTCTTCGCCGTCGCCGAAGTATTCGTTGGCGGAGGCGAGGAAGGTGACGGGGTCCGGCGAGGCCAGCCCGGTGATGCAGTTGCATGTCCCACCTGCCGTGACAAATAAATGCAGTAAATTAATGAAGTTTTGTGTTTGAGTTCTTTTCTCACAGAAGTTCAGGTTCGGCTCTTAATTTCTGCTGAACTTGCTTCGCTTCGGCTTGGAAGCAGGAAGGAAGTAGAAGAACCTAAATGTGGTTCGAAATCCCAAAAAAGCCCTCCTTTATATTTTTTTCTTTTGTTCTGAGGGGCTTGAATTAAGAATTTTTTTTGAAAGGGAAAATGGGATTGTACTGTGAGGAATAATATACGAATTCATATTCCACAAAAAAGGGGAAATGCGGATTTGATTTTGAAGTTCTTCCATGAGAGTGAAAAACATAATTGGTTCAATTAGACTAAAGTTTTTTCTTAGGTTACTGTATGGTTTGTACTTTCACAAGGCAACATCCAGCATTTGGATTCTTGTTTTGTTATCCAGCGTATTAGCGTGGGTTTTTTCCGTATAAAAGACACTTAAGTGTCTGAAACTTAGAATCCAGCAAAAAAATAAAATGCAGCAAAATGATAGAGTTGCTGCTTGCGCTTCAAATTTGAGGGGAACAAATCCAGCAATACGTACATTTAGCATTTCCAGGATACTTCATATAGGACAATGTTGCTATTAAGAAATATTATCAACAAAAGATAGGGTTGCTGCTTGCGCCTCAATTGTTGAGCCATACTAAGCTGTAAAGGAATGGCATGTGCCATGTCTAGCCCAGTTTGTCAAATAGCGAAAGTGCAAGGATTTCAGGGATCCATACTGTTTAAACCTAGTGTTCTGAAATGTACTACCATACAATTTGTAGCGAACATGTCGGTCCAACTGGAACGGATTAGGGCGTTACTACAGTGAAGACAGCTTGCTAGCATATTTTTAGCATATATGGTCACCTATCTCACCTATATGGTATATTTATAGCATATTTTTCAAAAATAAAATGAGTTCAACATGCTGATAGACATGCTGCGTGTTGACAAAGGATGTCTACAGCAGAATTTGCAGGTAGATCTGCACAATAGTAATAGTGGATTTTGAAAATAGACGGTCGTCTAGTAGACTTAGCCTTTGCTACGTAAGTATGGTGGATTGGAGGTAACTATCTTTTCTGACTTAGCCTTACTACGTAAGTACGGTGGTAACTATCTTTTCTCGCTACCATGTAGAAAACATCATTGATGTTAATTAACACTTTATAGCTAGCTGTGTTGTCACTGTTGGAGAGATGCCAGCCCTGAGGCACTCACATGTGTTTGGTTGTCGGTGATAGCTATAACGATATGGTAAAACCAGTCCATATTGTGGCCCATACAGTCCTAGCGTGACTCATATACTCCTATGTGCTGTATTGTCAGATTATAATATCTGAAAGATCAGCATGAAAAGGCAGCTTTCATTTCTCCTCCTTATTTTAAGGACAACAGCCCATTTTCCAGTTGAATAAGAAAAATATGTGTATACATTAAATAAGCTGCATGGAGGAAGCAGATCAATGTACCTCCACCGGTGTTGAACTCTTTGAACGCATCATTACTATTCTGTCGTAACTTTCGGTGCATCCAACCGAGGAGCTGAACCATGCATAGGAAAAAATTATCAGACGAGATCATGGACTCATGTTACTGTAGTTTGTGTATAAGAATTTTCTACGGTTGTAAAACTGAAATACTTGTAAAAATGGTTGTGTGTACTTGTAGGAACCAGAACTCATTCCCTTATAAAAAAACTAATTATGTACTGTTGTAATTTAATCCTGGTCCAGTGTTTCATACGCAGATCAGAGTCTGCAGACTTTAGTTTGTTACAACATTTGTCTCAAATACCATAGCATCTATCTGAAACCGCAAAGCAAACGACTCAGAGCAAGGGACTCAAAGGAATGGTTAAGGCTGCATTGATCCGGTATCCATGAACATCATCACTGAATGAAGGACTCAAAAGAAGCAACTGCATGTACAGTTCTAGAAGGAAATCAAATCATTTTTTCCCAATCTACCGAGAGGAGATCCTTTGCCTGAAAACTATGGTAATTATAAACAAAAATTTAGAGATGAGGATGAGTAGAAAAAGGCAGGACTGACCTTCATCTTGGAGACGCTTGTCTAAGCCGGGGAGCTAGAGCTGGACGAAGCATTAATAGACGATGCGGAGGGAAGCTGCCACACGGCCAGAGGCAGAATAGCTGCACTGCAGCTGCAGGAGTGATCCATCAGTCGGCAGATCAAAACATGGAGAAGGCTACAAATGGTCGTGTAGAAGGAAGGTCCCATGTAAGCCACAACCTGCACAAACCGACTCTGTAGCCTTATGTACGACCTCACAAAGCTCTTCAATTTTCTTTAATAAATCAGAACTTGCTGCTGGATTCTATTTTGATGAGTAGCTAGAACCTGTGTGTACGAATCATCTCACCTCTCCTAACCATCAGTCTAGTAAGCCTAAGCATGATATTAGTAGAATTATTATACCAAGTGTGGAGATTATCTCATAATCAAAGCTTCTATCTACGATGATTAATTTGGTACCTACAGCCAACCAATCTAAATAATGAACACATTGGGTAGTTTGGTACGACTCTATATGAGCATGCCACTGCAACCTCTCTGTCCGTGGTCACTTCACTTTCAAATGAACAGGTGTGTGAAGTGGTACTCCTCTACTACTTTCCTCCTGCATACTTTTCTTCATCAAATTAATCATTCATCACTCATTTAACAAAAGCAATTGGTAGCTAGCTATCTAGGAGTTTCGTGGTACGTGAAAATTGAACATGATTTTTCCGTACAAATGACCTTTATAATGAACGTGGAAGGGTGAGTGAACAACTGAACTGAGAGCATCAGGCAAGGATAGCATCAGTCATCCGAGAAAAATCATAGCTAAATTGACGTATCTGTGCATGTCCAGATGTGTCGCAACAAAAACTAGCTGAAAAATTAGCCACTGAACCATCTTAGCAACAAGCTAGCAAATCGATGGGTCAAGGAGGCATGCTGGGCTGATGTACCGACTGACACAACACAATGTATTACCATATCAAATCAGTGACTGGTGTGCATGTCAAACACCTTCTCACTGGTACTAACTGAAGATTCTAAGGAAGCACCACTCATGGCGTGATACAAAAATATAAAACCTCAACGTTTTCATCAAAATTAAAAATATTTAGCCATTCGTCGAATAGCCTCTAACAATAGTAGTTATTGGGTCTGTTAAATTTTCTGAAAATTAAAGAAATAGTCTAAATTGACATATTCTATTTATATTGAATTATTACTAGATATGCCACACAAAAACTGGCCAAAAGATTGAGAGATCAAGGCTGATCATCTTCCTTGGTGATGAGCACTTGTCAACATGTGTGCGTGTGACCCTTTGCTCGTGATTGGCAAGTATACGGGCGTGCAATGGTCGGCGGCGAGGAGTGCCGGGCGAGGCCGTTGTTGTCTAATCCAGTAGTCCAAGGAGTGGAAGGGCATGTGAGGGAGGCGACAGCATGTTGGTTATGGTGTGGATTCTGTATCATAGAGGTGGGAGTTGGCATCGAGGTGACACGTCTTGAAGCCGTAATGTTTGTTGGTCATGATGGACGGGTTGGTAGTTTGGGTCTCAAAACTATCGAGATGGGGTCGGTTGCATGGGTCTGACCTTTGAGGTGCCAAGGGGCAGGGGTCAGACATGGGCCCGCATCGAAGATGGTTTGGCGGTTTTGCTCAAAACCTCCTCTTTCTCCGAGTTTGCAGATTCCACCCAAAACTTCGAACAATTTCCATATTTTTGCTTCAAAATTGTGGGTGTGAGGGTTGGACTACTAATCACGTGGAGAACATCGAATGCAGACATGGAAGCCATAAAGTTCACGACTTCATCGTGGTTGTACGAGTGAGTTTCATGTATCTTTTCAGTTCAGCCCCTTAAGTGCATTATAGTCTTAGGGGTCTTAGTGTTAAAGTGTCAAAAGATCTACTAAAAGAACATGAAAGTGCTAAAACACCTGGCCAAGTAGATTCATGTTGGAATTAAGCATTGCAAAGCTATGGATCATAGAACATGCATAAACAAGAAGCTAAGTCTAAAAGACAAACTTTATTGATCAAACATCAAGGTTTTATCAAAGTAACATAAGAAGTACGAGGATTTACTCGAGATACATCAATAACTTTGAAGCATAGTCGTCGGGATGAACTCGACGAAGAACATGACGAAAGATGAACTCGATCTGCCCTCGGGATGCCTGGGGTCAGCCGACCAGCCCTTGGATCCTGCCTTCTCTTGCTTCCTTCTTTCGACGAGATGTCCTTCTCGCCGAGTTACTTGATTGTAGCCCCCGAACTCTGCCCTAGACTCTCGACTTACAATGAATTGTGGAGAACAATGGTTCCCTCTCCTCTTTGGAGGCTCTATATTTATACTCCGGGGAGAGTCCTATACATGGAAGCTATTAGTTCGGTTCTAAGAGTCCTAAAACACCTAGAACAACTATTTCCAAGTATATACAAGCTTCTGGAAGAGTCCCGGTCATCCATATATTCCTTTGCTTGGCGATGAAGTTTCCTTCCTTTTCCTTCCCGAAATAGGATTCTCCATATTCTGCAGCCTGCAGTATTTCGACCATAACTCCCTCATCAGAAGTCCAAATAAGCCAAACTCAGACTGTAAATTGTAGAGCTCGAAGAGATCTACAACTTTGGTACTCAAACATTCTTCATTTGACGTCGTTAAGGTCTCCAAATTGGGCCCACAAGTTGCTGCTGTCATGAATTCCGAGAATATTTCAGGATTTAGTCCTCCAAGTAATCTTCATCTTCTAGAAACTTCTTATTATTGGGCTTTTATTCTTCAATTGGGCTTCAATTAACTCTTATTCCAAAGCTTGCTCATATTAGCATAAATCCTATCTCCGAGAAATCTTTAAAATTATATCAATTATTCCCTATTTTTCTGCAAAAATCAATATTGCACAAAAACAAAGAGCATTCTCGGAAACAGGGTTATTTGTTAGCAAAATAAGGCTAAATCATAAGATTAACTCTTGAAGAGATATAAAATTATATAAAAATAGAGCATAATTTTCGTCTAAATCTTGTGTCAACAACATCCCCATACTTAGATCTTGCTAGTCCTCGAGCAAAAAGATCGATAAAGAACTCAACTAAATTTAAGCAAATTCTAAATCATTACTTCTCAAAAATAATCTTACCTTAAAAATCACTCAAATCATAATATGGGACTTTAAACTAACTTTCATGCATAGAGATCCCCACAAAAATTATCAAAGTCAAACGAATCATAGCAATACCAAAGTTTTCTTTCGAAATTATCAGAGAGTGTTTTTGAAAAATAATAAAACTTCAAAAGATCAAGAAATTACTTATCCCTTTTGTCAAGCTCTCAAAAAGGCACTCTTTATAAGTGGTTATCCTATAAAAATTCCACTCTTTTTATCTCATCTCACAGGAATATATGAGGAGCTTGGTAAAGGTTTAGCAAAGCTACTCATTTTATTGTCTAATTAAGATATCTCTCTAAAGATCATTCAATCAACTTAAATTATCTTGGTCATCGAAATAAGAGAATAAATATTTATATAAAGAGACAAGGAAAAAGAAGATATAGATATTGGACATGTGCAATAATAAATGAATTGGAATAAATTCCGAAATTTGCACATAGTTGGAAAAGTGAAAGTTTTTGCTCATTACACTAATAAGACGATAAGATTTCCTTTCTACCTTTCCAAAACTTTCCTAATTCTACCTTTTTCTCTTCCCCTTTCTCCTTTTCCTAATTCCACTATCTCTCTTCTTTTTTTTATTTCGACTACTTGGTCATTTTTTCTCCTTCTCTCTTCTTTTTTCTCTTTTTTTATTCTATTTTTTTAACTTGGCGCCACACCTATATATATATATATTATTTTTTCTCTTTCTTTCTCTCTCTTTTTCTATTTGGCACCATAACCTCACCCTCCTTTCTCTCCTATTTATAAATTTATAAACTTACTCAATAAACTAATGAGCAAAAACTTTACTTATATAGGTAAACATAAATAACGAGATAAAAGGGTTTAACGGATAAAAGAAATTGCTCTAATGATATAAGCAATTGGAAAATAATATAGGCTAGCAGAAGATGAAATGTAGACGACCAAGATTATTCAAGAGATCAAAATTTCTAAAGGGATCAAACTTAACTAAACTCACATGAGATAACTTGCTTATAGACTGGCTTTTATAAACTAAGCTCTACTAGGAATTTTGACTCTCTCTTAACAAAGGGGTGTAAAACTTGATCAATGAAGAGAGGTTTTAAGAAAAATTAAATACACCTCTAATCTTTTTCTTAATCAAAAACTTTGGCAAAGCTATGAAACATAATCCTCTAATAAAGATATGAGTTATGCATTACTAATTAATCTAGTAATCTCCACATTAATCAAATCATGAAAATTAAAACAGGATTAAATATCAAAGTAAAAATAAAGAACAAACTTAAATAAAGCGAGACCAATATTCAATCTCACACTTTAATATATATTTTAAAACCGTTACATAGACTCAATTAAGACATGAATATAAAAGATAACAACTCTAAATAAAAACTCGTTAATAAAGACTATATATATATATATAACTTATTTATTCTAGACGTTTTATCAAATGATTTATTTATGAATGGGGAAATTCTACTAACTTCCCCACACTTAGACTAAGCAAAGACTCCTAATCCTTATCATCATACTAGTGCTCCTCATCCACTGGATCATCAAGAGGATCATTTCTGATTGCACGATAAACTTCATATGGATCCTCCTCTTCGTCCCCGGTTGGAGAAAAGCTTGTTATCCTCCTCCTTCTTGTTTTGTCACGTGGTCCCAGATAGAATAGAGAGTGTTGCTTTGCCTCATACATGTAGCTTGAAGAGACTCAACTTGCTCCTTCAGGTTGATGATAAATTCAGTGACATCCTTGCGAGTTTTCTCTATTCTTTCCTCAAGTCTTCCCCCTAAGTCTTCAATCATTTCAACTATGTTGGTGCTTTTAACCATGTTGGCATAAATGGCTTCTCTACACACGGGGCAGCAGTCCACTTCATCTGTTCCTCCTATGTGATAGGTGTTGAAACGAGGAACGAGATAGATGGAGCTTACTTCCTGTAATCTTGGGCCTTCTCTATGGTTGCTCTCCATGGATTGATCTTGACTAGAGTTGATTGTACCTCCCAAGCTTACTGATGATTCCTGATAGTCGACTTTTGGCATCCCTCTAATTTTTCTGGACCTCTTATTCTTCATCTCCTTCGGTTGAATAGATAGCTTCGCTAAATTCCCTGAAATTCCATGCTTTCTGACGAAACTACGCACCCTCGCCTCTTCCTCGTCATCAGAGAAGACAACTTGTGAAAAACTGCGATGAGATCCGTGAAACAGGGGGCTGGTCGGCCGAGCCTGCCCATCTTGGTCGGCCAACCAAGCCTCTTCTTGCTTTGACTCGTCCTCCCTCTTCATGAGCTGGCTCTCCATTGCTTTAGAACTTGTTGTGGTTTGGATTGGTTGTATTTGGAGTTGATGTCTCAAGGCTAGGGTCTGCGCTTGGCTTTATACTCCGGAGATTCGACAGGATTAGGAAACAAAACAAGGATTCCGATCCGAACTATACCTCAATCTGGTATGGAAATCATCGGAGACTTCGCTAGCAAAATTTGAATAGAAACCGACTCGGAAAACTCCATGGTCGGCGTTCCTGGGCTCTCTAGTCGGCCAACCTGGGCCTCCCCTCTGGCCTATGGGCCCTAGGTTTTGCCGGTGATTTTATTTCCTAATTTAAAATATATATACAAAGAAATTTTTTGAAAAACACGAAACTAACCGTGATGATCTATATACAAGGGTACAAAGGCTATGGATAACTAGGGATGATGGTCATGGTAACGGACTTTTACTTCCTTGAACTCATATGTATCAATATAATTAATCTCAAATCTGTCCTCTTCGATGAATACCTAGAGTCTTTGACCATTGACCATAAATCGATTCCCTTCCAAATCCATAATAGTGACTGCTCCGGTAGGTGATACATCATGTACTATATAAGGTCCACCCCATTTACTTTGTAACTTTCCTTTTCCAAATAATTTGAATCTTGAATTGTAAAGAAGAACCTTATCACCTTCCTTAAACTCTTGCTTCTGGATTCTCTTATCAAACCATCTCTTAACCCTTTCGTTATAAATACTGGCATTATGATAAGCTTGTAATCTTGCTTCATCAAGGGTACTAAGCTGAATCCTTCTCTTGATTAAGGCGGCGTCTAAATCTAGGTTTAATTCCTTAATTGCCCAATAAGCTTTGTGCTCCATCTCTACTAGCAAATGACAAGTCTTTCCATAAACAAGGTGATAGGGTGTCATTCCAATAGGGGCTTTAAATGCTGTCCTATACGCCCAGAGAGCATCATCAAGCTTCTTTGCCCAATTTTTACCACCTTTAATCACTGTCTTTTTAAGAATATTTTTTAATTGTTTATTTGACATCTCTGCTTGACCATTTGTTTGTGGATGATAGGCTGTAGAAACTCTATGCTTGATTCCCATCTTTTCCAAATAATTGAAAAATTCTTTACCAATAAAATGTGATCCTCCATCTGAGATAATTACTCTAGGGACTCCATATCTTGGAAAGATATTATTCCTAATCATTTCAATGGATTCTTGTGTAGATGCTTTTCTACAAGGTATAGCTTCTACCCATTTCGAAACATAATCCACAGTCACCAAAATAAACTCATAACCATGTGAATTCTCAAATGGTCCCATAAAATCCATTCCCCAAACATCAAATAAATCAATTTGTAGATTATATGTGAGAGGCATCGAATTTCTAGAAGTTATATTTCCAGACCTCTGACACTCAGGACAAGAAGCGACAAATTTCCTTGCATCTTCATGCATTCCTGGCCAATAAAACCCACTCCCCCATATCTTAGCTTGGGTTCTGAAATGTCCATGATGTCCCCCATATTCCGCAGAGTGGCATTTTCTTAAAATTTCCTCTCTTTCCTCTGCTAGAATGCATCTTCTAAGGACTCCATCAGATCCAAATCTATATAAGTAAGGAGCATTCCAATAAGACTTCTTTGCCTCAGCCAGAACTTTTCTTTTAGAATTATAGTTGAGATGCGGTAGTGGTTCTCCTCTTATGGCTCTTATAACATCTCTCATCCATGAATCCTTATCTAGAACCGCATAAAGAGTGTCGTCTCTTAAGGCATCTTCAATTGGTGGGCCACCCTTCTCATGGTTCATTCTAGATAAATGACCCGCCACTATATTCTCAACTCCCTTCTTGTCTCTGATTTCTACATCGAACTCTTGTAGCATTAATATCCATCTAATCAGACCAGGCTTTGCATCCTTTTTGGTAGGTAGGTACTTGATAGAAGCATGATCAGTGTAGACTATAACCTTTGAATTAACTATATAGGATCTAAATTTCTCAAAGGCAAAAACTACCGCTAGCAACTCCTTCTCTGTAGTAGCATAATTTACTTGGGCCTCATTAAGAGTTTTGCTGGCTTAATAAATGGCATGTATTTTTCCGTCTTTTCTCTGCCCTAGCACAGCTCCTACTGCATAGTCACTTGCATCACACATGATTTCAAAAGGAAGATTCCAGTCTGGTGGTTGAATGATCGGTGCACTGATAAGAATTTCCTTAATCTTTCTAAAGGAAACCTCACATTCTTCGGTGAACGCAAATGGAATATCCTTCTGAAGCAGATAAGTAAGTGGCTTAGCTATTTTTGAAAAATCCTTAATAAATCTCCTATAGAATCCAGCATGTCCAAGAAAGCTTCTTAGAGACTTAATATCAGTGGGTGGTGGCAACTTTTCTACCGTCTCTATTTTGGCTTTGTCTACTTCAATTCCTTTCTCGGATATGACGTGTCCCAACACAAGTCCTCTTCTAACCATAAAATGACACTTCTCCCAGTTTAGCACTAAATCAACTTCTTCACACCTCTTAATTACTTTCTCTAGATTCCTTAAACAGTGGTCAAAACTTGTGCCATGAACTGAGAAATCATCCATAAAAACTTCTATAATATCTTCGATAAAATCTGAGAAAATTGCCATCATACACCTGTGGAAAGAAGCTGGTGCATTACATAGACCAAAAGGCATTCTCCTATAAGCAAAGGTTCCATATGGACAAGTAAAAGTGGTCTTGTGTTGATCGTCTGGATGAATAGGGATTTGAAAGAAACCAGAATATCCATCTAAATAGCAAAAATGGGTATTCTTCGCAAGTCTCTTTAGCATCTCATCTATAAAGGGTAGAGGGAAGTGATCTTTCTTAGTGGCTTTGTTAAGCTTTCGGTAATCGATGCACATCCTCCAACCAGTCACTGTCCTTTGTGGGATTAATTCATTTTTCTCATTTTTAACTACGGTTAAACCTCCGTTCTTAGGCACACAATGGACCGGGCTCACCCACTCATTGGTCGGTAATGGGTAGATAATTCTGGCGTTTAAGAGCTTGATTACTTCCTTTTTCAATACAGACCTCATCTCGTTACTCAACCTCCTTTGATTGTCAACCACTGGGTTGTGATCTTCCTCCATTGGGATCCGGTGAGTACAAAATGCTGGGCTGATTCCTTTTAGATCTGCTAGAGAATAACCAATTGACTTCTTGTGCCTCCTTAACACTACCAGCAGCCTCTTCACTTCTTCTGGACTCAGCTCATCACTAACGATTACTGGGTAGGTTTTATCTTCTCCCAAGAATTCATACTTTAGTCCATCAGGTAGTGGTTTTAACTCTACATCTGGTACCTCATGTTGATTAAGGTCACCTAGTGGCTCTACTGGAATGTCTCGGGTTTCTTTAATATTTTATTCAAGTTGATTAGTGGCAATGGTTGTTTCTTCGGAGAAGAAACCTTCTTCTTCTCCTTCTAAGACTAGATTTAAAGGCTCTCTAAAAGCATTTATATAATTAATACTCTCTATTTCTCTATATCGGGAGTAAGATTAATTGGCACTTTAGATGCCGGTAGGAAATCAAAGTCATATTTTAAACCATTAATGTTAAGTGTTACTTTTCCTTTTTCATTATTAACTACAGCATTAACCAACTTAAGAAAAGGTCTACCAAGGATTAAATTAACATTATCATCATAGACATTAATTACATAAAAATCAGTTGGTATAATATTATTAGCAAAGTTAACTTCAACATTTTTAATTAAGCCTACAGGTTTAATTATTTCATCACTAGAAAGTTTAATCTTAAGATTAGTAGAAACTAAGCATGGTTTATTACATAACTTAGAATAAAATTCATAGCTTATCGTACTTACCTGGGCCTCCATAGAGCAGTGTATGTTGTTGAAGTCTTCTTTGTTGATGGAGCATGAAATACCAGTTGAAGATTCCTCCGTCGGTAGCTGGATGATAACCTCTTCAGTAAGTGATGACTCCAGCTTGACTCCGATTACTCGCTTCACTTCAGAGACAAAGTCACTATCCAGTTCCTCTTCTTGGAATAATTTCTGCAGCATCTCTCCTATATCTTGGCTATCAGAATTCTTCCTTAGTGGTATTTCTGGTGGAAATAGCTCTTCTTCCTCTACTAAATCTTCTGGCGGGAGTGGTCCTGCACACTTGAGTGTATCTCCAAAATCCACTGGCATCCAGCTCATTCTCTCGAACTCTGTCAGAGGCTTTGCACTAGCAAGACTTCTATAATCTGTACTTTTGATTTCCTCTTGAGGTGCAAAACTTCCAAACTCTTCCTCGTCAAATGCATATGACACTGGAGTCTTCTTGATAGGTAATTGATCTTCAAAAACAGCTGGTGTAGGCGCCATGTGCTCCTCTACTGGTTCCTTCACTTCACTGTCTTGTCTCTCTTTGTTCTCCTTGCAAGTCATGCAGACATCTGACAAGATCTTGTTGGCTTCACTCCATGTTCTACTGATCAGTGATCCTCCTGCGCATGTGTTCACATACACAAAAGCTTCTGATGTTAATCCATAGTAGAAGATCTGCTTGTACATTTCTGGCGTGAATCCGAGTGGTGGTCCTTGCATCATCATTTCTTGGAGTCTATCCCAGGCTTCACTGATGTCTTCATTCTCCCTCTGCTTGAATGCCCAAATTTCCTTCCTTAGCTTGTGCACTCGAAGTGGACAGAAGAATCTTGTGAGGAACTTCCGCTCAAGAACGTCCCAATCTCCTTTGGCTTCGATTGAGGCAATTTGGTACCATCTGTTGGCTTTATCAACAAGGGTAAATGGAAAGAGGTTCCACTTAACCCATTCCACTAGGACTCCATCTTGGTGGAAAGTGTGGCACACTTGCTTGAGCTTCTCCAAGTGCTTGTATGGATTTTCACCGTCTTCTCCACTGAACGGGTCTGCAGCAGCGATCCAGATGATTCCTGGCTTCAGCTCGTAGGATCCTGACTCCGGCTTCTTATTTGATTCTTGAAACTTCAGATCTGCAGCTTTTGGAGTCAAGTGCTCTCTAAGTGTCAAAAGTTCCAAATCTTCAAGCAGTGTCGTCATATCTCACACAAAAATAAAAACAAAACAGAAAACAAAAGGTCTATGACAGCAAAGTTGCTGGGTTAGTTTGAATTAAGAACGAACGAAGAACACAAAAAAAACTAAATTAGAGAAACAAGAACGTAATTTAGATATCTCTAAGCAACTAGAATTAGAAATTATCAAACAAAACTAAACACTAGATAGAAACTAACACACAATTAGCAAACTAACTAACTATTAAAACCAGTAGTAAAAAGGTTAGTAAAAGATTTATAATAACTTTAAACAATAATTAGTCCCCGGCAATGGCGCCAGAAAAGTTTATTGAAGGCACTTAAGCACGCCAAACCTTATACTGCGCATAGTATCGTGGTAGCTTTTCCCCTAGATCAGTATCTTGGGTTTTGTCAAGCCAATGATAATTACGTTTAAACTACTATTAATCTAATATTAACTTAATTACTAGCTAATTCTAATAGATCTAAACAAGCTTTAAAAGAGGATTAGAACTACTCTAATTATACTCTAATCTACTCTCTAATCTATACTCTAAACTAAGCATAAAATGATAGATCAAGAATTAGATTAAAACACGAGAACGATATGATAAACATGGCAAAAGGATCCACAAGAGATATGAGACAAACAACTTATGGACTAAGAACCACCTTGATATAAGATCTAATCAACAAGTATAGATTAAGCATGAACATGAATGTCAAGGACTTACTCGAACCTTTCCCCGGGCTCTACTGTCACTAGTAACCAGGTACTCGACGAACTAGTAAACTCTAACCATCTCTAAGCATGAGCAGATTCAATCAACTAATTAAAGTAAAAAGATCTACTAAAAGAACATGAAAGCGCTAAAACACCTGGCCAAGTAGATTCATGTTGGAATTAAGCATTGCAAAGCTATGGATCATAGAACATGCATAAACAAGAAGCTAAGTCTAAAAGACAAACTTTATTGATCAAACATCAAGGTTTTATCAAAGTAACATAAGAAGTACGAGGATTTACTCGAGATACATCAAGAACTTTGAACCATAGTCATCGGGATGAACTCGACGAAGAACATGACGAAAGATGAACTCGATCTGCCCTCGGGATGCCTGGGGTCGGCCGACCAGCCCTTGGATCCTGCCTTCTCTTGCTTCCTTCTTTCGCCGAGATGTCCTTCTCGCCGAGTTACTTGATTGTAGCCCCCGAACTCTGCCCTAGACACTCGACTTACAATGAATTGTGGAGAACAATGGTTCCCTCTCCCCTTTGGAGGCTCTATATTTATACTCCGGGGAGAGTCCTATACATGGAAGCTATTAGGTTGGTTCTAAGAGTCCTAAAACACCTAAAACAACTATTTCCAAGTATATACAAGCTTCTAGAAGAGTCCCGGTCATCCATATATTCCTTTGCTTGGCGATGAAGTTTCCTTCCTTGTCCTTCCCGAAATAGGATTCTCCATATTCTGCAGCCTGCAGTATTTTGACCATAACTCCCTCATCAGAAGTCCAAATAAGGCAAACTCAGACTCTAAATTGTAGATCTCGAAGAGATCTACAACTTTGGTACTCAAACATTCTTCATTTGACGTCGTTAAGGTCTCCAAATTGGGCCCACAAGTTGCTGCTGTCATGAATTCCGAGAATATTTCAGGATTTAGTCCTCCAAGTAATCTTCATCTTCTAGAAACTTCTTATTATTGGGCTTTTATCCTTCAATTGGGCTTCAATTAACTCTTATTCCAAAGATTGCTCATATTAGCATAAATCCTATCTCCGAGAAATCTTTAAAATTATATCAATTATTCCCTATTTTCCTGCAAAAATCAATATTGCACAAAAACAAAGAGCATTCTCGAAACGGGGTTATTTGTTAGCAAAATAAGACTAAATCATAAGATTAACTATTGAAGAGATATAAAATTATATAAAAATAGAGCGTAATTTTCGTCTAAATCTTGCGTCAACAGTCTGGTCCTAAGGAGACCAGACGGTTGAAGCGTGCCCAAGCAGCCCCAAAGATTCTCTCTCTCTCTTTGTCTGAATGAATGAACTTCACAATTGAGATCGACAACCTTGTTTGGTGGAAAGAAGTGCAGACAAGAACTTAATTTCAGCTCCTCCCATCTCCCTTCTACTTTACCAACTGTCTGATTGCACCAGATTTTTGCCTCCCCCATTAGTGAAAACTGAAATAGCAACCATCTTAGTGTTTTGCTGGACATTCTTGAGATGACCAAATAGCTGCATAATTTCTCAAACTCTCGGAGGTGTGAGTAGGGGCATTCAGATTCGAGTCCTCCGAATGATTGATCCGGAAACCATGGCTATCAAGTTGGGACGTAGCTGATAACCATCCGTGGTGATGGGTGTGGATGATGGTGGAGGCTCCAAGTAATCGCCCTTTGGAGCTGCGAGTTCATAGATTGGCGTGGAATCCATGTGGTAGGATGATATGTGGTATTTGGTGGGGATATATGTGGTGGTTGTGTATGGTGTGAGTATGGACGATCCTGAGTTCTAGTCAAATTAGCTACCGTTCCCCGGCAACTGTGCCAGAAAAGCTTATTGGCGTTTCTTAGCCTACTGAAATAAATCCACAAGCGCACGGAAACACGTTGTAGCTTTTTACCCAAGAGTATTCCAGGGTATCGAAATTCACGAGGAACGAGGAGTAACTCAACGTAAAACAAATAGAATCGAATAGTAAAAAAAGCAATTGTAGAGATAAATAGCAGAACATAGTAGGATCGCTACTTTAGAAAAATCATTTTAACTTTACTAAACAAACTAGAACTCTACTCAGCAGGTTTACTTAGACACTGAGACTATAGAACCACTTCCGGGCACAGAATGTTGATAACCCAGACGAGAAAGGTGGGCGCTATAGGACTCAGCTATGTGTCGAAGACTGTTTATCTGAATGATGGGGTTGGACTACACAGGACACACACCCACTATCACCAGGTGGGACTACCAACAAAAACTGCATGGGAGAAGACACCTTCCAAGGCAAACTCTAGTCTACACACCACGTCTACACAACCGAGTTTACTACTACACTGGTTCGAAGCTAGAGAGTAAGCACAACTGTATCGCTAAACTACACAGAGCACACTTGGCACCCGTAAACTACTAAGCAGGGACTAATAAAGTATGTAAAGTGAGTATAAAATAAATAAAGTAGATGAGCAAGGATCTTTACTGTATCCTAGAAATAGAGTAATATTTCCTCTGAGAATAAGAGCTCGGGAACAGAATACCAAAGAGGAATCCGACTCCTTCATTCTACAACCCACCACTCACTCTTGATACAATTGGCTCTCTCTACAATGCCAAGGGTGGCCTCACTACTATACTCTACACTCAACTACACAACCACACTATTCTTCTATTGATCCACCACACCTTGCAAGTGACCTCTAGGGGGGCACTAATAGCTTAGATGCCAAAGGGGGGGGGGTACTTGTAGGTGTTCTAGGTCGGTAGTGAGCATAGGTCGGTGGCCAAGTGACCAGGGGGTGGCTGGCCAACCATAGGGGGGTGGCGGCCATCCATTTTACCGACATTGGCAATCCAATGATTGATCTTCACTCCTGATGTTGGTTGGTTGTTGCCCAAGTTAGTTTGCATGTAAGATGGTTAAGTCACATGGTCGACTAACCGCATGTTTTACTGACTTAGTGCATTCGACGGCTGAGAAGGCTTCCCTAATTCGGTTGGCAGTTGAAGTAGTTGTTGATACACGTGCAAAACGAGGTCGGTGCATGGTTGGCCGACCATGGTGAGTGGTTGGGCGGCCACCCGATTGGCTGCATGTTGTTCCTCTCAGATTGCTGACGTCATTGATCTTTTGTGTGATGGCCTTTTGATGCTTGGATGCATTGGATACTTGATCCAATGGTTGCATTTGACTTGGTTTGTGTTTCTTTGCATGCAGGTTGAAGGTTGGCCAAAGTGACATGGTCGGGCGGCCATGTGTTATGGCCGGGCGACCATGCTCCTTGGGCCAAAAGACTGTATTGGACCTTTGGTGGACAGCCCACGGCAAGAGATGGTCGGGCGGCCATATTGGGTGGTCGGCCGACCATGGGTGATGGTCGACCGACCATGCCCATTTGTATGGTTTCCTTCCTTTGTGTCCTTTTCACATGTTTTCCATTGTTTCCTTAATTGTTTTGAACGTGACAAGCTCTTGCATACAACTTTCATGCTGAACTAATGGAACTAGATAGTAATACATGAAAACTTGGTAAAACATACTCTGAAACATGAAATGTTGGTGGTCGAAATGGGTTTTATCGACCACCAATAGTAGGGTGGCAGATTTGAGCGAGTCCACCATCGCCCTGCCATGTCTTCACACCACGCACTCAGGTTGGAGCACCGCGGTGGCACACGGCATCCCCTATCCATCGATGTCACCTGCAGTCCTTCGGAGGTTTTACACTTGCCGTCGCCGTGCCGCTCCTCCGTGTACCGACTCCCATGGCCAATCGACGCCGAGCATGCCTCCTATCCTTTGGAGGACTTTCTTCTCCGTCTACCTCTAGTCCATCAGAGGGCCTCCAGTCCATCCAAGGGCTTGTGCCAAAGTCCCTGTGGGTCTTGAGTTCCACTGACAATCACTCATCATTCCAAATGCAATGGAGCCGGTCCATTGGCTCTCAATCTCCCTCTTGATAAGTGCATTTTCAACACCTTCAACCTGTAACCTGAAATATAACAAAGATAAGAAGAAAAGTGTAAAACCGAAAAGAAGGAAGAAAAGAAGAAGTTGCTCAAAAATCCCAAAAGCCAAACACAAGCAAAGAAGGGCAAATTGAGACAACAAAAGCAAAGCCAAAGATTGACCCTCTAACACAAGGGAAACAGCTCAACGCAGTCGATCTAACTAAAGCATGACCCCTCAAGAAAGAGGCAAAGCAGCTCAACACAATCATGCGTAGGCAAAGCATCGGCTCCTCTAGAAAGTGGCAAAAGTCTCAACGCACCGATACAAGAGCATGTGTTGGCGTCTCTTAGCCTTAATAGGTTTTACTCCGCAAGCACACAGAGACCACTGTAGCCTTTCACTCAGAGTATTCCGAGTATCGTAACTTTCCACAGGGAAGCAGCCGGCGAGAGAGTGTAATTGAATATACTCAAGTCGAAATGACTGTAAACTTGGATAAATTATACCAACTAGTAGTAACAGGGATAAACGTGATAAAGATAGGTGTATTGGTGGGGGAGGTAGGTCTATAAAAGCTTTCCGTACGAAGGTATAGTTGCCTGGGAGGACAACGAGTGAGAGAAAGTCACCAAACTCTATTCTAACAGCTGGAAAGGTTATCCGTGTCTAAACAAGCTATTTAAATAAACAAGTCAGGGTCTTGTGTCGAGCGAAATTCTAGAGTTTCGAGGGTACTAGGGGTAGATAGTTGGTCCCGAAAGAGAGTTTAGCTAACACCTACGGGCCTCCCGAACGACGGGCCTGGACTACACAGGCACACCACACACTGTCACCGAGTGGAGCTACCAGACAAAGCTGCGTGGAGAGGATGGCACGCTATAAACGTGTTCAAGCGAAGCTTGAACAACGATAGATCGTCCTTGATCAGTGGAGAGGACTAGCCAGAGCCTAGCGTCTAAGTATAGGGTGGAGTTATAGCACCAGCAAGAATAACAAGAATGGAATAACTGAATATAACACAACCTAAGCCTAGCAAGTATGCAAAGAAAGGTACACCACACTTGCAGGAGAAAGAACTAAGAGTAAAATATAACTGAAATTATATTGAAGATAATCTAAATCCAAAGATACAAGGCTTTACCGTGGACTCGAAGACAACTCCGGAGACGCCGAGGCAAAGCTCGACTCAACTCTAACTCCTAGGACTATCCTAACTACTAAGGACAGAGTGTGGCACTCTAAGATAGAACTCTCTACTCAACTCTACTCCACTCCACTCCACACCTTACAAATGAGCTCTCGGGGTCTATTTATAGCCTAGAAAGTGAGGGGGGTATTTGTAGGTGTGCAAGGTCAGCAAAGGGGGTAGGTCGGTGGCCGGGAGGCCACCCTACATGGCCAAGCAGCCACTTGATACACCGCCTTTGATGATCCAACGCTTGATATTGCTCCCCTAGGTCAGTTGGCAGTTGAAATAGTTGTTGCACGTGAAAAATGCTCCGAGGGTGGCCGGCGGCCATGTGTCTTTCACCTATTTGATGCATGTTGTTCCCCTTGGATCCTTGACATCATCCATCCTTGTGCTAACATGTTTTGACCCTTGGATATATTGGATGCTCTCATGTATGGTTGGATTTTCACCACTTTGTGTTTGTTTGTACGTAGGATCGATGATGTGGCAACCTAGGCAGTTAGAAGGCTAGGCCACATGGTGTGGTAGCTGAGGGGTGGCCGGGCAGCCACACCCTATGGCCGAGCGGCCACCCTACATGGTCGGGCGGCCATGCCATTGCACCAATGTTGCTCATCCTTGGTTTTTGCTATATTTCCAACCATTTTGTGTGCATTTTGGTACCCGCATCCAAATATTCATGTACATCTTGTGGAACTCGTTAGTGGCAAGGTTAGTCCATCATTATTCACTTGTTTTGCTTCATTTGGAGGATAATTGACGGTTGTTATCGTGAACAGGCTCCCCCTAAAAATGTGCATACAAGCTTTCTTTGCGTGAGGTTCTTCTTTCTTTGCGCTTCACTAACCCTGCACCATCCTGGTGTATGCAATTTGCTCTCGGTGCCATCTTTGCGTGAGTTGGTATGCAATTGGCTCTCAGCGCCGACCTTGTTTTTAGGCATTTTGCCTTCTCTGCACTGCCTAGGCGTTTACAATTGGCTCTCAGTGCAGGCCTTGTTTATAGGCGGTTCGCCTCCTCTGCGCTGCTTTGTATGCAATTGGCTCTCAGCATAGGTATTGTTCATAGGAGCTTTGCCTCCTGGTGCAGGACTAGGCTTGCCGTGTTTCTTCTCTTGTTGTCTCGATCTTCTGCTTTTCATGGCAGCTTCATACTCTTTCTGTTGGATATCGGCCTCGCTTTTCAATTTGCTCAGCATAAATAAGACAAGGCTGTCAACCTTTGAGTGTGGTTTTTTGGTCCCTGTCTTGACCTCGGGTGCATTCTTTTGTGCGTGGCACTTGAAGGTGTGCACCTTATTGCACTGCTCAACTTTTGGCTTGAAAGCGAATGTTTCCTTCTTGCCGTTTATGTTGAGGTGAACCTTGCCTGCCCCAATGTTGAGGGTCACATCTGTGGTGCTCAGAAACGGCCACCCGAGGATGAGTGGTGTTTTTAAGTCAATCTCCATGTCTAGTACCACAAAATCCACCGGAATGAGAAAATTTCAGATTTTCACTGGAACGTTCTCTGCGATGCCTTCTGGGTAGCGAACAGACTGATCTGCAAGTTGCAGACACATAGCCGTGGGGGCAAGAGCAGCGTGACTCCGCTTGTCAAAGATTACCTTCGGCATTATGCTGACGCTGGCTCCAAGATCACATAATGCTTGGTCGAAGTGCTGGGTTCCAATCGAGCATGAGGTGGTAGGGCTTCCAAGGTCCTTTTTCTTGAGTATAGCTGTGCTACACTCCTCTGTCAAATGCACTACTTCCGTTGACGGTAGGGGTTTCTTGTTGTTGAGGATATCCTTTAAGTACTTAGCATATGTCGGTACCTGCATGGCATCTAGCAAGGGTATGTTGACATAAAGCTTCTTAATGACCTCAACGAACTTACTATATTGTTTGCCAGCGGCAGCCTTTTTGTTTCGTGGAGGGAATGGCAGCACCGTGGTGTTGTAGAACTCATGGGGTAAGTTCTTCGATGCTGGCCTCTCCTCCTTGCCAAGTGTATATTCCTCTACAACCTTATCTTCAGACTTGGTGACCTTCTCCTACTCTTTACCTACACAACTAGGAGACGGGGGGTCCTGTGTGGACTTTCCACCCCTAGTGGTTACTGCATTTATGTGCTCCTTGGGAGGAGCTTCAGGTTGCCCAGGCAGCTTACCCGCATTTGGGTTAGGTAGAGAAGCAGCCAACTGTGCTATTTGAGTTTCTAACATTTTATTGAAGCTAATTTGGTTTTTCATAGCACTATTCAAAGTTTCCATTTGCAATGAAATAGATTCAAATATCCTATCATTAGCATGGAACTTTTTACTAATGCTATCATTCACAGCTTTCTGATCAAAATTATTTTTAGGAAACTGCTGTGAACTGCTTGAAGAGTTACCTTGTCCAGAGAAAGGGAGATGTGGTCGTGTGGCCCATCCTGGCTGAGGACGATTCCCGTTGAATCTGTTGGTGCTGTTACCGATGAAGTTCGCATCTTCGGGTCACGTCTCGGGGCAGCTGTTCCCCAAGAGCCCCGTAGTTCCACAGACTTCACAAGTCATGTGGGCATTGAGGGCCTGGACCGGAGCGGCTTCAGGAGTGTCGCTTAGCTTCTTCAATAGCAAGTCCATCTTAGCGGCGAGCATGTCACTACTCTCGACCTGATGGACGCCACCGGATCGGGTACTAGACCTCTCTTCTCTCCATTCTTGATTGGTGGCCATTTTTTCAATTAGCCCTTTGGCCGTAGTGATGTTCAAGGACAGGAAGGATCCTCCAGCGGCTGCATCCACGTGTTCTTGTGCTGAGCGGTGGAGCCCATGAAAGAAACTCTGAATAATCAGCCACCCATGCATTCCATGGTGGGGGCAGGCTGCAATGTACTCTTGCAGGCGTTCCCAAGCCTCCGCCACGGTTTCATCTGCGAGCTGTTGGAAGCTCGAGATCTTGTTCCTCAATGCGTTTGTCTTCCCTAGAGGGAAGTACTTCGCAAGAAATGCATCGGAACATGCGTTCCACGATGTGAGTGTCGCTCGGTTGAGGTAGAACCACTGTTTTGCCTTCCCAACAAGAGAGAACGGGAAGAGTCGAAGTTTGACGGCGTCCGGTGATGCTCGTTTTAGGTTGAACGTGCTGTAGATCTCCAGAAACTGCTGCAAGTGATTATTGGCATCTTCCGACTCTAGTCCGCAGAACGGGATAGCTTGAACCATATGGATCACCCCTGGCTTGAGTTTGAAGTTCTCCCCTACTTGAACTTCAGGTCCCGTAGGAACGTTGTTCCTCGAGGGGATGGAGAACTCACGAATGGTCTTCTCAGCCATGTCGGTGGTAACTGGAGTATTGGTAGACGTGCTTGGTTCTAGATCCCTTGGTACAGGTCTCTGCCCGTTGATAGTCTTTGCACGGACTCTCCTGAGCAGTGATTCTGAGTTGTCGTGGTAATTTTCCGGTAGGTCGAAACCGGTCATACACCTCTCTGTTGCAACCACAACAAAAACAACAGAGCAAAGTGAGCCTGTTAACAACTAGCGGTAAACTTATCAAGTATACAGGGTTCGAAATGAGATATCAATTTTCTCTCTACCTATTGCTTCCCCGGCAATGGTGCTAGAAAAGCTTGTTGGCGTCTCTTAGCCTGAACATGTTTTACTCTGCAAGCGCACGGAGACCGCTGTAGCCTTTCACTCAGAGTATTCCGAGTATCGTAACTTTCCACAGGGAAGTGGCAAGCGAGAGAGTGTAATTGAATATACTCAAGTCGAAATGACTGTAAACTTGGATAAATTATTCCAACTAGTAGTAACAGAGATAAACGTGATAAAGATAGGTGTATTGGTGGGGGAGGTAGGTCTATAAAAGCTTTCCGTAGGAAGGTATAGTTGCCTGGGAGGACAACGAGTGAGATAAAGTCACCAAACTCTATTCTAACGGCTGCAAAGGTTATCCGTGTCTAAACAAGCTGTTCAAATAAACAAGTCAGGGTCTTGCGTCGAGCGAAATTCTAGAGTCTCGAGGGTACCAGGGGTAGATAGTTGGTCCCAAAGGAGAGCCTAGCTAACACCTACAGGCCTCCTGAACGGCGGGCCTGGACTACACAGGCACACCACACGCTGTCACCAAGTGGGGCTATCAGACAAAGCTGCGTGGAGAGGATGGCACACTATAAACGTGTTCAAGTGAAGCTTGAACAACGATAGATCGTCCTTGATCAGAGGAGAGGATCTAGCCAGAGCCTAGCGTCTAAGTCTAGGGTTGAGTTATAGCACCGGCAAGAATAACAAGAATTGAATAACTGAATATAACATAACCTAAGCCTAGCAAGTGTGAAAAGAAAGGTACACCACACTTGCAGGAGAAAGAACTAAGAGTAAAATATAACTGAAATTATATTGAAGATAATCTGAATCCAAAGATACAAAGCTTTACCATGGACTCGAACATAACTCCGGAGACTTCGAGGCAAAGCTCGACTCAACTCTAACTCCCAGGACTATCCTAACTACTAAGGACAGAGTGTGGCACTCTAAGATAGAACCTCTCTACTCAACTCTACTCCACCCCACTCCACACCTTACAAATGAGCTCTCGGGGTCTATGTATAGCCTAGAAAGTGAGGGGGGGGGTATTTGTAGGTGTGCAAGGTCGGCAAAGGGGGTAGGTCGGTGGCCGGGCGGCCACCCTACATGGCCGGGCGGCCACTTGATACACCGCCTTTGATGATCCAACGCTTGATATTGCTACCCTAGGTCGGTTGGCAGTTGAAACGGTTGTTGCACGTGGAAAATGCTCTGAGGGATGGCCGGGCGGCCACGTGTCGTTCACCAATTTGATTCATGTTGTTCCCCTCGGATCCTTGACATCATTAATCCTTGTGCTAACTTGTTTTGACCCTTGGATATATTGGATGCTCTCATGTATGGTTGAATTTTCACCACTTTTTGTTTGTTTGTACGTAGGATCGATGATGTGGCAACCTGGGCAGTTAGGAGGCCAGACCACACGGTGAGGTGGCTGAGGGGTGGCTGGGCGGCCACACCCTATGGCCAGGCGGCCACCCTACATGGCCGGGCGGCCATGCCATTCCACCAATGTTGCTCATCCTTGGTTTTTGCTATATTTCCAACCATTTTTTGTGCATTTTGGTACCTGTATCCAAATATTCATGTACATCTTGTGGAACTCATTAGTAGCAAGTTTAGTCCATCATTATTCACTTGTTTTGCTTCATTTGGTGGATAATTGACGGTTGATATCGTGAGATTACGACCATCAATAGCATGCAAAGCTCAAACTCCCCCCTGAAATGCATCATCACAAATGCGAGATGAATGCACTACTCCCCCTTAACTAATTCTCTTCAGAATTCTCCCCCTTAGTCCTTGAACTCCCCCTTGGAGCAACAATCTCACCCCCATGTTGACAATGGACACATCAAGGGTTCATAGAACTTAAATCCCCATGAACTAGACAACTCCCCCTCAAAATATGCCATGAAATGCAGGAACTGTACCAATAAGAGCTCAGCGGGGATGAAAAGCTAGTAAATACAAGTTCTAGCATACATGACAAGTGAGGGCAAGGAAGATCAGGAGCATGTTTTTCAGGGTTGTTTAAAAGAAAGCGTCACCAACATGAATAGCATCTAGCAAGGAAGGTATAAACAGCAAGATGCTAGCAATACATACAAGGTGTGCTAAGCTCAACCAAAACATATACAATGGGCCATAAGCAATTTAGGGACTTGCAAATTACATATTTTATCACTTGTAAATTCATGCAAGTGAGATCACATGCAGGGGTTATTCACTTGTCTTAGCCACTTCTTACCAACCAATTCCAAGCCTAGGTTCAAAGAACCATTAGAAGCTTAAGACAAGGTTTTGGTCATACACATCCTAGTCCAAGTTCATGAAAAAGTGCAAAGGCAAGCTATCTCAAACTAGATCAGTGTGACAAGTGAATCCACCTAGATCTTTCCAAATCTGCTCATAAGACACAACTTGTATATAGTTTTAGTTCAGATTTCATATTTAGGCAAGGTGTCATAAATGCTTAGGCATCTACTTAACAAAGGCATACGACTAGCATATCCTAGCATGAAAAGATAGCATAGCATTCAACATTCCTACACCTGCTAGGTAGCCAAGTCAAGTGGTGATCATGGTTTTGATTTTCAAGAAATAAAAGTGACTTAGCTCACAAATAATATTAGACAGATTCAAGGAGCTTGGCCAACGATAATCATGCAAGCACTATACAACTAGCACAAGCAAGTACTAACTAGTCATTCCAGAAGAGCTCTAGTGCTAGTTAAGTGAAAATGCATATGATACAATGCAATGCATGATATCATACAAAATGCAAGGAAAACAAAGAAAAGCAAAGAGAAAGCAAATCAAAAACCTAAACTACAGCAAAGCTACCCCAAACTAAAAGGGCCAACAAACACCAAGCTCTCCACACAAGTGAGCAAACACGTTAAGCTCTAAGGGCTTGGTGAAGATATCGCCCAACTGGTTCTCGGTTTCCACATGGATCATGTCTGCATCTTCCTTCTCATAGTGATCTCTCAGGAAGTGAAACCTCATGTCTGTATTTTGTTCTTGAGTGCAAGATGGGGTTCTTAGCTATAGAAATAGCAGAAGTGGAGTCTACTAGGAGAGGGATCTTCCCAAAACTTAGGCTTAAGTCACTCAGGGTAGCCTTTATCCAAAGTAGCTGGGAGCAACAACTAGCAGCAGCAACATATTCAGGTTCTGTGATGGAAGTGGCTACGCTAAATTGCTTGCGTGAGGACCAAGAGACAAGAACCATGGAACTGGCTGGTTCTAGAAGTAGACTTGCGCTCCAGCCGACAACCCGCAAAGTTAGCATCCGAAAACCCTCTAAGTGAGTGCGTCGAAGCTGAAGAGAACCAAAGACCAAGCTTAGGAGTGTATTTCAGGTACCTGAAGATGCGCTTCACCGCTTGATGTTGTATTGTCCTCGATGAGGCCTGAAATCACGCACAAAGGCAAACCGCGTACTGAATGTCCGGCCTAGTTGCTGTCAGGTACAGAAGTGAGCTAATCATCCCTCGGTACTCCCTCTGGTCCACCACCTCCCTTTCTTCATCTACATCAAGCACCATTTGTGTTGACATGGGAGTCGACACAGGCTTGGAGTCTCCCACATCAAACTTCTTCAAAATTTCCTTCGTGTACTTGGCTTGATAGATGAAGGTTCCTTTAGGGCCTTGCTTGATTTGCTGTCCAAGGAAAGACTGCAACTCTACCATCATGCTCATCTCAAACTCCTTCGATATATGCTCAGAAAACTTTGTAACAAGATAGTGAGATGAGCCACCAAAGATGATATCATCCACATGTATTTGGACAATAAGAATATCACTGAGAGCCAATGGACCGTCTCCATTATCTCTAGAGTGATGTGTGATTGTCAATGGAAGCCAAGACCTAGAAGGACTTGGGCACAAGACCTCCGATGGACAGGAGGCCTTCCGATGGACGGGAGGTAGATGAAAGTCCTCCGAACGATAGGAGGCATGCATAGCATCAGGTCGGCCATGGGAGTTCGGTACATAGAGGAGCGGCTTGGCGATAACAAGTGTAAGACCTCTGAAGGACTGCGACGCAAACCCAATGGACAGGGGATGCTGGGTGCCCACATGGTGCTCCAACCTGAGTACATGGCGCGAAGACGTGCGACGGCATTGGCGGATTCGCTCAAATCCGCCACCCTACTACCAAGTTTCCCAGACTCGGCGAATGGGCTCAATTCTCATTGAGATATAGAGGAGTGGGCCATTCTACGCCCTCGAAGGAAACCCTAAAGTTTCTTGGTTTCTGATTTCAAAACCGAGGGTTGATTGGTGGATTTCGACTACTGGCCACGTGGACGTCATCCAGGAGTTAGCATGCAAATGAAGAAGATCAAGACTCCACCGCGGTTGTCCGTCCCCGAGAAAGTTGAGTCGTTTCAGTTTGGCCCCTACGGGCATTTCTGTAATATAGGGGTCTTTGTGTAAACTGAGACAGTTAGGCTTGGACTATATATACCTAAGTGGCTGGTCATTTAGGTGACTCTTCCACCTCTAGAAACCATAGGCTTAGCTTTCCAACCAACCAAGTGCTTAGAGAGCGAATCGTGTGCTAATCTAGGATTTAGAGTCCCCTAGAGCTAGTACCTTGCATTAGTGGGAGGATGAAGGGTGGTAGGTTGTGAGGAACCTTGTAAGAACTGATTTCCACTTCTAATACAAGTAATATTCATCACCAATTCGTGCTCATGTGTGCAGCCATCTTCTTCCCCATCCTCTAGTTTGGTTTTTGGATGAAACTCAAAGGCTTTTGGTGATTTGCTTTGCCCATGAGTTAATCATGTTCTTTTGGCTCTTTTGGATTTTCTAAGACTTAATTCATCTCTATCCTATAGGATTTCCATGAGCAAGTTGTTCTTGAGTTTCCCCATTTCTTGCCCAAAGCTTGCCTTCTCACGAGATCTTAAATTCCCACTTATCCCAGGGTCATTTTGAGTTGATCTTTTGGGAAAAGCTTTGGAATAGGGTCCAGATAGCCTGTGCAGAATCTTGTGATGTTTGGACATGATTTGGACAATTTTGGGGTGGGAAAACTCATTTTCTACGACTCCACCAAACTCTCCGATCGGACCGGACTGTCCGGAAGAGCCTACCGGACAATCCAATGCAGGGTCTACCTAGGGGCTTCCCGCTGGACAATGAGGTAGCCCCTACTGGACTATCCGGTGCCACTGGACAGTTCGGCCCCTGGCACTGAACAGTCTGGTGAAGCCAAGGAAGCTGCCCTGTTATGTGCTTGTTTGGTTCTTTTGCCGCATTTTTGCATCAAACGTGCTTTTCCCGCTAACTGACCATTCTCTTTACTTGTTGTATATCAGTAAGTCGCATTACGGTGCGGTGAGTGTCAAGTGGCGAACTTTTAGGATTTCGATGCTTGGGGTGACTTGCGATCTTTGTGATCGTTGAGTTGCTTGCTCTTTTCGCGCCTGGTGCGTATCCGTTCAATGGATGGCACATGGCTTTTGCTAGACACGTATCTATTCAATGGATGTTGTCTAGCGTCAATTCTCATTGCACCAGTTTTGGGGGTCGTGATTTTGAGTTTTCAAGTGCTCCTATCCACCACCCCTCTAGTCACATGTCTTGGTCCTACAAGTGGTATCAGAGCCGGTTACGTTTCTTCATAACTTTACTGGTGAGAAACCAGTAGTGACTGTGGCTCACTCTAGGAAGGTTTCGGTTCTCGGCTCGGATGTCTATCCCTACTGGAAGGGTAGGATAAGAGCTTTCTTGCTTAACCAGAGCGAGGACATATGGAATGCTACTCAGAGTATGACTTTTGTGGTGCTCCCCGTTGCCGAGCTTACCACACTAGCGCTCGTTGCACAGCACGAGGCAAACTACAAGGCGATGAACTTTCTCTTCTCTGGACTTGGTCTAGTGGACTATGAGAGGGGGAGCCACCTTGATACCGCTCGTGAGATCTGGTCCCTGCTCAGTGCACACCATGAGGGGATGGTGATAGTTAAGGGTCGGCTTGTGGAGACTTACTACCGTGAATATGAGAATTTTGCCCCGAAGTTGGGAGAGTCTGTGGATGCCTTGTTTGGTCATTTTCAGTCGATCATCAACAAGCTCCATTTCAACTCTGCCCTAGCTACTCTCCCATACACTGACCATCAGCAGGCTGTCAAGCTGCTATATTCCTTGGATAGGAAAGTGTGGGAGATCAAGAAGAACTCCATTCTTAAGTCGGCAGGGTATGACACCTTGGGTGTGGAGGAGCTTTATAGCAAGCTCAAGGCCACAGAGGTTAATTACCAGATGACAGATATTCTCGTTGGTACTAGCTCCAAGAGCCTAGCCTTGGCTTCTAGCTCCAAGGATGTTGCTACTAGCCCCCCACTTCATGGTTTTTCGTTCTCTGCTTTTATGTCTGTGACAGAGAAGAAATTGGCGTCACTTGGGGATGATGAGCTTTATCTAGTGTCTAGTCACTTTAAGTGTGCCTATGACAACTGGATGAGCAAGAAGAGGGGCAAGAGGCCCAAATGCTTTGAGTGCAGAGAGGTCGGCCACTTCATCGCTGAGTGCCCAAACAAGCAGAACGACTACTACAAGAAGGGCAAGAGCCACTCCCTCGACTCCAACAAGTACTGCTCTGACAAGCACAACTTCAGAAAGCACAACAATGCCAAGCACCGCTCTAGCAAGATCAAGACTTCAGGAAGGCTTTCAAGAGCAACCAGAAGGACAACCGGAAACGGGACAAGGCCTTCTTCACCGAGCTTGGTGGTCTTTGCAGTGGAACGTCATCTTCCTCTTCGTCTTCATCAAACTCAAGTGATTAGGAGATCATCACCAAATGGGAAAAGAGTAGAGATCAAGGTGGTCCAGCTGGCCTCAGCTTTGTCTCCAGCAAGTCTAAGTGCAAGGAAAAGATGAACTGGAGATCCTTCTGCTCCATGGCACTTGAGGACAACGACGACAAGGGCAACGACAACGACTCCTCCGATGAAGAGGTACCTCCTGAACAAGCTGAGATTCTTAACATGCTGGAGAAGAATAGTCGTGAGTTGAAAGCCTAGGATAAGATGTTGGAGAAGGCAGCCAAGAAGAGGCAGAAGCAGAAAGCCAAGCTTGCTGATGCTTTGGCTGAGACTGAGATGCTGAAAAGTGTGCAAGCCCGTCTTAGTGAGTTTGAGTGCCCTACCTGTGAGTCCCTGATGAGTGACCTTTGTGAGCAGAGGAGCAAGTATGCTCATCAAGTAGAGGAGATGGATAGGCTAAAGGTTGAGCTATGCAAGCTCGAGTCTAAACTAGATGAGCCTACTTTGAGTGAGGAGCTTGAGTGTGAGTCTTGCCCCCACCTAGCTATTGACATAGCTGACCTGAAGGTGAAGTGCGAGGGGTAGCTCAAGGAGTTGGAGGAGCTTAGGGCTAGACCCATGCTTTTCGGTGCGTGCATGGTCTATCCTACCTTGAGGAGTGAGCTTGAGTAGGTGAGAGCTGACCATGAGGTGCTTTCAGCACCTCTTGACACGTGTGAGAACTGTCTCACTTTGAGGTTGCTGTTGGTGGAGGATGCCACCATTAAGAAGTTAAAGAAGTATGCTCCCTCGATTCTCTCTCTAGACTATGACACCTATGCTGCCCAGACTTTAGTTCTAGAAGAATTGAGCTAGGAGAAGTTGATCCTTGAAGTGGACAACTGTAGGTTGAGAGAGGTACTGAGCTAGATTTATGCTAGGGAACCTCAGCTTAGGATGATCATAGAGGCAAGCAAGCGTGGTGAGGGTGACACTAGTGGACTTGCATTGGGTGAGTGTAGTTCAGGCGAGAAGAAGAGTGCCCCAATCAAGATTGACACTACCTCTCTCCAGCCTGGTCCTACAGTTGATGGGGTTTACCATGAGGCTCCCAAGGCTGCCCCAAGGAAATCATATTGGACAGCCTAGCCACCACAAGCCAAGCTAGACAAGATTGTAGAAGAAGTGCTTAAGCCTTCTGGCAAGAAGCAAGTCCAGCAACCAGCACCACCTAAGGCCTCACCACCACATGAGAAGACCAAGACATAGCCCCAACCTAATGCCCAAGAGACCTGTCTACCACTATGAGTTTTGCCAATGGTATGGTCAATTGGAGGAGTTTTGCTTCAGGAGGAAGGGGGTTGAAAGGTAGGATAGAGTCTAGGGGAACCAGGATCAGTTCTACCAAGGTGGTAGGCAAGATCCTCCCCGTCGCGGTGAGTTGGGAGACTGCTTTGCTCGAGGTGAGAGAGGAGGCGGCTTTCAAGCCCGTGCTCCTGGTGGTTAGCCACGCTTTGCTGGATGAGCTCCAAGTCGTTTTCAGTGTGGCTGTGGACCTCATGACCGAGGGTTTGGTAGAGGGCTTGTGAGCTCATGCTTTGGTGGTCGTGGGTACCCAGATCGTCGTGATGCTTACTTTGACTGTGTTTACCCCAGCTTTGAGCAAATGGCTCGACACTGGCTTAGCAGTTTTACTAACCTCAGTGTCCGACCATTTGCTTAGTCTAGCTATCCTTGATTTTGCAGGATCAAGGCCTAGAGGACATATGGATCATGGATTTCGGCTACTCTAGGCACATGATAGGGCACCGCCGATGGTTCTCCAGTCTCAACCCCATGAGAACCAAGGAATACATCACATTCGGGGATAATGGTCAAGGTAAAGTGTTGGGTGTTGGTGGTGTTTTGCTTTCTGCCAAGCTTTCCTTGAGAGAAGTTGCTTTAGTGAGGAGTTTGGGTTTCAATCTGGTTTTTGTCTTGCAACTTCTCTAGGAAGGGTTTGAGGTTCGCTTTAATGAGGGTTCTTCTTGTGTGCTTGTTGCTAAGGAAAACCATGTTTGTTGGATTTTGCCCTATGGGCAAGTTTTTAAGGTTGACCTTGCATATGTTTCTGGCCCTCCTCAGTGTTTGGTAGCTGGTCCTTCTGCTGATATCTAAAAGTGGCATAGGAGTCTTGGCTATTTGAGTTTTGATCTTCTAGCCAGGTTGAGCTCGATGGGTCTAATCCGTGGATTGCCCAATTTGAAACCAGAAAAGGACTTAGTGTGCCACCCTTGTCGTCATGGCAAGATGGTTGCTGCTTCTCATGCTCCTATTAATCAGGTTATGACCTCTTATCCGAGCGAGTTATTGCATATGGACACGGTTAGTCTTTCTCGGGTACAGTCGGTCAGTGGGAAGTGGTATGTGCTTGTCGTTGTAGACAACTTTTCTCGCTTTTCGTGGGTGTTCTTCATGGAATTCAAAGATGAGGCTTTTAGCTTTGTTGGGGATTTGGTCTTGAGGTTAAGAAATGAGAGTCATAAGGCCATGAGGGCTATACGTAGTGACAATGGCAGAGAATTTCGTAACTCTCGTTTCAAAACCTTCTGTCATGACCTAGGTCTTGAACAACAATTCTCGTCTCGTTATAGCCCACCTCAGAATGGTGTCATGAAATGAAAAAACCGCACACTTGTTAAGATGGCGCGGACGATGCTCGATGAGCATAGGACTCCACGACGCTTTTGGGCTGAGGCTATGAATACAGCCTGTTACATTGCCAACCACATCTTCCTATGAGCTTTCTTAGGGAAGACTTCGTACGAGCTACGATTTGGTAGGTAGCCCAGCGTCAAGAACCTACGTGCTTTTGGCTGTAGATGCTTTGTGCTCAAAAAGGGGGCGCATTTGGACAAATTTGAATCTCGCTGCTTGGATGATATTTTCCTTGGATACGCCTCTAGCTCTCGAGCGTATAGAGTGTGGATCCTTGATACCAAACAAGTGGTAGAGACCTGCGAGGTTTCCTTCGATGAATCTATGCCTTACACAACCCCTGCATTTGAGCTTTTAGGTGATGATGAAGAAGGAACTCCCATCTTTAAGATGAGGATGTTTAGGTAGATGCTGGTGATGCAAGAGCCACTGCACCAGCAGCAGCTCCTGCCCCCTCTGCTACAAGCTCTAAAGACAAAGGAGGACCCTTGCTGACGGCTTCCTCCTCACTCCCCCAACTGCAAGCTCGAGGCTGGCCCCGCTGAGGACGCAGGGGAGGTGACCTCTGAGATTGTTCCATCTCGGCAGGTCCAGTGGGATCACCCTCCACATATGATCATTAGTGATTTGCATGCGAGGACCTTGAGGTCCCAGACAGGTTCTATCACTTTCTTTGCTCATGCTACATTTGTTGCCTCCTTTGAGCCCAAGGATGTTGGACACGCTCTTTCTGATGGTAATTGGGTTAATATCATGCATGATGAGTTAGAAAACTTTGAGATGAATGAGGTTTTGGTTTTGGTAGAGCCACCGCCACAAGGCAATACTATTGGTACAAAATGGGTTTTCAAAAATAAGCAAGGGAAGGATGGCATTGTTGTGCAGAACAAGGCTAGATTTGTAGCTAAGGGTTTTTGCCAAAAAGAGGGGATAGACGCTGAGGAAACATTTGCTCCCATTGCACGCCTGGAAGCTATACGTATTCTCATAGCCTTTGCAGATTCTATGGGTTTTAAGCTTTTTCAAATAGATGTGAAGTCTGCTTTTTTAAATGGTTTCATTCAAGAAGAAGTTTATGCCAAGCAACCCCCTGGATTTGAAAATGATAAACACCCTAACCATGTTTACAAATTGCAAAAAGCCTTGTATGGTTTGAAACAAGCCTCTTGAGCCTGGTATGATAGATTGAAAACCTTTTTGCTAAACTATGGTTTCAAAATGGGGAGTGTTGATTAGACCTTATTTCTTCTCAAGCATGGTAGCGATCTTCTTATTGTCCAGATATACGTGGATGATATGATCTTTGGTGGTTCGTCTCACTCTCTTGTTACCAAGTTTTTTGAGCAGATGTCGAAGAAGTTTTAGATGAGCACAATGGGAGCATAGCGTGTTTGCTCGCTTGCGTGGGGAGCTTGGTGTTTGTTACCCCTTTTAGTTAGGGTTGCTTTGCTGTAGTGTAAGTTCTTTTATTTGCTTCATCTTTGCTTTTCTTTGATTTCCTTGCATTTTGTATCATATCATGCATTGCATTGTATCATATGCATTTTCACTTCACTAGCACTAGAGCTCTCCTGGAATGACTAGTCAGTACTTGCTTGCGCTAGATAGTACAGTTTGTTGTCGTTTCTTAGCCTTCAGATATAATTCCGCAAGCGCACGGTAAACGCGTTGTAGCCTTTTCACCCAAGAGTATTCTAGGGTATCGAATCCTTAAGGGACGAGGAGTATAATAACACGTAACACAACCAACCGGACTAGTGAAGCTAGCAATGTAGAGGATAAAAGATAGGAAAATGGGTTCTCGACAGATGTTAGATCACCTTACTATACTAATCATGCAAAGAGATATACTTGTCATGTAAACATAGACACCAAAGCTGTAGCACCATTGCCAGGCACCAGAGTGCTGATTACCTAGCCCAAAAAGGTAGGTACTACAGGATTCGGCTATATTGTCAGCGAGTCTATCCGAACGCACGGGATTGGAATGCTGAGGACACAAAAGCTATCACCTTATGTGTCTACCAACCAAAGCTGCTTGGGATAGCTGACCAACCAAGGTAAAGTCTAAGTATGAACACCGTCGTGCCACTCAGAGACTCTACTACTAACTGGTAATGAGCCAGAAAAGCAAGCAACACTATATAACCAACACTATAAGCATGCACAAGGTTCCCGTAAATAGACAAGCATAAAACTAAGTATGAAAGTAAAGCAAGAATGAAATAACAAAGGTAGAGGACAAGGAGCTTTACTCAATCCTAGAATTGAATATCCTTCCGCGGAGAACACAAGTCTGGGAGAGAAGAGGATTCCCACTCCCTCACTCTTCGCATCACAGCACTCTCTCTACAAGCTAAGGGAAAGCTTCACTTCTCCAACACTATACACATCACTCTAAGTGCTACTATACCACTACTCTACACACACACACCTCATAAGTGAGCTACTAGGGTTATTTATAGTACCCAAGTGAGTGAGGGGTACTTGTAGGGTCGGCATGGCGGTTAGAAGGGGGAGGGCCAGGCTGGGCGACCTGGGGAAGGCTGGGCGGCCCCACGCCTAGGCCGAGCGGGTTGGGGTGCCCTTGGATTCACCGCCTTACTTCATCCCACGGTTGATATTGACTCTCCAAGGTGGTTATAGGTAGGTTGGCGGTTATCTCGTGTGCTTTTGCCTCAACCATTGGATTCTCTTTGTGTTTCTTCCTTAGCCATTGGATGAGACTCTCCTGGATCGCTGACTTAACCAATCCGTGGGCTGGATTTGTGAGGTGGAGGCCTTCCGAGGTCTCTATGTTTCTTTCTTTGGTTTCCACGGTGGACTTGTGTTTGACACGTTGTTTCGTGCATGCAGGTGGAAGATGGTGGCATTCAGAGCCAGAGGCAGGCCGAGCGGCCTGGGTCCTTAGCCCATGTGCATCCTTTCTTTCTTGGTTAACCATGTTCTACCGTATTTTGTACATTTTGCACCAAGGGATGTATTCCTGCAATACTTTTGTACACAACTCGTGGAACCGGTTAATATGTATGAACTTTGCATAAAAATTACCCTTGGAACATGAAATGTTGGTGGTTGAAATGGGTTATAACGTCCGCCAACACACTTGCTTGCATGATCATGGTTGGCTAAGCTCCTTGAATCTATCTAATATCATTTGTGAGCTAAGTCACTTTTGTTTCTTGAAAATCAAAAACCATGATCACCACTTGACTTGGCTACCTCACATGTGTATGAATGTTGAATGCTATGCTATCTTTTCATGCTTGGATATGCTAGTCATATGCCTTTGTTAAGTTGATGCCTAAGCATTTATGACACCTTTCCTAAACCTGAAATCTGAACTAAAATTGTATACAAGTTGTGTCTTATGAGCTGAATTGAAAAGATCCAGGTGGGTTCGCTTGTCACACTAGTCTAGTTTGAGATAGCTTGCCTGTGCACTTTGGCATGAACTTGGACTATGCTGTGTATGACCAAAACCTTGTCTTAAGCTTCTAATGGTTCTATGAACTTAGTCTTGGCATTGGTTGGTAAGAAGTGGCTAAGACAAGTGAATAACCCCTAGGCACATGATCCCACTTGCTTGAAGCTACAAGTTGCTAAAATCTGAAATCTGCAAGTCTCTAAATTGCTTATGGACTGTTGTATATGCTTTCATTGTGAGTAGCACCCTTGTATATTCTGCTAGCATCTTGTTATTCATGCCTATCTTGCTAGATGCTATTCATGTTGGTGATGCTTTCTTTTCAACTACCCTAAAAACATGCTCCTGATCTGTATACGATAGATGCGAGGTAGACGAAAGTCCTCCAAAGGGCAGCAGACATGCTCGGCGTCGGTCAGCCATGGGAGTTTAGTACACGGAGGAGCAGCACCGCGACGGCATGTGTAAGACCTCTAAAGGGCTGCGAGGCTATTCCGATGGACAGAGGATGCCGGGTGCCACCGCGGTGCTCCAACCTGAGTACATGGCGCAAAGACGTGTGAGGGCATTGGCGGATTCGCTCAAATCCGCCACCCTACCACCAAGTTACCAAGACTCAGCGAATGGGCTCAATTCTCACTGAGATAGAGTGGAGTGGACCATTCTAGGCTCACGAAGGAAACCCTAAAGTTTCTCGATTTCTGACATCAAAACCGAGGGTCGATCGGCGGATTTGGACTCTAGCCACGTGGATGTGATCCAGGAGTTAACGTGCAACCGAAGAAGATCAAGACTCCATCGCGGTCGTCCGTCCCCGAGAAAGTTGACTCTTTTCCAGTTTAGCCCCTACGGGTGTTTCTGTCATATAGGGGTCTTAGTGTAAACAGAGACAGTTAGGCTTGGGCTTTATATACCTAAGTGGCTGGTAATTTAGGTGAATCTTCCACCTCTAGAAACCTTAGGCTTAGCTTTCCAACCAGCCAAGTGATCAGAGACCAAATCGAGTGCTAATCTAGGATTTAGCGTCCCCTATAGCTAGTACCTTGCATTAGTGGGAGGATGAAGGGTGGTAGGCTATGATGAACCTTCTAAGAAATGATTTCCACTTCTAATACAAGGAAGATTCATCCCCAATTCGTGCTCATGTGTGCAGCCATCTCCTTCCCCTTCCTTTAGTTTGGTTTTTGGATGAAACTCAAAGGCTTTTGGTGATTTGCTTTGCCCACAAGTTAAGCATGTTCTTTTGGCTCTTTTGGACTTGCTAGGATGTGGAGATTATGACTTAGTTCATATCAATCCCGTAGGATTGCCACGAGCAAGTTGTTCTTGAGTTTCCCCCTTTCTTGCCCAAAGATTGCCTTCTCATGAGATCTGAAATTCTGGCTTATCCCTTTGTCATTTTGAGTTGTTCTTTTGGGAAAAGCTCTGGAATAGGGTCTAGATAGCCTGTGCAAAATCTCATGATGATTGGACAAGATTTGCTCAGTTTTGAGGTGTGAAAACTCATTTTCTGCGACACCCCCGGACTATCCGATAGGCCACCAGACTTCCGGTCTCACCGGACAGTCCGGCAGAGCCTACTGGACAATCCTGTGTAGGGTCTGCCTAAGGTCTTCCCACTAGACTATCCAGCAGCCCCCACTAGACTATTCGGTGCCACTGGACAGTCCGGCCCCTGGTACCGGATAGTCCGATGAAGCCAGGGAAGCTGCCCTCTTCTGTGTTTGTTTGGTTCTTCTACGGCGTTTTTGCATCAAACGTGCTTTTCCCGCTATCTGACCATTCTCTTTACTTGTTGTATGACAGTAAGTCGCATTTCAGTGCGGTAAGTGTCGAGTGGTCAACTTGCAGGTTTTCGGTGCATGGGGTGACTTGAGATCTTTGTGATCGTTGAGTTGCTTGCTCTTTTCACGCTTGGTGCTTATCCGTTCAACGGACGGCACTTGGCTTTTGCTAGACACGTATCTATTCAGTGGATGATGTCTTGGATCAATTCTCGTAGCACCAGTTTTGGGGGTCGTGATTTTGAGTTTTCAAGTACTCCTATTCGCCCCCCTCTAGTCGCACATCTCGGTCCTACAATCACTACTATGCTTGAGGAGAAACAAGGTCTTATCAACACTCCCCATTTTGAAACCCTGGTTTAGCAAAAAGGTTTTCAGTCTATCATACTAGGCTCTAGGGGCTTAATGGGGGATTTTGCTCTAATGACTCACAGGATAGAGATGATTCCATTCAATGAGACTCAAAATTTGACAAAGCTCAAAACTAAACAGCTTAAATAAGCGGCTCAGATATTTTCAGTGTATTTGGCTCTGGTAGGTGTTTAAAACCAACGAGGGAACTTTATTAATCCTTTTTCAAAAAGAATAGCCTGAGATGTTCATCCTACTTGGAAAATGTGAGAGCTGGGATAGTACTTAGTCATATCATTCCTCACAACAACTTAGACAAAGTTTTAGCAAATGGCATCCACAAAGTAGAAGGTCTGGTTCTCATTTTATACACACAAGCTCAAAATTAAGCTAAGTATGGTCTTTGCATAGACAACTAAACAACAACATAATAGAGCAACTATTCATCATTTCCATAATGAAGGTAATATACCAAAGGTGGGAGTTTGTTTTTATTGACTTTTTTATATAAATAACAAACGCTAAATAAACAATGAAGACATTATTTAGTAGTACTTACTCTTCGTGTCGGTGGGACTCGTGTTGCTATCGGGCTGCTGCTACTGGGCAGGACGGGTATTGCTGGTTGGACTGATACTGCTACTGCTGCTGCATAGGGAAAAACAAGGATGAGAAACGGGGGTCTTACTCTGAAACGGGGACACGAGGAAGCATGCTCATGCTAGTCTACCATCCCCCCAATCTTCAATGGAGCTAGGGGATTTTGGTAGTAGTAGTTGTTGTAAAACTCCTGAGCATTGCTGAAGCTGGCTTGTACTGGTTTATTCAAGTTCTGAATCATGTTGGTGTTGTCCTGAATCCGTCAGTCCATCATTGTAGTGCATCGGGCGATGTTGTCCACCTGTTGGTACAGCCTCTGGTCGTACTGGCCCAAGTTCATCCCCTCCATTGCGGAGTTGACACTGGCCATGTTGTGGGAGTAGAACCGGGCTGATGCAAAGTGGCCTTGATCTCTACTTACCTCCTGTGATGCATTCCCACCTCCATAGTACTGAGTACCATGTGATGGTTGGTATGAGCTTTAGCCTCCACCACTGCTTCTCTATACCATGGCTTGTACTGGCCGTATTGATGGAAGCATGATAGTTCTAAGCCAACACTTCCAGTCGGAGTGGTAGCATGGGGTGCCCATGATGGACCTACTCCTGCTTCCTCTCATGCCTCACATTGGCATTCCTCTGCTCATCGTCATTGGCCTCTAGTCATGATGCCTCCAATGCTCTGGCATGGTGATTCCGTGTTGAGCTGCATGGTTTGGCTCCTAACTTTGTACAAGCCGAACTGTGACACTGGAAGCGGCAGCTCGAAATTATGCCCAACGTAGGTTATAACTAGGTTCCCACTGTCATCCCTCTTCATGAAGTGTGCCTGAATAAAGTGCTGCTCCCCAATGATGTGTGACATGTCATCACAGGGATGTAAGTAATCTGGGCATTTTCTAGGACGCCAAGGTTGGATGCAATCCTGGTGACTAGCGATGTGATGTTTATGGGGGTGTTGGTTTTTGGCATTTCCATCCAATGACGGACCATGTCAAGAACTGGGGCATAGCGCTTTTTCTTGCAAAAGGCATAAAGACATTTAAGATCTTCGTTTGGTACACAACGCACTTCACTACGTGGAAAAACTACGAGGGAGACCCAACGAGCAAGGAGTCTCAGAGCCGGGTTGTGAATTTTTGTTGTGTTGTGTTTTCCCATCACATTCTCCGCACAGATTTCCGTGCAAAAGGTTTTCATGTTATACCTCACAGGCTCCTCTGCTAAAGAGCAGTTTGGCTGGAAGCCTAGGAGTTGCTAACCCTCCTCGGGGTCATAGAAAATTCAGTTTTACAAAGACGGAAATGGATCGTTGTACTTGAGGCGCGTCCTTCCATGTGGAGAGTTGCCAGGAACTCCTTTGTGAGAAGGATGGGCCCTTCCTCTGTGATGTTTGAAAATTCTAACCATCCCGCATAATCGAATGCTTGCGTAAATTGGTCCAACATACCTATGGCGACGAGGAAGAAGGCGCCAAAGTATCTTGTCCGTCCAAATGATTTGGAGGCAAGACGGTCCAACGCCTGAGCTTTAGTGTCATTCCATATGGTGATGTCATGGACCGTCAAAAGTTGACACTGCGGTGGAAGGTCTGAAGATGTTCCCTCGTCTTGTTCGTGGTTTCGGGGACCACCGATGGACATCCGGTTGAATGCAGTAGGAGTCCCCGAACTTACACTCGGGGAGTGGGAGCGCGATGAAGACGGGAAGCTGAGGTGGATACCCCTTCCTGTGTTGCTAATGGCTCTCTTGGCTCTTCTGAAGAATGAAGACATCCTGCAAAATAGACACGAACAAGAGAATATCCGAGGGATAGAGCAGTTACAAAAATAACGTTAGCGGGTTAGCAGTCCAAAAGTTAGTTGTCCAGTAGTTAGTCGTTCTTGCGGGTAGAGCCTCCACAATCCGTCCAACAAGCGAGAGTGTAGCACTAATTTTTTTGAGCAGATTTTTTCTAAGCGCTGTAATTAGCTAAGTGCTTCACTAGCTAAGAGAGTGATTATAGAGAGAGGGAGAGTGCTTGCATTGCTAAGCAGTGCGAGGAGCTGGGGGCTATGTGCACTCGTATTTATAGGCATGCGGGGGGGGGGGTATGCATGCAGTTGGAGGGGTCGGGCGGCCTGGCAGGAGGCCAGGCCATCAGTGGTGAAGGCTAGGTGGCCAATGGAGGGGGCCAAGCAGCCTAGGCCTAGGCCGCTTAGGCTGGTGGTTGCGCAGAGGAGATTGGACAGTAGCGGTGTGTGAGCACGCAGTGGCGTCGGTGGAGCTAGGGGCCGAGCTGCCTCTTGTGCTTAGTGACTTTGGCACTTTGTGCTTAGGGAGCATGCACGAGGAGCAAGGGGGCACCAAGGGGGCCGAGCGGCCTGCAAAGGGGCCGGGCGGCCTAGGCACTTTCATAGAGCAGCAAAGGGGAGGCCGGGCGGCCCTGGTGGGGCCGGGTGGCCACATATTTTTTTTTATATACGAATAAAATAGAGGTAGCTCATGCAAAAATTTAAACTAGTGCAAACTTAAATTCAAATATGCAGTAGTTGAAAATTCAAATTTTAAAGGAATTTAGTGCGTGCAGAAAATAAAACACGCAGTGGAGGATAACACCAGTTTACCTCCTAGCGAGGGCAAGTCATACCTTTTATTCAGAGTCAGCATTTGACAGAGACTTCGTGGTCTTTTGGTTCTCAGTGTTTCTTTCCTTCTTTTCTTCTGGCTTGGCCTTTGGCTTTTCTTCTACTTTCTTCGGCCATTCTTTGGGTGTGTTCATTGTTTTGGTGATGACCTTTGTGATAGGAGCTTTGCCTCCTACATCCTTTGTCGGCGGCTTAGACATCGAGGCATGTCTTAGTGACTCTGTTTTGCGCTCGGCTTTGAGTTTGCGGGCTTCACCATCTAGCAGGATTTTCTCCATTACTAGGATGAGATGATCCACTTTCGACTGACTTGGCAAGAGCTCGATCTTGGGTCTTGGCGTCTCCCTAGGTGCTTGACATTTGAATATTTTCACTTGTCGGCATTGTTCGACCTTCGGCTTAAAGGCGAACGTTTCCCTTCTGCCATTGATGTTGAGGTCAACTTCTCCAGCTCTGACATCAATGTTATCCTCAACGGTGCTTAAAAATGGTTGCCAAAGGATGAGTGGCATTTTACTGTCTATTTCCATATCTAGCACCACAAAGTCCACTGAGATGAGGAAGTTTCGGATTTTGACCGGAATATCCTTGGCAATCCTGATGGGGTAGCGAATTGACTAATCCACCAGCTACAGGCACATGGCAGTAGGGGCAAGTGTGGCATGTGTTATTTTATCAAAGATTACATTTGGCATGACGCTCACACTTGCTCCCAAGTCACAGAGAGTTTGATCGAAGTGTTGGGTCCCGATTGAGCATGTGATGGTTAAGTATAGCTGCGCTACACTCTTCCGTGAGGCGCACAACTTCTATGGATGGCAGCGGCTTCTTGTTGTTGAGGATGTCCTTCAGGTACTGTTGACGGCACTTAAACACGCCAAACCTTATACTGCAAGCGCACAGTATCGTGGTAGCTTTTCCCCAGGATGAGTATTTTGGGTTTTGTCAATCCAAGGATAATTACGCTTAGGATATTATTAATCTAATATTAACTTAATTACTAGCTAGTTTTAATAGATCTAAACAAGCTTAAAGAGGGATTAAAACTACTCTAGTTATACTTCTAATTATGCTCTAATTATACTCTAATTACGGTCTAAAAGAGATCTAAACTATAGCATAAAATGATAGAACAAGTATTAAGCTATAAACGAGATAGATATGATTTAAACATAGCGAAAGGATCCACAAGAGATATGAGACAAACAACTTATGCACTAAGAACCACCTTGAAACAAGATCAATCATTAAGCAAAGATTAAGCATGATCATGAATGTCAAAGGTTTACTCGAACCTTTCTCCAGCCCTACTTTCACTAGAACTAGTTATTCGATCAACTAGTAAACCCCAACCATCTCTAAGCATGAGTAGATTCAATCAACTAATTAAAGTAAAAAGATCTAATAAAAGAACATGAAAAAGTTTAAATCTAGCCAGATAATCATGTTGGAATTAAGCATTGCAAAGCTATGGATCATAAACCATAAACCAGAAGCTAAGTGTGATGCCCCAGGCATCTCAAGCGTATTACATTAGTATCATTAGCTAAATTGCATCTTTATGTGAACATTTCATATTAGGGGCATGAGTGGGTTAAGTCCTTTGAAGCGAGTTAAAACCGATTTTTCTGCAAACTGCATTTTCATTTGCCCGGTAACCTTAATACTGTGGTGAATTTGATAAAACTATACAAACCAAACTTGTAGACAATTTCTTAATGAACAACTTTGGTATTTGGTGTCATGACATGCATAAAGGTTTGAATAGAGTTTTAGGTCATTTTCGGTAAAATTGAGAAATCTGTCCAAATGTGATTTAAATAGAGATTTCAAATTTTTGTGAAACAAAAGTCAACATTTTGAAACACTTTGTATATCAAAGTTGTAGTGCCTGAGCAACTGAACAACATTGGTATATAACATTTTCCATGAAAATGCATAAAAATATGACTTGTAGAATTTTTAATTTGGAAGATTTTGTTGGTCAAACTGGGGTCAGCAGATTAAACTCAATTTAAATCATAGTTAAACTTGGAATCTGGTATTACTCCTTTTGACAAAGTTGTAGATCTGGAAGAGTAGAACAACTTTTGTATTTTGGGTTTTGTCAAATTCGGCCCCTAGGATGTTCAAAAACAACAATTTCTAAAACATGTCTCAGCAGTCAAACAGCATTTTTCTTTTTCCCGAATTTATTTTATCCGTGAGTCGCTGACGAGCGGGCCCCACCTGTCGGGCTGCCAGCGCCAGCGCATTCCACTGCCTTCCTCACCCGCGCACCCGGTCCATAGACCATCCCTATTTTCTTTCGCCTTGGCCCCACCAGTCAGTGTCTCCGGTTCACCGGACTCAGTCCACGCGGCCGACCCACCCGCCACGCGGCGCCGGAGCCCAGCGCTGCCGGCCACGCGCCGCTGCGCGGCCTGCGCCTCCGCGGGCACGCCCCGCCCGGACGCCACGCCGCCGGCCACGCGCCGCCCGCTGCCCGCGCCCGGCTCCAAGAGGTGGAGGGCGCCTCGGCACTCTGTCCTTCTCCCCGCACTCGCCTGCCCCTTCCCGGCTTGCCCTCTCCCCTGCCTCGCCTTGCCCAGGACCCCGCGGCGCCGCCGCCGCCATTGGAGCTCGCCCCGAGCTCACGCACCGGCCTCCTCCGACCGCCCCCGCTCCTAGCAGTGAGCCCCCTTGCATCGCCCACTCCGCCCCACCCAATCCGGCCACCCTCGGAGCGCGTTGAAGCCTCCTCCACCTCCGTTCGCGTGTAGCCACCGCGACGGGCCACCGCGCCATCGACCTCGCCGTGGAGACCTAGCTCCGGGCCATCCCCGCGCCTCCACGACCCCACCAACAGAACCGCCACAACCCCGCGCACCTCAGGCGCTCTTCACTTCCTCGAATCCGCCTCCCCTCCGGCCGGAATCGCCTCGCGCCGCCCCGAGCGCCGTGCGCCACCGCCGTCCAGTTCACCGGCGCTCCCCGGCCACCGTCGCGACCTCGCGCGACACCGTCTTGGGGGAAAGGAGCCTCTACGCCGGGAACGCGCTCCCAGACCAGCTCGGCTCCAAGCACGCCCCCGCACGCGGCGCGCCGCTCGCGAGAAATTCGGCGGCCACGGGCGCCCCTGCTCTGTCGCGAGGTAGAAGAAGATGAGAATTTTGCATAAATCCCCCTGTAGTACTCTATATTTTACATACTCTAACGCAACCCTGTTTACTGAGTCATGAACATCTTCTGTACCGGTCCCTGAGAGATAGATTTAATTAGAATTAGGTCCCTAGTCCCTAGGATTTTCGGTTTAAAGCATTTTATTAAAACTGAAACTTTGAAAATTCATAATAAATCATATAAAAATCAGAAAAATACAAAACTTGTTGCATTGCACTCCTTTTAGGTAAATCTACAGAATGGGTATGTTGGTTGAGCAGGGAAAGACCTTTTTGCCCCTGATATTATGTATGCTTAATAAATCAATATAATTGGGAAATATGGACTAAATGGTCTCCAAAAATTGCCAAACTTGATCAGCAGTGTTATTAGGGTATATAGACTCATTGTGATTTTTGGTAGCTCAAGTGCTCACTTTTAATTACTATTTTACCCTACATGTGATTTTAGCATAAAAAGCAATAAGGAAAAGGTAAACATATTGAAAATTATGCTCTAAAAAGGGTTTTACACCTTTTATTATGCTCCCTGTGGTATAAATAGCTCATTGTTGAAATAGGGTACTGTGCATGTAAGGTTTGACCCTATTTTGGAAATAGCAGGCAAAATGCTTATTTAAGTAAACTTCGGTTGTCTCGCATAAAACGATGTTACCTCGCCACACACCCCACGTTGTTATATGCGATAAGCTAAGTTACCGTAGGTGATGGCTTGTACGATTTCTTAATACTAAACCAGTTTAATCACGAAATGCATCACTTTAGCCCCTAAGTCATGATTCCTTGCATTGCACTCACATCATGAAGCAAAGCATTGCACTAATACGTGCTCCGATTGCACCATGTCATGCATATAGATCCCGCGAGCGAAGGATATCCGCCGGGCCAACCGATCGTAGAAGAGCACCAGAAGGAGCTGCATCAGGAGCCGGAAGACCAGCCGCAGGAGCCCGACTTCGCTCAGGAAGCAGCTACTAACCCTAGTGAGGAAGGTAGGCAGGATCATAAATTCCCAGCAAATATGATATTGAATGATGTTTAGACATCCGCATTAGGAGTTGTTTGAAAACAATTGCATTAGACTTCTGGGCCGCCCTGGCCCTAGCACCTACAATAGAGTACGTAGGACGAGTATGCCTAGAAATGCTAGGTGCGAGTAGACACGAGTGAATTGGAGTCACTCGTCGTATAGGTGTTTTCAAAGGAAAGGCTTTCAAAATACATGGGAAACTTTAAACATGGTTGTCATGGAACTAAATTGAGGCCGGGCGGAGATTTGGGTATGTTATGATGAAAAATGATGTGGATGGTTTGGTGGACTCCGCCCGAGTCGTTTAAGGCCCGATTCGCTGTTCGCCTACTGATCGGCATAATATTGCTAGAGTGCTTATCCGGGATAATGGACCGGTGAAAGTCTTACTCGTGCCATCCGAAGAACAGAGACAGGTTCCTACCATTCTTGTTGGAGGGAGTTAGGCCTGGGGGAGCTTGTACTCGAGGGAGGGCTGACCCGGTGCGGCCGTGGTATCGCTCCTGAGGGAGGGCTGACCCGGTGCGGCCGTGGTATCGCTCCTGAGGGGGCAAAACCCGGGGGAATGGCGGGATTGAATCGAACTTGGGATGGGACGAATGGAGATGGGGGCTATATGTGGGAACGCGATGGCTAGTAAGCATATACCCCTGGCATGATAGTTATTCCCGGGAATTAAAAATCGATTCGAATCGCTGATGCTCACCAGGTGTGAGAATGCCAAGGTCACACACGGGCAACGTAGTAACAATCGAATTGTATTTATGACTATATATGTTTTGTTTTCAATACCACATGTTCGTATTTGTATGTTTACATTCCTGCAAGTTATATTATGATGATGAATATTTTGATGATGTTGATAATTACATGTTAACTTTTAATTACTATAAAAAGAATGGCTAAGGATCAACTGTTAGTTGCCAGCTTTGCGTCAGCCGTAAGCTCTTCCATTAAGTCCTACTGAGTAATTAGTACTCAGGGTTTGCCCCCACTTTTTGAGCAGGTAATGATGTCTTTTGGACACTAGCTTGGAGGAGAGCAGTACCGGTGGGCTCGGTGCTTCTCGCCTCATTCTTTATTGCCTGAAGACTTCTCCTTAAAGTAATATGTTTCCGCTGTGAGATTTATTTTGAACAACGCTTCCGCTTTGTATATGAATAGGTATTCGACTACCTATATTTGGTTTGTAAGCACTTAAACTTATTTTCTACTATAAACTGCCTGTGATGATGTAACTGTTGTGGCTCCATCGAGGGCTGGATGTGTGTGATGTCGGTTCCTCTGGGAAAAGGTAATATCGGGAGTCATTTAGACTCTCGACGGACGACCGGGTTTAGTTCGGCCTAATCACACTGCGAGCCATGGGTGGCAGGTGTGATTAGTTCGGATTAAATTGGCGGTTCCGCCACAGCTGGTATCAGAGCCGATCATACACAGACAACAGTCATATCATCCAGTTTTGGTTTGCAAACCTATTTTCGAAAACCTTTTCGAAGTATTTGGAAAATGAGAGTATCGATATGCCCATATTAAGGATGTTAGTGTATTATCAGGTGACATCGCTAACATCTTAACCTAGATAGAACTCATATGCATATTCGGCGCTTTGGGAAGCAACATTTCGGCCATAGTTATCCCCAGTACTGGTGGAGCGCTATTGGGATTTGCGGACTGTTGCGAACCCTGCATTCATGCTGATAGGGCAGAACTCTTTAAGGGGGGCGGTCACGCCGTTGGAGTGTTTCGTGACCACTCTTCCTTCGACCAAAATTATAGCTAGATCTTGTTGGCCACCGTTTCTCTCCCCAGCAATTCCCCAGTACTGGAGGGACGTTGGGTGCGTTGGGAGAAATGGCGCCACTACGTCGTCCACCAGACGTAGCTTAAAGGAATTCGTGGATGCCACTTTTAGGGTTAGAGTGGTAATGTATGATGATGGTGATGTTGGTATGAGCATGCATTTTTCTGCAGGTACACTAACTACGCACGAAACTAAGACCGAGTAGTGACGACTAGTTGCATTAGAGAGTGTCGTGCATATGTGTCACCAAAAATATCGGTAGTTATATATTGAATATAGGGTGTGAGATGTGAGAACGAATAGGACAAATCATGCATCATGACATCCACGCTTTCATGTATCTATGCGGTATCTATGACGCTACGACCTTTTTATCACCGCATCGATTGCGCTAGGGTTGCTAGACTAAACGCCATTGGCCTTATTCCTGCAGATGGTCACCACACCTGAGATGTCAGCTCGAGGGGCTACTTACGGAGCACCACCTTCTCCTGAGTTGGCCACTCTGATCACTCAGCAGGGTCAGCTCATCAATTTGATAGCTCAAGAGCAACAAAGGCGTTACCCGCAAGAGATTGGTTATGCCGACTTTGCGGCCCTACAGCCGCCCATCTTCACCACTGCCACGGATCCCCTTGATGCAAATGACTGGCTTCGAGTCATAGAATCTAAACTCAGTCTACTGCCCCAACTCACTGAACAACAGAAGACTTGCTTCGCAGCGCAATGTCTACACGGTCCCTCGGGGGCCTGGTATGCTACGTTCCTGGCAATGCAACCTACCGGGCACCAGGTCACATGGGATGAGTTCTGTGTGGCTTTCCGAGCTCACTATCTCCCGGCTAGCCTCATTGAACTCAAGCAGCGGGAATTCTGTGCCCTTCGTCAAGGGAACATGTCAGTACTCGAGTACGTACGGGCCTTCATTCGCCTGTCTCAGTACTCCCCTAAGGATGTCGACACTGACTCGCGTAGGGCTGCCTGTCTGTTGGATGGGTTTGACCCCACTCTGCTGACTCACTTGGGGCGCCGCTACGATAGCTTCATTGAGTTGGTGGACGCCGCCATCGACATGGAACGGCGCCTCCGCGAGGCCCAAGAGGACCAGCGGAGGAAAACACTTGCAGGCACCCCGCCGTTGACTTCCTCACTGCGGCAACGAGTTGTGCACCAACCATTACTGCACACATGTCAGGTCAGTCGGTCGCAACAACTTGAATGGGGCCCTCAACCTCAACAGCTTCAACACATTGGGACATGGCCACAAGCTCCAGCCAATCGTGCTCCATTCCAGCTCCCCACAGTGCGTGCCTTGGCCACTCCTTTTGTGGGTGCTTGCTACAACTGTGGGAAAACAAATCACCTCAGTAGAAACCGTCGTGCCCCTCGACGAAATCAGGGGGCAGTGCTTGTTAAGGGCAGCCAACAGCTAAACAAGAGGAAGGGATCAAAGCCAGAGCTACCCCTAAGAAAGGGTCAGGTGCACTATACCCACTTAGATCAAATTCCAGAAGGTGAACCAGTGTTGGCAAGCACATTCCTTGTCAATGAGCACCCCACAGTGGTTTTGTTTGATTCCGGAGCATCAAATACCTTTATCAGTAGGTCCTATGCAACAAAACATGGGTACCACATTGATGATATGAGGACAAAATATCACATCATAGCCCCGGGATCACAAATTGACACAAATCAGATTGTGAGGCACTTACGCCTACGCATAGGCGCTGAGGAATTCTATGTTGACCCTGTGGTACTTCCTAACCAGGGGATTGACATTATCTTAGGGATGGATTGGATGAAAGAGCATAACGTCATGTTGGATATTACTAGCAGGATAGTTCAGATAAAGTCTAGCCAGAATGGGAAGATTAGGCACCTTCATTTGCCAACTCATAAGCAGTTGTCACACACAGTAAATGCCACAGAACTCCAGCAAATCAAGAAGATACCGGTGGTTTGTGACTATCCAGATGTGATTCCAGAAGAGCTTCCCAGACTCCCACCAGATAGAGATGTCGAGTTTTCCATTGAGCTTATGCCCGGTACAGCACCTGTCTCAAGAAGACCATATAGAATGGCGCCGGATGAGTTGAAGGAATTGAAAGTGCAGCTGCAAGAACAGCTTCACAAAGGTTTCATTCGCCCTAGCTCATCGCCATGGGGTTGCCCGGCCCTCTTTGTTGAGAAGAAAGAACCTGGTGGTAAGAGGTTATGTGTGGACTATCGACCACTGAATGCGGTCACAGTCAAGAACAAGTACCCACTGCCACACATTGATATCTTATTTGATCAACTTGCGGGAGCCTCAGTTTTCTCCAAGATTGATCTTAGGTCCGGGTACCATCAAATGAAAATCCGAGAGGAAGACATACCAAAGACCGCTTTCTCAACGCGGTATGGGCTGTATGAGTACCTTGTCATGTCTTTCGGATTGACAAATGCACCGGCTTTCTTCATGTACATGATGAACTCGGTATTCATGAATGAGCTTGACAAGTTCGTGATAGTATTCATTGATGACATCTTGGTTTATTCCAAGGATGCGAAGGAGCATGAAGAGCACTTGCGAGTAGTGCTATCTCGGCTTAGAGAGCATAAACTCTATGCCAAGTTCAGCAAATGTGCTTTTTGGCTGAAGGAAGTGGCATTCCTAGGCCATATTTTGTCAGAGAAGGGTGTGGCTGTTGATCCTAGGAAGGTGAAAGATGTGCTAGAATGGAAACAACCACAAACAGTGACAGAGATACGGAGTTTTCTTGGTTTAGCGGGCTACTACCGCCGCTTCATCAAGGACTTCTCCAAAATTGCAAAACCAATGACAGCATTGACCCAAAAGAATGCAAAGTTTGTGTGGAGCACAAAATGTGAAGAGTCATTCCAAACATTGAAGAAACTCCTAACTTCAGCACCTGTTCTTGCTCAACCGGACGTCACCAAGCCATTTGATGTTTATTGTGATGCCTGTGGTATTGGCCTCGGTTGTGTCTTAATGCAAGAAGGAAAGGTGATTGCCTATGCATCCCGCCAGCTTAGGAAACATGAGGTGAATTATCCAACTCATGATCTGGAACTACTTGCAGTTGTTCATGCCCTGAAGATATGGAGACATTATTTGTTGGGCAACACATGCCACATATACACTGATCATAAGAGCTTAAAATATATCTTCACCCAGCCAGAAATAAACATGAGGCAACGTCGTTGGTTAGAATTGATCAAGGACTATGACTTGGAAATTCACTATCATCCTGGAAAAGCTAATGTGGTAGCAGATGCATTAAGCCGTAAAGCTCATTGCAATTTCATTGAGGCTCGACCAACAGTAAGAGTGCTATGTTGTGAGATTGCAGAGATAGAAACACCCATAGGGCAACGAGCGGAACTTTACAATCTCATCATTGAACCCACTATAAAAGATCTAATCATAGAGGCACAAAAGAAAGATAAGGGTATGGCACATATTCGAGATGGGATCAATGAAAGGAAGAAGGCTTGTTACAAGCTTGATGAAGAGGGAGTCCTATGGTTCAAAAATCGCTTAGTGGTACCAAAAGACATGGGTCTAAGGAAGAAAATACTAGATGAAGCCCACAACTCCTTGCTTGCTATGCACCCTGGGAGCAACAAAATGTATCAAGATCTGAAGCAGAAATTTTGGTGGACTCGTATGAAACGAGAAATTGCCAAGTATGTGTCTGAATGTGATGTATGTCAGAGAGTGAAGGCTGATCATTTGAAGCCTGCCGGTATGCTCCAACCACTAAAAGTTCCAGCATGGAAGTGGGAAGATATCCACATGGATTTTATCGTAGGTTTGCCTCGTACCCAAAAAGGCTATGACTCCATATGGGTGATCATCGATCGGTTCACCAAGTCAGCTCATTTCATTCCAGTAAAAACCACTTATAGAGCAAAGAAGTATGCGGAAATCTATATTGACCGTGTTGTGTCCTTGCATGGGGTTCCAAAAACCATCACCTCTGATCGGGGCTCTTTATTTGTATCCCATTTTTGGGAGCATTTACAATCAGCATTGAGTACAACATTAATTCGTAGTTCAGCATACCATCCCCAAACAAGTGGGCAAGTGGAAAGGTTAAATCAAGTACTTGAGGATATGTTAAGGGCATGTGCGCTAACTTACACTACTAAGTGGGATGAATGTTTATCCTTGGCTGAGTTTGCGTACAACAACAGTTATCAGAAAAGCTTGGAAATGGCACCCTTCGAAGCCCTGTACGGTAAAAGATGTAGAACACCTTTAAACTGGTCTGAACCAGGAGAGCGTGTGATCTTTGGTCCTGATCTTGTGAAGGATGCGGAAGAGCAGGTGCGATTCATTCAAGGCAATTTGAAAAGAGCACAATCTAGACAGAAAAGCTACTCAGATAAAAGGAGGAGACCGCTAGCCTTTGAAAAGGGCGATCATGTGTACCTTCGGGTGTCACCAATGAAGGGAGTGCATCGATTTGGAGTAAAGGGAAAGTTAGCACCACGTTATGTTGGTCCATTCCAGATTATAGAGCAGTGTGGGTCAGTTGCTTACCGGTTGAAGTTACCACCAAACCTTGCAGCAGTGCATGATGTATTTCATGTCTCACAACTCAAAAAGTGTCTTCGCGTGCCAGACCAGATTGTAGATACCTCAAACATTCATATTGAACCTGACCTCACATACCAAGAACATCCCATCCGAGTGCTTGATCAAAAACAAAGGGTAACCCGGAAAACAAGAATCAATTTCTACAAAGTTCAATGGAGTAACCAATCCGAAGAGGAGGCAACTTGGGAGCAAGAAGAATATTTGCGCACTCATTATCCTGATTTTCTTCCGTCAACTCAAAAGGGGTACGTCGCAAGTACCTTGAAGTTTAATTTTGAATTTCACACACAATGCGCTTTCCTTCTCTCTCTTAACTTATGCCAACCACGTCACATCAAAAATCTCGGGACGAGATTTATTTAAGGGGGGTGGGCTGTGATGCCCCTAGGCATCTCAAGCGTATTACATTAGTATCATTAGCTAAATTGCATCTTTATGTGAACATTTCATATTAGGGGCATGAGTGGGTTAAGTCCTTTGAAGCGAGTTAAAACCGATTTTTCTGCAAACTGCATTTTCATTTGCCCGGTAACCTTAATACTGTGGTGAATTTGATAAAACTATACATACCAAACTTGTAGACAATTTCTTAATGAACAACTTTGGTATTTGGTGTCATGACATGCATAAAGGTTTGAATAGAGTTTTAGGTCATTTTCGGTAAAATTGAGAAATCTGTCCAAATGTGATTTAAATAGAGATTTCAAATTTTTGTGAAACAAAAGTCAACATTTTGAAACACTTTGTATATCAAAGTTGTAGTGCCTGAGCAACTGAACAACATTGGTATATAACATTTTCCATGAAAATGCATAAAAATATGACTTGTAGAATTTTTAATTTGGAAGATTTTGTTGGTCAAACTGGGGTCAGCAGATTAAACTCAATTTAAATCATAGTTAAACTTGGAATCTGGTATTACTCCTTTTGACAAAGTTGTAGATCTGGAAGAGTAGAACAACTTTTGTATTTTGGGTTTTGTCAAATTCGGCCCCTAGGATGTTCAAAAACAACAATTTCTAAAACATGTCTCAGCAGTCAAACAGCATTTTTCTTTTTCCCGAATTTATTTTATCCGTGAGTCGCTGACGAGCGGGCCCCACCTGTCGGGCTGCCAGCGCCAGCGCATTCCACTGCCTTCCTCACCCGCGCACCCGGTCCATAGACCATCCCTATTTTCTTTCGCCTTGGCCCCACCAGTCAGTGTCTCCGGTTCACCGGACTCAGTCCACGCGGCCGACCCACCCGCCACGCGGCGCCGGAGCCCGGCGCTGCCGGCCACGCGCCGCTGCGCGGCCTGCGCCTCCGCGGGCACGCCCCGCCCGGACGCCCCGCCGCCGGCCACGCGCCGCCCGCTGCCCGCGCCCGGCTCCAAGAGGTGGAGGGCGCCTCAGCACTCTGTCCTTCTCCCCACACTCGCCTGCCCCTTCCCGGCTCGCCCTCTCCCCTGCCTCGCCTTGCCCAGGACCCCGCGGCGCCGCCGCCGCCATTGGAGCTCGCCCTGAGCTCACGCACCGGCCTCCTCCGACCGCCCCCGCTCCTAGCAGTGAGCCCCCTTGCATCGCCCACTCCGCCCCACCGAATCCGGCCACCCTCGGAGCGCGTTGAAGCCTCCTCCACCTCCGTTCGCGTGTAGCCACCGCGACGGGCCACCGCGCCATCGACCTCGCCGTGGAGACCTAGCTCCGGGCCATCCCCGCGCACCTCAGGCGCTCTTCACTTCCTCGAATCCGCCTCCCCTCCGGCCGGAATCGCCTCGCGCCGCCCCGAGCGCCGTGCGCCACCGCCGTCCAGTTCACCGGCGTTCCCCGGCCACCGTCGCGACCTCGCTCGACACCGTCTTGGGGGAAAGGAGCCTCTACGCCGGGAACGCGCTCCCAGACCAGCTCGGCTCCAAGCACGCCCTCGCACGCGGCGCGCCGCTCGCGAGAAATTCGGCGGCCACGGGCGCCCCTGCTCTGTCGCGAGGTAGAAGAAGATGAGAATTTTGCATAAATCCCCCTGTAGTACTCTATATTTTACATACTCTAACGCAACCCTGTTTACTGAGTCATGAACATCTTCTGTACCGGTCCCTGAGAGATAGATTTAATTAGAATTAGGTCCCTAGTCCCTAGGATTTTCGGTTTAAAGCATTTTATTAAAACTGAAACTTTGAAAATTCATAATAAATCATATAAAAATCAGAAAAATACAAAACTTGTTGCATTGCACTCCTTTTAGGTAAATCTACAGAATGGGTATGTTGGTTGAGCAGGAAAAGACCTTTTTGCCCCTGATATTATGTATGCTTAATAAATCAATATAATTGGGAAATATGGACTAAATGGTCTCCAAAAATTGCCAAACTTGATCAGCAGTATTATTAGGGTATATAGACTCATTGTGATTTTTGGTAGCTCAAGTGCTCACTTTTAATTACTATTTTACCCTACATGTGATTTTAGCATAAAAAGCAATAAGGAAAAGGTAAACATATTGAAAATTATGCTCTAAAAAGGGTTTTACACCTTTTATTATGCTCCCTGTGGTATAAATAGCTCATTGTTGAAATAGGGTACTGTGCATGTAAGGTTTGACCCTATTTTGGAAATAGCAGGCAAAATGCTTATTTAAGTAAACTTCGGTTGTCTCGCATAAAACGATGTTACCTCGCCACACACCCCACGTTGTTATATGCGATAAGCTAAGTTACCGTAGGTGATGGCTTGTACGATTTCTTAATACTAAACCAGTTTAATCACGAAATGCATCACTTTAGCCCCTAAGTCATGATTCCTTGCATTGCACTCACATCATGAAGCAAAGCATTGCACTAATACGTGCTCCGATTGCACCATGTCATGCATATAGATCCCGCGAGCGAAGGATATCCGCCGGGCCAACCGATCGTAGAAGAGCACCAGAAGGAGCTGCATCAGGAGCCGGAAGACCAGCCGCAGGAGCCCGACTTCGCTCAGGAAGCAGCTACTAACCCTAGTGAGGAAGGTAGGCAGGATCATAAATTCCCAGCAAATATGATATTGAATGATGTTTAGACATCCGCATTAGGAGTTGTTTGAAAACAATTGCATTAGACTTCTGGGCCGCCCTGGCCCTAGCACCTACAATAGAGTACGTAGGACGAGTATGCCTAGAAATGCTAGGTGCGAGTAGACACGAGTGAATTGGAGTCACTCGTCGTATAGGTGTTTTCAAAGGAAAGGCTTTCAAAATACATGGGAAACTTTAAACATGGTTGTCATGGAACTAAATTGAGGCCGGGCGGAGATTTGGGTATGTTATGATGAAAAATGATGTGGATGGTTTGGTGGACTCCGCCCGAGTCGTTTAAGGCCCGATTCGCTGTTCGCCTACTGATCGGCATAATATTGCTAGAGTGCTTATCCGGGATAATGGACCGGTGAAAGTCTTACTCGTGCCATCCGAAGAACAGAGACAGGTTCCTACCATTCTTGTTGGAGGGAGTTAGGCCTGGGGGAGCTTGTACTCGAGGGAGGGCTGACCCGGTGCGGCCGTGGTATCGCTCCTGAGGGAGGGCTGACCCGGTGCGGCCGTGGTATCGCTCCTGAGGGGGCAAAACCCGGGGGAATGGCGGGATTGAATCGAACTTGGGATGGGACGAATGGAGATGGGGGCTATATGTGGGAACGCGATGGCTAGTAAGCATATACCCCTGGCATGATAGTTATTCCCGGGAATTAAAAATCGATTCGAATCGCTGATGCTCACCAGGTGTGAGAATGCCAAGGTCACACACGGGCAACGTAGTAACAATCGAATTGTATTTATGACTATATATGTTTTGTTTTCAATACCACATGTTCGTATTTGTATGTTTACATTCCTGCAAGTTATATTATGATGATGAATATTTTGATGATGTTGATAATTACATGTTAACTTTTAATTACTATAAAAAGAATGGCTAAGGATCAACTGTTAGTTGCCAGCTTTGCGTCAGCCGTAAGCTCTTCCATTAAGTCCTACTGAGTAATTAGTACTCAGGGTTTGCCCCCACTTTTTGAGCAGGTAATGATGTCTTTTGGACACTAGCTTGGAGGAGAGCAGTACCGGTGGGCTCGGTGCTTCTCGCCTCATTCTTTATTGCCTGAAGACTTCTCCTTAAAGTAATATGTTTCCGCTGTGAGATTTATTTTGAACAACGCTTCCGCTTTGTATATGAATAGGTATTCGACTACCTATATTTGGTTTGTAAGCACTTAAACTTATTTTCTACTATAAACTGCCTGTGATAATGTAACTGTTGTGGCTCCATCGAGGGCTGGATGTGTGTGATGTCGGTTCCTCTGGGAAAAGGTAATATCGGGAGTCATTTAGACTCTCGACGGACGACCGGGTTTAGTTCGGCCTAATCACACTGCGAGCCATGGGTGGCAGGTGTGATTAGTTCGGATTAAATTGGCGGTTCCGCCACACTAAGTCTAAAAGACAAACTTATTGATCAAATCATCAAGGTTTTATCAAAATAACATAAGAAGTACGAGAAATTACTCGAGATACATCATGATCTTTGAAGCATAATCGTCGGGATGAACTCGACGAAGAACATGTCGAAAGATGAACTCAAGCAGCCCTTGAAACACCAGGGGTCGGCCGACCCCCCTGGGTTCTGCCTCCTCTTGCTTCCTCCTTTGGCCGAGATGTCCTTCTCACCGAGTTGAACCCCTTTGGCCCCCGAACTCTGCCCTAGACTCTCGACTTACAATGAATTGGCGATGAATAATGATGCCCCTCCCCTTGGGAGGCCATATATTTATACTCTGGAGAGTCCCCTATACATGGAATCTAATAGGTCGGTTCTAAGAGTCCTAAGACACCTAAAACACCTATTTCTAAGTATATACAGGCCTCTAGAAGAGTCCCGATCATCCACATCTTCCCTTGCTTGGAGATGAAGTCATTGTCCTTGTCCTTCCCGAAATCAGCTTTCCATATTCTGCAGCCTTTAGTTTTTTGACCACAACTCCCTCATTCGGAGTCCAAATAATGTAAACTCTGACTCTAAATTGTAGACCTCGAAGAGATATACAACTTTGATACTCAAATTTTCTTCATATGACGTCGCTAAGGTCTCCGAATTGGGCCCCCAAGGTGCCGCTGTCCTGAAATGCGAGAATATCTTGAGATTTAATTAGAGTTTGGATTGGACTCTCGATAAACCTTCCTTATCTTCATATTCTTCATACTCAAGCAATCCTTATCCTCCGGAACCTTCTCCATAATGGGTCTAGGCCTTCTTTTGGGCTTTAGTTGCTCTTCTTTAATTAATCATCTCACCTCCTTGGACTTGTAGCATAAATCCTTTTTTCGAGAAATCCTCAAATTTATATCAATTATACCCTATTTTCCTGCAAAAATCAATATTTTACAAAAACAAAGAGCATTCTCAAAAATGGGGTTATTGTTAGCAAAACAAGACTAAATCAAAAGGTTAACTCTTGAAAAGATATAAAATTATATAAAAATAGAGCATAATTTTAGTCGAAATCTTGCGTCAACAACATCCCCACACTTAGATCTTGCTCGTCCTCGAGCAAAGGATCGATAAAATCACAACTTAAAATTTAAGCAAACTCTAAATAATTACTTCTCAACATAATCTTACCTTAGAAATCAATCAAATCATAATATGGGACTTTAAATCAACTTTTATGCATATAGACCCCCACAAAAATTATCAAAGTCAAATGAATCATAGCAATGCCAAAGTTTTCTTTCAGAATCACTAAAGATGGTTTTTAGAAAACAAAAATTCTTCAAAGATCAAGAAATTACTATGCCCTTTTATTAAGCTCTCAAAAGGCACTCTTTATAAGTGGCTATCCTATAAAATTTTACTCTCTTTTCTCTCTTCTCACAGGAGTTTATGAAGAGCTTGGTAAAGGCTTAGCAAAGCTACTCATTTTATTGTCTAGTTAAGATATCTCTCTAAAGATCATTTAATCATCTTAAATTAACTTGGTCATCGAAATAAGAGAATAAATAAATAAATATAGAGACAAGGAAAAGAAGATATAGATAGTGGACATGTGCAATAAATGAAGTGGAATTCTTTCCGGAATTTGCACATGGTTGGAAAAGTGAAAGTTTTTGCTCATTATACTAATAGGACAATAAGACTTCCTTCCTTACTTCTCCAAATTAACCTAATTCTACTTTTTCTTTCTTTCTCCCCCTTTCTCCTTTTCCTAATTCTACTTTATTTTGTTTAATTCGACCACTTGGTCCTTTTTCTCTCCTCTTTTTTTTTATAATTTTTTTTATTTTTTTATTTGGCGCCTCCCCTTCTTTCTCAATAAATTTTTGGATCTATTCCACTCACAGATAACTATGAGCAAAAACTTCACCTATATAGGTAAAGATAGAAATAATGAGATGAAAAGGGTTTATAAGGTAATAGAAATTGCTCTATTGATGTAAGCAATATAATATTAGGCTAGCAAAAAGATGAAATAAAGCTGACCAAGATTAATCAAGAGATCAAATTTTCTAAAGAAATCAAACTTAACCAAACTCATATGAGATAGCTTGCTTATAAATTGGCTTTCATAATCTAAGGTCTACTAGGAATTTTAACTCTCTCTTAACAAAGGGATGTAATACTTGATCAAAGAAGAGAGGTTTTATGAAAAATTAAATACACCTCTAATCTTTTTCTTAATTAAAAACCTTGGCAAAGCTATAAAACATAATTCTCTAATAAAGATATGGGTTATGCATTACTAATCAATCTAGTAATCACCACATTAATCAAATCATGAAAACTTTAAGCAAGATTAAAAATCAAAGTAAAAATAAAGAACAAACTTAAATAAAGCGAGACAATTATCAAATCACACATTTTATTAATATAATAAGACATTAACATAGACTTTATTAAAACACAAATATAAAAGATAACACCTTTTAAACTAACTCTAAAAAAAACTCACTTATAAAAACTCGCACATAAAACTCTATATAAAATTTATTTATTTTAGACGTTTTTTTATCAAACGCTTTATTTAGAAGTGGGGAGACTCTACTAACCTCCCCACACTTGAACTAAGCAAAAGCTCCTAATTCCCCTAATCATCATACTAGTGCTCATCATTGCCTGAGTCGTCTAGAGGATCATTTGGAAAACGTCGGAGACTATGCTATCAAAAATTGAATCGAATCCGACTAGAAAACACCCTGGGTCGGCCGACTTTGACCCCCTGGTCGGCCGACCTGGGACTTTCCCCTGGCCAAAGGGCCCTAGGTTTTGTCGGTAACCTTATTTCCTAATTTAAAATATATATAGATAGAAAATTTTGAAAAACACGAAACTAAACTCTACTACTTATGTACAAAGGTGCAAAAACTAAATAAAACTAGGTATTTAGATCATGGTAACATACCCTTACTTTCTTGAATTCATATGTATCAATATAATTGATTTGAAACTCGTCCTCTTCAAGGAAAACCTTAAGTCTTTGACAGTTGACCATGAATCGATTCCCTTCTAAATCCATAATTATAACTGCCCCGGTAGGTGATATATCATGTACTATACAAGGTCCATCCCATTTACTTTGCAGCTTTCCTTTTCCAAATAATTTGAATCTTGAATTGTAAAGAACCTTATCACCTTCCTTAAACTCCTTCTTTTGGATTCTTTTATCAAACCATCTCTTAACCCTTTCCTTATAAATACTGGTGTTGTGATAGGCCCGTAATCTAGCTTCAACAAGGGTACTAAGTTGAATCCTTCTTTTGATCAAAGCAGCATCTAAATCCAAATTTAATTCCTTAATTGCCCAATAAGCCTTGTGCTCCACCTCCACTGGTAAATGACATGTCTTTCCATAAACAAGCTGATAAGGTGTCATTCCAATAGGGGCTTTAAATGCAGTTCTATAAGCCCAAAGAGCATCATCGAGCTTCTTTGACCAATTTTTACCTCCTTTAATTACTGTCTTTTTAAGAATTTCCTTTAATTGTTTATTTGATGTCTCGGCTTGACCATTTGTCTGTCGATGATAGGCTGTAGAAACTCTATGCTCAATTCCCATCTTTGCTAGATACTTAGTAAATTCTGCTCCAACAAAGTGCGATCCTCCATCTGAGCTAATAACTCTAGGAACTCCATATCTTGGAAAAATATTATCTTGAATCATTTCAATGGATTCCTTTGTAGATGCCTTCTTGCATGGTATAGCTTCTACCCATCTTGAAACATAATCCACAGTTACTAAAATGTACTCATATCCATATGAATTCTCAAATGGTCCCATGAAATCCATTCCCTATACATCAAATAAATGAATATGTAAGTTATATGTGAGAGGCATTGAATTCCTTGTAGTGATATTTCCAGACCTCTGACACTCAGGACAAGAAGCAACAAATTTTCTTGCATCCTCAAGCATTTCTGGCCAATAAAATCCACTCCCCCATATCTTAGCTTGGGTTCTGAAATATCCATGATTTCCCCCATATTCTGCAGAGTGGCATTTCCTCAAAATTTCCTCTCTCTCCTCTGCTGGCACACATCTTCTAAGGACTCCATCAGATCCATATCTGTATAAGTAGGGAGCACTCCAATAGTATTTCTTCGCTTCGACCAGAACTCTTCTCTTGGAATTATAGTTGAGGTGTGTTAGTGGTTCTCCTCCTATAGCTCTTATCACATCTCTCATCCATGAATCTTTATCTAGGACTGCATAAAGATTGTCATCTCTTAGTGCATCTTCTATTGGTGGACCATCCTTTCCATGGTTCATTCTAGATAAGTGATCCGCCACTACATTCTCAACTCCCTTCTTGTCTCTGATCTGTACATCAAACTCTTGTAGCATTAATATCCATCTAATTAAACGAGGCTTAGCATCCATTTTGGTAAGTAGGTACTTGATAGCAGCATCATCAGTGTAGACTATAACCTTTGAATTAACTATATAGGATCTAAATTTCTCAAAGGCAAAAACTACTGCTAGCAACTGTTTCTCCGTAGTGCATAATTCAGTTGAGCCTCATCGAGAGTCTTGCTGGCATAATAAATGGCATGTACTTTTCCATTTTTCCACTGTCCCAGCATGGCTCCTACTGCATAATCACTTGCATCGCACATGATCTCAAAAGGAAGATTCCAGTCTGGTGGTTGAATGATTGGTGCACTAATAAGCAACTCCTTAATCTTTCTAGAGGCAACCTCACACTCCTTAGTGAACTCAAATGGAATATCCTTTTGAAGCAGATAAGTAAGTGGCTTAGCTATTTCTGAAAAGTCCTTAATAAATCTCCTATAGAATCCAGCATGTCCAAGAAAGTGCCTTAGAGACTTAATATCAGTGGGTGGTGGCAATTTTTCTACCGCCTCTATTTTGGCTTTGTCAACTTCAATTCCTTTCTCGGATATGATGTGTCCCAACACAAGTCCTCTTCTAACCATAAAATGACACTTCTCCCAGTTTAACACTAAGTCAACTTCTTCACACCTTTTAAGTACTTTCTCTAAATTCCTTAAGTAGTGGTCAAAACTTGTGCCATGAACTGAGAAATCATCCATAAAAACCTCCATAATGTCTTCAATAAAATCTGAGAATATTGCCATCATACACCTTTGGAAAGAAGCTGGCGCATTACATAGACCAAATGGCATTCTCCTATAAGCGAAGGTTCCGTATGGACAAGTAAAGGTAGTCTTGCTTTGATCATTTGGATGGATAGGGATTTGGAAGAAACCAGAATATCCATCTAAATAGCAAAAATGGGTATTCTTTGCAAGTCTCTCTAGCATCTCGTCTATAAAAGGTAGCGGGAAGTGATCCTTTTTAGTGGCTTTATTGAGCTTTCGGTAGTCAATGCACATCCTCCAACCAGTCACTGTCCTTTGTGGAATTAATTCATTTTTCTCATTTTTAACTACGGTTAAACCTCCTTTTTTTAGGCACACAATGGACTGGGCTTACCCATTCACTGGTTGGTACTGGGTAGATAATTCCGGCGTTGAAAAGCTTGATAACTTCCTTTTTTACTACAAACCTCATCTCATTACTCAGCCTCCTTTGATTGTCAACCACTGGCTTGTGATCTTCCTCCATTGGAATCCGATGAGTACAAAATGCTGGACTGATTCCTTTTAGATCTACTAGACAATAACCAATTGCCTTCTTCTCCTTCCTTAACACTGCCAGCAGCCTCTTCACTTCCTCTGGACTTAGCTCATCACTAATGATTACTGGGTAGGTCTTATCTTCTCCCAATAACTCATACTTAAGTCCATCAGGTAGTGGCTTTAACTCTACATCTCGCGCCTCCTGTTGATTGAGGTCACCTAGTGGCTCTACTCGAATGTCTCGGGTTTCCTTAATGTTTTGTTCTAATTCATTAGTGGCAATGGTTGTTTCTTCGGAGAAGAAACCTTCCTCTTCTCCATCTAAGACTAGTTTTAAAGGCTCTCTAAAAGCATTTATATAATTAATACTCTCTATCTCCTCTATATAGGGAGTGAGATTAATGGGCACTTTAGATGCCGGTAGGAAATCAAAGTCATATTTTAAATCATTAACAATAAGTGTGACTTTTCCTTTTTCATTATTAATTACAGCATTAACCAACTTAAGAAAGGGTCTACCAAAGATTAAATTAACATTATCATCATAGACATTAATCACATAAAAATCAGTTGGTATAATTTTATCAGCAAAGTTAACTTCAACATTTTTAATTAAGCCTACAGGTTTAATTATTTCATTACTAGAAAGTTTAATCTTAAGATTAGTAGAAACTAAACATGGTTTATCATATAACTTAGAATAAACTTCATAGCTCATTGTACTTAGCTGGGCTTCCATAGAGCAGTGGATGTTGTTGAAGTCTTCTTTGTTGATGGAGCATGAAATTCCAGTTGAAGATTCCTCAGCTGGTGGATGGACGATATCCTCCTCAGTAAGTGATGACTCCGGCTTGACTCCGATCACTTGCTTCACTTCAGAGACAAAGTCACTATCCAGCTCCTACTCTTGGAATAATTTCTGCAGCATCTCCCTAGTATCTTGACTACCAGAATTCCTCCTTAGTGGTATTTCTGGTGGAATCATCTCTTCTTCCTCCACTAAGTCGTCTGGTGGTAGAGGTCCTGCACACTTGAGTGTATCTCCAAACTCCACTGGCATCCAGCTCATTTTCTCAAACTCTGTCGAAGGCTTTGCACTGGCAGGACTTCTGGACTCCCTCATCCGGAGTCCAAATAATGCAAACTCTGACTCTAAATTGTAGTCCTTGAAGAGATCTACAACTTTGGTATTCAAACTTTCTTCATTTGACGTCGTTAAGGTCTCCGAATTGGGCCCGCAAGGTGCTGCTGTCCTGAAATCCGAGAATATCTCGAGATTTAATTAGAGTTTGGATTGGACTCTTGATAAACCTTCCTTATCTTCATATTCATCATACTCAATTAATCCTTATCCTCTGGAACCTTCTCCATAATGGGTTTGGGCCTTCTTTTGGGCTTTAATTACTCTTGTTTAATTAATCATCTCACTTTCTTGGACTTGTGTGGAGCTGACTTGGGTGCTTTCTTCACTGGTTGTGGCTCACTAGCCACTTCTTCTGCCTCGGGTTCGCTGGTTTTTGCCTACTCCTTCTCTAGATTTCTAGGATGTGGGAGGTCTTGTGTAGACCTTCCACCCCTAGTGGTTACAGTATTGATATGTTCATTCGGGGGTGGCTGGGCTGTCCCGGAAGCTTTCCCGAAGTAGGGCTAGGCAGAGCAGCAACAATTTGAGCTATTTGTGTTTCTAGCATTCTATTAAAGCTTTGCTGGTTCTTCATGGCACTGTTAAAAGTTTCCATTTGCAAGGACAGAGATTCAATGACTCTATCATTGGCATGGAATCTCATGCTTATAATATCGTTCACAGCTTTTTGATCGAAAGGATTTTTATTGAACTGCAGAGAACTGCCAGAAGACATACCTTGCCCTGAGAAAGGTAGATGTGAGTGTGAATTCCATCTTGGTTGAGGACAAGGCCCATTGTAGAAGTTATTGTTGTTGATGAAGTTAACGTCCTCTGATCCATTTCTAGGGCAGCTGTTCCCTGTATGGCCAGTATTCCCACGGTGCTTGCAAGTCATGTGAGAATCTAGTGACTGGACTGGCACAGCTTCAGGAGCATCACCAGCTTCTTTAGCAGGAGGTCCATCTTGGGGGTGAGCATGTCGGTGCCGTCAATATGGTGGACTCCGCGGGGCTTATTGTTCGCCCTCTCCGGTTTCCACAGTTCTCCTGAAAGAGAACGAGGATGCACAACGGGAAGCCACTATTGACCGCCGCCAGCAGCAACCTCAGCCACCTCATTCTCGAGAGGGGGGCGAGGAAGCACAGAGAGGCCTTGAGCTGGGGTCAGCGTCCACATTTCTCGTGGATGATGATGTCTACCATGTAGTCGAAGAATCGCTGACCGGCCTTCGCCTGGAACTCATCATCAGCCCCACCCCAAATGGACGAGCCACCACCTGGTGCAGCTCATGTTCGGTGGAAAGGTCCGAGGCACCTTCACCAACCTCTCCACAATGGCAGCTGCCACACCCACCTGTCCCTCGAGAGGTGGGCAAGGCACCCTGCCCACATATGATCTGTAGCCTGGAGTCCCTCGATGCACCTGAGGCTGGGCCAACCACAACAACAGTAATAGGACCCACGCCTCTTGACTCTAGGCTTCACTTGGAGGGATCACCAATGCTCCTCGATGGTCAGGCAAGCTCACCTCTGAGGTCGCCCACTCAATTTTCTGAAATCCTCGTCATCAATGGCCAACTGTAAGAAGACCCTATCTCCGACGACGAGCCGTCTTTGAATGGGGAAATTCAGCAACAGCGCGACAGGCGATGATGCCATAACTGGCACCACAATATCCGCCGCCATCATCATGCAGGAAACCAAGATCAGACTCTCTCCATCTCCCAGGATGAGGCGTTCGAACCTGAGGAGACAGCAGAGGAAGCCGAGTTATGTCGCTAGAGGAATGGACAATGTCAAGACCGCTGGCACGCGCAGGCCCAATGGCATGACCTTGACCGCGGGAGATGACACGATGGTGACAATCACGTTCAGCCTCGTGCGCCGCTAATTCTGAGGCGTAATCTATTGCCCGAGTTGGCCGCCACCATGGGAACCCCGAGTCAAGTGGGAGAAGTATTGGCAAGGCTCGCGGACGTCTTCCCTCGCACACCAGACGGGGAACTCTACCACCAAATCTTCATTCAAGCAGCTAACCATCTTCTACCAACCGATGGCCCTATGGCCACCGACCCCGATCACGCTATCAGCATGGGGCGCGACGCACGACGCAATATCGAGAGATCACATGCAAACCAACACGAGGAAGAGATTCGATGTCGCAATGAGTATCATCGGGACTATGGAGCCCCTCACTGTGATGATGGGGGCAGGGCTATGATGCCGCTGGCATCTCAAGTCCAATACATTGGAATCATTAGCTTAATTGCATCATTTCATGGACATTTCATATTTGGGGCATGAGTGGATTAAGTCATTTGAAGCAAATTAAACCCAGTTTTTCTGAAACTGCATTTACATTTGCCCCTGTAACTTTAATACTGATGTGAATTAGATGAAACTTTATATAACAAACTTGTACACAATTTCATTTTAGATAACTTTGGTATTTTGTGTGTTGACATGCATAATGATTTGAATGGTGTTTAGGGTCTTCTTCTTTCAACCTATGGTTTCTGCCCAAAACAGTTCAGCCAACTAAATTCAAATTTCATCAAAGCAAAATCTCTATTATGCCAAACTTCATACAAGAAAGTTGTAGCTTATAAAATTCCAAACAACATTTGTATATTTCACTTTACATGGAAATGAACTCAAAATGGACTTATGGAATTTCTAAATTGGTGAGTACTGTTGGTAAAAGTTAAGTCAGATTGTTTAAATTCAAATATCTCCAAAAATTTCAATAGAACTTGGTACCAAGCCTATTGACAAAAATGTAGATCATAAAGAGAAATTCAATTCATCTAATTGGAGTTTTCCCTAATTGGGCCGTTAAAATGGTCTAATAATCGATTTTCAGAGATGAGAAAAACCAGTCAAAATGTGTCTTCTATTTTTCCATTTTCCCTCTCACTGACGGGTGGACCCGGGGTCCGACCGTGCCCCGACACACGCCGCGTGGCCACCGGCGTACGGGCAGCACCCACTCCCACAGATGGAGCTCCTCGACTGCACCGTTAAGTGGAGGAGGAGCCGCTCTGTCCGTTCCCTTCAGTTCCTCGTCCTCTTGAGTTCCCTTCCCGCTCCCTTGCCCCCAACAGTTCACACCTCGCCATTGTCAAGCCGAGCTAGAGCTCAAGCTTTGCTGGGATGCTCCTTCATTCCCCGTACCTCTACACCACATCCACTGCCTCCTCCGTGTTCTCACGCACCCAAAACCCTAGCCCCCTTCGCCGTTCCATCATCGCACGGCGAGATCCATCGTCGCCAAGCCTCGGAGCTCGCCAACGCGCCACCCTAGTTCATCACCACCGTTTTGCTTCTCCGCTTCACCACCATCGACGACATCTTAGGGGTAAGGTTCGCCGGTCCTAGGAATACCATCCCTGAGTGCTGTCGCTGACGCGACGAGCGTAGGCTTGCCGACGCGCGTGCCTCTCCGCGCGATGGCTCGGATGGCAAGAGGTTGAAGATGACCCCGCCATCTTTAGATCTAGCCCCTATTCTTTCATATTTTTTGTTTTGGTCCTTGTTGCTATTGAATGTGCCTTAGAAAACATACGCTCTAACCCTTGGAGTCTATGTTTATTTGCGCTCAGGTCCTCAGATGTAGGATTTTCATCTAAATGCATTTTATTTCGGCTGAAACTTTGAAAATACATAATAAATGACACAAAAATGCTAAAAATGCAAACTCAGTGGCTATGGACTCCACTTTAGTAGATCTATAGGATGAGTATGATGGTGAGGGGTGCATTGATCATTTTGCCCCTTACAGTGCATGCATGATAAAGCTTGATAAATGGAAATTGTGGGTCAAATGACCGCTAAAAATATTGAAACTTGGAAAGTAGCTTTCTTAGGGTATCTAAACACTATGTGATTTTTGGTAGTCCTAGCATTGGCTGAATGGTTGCTGTTTCACCACCAAGTATTTATTTTATGTATTTTAAAAACATGAAAATAGTGGCTACATGAAATCTCCTCTAAATACTTCCCAGGAATTTATAGGTGCTCTCCTCAGTATAGTTAGCTCACTGGCAAAATATGGGACTGCGCATGTCAAGTTTGAATTGTGATTTGAAAATGACAAATTATTGCTTGGTAAAGTAAACAATAGGAAAAAGAGATACTATGTTGCAAAATAAATTATGAGAAAAATCATGGGGATTTATAGTTAACTTTAAGTTTCAGAAAGCATTTTTGTGAATTTTGTTACTACTGTTTTTTGCTGCATGTGAAATAAGCTAAAGTTAATAGATGGAAAATGGATGTCCTATCATACCTAAGATATTTTGCTTGCAGATTTTTGCACATGAGTTTCATACTGTATTATGTGTGTTGTTAAAATATGAAGATAAAAAATAAATCCTTTGGAAGTTACCTGAATTTCAGTAATTAATTTATAACTCCTTTGTAGCTGAAATTTGGCCAGTGACAATGTAGAGTGATTATCTTCATGTCATAATTAAGCTCATTTGAAGCTGTTTAACAACCTGAACTCAACCTAGGAGGTTAAAGCAATGGACAAATAAAATTACCTAGGTATCATATAGTTGATTTGCTATGTATGCGAAATGTTACTTCATTAGGGTTTGTCCACTCACTGCAAGTTCCTCATGTTGTCATGTGTGCTGGATTAACCTACATTAGGTGATGGTTTGTACGAATTCTTAGTGTTAGGTAGAACTAACCATGAAAAATGGATAATTCATGCATTCAATTGGACTCATCTGCATCATATCATGCATGTAGACCAAGCGAACGATGGACCGACACAGGAGCAGTCGGTGGTTGAAGAGCCAAATGACGAGCCACTTTAGGAGCCAAACTAGTAGCAGTAGGACCAGCAGCCGGTACCCGATTTCGCTTCTGAGGCAGTCTCTGAACCGAGTGAGGAAGGTAGGCAGAACCATGATATTCCTAGCTAATATAATATTGATTGCTTGATGATTACGCATCCATATTAGGAGTTGATTGAAAACACTTGCATTAGATTTCCTGGCCGCCCTGGCCCTAGCACCTATACATAGGGTTTGTAGGATGTGTCTGCCTAGAGTTTGCTAGGTATGAGTAGATACGAGTGAATGGAGTCACTCATCGCGTAGGTGGTTTCAAAGTCACAAAGATATTACCATTATGACAATTATTATTTATGCTCATGATTAAATGGAGGCCGGGCGGAGATTTTATTTCAGAATTTACTTTTCACGATGTCGCACTATGGACTCCACCTGAGTCATTTAAGGTTCGTCTGCTGTCCGCCTGTTGGTCAGCATAACATTGCTAGAATGCTTATACAGGTCGTGGGACCGGTGAAAGTCTTTCATAGGCTCGTCCAAAGTTTTCGAGGTGCTGCCCATTCACTTGTAGAAGGCCGATGGGCCCGAGGTCACTTGTACTCGAGGGAGCACTGACCTAGTATGCCGTGGTATCGCTCCTAAGAGGGCACAACCCGGGGGTTAGGTGGGGATGCTTTCAATCTTGGAACAAGACAGGAGGAGGTGGGGGATATATGAGGAAACACTAAGGTTAGTAAGCATATACCCCTAGCATGATAGTTATTCCCAGGTGTGGGAATGCCAATGTCACTGTCACTGTCGGGCAACGTAGTAACTATTTGAATATATTATACTATTATTCATGTTTTCAAATATCACATGCTTGTATAGTACTGCTTACATTCCTGCAATTTATTATCTTGATATGACATGCCAATGATGGAACTTGTTACTTTATATTGTTATACCACTGTTTAAAATCAACGGCTAGAGTGCATCAGCTTGTTGGTAAGCAAGCTTTGCATCAGCCATAAGCCATTCCATTAAGTCCTACTGAGTAATTAGTACTTAGGGTTTGCCCCCACATTTTGAGAGCAGGTGTGGAGTTCCTTGTGTGCACCTGTGTTGGAGGCAGTGCCTGTCTCCATCAGGAATGAGAGCCCTCATCTCTGGCACAGGAGCAACATCGATGGGCTCGATGTTGTTTCATTTGATGCAAGTCTTCTGAATGTTATTATAAATTTCAAACCTTAAATTCCACTTTGGGAGATACTTTTGAACTTGCCTTGCGATGGCACTATGTTGGAACTTGTATTTTATTTTGAATTGGTTTGTAAACTAAGTCTACTTATGCTATTTTCAACTGCCTGTGATGATGTAACTGTTGTGCCTCCATCGAGGGCTAAATGTGTATGATGTCGGTTCCTCTGGGAAAAAGTAATATTGGGAGCCTTATGACTCTCGACGGACGACCGGATTTAGTTTGGTCTAAACGCACTGTGAGCCATGTGGTGGCAGGTATGCTTAGCTCGGATTAAATCGGGGGTTCCGCCACAGCTGGTATCAGAGCCGATCATACACAGACAACAGTCATATCATCCAGTTTTGGTTTACAAACTTATTTTCGAAAACCCTTTTCAAGTAATTGAAAAATGAGATTACCCGATATGCCCGTATTAAGGATGTTAGTGTATTACCAGGTGACATCGCTAACATTCTGACCTAGATAGAACTCATATGCATATTTGGCGCTTTGGGAAGCAACATTTTGGCCATACCCATCCCCAGTACTGGTGGAATGCTATTGGGATATGCGGACTATTGTGAACCCTGTATTCATGCTAGTAGGATAGAAATTTTTAAGGGGGTCGTCATGCCGCACGGGGTGTGACATGGCCACTCGTGACGCAGCAATGCTTAATATTACTTGCGTAGGTCTCAGCCTGGTCTAAAGGAGGACCATACATATGCGTTGTCCACGCAACGCAAATAGCATGGATGCCACTTCTCGGTTTAGATGGTAATGATGTGAGCATGTATTTTTCTGCAGGTACACTAACCACGTGCAAAATTAAGAACGGATAGAGAACGACCAATTGCATTAGGGAGTGCCGTGCATATGTGTCACTGACATATCGATAGTTATATATATTGAATATAGGGAGTGTGATGTGAGACCAAATAGGACGAATCATGCATCATACCATTATTCTATTCATTTTGGGGTTATGGTTAAAAGTCAAATAAAATAAATCGTGAGCTAAGAATATACCTTCTGCATGGTCCTATAATTTAATTCTTTGAACTAATATAACTCACTGATTAAAAGTCTTTCTTATTTAAAATAGATGGCTAGGACCAAGCAGACCATACTAAGGCCATAAGCAGGAGGGGCCTTCACAGGGTCGGGCAGAAGGCTGTCCCTCTTCCACCCGTGACGCACACTTCCCCTTTCGTTGAGGGTGGGAGACTTCACACTCATTGCCATGATGAGTGCGGCCTCTCTCAGATCCTATGCAAGGCCATGAGGGAGATGAGACATTGCCCCTGTCCCTTCAACTCCGCGCACATAGAGCACGACGATGGGAGTTGCCTTGCCAGTGTTATCCTTTTCAGGAGTGTAGAGGCTCTCCATCTACGGGGCCAACGAGGAGGAGGCTCTTCAGAAGGTAGCATTGGCGGCTATCACTGAGCTGAGTGGCTCGGGCAGGTGCCTCTATGCTGCACTACCTCCCCACCGATGACTACGACGATGAGTGGGTCCGTCGTCACGAGTTGTTGCAGGAGCGAGTCCACACCAGGCTGCATGATGCGACCATGGAGTTCTCCCGCTGCGTACACATGATGTACATCCGCTCTGAGGACCGCGCCCAGCACTACCTTGACCTACACCTAGAGTCGTGGGCCCGGGTTAAGGAGCTAGAGGCATGCTAGTTGCCCTTGCAGCCCAGGACGAGCAGCGTCAGCTTGCTCTTGCTCAGGCACAGCAGCAGGTGGGAGAGCTGCAGTCGGACTTGCAGGCGCACCACACGCACCTCCACGAGCTTCTGGGCTTGTTGGGGGCTGCGGCTCAGTTCACGGGACAGCTGCAGCAGTGCATCACGGAGTTTGAGCAGCAGCACCCTCCCCTTGGGTAGGACCCTCTAGTTGTGCTTTCCTCTGCACAGGTGGCGGACACCTCAGCACCTGACGCTCACTCTGCTGCTTGAGCGATCTGTGTGGCATGGTAGTTGGTGACTGATCTTTTCTACATGTGGCATGTTGAGGGCGATGTTTTATAGTATGCTACTCCATGCATATTATCATGGCTGTACTAAACAATGGTGAGGTCGAGAGAACTCATTTGTGTAAGCCATGTATGTTTATGCTTGAACTCTAGGATGATGCATCGTTTAATGGTAGATGTGACAACCCCACGTATGTAATGGTAGACCTTTAGCCTTGTTAAGACCTTCTAATATGTATTTAATGGTTGCTAGATGTTTATGTATGATTTGGAATGATGTAGTGTGCCATGAGTTTGAGAATTGCACCCGAGTTTTGTTTCGGTTGCAGTCTGAAATTCTGGACTGCAGCAGCTTAATTTGAGCTTAGTGTGAAATCTGGAGGGATTTGGTCAAATTTTGTATACCAAACTTGTTGAGAACTTCTGGTTGCACAACTTTATCAATTGGATCTTCTTCCGAATGTGTTTTATTTCCAAGTTATGGTCAGATTCCTTTGAATCTGAATTCTGGACTGAAACAGCAATTGCGGAAGAAGCGCATGTTCTAACCAGATGTTGAAGGATTTGAGCTGTGGTTTATATACCAAACTTGAAAAATATGAAGTCTAGAACAACTTTGTTATATGAAGTTTCCCCTAAAAGAGCTTCATTGGAGAGATATAGTCGAAAACATTTAAGTTCAGAATCTAGACAGAACTAACACAAGCCAACAAATGGTGGATTTTGACAAGTTACAAATGGAATTGAACAAAACTTTATATAAGAAAGTTACATAGCACAATACAAGGAACCACTCTTGTATGGTTGTCATGGTGTGAAAATGTACTGATTTTGAACAGTTCTCAATTCAAGCTGTGTCAGTCCTGGAATTGGCTGAAAATTCTCGGTGCAGCTAGTACATTGGGGATTTCCTCGTTGTACAAACCCAGTCAACAAAAGCATCAATTACGAAAGTTGAAGGCCATTAAATTTCAAGCAACCTTCACATTTTGACTTTCACTTAGAACGGTCGTTTCGACACTCAAATTTTCAGATGTTAGAACCGCTATCCTGCACCCCATGTCTCGTGACTGCCAAAAATCTTGAGATGAGAGCTGACACTTTATATGTAATGATGTGATTCCGTTTTACATGCTTTCATGTATTCACAACATTGTCTATGATGCTATGAACATATTATCATTTGCGTCTAATTGCATGAAGTTGTTGGACTAAGCCCGACCGGCCTCATTCTTGCAGATGGTCAACACTCGCAATGGTCAGTCGTCAGGTCAGTAACCGCATGGCGCTCCACCCTCACCGGAGTTGGACACCCTGGTGGTACAGCAGGCTGAGCTGATCCGCATTTTGGTGCAAGATCGGCAGGCTCATGGGCAGCAGCAACCGCGGGAGCATCGGCCTCATGGCTTCACCTATCAGGACTTCGAGGGGCTGCGACCTCCTGTCTTCACCAACTGTCCTGAGCCACTGAGCGCTGATGACTGGCTTCGCACCATCCAGTCCAAGTTCACCCTTCTTCTAGGGATAACTGAGCAAGAGAAGGCTCGGTTTGCTGCTCAGCTTCTCTAGGGGCCTGGCACGCCACTTTCCTTGCCATGCAGCAAGAGGGCCATGAGCCCACGTGGGAGGAGTTTCGTCAGGCTTTCTGGGTCAACTACATCCTGGCAAGCTTGATGGAGCAAAAGCGGCGAGAGTTCTGGGATCTCAAGCAGGGCAATAAGACTGTGATGCAGTATGTGCAGTCTTTTATCCAATTGTCCTAGTACGCCCCTAGGGATGTTGCTACCGATCCTGAGCGGGTAGAGAGGCTCTTGGATGGCTTTAATCCCACTCTCCAGACACATCTGGGGCGATGCTACCAAAGCTTTACTAAGTTGGTGGACACCACACTCAACATGGAGAATCGTCTCCGTGCCACCAATGAGGATCAGAAGTGCAAGAGACTGGCCAACACAGCAGCTTCTGGCTCTTCTCAAAAGCAGAAGGTCACCTACAAGCCACCGCAGCAGTACTAGCAGTAGCCTCGCTTTGTGGTCTGGCCCAATCAGCCGGGGTGGATCCACAGGGCCACACAGCAGCAGCAGTACCCCGCCTACCGAGCACCTGCACAGCTGCCGTTCCTCGTGCTTCCACTGTTCCGGAGCCCGGTGCTCCTTGCTACAACCGTGGCAAGATCGGCCACTTCAGCAAGGACTACAGGGCACCTCGTAGGATCTAGGATCCTACCACTGCCGGTGGCAGTTAGCAGGGCAGACAGAGAGGACCTACACCCAAGACAGGTCGGGTGCACTACGTGCACATGGAGCAGAGCCCCACTGGAGAGCCTGTACTCACTGGTACGTTCATGGTCAACAGTCAACCGACCGTCGTGTTATTCGATTCAGGGGCTACACATACTTTTATTAGTCAATCATATACATCTAAGCATGGGATAAAAACTTTCTGCATAAAAGAAAAATATCAAATCACTGCTCTCAGTAATTCGATTAATACAAATCTGATAGTGAAGAGGCAGAGATTGAGCATAGGAGAGGAAGATTTTACTATCAACCTAGTGGTGCTGCCACACCAGGGGATTGATATCATCTTAGGTATGAACTGGATGATAGAAAACAATGTAGTCCTAGGCATTGGCAGCCGAACAGTGCAGTTGAGGTCTATTGTCAGTAACAAAGTTATGAGAATTCACATGCTGAATCATAAGCACATGCCACCTACAGTAAATGCAACTGAATTGCAGAAATTAAAAAGATACTGGTAGTGTGTGAATTCCTGGATGTGTTTCCAAAGGAGCTCCTTGGTGTCCCACCAGACCGAGATGTGGAGTTTGCCATTGAGCTCATTCCAAGCACTGCACGTGTGTCAAAGAGGCCACACAGGATGCCGCCTAATGACTTGAAAGAGTTAAAAGCACAGCTACAAGAACAGTTAGACAAAGGATTCATTCGGCCTAGCTCATCACCATGGGGTTGTCCAACTCTCTTTGTTGAGAAGAAGGATCATGGTGGAAAGAGGCTATGTGTTGATTATTGGCCACTAATGCAGTGACCGTCAAAAACAAATACCCATTGCCACACATTGATATTCTATTTGATCAGTTAGCTGGGGCTAAGGTTTTCTCCAAGATTAACCTAAGATCTGGCTACTATCAAATAAAAATCAGAGAAGAATATATACCAAAGACAACCTTCTCTACCAGATACGGCTTATATGAGTATTTGGTTATGTCTTTTGGATTAACCAATGCACCGGCTTTCTTCATGTATATGATGAATTCGGTGTTCATGAATGAACTTGACAAATTTGTAGTGGTGTTCAATGATGACATATGGGTCTACTCCAAAAATGAAGAAGAACACAAAGAGCACTTAAGGATTGTACTCACCCGGCTGAGAGAACACAAACTCTATGCTAAGTTCAGCAAGTGTGCATTCTGGCTGAAAGAAGTGGGTTTCATAGGTCACATTATGTCTGAAAAGGGAGTAGCAGTTAACCCTAGCAAAGTAGAGGATGTGCTAAATTGGAAGCAGCCCAAAACTAGGGTTTTCTTGGTTTAGTGGGCTACTACCGCCGCTTTATCAAGGACTTCTCCAAGATTGCAAAGCCAATGACATCGTTGACTAAGAAAAAAAATACAAAGTTGGCATGGAGTCCGAAATGTGAGGAAGCCTTTCAAACACTGAAGAAATTGTTAACCTCTACACCAGTGCTAGCACAACCGGACATCACTAAGCCTTTTGATGTGTATTGTGATGCCTCCGGCAATGGGCTCGGCTGTGTCTTAATGCAAGAAGGGAGAGCAATCGCTTATGCCTCCGGACAATTGAGAAAGCATGAAGCAAACTATCCAACACATGAACTTGAGCTAGTTGCAGTTGTACACGCACTAAAGATATGGAGACACTATCTGCTAATCTATACTTGTCACATCTACACTGACCACAAGAGTCTCAAATATATTTTCACACAACCTAAAATTAACATGAGACAAAGGCGATGGTTAGAGTTGATCAAAGATTATAATTTGGAGATTCACTACCATCCAGGCAAGGCCAATGTGGTAGCTGATGCATTAAGCCGTAAAGCTCATTGCAATGTAGTAGAAGCCCGACCTACAGCAAGAGTGATTTGTAGTGAGATGAATGAAATTGAAATGCCTCCAGGGCAGCAAGCTGAACTTTATAATCTCATCACTGAACCCACAATCAAAGAACAAATCATTGCAGCACAGAAGCAAGATAAGGGTATGGCGCATATTCGTGAGGGTATTAGTGAGGAGAAGAAGGTATGTTTCACACTTGATGACCAAGGCATCCTGTGGTTTAAAGATCATCTAGGGGTACCTAAGGACATGGAGTTGAGGAAGAAAATACTTGATGAGGCACACACTTCAATGTTCACAATGCACCCGGGCAGCAATAAAATGTACCAAGATCTGAAATAAAAATTTGGGTGGACTCGTATGAAACGAGATATCACCAAGTATTTGTCCGAGTGTGATGTGTGTCAGAAAGTGAAAGCTGACCACCTGAAGCCTGCTGGTATGCTCCAACCACTAGATGTTCCGGCATGGAAATGGGAGAATGTGCAGATGGATTTCATTGTGGGTCTGCCTCGTACCCAAAAGGGCTATGATTCCATATAGGTGGTTATCGATCGATTTACCAAGTTAGCATACTTCTTACACATCAAGACCCATTACACCGTAGGCACATATTCTGAGCTATACATTTCCCAGATTGTCTCCTTACATGGGGTGCCATAGACTATCGCTTCCGATCGCGGCTCACTGTTCGTGTCCCGCTCTTGGGAGCATTTGCAAACTGCTCTTGGGACCATGTTGATTCACAGTTCAGCATATCACCCTTAAACAAGTGGTCAAGTAGAAAGGGTAAGTTAGATCCTAGAAGACATGTTAAGGGCTTGTGCACTAACTGACTCTTCCAAGTGGGATGAATGTCTTCCCTTGGCAGAGTTTGCTTAGAAATGGCTCCTTTTGAGGCTCTTTATGGTAGGCGGTGCAGAACACCACTCAATTGGTCCAAGCCAGGTGCATGGGTCACATTTAGTTCTGACTTAGTGACAAAAGCTGAAGAACAAGTAAAATTATACACAATAATTTTAAGAGAGCACAGTCTAGGCAGAAGAGTTACTCGGATAAGAGAAGGAGACCACTAGTCTTTGATGAGGGCGATCATGTGTATCCCAGGGTGTCACCTATGAAGGGAGTACAATTGTTTGGAGTGAAGGGGAAGTTAGCTCCAAGGTATGTCGGCCCGTTCAAAATCACTGAAAGATGTGGGGCCGTCGCTTACCAGTTGGAGTTACCACCACACCTTGCTGCGGTTCATGATGTGTTTCATGTCTCGTAACTTATGAATTGCTTAAGAGTGCCGGAGAAAGTGGTAGACACATCTCAAATTCAGATTGAACCAGATCTCACATATGAAGAACACCCCATAAAAATCCTTGACCAAAAGCAAACATCAACACGACGGAGAGCAATCAACTTTTATAAGGTGCAATGGAGTAATCAACTTGGGAACAAGAAGAGTACTTACGCACTAAATATCCCAATTTTATTCCATCCACCTCAAATGGGTATGTCACAACTGTTCGAATTTTAGATTTAAACTTAAATTGATGAACAATGCACTCTCTTCTTGTTTAACTTAACCACTCACATCACATCAAAATCTTAGGCCGAGATTTATTTAAGGGGGATGGGTTGTGATGACCCTGGCATCTCAAGTGCATTACATTGGCATCATTAGCTTAATTGCATCATTACATGAACATTTCATATTTGGGGCATGAGTGGATTAAGTCATTTGAAGCAAATTAAACCCAGTTTTTTCTGAAACTGCATTTACATTTGCCCCTGTAACTGTAATACTGATGTGAATTAGATGAAACATTATATAACAAACTTGTACACAATTCCGTGTTGGATAACTTTGGTATTTTGTGTGTTGACATGAATATTGGTTTGAATGGTGTTTAGGGTCTTCTTCTATCAACCTATGGTTTCTGCCCAAAATAGATCTACCAAGCAAATTCAAATTTCATCAAAGCAAAAGTCTCTATCATGCCAAACTTCATATAAGAAAGTTGTAGCTTACAAAATTCATAACCACATTTGTATATCTCACTTTACATGAAAATGATCCTAAAATGGACTTATGGAATTTCTAAATTGGTGAGTACTATTGGTCAAAGTTAAGTCAGATTGTTTAAATTCAAATTTCTCCAAAATTTCAATAGAACTTTTTACCAAGCCAATTGACAAAAATGTATATCATAAAGAGAACTTTAAGTCATCCAATTAGAGTTCACCCTAATTTGGCCATTAGGATGGTCTAATAATCGATTTTCAGAGAGGAGAAAAACCAGTCAAAATGTGTTTTCTATTTTTCCTTTTTCCCTCTCACTGATGGGTGGACCCGTGGTCCGACCGCGCCTGCCATGGCGAGCAGATGCCCGCCACGTGGGCACCGGTGTATGGGCAGTGCCCACTCCCATGGATCAAGCTCCTCAACCACGACGTTGAGTGGAGAAGGAGCCGCTCTGTCCATTCCCTTTGGTTCCTCGTCCACCCGAGCTCCCTCCCCGCTCCCTTGCCCCCAACAGTTCACGCCCCACCATTGCCAAACCAAGCTAGAGCTCGAGCTTCACCAGGCCGCTCCCACATTCGCTGCACCTCCACACCACCTCCACCGCCTCCACCCTATTCTCGCGCACCTGAAACCCTACCCCTCATCGCCGTTCCCTCATCGCACGGTGAGATCCATCGTCGCCTAGCCTTGGAGCTCGCCAACGCACCACCCCAGTTCATCGCCGCCGTTCTCCTTCTCCAATGCACCACCGTCGATGAGATCTTGGGGGGTAAGGTTCACCGGTCCCGGAAACACCATCTGCGAGTACCGTCGCCGGCGCGGCGAACATAGGCTCGTTGGCGCGCGCGCCTCTCCGCGCGGTGGCTCGACTGGCGTGAGGTTGAAGATGACGCCCGCCATCATTAGATCTTGCCCCTATTCTTTCGTATTTTACGTTTCAGTCCTTGTTACTGTTGAATGTGCCTTAGAAAACATACGCTGTAACCCCTGGAGTCTAGGTTTATTTGCGCCGAGGTCCTCAGATGTAGGATTTTCATTTAAATGCATTTTATTTCAGCTGAAACTTTGAAAATACATAATAAATGACACAAAAATGATAAAAATGCAAACTTAGTGGCTATGGACTCAACTTGAGTAGATCTACAGGATGAGTACGATGGTGCATTGACCATTTTGCCCCTGGTTTAGTGCATGCATGATAAAGCTTGATAAATGGAAAATGTGGGTCAAATGGCCTCTAAAAATCTTGAAACTTGGAAAGTAGCTTTGTTGAACACTCTGTGATTTTTGGTAGCCCTAGCATTGGCTGAATGGTTGCTGTTTCACCACCAAGTATTTATTTTATTTATTTTCACAACATGAAAATAGTGGCTACATGAAATTTGCTCTAAATGCCTCCTTGGAATTAATATGTGCTCTCCTTAGTATACTCAGCTCCCTGGCAAAATATGGGACTGTGCATTTCAAGTTTGTATTGCGATTTGAAAATGACAAATTATTGCTTGTTAGAGTAAATAATAGGAAAAAGAGATACTATGATGTAAAATAAATTTTGAGAAAAATCATAGGGCTTTATAGTCAATTTTAGGTTTCAGAAAGCATTTTTGTTAATTTTGTTACTATAGTTTTTGGCTACATGTGAAATAAGCTAAAGATAATAGATGGAAAATGGATGTCCTATCATACCTAAGATATTGTTTGTACGTGAGGTTCATACTCTGTTATGTGTGCTGTTAAAATATGAAGATTAGAAACATTACCTGTGAATTATAATAAATCTAAGAATATAAATGATTCAAAAATTGCCTGAATTTCAGTAATTAATTTATAACTCCTTTGTAGCTGAAATTTGGTTAGTGACAATGTAAAGTGATTATCTTCATGCCATAATTATTTAAGCTCATTTGAAGCTATTTAACAACATGAACTCAACCTAGGAGGTTAAAGCAATGGATAAATAAAATTACCTTGGTATGATATAGTAGATTTGCTATGTATGAGAAATGTTACTTAATTAGGGTTTGTCCATTCACTGCAAGTTCCTTATGTTGTCATGTGTGCTGGATTAACCTATATTAGGTGATGGTTTGTACGATTTCTTAGTGTTAGGTAGAACTGACCATGAAAAATGCATAATTCATGCATTCATTTGGACTCATCTGCATCATATCATGCATGTAGGCCCTGCGAATGAAGGACCGACACAGGAGCAGTCGGTGATCGAAGAGCCAGACAACGAGATGCTTCAGGAGCCAGACCAGCAGCCGGTACCCAACTTCATTCCCGAGGCAGTCTCTGACCCGAGTGAGGAAGGTAGGCAGGACCAGGATATTCCTAGCTAATATAATATCGATTGCTTGATGATTAAGCATCCGCATTAGGAGTTGATTGAAAACACTTGCATTAGATTTCCTGGCCGCCCTAGCCCTAGCACCTATACATAGGGTTCATAGGACGAGTCTGCCTAGAGTTTGCTAGGTAGGAGTAGATACGAGTGAATGAAGTCACTCGTCACGTAGGTGGATTCAAAGTCACAAAGATATTACTATAATGACAATTATTACTTATGCTCTTGATTAAATGGACACTGAGCGGAGATTTTATTTTAGTATTTACTTTTCATGTTGTAGCACTGTGGGCTCGGCCCGAGTCATTTAAGGCCCATTCGCTATTAGCCTGCTGGTCGACATAACATTGCTAGAATGCTTATCTGGGTCGTGGGACCGGTGAAAGTCTTTCCTAGGCTCGTCCAAAGTTTTTGAGCTGCCGCCCATCCACTTGCAGGAGGCCGATGGGCCCGGGGGTGCTTGTACTCGAGGGAGGGCTGACCCGATACACCGTGGTATTGCTCCTAAGAGGGCTCAACCCCGGGTTAGGTGGGGTGCTTTGAATCTTGGGACAAGATAGGAGAAGATGGGGGATATATGTGGGAACGCTACGGTTAGTAAGCATATACCCCTGGCATGATAGTTATTCTTGGGAATTAAAATCGATTCGAACCGCTGATGCCCACCAACTGTGGGAACGCCAATGTCACTGTCGGGCAACGTAGTAACTACTTGAATATATTGTACTATTATTCATGTTTTCGAATATCACATGCTTGTATTGTACTGTTTACATTCGTGCAATTTATTATCTTGATATGACATGCCAATGATGGAACTTGTTACTTTATATTGTTATACCACTATTTAAAATCAACAGCTAAGGACCCACTTGTTGGTAAGCAAGCTTTACGTCAGCCGTAAGCCATTCCATTAAGTCCTACTGAGTAACTAGTACTCAGGGTTTGCCCCCACATTTTAAGCGCAGGTATGGAGTTCCTTGTGTGCTCCTGTGTTGGAGATGGTGCCTCTCTCCATCAGGGATGAGAGCCCTCATGTGTGGCATAGGAGCAACATCGATGGGCTCGATGTTGTTTCATTTGATGCAAGTCTTTTGAATGTTATTATAAATTTCGAACTTTAAATTTCACTGCGAGATACTTTTGAACTTGCCCTGCGATGGCACTTTGTTGGACATTGTATTTTATTTCGAACTGGTTTGTAAACTAAGTCTACTTATGCTATTTTCAACTACCTGTGATGATGTAACTGTTGTGGCTCCATCGAGGGCTAGATGTGTATGATGTCGGTTCCTCTGAGAAAAGGTAATATCGGGTGCCTTATGACGCTCAACTGACGACCAGATTTAGTTTGGTCTAAGCACACTGCGAGCCATGTGGTGGTAGGTGTGCTTAGCTTGGATTAAATCGGTGGTTTCGCCAAAAGGGCTCACTCCGGCGGGGCCTCTGTCAATAGCCTGATGCCTTACCGCTCAGTTCACGACCGGCTAGGGGAAGGCCGCCCTCAGTCCCCATGGCATCACGAAGGAGGCACCTAAGATGGAGGTGGGGGTGAACCAGCCCATCGAGGCATGGTCAGTATCCCGGCCTTCACCAAGCAACTTTGTGAGGTTGCATGGCCTTAGAATTTCAGAGTCTCTGACGTCGACAAGTATGAGACGAAGCACGACCCGAGCGGATGGCTGGCCATATATTCAACAGCAGCCAGCACCACCGGTGCAAGTGGGGATGTGATGGCGGCCTATGTCCCCATCGACCTGGGACAGGATGCACTTCAGTGGCTCTGCCACCTCAGGCGCAACTGCATCGATAGCTTGGATGACTTCTGTCGCCGATTCATCGCCAATTTTCAATCTCTCTCTGACAAGACGGTGCAGCCATGGGACCTCAAGTCTATCAAGCGCAGGAACAATGAGAGTCTCTGCTCATACCTGAAGTGTTTCTAGTCGATGCAGAATCGCATTCCTAACATCACTGACGCAGCGGTGATTGAAGACTTCGTCCGAGGCTCCAACACAAGGCCCCAATCACTTCGGAGCAGCTCTTCCGCAACGCTGACCGATACATTACCACGGATGAGTGAGCTCGGGACTTGGTCAACACACGTCGAGAGGATCAAGGCAGAGATAAGCGTGAGGACCCCCCGCGGTAGGATCACCGCTAGGACAAAAGGCCTCGAGAAGAGGTCCAAGCCCTGGGCCCACCACCCATGCGCCCGCACGTCCCTCCTCATGTGGGAGGCGGACGCTTGCTCGACCAACTCCTTGACGCGCCATGCCCCTACCACAAGGAGATGCACCACTCCTTGCGCAATTGCCGAGACTTTAGGGCCTCGATTGCCAACGGCTGGCCCTTCATACCGCTGCCTCCAGCACCACCTCTACCACAAGACTAGGGGCCACCACCTTAGCAGAATAGGGCTAATGGCGCTGGCTTCCCCAATGTCAATAAGTAGGTCAACATCATCTTTGGGGGGCATGGCTCCCAAGAAAGTAAGAGGCAGCAGAAGATGACTGACCGCTAAGTTATGGTGGCCACCCAAGTGCCTCCCGCGCTGTACAATTGGTCAGACATGCCCATCTCTTTCAATTGGGCAAACCATTGGCTCAACTTTGACCACCCGGGCAAGTACCCTCTACTTGTGAGCCCGGTGGTCCATGAAAGACAACTCATGAGGACTCTAATCGATGGTGGAAGTAGCATCAACGTGATGTTCCCCAAGACCCTGCTATCTCTTGGGCTCTCCATCGACGATCTATAGTAGTCGGATAGCCCGTTGTTCGGAATCATGCCCAGCAAAGGGGAATATCCACTGCGGCACATCAAACTACCCGTTACCTTCGAACGGCAAACAACTTTCAGACTGAGACCCTCCGCTTCGAGGTGCCGACCTTTGACTTCGCCTACAATGCCATCATCGGGCGGCCCAGGCTGGCCAAATTCATGGCCATCGCTCATTTCTCGTACTTGGTCCTGAGGATGCCGGCCCCACGCGGTGTTCTCTCTACGCGGGCAGACTTCTAGGGCTCTGCTATCTGCGCTTGAGAGGCATTCTAGATGGCCCTCGTAGCAACTACCGTGGTGGCTCAGCGCCGGCTTGCCGTTCACGTGGCTCAACTCTCGGAGGATGACTTACCGATCCCGACTCATGAGTCAGTCCCCAACTCAGCTATACAGCTGACCGTGGCGACCAAGGAGTTGAGCCTCAACCTCCCTGACGCCTCCAAGATGGTGACCATCAGTGCCATCCTTCCTCCCAAATAGGAAGACATGCTCGTCCGGTTCTTGAGGGACAACTGGGACATGTTCGCATGGATGGCCATGGATATGCCTAGAGTCCCAAGGGAACTGGCCGAGCACAAGCTCAAGGTTTCCCCAACGCAAAACCAATCAAGCAGAGGCTATGCCAATTCACTCCAGATAAGAGGGAAGCAATTGATGCGAAGCTCACCTGGCTCCAAGCTACCGGGTTTGTTAGAGAAGTCATGCATCCCGAGTGGCTTGCAAACCCTGTGCTTGTACTCAAAAAGAATAAAATAGACTAGCGGATATGTGTTGACTATACCGATTTCAATATGCAATGTCTAAAGGACCCCTTTGAGTTGCCTAGGATAGATCAAGTCATTGACTCTATGGCAGGGTGCTTCCTCCCCTGCTTCCTAGATTGTTACTCGGGCTACCATCAGATTAGCCTAGCCAAGGATGATCAGGAGAAGACCGCGTTCATCATGCCTTTTGTGGCATTTTGTTACACCTCTATGTCATTCGGCCTGAAAAATGCTAGGGCGACATATCAGCGTGCAATCTAGATGTGCTTGGCTAAACATTGGGGCAAGCGCATCGAAGCTTACGTCCATGACATGGGGATGAAGATAAAGCATCTAGAAGACTTCAATAATGACCTACAGCAAGTCTTCAACAACCTTAGAAGGTTCCGCTAGAAGCTTAACCCCACTAAGGGGTCCCAGCTAAGCAGCTACTCGGGTTTGTCATCAGCAAGAGGCGAATTGAAGCCAATCTGGACAAGATTGATGCAATTCTTCAGACGGAGCCTCCCAGGTCGCAAAAGAAGGTCCAGAAGCTTACTCGGTGCATGGCAGCCCCAAGCTGATTCATCTCATGGGTAGGGGAGTGTGGCATGCCATTTTACAAGCTACTGAAGAAAGTGGATAGATTCCAATAGACACCGGAAGCCCAGGAGGTGCTGGAAGCTCTCAAGAAATTATTGATGATTCCCCCGGTACTCAAGTCATCGAACCAAGCCGCGGTGGACCACGCAGCTGAGGACTTGCTGCTGTACATCTATTGCATGATTCATGTGGTCAGCACTGCTTTGGTGGTCGATAGGCTGGAGGAAAGGCACATTCAGCCGACTCAACACCCGGTCTACTTCATCAGTGAAGTACTCAGCCTGTCTAAAATAAAGTACCCTTAGGTTCAGGAATTATAGTATGTGGTCCTTATTACTGCTCGCAAGCTGTGTCATTATTTCAGACAGCACAAAGTTGCGGTGGTCACTTCGTTCCCCATCAGTGAGATGCTGCACAACAGAGAAGCTACTGGGATAATTTCTAAATGGGTGTGTGAGCTAGGAGCACATGACATTGAATTCCACCCACGCATCACCATCAAGACTCAAGCACTAGTTGACTTTGTTTTTGAGTGGACAGAGAATCAGGTGCTAGAGAACCCAAAGCCGCTAGAATTTTGGAAGATGTACTTCAATGGATCCCTGAAGATAGAGGGAGCCGGGGCAGGAGTTGTCTTGACTTCCCCAAAAGGTGAGAAGCTCATGTATGTGCTGCAGATCCTTTTTACGGTGTCCAACAATGCATCAAAATATGAAGCTATGCTAAAAGGGTTGTGCATCGCGATCTCGCTTGATATCAAGCGTCTTTCGGTGTTTGCGGTGACTTGCGATCTTTGTGATCATTTAGTTGCTTGCTCTTTCATGCCTGGTGCATATCCTTTCAATGGATGGCACCTTACGTTTGCTAGATACATATGTGTTTAGTGGACGATGTCTAGTGTGGGTTCTTGTGAGTTTTTCTTCTCACCAAGTTTAGGGGGTCATGATATTGAGTTTTCAGGTGCTCCTATTCACCCCCCATCTAGTCGCACGTCTCAGTCCTACAGAGCTTAGGTATAGACCCATCCTATTGGGTGTGTGCATGGTTTGTCCTACTTTGAGAAGTGAGCTTAAGTACGTGAGAGCTGACCTTGAGGTGCTTGTAGCACCTCCTGACACTTGTGAGAAATATCTCACATCAAGGTTGCATTAGTGAAGGATGCCACAATTAGGAAGCTTTAGAAGTCTACTCCCTCGATTCCCTCTCTAGACTGTAACACTTGTGCTTCCTAGACATTAGTTCTAGAGGATCTAAGAGAGGAGAAGTTGATCCTTGAAGAGGACAACTGTAGGTTGAGAGAGGTGCTGAGTTGGATGTATGCTAGAGAACCTTAGCTTAGGATGATCATAGAGGGAAACAAGCATGGTGAAGGTGACACGAGCGGACTTGGGTTAGGTGAGTGCAGTATTTAGGGTGAGAAGATGTCACGCCTGGTTCTCAACCAACGGAACCAGAACAGCATATATGTGCCAGGAACATGTCTCACATATATTATGACAAGAGTGACATCACAGAATGTGCATAAAGGTAAATAAAACATTACAAAGAGTATCACCACATTATTACATTAAGACCACAAGTCTCTATAACAGAGTCACGTAGTGAAAGCGTAAACGATAGCAAAACGAGCCGCCACAGGGACATCAACTAGAAGACTGGCAAGCCTAGTACTCTTCAGGATCTTGAACATAATCCTCCACGCCTTCCTCAACTGAATATCTATTGGTGATTCACCCAACATAGGAAAATAAACAACAAGCGTGAGTAGCGAGAGGAATGAAAAGGGGGGCAGAAATCGCGGTGGGTGGAGGAAGACGAGGCTGACGAGTGGGGTTAGCCTGGCAGAGAGAGAGGGTGTGTGGCCCACCTGTCGGTGATGCACAGAGAGGGAGAAGGGGGAGGCGCTGTTGGGCCAGCCTTTTGGCCTAGGCAGGAAGCGGGGGCGAGGTGGCGCTGGGCTGCTGGCTTGGGCCGGTGGCCTGGGCTGCTCCTCTTTTCTTTTTTTTTTGAATTCTTTTGAAGAAGAGAGCAATAGTTCTACCATTCAAATAAACTTGAATTTGAATCCTTAAATCATGCAAGCAATAAAATTATGCACCAGCATGTATGCACAAGAAAGTTGGACCTATATTTGCTTTTATGCATTTGTTCAAAATTAATAAATTCTGAAAAATGCAAGCTAAACACATAAGCCTTAGAAAATTAAATAAATTGCTTGAAATTTACTATAAAATGCTGGAATTTAAAACTAGGGTGTCACAAAAGAAGAGTGCCCTGATCAAGCTTAGGACTGCCTCTCCCCAGCCTACTACTGATGGGGTTTTCCACGAGCCACCTAGGGCTGCCCCAAAGAAGCAGTTTTGGACACCCAAGCCATCACAGGCTAAGCTGGACAAGATTTTGGAAGAAGTGCTTCAGCCTTTAGGCGAGAAGCAAGTCCAGCAGCCTGCACCACCCAAGACCACACAACCACCACACCAGAAAGCCCAAGACACAGCCACAGCCTATGCCCAAGAGACCTATCTACCACTGTGAGTTTCGCTAATGGAATGGTCACTTGGAAGAGTTTTGCTTCAGAAGCAAGTGGGTCGAGAGGCAGGAGAGAGCTTGGTGGAACTAGGATCAGTTCTACCAGGGTGGTAGGCAGGATCCTCCCCGCCACAGTGAAATGAGAGACCGCTTTGCTGGTGGTGGGAGAGGAGGCGGTTTTCAAGCCCGTACTCCTGGTGGTGAGAGAAACTTTTCCAGCTGAGCTCCTAGTTTCAGTGCAGCTATGTACCTCATGACTTAGGATTTAGAGGTAGAGGCTATGTGAGTCCACGCTTTGGAGGCCTTGGTTACCCAGATCATCGTGATGTTTACTTTGACTGTGCTTACCCCACCTTTGAGCAGATGGCTCTGCACTAGTTCAGCAGTTTCACTAACCCTAGTGTCAGACAATTTGCCCACTCTCGCTTTCCTTGATTTTGTAGGATCGAGGCTAGGCGGACATATGAATCATGGACTCTAGCTACTCAGGCACATGACAGGGCACCGCAGATGGTTCTCCAGCCTCAACCCCATGAGCACCAAGGAGTACATCACATTCGGGGATAATGGTCAAGGTAAAGTGTTGGGCGTTGGGGTGTTTCGCTTTCTGCCAAGCTTCCCAAAGAGAAGTTGCTTTTGTGAGAAGCTTGGGGTTCACTTTGGTTTCTGTCTCGCAACTTCTCAAGGAAGGTTCATGTTCAATTTAAGGAGGTTTCTTCTTGTGTGCTTGATGCTAAGGAAAACCTTGTTTGTCGGATTTTGCCCTATGGGCAGGGTTTTAAGGTTGACCTTGCATCCATTTCTGGCCCTCCTCGGTGTTGGATAGCTCATCCATCTCCTGATATCTAGAAGTGGCATAGGAGGCTAGGCCATTTTTAGTTTTGATCTGCTAGTCAGTTTGACCTCGATGGGTCCGATCCGAGGATTGCCAAATTTGAAAGTAGAAAAGGACTTAGTTTGCCACCCTTGTCGTCGTGGCAAGATGGTTGCCGCTTCTCATGCTTCTATTAATCAGGCTATGACCTCTTTCCCAAGCGAGTTGTTGCATATGGACACGGTTGGTCCTGCTCAGTAGTCAGTTAGTGGGAAGTGGTATATGCTTGTCGTAGTAGATGACTTTTCTCCCTTTTCGTGGGTGTTCTTCTTGGAGTTCAAAGATGAGACTTTCGGTTTTCTTCAAGATGTGGTCTTGAGGTTGAGAAATGAGAGTCATAAGGCCATGAGGGCTATCCGCAGCGATAATGGCACAGAATTTTGCTACTCTTGATTCGAAACCTTATGTCGTGACCTAGGTCTCGAACACCAAATCTATTCTTCTTATACCCCACCTTAGAATGGTGTTGTGGAATGAAAGAACTGCACACTTGTTGAGATGGCTCAGACAATGCTCATTGAGCTTAGGACTCCACGACGCTTTTGAGCTGAGGCTATGAATGCGGCATGTTACATTGCCAACTGCATTTTCCTATGAGCTTTCTTAGGAAATACTTCGTATGAGCTATGGTTTGGTAGGTAGCCCAGCGTCAAGCACCTGCATGCGTTTGGCTGCAAATGCTTTGTGCTAAAAAGGGGGGGCATTTGGACAAATTTGAATCTCGCTACTTGGATGGTATTTTCCTTGAGTATGCCTCTAGCTCTAGAGCATATAGAGTGTGGATCCTTGATAACAAACAAGTGGTAGAGACTTGTGAGGTTTCCTTCGATGAATCTATGCCTTGCACAACCCCTGCATTTGTGCTTTCAGGTGATGATGAGGAAGGCGCCCCTATCTTTGAAGATTAGGAAGGTGAAGTAGATGCTGGTGATGCGGGAGCCACTGCACTGGCTGCAGCTCCTGCCCTCTCTGTTACGAGCTCTTAAGATGAAGAAGGACCCTTGCCTATGGCTTCCTCCTCGCTTCCTCGACTGCAAGCTCGAGCAGAGGCTGGCCTTGCTTAGGACGCAGGGGAGATGACCTTTGAGATTGTTCCATCTTGGCACATCCAATGGGATCACCCTCCACACAGGATCATTGGTGACTTGCATGCGAGGACCTTGAGGTCCCAGATAGGTTCTATCACTTTCTTTGCACATGCTGCATTTGTTGCCTCTTTTGAGCCCAATGATGTTGGACACGCTTTTCCTGACGGTAATTGGGTTAATACCATGCATGAGGAGCTAGAAAATTTTGAGAGGAGGAAGGTTTGGGTTTTAGTAGAGCCACTGCGATGATGCAATCCTATTGGTATGAAATGGGTCTTCAAAAATAAGCAAGGGGAGAATGGCATTGTTGTGCAGAACAAGGCTAGACTTGTGGCTCAGCATTTTTGCCAAAAAGAGGGGATAGACTATGAGGAAATGTTTGCTCCAGTTGCACGCCTAGAAGCTATACATATTCTCTTAGCCTTTGCATCTTCCATGGGCTTTAAGCTTTTTCAAATGGATGTGAAGTCTGCATTTCTAAATGGTTTCATTCAAGAAGAAGTTTATGTAAAATAACTCCATGGATTTGAAAATGCTAAACAACCTAACCATGTTTACAAAATGCAAAACACCTTGTATGGTTTGAATCAAGCCCCTAGAGCCTAGTATGATAGATTGAAAACCTTTTTGCTAAACCAGGGTTTCATAATGGGGAGTGTTGATAAGACTTATTTCTCCTCAAGCATAGTAGTGATCTTCGTATTGTCCAGATATACGTGGATTATATCATCTTTGGTGGCTCGTCTAACTCTCTAGTTACCGAGTTTTCTGAGTAGAAGTCAAAGGAGTTTGAGATGAGCATGATGGGAGAGGTGCAGTTTTTCCTTGACTGCAAATCAAGTAAGGCCTCGAAGGAACCTTCATCCATCAAGCCAAGTACACGAAGGATATTCTGAAGAAGTTTGGTATGGGAGACTCCAAGCCTATGTCAACTCCCATGTCAACAGAAACAGCATTTGATGCAGATGAAGAAGGAGAGGTGGTGAACCAAAGGGAGTACTGAGGGATGATCAGCTCACTTCTATACATGATGGCGACCAAGCCAGACATTCAGTTTGCTATTTGTCTTTGTGCACGATTTCAGGCCTCACCAAGGACAACACAACGTCAAGTGGTGAAGCACATCTTCAGGTACCTGAAATACACTCCTGAGCTTGGTCTTTGGTTCTCTTTAGCTTTGACACTCTCTCTTAGAGGTTTTTTGGACGCTGACTTTGCGGGTTGTCGGCTGGAGCGCAAGTCTACTTCTGGCACCTACTAGTTTCTTGGTTCTTCTCGTCTCTTGGTCCTCACGCACACAATCTAGCATAGCCACTTCCACCACAGAAGCCGAATACGTTGCTGCTACCAACTACTTTGCATGAAGGCTACCCTGAGTGACTTTGGCATGAGTTTTAGGAAGATTCCTCTCCTAGTTGGCTCTACTTCTACTATCTCGATTGCTAAGAACCCCATCTTGCACTCTAGAACCAAACACATAGACGTGAGGTTTCAGTTCCTGAGAGATCACTATGAGAAGGGAGATATAGATTTGATCCATGTGGAAACCGAGAACTAGTTGGTTGATATCTTTACCAAGCCCCTAGATCTTAGCACGTTTGCTCGCTTGCGTGGGGAGCTTGGTGTTTGTTACTCATTATAGTTTGGGGTAGCTTTGCTATAATTTAGGTTTTGTTTTGCTTTTTCTTTGCTTTTTTTGTTTTTCTTGCATTTTGTATCATATCATGCATTGCATTGTATCATATGCATTTTCACTTCAATAGCACTAGAGCTCATTGGTATGACCTATTAGTACTTGCTTGTGCTAGATTGTATAGTGCTCGCATGATCATGGTTGGCTAAGCTCTATGAATCTATCAAATATCATTTGTGGACTTAGTTCCTTCCATGATCAGCACTTGACTTGGCTACCTAGCATGTGTAGGAATGTTGAATGTTATGTTATCTTTTCATGCTTGGATATGCTAATCATATGCCTTTGTTAAGTTGTTGCCTAAGCATTTCTCACACCTTTCCTAAATCTGAATTCTGAACTAAAACTTTATACAACTTGTGTCTTATGAGCTAAATTGAAAAGATCTAGGTGGGTTCACTTTTCACACTGATCTAGTTAGAGGTAGCTTGCCTTTGCACTTTGGCATGAACTTGGACTAGGCTGTGTATGACCAAAACCTTGTCTTAAGTTTCTAATGGTTCTCTGAACCTAGGCTTGGCATTGGTTGGTAAGAAGTGGCTAAGACAAGTGAATAACCCTTGGCACATGATCTAACTTGCATGAAGCTCCAAGTTGCTAAATGTGAAAGTTGCAAGTCTCTAAATTGCTTATGGCCTGTTGTATATGCTTTGGTTGAGAGTAGCACACTATGTATGTTTTCCAAGCATCTTGCTGTTCATGTCTACCTTTCTAGACGCTATTCATGTTGGTGATGCTTTCTTCTAAACAACCCTGAAAAACATGCTCTCGATTTGTATATGATAGATTCACTCGAGCTTGTTGCATGGTTCCTTGCCCTCACTTGTTCTGTACGATAGAACTTGTGATTACTAGCTTTTCATCCCTGCTGAGCTCTATTTGGTACACTTCCTGCATTTCATGTCATATTTTGAGGGGGAGTTGTCTATTTCTGGGGAGTTGAGTTCTATGATCCCTTGATGAGTCCATTGTCAACAAGGGGGAGAGATTGTTGCTCCTAGGGGAAGTTCATGGACCAAGGGGGAGAATTCTGGAGAGACCTAGTTGAGGGGGAGCTATGCATTCATCTTCCATTTGCATCGGTGTGTTGAGCCTTTTGGCTCTTTCTGGATGAGCCGATGCTTTGCCAAAGCATGACTGTGTTGGGCCGATTTGCCTCTTTCTTCAGGGGTCATGCTCTAGTTTGATCAACTATGTTGAGCAGTTTCCCTTGTCTTAGGGGGTCGATCTTTGGCTTTGTTTTCGTTGTCTTAATTTGTCCCTCTCTACTTGTGTTTGGTTTTTGGGCATCTTGAGCAACTTCTTCATTTCTTCTTTCTATTTTGGTTTTATGCTTTTCTTCTTGTCTTTGTTCTATTTTAGGTTATAGGTTGATGGTGTTGACAATGCACTCACCAAGGGGGGATTGAGAACCAATGGTCTAGCTTCATTGCCTCTGGACTGATGAGTGATTGTCAACAGGAGTCAAGAGCCAGAAGGACTTGGGCACAAGCCCTCTGATGGACTAGAGGCCCTCTGACGGACTAGAGGTAGATGGAGAAGAAAGTCCTCTGAAGGACAGGAGGCATGCTTGGTGTCGGTCGGCCATGGGAATTCCGTACACGGAGTAGCGGCACGATGACGACAAGTGTAAGACCTTCGAAGGACTATGAGGCGACCCAGATGGACAGGGGATGCTGGGTGCCACCGCGGTGCTCCAACCAGAGTGCATGGCATGAAGATGTGCGAGGGCGTTGGCGGATTCGCTCAAATCCACCACCCTACGACCAAGTTACCAAGAATTAACGAATGGGCTCAATTCTCGTCGAGATAGAGTGGAGTGGGCTCTTCCAGGCCTAGGAAGGAAACCCTAAAGTTTCCCAAAACTGGGGGTCGATCGGTGAATTTGGACTATTGGCCACATGGATGTCATCCTGAAGATAGCATGCAACCGAAGAAGATCAAGACTCCATCGCGATCGTCCATCCCCGAGAAATTTGGGTCTTCTCTAGTTTAGCCCCTACGGGCGTTTAGGTAATATAGGGGTGTTGACGTCACTTAAGCACGACAAACCTTATACTACAAGCGACAGTATCGTATGTAGCTTTTGCCCAGGATGAGTATCATGGGTTTTGTCAATCCGGGAAATCAACTAATTGAGAACTAATTAACAAGAGTTTATGGTAAACTAAGAGTATAAAATAAGTCTCTAATCTACCTCTAAACTCGCCCTAAACTATATCTAATCTACATCTAAGATATACTAATACTATAAGATAAGCAATTAGAACAGAACTAGAACACCAATTAAGGGGTATTAACTAGACTCTAATCAAGCTCTAATTGGATCCAAAACATGCATGATAAGGGCACCACAACTAGATTAGAGCAACGAGATAACTAGCAGCTCAAGGTAGAAATAAGCATGATCAAGCATAAACTTCATAGCATGATTAAATCAAGATCAATCAACCTAACCCCCTAGATCGAGTTTAACCTTTCCCCGGGCTCTACTGTCACTAGTAAGGAGGTAATCGACGAAAAACTCTCAATAGGCATACATGATTAGAGAACCAGCTTCTAATCACTACGCATAGTTTAAGAACACAATTAGCACAACTAGAACCTCTAATCACCATGATTACAAGAACTAGATATACAAGTATATCATTAGTAAGCTAGATCAACAATCAAGAACGCTAGAAGAATATAACCCTTAATGACATGCTCTAATTAACATGCATCTAGACCTAAAGTTAATTAGAGCTAGAACAAGCATAATTAGGACAAGAAGATGATAATTAGACAAGATCAATGCTTCATTAATAAATTGTATCATACTTACAACCATGATCATACCTTCCCTTGATGATACAATTAGACCTCTGGAGTTAGGTAATTAGAGCACCATGCAAGGCCTCTAATCAGCTCTAGGAACTAGAAGAACTCTAATCCTAGACTAGAAACCCGACCCTCTACACTACTCTAGTTGTTGTCCCTCTTCTCTACATCTTGTCGCCTTGATAATGAATTGGATGCCTGATCTCGGGGCCTAGCCTCGCTTTATATAGTCTAGAGAAGATGTGGGAGAAAAGGAATCCTCAACCGACATAAGGTGGGCCTTGGTCGGCCGACTCAGAGGGGTTTGGTCAGCCGACCAGGACTCCTCCTGAATCGGTTTCCTTCCATCTTTCGTTGGGACATTGCTTGATGCTTAAGAAATCATATTGCGAGGGTTCTCGGACTCTTGAGGTTCTGAAATCTTCTATATTCTCTGAGATTTGATGAAGTCTTCTAGTCTTTGAATATATTCGAAGTATTTTCTCGCATATTCTTCTACAAACTTGTAGCACTTGATGTCTTCTAGAAGTTTCAGGTTAGAAAGCCTTGATCGATAGTCTTGTTCTGCAAGGGAAATGAGATTGAGGTGCAGGGGTCTTACTCTTAGTTGACGAAGCATGCTCACGTCACAACAGCTTACCATCCGCCCAAGCTTCATTGAAGCTAGGGGTTCTCGTAAGAATAGTGGTTATAGAACAAGTGAGCATCATTGATACTGGCTTTTATTTGTTCTCAGTTCCCCGAGAATGTTGGTGTTAGCGCATAGTCGGTCATCCATCGCAGTGGTACGTTGATCGATAGCATCGACCTGCTGGTATAGCCGGGAGTCATACTGACTTTGTTTGTTTATCCCATCCATTGCAGAGTTCATACCGCCATGTTGTCGGTGTTGAACTGGGCTGATATAGAAGGTCCTTGATTCTTGTCAAATCCATGGGACGTACCTATTGCATCATACTTAGGAGTGTACAACGGTTGATGGTGTGAACCTTCATTGCCTCCGCAGCTGCTGTACCATGGTTCTGGGTTGTCGTACTGTCAGGAATATGGTAGTTCTGGGTCTGTGCTTGACGATGTTGCCGTGTGGGGCGCCCAGCATGGATTGGATGTTGCTTCCTCCTCAGTTTCTTGATGAAGCTACTCGGCTCTGCATCTCTGGGCTCTTGTCATGACACCTAGATATCTATGTCTTGTCACATCCATGTCTATCTGCATGGTTAGGCTTCTTTCCTTGTACAAAATCGTACTGTGGTGCTGGAATTGGTAGTTTGAAATTATGACCAAAGCAAGTCCTGATGAGTCTACCCCACTCATCTGTTGAGTACCAAAATGGGCAGGTCAGTGTTAATGGTATTTCCATACATATTTGGTATGGAATTCTGTTATGTATGTCATATGCAACCCCCCAAGAGATTTTGGCTTCATTATACTGAAGATATTGAAAAGCTCTTGTATCAGCGCCAAGATGAGGTCAAATAGCATATTAGAATGTACCAGGACGTAGACCTCGTTGATACTGTGCGGAACCGCCAATTTAATCTGAACTAAGCACACCTGGCACCACATTGCTCGCAGTGTACTTAGGCCAAACTAAACCCGATCATCCATTGAGCTACCCAAAAGGGTACTCGATGTAACCATCATCCAGGGATATCAACATCACACACGTTAAGCCCTTGAAGGAGCCGCAACAATTACAACAATCTGCCATTTCATACAAACATATCTTGATTTATTACAAAATGTTTGCTCAAAATGATCTACGTACATATGGAAATAGAGCATCAAAATACTCGCAGCGAAAAACATATCATTATATTAATGCAAAAGTGGAGTGGAAGTAAAACACCAAGCCATGACATCAAGCCCACCATTGTCATCCTCGATCACAAACTAACATGTACCTAATAAAATATCAACAACAAAGAATCAGTACGTGGGGTACTTGTAGGACTTACCCGTGGATGGTATCGAGCTGACACATTTAAGAGTATGCAAGGCTTTTTTGTGGGTTTGACTTCTAACCCACATGAGCTTACTAGGAGTGAGTCCTTACTTTCGAGTTTCATTCATTTTTCTTTTAAAGCATAAGCTTCATTTAATTCAACATAGTTATCATCATGATCCACAATTCATATGTCTCATCATTTTAACACATATGTCAAAATAAAGTAACTTGCATAAATGTAGACATACAAGTACAAACATGTAATATAGAAAAGCATGATTAAATGAATAACATATTTAAGTTATTACTACGTTGCCCGGCAGTGATACTGGCATTCTCACACCTAGTGAGCATTAGCGATTCGAATCGATTTTAATTCCTAGGAATAAATATCATGCTATGGGTATATCCTTACTGGCCATCGCGCTCCCACATATATCCCCCATCTCCACTTGTCACATCCCAAGTTCGATTCAATCCCACCATACCCCTTGGTTTTGCCCCCTCATGAGTGATACCAGGGCGTACGGGGTCAGCCCTGCCTCGAGTACAAGCTCCCCCAAGCCTAACTCCCTCTAACAAGACTTTCACTTGTCCCACTTCCCCGATAAGCATTCTAGCAATGTTATGTCTATCAACAGGCAGATGGTGAACGAGCCATAAATGACTCGGGCGAAGTCCACCAAACCATCCAGATCATTTTTCATCGTAATATACCCATATCTCCACCCGGTCTCATTTTTTCATCACATCATATCATATTTCTTTAAAATTTAAATTTTTGAAAACCGTTTTTGAGTCATATCAACTCGCAAGTTGTAAGGAAAATGGGCCCTAAGCCTTGTGCTTAGTTCCCTTATGTGATTTTGGTTGTTGAGTTGACAACACATACCATTTGGGAGTAATGTGTGTGCAAGTGTTTTTGTTCAAGACCCAGGGTGCAAGAGATGGACTTGGGGTCTAAACAACTCAAATGAGGACCTAAGAAGCACAAGACAAGACCCAAGCCATCAAACATCAGAAGCGTAGAGTCCTGCCATGGCGAGCTAGAATTTTGCATGCCCCCAATGGTCCGGCTGGGCCCACCGGTTGGTCTGGCGAGTAGAAGAAGGTCGAGATTGAAGACTCAACACCTGGTGCAATTTACACGCACCTGACGGTCCGGTGGTCTATGTTGACGGTCGTAATCTCATGATATCAACAGTCAATTATCCACCAAATGAGACAAAACAATTGAATAATAATGGACTAACCTTGCTACTAATGAGTTCCACAAGATGTACATGAATATTTGGATGCAGGTACCGAAACGCACACAAAATGGTTGGAAATACAGCAACAACCAAGGATGAGCAACATTGGTGCAATGGCATGGCCGCCCGGCCATGAGCCATGGCCGCTCGGCCATAGGGTTTGGCCGCCCGGCCACCCCTCAAGCCATGCAGAGCCACGTCACCGTGTGACCTGGTCTCCCAACTGCCTAGGTTGCCACATCATCGATCCTACGTACAAACAAACACAAAGTGGTGAAGATCCAACCATACATGAGAGCATCCAATGTATCCAAGGGTCACAAGCCGTTGGGATGAGGATTGGTGATGTCAAGGATCCGAGGGAAGTAACATGCAACAAATCAGGGGCAGACACGTGGCCGCCCGACCACGTGCCATGGCCGCTCGACCACTTCTCGGCGCATTTTTCACGTGCAACTAACCGCCTCAGCTGCCAATCGACCTAGGGGAGCAATATCAAGCTTTGGATCTTTGATGTCGGTGCATCAAGTGGCCGCCCGGCCATGTAGGGTGGCCGCCCGACCACCCACCTTGGCCGCCCGGCCACCGACCTACCCCCTTAACTGACCTAGCACGCCTACAAATACCCCCTCACTTTCTAGGCTATAAATAGACCCCGAGAGCTCATTTGTAAGGTGTGGAGTTGAGTTCAAGTTCTATCTTAGAGTGCTACACTATTCTCTTAGCAGTTAGGATAGTCCTGGGAGTTAGAGTTGAGTCGAGCTTTGCCTCAGAGTCTCCGGAGTTATCTTCGAGTCTGTGGTAAAACTCTTGTATCTTTTGGATTCAGGTTACCTTCAATATAATTTCAGTTATATTTTACTCTAAGTCTATCTCCTGAGAGTGTGGTGTACCTTTCTTTTGCACACTTGCTAGGCATAGGTTGTGTTTAACTTTGTCATTCAATTCTTGTTATTCTTGCCGGTGCTATAACTCAACCCTAGACTTAGTCCCTAGGCTCTGGCTAGATCCTCTCCTCTGATCAAGGATGATCTATCGTTGTTCAAGCTCCGCTTGAACACGTTTATAGCGTGCCATCCTCTCCACGCAGCTTTGCTTGGTAGCCCCACTCGGTGACAGCGTGTGGTGTGCATGTGTAGTCCAAGCCCGTCGTTTGGGAGGCCCATAGGTGTTAGCTAGACTCTCCTTCGTGGCCAACTATCTACCCCTGGTACCCTCGAGACTCTAGAATTTCGCTCGACGCAAGACCCTGGCTGGTTAATTGAATTTCTTAGTTATTCACGGATAGCCTTTGCAGCCGATTAGAATTAGACTTTGGTGACTTTTTCTCACTCGTTGTCCTCCCAGGCAACTATACCTTTTCTACGGATATCATTGATAGACTTACCTCTCCCACCATACACCTATCTTTATCACATTTACCCCTGTGTACTACTAGTTGGTATAATTTATCTAAGTTTACAGTTTATTCGATTTGAGTATATTTAATTACACTCTTGAGCCTACCGCTTCCCTGTGGAAATTTACGATACTCGGAATACTCTGAGTGGAAAGGCTACAGCGAATCTCCATGCGCTTGCGGAGTAAAATCTGTTACGCTAAGAGACGTCAACAAGCTTTTTCTGGTGCTATTGCTGGGGAAGCAATTGGCCAAGAGATAATTGATACCTCATTTCGAACCTGTATACTTGATAAGTTTTACCGCTAGTTGTTAACAGGCTCACTTTGCTCTGTTGTTTTGCTGTGGTTGCAACAGAGAGGTGTATGACCGGTTTCGACCTGCCGGAAAACTACCACAATAACCCAGAGTCAATGCTCAAGAAAGTCCGTGCAAAGACTATCCATGGGCAGCGACCTGTACCAAGGGATCTAGAACCAAGCATTTCAACCAGCACTCTAGTTACCACTATGGCTGAAAAGACTATCCGCGAGTTCTCCATCCCCTCGAGCAACAACATCCCTACGGGACCTGAAGTTCAAGTGGGGGAGAACTTCGAGCTCAAACCAGGAGTGATTCACATGGTTCAAGCCATCCCTTTTTGCGGACTAGCTATGGAAGATGCCAATAATCATCTGCAGCAATTCTTAGAGATCTGCAGCACATTCAACATGAAAGGAGCATCACCGGATGTCGTCAAACTTCATATCTTCCCATTCTCTCTTGTTGGAAAGCAAAATAGTGGTTCTACCTCAACCGAGCATCATTGACAACTTGGAACGCATGTTCCGATGCATTTCTTGCGAAGTATTTCCCGCTGGGAAAAACTAACGCATTAAGGAACAAGATATCGAGCTTTTAACAGCTCACTGATAAAACCGTGGCGGAGGCCTAGGAAAGACTCTAGGAGTACATCGCTGCCTGCCCCCACCAAGGCATGCAAGAGTGGCTTATCATTCAGAGTTTCTTCCATGGGCTCAACCGCTCGGCACAAGAACACCTGGATGCAGCCGCTAGAGGATCCTTCCTCTCCTTGAGCATCTCGGTGGCCAAGAATCTCATTGAGAAGATGCCCACCAATCAAGGTTGGAGAGAAGAGAGGTGATATGCTCGCCGCAAAGATGGACTTGCTGCTGAAGAAGCTAAACAACGCTCCAGAAGCTGCTCTGGTGCAAGCCCTTGACTCTCATATGACTTGCGAAGTCTGTGGGAATACAGGACACTCAGGGAACAGCTGCCCTGAGACGCAACCCGAAGATGCGAACTTCATCGATAACAGTACCAACGGCTTCAACGGGAATCATCCTCAGCCAGGGTGGAATTCACGACCAAATCTCCCTTTCTCTGGACAAGGTAACTTTTCAAATTCACAGCAATTTTCTAAAAATAATTATAATTTTGATCAGAAAGCTGTGAATGATAGCATTAGTAAAAAGTTCCATGCTAATGATAGGATGTTTGAATGTATTTCGTTGCAAATGGAAACTTTGAATAGTGCTATGAAAAACCAACTTAGCTTCAACAAAATGTTAGAAACTCAAATAGCACAGTTGGCTGCTTCTCTACCTAACCCAAACGCGGGTAAGCTGCCTGGGCAACCTAAAGCTCCTCCCAAGGAGCACATAAATGCAGTAACCACTAGGGATGGAAATTCCACATAGGACCCCCCGTCTCCTAGTTGTGCAGGTAAAGAGCAGGAGAAGGTCACTGAGTCCGAAGATAAGGTCGTAGAGGAAGATACACCTGGCAAGGAGGAGAGGCCAGCATCGAAGAACTTACCCCATGGGTTCTACGACACCACGGTGCTGCCAATCCCTCCACTACACAAGAAGGCTGCCGCTGACGAGCAATATAGTAAGTTCGTTGAGGTCATTAAGAAGCTTTATGTCAACATACCTCTGCTAGATGCCATGCAGGTACCGACATACGATAAGTACTTAAAGGATATCCTCAACAACAAGAAACCCCTACCGTCAACGGAAGTAGTCCATTTGACAGAGGAGTGTAGCATAGCTATACTCAAGAAAAAGGACCCTGGAAGCCCTACCATCTCCTGCTCGATTGGAACCCAGCACTTCGACCAAGCATTATGTGATCTTGGAGCCAGCGTCACCGTAATGCCAAAGGTCATCTTTGACAAGCTGAGTCACGCTGCTCTTACCCCCACGGCTATGTGTCTGCAGCTTGCAGATCAGTCTGTTCGCTACCCAGAAGGCATCGCAGAGAACGTTCCAGTGAAAATCAGAAATTTTCTCATTCCGGTGGATTTTGTGGTACTGGACATGGAGATTGACTCCAAAACACCGCTCATCCTCGCGCGGCCATTTCTATGCACCGCAGATGCGACCATCGATGTTGGGGCTGGCAAGGTTCACCTCAACATAAATGGCAAGAAGGAAACATTCGCTTTCAAGCCTAAAGTTGAGCAGTGCAATAGGGTGCACACCTTCAAGTGCCAGGCACAAAAGAATGCACCCGAGGTCAAGACAGGGACCAAAAAGCCACACTCAAAGGTTGACAGCCTCATCTCATTTATGCTGAGCAAATTCAAAAGCGAGGCCAATTTCCAATAGAAAGAGTATGAAGCTGCCATGAAAAGCAGAAGATCGAGACAACAAGAGAAGAAACATGGCAAGCCTAGTCCCGCACCAGGAGGCAAAGCTCCTGTGAACAATACCTGCGCTGAGAGCTAATTGCATACAAAGCAGCGCAGAGGAGGCGAACCGCCTATAAACAAGGCTTGCACTGAGAGCCAATTGCAAACGCCTAGGCAGTGCAGAGAAGGCAAAATGCCTGAAAACAAGGTCGGCGCTGAGAGCCAATTGCATACAAAGCAGTGCAGAGGAGGCGAACCGCCTATAAACAAGGCTTGCACTGAGAGCCAATTGCAAACGCCTAGGCAGTGCAGAGAAGGCAAAATGCCTGAAAACAAGGTCGGCGCTGAGATCCAATTGCGTACCAACTCACGCAAAGAGGGCACCAAGAGCAAATTGCATACGCCTGGACGGTGTTGGGTTAGTGAAGCGCAAAGAAAGGAGAACCTCAGCTTTGAGGCATACATAACCCTGAAAGGTAAACAATGGTCTGCCCTCGCCAAAAGGTAAGTTGGCATTATCATTTGACGGCATATTTATTTTCCACCAAGTTTAATTTTCACACACCACTGCAAGTTTAATTTTTGCCTTACACAAAATCAATTCCCGTACATTAGTTTACTTTTATTAATCCTTGCATTTTCAAAAAAAAAAATCTTGAGTGGCCGGCCGATCAGAAATCATGGCCGCCCGGCCCTTTTCCATGGCCGCCCAACAACCCATGATGGCCGCCCGGCCCTTCTACCTCTTGGTTTCGACGCATGCAGCTCCCTCTTTGCTCTCCCTAATGCCCCAACACGAAAAATGATCACCAAACAACATCATATGGCCACCCACTCACTCATTTTGCTGCCCACTTTTGCTCTCTGCACCCACCGTTCAAAAAAATTCTGCACCACTCACTTCCTTTTAGCATACTACGATCTTGCATGGCCGCCCGGCCAGCTAGCCTGGCCACCCGGCCACCCCAGCTCTCTCGCACGCCTATAAATACTGCCCCTCAACTCCTAGCTCAGTGCACCACGCAGCAAGCTGCAATTTCTCTTCTCCCTCGGTCAATCTCCTACTTAGTAGTTTAATTAAGCTCTTTGCTTAGTTAAAACTTGTGCTCAAATAAAATTTGTTTTAGACAAATAAATTCCGGCCACACTCTCTATAATTTCCACAAAAACGAGAACGTTTTGTGGAGGCCTTGCCCCACAAGGACCATTTATTTTCTGGACGACTAACCCCTAATGTTTATTTTATTGTGTCGTCTATCTTTCCTTCGGGTATTGTGCTTCTGTTCTGTCTTGCAGGATGAACCTACTTAGGAAGGCGAAGAAGGCCGTCAGCAAGGCAGGACACCATTTCCGCTGGTTGTCCTCCGAAGGCTCTAGCCAAGCAAGTAGGCATGCTGCTTCCGAGAGGATGTCCATCAGCACAGAGGAACCAGAAGAAGTTCCAACGTCCGCCACCAACCGGTCGGTGCTACTCCTCGACGCACAGCTCGTGCCATGCACACAAGAGGAGGCCAAGGTGTTAAGACTTTTGCACCAAAAGTCTTACACTTTGACCAAACGCTTCAACGAGGAACTCCTCGCAAGCACTGGCATGCGAGATGAGTTGGATGAGGTGTTTTAGGCCGTCGGCTAGGAAAACTTTGCAGAGGTTCCAAAAGGAGGAGTCGCCCTCCTCACGTAGGAATTCCTCATGATGCTCCACACTAACAACCGAAGGGCAGGTATGCATGTCTATTTCCGACTCTTCAATGTCAACTACGAGTTTAAATTACGTCAATTTAGCAACTTGCTGGACTTCTCGCCACAATGCTCTGTGGCAAAAGATCCTACAGGCTTTAACTTAGTTGATTTTTGGAGAGAGTTATCTGGAGCTGACCATGCTAGGAAAAAGAGTATCACTAAAATCAAACACCCCACCATGCGGTTTTTAGCTCGCTGGCTCACCATGATTGTTTTCCCGCGGGATGACACCCGCTGTGTCACAGTAGATGACATGAGATGTCTTTATGCTATGTGGAAGAAATAGAAGTTTGCCCTTGTGCGTAGTTTGATTAATCATTGGTTGGACTAGCTGAAGGCAGTGCTACCATTACGATCACGTCATTCGTGATGAGGATTGCTAATGGTTTGGGAGTGTTAGCTAACACTTCCGTGACCTACCTACCTAATGACACTTCTCGCATAGTCAAAGATTCACACTTCTTCTATGCACACTTCCTGAGGAAGGACACAGATGGGAAATACATCATGACGTACAAGGGTTATGAGTTTGAGCTGCCACTCCTAGCTCTGGACTTTAAATTGTACTCTATGAGATCACTAACCATGCAGCAAGCACCCGAGCGAGCACCCGAACCTGTACCCGAGCCTGTAAGGAATAGTGTCTCTAGGATGATGACTCACGCCCAACGACGTCAAGCCGAAGAGAGAATCCGCAAAACATATGAAGATGCACAAGCACCAGGTGCCGAACCGGCATGGGCTCACCCAGCCGCAGGACCCTCCTGGGCTCACCCAAGCACTGGACCCTCTCACCAGGGTGGCGCACCCGCTTGGGGTATCCAGGGAGAGTCATGGCACAGTTCGTGGGACTCCGTCGTACCATCAGCACACACGACGCCATCATACCATGGCGGAGGTGAGCAATTTTATGGTCAAGGTGTAGGTTCGTCCAACTCCGCCCGCTACACTAGCGACGGGTTCAGGGGGAACTTCAACACTCTTTTTGAGAGGTTGGACCTCCAAGAGCACCGCACTCTAGGGATGATGGACCGCCTCAACCAGATTCAGAACCAACAAGGAGAAACCCACAACCTGGCCCTAGAAACAAGAGCAACAGTGGAGCGCATGCAGGAGCAGAACCTCCAGTGCTACCACTGGCAAGGTTATTACCCCGACTAAGCTTCGTTGAAGCTTGGGGGAGGTGAGACCTGGCAAATGAGAGGTACGCATGTTAGCCCACTCCTTTGTGCACCTTCGTATGTTTTCCTGAAGTCAGCTGTGCCCCACCGGATCATTTAGTTCTGCCCTACCATGAGAGTAATGCCGTTGTATCTTTAATTTCTAGTTTGCGTAGTTTAAGTTAGTTTAATTTAATTTGCTAAAAAAAAGTGTCAATTAACTCCCATGCTTAAATGATGAATTCACTTGCTAGCTTCATTTTGGAAATGATGAATTGTTGCTCTATCAAGTGAATGTTTGATTCTTGCATGACAACTTATGCTTAGCTTAGTCTCATGATGGTGAATAAAAAGAATTGAACCAAAGTTTTACTTTGTGGATGCCATTTGTGATAACTAGCCTAAGTTGTTGAGAGATATGACATGACTTAAATGTTGGATGATTCTTTCATGTTCCTAGTAAGATGACTATCTCAGGATTTTATTTTGAAAATGGAAAAATAAAGCTCCCCTTGGTCTAAAATTCCTACCAGAGCCAAATCTGCTTCTAATGTTCCAAACCCACTACATAGAGCTGCTTAGAAATGTTTTGAGCTTTGTCAAATTTTGAGTCTCTTTGAGTAGAAATATCATCCTCTGTTGATATCTGGAGTACAAAAATGCAAGTGATCCATTCCGGACTTCGCATCCACCAAAAAGTCTCCAAATATTTCTCAAATTCCTTAAGCCTTCAAAATTCAAGGAGCAAAGGGTATGGAGCTAGAAAATATGCATGCAAAAGCATGGCAAAAAAAATGCGTGCAAATGCACGGCAAAATGAAAAGCATGCAAGTTCAAGCATGGCAAAAATAAATAAAGGCTCCATATCCCCTCCAAATCCACAAAAGGCTACAAAGGATGAAAATCAAAAGAAGGGGACACTCTGTACCACCACTCATACTCCAGTGTTCAAACAAAAGGAATGATAAAGTATACTCTTTGGTCCAATCTTTGACTTAGCAAAATAAACATTCTAAGTGTGCCACATTCTCTCCCACCTAAAGCTCCACAAAGGCCTTAGTGTAGGAAAGTTTTGGCCGAGACCATGGCCCTTGGTAAGGAAACACTTCTGAGCGATCGAGAGTATCCTTGGGGAAGCTTCTTTTGTTTTGAAAATCTTGAAAACACCTGAGAAAACCATCCAAAAAGAACAAGTACGAGTCACTCCTGCAAGAAAGTCGTTCTATCTCTCAACCGCCCAAGGTAAGGTATGCAAAAAGATGCACCATAGGTATGACATGAGGTAAACTTTTATTATTTCACTACTTGGGGCAAAAGTTTGAGTATTAAGATGCATATAAGAATTTTCCTTCATCTTCGAAATTGCAGCAACTCCTGATCCACTTTCAGTCTTAGCTTTGCTCGAGGACGAGCAAAAGTTTAAGCTTGGGGGGGTGTTGACGGTCGTAATCTCGTGCTATCAACCGTCAATTATCCACCAAATGAAGCAAAACAAGTGAATAATGATGGACTAACCTTGCTACTAATGAGTTCCACAAGATGTACATGAATATTTGGATGGAGGTACCAAAATGCACACAAAATGGTTGGAAATACAGCAACACCAAGGATGAGCAACATTGGTACAATGGCATGGCCGCCCGGCCACCCCTCAGCCATGCAGAGCCACCTCACCATGTGGTCTGGCCTCCTAACCGCCTAGGTTGCCACATCATCGATCCTACGTACAAACAAACACAAAGTGGTGAAAATCCAACCATACATGAGAGCATCCAATATATCCAAGGGTCAAAACATGTTAGCACAAGGATTGATGATGTCAAGGATCTGAGGGGAACAACATGCATCAAATTGGTGAAAGACACGTGGCAGCCCGGCCATGTGCTGTGGCCGCCTGGCCATCCCTCAGAGCATTTTTCACGTGCAACAACCATTTCAACTGCCAACCGACCAAGGGGAGCAATATCAAGCATTTGATCATCAAAGGGGGTGTATCAAGTGGCCGCCCGGCCACCGAGCTACCCGCTTTGCCGACCTAGCACACCTACAAATACCCTCCTCCCTTTCTAGGCTATAAATAGACCCCGAGAGCTCATTTGTAAGGTGTGGAGTAGAGTGGAGTAGAGTTGAGTAGAGAGTTCTATCTTAGAGTACCACACTTTGTCCTTAGTAGTTAGGATAGTCCTGGGAGTTAGAGTTGAGTCGAGCTTTGCCTCGGAGTCTCCGGAGTTATCTTCGAGCCCACGGTAAAGCCTTGTATCTTTGGATTCAGATTATCTTCAATATAATTTCAGTTATATTTTACTCTTAGTTCTTTCTCCTGCAAGTGTGGTGTACCTTTCTTTGCACACTTCCTTGGCTTAGGTTGTGTTATATTCAGTTATTCAATTCTTGTTATTCTTGCCGGTGCTATAACTCAACCTTAGACTTAGACGCTAGGCTCTGGCTAGATCCTCTCCTCTAATCAAGGACGATCTATCATTGTTCAAGCTTCACCTAAACATGTTTATAGCGTGCCATCCTCTCCATGCAGCTTTGTCTGGTAGCCCCACTCGGTTACAGCGTGTGGTGTGGCTGTGTAGTCTAGGCCCGTCGTTCGGGAGGCCCGTAGGTGTTAGCTAGACTCTCCTTCGGGACCAACTATCTACCCCTAGTACCCTTGAGACTCTAGAATTTCGCTCGACGCAAGACCCTGACTTGTTTATTTGAATAGCTTGTTTAGACACGGATGACCTTTGCAGCCATTAGAATAGAGTTTGGTGACTTTATCTCACTCGTTGTCTTCCCAGGCAACTATACCTTCCTAGGGAAAGCTTTGATAGATCTACCTCCCCCACGAATACACCTATCTTTATCACGTTTATCCCTGTTACTACTAGTTGGTATAATTTATCCAAGTTTACAGTCATTTCAACTTGAGTATATTCAATTACACTCTCTCACCTGTCACTTCCCTGTGGAAAGTTACGATACTCGGAATACTCTGAGTGAAAGGCTACAGCGTTCTCTGTGCGCTTGCGGAGTAAAACCTGTTAAGGCTAAGAGACGTCAATAGAGCCTATCTTATGGTTTGTGTTACTTTGAGACTAATAGAGTTTTCAAGTTGATCATGTGTGTAGTCTCACCCATGTCCCCAGAGGTACGCATGAAGTTAAAGGAAATTGGGCTTCAACTTGGTAACACCTTCCATCGGTGTACTTTTCAATTGTCTATGGCTACCTGCATGCATAATATAGATTAAGCTTCCTTATGTCTTAATTGGCTAATTGTGCATATGGTTTGTCTACCATCTTATGTATGCACACCTTTATGGGGAGCTTAGACTATGTTATGTGAATCTCATGTATTGTGATCCATTCAACTTCCATATCTTAAGGATCATAGTATTTGGGACTCTTCCTTGTGCTTTTAATGCTTTTCCTATTGGTCTTTGATTCCAAAGAGGGAGAAATTGTGGACCCAAGCAACCGAGCATGGAGTTGAACATAAACTGAGAAGGGAGATCAAAGAGGACCAAAGGGGGATTACCGCATGATCAAGAACAATGGGGAAGAAATAAAGATCAAGATCAAGGCAATGATCTGAGAAAAAGAGGAAAGTGGCATTGGAGTAAGGTGGAGCTTCATGTCCATTGACCACAAGAAGGGGACAAGATCATGCCAAGGGCAAGACATCAGCAAATTCTTCCAATCATTTTGGAATGAAACTTCATTTTCTTCAATTGGTATCATTGCCTATTTCAATTAGCATCGTTTGGTCTTGCCTTTGCATTGCATCCTAGCAAGTAGTAGGAAGAAATAAAGATCAAGATCAAGGCAATGGTCTGAGAAAAAAAGGGAAGTGGCATTGGTGTTAGGGGCAGCCTTATGTCCGTTGACCACAAGAAGGGGATCATGGCAAGGACAAGACATGAACAAATTCTTCCAATCATTTTGGAATGAACTTCATTTGCTTCAATTGGTATCATTGCATACTTCAATTAGAATCCTTTGATATTGCCTTTGCATTGCATCCTAGCAAGTAGTATGTTCTAAAAGTTCTGTCTATTGGTTTTATTATTTCTTGCTTGGTCATGTTGTCATCAATCAACAAAAAAGGGGGAGATTGTAAGGAAAATGGGCCCCAAGCCTTGTGCTTAGTTCCCTTATGTGATTTTGGTGTTTGAGTTGACAACACGTCCCATTTGGGACTAATGTGTGCGCAAGTGTGCAAGAGATGGACTTGGGGTGCAAACATCTCAAAGGAGGACCTAAAAAGCACAAGTGAAGATGCAAGCCATCAAACATCAGAAGCGTGAAGTCCTGACATGATGGGCCAGAATTTTACACGCACCGGAGGGTCCAGTGGGATTGAAGACTCAAGACCTGGTACGATTTACACACCGAAAGGTCTAGTGGTCAACCACCGGATGTTATAGACAATTAAGATGAAGTGACCGTGTCCAAGTGCTATAACGCATCGGAAGGTCTGATGGTCTACCATCGGACAGTCTGCTAGTCTACCGAACGTTCTAGATAGAGGACTCTGCAAGATGACGACCCAAACTCCAACACGTACCGAATGGTCCGGTGGTGCAGCATCAGACAGTCCTGTGGCCTCCAATGGTCAAATTCTAGTCCAACAATCGACTCAATGGCCAGCTAATTACATGCACCGGATGTCGAACGGTGCGGTGGTCACGCATTAAAGGGAAGAAGGCTTCCATCAGCTAGATTTGGGGCTTGGGCTATAAATTCCCCCTTTCCGGCCTCCACTCCATGGTTGGTGACTCCTGACCTCATTGTGGTGTGGAGACACATTTCCCGCGCCTATTTGAAGTGTAGAAACACATTTTGTGAGCCCTACCATTGCTAGTTCGTAACTAGACATATCCCGGCATAGCTAGTGCTTAGTTGCATCTTTTCCTAGGCCTTGTTGTATATTACTCATGTTTTTGTGCACGTCTTACCTTTGTAAGTGTGGGCCTTATATATCTTGGGGGACCCTCTGGAGTGTGGGGTGGCCGCCACATTACTAGTGAGAGAGAGGAAGGCCCTCGACACATTAGCCAAAAGCTTCCTTAGTGGAGACGGCGGCGTAGCTCCAGAAGAAGGCCCGAAGAAAACCCCAATAGCCCCAACAATCCGCTACCCTTGTGTGGGTGAGGCCATAGTCCAAGACTGTGCGAGAGAAGGGCTCATGTGGGTCTGTGCTGGAGATGTCTGGAGACCCAACCGGGTTGCTTGACCTTTGCGAAGGTTACTTTGCCATCCTCAACCCTTGCATGGGCGAGGCCGTATTCCTTTAAGGACAATGTGAGAGCAAAGCCCTGCGAGGGGCAACAAACAAGGAGTAGGGGTAGAGGCACATTGTCCTCTCCGAGCCTCGGGAAAAAATCTCCATGTCACCATTGTGTGCCATCGTCATCGGGAGTTTGCATATCTCTACCCATCTCTTTAGCTTCCGCATTTACATTCTTGCAATTGTATGCTTACATTCCTAGAGTAGCTTGATAGGTGGAACTAGGTTGCAAGACTTGGCCACCATAGAATTAGCAACACCTAGCAAAACCATAGAGCACATAGTTAGATTTGATCTTGCATAGGTTTTGCTTAGTAGTTGTAGTTTTTAGAGAGCCATAGTTTTAGAAATTCTAATTCACCCCCTCTTAGGCATTGGTCCAACCTTCACAAGTGAATATCTTCACTCATCTTCTTCTGTCTCGGCATCACTAACCATAAACTTCAACCTATTCATTCTGCATAGAATAGCAGGTATTTATGCATGTGGGGTTTCATACAACTCCTGAACGTAAATGCACAAACAAATTTAGGTTGGTGGGACTCTCTAAATTGGTATAAATGACTAAGGGGTCTACCTTTGCTGTTTAAAACTTGAACAAACCAATCTAAAGTTAGCTTGCCGGGTTGTGAAACTTTGCTCCAGGAAACCCCTTGATCACTTGGACAACTCCACCATCCAAACACGACTGATGGGCCCTCCAGGTCATGCTTGGGGATTAGTTGGTCTTCTAGATCACCATTGCTTGAAGTAGCTCCACCCACCTGCCTCTTAGAACATGTATCTGCAATAAGTGTTGCTATATGAATGGTGTGTATGATGCAATACATGTGATGCATGAGGACCACATACATGTAAACAATCAATTTTATTGATAGACAGAAAGGTGATTGATAAACTACTTGAGCAAGGAGTGTTCTTATGTGGATGGAGCAGGCATACACTCATACAATTAGATATTCACAATTTAATACATGAGCAAGTTATCAATTTAAGTTGTTCTTTATCAATACATATGCAAACAAAACATCAGACAAGCATGTATTTACCCATTTAATGGACTACTAGTTCAAAACATTACTCCTAGCACTAGTGACAATAGTACTTTTCTAGACTTAGAGCAGGCATATACACTCATACCATCATACATACCTTAACAAGATATTGATCACAAAGAAAACATAACAAGTGCAACATGACATTGTGTGAGGGATATAGAATGATGGTGCACAAACTATGGCAACAATATTAATCATTTAGCTAAAATGGGTTTTTCAACCTTAAAAAGGGCCACCTCATTTTTTGGTAAGTACATAGAGGTAAATAACTTCATATTTTTAAGACACTAAGCTATATTTTGTGCTATGCCACCATGCAAAATTCAGCTAAAAAGGAGGTATATATTAATTATAGAAATTACAGCAATTTATTTCATATCGAATTTCCCAGATTTATCATAAATCACAGAAAGGGTTTTCGGATCTAAAACTTTTACAGAGACACTAGTCAGATATTAAGAACATGCAGAAAAATCATCAAGCCATTTAGATTTAGTTTGATATTGAAATCCGTTCTGCCCATTTAATCTAGACTTATTTCAATCATAACTCAAAACAGTAGCAATAAAATCCGCAAAAACACTTTCTATAGCCTACACTTTATTATCATGCATCCATATTTTTCTAGGAATTTATTATGCACTATAAAGTCACTATTTATATTATTTAGTTTGGCATGCAACATCTTGTCCATTTCAAATTACCTAGCAAATAGCAAGCAAAACACATGGAACTTTATTTCAAGACTGCACTGGACCAAATGAGTACAATATGTTTTCTATGGATTTTTCTAGACAAGTTTTATGTAGTATGCATTTTCATATTCACAAAATACACTAGTTAATAGGAGTAGGGGCAGATCTGTAACTAATCCATGAGTGTTGGGGTAACAAAGTTACAGGCAAGAATATATATATCATAAACTACACCAGGATCAGGTTCTATAATTTTTGGCGCTCATTAAATCTACTTTTGCTAATTAATTACTAAAACAAGAAATGCACAAAAGCAGGGAGTACAAGGCCTACTCTACCGTATAGATATGCTCACAAGCAATCCAGCAAAGCAAGTTTCACTTTTTTAGCATTTTTATTTTATTTGTTATAGATTTTTAAAGTTTATACTTCATAAAATACATTTAATCTAAAACCTTCACTATCTGGGGACCTATTAGTGATTTTCTATAGTTTTCAGGGGCTGTCATGCAATGTACACAAGACACAACGTACAATAACTCAGATCTAAATAGAAAAATTGTAAACGCAGGGGGTTTTCTGTAAAACCACCCTTCTTCGTCTACCTTTCGGCGGGGACAGAGACGCGCGGGAAGGCAGGGTGGAGATGCGTCGGCAGCAGGAGGGCGGCGGAGCATCCGAGGAGGCTCGGGGAAGGCGTCCCCGGCGATGGGTTCATCTTTTGACCAAAAGTTTTAGCAAAAAACATGTGTTCAAAAGATCTATTCCCTTACCTGGATTCTGTTACATAAAGGAGTTAGTGAAACAAAGTAAAATGACATAATTCACAGATCTTGAACTTTGTTCCTGAAAATCTGCTTGCACCAAACTATCCGGCGCCTCCTACTGGATTATGAAGTGTTACCGAACTATCTAGTAGGGGCTACCGGACTATCCAGTATCCGTGGTTTTAACTGTTGCCTGTGAATCGAAGGGGTGTATACTTTGTGTTTTAACCCTATCATCTTTCCATTGCAAGTTTCACCTCATTCTTCGTCTTTTAGGCTATTGAACGGTGATTTCCACTGTCCTCCATAGATTTGTGGAGCTCTTAGTGGGTTTGGTAGCTGCATCAACGGACAGTCCGATTCCACCGGCCTCTCTATCAAGTTTGCCCTAAGGTTCTCTCTCAAAGGTACTTTGTGCACTTTTTGACTAGATCTTTTTGCTCGTGTGATGAACCTGGCATCTCAAAAAACCCTAACACACGATTAGACATATGATAATGATGATTTATAACTTAATAACGCTTTGGGAGGAATGAAAGTAGGTGGAGAAATTACTAAGTCAAAAATTTTCTATTCAAAATACAAAACTGTGTATCGATTTGGTTGAATAACTCAAAATATCCTAGCTTTGGTGTGAAACATCAGATACCAAAGTTTTAGTTTAATATGTTTCCTTCAACTTTGCTATTGTGACCATCTTCAAAATCTAAGGACAAGAGTTTCAAAAGTTTGAATTGATTTCAGCCAACATTTTTTTTGAAAGATGGCATAGCTATCCTTGATCAAATTTGGGCCCTAATAATACTTTCAAAATCATTAAGCTCCTGAGCTCACCTCCATTATCAAAGTTGTTGTAAATGCCATAAACTATATTTTTGTTACAGTAAATATGTTTTGAAACTACCATTTACCTACTTTAAATTGCACCCAAATTCCTTTTGGGAGCAGCCGAGGCTAGCCTACACTTAGAAAATTGTCAAGTCTAGGTTTTCAGCTTTTCTCCAAATTTCAATCTGAAATTACTTTTGATTTCACTACACAACTTGAAAATATTCCTTTCTATGAAATGAAATTAGATTCATCATCTTTCAAATGCACTTGATCTTAAAGTGATTGGACTTCATTTGGTACTTAAAAGCTTGAATCAAGAAAAGCTATAGCTAAATTGAAACTGCAGTTTGACCTGACCTTTGAACATGTTTTTGCTTGAAGATCAAATATAATGTGATCTCGACCAAACTTCCTATACCTCACTTGTAGACAACTTGATGATGAACAACTTTGGTATTGTGAGTAGTGACATGCATAAAGGTTTGGATATGGTTTTGAACACAATAAGCTTCAGCTACAAAACTGGATCAAAGTAGATTAGTTTAGTAAATTCAAATTTCTGTGAAACTAAAGTCCTTTTCATGCAAAAGAGTTTCTATGAAAGTTGTAGATTATGAAATTCTAAACAATAATGGTATATAACGTTTCCCATGGAAATGCCTACAAATAGACAACTAGAATTTAGAAACCTTAGAGTTCTGTTCGTAAAATTAGGATCATCAACTTAAATTCAAATTTAAACAAAATTTTCTTATAGAATATGGTGTCAACGTCTATAACGTAGTTGTAGACAACAAAATTTAGGACAATTCTTGTATATTGAGTTTCTATCGATTCAGCCGTTAAGTCACTCAAAATCATGGAATATGAAAAAGTGTTCTTGTAGTGAAACAACCATTTTTCCATTTTTGAGTTTTTCTTTTTCTTTTGAGTCTATGATGCGTGGGACCCACCCGTCAGCCCGTGTATTCCGCAGAATGGAAACCGCCATCCGACCTCGGTTTTGCAAAACCACCTACATTTTCCATGGACCCGGTTCTATGGACCGTATCTCCGTCCCTTGCTCCGATCCCACCTATCGGCGTCTTCTGGCCCATGGAATCTGTCCACGCCACGTCACCCCCTTCTCTCCCCTATCCCTAGCGCCCACGCAGCCGGCGCACTCTGCCCGCATCGTGTCATGGCCGCCGGACACCATCAGGCTCAGGCCGCGCCTCCCTCCTTCTCGCCCTTTTCCTTCATTGGAGTGGAAGCTCGGTTCTCCCGCTCTGCTCCCCTCTCAAACACGTGCTCCTGCCCTCCCCTTCTCTGTGGCCCCGTGCCGTTCACCCTTTCGTCGGCAGCCACTAGTCGCCATTGGCAAGCATTTGCAAGCTCATGCTCTAGCCTCTCTGCCGATCTCCGCTCCTGCCAACACGCGCCACCAGGCCCTGCACCACCTTCCCTGCTAACCCTTGGGCACTGGTATTGTCTTCACTCTTCGGTCCACCAAGCACTGCGCCATGGCCGCTATGGCTCAAACTCCGCGAGCTTGCAGATCCATCTTCTCTGGTCCGTCCTCGTGCCACGCGTGACCCGGCACACCTCACTGTCTTCGGCCGGCCTTTGCTCATCGGATCAGCCCTCGGACTGGACGGCCGGGCGCCACATGAATGCCCCCGGTTCAAACCGCATTCCCTGGCCGCTCCTTATTGACATCTCTTAGCGTAACAGATTTTACTCCGCAAGTGCACGGAGATTCGCTGTAGCTTTTTCACTCAGAGTATTCTGAGTATCGTAAAAATCCACAAGGAAGCAAGGGCTAATAGGTGGAATGATATGTTCGAACTTCAAATAGTACTATAACTTGGATAAGCACCAGCTATTCTTACAACGGGTGTACGATATAACAAGATAGTGTATGGTGGGAAGAGTAAACAGGGACCAAAGCAGTAAACAATTAGGAAGTTGCCTAGCAGGACAACAAGTGAGACTAAGATGTCCAAACTATATTCCTTAACTACTGTAGAGGAGTATTCGCGATTCAACTGAGTTAAACAAACACGAACTAGGATCTTGCGTTGAGCGAAATTCTAGACTACACCGAGGAGGCACGGGGTAGATAACTGGCCAACCAAACGACAACTGGCTAACGCCTACGGGCTTACTGAATGACGGGGTCGGATAACAGAGGGTCCCTAATGCTGTCACCAAGAGGGGCTACCAACCAAATCTGCATGGGTAAGATGGCACGCTAAACTAGAGATCAAGTGAGAACTTGTTCACTAAAGTCCATCCTTGATCAGAGGGTTAGGACTGACTTAGCCTTAGATCAGAGCCTAAGGAAAGCCTATAGCACCGGCGAGTCCTAGCAAGATTCAGATAACTCAAGATCAACACAAACCTAAGCCTTGGTCTAGTATGCAATAAGGTACACCACACTAAGGAAGTATAAGAAATAAAGTAAAGTATAGCTGAAAGATAGATCAATAAAGTATATTATACTGAAGATGCAAGAGTACAAAGACAGAAAGATACAAGAGCTTTACCAGACTCGAAGCTTACTCCGGATTCCCTAAGGCAAAGACTTAGACTCAAATCTAACTCGTAGGACTATCCTAGTGCTACTAACTAGACAATGGTGTGTTCCACTCAACTTCCACACTTTACAAGTGAGATCTCGGGGGTATTTATAGCTACTAAGGGAGTGAGGGGTCTTATAGGGTCGGTATGGCGGTTGTGGAGGTGGTTACCAGGCCGGGTGGCCCTACCCCAGGCCGGGCACCCTGGAGAATCGTCGGATCCACCGCCTTTCTTCATCTTGTGGTCCAACTTCACTCCCCAAGTCGGTTGCATGGCGGTTGGCGGTTAAAATGTGTGCTTTCTCCCGATCCATTGAATCCCACTTGTGTTTCTTCCTTAGCCACAGGATTAAAGTCCCATGGATTGCTGACTTCACCAATCCAATTGCTGGATCGATGAGGTGGCAAGCCTTCCGGTACTTAACATGTTGGGTTCTCGGCTTGGGCCTTGGAATTGTGTTGACACGTCTTTAGTGTGCATGCGGGTCGAAGATGGGCTCATTTGGGCACATTCACAGGCCAGGCGTCTTGTGGGGAGGCCAGGCGGCCTGGCCCCTTGGTCAGTGACCTTCCTGACTTAGCCATATTTGACATGTTTTCAGCTGATCTTGCACCTGCAATCAAATATTCAACACAACTCGTGGAACTGTGTTAGTAGCAAGGGTTAGTCTACACTTTGATGTATTTTCCTTCATGTACATGGATAGTTGATGGTCGTAGGTAGTGCAATAACGGCCATCAACACCCCCCAAGCTTAGACCTTTGCTTGTCCTTGAGTAAAGCCAAGATGGGTTATGAATCAAGAGTTGATGCAAATATCAATGTCCAAGAATAGAAGCTAAACATAACTAATACTCATGCTTTGGTCTCCAACCATAGTGTATGCATTGATCACTTTTTCCTATACCTGTGGTGCATCTTGTTGACTTACCATGTCTTGAGCGGTTGAGAGAAAGAATAACTTTGTTGTAGGTTTCAGCTCAAAACATCTCTTTTTGGATTTCTATCTCAGGTGTTTTTGAAGATTTTCAAAATAAGGTTTTCCAGAGGTACTCTTGATCGCTGACAAGTGTATCCTCACCATTAAGGCCAAGAGCATGGCCAAGAACTTCCTGTACTAAGGCTTATGCGGAGCTCAGGGTATTGAAGAACTTAGCTTACTTAGGTTGTTTATTTTGCAAAGCCAAATATTGGACCAAAGAAATGTACTACATCAACTAATCTTTTTCATCATTGGAGCTTATTTGGTGGCTGGCTGGATGGATCTCCTCATTTCCTTTCCTTTTCCTCCTTTTGTATGTTAGGTATGAATGTGGAGCCTTTTTGTATTTTCTCTCTTTTTGCCATGCTTGACTAGCATGCTTTTTTTTCATACATTTGCCATGCTTTGATTAGCATGCTTTTATTTTTCTCTTTTTGATGGCTCCACATCCTACTTCATTTTGATTTGGAAGGAGTAAGGTTGAGGATATTTGCTTGGAGATAAAATGGATGCACACCCATAGTAGATGAATGCATATGTGATGGTGGATTTTGCTCCAATGACTCACAGGATAGAGATGATTCCATTCTATGAGACTCAAAATTTAGCAAAGCTCAAAATAACATTAAGTAGCTTAAACAAGCGGCTTAGATATATTCAGTGTATTTAGCTCTAGCAGGTGTTTAAAACCAACGGGGGAACTTTATTTTCAGTTTTCAAAAAGAATAACCTAAAATGTTCATCTTACTAAGAAAATATAGAGCAGGCCTTATTACTTAGTCATATCATTTCTCACAACAACTCAGATAAGTTTTGTGCAAAATGGCATCCACAAGGTAAAAGATCAGGTTCTCATGTTATACACACAAGCTCAAAATTAAGCTAAGCATAGTTCGTATAGACAACTAATCAAGACATGATAGAGCAACTATTCATCATTTCCATATGAAGGTAATATATCGAAGTTGGGAGTTGATTTTATTGACACTTTTTTCTTCTTTTTTTCCTTATTTTTTTAGATAACCAAAGCATAAAGGAACAAATAATTAAACATTATTATTGCTGACTTACTCTCGGGTAGGATGGGTGTTGCTGACGGACTGCTGTTGGAAGGAGTAGTATGGTCAGACTGCTAGGACTGGTACTGCTGTTACTGCTGTTGGGGGTGATGCTGCAAAACAAGGGCGGGAATCGGGGGGCCTTACTCTGTGATGGGATGTGAGGAAGCATGCTCATGTCGGTCTACCATCCCCCCATGCTTCAATGAAGCTAGGAGTTTGGTAGTAATAGTTGTGGAAGTCCTGAGCATTGATGAAGCCGGCTTCCACCATTCATTCAGGTTCTGGAGCATGGTGCTGTTCTCTTGGAGCCATTGGTCCATTGCTTCGGTGCGTTGGTAGATGTCGTCCACCTGTTGGTACAGCCTCTGGTTATACTGGCCTAGGTTCATCCCCTCAATTGCGGAGTTGATGTTGGCCATGTTGTCGGTGTGGAAGTGGGCTGATGCAGAGGGACCTTGGTTTCTGCTAATGTGGTGCGACGCACTCTCATCCCCATGGTACTGAGTGCCGTGCGATGGCTGGTATGAACTTTTGCCACCACTGCTGGTATGGTACCATGCCTCGGGCTGGGCATACCGACGAAGCCATGATAGCTCTGAGTCAGCATGTGTAGATGGTGTAGCATTATGGTGTGCCCAGGATGAGCCTGTTCCTGCTTCCTCTTGTCCTTCTCTTATGCATTCTTCCACTCAGCGTCATTGGCCTCTAGTCATGACGCCTCCAATGCTTTGGCGTGGTGCTTCCATGTTTAGCTGCATGGTTAGGCTCCTAACTTTGTATAGATCGTACTGCGGCACTGGGAGCGGCAGTTCGAAATTATGCCCAAACCAAGTCATGACTAGATTCCCGCTCTCATCCCATTTCATGCAGTGTGCTTGGATGAGTGCTGCTCCCCAATCATGTGTGACGTGTCATCAGGACTGTACTCCATCTGGGCGTTCTCTATGAGGCCTAGGTTGGATGCAATCCTAGTGACTAGTGATGTGATGTTAATGGGGGTGTTGGTCTTCAATATTTCCGTCCGATGACGGACTATGTCGATGACCGGGGAGTAGTGCTTCTTTCTATACATGGCATAGAGGCACATAAGATCTTCGTTTGGTGCACAATGTACTTCACTACGTGGGAAAATGACGAGCGAGACCCAGTGAGCTAGAAGTCTCAGAGTAGGGTTGTGGATTTTTGTGGCACTATGCTTCCCCCTCACGTACTCTCCGCAGATTTCCGTCCAAAAAGTTTTCATGCTATACCCCGCAAGCTTCTTTGCTAAAGAGCAGTTTGGATGGAAGCCTATGAGATTGCTAAACCTCCTTGGGGTAACAGAATAATCAGTATTGAACAGATGGAAATGGATGGTGGTTGTACCTGAGCGCTTCTCCATGTGAAGAGTCATCAAGAAATCCAAAGTGAGAAGGATGGATCCTTCTTCTGTGATGTTCGAGAAGTCCAACCATCCCACATAGTTGAATGCCTGCGTAAACGAGTCTAGCATACCTATAGAGATGAGAAAGAAAGCATCGAAGTACCTTGTCCATCCAAAGGTCATGATGGTGAGAAATTGCAACTTTTCTGCCTCAGTGTCGTTCTGTATGGCGATGTCTTGGAGTGTCAACAGTCGGCACTGCGGTAAAGCTTGTGATGATGTTCCTTCATATTGTTCCTGGCCTCGAGCTTCACTAATGGACATCCTATTAGACACAGCAGTTGTCCTTGAACTTCCACTATGTGAATGAGAGCATGAATGCTCGTCCAACGAGGATGGAAACTTGAGGTGCAAGCCCTTCCCTATGTTGCTTAGGGCTCTCTTTGCCTTCCTAAAAAATGGCAACATCTGCAAAACAAATATGCAAGACAAGACAATAACCGAAGGATAGAGCAGTTACAGATATTATCGTTAGGCGTTAGCAGTCCAAAAGTCAGTCATCCAGAGGTTAGTTGTTCTTGTGGGGCAAAGCCTCCACAAACTATTCAACGAACGAGAGTGTAGCACTTATTTTATTAGGTAGAATTTTTCTAAGTGCTGAAATTAAACTAAGTGCCTAGACTAAGAGTGATTAGGGAGAGAAGAAGAAAGAGCTCACGTTGCTGAGCGGTGCAAGTAGCTGAAGGGAGCATGCATGCATATTTATAGGTGCAAGATCATGCATGCATGAGCAGCAAGGGGCCGGGCGACCTAAGTAGGGGACCAGCCAGCCAGGGGCCAGGCCGGGCAGCCAGTGCTAGGAGCCGAGCGGCCTAGGGGCATATGCCGGTTGGTGCTTAGCAGACTGATGGGATGCGAACGGTGCAAAGATGAGGCCGGACGGCGTCGGTGGGAGGCTGGGCGGCCAGTGCCTTGGCACCTCATGATTAGTGCATTTGGCACTTGTGCGTGCATGCACTTAGTGGAGAGCAAGGGGGCCTGGCGGCCTTAGTAGAGGTTGGCCGGCCTGGTGCGGTGCGCAAGGGTCGACCGGTCCCAGGTGGGGCCAGGCGGCCTCAATTTTTTTTTTGAAAAATAGGAGATGAAGTTAAATAACTTATGCAAAGGAAAATTTAAACTAATGCAAGACTTTTAAATTTAAACATGCAGTGGTATAATGGAAAATAACTGCGTGGGAATTAAATATGTAGCAAAGGATAATGCCAGTTTACCTCCTGGTGAGGGCAAGCCATACCTTTTACTTGGAGTCAGCCCTTGACGAAGACTTAGCGACCATCTGTACTGCAACTTTTGCTCGCCATACCTTTTTGGTTGCCACAGCCTTTTGTTTTTGAGTTTTATTCTAGGTCCTTTCTGGCTTGGCTTTTGGCACTTCTTCTTCTTTCTTTCGCCACTCTTTGGGTGTGTTTGTTGTTGTGGCGGCGACCTTTGTGATAGGAGTCTTGCCTCCTACTTCCTTTGTCGGTGGCTTGGCCATTAAGGCACGTCTTTGTGACTCGGCTCTGCGATCGGCTTTGAGCTTTCGAGCTTCTCCATCTAGCAGGATCTTCTCCATTCCTAGGATGAGAGAGTCCACTTTTGAATGACTTGGTGAGAGCTGGATCTTCTCTCTAGGCATCTCCCAGGATGCCTGACATTTGAGTTTAAACATTTTTACCTGTCGGCACTGTTCTACCTTCGGCTTGAAGGCGAACGTCTCCCATCTACAGTTGATGTTGAGGTGGACTTGTCCAGCTCCAACGTCAATAGTGGCCTTAGCGGTGCTTAAGAACGGTCGCCAAAGGATGAGCGGCATTGTGCTATCAATCTCCATGTTGAGCACCACGAAATCCACCGGGACAATAAAGTTTCGGATTTTGACCGGAATGTCCTCAGCGATCCTGTCGGGGTAGCGAATCGACTGATCCGCTAGCTGAAGGCACATAGCAATAGGGACAAGTGTAGCATGCGTGAGTTTATCAAAGACTACCTTTGGCATGATGCTCACACTTGCTCCTAGATTGCAAAGAGCTTGATCAAAGTGCTGGGTCCGATTGAGCATGAGATGGTAGGGTTCCCTGGATCCTTCTTCTTCTAGGGCTGTTGGTTGAGTATAGCAGCACTACACTCTTCTGTGAGGTGCACGATTTCGGTGGATGGCAGTGGCTTTTTGTTGTTGAGGATGTCCTTCAGGTACTTAGCATACGTAGGCAGCTGCATCGCATCTTGCAATGGGATATTGATATATAATTTCTTTATTACCTCCACAAATTTGCCAAACTGGTCGTCGACAGAGGTCTTTTTCTGCCTTTGAGGAAAAGGGAGCACGGTGGTGTCGTAGAACTCATGTGGAGCTAACTTTGGTGCTTCCTTAACTGGTTGTGGCTCAGCCACTTGATCTTCCTTCTTTGGTTTGGCTGGCTTCTCCTATTCCTTCCCTGCATTCCTAGGATGTGGAGGGTCTTGTGTAGACCTTCCACCCCTAGTTGTTACAGCATTGATATGCTCCTTCGGGGGTGGCTCGTCTGACCCTAGAGCTTACCCGAAGTTGGACTAGGCAAAGCGGCAGCAAGCTGAGCTATCTGAGTTTCTAACATTTTATTAAAACTCAGCTGGTTCTTCATGGTGCTATTAAGAGTTTCCATTTGAAGCAACAGGTTTTCTAGAATTCTATCGTTCGCAAGGGAATTTCTTACTTATGCTATCGTTCACAGCTTTTTGATCGAAAGGATTTTTATTAAACTGCTGGGAACTACCGGAAGACGTACCATGACCAGAGAATGGTAAGTGTGGTCGCGAGTTCCAACTTGGTTGAGGACGAGGCCCGTTGTTGAAGCGATTGTTGTTGATGAAGTTTACGTCTTCCAATCCATTTCCGGGGCAGATGTTCCCCGTATGGCCGGTATTCCCACAATGCTCGCAAGTCATTCGAGAATCCTATGCCAGGACCGGCACAACTTTAGGAGCATCCTCCAACTTCTTTAGCAAGAGGTCCATTTTGGCAACTAACATGTCAGTGCTGTCAATATGGTGGACTCCATGGGGCTTATTGTTCACCCTCTCCTGTCTCCATCCTTAGTTGCTTGCCATCTTCTCTTTGAGAATGCTTGCGGCCGCAACACTCAAGGACAGAAAGGATCCTCCAGGGGCTGCATCGAGGTGTTCTTGCATGGTCCGGTGTAGACCATGGAAGAAGTTCTGGATGATCAACCACTCTTCCATACCGTGGTGGGGGTAGGCGGAGATGTACTCTTGAAGTCTTTCCCATGCCTCCGCCAACGTCTCATCAGTGAGCTATTGGAAGCTCGAGATTTGGTTCCTCACTGAGCTTGTCTTCCCCAAGGGGAAGTACTTTGCAAGGAAAGCATTTGAACATGCCTCCCAAGTTGCCAAGTTTGCGCGATTCAGATAGAACCACTGTTTTGCCTTCCCGATCAGTGAGAACGGAAAAAGTCAAAGTCGAACAGCATCGGCGGTTGCACCCTTGATGGTGATTGTACTGCATATCTCCAGGAATTGTTGAAGATGGCTATTTCCATCCTCCGACACAAATCTGTAGAATGGACTAGCTTGGACCATATGAATGACACCTGGCTTGAGCTCGAATCCTTCTCCAACTTGCACATCAGGCCCAGTGGGGATGTTGTTGCTGGATGGGATGGAAAAGTCACGGATGGTCTTCTCAGGCACAACCATTGTTGGTGTCGGTTGCTTTGTGCTTGTGGATCCAAACTCTAATGATAATGGCATCGGCCTCTGCCCATGGATTGTCTTTTGACGGACTCTCCTTCTGAGCAGCGACTCCAGATTGTTGTGAAAGTTTGCTGGTAGGTCGAAACCAATCATACACGTCTCAATCAACCCAACAATAAAGTAGACAGAGGCAAATGATCCCGCTAAGAAATAGCGATATGTTATCAAGTTACAAGTACCTAGGTTCGAACAAATCAAACTTTTATTGCTAATTGCTTCCCCGGCAACGGCGCTAGAAAAAGCTTGTTGACGTCTCTTAGCGTAACATATTTTACTCCGCAAGCGCACGGAGATTCGCTGTAAGTTTTTCACTCAGAGTATTCCGAGTATCATAAAAATCTCAGGGAAGCAAGGGCAAATAGGTGGAATGATATGTTCGAACTTCAAACAGTACTATAACTTGGATAAACACCAGCTATTCTTACAAAGGGGGTAAGATATAACAAGATAGTGTTTGGTGGGAAGAGTAAACAGGGACTAAAGCACTAAACAATTAGGTAGTTGCCTGGGAGGACAACGAGTGAGATTAAGATATCCAAACTATATTCCTTAACTACTGCAGAGGAGTATTCGAGGTTGAACTGCGTGAAACAAACACGAACTAGGATCTTACGTCGAGCGAAATTCTAGACTACACCGAGGAGGCATGGGTGTAGATAGTTGGAAAACCGAAAGACAACTGGCTAACGCCTACGGGCTTACCGAACGACAGGGTCGGATTACAGAGGCTCCCTAATGCTATTACCAAGAGGGGCTACCAACCAGATCTGCATGGGTAAGATGGCACACTAAACTAGTGATCAAGTGAGAACTTGATCACTAAAGTCCGTCCTCGATCAGAGGGTTAGGACTGACTTAGCCTTAGATCAGAGCCTAAGGAAAGCTTATAGCACCGGCAAGTCTAGCAAGATTTAGATAACTCAAGAACAGCACAAACCTAAGCCTTGGTCTAGTATGCAATAAGGTACACCACACTAGGCAAGTGTAAGAAATAAAGTAAAGTATACCTGAAAGATAGATCAATAAAGTACATTATAATGAAGTTGCAAGAGTACAAACATAGAAAGATACAAGAGCTTTACCAGACTCGAAGCTAACTCCGAACTCCCTGAGGCAAAGAAACTCAACTCTAACTCCCAGGACTATCCTAGTGCTACTAACTAGACAATGGTGTGTTCCACTCAACTTCCACACTTTACAAATGAAAGCTCGGGGGTATTTATAGCTACTAAGGGAGTGAGGGGTCTTATAGGGTTGGTATGGCGGTTCTGGAGGTAGTCACCAGGCCGAGCGGCCCCACCCTAGGCCGGGCGGCCAAGAGAACCGTCAGATCCACCGCCTTTCTTCATCTTGTGCTCCATCTTCACTCCCCAAGTCGGTTGCATGGCGGTCAAAATGTCTGCTTTCTCCCGAGCCATTGGATCCCACTTGTGTTTCTTCCTTAGCCACGGGATTGAAGTCCCACAGATTGTTGACTTCACCAATCAAAGTGCTGGATCGATGAGGTGGCAAGCCTTCCAGTACTTAACATGTTGGATTCTCGGCTTGGGCCGTGGAATTGTGTTGACACGTCTTTAGTGTGCATGCAGGTCAAAGATGGGCTAATTTGGGCACATTCACAGGCCAGGTGGCTTAGGGGGAGGCCGGACGGCCTGGCCCCTTGGTTAGTGACCTTCCTGACTTAGCCGTATTTGACATGTTTTCGGCTGATCTTGCACCTGCAATCAAATATTCAACACAACTCGTGGAACTATGTTAGTAGCAAGGGTTAGTCTACACTTTGATGTATTTTCCTTCATGTTCATGGATAGTTGATGGTCGTAGGTAGTGAAATAATGACCGTCAACACCTGGTGGCAGTGAGTCTTTGTTGTAAGTTTTTCTACACTTTTACCCCCCTAATAAAAGCCATTTTTAAATGTGGGGGACCTCCCCTACAGTCTTTTGTGTCAAAAAAATATGAATGGTGTGGGTTCCTCGTGTATGTCAAAAATGTGGTAATCTAAGAACATCCGCTTGTCCCTCAATGTCACTGGTATAACCCGAATGACTCCATGATTTGCCAATGATTCATTCTTGTTCCACTTCAAGCGAATGTCAGATCTTGATTATGATTGAGTTGGGAAATGAGTGTTGACAACATATTTGGGAGTGATGTTCTCTTGGGTCATAGAGAATACCTTGTGAGAGCATGTCAGATACATGACTAGGGACCAGAGTTGGTCCTAGGAAGAACCTAACGATTTCTGTGTCGAGTCGTCTCTCTTCTAGCCATTCCCAATTTACTATAGCCGTAAGCCAGAATAGGTCCTCTCTCATCTGATGCATATGATATGGGAAGATATATGCTAGTTGAGAGGTCCTTTCAAAGTGTTGGTTCAGTTTGGGTAGCTGAGATATATTCCCAAAGCCCGTGAACAACTCATCCTCGAACGAGAAAAGAAGGTCCAATGGAGGATTCCTCCCAGATGCACTGATCCTCTTAATGTCTTGTGACGTGCTTGGTTCAGGAATGTCTTCAATCCTAAGAGTCTATTGGAATAGTGGAGCTGGTGTTCCAATATCCTGATCTTCTTTCTGGTGGTCGGACTCAGGTGCGTCTTGTGGATGCGAGCGTGGTTTTTCGATCTTACTGCCATTAGATGATTTCTCAAGTACTTTATCAAGAACTTTTTATCCTTCTGGTCTAGTTAAGTGAGAGAACGATCCTCCTGAAGCTAAGTCCAAACATAGTCCGGTGCCAGGTGAGAGGCCTCTGATGAAGTGGTGCATGAGCATGGACTCTTGTATTTCCAATGTGGTCCTAATGCGACCTGGCTGGTGAAACGTGCCCAAGCCATTGCCAATGTCTCATTTCTTCCTTGTCGAAAGTTGAGAACTTCACATTGGAGGTCAATGATTCAATTTTGTGGGAAGAAGTGCAGACAAAACTTAATCTTGAGTGAGGGACTCTAGTGTACCGAGTCCAATCTTTCATCCTAGTTGTGATGATTGCTTGTCAACACCGAAGTCTTGCTCAAGGATGACCGAGCACCTCCTAAGCGTGACCTGGAGGAAAGTCCACCTACGCGTGACCTGGTGGTGGCACCGAAGTGCTACAGTGGCATGACAAAAATCCCTATTGAGCAGACTGGCAGGTGGCTTGGGTTGTGGCCCAAGTTAGGCTCGGCCATAAGAGTGACTTTGGGTGTGGGAAGGTGATGTGAGCGGTAAAATCACTCAAGACTGGAAGCCCATCAAGCGTTTATCGATTTTAGCCTAAAAACTGGGCCCAACTATCGTTTTCTGGTTTAGCGTCAAAACCAGGGGCCAAAACCATTTCCTGGTTTTACCGACAAAACCAGGGGCAGGTTATCGGTATCCCAAAAACTGGAGTTATCGCCGAGGGATGAGCTACTGGACACGTGGAGGCATCAACCGAATATGTGGAGGACTCCATCGTGGTCGTTCATCTGAGTTATTGTGGTCTTTTCTAGCCTCTACGGGCATTTTAGTGTAATGAGTCTATAATATAGGGGGTCAAGTGCAAAAATGCATTTAGGAAATAGAGATGTAGTATAAATAAGAGGTTGGCTACCCTAAGCCACCTCTCTTGGCTGGTTAGACTTGTTTAGAGATAGGGTTAGAGCTCCATTTTTGTCACCAAGCAAAGAGCAAGAAGATTAGTGAGGTTTGACTGATCAAGTCTCCACTTTTAGAGGGTAGGAAGTGGGTGGCTGCTTGGGTGATCGAATCCCCAACTTGTAACCAGATTTGAGACCCCTTTGGGCCATTAATAGACGAAATTCGCGCAGCTCCTTGTGTGTTCTAGCTTCCCCCTCTCTTGATTGGATTTTGATCTTGGTTCCTTGGTCTTTTGTGTGTTTGTACTTGACCAAGCCTAGATCCTTCTCTTGCCGGTGTTTTGGACTTCTTGGACATGGAGAGATTGTGGTTTTTGTGTGCTAAATCTCAGTTCCACGAGTAGCCCCGTGTTTTTTGTTCTTGCCTCGCGGACTTCACTTTGGGGATGAATCAAATCTATGGAGGAAATCTTGGGGTTTTGCCTTGATCTGTAGGGAATAGCTTGTCCATGGCCTAGACGAAGTTTGGAGTACATTTGGTCGAGATTTGGATCATTTCTTGAGGATTCGCGAGTTGTTTTCTCTTTTCGAGCTGCCTTGTTTCTTACCATCAGACCGTCCAATGGTGAGTGTCAAGGTTTTACACCGATGGTGCACCACGGGATGTGCCACGAGATGCTTTTGGGTGCCGGTGAGGTCAACGTAGCTCGATGGTTCGCTGAAAAAGCGACAGAACAAGAAGGTTTATACAGGTTTGGGCCGCAAGATGCGTAATACACTACGTCCTGTTTTTGTCGAGATGTATTGCTTTGACTACTCAAGATTACAATGGAGGCTAGGGTTTTTGTGCAAGAGCATGGTGGGGCGACTTGCGATGGGTTGAGATATCCTACGTAGGGGTCCCTCATTCGCCTTATATAGTCTGACGGATTCTTGGGTTACAAGTCAAGTTCCTTCTATATCTCCTAGTCGGTTTAGATTCCAAGAGATCAAACAGAATCTCAGCTTCCATCATATCTCCACTAATCTCCATGAATCTCAGACCCCGAGTCCGAGTCAAGTATCCTTCCATGCTTCCCTGAATCATGACATCCTTATCTTCATCTCCAAGCTTGGCCGACCGTCTTTGGGCTAGAGCTAGGCAACCGGCCCATGAGATCAGCCGTTCGCCCTCCTCAGGCCCTCCAGTGGCCCATGTCTAGATCAATGCCATGAGGAGCTAGGGGATATCCATCCCCCACAAGCCCCCGAGGCTCAAGTCAATTTAGAAGACAATTCACTCGAGACTCCAAAGCCATCCTCAGCTCCGAATGTAAAATACCATCGAGTCAATTAACTTACCCCCACAATGGTTGCACCGACTACGTGCACCCATTGGGTGTAGCTCCGGAGCTTTAAGCTAATTTGATTAGCAATCAGCTTAAAGATCTAGAAGAATAACCGATTAAACAACCCTGCCTCCAGATTGATGAGTTCCTTATTTCATTGGTTGCACCGACTAGGTCCACCTAATGGGTATAGTCCCCGAGCTTCAAGTTGACTTGAGTAACAATCATCTTGAAGGTCCAGAGAATTCCCCCAACTCATTATCGCCTGACTGAAATCTTCTTGCTTTATCTCGACAGAAAATTTCAAGAAAAATTTCTCCACACATTGGGTGTAAAAGGGAAACTGCCAAGAATACGAAGCGCCATTCCTTTCTTTGTCTTATATGCATAACCTTGAAAACACAACCGGTCACAGATCAACCTTCTTGAACCATCACACATGTAGATCAGCGATATGTGCCCATCCCAAATACGAAATGCCATCCTTGTGCACATACTTGCAGAAGCCGAAGCGGCGCTTTGCCCGCTATATAACCAAGGCACGAGCCCTTCTAGCAATCAGACCTTCATTGCCATACGCATACACCACAGCCCATTGCTGACCACTCCCCCTCTTCTGCCCAACACCATGGCTGACAACCATCGCAGGAGCCGCCAAGAGTTCTCCGATGAAGAAGACGAGGTCTTCTCTGGTGGCTTCGACAACTAAGAGCCACCCAGCGACGCCGATCCCCACGGTGACAACGACGATGATGAGAAGAAGAAGAAGATAGAGGAGGAAGAAGACAACTCCTCCTCTGACCCCGACCAGTAAAACTAGAAGGAGAAGGCGATGCTTTGAGGCCACAACCACCCCAGCCTCGGTGGCCCGGACGACGACGACGACAGCGACGAGGAGGAGGACACCGACGACAATGAAGATGACGAAGACGATGACGACAGCGGCGACGGCGATGGCAATGGCAGCGACGATGGCGATGGCGGCAGTAGCGATGAGGACGCGGCCCTGCCCCCCAAGAAGCGCCGCCGCATCGGCAATTAGTTTAGCAGTATTGATTAGGAGTTTGATGTTTCGTAGTAGGTCCCATGTATCCTTAGTAGTAATATGTAATGAACTCATCTTCCAATGATATCTTATGCCCTCATCTGCAATCACCCATTAAGTGTCTATGACAACGCTGCTATTCTTGTCTTTTGATCAATCACTATGGAGTTTGCTATACAATTGATGCTTACTTCACCATCAAGAAAAAACCTCGTCGGAGAAAACTACCACAACCCAAGTACTTAGTTAGAATTTTAATCTTCAAGGCAAATAATTTTCTAAAGAAGCAATTGCTACCAAACACCCCTCAACCGAGTCACACATCTGACTTAACTCAACCGAATGAACGAATACCCGACTAAATTCTAGATAATCCTTATAATCGCCTCACCAACTGAAACCATGCCGTCTTAACATTACTAGAACTACTGACTTGCCAGACTCACGGCAGATAATACTGATGGCGTGAACTTCCTAAAAGAAAACAGAACTTCCTAATTTAACACCGTTATGCATTAGAGAGGACCAATATCCCAATGGTTCTTTCCACTCGAATCCTCATTCCCCAATTTCTGCAATTACACCACTGCCAGCACCAACAAACTTGAAGTCCTTGCCTAAAATCTCTAAAATCACACTAAAATCCTCCTCGACCAAGGCTCCGAAAAAGAAGACAATCAGCGAGCTCGAGAACACCAGCGAAGGACTCCCGCATGACGAGAATCGGCCAATCCCATCGCCATTCCTTGCATTCCATACGTCCTCCATCTCTGAATCTCACTTAATCTATCTTATAGAAATGGGAGTTCTTCCCCCCAAGGAGTTAGGCGAATGGAGAAGTTGTGAGGGCGAGAAGGTCCCCACAGAAGATACCCACGAATCTCTAGTTTTTGCACCTTTCTTTGTGCACGGACTAGGACTGCCTCTCTATTCATTCGCGCGAGGCCTGCTCAATTTCTATTCTATTGACTTGTCAAACTTGAACTCCAATTCCATTCTTCAAATCTCGATCTTTATCCATTTATGCGAAGCTTTCCTTAGGATTGTTCCGCATTTCGGTCTTTGGAAACACCTTTATCATTGCAAACCTGGTACCCGAGACAGGGTCTTCCAAGTAGTTGGCAGGGCTAGCTTAGAACTGTGTAGGGGGCGACAGTTAGTATACCTGGATATCTCGCTTAAAGACAGCAACAGGGGGTGGCACTCCGAGTGGTTCTACATGAGCAATCATGGAAATTCCCTGCCACCCCGGTCAGGCCGACAGCCAAACACCAAGCTAAGCAGTTGGGAAGAAGCACCAATGGTAGAAGAAAGTGCTGAGGTAGAAATCCTACTCAAAGACATTAATGATTTGAAGGAAAACGGCTTGACTGCCTAGGCCATAGTCATTGACTTCATATTTCGAAGCATCCAACCCTTGAAGGATCGAGTCTACCTAGCCTATCTGTATGTTGGAGCAAGTGATCCTACCTAGGAAACCAGTCAAGTTATTACTGCAGAAGAAATCAAAGCTCACGTTGGTTTGATGCTAAGGGGTGATGTCCACAATGAAGGATCTCCAAAGCCCTACTCTGCGTGGAACCCTACTCCATCTGTAAGTATCTTAGCTTGTCGACCAAGTCAATTGTAAGATCTGATAATGCAAACACCACTGAATATACTTCCTGATTCAATCTTGCAGAGCAATATTGCCAAGTTTCTGTCTGGCCCATCTCAATAGGGCATGGACAAAGTGCAGAAACGAGGGTCGGAATTGACGACTGAAGAGGTGGAAGCGGTTGTTGCTGTGACACAAGGTGAAGGCAACAATGAGGCCGCCATATATATAGTCATTCCATGCCTAGCTGAAGACCCTAAGGCTAGAGAAGATACTGGAGCTCAGGTGGGGCAAGCCCCAGAGTGTACAACTGTCACCAAAGAAGGTGCTCCTACTATAGAAGTATCCAAGCGCACCAGAACCTAGACATCCACCATGAAAACCCAAGTCCCACAGAAGAAGAGAACAATCAGGGAGCAAGCCAAAATTCAGAAGTCCACTACAGCCACTCCTGACTTAGCATCACCATCTGAGAGGCCAAGCAAGAAGCCCAAAGTGCAAGAGAGAATTGATAATAGTGAAGGAGCTTCTCTAAGCCATATTGACTGGAGGATGCTAATCAATGAAGAGGAGGAGGAAGAAGAAGAAGTTCCCTTTCAGTGTCATGAGAGGATGTCAAAGAAAATGCAGGATGCTGAGGCCACCTCCTCTCCACCGACTCAACAATCTATGCCAATGGAAGAGGAACTGAACCTGTCAGATGTCGATCTCGAACTAGACCAATTTGTAAAGGCAGCCCCAGATGTGACTGAAGACAGTCTCAAGCCGCCACGGTATGTCTGAGTCCTTTAACTGTTGTTCCTCTACTCCGCATCTTCCATCAATTTCCCAACTGAATGGAATTATATTCATTCCTTCCGTGGAGCAAGACATAGTGCCTCCCGAGCTTAGGGCTGGCCCGACTGTAGCCCCCGAGCCTGAAGCCCGAGACCGCCCGACTGGAACTGCACTGGAAACTACAGACAACCAGCAAGACAACATTGACACCAGGTCTCTAGTCGACTAGCATGACGCACTCAGTAACCCAGCAGGAGGAAACACACAAGGAAGAAATGACTGCTAGAGGCGAGCCAGCCGATGCCGAGTGAGAGCCAATGGACCAGATCCATTGCCTCTGGAGTGATGAGTGATTATCAACAAAAGCCAAAGACCTAGAAGGACTTGGGCACAAGACCTCCGATGTACAGGAGGCCCTCCAATGGACTGGAGGTAGATGGAAGCCCTCTGAAGGACTGTAGGCATGGTCGACGTCGGTCGGCCATTGGAGTTCGGTACACGGAGGAGGGACACGGCGACGGCAAGAGTAAGACCTCCGAAGGACTGTGAGGTGACCCCGATGGACTGGGGATGCCGGGTGCCACCGCGATGCTCCAACTCGAAGACATGGCGTGAAGATAGGCGAGGGCATTGGCGGATTCACTCAAATCCGCCACCCTACCACCAAGTTACCAGACTCGGTGAATGGGCTCGTTCTCGCTGGGATAGAGTGGAGTGGGCCGTTCCAGGCCTAGGAAGGAAACCCTAAAGTTTCCCAGTTTCTGACTTCAAAACCGAGGGTCGATCGGTGGATTTGGACTACTGGCCATCGCGGTTGTCCGTCCCCGAAAAAGTCGAGTCTTTTCCGTTTTGGCCCCTACGGGCGTTTCTGTAATATAGGTGTCTTAGTGTAAAATGTGTCGATTGGGCCAGGGCTATAAATACCTAAGTGGCTGGTCATTTAGGTGACTCTTACACCTCTAGAAACCCTAGGCTTAGTCTCCAACTAGCCAAGTGCTTAGAGAGCAAATCAAGTGCTTAGCTTAGGATTTGAGAGTCCCATAGGCTAGTACTTTGCATTAGTGGGAGGATGAAGGGTGGTAAGCTGAATTGAGCCTTGTAAGAACTGTTTTCCTCATCTAATCAAGGCAAGATTCGTCCTCAATTCCTGCTCATGTGTGCAGCCATGTCCTTCCCCTCTTTCTAGTTGGTTTTTGGATGAAACTCAAAGGCTTTTGATGATTTGCGTTGCCCGTGAGGTAATCCTGTTCTTTTGGCTCTTTTGAACTTGCTAGGATGTGGAGAATATGTCTTAGAACATCTCTATCCTGCTGGATTTGCACGAGCAAGTCAATCGTGCGTTTTCCCCTTTCTTGCCCAAATTTTCCCCTCTTCACGAGATCTGAAATTCCTGCTAATCACTTGATCTTTTTGAGTAGATCTTTTTAGTTCTAGGATAGGCTTTTTTAAATCTCATCAAGATTTGAGAAGATTTGGTCAAGTTTAAGGTTTGCAAACTCAATGTCCGAGGCTGTTTTCTGGGCACACCGGACAGTCCGGTGCAACTTCAATGGACAGTCCGGTGGACCTCACAGTCTCCAAATGGGCTGAATTTTTAGTATGTTGTTCCCCATGTTTTCCTCAGCCTGTGGTTAAAATTTCATGATTTTTAGTGTCTGTATCACTAGGTTTTGTCATTTTTCTTTGCAACCTGGTCTGCCTGAAAAAGTCCTGTCGGACTATCCGATAGAGCCTATCGGATAGTTCGGTGTGGATAAGGTTTTTGGCCCCGGATTTTGTTTGAGTTGTTCCTAGAGTTTGTGGCTTGTTCCAGGTGGTTTTGGGGGTGCCTAGGGTCATTCCTAAGGTATTTAGCACCTCATTTGCTAAGAGATCTTGGTCATCAATAGGCATGTTCATTTTGGTTGGTTTGTGTTCGTTTGCTTCCGTGTTTTTGCCTCAACCTCGCTTTGGTGGTTCTCGTTGTATGCCTATACTCTTTTGCTTGCTGTGTATCAGTGAGACACATCTAAGTGCGTTGAGTGGCTGGCGAGACACTTCGGCATGAGTTGTTGCTCCGCTTGGCTTACGGTCTTTGTGATCATCGAGTTGAGTGCTTCCGCTTGCTTGGTGCGTATCGTCTCAGTGGATGGCACCTTGCGCTACTAGACAAGTATCTGTTCAGTGGACAGTGTCTAGTTCTTTTCTCAAGCACCAGTTTTAGGGTTGTGAGTTTTGAGTTTTAAGTGCTCCTATTCACCCCCCTCTAGTCGCATGTCTCGGTCCTACAATTGGTATCCGAGCCGGTTAGGTTTCTTCAAACCTTTACTGGTGAGAAACCAGTAGCGACTATGACTCACTACGGGAAGATTCTGGTCCTTGGCTCTGATGACTACTCCTACTGGAAGGGTAGGATGAAAACATTCTTGCTTAGCCAGGGCTAGGACATATGGGATGCTACTCAGAGTGAGAACATTGTGGTGCTTCTAGTTGCTCAGCGCACTACCTCAGCGATTGTGGCTCAGCATGAGGCGAATGCCAAAGCTGTTAATTTTCACTTCTCAGGACTTGGTCCGGTTGATTATGAGAAAGTGAGCCACCTCGAGACTGCCTGTCAAATTTGGTCCTTGCTGAGTGCACACCATGAGCGCACTGCTACTATCATGGGCCGTATCATTGAGACTTACAGGCACGAATATGAGAATTTCGTTTAGAATCCTGGTGAGTCCAACGATGACTTGTTTGTTCGTTTTCAATCGATCATCAACAAGTTGTGTGTTAGCTCCAGCCCTAAGAGGATCCCATACACCGACCATCAGCACGCTGTCAAATTGCTGTATGCGTTGGACAGGAAGATATGGGAGATCAAGGTTAACTCGATCATCGAGTCTGAGGCCTATGACACAATTGGAGTGGAGGCTCTTTACAGCAAGCTCAAGGCCACAGAGGTGGATTACAAGTTGAGAGATTCTTTCGCTTGTACTGGCTCCAAGAGCCTAGCCTTGGCTTCTCCCTCCAGTGAGGCTGCTAATAACCTCCAGCTTCACAACTTTTTCTTTTTTGCTCTTATGTCTGTTACAGAGGAGCAATTAGCGTCACTTGGGGATGATGAGCTTTGCCAGGTGTCTAGCCGCTTTCAGCGCACCTATGACAACCGGATGAGCAAGAAGAGGGGTGAGAGGCCCAAGTGCTTTGAGTGCGGAGAGGGAGTCCACTTCATCGCCGAATGCCTGAACAAGCAGAACGACTACTACAAGAAGAGCAAGAGCCACTCCCGTGACTCCAACAAGTACGACTCCGACAAGCATGACTACAGCAAGCGTGACCACACCAAGCACAGCTGTGGCAAGATCAGGAACTTCAGGAAGGCTTTCAAGCACTACCAGAAGGACAACCGAAAGTGGGACAAGGCCTTCTTCGCCGAGCTTGGTGGTCTATGGGGCGGATCGTCCTCGTCTTCGTCATGCTCAAGCGATGAGGAGATCGTCACCAAGCGGGACAAGAGGAGGGACCAAGGTGGTCTAGCTGGACTCTGCTTCATCTCCACCAAGTCCAAGCGCAAGCACAAGATGCACTAGAGATCCTTTTGCTCCATGGCGGTTAAGGACAAGGACGACAAGGGCAACGACAGTGACTCCTCTGATGAAGAGGTAACACCTGAGCAAGCTGAAATTCTTGAGATGTTGGAGGCAAACAGTAGTGAGTTGAAAGCCCAGGATAAGATGTTGGAGAAGGCAGCCAAGATGCTACAGAGGCAAAAAGACAAGCTTGCTAATGCTTTAGCTGAGATTGAGAGGCTGAAGAGTGTACCAGCCCTACGTAGTGAGTCTGAGTGCCCTACCTATGAGACTTTGATGAGAGATCTCTATGAGCAAAAGAGCAAGTACGCTCATCAGGTAGAGTTAGGCAAGCTCTAGTCTAAACTAGATGAGCCTTAGTGTGAGATGTGCCCCCACCTAGCTGTTGACATAGCTGAACTGAAAGTGAGGTGTGAGGGATAGCTCAAGGAGTTGGAAGAGCTTAGGGCAAGAACCACGCTGTTGGGTGCGTGCATGGTCTTTCCTACCTTGAGGAGTGAGCTTGAGCAGGTGAGAGCTGATCTTGAGGTGCTTTCAGCACCCCTTAACACGTGTGAGAACTGTCTTACTTTGAGGTTGATGTTGGTGGATAGGGATGCCACCATTAAGAAGTTAGAGAAGTCTGTTCCCTCTATTCCCTCTCTTGACTGCCACACTTGTGCTGCCCAGACTTTAGTTCTGGAGGATCTAAGAGAGGAGAAACAGACTTTGGTTGATGAGAACAACCGTTTGAGATAGGTGCTCAGTTGGATGTATGCTAGAGAGCCCCAACTAAGGATGATTTTAGAGATCACCAATAGATCTGAGGGTGATATGAGTGGACTTGAGTTAGGAGAGTGCAGTACTTCGGGTGAGAAGAAGAGTTCCCCAATTAAGCTTTAGACTGCCTCTCCTCAGCCTAATCCTACTGTTGATGGGGTTTACCACGAGCCTCCCAAGGCTGCCCCAAAGAAGCAGTTTTGGACACCCAAGCCCTCACAGGCTAAGTTGGACAGTGTAGTGACAGAGATCCTCAAGCCTCCTATGAGCAAGGAGAGAGTCCAGCGGCCTGCTCCACCCAAGGCTACACCACCTAAGCCTAAGGCCCAGCCTAACCGCACTCCCAAGAGGCCTGTCTACCACTGTGACTTTTGCCAGCGGAATGGCCACTTGGAGGAGTTTTGCTTCAGGAGGAAGCGAGCTAAGAGGCAGGAGAGAGCCTGGGGGAACCAGAATCAGTTCTACCAGGGTAGTAGGTTGGATCATCCCCATCGCGGCGAGATGAGAGACCGCTTTGATCATGGTGAGAGAGGAGGCGGCTTTTAGGCCTTTGTTCCTGGTGGTGAGAGACATTTTGCTGGCTGAGCTCCTGGTCGTTTTCAGCGCGGCTATGGACCTTATGACCGAGGCTTTGGTAGAGGATTTGAGAGCTCACGCTTTAGAGGTCGTGGATACCCAGATAGTCATGATGCTTACTTTGACTGTGCTTTTCCCACTTTTGAGCAGATGGCTCGACACTGGTTTAGCAGTTTTACTAACCCCAGTGCTAGACCATTTGCTCACCCTCACTTTCCTTGATTTTGCAGGATCGAGGCCTGGAGGACATATGGATCATGGACTCTGGCTGTGGTAGGCACATGACAGGGCACCGCACATGGTTCTCCAGCCTCAACCCTGTGAGCACCAAGGAGTACATCACATTCAAGGATAATGGTCAAGGTAAAGTGTTGGGTGTCGGTTCTGTTGCGCTTTCTAGCAAACTTTCCTTGAGAGAAGTTTCTTTGGTGAGGAATTTAGTTTCAATTTGGTTTGCTGTCTCGCAACTTCTCAAGGAAGGGTTTGAGGTTCTCTTGAAGGAGGGTTTTTCTTGTGTGCTTGATGCTAAGGAAAACCTTGTTTGTCGGATTTTGCCCTATGGGTTGGTTTTTAAGGTTGACCTTGCATCTGTTTTTGGCCTTCATCGGTGTTTGGTAGCTGGTCCTTTTTCTGAAATTTGGAAATGGCATAGGAGGCTTGACCATTTGAGTTTTGATCTGCTAGCCAGGTTAAGCTCGTTGGGTCTGATCCGAGGATTGCCCAATTTGAAAGCAGAAAAGGACTTAGTGTGCCACCCCTGTCGTCATGGCAAGATGGTTGCTACTTATCATGCACCTATCAATCAGGTGATGACCTCTTACCCTGGAGAACTGCTGCATATGGACACGGTTGGTCCTGCTCGAGTACAGTCAGTCAGTGGGAAGTGGTATGTGCTTGTAATTGTGGACAACTTTTCTCGCTTTTTGTGGGTGTTCTTCATGGAATTCAAAGATGAGGCTTTCGGTTTTGTTCGGGATCAGGTCTTGAGGTTAAGGAATGAGAGTCATAAGGCCATGAGGGCTATCCGCGGTGACAATGGCGGAGAATTTCGTAACTCTCATTTCGAAACCTTTTGTCGTGACCTAGGTCTTGATCACCAATTCTCGTCTCCTTATACCCCACCTCAGAATGGTGTTGTGGAAAGAAAGAACTGCACACTTGTTGAGATGGCACGGATGATGCTTGATGAGCATAGGACTCCGTGACGCTTTTGGGCTGAGGCTATGAATATGGCCTGTTACATTGCCAACCGCATCTTCTTACGAGCTTTCTTAGGGAAGACTTCATACGAGCTACGGTTTGGTAGGCAGCCCAATGTCAAACTCCTGCGTGCATTTGGCTGCAGATGCTTTGTGCTCAAAAAGAGGGGGCATTTGGACAAATTTGAATCTCACTGCTTGGATGGTATTTTCCTTGGGTATGCCTCTAGCTCTAGGGCATATAGAGTGTGGAGCCTTGATACCAAACAAGTGGTTGAGACCTGTGAAGTTTCCTTTGATGAATCTATGCCTTGCACAACCCCTGCATTTGAGCTTTCAGGTGATGATCAAGAAGGAGCTCCCATCTTTGAAGATGAGGAAGTTTAAGTAGATGCTGGTGATGCAGGAGCGACTGCACTGGCTGCAGCTCTTGTCCCCTCTGCTATGAGCTCTGAAGAGGAAGGAGGACCCATGCCGGCGGCTTCCTCCTCACTCCCCTGACCGCAAGCTCAAGCAGAGGCTGGCCCCACTGAGGACGCAGGGGAGGTGACCTCCGAGATTGTTCCATCTCGGTAGGTCCAGCGGGATCACCCTCCACATGGGATCATTAGTGATTTGCATGTGAGGACTTTGAGGTCCTAGATAGGTTCTATCGCCTTCTTTGCTCATGCTGCTTTCGTTGCCTCCTTTGAGCCCAAGGATGTTGGACACACTTTCTGACGGTAATTGGGTTAATGCCATGCTTGAGGAGTTAGAAAACTTTGAGAGGAATGAGGTTTGGGTTTTGGTAGAGCCACCACCACATTGCAATCCTATTTGTACAAAATGGGTTTTCAAAAATAAGGAAGGGCAGGATGGCATTGTTGTGCGGAACAAGGCTAGACTTGTGGCTAAGGGTTTTTGTCAAAAAGAGGGGATAGATTATGAGGAAACGTTTGCTCCAGTTGCACTCCTAGAAGCTATACGTATTCTCTTAGACTTTGCAGCTTCCATGGGTTTTAAGCTTTTTCAAATGGATGTGAAGTCTACTTTTCTAAATGGTTTCATTCAAGAAGAAGTTTATGTCAAACAACCCCCTGGTTTTGAAAATGCTAAATACCCTAACCATGTTTACAAATTGCAAAAAGCCTTGTATGGTTTGAAACAAGACCCTAGAGCCTGGTATGAGAGATTGAAAACCTTTTTGCTAAACCAGGGTTTCAAAATGGGGACTGTGGATAAGACCTTGTTTCTCCTCAAGCATGGTAGTGATCTTCTTATTGTCCAGATATATGTGGATGATATCATCTTTGGTGGCTCGTCTCACTCTCTTCTTACAAAGTTTTCTGAGCAGATGTCGAAGGAGTTTGAGATGAGCATGATGGGAGAGTTGTAGTTTTTCCTTGGACTGCAAATCAAGCAAGGGCAAGAAGGAACCTTTATCCATCAGGCCAAGTACACGAAGGATATTCTGAAGAAGTTTGATATGGGAGATCTCAAGCCTATGGCGACTCCCATGTCAACACAAACAGCGCTTTATGCAGATGAAGAAGGGGAGGTTGTGGACAAGAGAGAGTACCGAGGGATGATCAACTCACTTTTGTTCCTGATGGCGACTAGGCCAGACATCCAGTTCGCAGTCTGCCTTAGTGCGCGATTTTAGGCCTCACCAAGGACATCACACCGTCAAGCAGTGAAGCGCATCTTCAGGTACCTGAAATACACTCCTAAGCTTGGCCTTTGGTTCTCTTTAGCTTCTATGCTCTCTCTTAGAGGGTATTCAGATGATGACTTTGTGGGTTGTCGGCTGGAGCGCAAGTCTACTTCCGGCACCTGCCAGTTTCTCGGTTCTTTTGTTATCTCTTGGTCCTCACGCAAGCAATCTAGCATAGCCACTTCCACAACAGAAGCCAAATACATTGCTGCTGCTAGTTGCTGCTCCCAGCTGCTTTGGATGAGGTCCACTTTGACTGACTTTGGTCTCAGTTTTAGGAAGATCCCTTTCCTAGTAGACTCCACTTCTGCTATTTCTGTAGCTAAGAACCCCGTCTTGCACTCTAGAACCAAACACATAGATGTGAGAGTTCACTTTCTGAGAGATCACTATGAGAAGGGAGATATAGACTTGATCCATGTGGAGACTGAGAACCAGTTGGCAGATATCTTCACCAAGCCCTTAGAGCTTAGCGCATTAGCTCGCTTGCGTGGGGAGCTTGGTGTTTGTTACCCCTTTTAGGTTGGGGTAACTTTGCTGTGGTTTAGGTTTTGTTTTGCCTTTTCTTTGCTTTTCCTTGTTTTTCTTGCATATTGTATCATACCATGCGTTGCATTGTAACATATGCATGTTCACTTACACTAGCACTAGAGCTCTTCTGGTATGACAAGTTAGTACTTGCTTGTGCTAGATTGTACAGTTGCTTGCAAGATCATGGTTGGCTAAGCTCCTTGAATCTGTCTAATATCATTTGTGAGCTAAGTCACTTTTGTTTCTTGAAAATCAAAAACCATGATCACCACTTGACATGGCTACCTAGCATCTATAGGAATGCTGAATGCTATGCTATCTTTTCATGCTTGGATATGCTAGTCGTATGCCTTTGTTAAGTTGGTGCCTAAGCATTTATGACACCTAGCCTAAATATCAAATCTGAATTGATATTGTTTACAAGTGGTGTCCTATGAGCTAAATTGAAAAGATCCAAGTGGGTTCACTTGTCACACTGATCTAGTTTGAGATAGCATGCCATTGCACTTTGGCATGAACTTGGACTAGGCTGTGTATGACCAAAACCTTGTCTTAAGCTTCTGATGGTTTTCTGAACCTAGGCTTAGCATTGGTTGGTAAGAAGTGGCAAAGACAAGTGAATAACCCCTGGCACATGATCTGATTTGCTTGAAGTTAAAAATTGCTAATTCTGAAATCTGCAAGCCTCTAAATTGGTTATGGCCTGATGTAGATGCTCTGGTTGAGAGTAGCACACCTTGTCTGTTTTGCTAGCATCTTGCTGTTCATGCCTATCTTGCTAGTTGCTATTCATGTTGGTGATGCTTTCTTTTCAACAACTCTGAAAAACATGCTCCTGATCTGTATAACATAGATTCAATTGAGCTTGTTTGCATGCTTCCATGCCCTCACTTGCTCTATATGCTAGAACTCGTATTTACTAGCTTTTCATCCCTACTGAGCTCTTCTTGGTACACTTCCTGCATTTCATGGCATATTTTGAGGGGGAGTTGTCTAGTTCAAGGGGAGTGGAATTCGATGAACCCTTTATGTGTCCATTGTCAACAAGGGGGAGAGATGTTGACCTATAGGAGTGTTCTTGGACCAAGGGGGAGAATTAGTTGAGCGGGAGCAGTGCATTCAGGGAGTTGCACTTTTAGCATGCTCTTGCATCGGTGCGTTGTGTAGGACCGAGACGTGCGACTAGAGGGGGGGTGAATAGGAGCACTTGAAATCACAAAATCACAAACCCCCAAGTGGAAACCGAAACTAAGCACCGTCCACTGAACAGATACGTGCCTAGCAGCGCAAGGGTGCCGTCCACTGTGAGGATACGCACCAATGCAAGAAAGCTCAAGATCCGAACAAGAATGACAGCGGAGCAACGGATTTTGCAATAACCGCCACAAGACACTCACGGCACCTAGGTGCGTCTCACTGACTCACAGTAAGCAAAGAGAATGGTCTTAAGGGAGGAATGCGAAAATTTGTAGCAAAATCACAGCGGAAAAACCAAACTGGGAAGAACACAGCAGCTCCCTGGCAGGACCGGAATGTCTGGTGGCCAACACCGGATTGTCCGGTGTGACCGGACTATCCGGTGCCTGAGGCCGGACTGTCCGGTGGCACGGCCTGGACACTGCCTCTTACCGGATTGTCCGGTGGGCACTGCTGGACTATCCGGTGGAACCGGACTGTCCGGTGGCCTCTGCCGGATTGTCCGGTAGGGTCGCAAAAAAGATGATTTCAAATCCTAACTTGATCAGACTTTGTCCAAACTTCACGAAATTTAGCACAGGTTATCTGGACCCTATTTCAAAGTTATTCCCAACAGATCAACTCAAGGTAACCGTGGAAACAGCGGGAATTTTAGATCTTGTGAAATAGCCATTCTTGGGCAAGAAAGGGGAAACCACAACAGAGGCTTGCTCGTGGCAATCCAGTAGGATTGAGATGAACTAAGTCATGATCTGCACGTCCTAGCAAGTCCAGAACATCAGCAAGGAAAGGGATTCAAGCTTGCCCAACAAAAACACCCAAAAAGCAAGGATTGAACCCAAAAACCAAAGAGAGAGGGGGAGGAGAAGAACACAAGGTTCCTGCACGAATTTGCTTCGATTAAGTGCCGAAGATGGGTCTAAAGATTTAGCATACAAGCAGAAATTCGTCTCAAGCAACCACCCTCACCTTCCCTCAAGATTAGGAGGCTAAATCCTACTCTAACCTCCCTAACAATGGAGCTCAAAGCTTAAGGACGAAAATCACCAAGTGAAGACTAATCCTAGCAGCCAAGAGGGGCTCTAATGACCTGCCTTGGACCTATTTATACCCGAGAGCTATTTAGACAGTTTTGCACTTAGGTCCCTACAGCTAGACAAACCCTAAGGACTCAAACGAAAGATTACAGGATATTTCGGGACGGACGACCACGATGAAGTCTTGATCTTCGTAAGTTCCACGCAATCCTCGGATGCTCTCCACGTGGCCAGCACTCCAATCCGCGATCTGCCCCCGGTTTTGAAGTCAGAAACCGGGAAACTTTAGGAAGTCTCTGCCTGGGCCGGATTTGGCCCATCTTCTCTATCTTGGCGATTCGTGGCCCAAGTCACCAAGGCTTGGGTAGCTTTGTCACGCCCTAGTTCTCAACCGACGGAACTAGGACAACATATATGTGCCAGGAACATGTCTCACATATATTATGACAATAGTGACATCACAGAACGTGCATAAAAGGGAAAATAGCGTTACATAGCGTATTGTCACTTTATTACATCAAGACACAGGTCTTTATAATAGAGTCGTAAGCGGAAGCGTAAACGAAAACATAATGAGCCGCCACAGGGAAGTCGACTGGGAGACTGATATGCCTAGAACTCATCATAACCTTGAGTGTACTCCTCTGTGCCTTCTTCAACTGAACAGCGGTTGGGTCCACCCAACAAAAGGAAGAAAACAACAAGCATGAGTACACAGTCGTACTCAACAAGCATAACATGAACCATGTGGCTCTAAGGTTGGCTGACACAACTGCATTTGCTTTTAGTTGGTCAAGTTTTATTATCATCTATTTACTAAGGTGAGTAGATAAACCATTAACCCAAAAGATATTGCATAAAGAATTAATCAACATTATTAGAGACATAACCAACTCCCAAACCAAACCAAGAACCCACTAATCAGCATAAAGGATCTGGGCCGCTCATAACCGTGAGCACGGCTGACATGTCAGTTTTACACTCTCGAGAGGTTGCACATCTTTACCCACAAGTCGTGAGCTACGCTAGAAGTTCATCACATTTCCTTAGATGAGATGACTAGCAAGCCACACTACGAAGCCTTTACAAAGATCACGTTGGTAAGGTGTAACTGCTGTTGTCCCAGGTTGTCGCTTTGCGAACTGGTCCTTATGGAGAGTGGCTATGAGCAAAACCACCAAGCACATTGCTCATGCCCCCTAAACCATGTTGCTAAAAAGCCAATTTTAAAGAGGCATAAACCACTCAAGCCTTGGCACAGAGGGTCAAGCTCACAATTATCTTGCATAGATCTATTAATCAAATTATTTACAAAAAGAAACATGAGTTCGCGCTGCACCTAGCCCAACTTAACCAACATGCAAACCCAAAGGTAAATATTGGGTAAAAGTAGCTAAGGTACGATCCTTATGGCATACAAGATTAAATGCACATGCAAATGAGTAAAGGTTATTAGGTGTTGTTCATGTTATACTTGCCTTCCTCAAAAAGCTCTTGTGGCTGCTGTCCAAAACTTGCAACCTGCTGTTCTTCTTCACCTAAGAACGGTTCACCGTCTAAACACGTTCACGGCAACATACAAACATTCCCATACACGCATACATGCAAACAAATAACAAAGGATAAGCTACAGTACACCACATCATAAAAACAGAAGATAAAGCTGTTATAAAAACATCCTACGCATTTCTACAAACACGTGAACACAAGAATCACCCGAATCGGAGCTAAAATGTGAAAGTTATGCATAAAACAAGCTCCTAAGGGCAAAACTGTGTTAAACAAACTAAACCAGGGGCTGTTTTATGAAAAACGAGGACCTAAACGTAATTAAACATAGCCGCCGAGGGTTTTAGAGCGAAACCACCAGAGCCTGGACTGCGGGTTCAAATCCCGGAGAGCTCAGGGGCTAAACTGATGAAAACAGGACTAAAACATAAATACTTTTCAACGAAGTCGGACTGCGGGTTGATTCTAAGGAAACGCGGGGTCTCAAGCGTGAAATAGCCGTGACTGACCGGGTCTGCGCTGACGCGTTCGGTGACGTGGCTTGCCACATCAGCCTGACGGGTGGGTGCGGGCTGAGTCGGATTAAGGGAGGCGATGTGGCGCGGTGTGATTCGCTAACGAAGGGGTACGGGCTGTTCTAATCGTGGCCGTTGATGATGGATCGGATGGGCGGCGATGAAAGGGGCAGGGTGCACCGGCGGTGACCAAAATCCAAGGCGGAGTCCGCCTTCCGCGGTGGTGGCTCACCGGAGCCGCGTTCGCCCGGACCTCGGGTGGTTACTAAGCCCTAGGGCCAGCTCAGGAGGCAGAGGGGGACAAGGCGAAGCTCACCGAGGTGATGTGGACGTCGGGGAGGCGGTGGAGGGAGCTCGCGATGGAGGACGGTGGACGGGCTCGGGCGGCGCTCAACGACTGAGCGTTGGAGTCGTGCTCCCGAATCCAAAACCCAAGGATAGGCCCCGCCAAGACCTTGCGGAAGAAACAACAGAGGTTAGCGGATTGGAGAGGGCTCGCCGGTGGAGAATTTGGCGACAGCGCAACTTACTGAAACGGAGCTCCGGCGGTGGATTGCGGGCTCGGTGATGAACAAGAGCGCGATTGGAGTGGGGTGTGGCAAAGGGAGCTCATGGCAAACCCGGGGGTCGAGTTTTATAGGCTCTGTGCGAGCTAGAACGTAGCGGCCGCGGGGGCGCTGGTTGCGGCTTTGAAAGCTCCCGTCGGCGCAGTGAAGGACGGGGAAGGAGAAGAGGAAACCGGCGCGGGAGTTAAGGGATTGATGGAGGGCAATTAAGGCGAAGGAACGTGGGCTCCGATTCCACCTCGGGGTGCTGACGCGGCCGGCAGAGAAGGAGGAAAGGGGCGAAGATCGCGGCGAGAGGAGGAAGAAGCCGCTGACAGATGGGGCCGACATGGCAGTGAGGGTAAGGGCGCGGCCCACCCGTCAGTGGCGCGCGAGAAAGAGAGGAGGGAGGTGGGCTGGAGCTCCTTTTGGGCCGGATCTTGGCCCAGGCGGGTGAGAAGGGGGTGCGGTGGGCCGCTAGCTGGGCTGGTTGGTCTGGCCGCCTCTCCCTTTTCTTTTCTTTTCTCTTTTGAATTCTTTTGAATAAGAAAGCAATTGATCTACATATTCAAATAAATTTGAATATGAACCCTTAATTCATACAAACAATAAAGTAATGCACCAGCATGTATGCACAAGAAGGGTTAAACCTATGGTTGCTTTTATGTATCTTTTTAATTTAAATAAATCATGATAAATGCAAACTAAGCACATAGGCCTTAGAAAATTAAATAAATTGCTTGGTTTTTATTATGAAGTACTGAAATTAAAACTAGGGTGTTACAAACCTACCCCCCTTAACTGGAATCTCGCCCCGAGATTCTTATGGGTGGCTAGCAAAGAGATTAGGATAAGCTTCTCTCATGTCTTCCTCTCGTTCCCATGTAGCCTCATCCTCTGTGTGATGCTTCCACTGCACTCTGCACATTTTGATCCTCTTGTTTCTGGTTACTCTTTCTGACGTTTCAAGAATCTTCACCGGATGTTCCGTATATGATAAATCCTCTTGTACATCCAAACCCTCTAGTGGTGCTTGTTCCTCTGGCACTCTCAGGCACTTCTTTAATTGGGAAACATGGAACACATCATGTATACCAGATAGGTTAGATGGCAATTCCAGTCTATAAGCCACTTCACCTTTCCTTTCTACCACCTTGAATGGACCAATATATCTCGGCGCCAGCTTTCCTTTTATATTAAACCTGCGGATCCCTCTCATGGGTGACACTTTTAAGTACACGAAGTCGTCAACCTTAAAGGTCAGATCCCTGCGTCGCACATCTGCATAACTTTTCTGTCTAGACTGAGCCACTCTCAAATTTTCCCGTACCATTTTTACTTGTTGTTCAGCATCTTTGATGATGTCAGGTCCAAACACTTGCTTCTCTCCTGTTTGATTCCAAAACAATGGAGTCCTGCACCTCCTACCATACAGTGCCTCAAACGGTGACTTCTTCAAGCTGGCCTGGTAACTGTTGTTATAGGAGAATTCAGCATATGGTAGACTCTTATCCCAACTAGTACCATACTGAATAGCACATGCCCGCAACATATCCTCTAGAATCTGATTTGTCCTTTCTGTCTGGCCATCTGTCTGTGGATGGTAGGCTGTACTGAACCGGAGCTTCGTATCCAACGAATCATGCAATTGCTCCCAAAAACGAGATGTGAACTGTGAACCTCTGTCAGATATAATCCGCTTTGGCACACCGTGCAAGCAAATAATTCTAGAGATGTATAACTCTGCTAACCTTGCACCTGAATAGGTAGTATTCACAGGGATGAAGTGAGCTACCTTAGTCAAACGGTCCACAACTACCCAAATAGAATTATATCCTTTCTGAGTCCTTGGTAACCCCACAATGAAATCCATGCTTATTTCTTCCCATTTCCATTCTGGAACCTTCAGTGGTTGCAACAAACCTGCAGGTCTCTGGTATTCTGCCTTTACACGTTGACATGTATCACAAACTGCAACATATTCCGCCACTGCTTGTTTCATACCATACCACCAGAATCTCTCTTTCAAATCGTAATACATTTTTGTGCTTCCAGGATGAATAGAGTAAGCTGTATCATGAGCTTCACTGAGTATCAACTTCCTTATACTGTCCACATCTGGCACACAGATACGGTTCTTATACCATACAGTACCTCGTTCATCCTCACGAAAGTGTGGTGCCTTACCCACTTTGATCTGCTCACGGATCTCCTGAATTTTCTCATCAGTCTTCTGATGCTCTCTTATCTCTTGCTCAAGGGTAGGTTCTGCCTCGAAGGTTGCTGCCGTGGTGTGATGTGCAAAACCCAAACTCAGGCTCTCAAATTCTTCCCACAACTCTAGTGGCATTTGGAAAGCGACCGCCATGTTAACATAACTCTTTCTGCTCAGAGCATCTGCCACTACATTAGCTTTTCCAGGATGATAGTGGATTTCTAGATCATAATCCTTGATCAACTCCAGCCATCTTCTTTGCCTCATATTCAACTCATTCTGGGTGAAAATATACTTAAGACTCTTATGATCCGTGTATATCTCACATCGATTCCCAAACAAATAATGCCTCCAGATTTTCAAAGCATGCACAACAGCTGCCAACTCCAAATCATGAGTAGGATAATTCAACTCATGTTTCCTTAACTGACGTGAAGCATAGGCGATCACTTTTCCTTCTTGCATCAATACACATCCCAGACCTTCCTTAGAAGCATCATAATACACCGTGAAACTTTTTGTTAGATCAGGTAGAGTAAGCACTGGAGCTGTAGTAAGTCTCTTCTTTAATTCATCAAACGAGGCTTGCCTCGCTTTGGTCCAAATAAATTCAGCACCCTTTTCAAGCAATGATGTCATCGGTTTGGCCGTCCTAGAAAAACCTTCAATGAATCTTCTATAGTATCCCGCCAAACCTAAGAATCCATGAACCTCTTTCACAGTTTCTGGTTGCTTCCAATCCAATACACTGCTGACCTTGCTTGGATCTACCATGATTCCACCTTTTGAAACAATGTGTCCCAAGAAAGGTACTTGATCAATCCAAAATTCACACTTGCTCAGCTTTGCATACAACTTATGTTCTCGCAGCTTCTGCAAAACTAGTCTCAAGTGTACTTCATGTTCTTCTTCTGTCTTGGAATAGATCAAAATATCGTCAATAAACACAACCACAAACTTGTCGAGATACTCCATAAACACCTTGTTCATAAGATTCATGAAATAGGCAGGAGCATTTGTCAAACCAAAAGACATCACTGTATACTCGAATAACCCAAATCTGGTAATGAAAGCAGCCTTTGGAATATCAGAAGGTCGAATCTTCATTTGATGGTAACCAGACCTTAAGTCAACCTTTGAGAACACACAAGCACCTTGCAATTGATCAAACAAATCATCTATCCGAGGTAGAGGATATTTGTTCTTAATAGTGACATCATTCAAAGCTCGATAATCCACACACATTCTTCTTGACCCATCCTTTTTATCAGCAAATAAAACTGGAAAGGCCCAAGGTGAAGAACTAGGTCGGATATACCCTTTTTCTAACAACTCATCTATATTTTTCTTTATTAACTCTTGTTCTTATGTGCCACTCTATATTGCCTTTTTGCTATTGGTGCTGTACCAGGTAAAAGGTCTATTAAAAATTCAACTTCTCGGTCAGGTGGCATACCTGGCAACTCATCAGGGAAAACATCTGGGTAATCACTCACTACTCGAATCCCATCAGTAGGCCTGGCTGTGATCTGGTTCAATTGACCATATTCCTTCCTTGGTTCATTTACCATAATTTCCACATTTTCCCCATCTGAAGCTGTCAAGAGAATTTCCCGCTTGGAGCAGTCAATTTTGGCTCCCCATTTGGTTAGTGTTTCCATGCCCAAAATGACATCTATTCCCTCTGATTCTAAAACAATTAAATTTGTGCAGAATTCTACCCCCCTTATGTCAAAACTAACTCCAAGACAGATAGAATTAGTTCTCATCTGCCCCCCAGGTGAGGTGACTAACAACATCCTTTTCATGTCACTTATAGGTATGTTATGTCGAATGGCATATGACTTGCTAATGAAGGAATGAGTTGCACCGGTATCAAAAAGTACAGTAGCGGTATGGGAGTTGACCAAGAACGTACCGAGCACGACGTTCGGAGCCTCCATTGCAGTCTCGGTGGTCACATGATTCACCTTTCCTTGCCACTGTCCCTTGGGCAATTGATTTGCGCGTCCCTGCTGCTGTTGTGGAGGGTTTTGCCTCTGGCTCTGCTGCTGACCCTGTTGATTGGTTGGCATCTTATGAGGGCAGACATTAGCATAATGCCCCTGCTCACCACACTTATAGCAGCTTCTACCAGCGGGAACTGGAGCTTGATTTGTTGTAGGGAGGTTGTTTTGCACTTGACGCTGAACTTGATGAACAGGACGAGTAGGTTGAGTCTGATAGCGCTGTCCCTGGCTCATCTGTTGGCCCTGACCACGCTGCTGCTGGTACCCCTGCTGTCCCTGGGTACGCTGCTGATACCCTGCTTGCTGAGAACTCTGAACTTGGGGGTAACGAGGACGAGTGCTGCTGCCTGATGAAGAGCCGTTGAACTTCCTCTTCCTTTCTTCTATGTCCTGGCGCTTCCTTTCAGTGAAAAGCGCCCTGTCCACCAAATGATGGAAGGAAGGGAAAGTATGATTCATCAATTGATACTGGAGTTCATCATTCAAACCTTCCATGAAATACTCCTGTTTCTCTCTGTCATCAGCCACCTCTGCAGTAGCATATCGTGCAAGTTGAAGGAACTTGTCCCGGTATTCGGTCACTGACATGTTGCCCTGCTTTAAAGAAAGGAATTCCTTCTTCTTCATTTTCATCAACCCTGCAGGCACGTGATGGTTGCGGAAGTTCTCCCTGAACTGTGCCCAAGTGAAAGTATCCCTGTCCTCTGGCCTGTAGGACTCCCACCAATCCAGAGCTGCACCCCTCAACTGTCCAGAGCCATACAAGACCCTCTCCCTATCGTTGCACTGTGCAATCTCCAACTGGCGTTCAATAGCACGAAGCCAGTCATCAGCCTGTAGTGGCTCTGTAGCATGTGAGAAAGTGGGAGGATGTCCTTTCATGAAATCTCCACGCCTGTCTCTAGGTAGGGGTGGTGGTTGAGCTTGTGCTTGTTGGAGAGTTCGCATTGCAGTATTCACTGTGGTTAACACTTGTGCCATTAGCTGCTCCATGGTGATGGGTGGTGGGTTGGGAAGTTGATTGCTTCCTCTCTGGTGTTCCTGGTCGTTACCACCAGCACCACCATCTCTCCTTGTGTTAACCATCTGATTGCAGCATATAATTCATAAGCACATGATAGATATAGTGATGCACAAGAGTGAAAGCGTGACGATAAAGTAGAAAGAACAATAGAGTAGATATCTTTAACCCAACGAGCTAACTTCATTTTAATATTGGTAACACTAAACTTGTTCACGCTGTAGACAATCCCCACAGCTGGATATAACATTCAACCAAAGATCCAAATCAACCATAGTTCATAAAGCAAACATCAAAACATCCAAAAGTAACCAAGTTCCACCCAAAAAAGAAAGGACTCAAAAGACTCAAACTGATAAACGGCGAGGCTGTCTAGTCGTCGTGAGGAAGCACGGTGGTGGCGCCACTAGGCTCGCCGTAGCGCGGCTTCTTGCGCGGAGGAGACTGTGCTGGCTCTATATGCGTCACGTGCGTCGCCTTCAGCAGCTGAGCTCGAAGGGACTCACACTCTAGGTGTAAGCTGCGGTGCACACCCAACAGAGCATCGTGCTCGGTGCTCAAGGCTGCAGTAAACTCCACCAGTGAGGCCAATTGGGTGTTGCCCTCATGCTCCAAGGAAGAGATCTGGTGTCTTGTCTCACCACTCTTGCGGCAGGGAAGGTAACGCCGAGCAGACTGGCCAAAAGCTGTACGGTGGTCCTCACAGACGACCCCATAAGCCTGTCGAGCTGCGTCGTTGATGGCCGCATCCTGGTCAGAGTGATACGACACCGAGTAGTGCTCCTCAGACAGGGTGGTACCCCCGTGCTCCGGGTTATCCACCATAAAGCACGCGGATGCACAGAACCTAGGAGGAAACTCAGGGTGTACACTCTCCACCACCTTGTAGCTGATCTCCAGGTTGTTGTAACCCAACTCCTGGATGGCGCCATTGAGCATCCTGGGGAAACTCAAGTGCAAGCCGTTGTGGAAGTGCTTCACGTCTATCCACTGCAACGGAGGCGTGCCACCACCTTCGGCACCCTCGGCGCCAGCAGAGGCGTCTCCAGCGTCATTGCCCTCCTCAGCTTCAGGCTTGTCATCTGATATCACCACCACCTCGGGCTCCGGCTGAGGGGGTGGAAGTATCTCCACCACCTCATCGTCCTCCAGATCCTCCTGCGGTGCCTGCTCCTCAGGCTGCAGAGGGTCCTCCTCCTGGGGCTCCTCCTCCTGGGGCTCCTCCTCAGACTCCACCTCAGACTCCTCCTCGGACTCCTCGGTCTCCACCTCAGGCTCTACCTCAGGCTCGGGCTGAGGTGGAACGAACGGTCCAAAACGTCGGGCTGCACCGGTGCTCTTGCGGGCAGTCCTAAGGGTGCGGGCCATCTACAAGGAGGATAGAATAAGTTTAAGATTAGTTCTATATGATAGAATGAATAAAGTAAAATTTTCAACATAATGTGAACATAAATTTTTATAGTATACTTGGAGAGAGTAAATTTTATAAAACAGCAGATAAGACAAAGGAAGTGAAATCCTTAAATACGACCATTTCTATCTAGGCTATCGTCCTACAGTCAACCTGGCTCTGATACCACTCTGTCACGCCCTAGTTCTCAACCGACGGAACTAGGACAACATATATGTGCCAGGAACATGTCTCACATATATTATGACAATTGTGACATCACAGAACGTGCATAAAAGGGAAAATAGCGTTACATAGCGTATTGTCACTTTATTACATCAAGACACAGGTCTTTATAATAGAGTCGTAAGCGGAAGCGTAAACGAAAACATAACGAGCCGCCACAGGGAAGTCGACTGGGAGACTGATATGCCTAGAACTCATCATAACCTTGAGTGTACTCCTCTGTGCCTTCTTCAACTGAACAGCGGTTGGGTCCACCCAACAAAAGGAAGAAAACAACAAGCATGAGTACACAGTCGTACTCAACAAGCATAACATGAACCATGAGGCTCTAAGGTTGGCTGACACAACTGCATTTGCTTTTAGTTGGCCAAGTTTTATTATCATCTATTTACTAAGGTGAGTAGATAAACCATTAACCCAAAAGATATTGCATAAAGAATTAATCAACATTATTAGAGACATAACCAACTCCCAAACCAAATCAAGAACCCACTAATCAGCATAAAGGATCTGGGCCGCTCATAACCGTGAGCACGGCTGACATGTCAGTTTTACACTCTCGAGAGGTTGCACATCTTTACCCACAAGTCGTGAGCTACGCTAGAAGTTCATCACATTTCCTTAGATGAGATGACTAGCAAGCCACACTACGAAGCCTTTACAAAGATCACGTTGGTAAGGTGTAACTGCTGTTGTCCCAGGTTGTCGCTTTGCGAACCGGTCCTTATGGAGAGTGGCTATGAGCAAAACCACCAAGCACATTGCTCATGCCCCCTAAACCATGTTGCTAAAAAGCCAATTTTAAAGAGGCATAAACCACTCAAGCCTTGGCACAGAGGGTCAAGCTCACAATTATCTTGCATAGATCTATTAATCAAATTATTTACAAAAAGAAACATGAGTTCGCGCTGCACCTAGCCCAACTTAACCAACATGCAAACCCAAAGGTAAATATTGGGTAAAAGTAGCTAAGGTACGATCCTTATGGCATACAAGATTAAATGCACATGCAAATGAGTAAAGGTTATTAGGTGTTGTTCAGGTTATACTTGCCTTCCTCAAAAAGCTCTTGTGGCTGCTGTCCAAAACTTGCAACCTGCTGTTCTTCTTCACCTACGAACGGTTCACCGTCTAAACACGTTCACGGCAACATACAAACATTCCCATACACGCATACATGCAAACAAATAACAAAGGATAAGCTACAGTACACCACATCATAAAAACAGAAGATAAAGCTGTTATAAAAACATCCTACGCATTTCTATGAACACGTGAACGCAAGAATCACCCGAATCGGAGCTAAAATGTGAAAGTTATGCATAAAACAAGCTCCTAAGGGCAAAACTGTGTTAAACAAACTAAACCAGGGGCTGTTTTATGAAAAACGAGGACCTAAACGTAATTAAACATAGCCGCCGAGGGTTTTAGAGCGAAACCACCAGAGCCTGGACTGCGGGTTCAAATCCCGGAGAGCTCAGGGGCTAAACTGATGAAAACAAGACTAAAACATAAATACTTTTCAACGAAGTCGGACTGCGGGTTGATTCTAAGGAAACGCGGGGTCTCAAGCGTGAAATAGCCGTGACTGACCGGGTCTGCGCTGACGCGTTCGGTGACGTGGCTTGCCACATCAGCCTGACGGGTGGGTGCGGGCTGAGTCGGATTAAGGGAGGCGATGTGGCGCGGTGTGATTCGCTAGCGAAGGGGTACGGGCTGTTCTAATCGTGGCCGTTGATGATGGATCGGATGGGCGGCGATGAAAGGGGCAGGGTGCACCGGCGGTGACCAAAATCCAAGGCGGAGTCCGCCTTCCGCGGTGGTGGCTCGCCGGAGCCGCGTTCGCCTGGACCTCGGGTGGTTACTAAGCCCTAGGGCCAGCTCAGGAGGCAGAGGGGGACAAGGCGAAGCTCACCGAGGTGATGTGGACGTCGGGGAGGCGGTGGAGGGAGCTCGCGATGGAGGACGGTGGACGGGCTCGGGCGGCGCTCACCGACTGAGCGTTGGAGTCGCTTTCCCGAATCCAAAACCCAAGGATAGGCCCCGCCAAGACCTTGCGGAAGAAACAACAGAGGTTAGCAGATTGGAGAGGGCTCGCCGGTGGAGAATTTGGCGACAGCGCAACTTACTGAAACGGAGCTCCGGCGGTGGATTGCGGGCTCGGTGATGAACAAGAGCGCGATTGGAGTGGGGTGTGGCAAAGGGAGCTCATGGCAAACCCGGGGGTCGAGTTTTATAGGCTCTGTGCGAGCTAGAACGTAGCGGCCGCGGGGGCGCTGGTTGCGGCTTTGAAAGCTCCCGTCGACGCAGTGAAGGACGGGGAAGGAGAAGAGGAAACCGGCGCGGGAGTTAAGGGATTGATGGAGGGCAATTAAGGCGAAGGAACGTGGGCTCAGATTCCACCTCGGGGCGCTGACGCGGCCGGCAGAGAAGGAGGAAAGGGGCGAAGATCGCGGTGAGAGGAGGAAGAAGCCGCTGACAGATGGGGCCGACATGGCAGTGAGGGTAAGGGCGCGGCCCACCCGTCAGTGGCGTGTGAGAAATAGAGGAGGGAGGTGGGCTGGAGCTCCTTTTGGGCCGGATCTTGGCCCCGGCGGGTGAGAAGGGGGCGCGGTGGGCCGCTAGCTGGGCTGGTTGGTCTGGCCGCCTCTCCCTTTTCTTTTTTTTTTCTCTTTTGAATTCTTTTGAATAAGAAAGCAATTGATCTACATATTCAAATAAATTTGGATATGAACCCTTAATTCATACAAACAATAAAGTAATGCACCAGCATGTATGCACAAGAAGGGTTAAACCTATGGTTGCTTTTATGTATCTTTTTAATTTAAATAAATCATGATAAATGCAAACTAAGCACATAGGCCTTAGAAAATTAAATAAATTGCTTGGTTTTTATTATGAAGTACTGAAATTAAAACTAGGGTGTTACAAGCTTGGATGATGGTTTTGAGCTGAAGCCGTGAAAGCCTTCCCTCGCACGCCTTCGCGCCACGCATTCGGGTTGGAGCACCGCGGTGGCGCCCGGCGTCCCCTGTCCATCGGGGCAGCCTCGCAGTCCTTCGGAGGACTTTCTCCAGCTTTCACCATGCCGCTCCTCCGTATATCGAACTCCCATGGCCAACAGACACCGAGTGTGCCTCAAATCCTTCGGAGGACTTCCCTCTACCTCCAGTCCATCGGAGGTCTTGTGCCCAAGTCCTTCTGGGTCTTGCTACTGTTGACAATCACTCATCACTCCAGAGGCAATGGAGCCGGTCCATTGGCTCTCAATCTCCCCCTTGATCAGTGCATTGTCAACACCTTCAACCTGTAACCTGAAATAGAACAAAGACAAAAGAAAAAAACGTAAAACCGAAAAGAAAGAAGAAAAATAAGAAGTTGCTCAAGATGCCCAAAGACCAAATACTGGCAGAAAAAGGGCAATTTGAGACAACAAAAACAAGGTCAAAGATCGACCCCCTAAGACAAGGGAAACCACTAAAGCATGTCCCCTCAAGAAAGAGGCAAACTGGCTCAACACAGCCATGCTAAGGCAAAGCATCGGCTCCTCCAGAAAGAGGCAAAAGGCTCAACGCACCGATGCAAGAGCATGCTAAAAGCTCAAACTCCCCCTCAACTAGATCTCTACAGAGTCCTCCCCCTTGGTCCAATATCTTTCTCTCCTTAAGGGTCAACATCTCTCCGCCTTGTTGACAATGGACACATCAAGGGTTCATAGAACTAAATTCCCCCTGAAATGGACAACTCCCCCTCAAAATATTCCATGAAATGCAGGAAGTGTACCACGAAGAGCTCAGCAGGGATGAAAAGCTAGTAAATACAAGTTCTAGCATACATAGCAAGTGAGGGCAAGGAAGCATGCAAACAAGCTCAATTGAATCTATCTTATACAAATCAGGAGCATGTTTTCCAGGGTTGTTGAAAAGAAAGCATCACCAACATGAATAGCATCTAGCAAGATAGGCATGAACAGCGAGATGCTAGAAAAACATACACAGTGTGCTACTCTCAACCAATGTATCTACAACAAGCCATAAGCAGTTTAGAGACTTGCAGATTTCAGATTTAGCAATTTTGAACTTTAAGCAAATCAAATCATGTGCCAGGGGTTATTCACTTGTCGTTGCCACTTCTTACCAACCAATGCTAAGCCTAGGTTCAGAAAACCATCAGAAGCTTAAGACAAGGTTTTGGTCATACACAGCCTAGTCCAAGTTGAAGCCAAAGTGCAAAGGCAAGCTATCTCAAACTAGATCAGTGTGACTAGTGAACCCTCTTGGATCTTTTCAATTTAGCTCATAGGACACCACTTGTAAGCCACATTCATTCAGATTTTAGATTTGAACAAGGTGCCATAAATGCTTAGGCATTAGTGTAACACAGGCATACGACTAGCATATCCAAGCATGAAAAGATAGCATAGCATTCAACATTCCTACACATGCTAGGTAGCCAAGTCAAGTGGTGATCATGGTTTTTTGATTTTGAAGAAGCAAAAGTGATTGAGCTCACAAAAGATATTAGACAGATTCAAGGAGCTTAGCCAACCATGATCATGCAAGCAACTATACAATCTAGCACAAGTAAGTACTAACTTGGCATACCAGAAGAGCTCTAGTGCTAGTGAAAGTGAAAATGCATATGTTACAATGCAATGCATGGTATGAGACAAAATGCAAGAGAAGCAAAGAAAGAAAAGAAAGAAAAAGCAAAGCAAAACCTAAACTACACCAAAGTTACCCCAACCTAAAAGTGGTAACAAACACCAAGCTCCCAACGCAAGTGAGCAAATATGCTCAGGTCTAAGGGCTTGGTAAAGATATCGGCCAACTGGTTCTCAGTCTCTACATGGATCAAGTCTATATCGCCCTTCTCGTAGTGATCTCTCAAGAAGTGAAACCTCACGTCTATGTGTTTGGTTTTGGAGTGCAAGACGGGGTTCTTAGCTACAGAAATAGCTGAAGTAGAATATACTAGGAGAGGGATCTTCCTAAAACTGAGACCAAAGTCGCTCAAGGTGGACTTCATCCAAAGCAGCTGGGAGCAGCAACTAGCAGCAGCAATGTATTCAGCTTCTGTGGTGGAAGTGGCTACGCTAGATTGCTTGCGTGAGGACCAAGAGACAAGAGAGGAACCGAGAAACTGGCAGGTGCCGGAAGTATACTTGCGCTCCAGCTGACAACCCGCAAAGTCAGCATCCGAATACCCTCTCAGAGAGAGCAACGAAGCTGAAGAAAACCAAAGTCCAAGCTCAGGAGTGTATTTCAGATACCTGAAGATGCGCTTCACGGCTTGACGATGTGACAGCCTTGGTGAGGCCTAAAAACGCGCACAGAGGCAGACCGTGAACTGAATGTCCGGCCTGGTCGCTGTCAGGTACAGAAGTGAGCCAATCATCCCTCGGTACTCTCTTTGGTCCACCACCTCCCCTTCTTCATCCGCATCAAGAGCTGTCTGTGTTGACATGGGAGTCGCCATGGGCTTGAGATCTCCCTTGTCAAACTTCCTCAGAATGTCCTTCGTGTACTTGGCTTGATGGACGAAGGTTCCTTCCGGGCCTTGCTTGATCTGATGCCCGAGAAAGAACTGAAGCTCACCCATGGGACTCATCTCGAATTCACTGCTCATCTGTTCAGCAAACTTAGACACCAAAGCGTGAGATGAACCACCAAAGATAATGTCATCAACATATATCTGAACTAGAAGGGTGTCACCGCCATGACACAACAGAAACAAAGTCTTGTCTACCGAACCCATCACAAAACCAGACTTGAGCAGAAAGGCTTTCAACCTAGCATACCAAGCTCTTGGAGCTTGCTTCAGACCATACAGGGCTTTTCTCAACTTATACACCCGGTCTGGAAACTTGGCACCCTCAAAGCCAGGAGGTTGTCTCACATAAACCTCCTCCTCTATGTAACCGTTTAGAAAGGCTGACTTAACATCCATCTGTTGCAATTTGAAGCCTATAGAGGCAGCAAAGGCAAGCAAAATCCTAATAGCCTCTAAACGAGCTACAGGAGCAAAGGTTTCCTCATAATCTATCCCCTCCTTCTGACAGAAACCCTGGACTACCAATCTCGCTTTGTTCCTCACAACCATCCCATCGTCACCCTGTTTGTTCTTGAAAACCCACTTGGTTCCTATAGGGTGGCAGTTTGGTGGAGGTTCAACTAAATCCCAGACATGGTTTCTCTCAAAGTTCTCCAACTCCTCATGCATGGCGTTCACCCAACTCGGATCAGATAATGCATGTGACACATCCCGGGGTTCGAAAGAAGAAACAAATGCGGAGTGACAGAAAAAGGCTAGAGAGTTAACCGAATAGCGTGTGACACGCTGGTGTAGATCTCCAATCATTCTGTCTAGAGGGTGATCCCACTGGACCTGCCGAGATGGAACAATCTCGGAGGTCACCTCCCCTGCGTCCTCAGTGGGGCCAACCTCTGCTCGAGCTTGTGGTCGGGGGAGTGAGGAGGAAGCCGTAGGCAAGGGTCTTCCTTCATCTTCAGAGCTCGTAGCAGAGGTGGTAGGAGCTGCAGCCGGTGCAGTCCTGCATCACCAGCAGCTAGTTCGCCTTCCTCATCTTCAAAGATGGGAGCGCCTTCTTCATCATCACCTGAAAGCTCAAATGTAGGGGTTGTGCAAGGCATAGATTCATCAAAGGAAACTTCACAGGTCTCAACCACTTATTTGGTATCGAGGATCCACACTCTATATGCCCTAGAGCTAGAGGCATACCCAAGGAAAATACCATGCAAGCAGCGATATTCAAATTTGTCGAAATGCCCCCCTTTTTGAGCACAAAGCATCTGCAGCCAAATGCACGCTGGTGCTTGATGCTAAGCTGCCTACCAAACCGTTGCTCGTACGAAGTCTTCCCTAACAAAGCTCGTAGGGAGATGCGGTTGGCAATGTAATAGGCCGTGTTCATAGGCTTAGCCCAAAAGCGTCGTGGAGTCCTATGCTCATCAAGCATCATTCGCTCCATTTCTACAATTGTGTGGTTCTTTCGTTCCGCAACACCGTTCTGAGGTGGGGTATAAGGAGATGAGAATTGATGATAAAGACCTAGGTCACGACAGAATGTTTCAAAACAAGAGTTACGAAATTCTCCACCATTGTCGCTGCGGATAGCCCTCATGGCCTTATGACTCTCATTGCTTAACCTCAAGACTAGATCCCGAACAAAACCGAAAGCCTCATCTTTAAATTCCATGAAGAACACCCACGAAAAACAAGAAAAGTCGTCTACAACGACTAGCACATACCACTTCCCAATGACTGACTGTACCCGAGAAAGACCAACAATGTCCATATGCAGCAGCTCACCCAGGTAAGAGGTCATCACCTCATTAACAGGTGCATGAGAAGCGGCACCCATCTTGCCATGACGACAGGGGTGGCACACTAAGTCCTTTTCTGCTTTCAAATTTGGCAATCCTCGGATCAGACCCATCAAGCTCAACCTGACAAGCAGATCAAAACACAAATGGCCTAGCCTCCTGTGCCACTTGCAAATGTCAGCAGAACGACCAGCTACCAAACACCGAGGAGGGCTAGAAATAGATGCAAGGTCAACCTTAAAAACCTGCCCATATGGCAAAATCTGACAAACAAGGTTTTCCTTAGCATCAAGCACACGAGAAGAACCCTCCTTAAAGCGAACCTCACACCCTTCCTTGAGAAGTTACGAGACCAAAACCAAATTGAACTCCAAATTCCTCAGCAAAGTAACTTCTCCCAGGGAGAGCTTGCCAGAAAGTGCAACAGAACCAACACCCAACACTTTACCTTGACCATTATCCCCGAATATGATGTATTCCTTGGTGCTCACGGGGTTGACGCTGGAGAACCATCTGCGGTGCCAAGTCATGTGCCTAGAGTAGCCGGAGTCCATGATCCATATGTCCTCTAGGCCTCGATCCTGCAAAATCAAGGAAAGTGAGAGTGAGCAAATGGTCCGGCACTGGGGTTAGTGAAACTACTGAACCAGTGCCAAGCCATCTGCTAAAATGTGGGAAAAGCACAGCCAAAGTAAGTATCACGACGATCTAAGTAACCACGACCTCCAAAGCATGAGCTCTCAAACCCTCTACCAACGCCTCCGTCGTGAGGTCCATAGCCTTGCTAAAAACAACTATGAGCTCGGTCAGAAAAGCGTCTCTCACCACTTGGAGCACGGGGCTCAAAGCCGCCTCCTCTCTAACCACTAGAAAAGCGATCTCTCATCTCACCACTATGGGGAGGATCCTACCTACCACCCTGGTAGAACTGATCATGGTTTCCCCAGACTCTCTCTAGCCCCTCAGGTTGCTTCCTCCTGAAACAGAACTCCTCCAAGTGGCCATTCCGCTGTCAAAAATCACAGTGGTAGACATGCCTCTTGGGAGTAGGGTTAGACTGGACCTTGGGCATAGGTGAAGTAGCCTTGGGTGGAGCAAGCTGCTGGACTCTTTCCTTGTTCACTAGAGGCTTGAGGATCTCGGTCACTACCCTGTCCAACTTAGCCTGTGAGGGCTTGGGTGTCCAGAACTGCTTCTTTGGGGTAGCCTTGGGAGGCTCGTGGTTGTAGGACCGAGACGTGCGACAAGACGGGGGTGAATAGGAGCACTAGAAATCACAAAATCACAAACCCCCAAGTGGTAACCGAAACTAAGCACCGTCCACTGAACAGATACGTGCCTAGCAGTGCAAGGGTGCCGTCCACTGTGAGGATACGGACCAATGCACGAAAGCTCAAGATCCGAACAAGAATGACAGCGAAGGAACGAATTTTGCAATAACCGCCACAAGACACACACCGCACCGAGGTGCGTCTCACTGACTCACAGTAAGCAAAGAGAATGGTCTTAAAGGAGGAATGCAAAAATCCGAAGCGAAATTACAGCGGAAAAACCAAACTGGGAAGAACATAGCATCTCCCTTGCAGGACTGGACTGTCCGGTGGCCAACATCGAATTGTCCGGTGGGACCGGACTATCCGGTGCCTGACGCCGGACTGCCCGGTGGCATGGCCTGGACAGTGCCTCACGCCGGACTGTCCGATGGGCACTGCCGAACTATCCGGTGGAACCGGACGGTCTGGTGGTCTCTGCCGGATGGTCCGGTAGGGTCGCAGAAAATATGTTTTCAAATCCAAACTTGATCAAACCTTGTCCAAACTTCACGAAATTTTGCATAGGTTATCTGGACCCAATTTCAAAGCTATTCCCAAAAGATCAACTCAATGTAACAGCGGAATCAATGGGAATTTCAGATCTTATGAAATGGCCATCCTTGGGCAAGAAAGGGGAAAACACAAAAGAGGCTTGCTCGTGGCAATCCAGCAGGATTGAGATGAACTAAGTCATGATCTCCACGTCCTAGCAAGTCCAGAACATCAGCAAGGAAAGGGATTCAAGCTTGGCCAACAAAAACACCCAAAAGCCAAGGATTGAACCCAAAAACCAAAGAGTGAGGGGGAAGAGAAGAACACAAGGTTGCTGCACGAATTTCCTTTGATTAAGTGCCCAAGATGGGTCTAAAGATTCAGCATACAAGCAGAAATTCGTCCCAAGCAACCACCCTCACCTTCCCTCAAGAGCACATCTAATGACCTGCCTTGGACCTATTTATTTCCGAGTGCTATTTAGACAATTTTGCACTTAGGTCCCTATAGCTAGACAAACCCTAAGGACTCAAAAGAAAGATTACAGGATATTTCAGGACGGACGACCACAATGAAGTCTTGATCTTCGTAAGTTCCACGCAATCCTCGGATGCTCTCCACGTCGCCAGTAGTCCAATCCGCGATCCGGCCCCGGTTTTGAAGTCAGAAACCGGGAAACTTTAGGAAGTCTCCGCCTGGGCCGGATTTGACCCATCTTCTCTATCTTGGCGAGTCGTGGCGCAACTCACCAAGGCTTGCGTAGCTTGGGTGGCGGTTTTGAGCCAAAGCCGCCAAAGCTTCCCTCGCACGCCTTCGCACCATGCATTCGGGTTGGAGCACCGCGGTGGCGCCCGGCATCCCCTGTCCATCGGGGCAGCCTCGTAGTCCTTCGGAGGACTTACTCCTGCCGTCGCCATGCCGCTCCTCCGTATACCGAACTCCCATAGCCGACAGACGCCGTGTGTGCCTCCAGTCCTTCGGAGGACTTTCCTCTACCTCCAGTCCATCAGAGGGCCTCCTGTCCATCGGAGGTCTTGTGCCCAAGTCCTTCTGGTTCTTGCTACTGTTGACAATCACTCATCACTCCAGAGGCAGTGGAGCCGGTCCATTGGCTCTCAGTGGTAAACCCCATCAATAGTAAGACTGGGTTGAGGAGAGGCAGTCTTAAGCGTAACTGGTGCACTCTTCTTTTTATCCAAGGTACTGCACTCTCCTAACCCAAGTCCACCTATATCACCCTCAGCTCTCTTGGTGCTCTCTAAAATCATCCTTAGTTGGGGCTCTCTTGCATACATCCAACTGAGCACCTCTCTCAAACGGTTGTTCTCATCAACCAAAGTCAGTCTCTCCTCTCTCAGATCCTCCAGAACAATGGTTTGGGCAGCACTAGTGGGACAGTCTTGAGAGGGAATTACAGGAGCAGACTTCTCAAGCTTCCTAATGGTGGCATCCTTCTACGCCAACTGCAGCCTCAAAGTGAGACAACTCTCACTTGTATTAGGAGGTGCTGAAAGAACCTCAAAGTTAGCTCTCACCTAGTCAAGCTTACTCCTCAAGGTAGGACAGACCATGAACGCACCCAAAAGGGTAGGTCTAGCCCTAAGCTCCTCCAACTCCTTGAGCTGCGTCTCACACTTCACCTTCAGCTCAGCTACATCAACAACTAGGTGGAGGCAAGACTCACCCTCAGGCACCTCACTCAAGGTAGGCTCATCTAGTTTAGACTGGAGCTTGCCAAACTCACCCTTTAGCCTATCCATCTCCTCTCCTAATGAGCATACTTGCTCTTCTGCTCACAAAGCTCACTCATGAGGGACTCATAGGTACGGCACTCAAAATCAATAGGCTAGGCTTGAACACTCTTCAGTCTCTCAATCTCAGCCAAAGCATCACCAAGCTTGGCTTTTTGCTTCTGCAGCTTCTTGGCTACCTTCTCCAACAACTTATCCTAGGCTTTCAACTGATGACTATTCCTCTCCAGAATATCAAGGATCTCAAGTTGCTCAGGAGTTACCTCTTCATAGGAGGAGTCGTTGTCGTTGCCCTTGTTGTCCTTGTCCTCGAGCGCCATGGAGCAAAATGATCTCCGGTTCATCTTGTGCTTGCACTTGGACTTGGTGGAGACGAAGCAGAGGCCAGCTGGACCACCTTGGTCCCTCCCCTTGCCACGCTTGGTGACAATCCCCTCATCGCTTGAGCTTGACAAAGATGAGGAAGAGGAGGAGGATGGTCCGCTGCAAAGACCACCAAGCTCAGCGAAAAAGGCCTTGTCCCACTTCCGATTGTCCTTCTAGTAGCTCTTGAAGGCCTTCATGAAGTTCTTGATCTTGCTGGAGCAGTGCTTGGAGTGGTCACGCTTGTCGTGGTCGTGCTTGCTGGAGCGGTGCTTGCTGAAGTTGCGGGAGTAATTCTTTCCCTTCTTGTAGTAGTCGTTCTGCTTGTTCGGGCACTCGGTGATTAAGTGGCCGACCTCTCTGGACTCAAAGCACTTGGGCTTCTCACCCCTCTTCTTGCTCATCCGGTTGTCATAGGCGCGCTGGAAGCGATTAGACAATCGACAAAGCTCATCATCCCCAAGTGACACCAACTGCTCCTCTATCACAGACATCAAAGCAGAGAACGAAAAACCGTGAAGTGGGGGGTTAGTAGCAACTTCCTTGGAGCTGGAAGCCAAGGCCAGGCTCTTGCGTCCGGTACTAGTGAGCATATCTGTCATCTGGTAATCAACCTCTGTGGCCTTGAGCTTGCTGTAAAGCTCCTGAATTCCCAAGGTGTCATACCCTGCCGACTCAATAATGGAGTTCTTCTTGATCTCCCACACATTCCTGTCCAAGGAATACAGTAGCTTGACAGCCTGCTGATGGTCAGAGTATGGGAGAGTATCGGGGGCAGACTTGACACAAAGCTTGTTGATGATCGACTGAAAACGACCAAACAAGGCATCAATAAACTCTCCCGGTTTCTGAACAATGTTCTCATACTTGCGCCAGTAAGTCTCAACAAGCCAACCCTTAACTATCACTATCCCCTCATGGTGTGCACTGAGTAGGGACCAGATCTCACAGGCGGTACTAAGGTGGCCCACCCTCTCATAGTCCACCGGACCAAGTCCAGAGAAGAGAAAGTTCACCGCCTTGTAGTTCGCCTTGTGCTGAGCAACGAGCACCGGTGTTGTACGCTCGGCAATGGGGAGCACCGTGAAAGTCGTACTCTGTGTAGCATTCCATATGTCCTCGCTCTGGCTTAGCAAGAAGGCTTTCATCCTACCCTTCCAGTAGGGATAGCGATCTGAGCCGAGAACCGGAACCTTCCCAGAGTGCGCCATAGTCGCTATTGGTTTCTCACCGGTAAAGGTATGAAGAAACCTAACCGACTCTGATACCAATTGTAGGACCGAGACATGTGACTAGAGGGGGGGGGTGAATAGGAGCACTTTAAAACTCAAATCCACAACCCGAAACTGGTGCTAAAGAGAAGAACTAGACACCGTCCACTGAACAGATACGTGTCTAGTAGTGCAAAGGTGCCGTCCACTGAGAGGATACGTACCAAGCGAGGAAAAAACCGAGATCCAACTCAACAAGAGCTCCAAGGCAACGAACCTTGCAAAATCCGCCACACGACACATATCGCACCAAAGTGCGTCTCACTGACTCACAGCAAGCAAAGAGAATAGTCTAGAAGTGGGGAATGCAAAAATCCGAAGAAAAAACATAGCGGAAGAAGCAAATCAGCAAAAACGCTGCAGCAACCCTACCTGAGCCGGACTGTCCGGTAGCAGGGGCCGAACTGTCCAGTGGAACCGGAAAGTCCGGTGGAACCAGAAAGTCCGGTCTCCTCTGCCAGACTGTCCAATGGGATGTCCCAGAGATACCCCAGCACCGGAATGTCCGATGGGTGCTGCCGGATTGTCTGGTGGGATCGGGTTGTCCGGCGGCCTCCACCGAACTGTCCGGTAGAGTCACAGACAGGGGGTTTTCAAATCCAAACCTGACCAAATCTTGTCCAATCTTCACGAGGTTTTGCATAGGCTATTTGGACCCCATTCCAAAGCTTTTCCCAAAAGATCAACGCAAAATGACCAAGGGATCAATGGGAATTTCAGATCTTGTGCGATGGCAATCTTTGGGCAAGAAGGGGGAAAACTCAAAAGAAGCTTGCTCGTGGCAATCCAGTAGGATTGAGATGAACTAAGTCATAATCTCCGTGTCCTAGCAAGTCCAAAAGAGCCAATAGAATAGGATTAACTAGTGGGCAACACAAATCACCAAAAGCCCTTGAGTTTCATCCAAGAACCAACTAGAAAGGGGGGAGAAAGATGGCTGCACACATGAGCACGAATTTGGGATAAATCTTGCCTTCATTAGCTAAGGAAAACAGTGCTTACAAGGCTCAACTCAGCCTACCATCCTTCATTCTCCCACTAATGCAAAGTACTAGGCTAGGGGACTCTCAAATCCTAAGCTAAGCACCCGATTTGCTCTCTAAGCACATGCCTGGTTGGAGACTAAGCCTAGGGTTTCTTGAGGTGGAAGGGTCTCCTAAATGACCAGCCGCTTAGGTATTTATATCCCAGGCCTAATCAACACATTTTGCACTAAGACCCCTATATTACAGAAATGCCCGTAGGGGCCAAAACTGAAAAGACTCGACTTTCTCGGGAATGGACGACTGCGACGGAGTCTTGATCTTTTTCACTTGCAAGCTAACTCCCGGATGACATCCACATGGCCAGTAGTCCAAATCTGTCGATCGACCCTCGGTTTTGAAGTCAGAAACCTGGAAACTTTAGGGTTTTCTACTTGGGCCTAGAACGACCCGCTCCACTCCATCTTGGTGAGAATGAGCCCATTTGTGGAGTCTGGTATCTTGGTGGTAGGGTGATGGATTTGAGCGAATTTGCCAATGCCCTCGCCCATCTTCGCGCCATGTATTCGGTTTGGAGCACCGCGGTGGTGCACGGCCTCCCTTGTCCATCGGGGTTGCCTCGCAGTCCTTCGGAAGTCTTACTCCTGCCGTCGCCGTGCCGCTCCTCCGTGTGACGAACTGCCATGGCTGGTCAATGTCAAGCATGCCTCCTGTCCTTCGGAGGGCTTCCTTCTACCTCTCATCCATCGGAGGGCCTCCTATCCATCGGAGGTCTTGTGCCCAAGCCCTTCTGAATCTTTGGCTTCTGTTGACAATCACTCATCACTCCAGAGGCAGTGGAGTCAGTCCATTGGCTCTCACCAAACATGTCTGGATTGCGTGTTGATATGTTGCCCCGGCGTTTTTCAGCCCGAACGACATCGAGGTATAACATAACGCCCCAAAGGGCGTGATGAAAGCAGTCTTCTCCTGATCTTCCATGGCCAAGCTAATCTAAGAAGCAAAGGAGGCAGCATCCTGCCGTAGAATCGATGACTTGATCTATCCTAGGCATCCCGAAAGGGTCCTTCGGGCAGTGTTTGTTGAGATCGGTATAATCAACACACATCTGCCAGTCTACTTTATTCTTTTTGAGTACTAGCATAGGATTTGCCAGCCACTTAGGATGCATGACTTCTCTAATAAACATGGCAGCTTGGAGCTGAGCTAACTCCGCACGGATCGCTTCCCTCTTGTTTGGGGTGAATCAGTGTAGCCTCTGCTTGATCGGCTTCGCATTGGGGAACACCTTGAGTTTGTGCTCGGCCAGTTCCCTCAGGACTCTAGGCATATCTGTAGGCTTCCATTTGAACATGTCCCAATTGTCCCTCAAGAACTGGACTAGCGTGTCTTCCTATTTGGGAGGGAGAATTGCACTGATGGTCACCATCTTCAAGGCATCAGGGAGGTCGAGGCTCACTTCCTTGGTTACCACGGTTGCCTGTATGGTCGAGCTAGGGAACGACTCATGAGTCAGGATTGGCAGATCGTCCTTTGAGAGTTGAGCTATGTCATCAATGAGTCGGCGCTGAGCTACCATGGTAGTTGCTGTGAAGGCCGTCTGGAACGCCTCCTGAGCGCAGAGTGCAGAGCCCTTGAAGTCGACCCGCATGGAGAGGACTCCACGTTGGGCTGGCATCTCTAGGACCAGGTACGAGTAGTGGCGGATGGCCATTAACTTGCCCCACCCAGGCCGCCTAATGATGGCGAGTTGAAGGTTGCCACCTTGAAGCGAAGGGTCACTGTATGGAAGTTGTCCTCCATTCCAAAGGTGACAGGCAGGCTGATGTGCCCTAGTGGATATTCTCCTTTGCCAAGCATGATCCCAAAGAATGGGTTGTCTGACTCTTGCAGGTCATTGATGGAGAGCCCAAGGGATAGCAGAGTCTTTAGGAACATCATGTTGATGATAATTCCTCCATCGATCAGCGTTCTCATGAGTTGGCTCTCATGGACCATCGGGCTCACCAGCATGGGATATTTGCCTGGGTGGTTGAAGTTAAGCCAATGGTCTGTTTGACTGAAAGAGATAGGCATGTCTGACTAGTTGTATGGCGTTGGAGGCTCTTGAGTAGCCGCCATGACTCGGCGGTCGACCAGCTTCTACTGCCTTTTGCTCTCTAGGGAGCCGTGCCCTCCCAATGATGAGGTTAACGTGCCTATTGACATTGGGGAAGCCGATGCTGTTGGCCCTATTCTACTGGGGCATTGACCCCTGATCACCAGCAGTGGTGGCGGCGGAGGTAGAGGTATAAAGGGCCTGCCATGAGCGATCGAAGCCTTGAAGTCCCTGTAGTCGCGTAGGGTGTGATAGGGGCATGGTGCGTGATGTGAATTTGTCAAGGATGCATAGACATAAGGCCCAAGAGAAGATGGAGTTTGAAGCCCAATCCGAGTTGAGGTCTAATTTACTTGAGAGGCCGGTTCGGACTGCAGGAGCAGGCCTCACGAAAACGAACGCCCAGGCCACATACGGGCTCCGTTTTGGACGTTCTATATATCGACGGAAAGCTAAGGAGATAAGTTTTCCAACCCAGGTCCCATATCAAAATATGCTCGGAGGCGACGGGAATTGATGAAACAACATGACAGACAGAATCTGCTAGGGTGCTGCTGGACCGGTTTTTGGGCCCATTGGCCTTGTATGCCCTAGGGTTGCTCGGCCACCCCCTAGACCTCTCTCTTGTATATATTCTGTAGCCATCATTAGAGTAGCTGGGGGTTTGCTTATATTAGTCTGTCAAGAACAATTTCGCTATGTATCGGTTTGTGAAAGACCAACTTGTGCACAAGATTTATCTTGATTGCATTTATTCCTCGTTCTTGCTTGTGTTCTCTTGGTTGCATTGCAGGAATGATAGCCTTCTTGGCGAGGTCGGTTGCATGCGTCACATGGTCGATAACCATCGGAGCAGTGCTGTAGTGATTGCAAGGATTCGATCGATTGCTCAGAGCCTTCTTCACCAACATCGAGATCTCCACCCCTAAACTGACTTATCCATACCTCTCAGAAGATCGGGAACCCTATTATTTCCCATCAGCATGTCGAGGAGATGGTCGAGTGATCGCTCACCCCCTTAATGTGAAGGGACACGTGAGCGCATGGGCGGTGGCCCCACATCCTAGACTTCCTCTCAAGGTCTCTTGTCCCAGCGGTGATCCTGCCGTGGGGGACCTCACGCTTCTCTCTTCCCAGATCTTCTCGACGTGCATCAACCAAGTTCTGAGCTTGCTCATCCACGGTAATGTATCGGTTGACATTGTGAAAGAGCTGCTCAGACGTGACTGGGGCCTTGTGCAAGAGGGCCTTCACAAAAGCCTCATTGTTGGAGCCACCGAAGAAGTCTTCGATCACTGCCACATGAGCGATGTTGGGGATGCGGTTCTGTATCGACCAGAAATGCTTCAAGTATGAGCGGAGACTCTCGCCGTCTTTGTGCTTGATGGACTTGAGATCCCATGGCTGTGCCAGCTTATCTAATAGCGACTAAAAATTGGCGATAAAGCGCTAGCAGAAGCCGTCCCAGTTGTAGATGCAGTCGCACCAGAGATGGCGCAACCACTAAAGTGCGTCCTGTCCCAGCACGATGGGGACATAAGCAGCCATCACATCCTCGCTTGCCCCAGTGGTGCTGGCTACAGTGGAGTACATGGCCAGCCAGCCGCTCGGGTCATGCTTTGCCTCATACTTGTTGATGTTAGAAACTTTGAAGTTCTAATGCCACACTACCCCTCAAAGCCGCCTGGTGAAGGCCGAGATACTGACCATGCCTCGATGGGCTGGTTTGCCCCGACCTCCATCTTGAGCATCTCCTTCACAGCGTCACGGGGACTGGGGCATGCTCCCCCCAGTCGGTCGTGAACTGAGCATCGGGCCATCTGGCTATTGACAAAAGCTCCACCCGAGTGAGCCCTGCCTCCATCATCATGGTAAGGGGCCTCGTAGTCCCGATCGTAGTCGTTGTGACGCTAGATTTCTTCCATGTGCCGGTCTACACGTGATCTCTTGATATTGCGGCGCGAGTTGCGCCCTATGTTGATGGCGTGATACGCATGAGCGGGCGCAGGAGCTTCAACGGGGAGAAGATGGTTGGCCGCCTGAGGGAAAATTCGACGGTAAAGTTCCCTGTCCGGAGTGTGAGGGAAGACATCCACTAGCTGCATCAGTACTCCCCCCGCTTGACTCGAGGTCCCCATGGTGGCGGCGAACTCGGGAAACAGATTACGCCTCGATACCAGCGCTGCGCGAGGCTGAATGCGGTTCTCCCTATCGCCCGCTTTTCCGTGATCGCGTTCGTGCTGCTGGGCTTGCATGCGCTGGCGTTCCTGTCATCGACTGTTCTTTTGATGATGAAACTTAGCCTCTTTTGCTGCCTCCCTAGGTTCGGATGCCTTGTCCTGGGAGACGGGAAGGGTCAGATGTTGATTTCCTGCTTGATGATGGCAGCGGATATTGCGATGCCAGTTGCGACGGCATCTTATATCATGCTGTTGCTGGCTTTCTCCATTCACGAAGGGCTTATCGTTAGAGATGGGGTCATCCTCCGATTGGTCGTTGTTGACAAGGATCTTAGAGAAGTAGGTGGCCAACCTCGAGGGTGAGCTCGCCTGATTGTCAAGGAGCATCGGCGATCCCCCCCAGTGAAGCCTAGGGTCAGAAGGCGTGGAGCCTATCGCCGTAGTCGTGGTTGGCCCATCCTCAGATGCAGCGAGAGACTCAAAACTGCAGATCAAGTGTGGACAAGAAGTCTTGCCACCCCCTCGAGGGAAAGGTGGCTGAGACAACTATTGGGGTGGCTGCTGCTGCGAAGACATTGGAGGAGAAACTCCCAACCCAAGCACAGGATGCGAGCTACGCCAAGCTGCGGTTTTGCCACTCGGGGAGGAGCTGATCATGAGCCCCATATCGGTCAGCGATTCTTCGATCGTGTGGTAGACTTCATTGTCCACGAGTGACGTGGATGTTGACCCCAAGAGAGGGCCTCCCGGTGCTTCCCCGCCTTCCTCTTGAGAATGAGGTGGTTGTTGTCAGCGAGGGCCAGCGGCCTACCGTCGCGCATCCTCATCGTTTTTGAGGGAAGTCGTGGAGTGAGGGACAAACCGCAGATGTGTCAAGCTTGTCTCGTAAGCGGCCGCGGGGTTGCAAACGCAACGAGGGAATTTGGATGGAGCCCGATCTCTCATGCGATCCGAGGTCCTATAGTTTTGGCCCTAAGTTGGCGTCAGGATCGAGACCGCCCAATGCGGAGTGGTCGTCGGTGTGAGAGTTGGAGACGTACGGTGCGCCTCTGGTCTCCGTGGTTTCTTCTCCCAACTGATCTGGGTGTAGACCGAGGTCGGGGAGGTCGAAAGCGCAGTGTGCCGAGTTAGTGACATTGTGGTAGGTGGTTGAGACGAAGAAACAGATGCAGACTCATGCCCAGCTGATGCCACGACTGTCCGTCGTGGTCCCGAGCCAGGTTGACTCGGGGTGTGCCTCGATGATGAGGCAGATGAAGCTGGAGTGGTCCTGACGGCAGATCGGTGCGTCGGCGCCCGAGGATGAGCTGGCTCAAATCTTGGTGCCGTGACAGCCGGCCACTGGCTGACTGCCTGTTGAATAGATCTTGGAGCTGACGAGGTTGAAGGAAGCTTCAGAGTTGGCAATAGAACCTTACGGCTGTGCACCTCCTCTGTGGCACCGATGAGTTGGTGCAGATCACCAGTCTTGTCGGAGATGAACGAGATAGATCCAAAATGGATCATCTCACAGATTGCGAACTTGACGACATCGGTGAAGAAGTTGGCCATGGAGCTAACTCAATGTCGATGTCACCGAGCCCCTACCTGGCATGCCAACTATTGGGGTTTTACACCGGCAGTGCACCACGGGATATACCACAGGATGCTTTTGGGGCTCGATGAGGTTGACGTAGCTCAATGGTTTGCCAGAAAAGCGATAGACCACGAAGGCTTATATAGGTTCAGGCTGCAAGATGCGTAACACCCTATGTCCTGTTTGTGGCGAGATGTATTGCTTTGAGTACTCGAGATTACAATGAAGGCTAGGGTTTTTGTGTAGACCGTGGTGGGGCGACTTGCGATGGGTTAAGATATCCTACGTAGGGGTCCCTCATCCGCCTTATATAGTTTGACGGATTCTTGGGTTACAAGTCAGGTTCCTTCAATATCTCCTAGTCGGTTTAGATTACAAGAGATCAAACAGAAACTCAACTTCCATCGTATCTCCCCTGATCTCCACGAATCTCGAACCCTGAGTCCGAGTCAAGTATCCATCCATGCTTCCTTGAATCACGACATCCTTATCTTGATCTCCAAGCTTGCTCGATCATCTTTGGGCCTGAGCTCGGCAACCGGCCCATGAGATTGGCCGTTCGCCCTTCTCAGGCCATCCAAAGGCCCATGTCCTGGATCCATGCCATGAGGAGCCAAGGGATATCCATCCCCCACAGTGAGGCACTGGACCGTCCGGTGCCTAGGATTTTGCTTGGGTGGAGTCTATGAGGCTCGACCTCAAAGGGCTTTTAGTGAGCACCGGACTGTCCGGTTGTGCTCGAGCAATGGGAAAACCCTCATTCCAAAACTTTCATCGGCTCGCTAGAACGTCCGATGCCTAGCCAACGGACCTCCCGGTAGGTTTCCGTCGGAGTATCCAGTGCCTTTGGGTAGGACTGTCTTGTGGCTTCTGCCGGTCATTCTAGACTCATTTTGTGTTGTTTTTTTATCTGTGTTTGAGCAAGTGTTTTCATGTTTTTTTGCATAGCTTTCCTCTGAGTGTGCTGGGGTTGGTATCTTGTCATAGCTACGCAACTTTGCACATTGGAGAAGAGAGGGTTTTGGGGTTGCAAGTTTTTAGGCTTTGACCTATTCACCCCCCTCTAGGTCGCTTTTCGGTCCTCAATTGGTACCAGAGCCAAGTTAGGGTCTTTTATACCTTAAACGGTTCTAAATCCATAGTGAGGCCACCATGGATCAGTCCATTGGCAAGATTCTAGGGTTCGATGACTCAGATTTCTCATATTGGGAGCAATGCATGTCTGCATTTCTCCAGAGCCAACATTTGTCCATCTAGGACATTTGTTAGGATGCTAGTTACCAAGTGATTGAGAACTGTGTTACCCAACAGCAGCAATGGGAACACAAAGCAAACAACAAGGGAAGGAATTTTCTACTTACTGCCTTGTGCCGCCCTGTGTTTGATAGGGTTGTGCATTTGAAGATGGCACTTGAGATCTGGACTACCCTCAGTAACTTCCATGAGAGGACTAGTCAGGTTAAGGCCAGGTTGTTTGAGGTGCACATGAGAGAGTATGAGAACTTCTCCCAGCAACCTGGTCAAAGCATTGATGTAATGTTCAATCAGATCCGTGCGAATGCAAGAAATGGGGTATTGACTTAAGATGACTATGACCAAGCTTGTAAGCATCTCTATGCTCGAGACATGAGTATTTGGCAACTAAAGAAAGAGTCTATAGTCGAGTCAGCTGGCTATGAGACACTTTACACGGACGAGCTTTATAGCAACTTAAAGGCTTTTGACGTTGACACTCAAGCGCGAGCGAGGATGAGTGGAACAACTGCCAAGAGCCTAGCTCTTATGTCTAGCCCTAGCTATGGTGATGCTAGTAACTCTAACCTTTCTCTTAGCTATGCTTTGTCTTTGATTTTAGCTACAGAGGAGGAGCTTGAAGGACTAGATAATGAGAAGCTATGCCTCCTATCCAACAAGTTCCAATGTCTTTACTCCAATAGGATGAGCCATAGAAGAGGTGACATGCTCCAGTGCTATGAGTGTGGGAACACAGACAACTTCATCACCGACTGCCCCCATAGGAGAGCTCAGGAGAATTACTTAGCTGGCAAGCACAACGGCGAGTACACCTCCAACAAGAAGGGCAAGTATAAGGGTGACAAGAAGAAGCAGCCATTCTTCAATAAGGAGTTCGTCAAGCACTACTAGAAGCATGCTCAGGAGCATGACCATGCTTTCTTGGCCAGCCTTAGCAACTGTGATGGCAGCTCAAGCCACTCCAGCTCCGATAGTGACGATGATGATGAGAAGAAGATCGTCGGGCATACTGGACTCTGCTTCTTCGGCGATGAGATCGCCTACTGCATCATGGCGCTTGCAAGAGATCAAGCCAGCTCCATCGACTCAGACATCTACAACAAATCCTATGCCGAGCTTTAGGTGAGTGACGATGAGGATGATGCCATGTTCACTGCTTCGATCAACCAGGATCGTTTGCTTAGAGTAAGTACTAAGGATCTTAGGCTTGCAAATGCTAAGGTTTCTATTCTAGAGGCCAAGCTTGAGACTGTCAAGTTCAAACTTGCATGCGCTTTGAATGATCTTGCTGTTGCTAAGGAAGCATGTGTTATAGCTGATGAGATTGAATGCACTGATTGTCAGGTTCTACCTATTGAATTGACTGAGTTATGTTCTAAGCATGCTAGTAATGTAGATTTACTTTTCTCTACTACTGCAGCGCTAGAGGATTTGAAGGCTAGGCCGACTTTGCTTGGTGCTTGTGCTCTTTGTCCCACTCTTAGGAATTTGTTGGAAGAGACTAGGGCTGCTTTGAGGAAGTTTGAAAAGACTGCTAGCCCTATTAGTGCTGATTGTCCTAAGTGTGATGGCCTTATGGCCTTAGAGGTAGGCTTGATGATTTGGCCATTGAGAAGGTCCAGCTAGAAGATGAGAATACCTATCTTAGGACCATTCTCAGTTGGATTTCGACTAAGGAGCCATACCTTGGCATGATTGTTTCCTCTTTCAAGTTGAGTGACAAGTGGGGTATTGGCTACCACTACACCCAAGCTGATTTTGATCAGTTGTATGGGAAGTTACTTGACTTGAGTGGGATTCCCATTAGTGAGAAGTGCCCTGTTACCCACGACAAGCCATACTTTGAGCATGGAAACCATAAGGATGGTGTGTGGTTAGAGAAGCCAAGGGATCCACCAAAGAAACAAGTGTGGATTCCCGAGCGACACTTTGTGAGGAACCTATTAAAGTCTTTTAGCGTAACAGATTTTACTCCATGAGCGCACGGAGATTTGATGTAGCTTTTTCACTCAGAGTATTTCGAGTATCGCAAAAATCCACAAGGAAGCAAGGGTGAATAGGTGGAATGAAATGTCAAACATTCACCATCACTGTATAACTTAGATAAATACATCTATTCTTACATCGGGGGTAAGATAATTAAGATAATGTAAGGTGGAGTAAGAGAACAGGGACCAAAGAAGTCAGGAAACTAAGTAGAGTTGCCTGTGAGGACAACCAGTGAGATTAAGATATCCAAACTCTATTCCTTAATTTTTGCATAGAAGTATTCGCGGTTGAACTAAGTTACTGGAGCACAAACTAGGGTTTTGTGTCAAGTCAAATTCCAAACCTCATTGAGGAGGCACAGGGGTACATAGTTGGCCAATCGAATGGCAACTAGCTAACGCCTATGGGCTTACCAAATGACGGGGTCGAAATACAGAGGCTCCCTAATGCTGTCACCAATATGGGCTACCAACTCGATCTGTGTGGGTAAGATGGCATGCTAAACTAGTGATCAAGTGATAACTTGATCACTAAAGATCATCCTTGATCAAAGGACGAGAGCTAACTTAACGTTGGATCAGAGCCTAAGGAAAGTTTATATCACCGGCTAGTCTAGCAAGACACAAATAACTTAAGAGCAACACAAACGTAAGCCTTTGTCTAGTATGCAAAAAGGTACACCACACTAGGCAAGTGTAAGAAATAAAGTAAAGTATAACTAAAGGATAGAGCAATGAAGTATATTATACTAGATTAGTAAGAGTACAAAAATAGAAAAGATACAAGAGCTTTACTAAGACTCAAAGCTGACTCTGGAATCCTTGAGGCAAAGACTCAGACTCAACTCTAACTCCCAGGACTAAACTACTGCTGCAATACTAAGATAATGGTGTGTTCTACTCAACTTCCACACTTCACAAGTGAGGCCTAGGGACCTATTTATACCCACGCGAGCAAGAGGGGTATTTATACATGGTGTAGGTCGGTTATGGATGTTGAGGCACCAGAAGGGGACACTTGGCAGGTCGAGCATCTAGGGAGGGGGGCTGGGCGGTGTAGGACCGGGACGTGTGACTAGATGGATGATGGTTGAAGTTTCCTTCACATCCTTGCTTGATATGCAGTCCAAGGAAAAACTACAACTTTCCCATCATGCTTATCTCAAACTCCTTCGACATCTGCTCAGAAAACTTGGCAACAAGAGAGTGAGACGAGCCATCAACGATGACATCATCGACGTATATCTGGACAATAAGAAGATCCCTACCATGCTTGAGAAGAAACAAGGTCTTATCCACACTCCCCATTTTGAAACCCTAGTTTAGCAAAAAGGTTTTCAATCTCTCATACCAGGCTCTAGGGGCTTGTTTCAAACCATACAAGGCTTTTTGCAATTTGTAAACATGGTTAGGGTATTTAGCATTTTCAAAACCAGGGGGTTGTTTGACATAAACTTCTTCTTGAATGAAACCATTTAGAAAAGCAGACTTCGCATCCATTTGAAAAAGCTTAAAACCCATGGAAGCTGCAAAGGCTAAGAGAATACATATAGCTTCCAGGTGTGCAATTGGAGCAAATGTTTCCTCATAGTCTATCCCCTCTTTTTGACAAAAACCCTTAGCCATAAGTCTAGCCTTGTTCCGCACAACAATGCCATCCTCCCCTTGCTTGTTTTTGAAAACCTGTTTTGTACCAAAAGGATTGCAATGTGGCAGTGGCTCCACGAAAACCCAAACCTCATTCCACTCAAAGTTTTATAACTCCTCATGCATGACATTAACCCAATTACCGTCAAAAAGTGCGTGTCCGACATCCTTGGGCTCAAAGGTGGCAACAAATGTAACATGAGCCAAGAAGGAGATAGAACCTGTCTGGGACCTCAAAGTCCTCGCATACAAATCACCATTGATCCCATGTAGAGGGTGATCCCGCTTGACCTGCTGAGATGGAACAATCTCGGAGGTCACCTCCCATGCGTCCTCAGTGGGGCCACCCTCTGCTTGAGCTTGCGGTCGGGGAAGTGAGGAGGAAGCCATCGGCAAGGGTCCTCCTTCGTCTTTAGAGCTCGTAGCAGAGGGGGTAGGACCTGCAGCCAGTGCAGTGGCTCTTGCATCACCAGCATCTACTTGAACTTCCTCATCTTCAAAGATGGGAGCTCCTTCTTAATCATCACCTGAAAGCTCAAATGCAGGGGTTGTGCAAGGCATAGATTCATCAAAGGAAACTTCACAGGCCTCAACCACTTGTTTGGTATCAAGGATCCACACTCTATATGCCCTAGAGCTAGAGGCGTACCCAAGGAAAATAACATCCAAGCAATGAGATTCAAATTTGTCCAAACGCCCCCCGTTTTTAGCACAAAGCATCTGCAGCCAAATGCATGCAGGTGCTTGACACTAGGCTGCCTACCAAACCATAGCTCGTTGTTGGTGCTCATTATTGCAGGATTTCGACCACCAACTGTCAGTGAATAAATGGGGTATACATAAAGTTATGTGCATTATATACCAAACACTAATGAATTCCATGAGTTTTGGTGGTTTTTGATGTATCACAGGGAGAAGCTCATATTCCGTACAAAAGAAGATCATTTGGAGCAGGAGAGAATTCTCGCACAAAGGGCTTGAGATAAGAACCACAAATTCCATCACTATGAAGTATCTCAAATGTTCTCATGGACCAAACCATTGCAAAGAGCTCGTCGAAATAATCAAAAGGGAGTTTTGGTTCACTCAATTAGGAGTCCGGATGCAAAAGTTACCACTGTTGCAAGTCAGCACTACGGGTCTGGTGGGCTGGCCACCCGGCCTGATCGGCTGGCCACCCGGCCAGGTGGGCTGGCCACCCAGCCACCATATTGGCCACCCGACCTGATGGGCTGGCCACCCGAAGGAAGGTGGTAGCCCAAGAGGTGTTTTGGGATTAGTCCCACCTTGAGAACTCTTGGAAGACTGCCCCCACCTCAAGGCTATAAGTAGAGGGGCACTGCCCCACTCCAAAAATGTACTTCAGAATGTTTTTTCCAAGTGCACCTCGTGAGAGTTAACATCGAGGTATAAGTAGAGGGGCACTCCCCCAATCCAAAAATGTACCTTTCACCATGTGATTCTCTTCTCCCTCTCTAGGAGGAGTCCCACGGGAGGTGCCTCCACTCTGAAAATAGTGTTTGGTTAGGAGTTAGAGAAGTCTCTGCTGTATCGGAGTCATTCGGAATCTTCGGTAATGTATTCTATTTTGATATCTTCAGCATTACTTTCCAATTATTGACTAGTGCAAGTACTTCATGTTTCTACTTTATGCACTTATCTTTGTCTCTGTTAGTAATTCGAGTGGTGTAGTTGCATTTTCCTTTCTGGTCCACCATTTCGAAGCCTGAGCTGTCCTAACTAGAATTGATTAATCGTTGTTATGCTTGCCGGTGCTACAATTCACCCCTAGACTTAGACGCTAGGCTCTGGTTAGCTCTTCACCTCTAGCTAAGGACAAGCTATTGTTGTTCAAGCTTCGCTTGAACACGTTTGTAGAGTGCCATCTTGCCCACGCAGATTTGCTTCATAGCCCCACTCGGTGACAGCGTGTGGTGTGCCTGTGTAGTCCTGGCCCGTTCGTTCGGTAGGCCCGTAGGTGATAGCCAGGTCTCCTTCGGTGGTCTACTATCTACCCCTTGACCCCTCGAGGGGCCGGAATTTCGCTCGACGCAAGTTCATAACTCTGTTCAGGTCCTTTCGACCCTTAGCATAGATAGCTCTTGTATGCTAGCAGAGATAGAAGACCGAAACACAATCCCTATCTCGTTGTCCTCCTAGCTTTAATTGTTTTCTGCCAACGGTCCTTGGCCTGTATCCCTTGGTGTTTGGTGTCAACCTTTCCTAGCTATCGGTTGACGTGAAAGAGTAGTAACAACTGGATGAGTGATACTTTAATACCTCTATCTCAATGCTTCCCTGTGGACAAATACGATACCTTGGAATACTCCCGGGTGAAAGGCTACAGCGGTCCCCATGCGCTTGCGGAGTAAAATCTGGTAAGCTAAGAACTGCCAACAAGCTTTTCTGGCGCCGTTGCCGGGGATGCGCCGAGTTAGAGTGTTATTCTGTTTTTCATCTTTTTGTTATTGCTCTTTCTTTTGAAAATCTAAAAAAATAGAAAAATAGAAAACCTTCTCTTCAATCTTGCTCTATCCGTTGAGTAAATCTTGATCATGCTCATTCATGCTACAAAGTTTATGTAGAAACATAACTTGGGCCATGTGTGTGCCCAGAGACTAATTTTCAAATTAAGCGTGGTGCTTGGGTTGAATTAGCCTCTTTTTTCTAAACGATGTGTCTGGATAAATGAGCTACGTGTAGACTTTGGTAGTGACGTTCCGTGCTAGTTCATGATCCTCGATTCTTGAATTAGTTGGATATCTCAATTTTCTCGGAGACACAAAAATCCCGGTAATGTTTCAAAAATGCACCTGTTTTTTTTACACTGTGGATTTGAGTAAAGTTGGAGAGATGGAAGTCATGGTTTAGCAACATGGTTTGTGCTATGCTTTGATTGAAATGTTTTGCTAGCACTTTGTGAACAACGGGCCTGGTGGTTAATACTCTATACACATTTTGGACCCTTGTGTTTGTTGTACACTAACCTGTTGCAGGAGGCATTCATTCCCTACACGAGTGGAGAGGCCCCATGGCCGACATTCTCGTGCTCAACCTCTTGCCCTTTTTGGGAAATGATAGCAAGGTGACATGCAATCATATACCACATTATGCTATCATCCATGCATGAATTTGCACAACTAGTAGGCCACTGGTCTACTGCCCCATGGGAGGATTGCATACCTGTGGCATTGTGCTGTAGATCCCAAATTCGGCTGGCATAGACAGCTCTGATCGTAGGCAGAGCCCCGTCTTAAGCACCACAAGGGCAAACACAAATCAAAGTCTACAAGCATGGTGAGAATGTCGAGGTCATGATATGCAGTCAATGACTGGTGGCACATGTCATACCCAACAAGTATCAAACCCAATAAGAGCATGATAGGGAGCAAGTTTGGAATCAGCAATCAGTGTAGAATCCAAGCTTGGGGGAAAAGTTGTCTGGCATTTGACAAGCTTCTAGAGAGACAACCAAAATTTGAAAGCCAACAAAGCAGAACTTGATACATATCCGCGACATTACATTCCACTGACCAACCATGGAGCAAGAGCTCTACTGTTTACCGAGGTGGAATTTTAGCATCGATACCTCCAGTGTCAATGAAGGTAACCCTTCTAACAGCTATTTTTCAACATTCTCTTTTTAGAGGTCGTTTCAAAATGCCTGTTAGTGATAGCTCTTGGAACAAAACCTTAATCGTACTAGGATCTTCCATAGTAGTGCTATCATGCTAGCACTAGAGACCAAACGTTCTTCATGCTAAAGATCCTAGGACCATAAGATCTTCCAATAGTGTTATCATAGGTTAGCTTATCCTGATCAGCTAAGCTAGCCCTCTACTTTGCCCAACCAAGATGAAATCTTATTAGGTAGACAAAGGCCACGTTGAACCCTAACATGCAGGGAATGGTAGAAGGAGGTTTCCGGAGATCATAATGGAGGAACAAAAATGCCATGACGTGATGCACCCTCAGCCTTGAGTATCTCTTCGCACAATGATTGGACAAGTCTTCCACTGGAATCAAAATGAAGGACAAAGCGGAACATGAAAACTTCACACAAAGGAGTTGTTTCTTCACACCACAGGAATCAAGCTTGGGGGAGGATATTCCATGAGGCACCTATCCTCTAACCCAACCCCTAAAAGGAAGGACCTCGATGTTCAACCTACGACAACGATTAATTGCTGCAATACATTGACCATGCTCTGCATCACTTGGGAAGCAAACATAAAGGCCATCTCTCATCCCGAGAGGACATCTTGAACACCACAAGACCAGATGTCTCTATAGTAGGAGGTTGCAAGTGGTATAAAATCTATGTAGAGACATCACCCAAGTATGGAGGAACGCTACGAGTGGGCATTCCTTAATTCCCTTCCCCTGGCCGGACACACAACAAGATTTACCAGAGGTCAGGTAGATCTACTCTACTCATGAGTCAATGCGCCAATGAGCCACCTGACATCACAAGCATGGCGCAACATGGGTCAGCATGCCAATGAGCCACTTGACATCACAAGCATGGCGAGCAACCATCAACTATGGTTGGTGGCAAACTGCAAGGATGCAAAGGAGTCAACTCCAAAAAACATCCACCTCTATCATTCTACTCAGTCTGAATGGGAATAAACAGCTGGCCGCGACCAAAATTGTGTTACTTTGGGAGAATGTCAAGCTTAAGGCAAAAATATGATGTTGGAGTGGGAGATCCAACAAGAGACATTCATCCATGGGAGTAGTATCATCAGATCAGATGTGTCAAATCCAAGCCCCCGACACTTTGCAAACCGTCCAAACAGCAGCACGCGAGAAACAACTGCTCATCAGACAATTATTTCTATAAATAGAGGAGGCAGAAAAAGAGTAGAGACAGAAGTGAATTCACCTAACATAGGTGAGCAACAAAAGCAGCATCGTCGTCACCCAGGGAATAATCAAGCTTGCGGGAGGCAATGCTAGGTAATGCTGAAGCTCAGTTTCATGGCAATCACTTGCAAGAACTAAGCTTGGGCGAAGATCACCAGGTGAGTACACCGAATGCTCTGTATCAAATTGATATCTTAAATCCTAAAAATTGCCATGACACACCAAAAATATTTACGTTTTGGTTACCCCGAATAAAAGAAAAGTTATAAAAATTTGCATAATTCGAAAACAACAAAAAGATTTCTGTTTTTAGGATGAATAAACTAACTCCTAGCTATAATGCTAGAGAAATACCCTTGCTTAAAGGAAATGATGAATAGTTGCTCTGTTAATTTCTTGTAAGTATTTCGTATACAACCTGACACTCTCCTAAAAATTTGAACTTATTGGCATTTGTCGTGATCCTACCTTCAATCTTTAACCTTGTGGGAGCAAGTGCTTTCAAAACCATATCTAAGTTGTTGTGAGACGTGATATAATCAAAGTATGAGTTTAACCCATCTTGATCCTAGTAAAGTGAATTCTCAGAGTTTTCTTTTTGAAAATTAAAATGAGAAAAGTTCCTTAGTGGCTTAATTGCCTATCCAGAGCCAAATGCTTACATGATGAAACCTTTGCATATGCTACCTATTGTTATGTTGAGTTTTGTCAAATTTTGAGTTCTTATGAAGTAGTGACATTTCAAGTCCTGATCAAAATCCCTCACATTCACCTCTATTTGCTAGCCTTCCTTCGTCTGGTTATGCTTAAATCTACACTGGATTCAAGCATCCCCCTATACCAGACGTTTCTCCACCATATCCATCATCCACCTACCTATCCACAAATATGGTCTTACAAATAAATACTTCAGTCATATTCCAGCAATATCCCAAAGTTCTCATACAAGAAGGAGACATGGAGCTATCAAAAAAAAAGAAAGAAGAAGAGAGAAAAAAAGAGAAGAAAAAAAAAGAGAGAAGAAAAGAAAAAAAATGATAGCTCCATGAACTCAAAAGCTTCAAAGTTTTGAGAGGGGATTCACCAAATAAGGAGCTTTTCATCCAAGACCATTTCCATCCACAAAACAAACCCATTCTATCCTTTGATCGGGATGAGAAGTATCACAAACTTCGCTAAGTCTTAGCTTTGCTCGAGGACGAGCAAAAGTTCAAGCTTGGGGGTGTGTTGGTGGTCGTTATTGCAGGATTTCGACCACCAACTATGAGTGAATAAATGGGGTATACATAAAGTTCGGTGCATTATATACCTAACACTAACGAATTCCACGAGTTTTGGTGGTTTTTGATGTATCACAGGGTGAAGCTCATATTTCGTACAAAAGAAGATCATTTGGAGCAGGAGAGAATTTTTGCACAAAGGGCATGAGATAAGAACCACAAATTCCATCACTATAAAGTATCTCAAATGTCCTCATGGACCAAACCATTACAAAGAGATCGTCGAAATAATCAAAATGGAGTTTTGGTTCACTCAATTTGTAGTCCGGATGCAAAAGTTACGGCTGTTGCAAGTCAGCACTACGGGTCCGGTGGGCTGGCCGCCCGGCATGATCGGCTGGCCGCCCGGCCAGGTGGGCTGGCCGTCCGGCCACCATATTGGCCGCCTGACCTGATGGCCTGGCCGCCCCACCACCACTTGGGCCGCCCGAAGGAAGGTGGCAGCCCAAGAGGTGTTTTGGGATTAGTCCCACCTTGAGAACTCTTGGAAGACTGCCCCCACCTCAAGGCTATAAGTAGAGGGGCACTCCCCCACTCCAAAAGTGTACCTTTCACCATGTGATTCTCTTCTCCCTCTCTAGGAGGCGCCCCACGGGAGGTTCCTCCACTTTGAAAATAGTGTTTGGTTAGGAGTTAGAGAAGTGTCTGCTGTATCGGAGTCATTCGGAATCTTCGGTAATGTATTCTATTTTGATATCTTCAGCATTACTTTCCGATTATTGACTAGTGCAAGTACTTCATGTTTGCACTTTATGCACTTATCTTTGTCTCTGTTAGTAATTTGAGTGGTGTAGTTGCATTTTTCTTTTTGGTCCACCATTTGGAAGCCTGAGTTGTGCTAAACTAGAATTGATTGATCGTCGTTATGCTTGCCAGTGCTACAATTCACCCCTAGACTTAGACGCTAGGCTCTGGTTAGCTCTTCACGTCTAGCTAAGGACAAGCTATTGTTGTTCAAGCTTCGCTTGAACACATTTCTAGCGTGCCATCCTACCCATGCAGATTTGCTTGGTAGCCCCACTCGGTGACAGCGTGTGGTGTGCCTGTGTAGTCCAGGCCCGTTCGTTAGGTAGGCCCGTAGGTGATAGTCGGGTCGCCTTCGGTGGTCTACTATCTACCCCTTGACCCCTCGAGGCGCCGGAATTTCAATCGACGCAAGTTCATAACTCTGTTGAGGTCCTTTCGACCCTTAGCACAGATACCTCTTGTATGCTAGCAGAGATAGAAGACCGAAACACAGTCCCTACCTCGTTGTCCTCCTAGCTTTACTTGTTTTCTGCCAACGGTGCTTGGCCTATATCCCTTGGTGTTTGGTGTCAACCTTTCCTAGCTATTGGTTGACATGAAAGAGTATTAACACCTTGATGAATGATAGTTTAATATCTCTATCTCAATGCTTCCCTATGGACAAATATGATACCTTGGAATACTCCCGGGTGAAAGGCTACAGCGGTCCCCGTGTGCTTGTGGAGTAAAATCTGGTAGGCTAAGAAGCGCCAACACTCATACGACTAATAAAGCTCGTAGTAAGATGCGGTTGGCAATGTAATAGGCCATATTCATAGCCACAGCCCAAAAGCGTCGCGGAGTCCTATGGTCAACAAGCATCGTCTGTGCCATCCCAACAAGTGTGCGGTTCTTTCGTTCCACGATACTTTTCTAAGGTGGGGTATAAGGAGAAAAGAATTGGTGATCAAGACCTAGGTCACGACAAAATGTTTCGAAATGAGAGTTACGAAATTCTCCGCCATTGTCGTTGCGGATAGCCCTCATGGCCTTATGACTCTCATTTCTTAACCTCAAGACTAGATCCCGAACAAAACCGAAAGCCTCATCTTTAAATTCCTTGAAGAACACCCACGAAAAGCGAGAAAAGTCGTCTACTACCACAAGCACATATCACTTGCCACTAACCGACTGTACCCGAACAGGACCAACCGTGTCCATATGCAGCAGCTCACCCGGGTAAGAGGTCATCACCTGATTGACAGGTGCATGAGAAGCGGCAATCATCTTGCCATGACGACAGGGGTGGCACACTAAGTCCTTTTCTGCTTTCAAATTGGGCAATCCTCAGATCAGACCCATCGAGCTCAACCTAGCTACCAGATCAAAACTCAAATGGCCAAGCCTCCTATGCCACTTCCAAATATCAGCAGAAGGACTAGCTACCAAACACCGAGGAGGACCAGAAACAGATGCAAGGTCAACCTTAAAAACCTACCCATAGGGCAAAATCTAACAAACAAGATTTTCCTTAGCATCAAGCACACGAGAAGAACCCTCATTAAAGCGAACCTCATACCCTTCCTTGAGAAGTTGCGAGATAGAAACCAAATTGAACCCCAAATTCCTCACCAAAGCAACTTCTCTTAGGGAAAGCTTTTCAGAAAGCAGAACAGAACCAACACACAACACTTTACCTTGACCATTATCCCCGAATGTGATGTATTCTTTGGTGCTCACGGGGTTGAGGCTGGTGAACCATCTGCGGTGCCCTGTCATGTGCCTATAGTAGTTGGAGTCCATGATACATATGTCCTGCATGCCTCGATCTTGCAAAATCAAGGAAAGCGAGAGTGAGCAAATGGTCCAACACTGGGGTTGGTGAAACTGCTGAACCAGCTCCGAGCCATCTGCTCAAAAGTGGGAAAAGCACTATCACAGTAAGCATCACGACTATCTGGGTACCCACGACCTCCGAAGCGTGAGCTCTCAAACCCTCTACCAAAACCTCGGTCACGAGGTCCATAGCTGTGCTGAAAACGATAAGGAGCTCGGCCGACAAAACGTCTCTCACCACCAGGAACTCGGGCTTGAAAGCCGCATTCTCTCTCACCACGAACAAAGTGGTCTCTCATCTCCCCGCGGTGGGAAGGATCCTGCCTACCACCCTGGTAGAACTGATCCTGGTTCCTGCCAAGCTCTCTCCTGCCTCTCAGCTCGCTTCCTCCTGAAGCAAAACTCCTCCAAGTGACCATTCCGCTGGCAAAGTCACAGTGGTAGACAGGCCTCTTGGGAGTGGGGTTAGGCTGGGACTCTCTCCTTGTTCACTGGAGGCTTGAGGATCTCAGTCACTATACTTTCCATCTTAGCCTATGAGGGCTTGGGTGTCCAGAACTGCTTCTTTAGGGCAGCCTTGAGAGGCTCGTGGTAAACCCCATCAACAGTAGGATTAGGCTGAGGAAAGGCAGTCTTAAGCTTAGTTGGGGAACTCTTCTTCTCACTCGAAGTACTGCACTCTGCTAACCCAAGTCCACTCATATCACCCTCAGCCCTCTTGGTGCTCTCTAAAATCATCCTTAGTTGGGGCTCTCTAGCATACATCCAACTGAGCACCTCTCTCAAACGGTTGTTCTCATCAACCAAATTATGTTTCTCCTCTCTCAGATCCTCCAGAACTAAAGTCTGGGCAGCACAAGTGGGGCAGTCTAGAGAGGGAATAGAGGGAGCAAACTTCTCTAACTTCTTAATGGTGGCATTCCTATCCACCAACATCAACCTCAAAGTGACACAGTTCTCACACGTGTTAGGCGGTGCTGAAAGCACCTCAAGATCAGCTCTCACCTGCTCAAGCTCACTCCTCAAGGTAGGACAGACCATGCACGCACTCAAAAGCGTGGTTCTAGCCCTAAACTCTTCCAACTCGTTGAGCTGTCCCTCACACCTCACTTTTAGCTCAGCTATGTCAACAGCTAGGTGGGGGCACATCTCACACTTAGGCTCATCACTCAAAATAGGTTCATCTAATTTAGACTGGAGCTTGCCTAACTCTACCTTCAGCCTATCCATCTCCTCTACCTGATGAGTGTACTTGCTCTTCTACTCACAGAGATCTCTCATCAAAGTCTCACAGGTAGGGCACTCAGACTCACTAGGCTGGGCTTCTGCATCTGCAGCTTCTTGGCTGCCTTCTCCAACAACCTATCTTGGGCTTTCAACTCACGACTATTTGCCTCCAACATCTCAAGAATTTCAGCTTGCTCAAGAGTTACCTCTTCATTGGAGGAGTCATTGTCGTCGCCCTTGTCATCCTTGTCCTCAGGCGCCATGGAGCAAAAGGATCTCCGATGCATCTTGTGCTTGTGCTTGGACTTGGTGGAGACGAAACAGAGTCAAGCTGGACCGCCTCGGTCCCTCCTCTTGTCCCGCTTGGTGACGATCTCCTCATGGCCTGAGCTTGACAAAGACGAGGAGGAGGAGGACGATCCACCGCACAGACCACCAAGCTCGGCGAAGAAGTCCTTGTCCCGCTTCCGGTTGTTCTTCTGGTAGCTCTTGAAAGCCTTCCGAAAATTCTAAATCTTGCCGGAGCGGTGCTTGGTGTGGTCACACTTGCCGGAGTGGTACTTGTTAGAGTCGCGGGAGTGGCTCTTGCCCTTCTTGTAGTAGTCGTTCTGCTTGTTCGGGTATTCGGCGATGAAGTGGCCGACCTTTCCACACTCGAAGCACTTGGGCCTCTCGCCCATCTTCTTGCTCATCCGGTTGTCATAGGCGCGCTGAAAGCGGCTAGACACCAGGCAAAGCTCATCATCCGCAAGTGACGCCAACTGCTCCTCTATAACAAACATAAGAGCAGAAAATGAAAAGTTGTGAAGCTGGGGGTTAGGAACGGCCTCACTGGAGGGAGAAGCCATGGCCAGGCTCTTGGAGCCAGTACAAGTGAGAGAATCTCTCAACTTGTAATCCACCTCTGTGGCCTTGAGCTTGCTGTAAAGAGTCTCCACTCCAATTGTGTCATAGGCCTCAGACTCGATGATCGAGTTAACCTTGATCTCCCATACCTTCCTATCCAACGCATACAGCAACTTGACAGCCTGCTGATGGTCGGTGTATGGGATCCTCTCAGGGCTAGAGTTAACGCGCAACTTGTTGATGATTGATAGAAAACGACCAAACAAGTCATCGATGGACTCACCAGGCCTTTGAACAAAATTTTCATATTCGCGCCTGTAGGTCTCAACAAGACGCCCCTTGATAGTAGCAGTGCCCTCATGGTGTGCACTCAGCAGGGACTAGATCTGACGGGCAGTCTCAAGGTGGCTCACATTCTCAAAATCAACTGGACCAAGTCCTGAGAAAAGAAAGTTAACAGCTTTGCCGTTCGCCTCATGCTGAGCCACAATCGCTGGGGTAGTGTGCTGAACAACTGGAAGCACCACAAAGTTCGCACTCTGAGTAGCATCCCATATGTCCTGGCCCTGGCTAAGCAAGAAAGCTTTCATCCTTCCCTTCCAGTAGGAGTAGCCATCGGAACCAAGGACTGGAATCTTTCCGGAGTGAGTCATAGTCACTACTAGTTTCTCACCGGTAAAGGTATGAAGAAACCTAACCGGCTCTGATACTAATTGTTGGACCGAGACGTGCGACTAGAGGGGGTGTGAATAGGAGCACTTGAAAGCTCAAAAATACAACCCCAAGAAAATGCTCTGCAAAGCTCAAGAGCTAGGCACCGTCCACTAAACTAATACGTGCCTAGCAGGGCAAAGGTGCCGTCCAGTGAAAGGATACACACTAATGCGAGAAAACTCAAGATCCAGCCAAGAATGGCATCGAGGCAACGAAACAATGCAAATCCCGCCACACGACACTCACCGCACCAAGGTGCGTCTCACTGACTGACAATAAGCAAAGAGAATGGTCTCACAGTGGGGAATGCACAAAACCAGAGTAGAAACACAGCGGAAAAATCAAACTGGGAAGAACACAGCAGCTCCCTGGTAGGACCGGACTGTCCGGTGGCCAACACCGGACTGTCCGGTGGGACCGGAGTGTCCGGTGCCTGCTGCCGGACTGTCCGGTGGCATGGCCCGGAAGCGCCTCACGCCGGACTGTCTGGTGGGTGCTGCCGGACTATCCGGTAGAACCGGATTGTCCGGTGGCCTCTGTTGGATTGTCCGGTAGAGTCGCAGAAAGGGCGTTTTCAAACCCAAACTTGATCAAACCTTGTCCAAACTTCACGAAATTTTGCACAGGCTATCTGGACCCTATTCCAAAGCTTTTCCCAAAAGATCAACTCAAAGTGACTACGGAATTAGTGGGAATTTCAAATCTCGTGAAATGGCAATCCTTGGACAAGAAAGGGGAAAACACAAAAGAGGCTCGCTCGTGGCAATCCAGCAGGATTGAGACGAACTAAGTCATGATCTCCACGTCCTAGGAAGTCCAGAACATCAGCATGGAGAGGGATTCAAGCTTGGCCAACAAAAACACCCAAAAGCCAAGGATTGAACCCAAAAACTAAAGAGAGAGGGGGAGGAGAAGAACACAAGGTTTCTGCACGAAGTGCCCAAGAAGGGTCTAAAGATTCAGCATACAAGCAGAAATTCGTCCCAAGCAACCACCCTCACTTTCCCCCAAGATTAGGAGGCTAAATCCTACTCTAACCTCCCTAACAATGGAGTTGAAAGCTTAAGGACGAAAATCACCAAGTAAAGACTAATCCTAGCAGCCAAGAGCCCTACTAATGACCTGCCTTGGACCTATTTATACCCGAGTGCTATTTAGTCAGTTTTGCACTTAGGTCCCTACAGCTCGAGAAACCCTAAGGACTCAAACGAAAGATTACAGGATATTTTGAGATGGACGACCACGATGAAGTCTTGATCTTTGTAAGTTCCACGCAATCCTCGGATGTTCTCCACGTGGCCAGTAGTCCAATCTGTGATCCGCCCCTAGTTTTGAAGTCAGAAATCGGGAAACTTTAGGATGTCTCCGCCTGGGCCAGATTTGGCCCATCTTCTCTATCTTAGCGAGTCGTGGCCCAACTCACCAAGGCTTGGGTAGCTTGGGTGATGGTTTTGAGCCGAAGCCGCCAAAGCCTCCCTCTCACGCCTTCGCGCCATGCATTCGTGTTGGAGCACCGCGGTGGCACCCGGCATCCCCTGTCCATCGGGGCAGCCTCGCAGTCCTTCGGAGGACTTAATCCTACCATCGCCGTGCCACTCCTCTGTATACCGAACTCCCATGGCCGATAGACGCCGAGCATGCCTCTAGTCCTTCGGAGGACTTTCCTCTACCTCCAGTCCATCGGAGGTCTTATGCCCAAGTCCTTCTGGGTCTTGCTACTGTTGACAATCACTCATCACTCCAGAGGCAATGGAGCCAGTCTATTGGCTCTCAATATTCACGCCTGTAAGTCTCAACGAGACGCCCCTTGATAGTAGCAGTGCCCTCATGATGTGCACTCAGCAGGGACCAAGTTTGATGGGCAGTCTCGAGGTGGCTCACTCTCTCATAATCAACCATACCAAGTCCTCGAAAGAGAAAGTGAACAGGTTTGGCATTCGCCTCATGCTAACCCACAATCGCTGGGGTAGTGTGCTGAGCAACTGGAAGCACCACAAAGTTCGCACTCTGAGTAGCATCCCATATATCCTGGCCCTGGCTAAGCAAGAATGCTTTCATCCTATCCTTCCAATAGGAGTAGCCATCGGAGCCAAGGACCGGAACCTTCCCAGAGCGAGTCATGGTCGCTACTGGTTTCTCACTGGTAAAGGTATGAAAAAACCTAACCGGCTCTAATACCAATTGTAGGACCGAGACGTGCGACTAGAGGGGGGTGAATAGGAGCAGTTAAATCTCAAAACTCACAACCCCCAAAATCGGTGCTTGAGAAAAGACTGGACACCGTCCACTGAACAGATACGTGTCTAGTAGCGCAAGGTGCCGTCCACTGAGAGGATACGCACCAAGCAAGTGGAAGCACTCAACTCAACGATCCCAAAGACCGCAAGCCAAGCGGAGCAACAACTCACGCCGAAGTGTCTCGCCAGCCACTCAACGCACCTAGATGCATCTCACTGATACACAGCAAGCAAAAGAGTATAGGCACACAACGAGAACCACCAAAGCGAGGTTGAGGCAAAAACATAGAAGCAAATGAACACAAACCAACCAAAATGAACACGCCTAGTGATCACCAAGATCTCTTAGCAAATGTGGTGCTAAAGACCTTAGGAATGACTCTAGGTAGCCCAAAAACTGCCCGGAACAAGCCACAAACCCTAGAAACAACTCAAACCAAATCTTGGGCCAAAAACCCTATCCACACCGGACTATCCGATGGAGGACTTTTTCAGGCAGACCAGGATGCAAAGAAAAATGCCAAAACCCAGCCAAACGGACTCCAAAATTTATGAAATTGTAACCACAGGCTGAGGAAAACATGGGGAACAACATACTAAAAATTCAGATCATTTGGACACTGTTAGGCCCTCCGGACAGTCTGGTGAAGTTGCACCAGACTGTCCGGTGTGCGCAGAAAACATCCTCAGACTTTGAGTTTGCAAACCTTAAACTTGACCAAATCTTCTCGGATCTTCATGAAATTTTGCACAGCCTATCCTAGCACTATTCCAAAGCTATTTCCAAAATATCTACTCAAAAAGATCAACGGATTAGCGGGAATTTCAGATCTCGTGAAGAGGGGAAAATTTGGGCAAGAAAGGGGAAAAGTCAAGATTGACTTGCTCATGGAAATCCAGTAGGATAGAGATGTTCTAAGACATATTCTCCACGTCCTAGCAAGTTCAAAAGAGCCAAAAGAATAGGATTAACTCATGGGCAAAGCAAATCACCAAAAGCCTTTGAGTTTCATCCAAAAACCAACTAGAGAGGGAGGAAGGAGATGGCTACACACATCAGCACGAATTGAGGATGAATCTTGCCTTGATTAGATGTGGAAAATAGTTCTTACAAGGCTCAACTCAGCCTACCACCCTTCATCCTCCCACTAATGCAAAGGACTAGCCTAGGGTACTCTCAAATCCTAAGCTAAGCACCCGATTTGCTCTCTAAGCACTTGGCTGGTTGGAGACTAAGCCTAGGGTTTCTAGAGGTGGAAGTGTCACCTAAATGAACAGCCACTTAGGTATTTATAGCCCTAGCCTAATCGACACATTTTACACTAAGACCCCTATATTCAAAAACGCCCGTGGGGGCCAAAATGGAAAGGACTCAACTTTCTTAGGGACGGACGACCGCGATGGAGTCTTGGTCTTCTTCGCCTGCAAGCTAACTCCCGGATGATGTCCACGTGGCCAGTAGTCCAAATCCACCAATCGACCCCCGGTTTTGAAGTCAGAAACCAGGACACTTTAGGGTTTCCTTCCTGGGCCTGGAACGGCCCACTCCACTCTATCTCGGTGAGAATGAGCCCATTTGCTGAGTCTGGTAACTTCGTGGTAGGGTGGCAGATTTGAGCGAATCCGTCAATGCCCTCACCCGTCTTCGCGCCATGTACTCAGGCTGTAGCACCACGGTGGCACCCAGCATCCCCAATCCATCGGGGTCGCCTCGCAGTCCTTCAAAGGTCTTACTCGTGCCGTCGCCGTGCCGCTCCTCCGTGTATCGAACTCCTATGGCCGACCAATGTCGAGGATGCCTCTAGTCCTTTGGAGGGCTTCCATCTACCTCTAGTCATTCAGAGGGCCTCCGGTCGATCGGAGGTCTTGTACCCAAGTCCTTCTGGGTCTTTGGCTTCTGTTGACAATCACTCATCACTCCAGAGGCAATGGAGCCAGTCCATTGGCTCTCTGGCGGCTCCACCCAAGGCTCGGCAGCCTATTTCTCCCTTGAATCCATTGCCTCTCTACATCCAACGATCCATATTGACTCCCTAAGGCTTTTAGAGATCGGTTGGATGTTAAAATATGTGGTTTCTTCAGGATCATTGAATCTTCACTTGTGTTTCTTCCTTAGCTATAGGATTGAAGTGACCTAGATCATTGACTTCACCAATCAAAGTGCTGGATCAATGAAGTGGCGGGTCTTCAAGTGCTTTTCATGTTGCTTTCACGGTTTACACCTTGGAGTTGTGTTGACACGTCTTTTACGTGCATGAAGGTCGAATATGGAGTCATTTGGCCACAATGACTGGCCGGGCAGCCAAGGGGGAGGCCGAGCGGCTTGGCTCTCTTTCTGAGTAGCCAAGGTTCTTCCTAACTTAGCCATATTTTGCCTATTTTCTACTGATCTTGCACCTACACTCAAGTATTCAACACAACTTGTGGAAATATGTCAGTAGCAAGGGTTTGTCTACACTTTGATGTGTTTTCCATCATCTTCATTAATAATTGGTGGTTGAAAATAGTACAATAATGACCGTCAACACCCCCTCCCTAAGCTTAGACCTTTGCTTGTCCCCGAGTAAAGCCAAGATGGGTTATGAATTAGGAGTTGCCGCAATATCGATGCTCAAGAGAAGGACCTATACATAACCGACACCTATGCTTTCATCTCGAACCATAGTGTATGTAAAGATCACCTTTTCTCATACCTTGTGGTGCATCATTTTGACTTACCATATCTTGGGTGGCTGAGAGAAAGAATGAATTCATTGCAGGCTCCAGCTCAAGACATTTCCTTTTTGGATTCCTATCTCAGGTGTTTTGAAGTTTTTCAAAATAAAAACAAGTTTTCCCAGAGGTACTCTCAATCGCTCGAAAGTGTGTCCTCACCAAAAAGGGCCAAGAGCACGGCCAAGATTTTTCCAATACTAAAGCTTTTGTGGAGCTCAGGGTGATGTTAAAAACTTAGCTTACTTTGTTTGTTTATTTTGCTAAGCCAAAGGTTGGACCAAAGAAATGTACTACATCAGCAAATCTTGTTCATCATTGGAGCATTATTTGGTGGTTGGATGGGTGGATCTCCTTGTTTCCTTTCCTTATCCGTCTTTTGTTGTGATGGGTAGGAATATGGAGCCCTTTTCAAATTTTCTCTCTTTTTGCCATGCTTTGACTAGCATACTTTTCTTTTTCATGCTTTTGCCATGCTTTGACTAGCATGCTTTTATTTTTTTTGATGGCTCCATATTCTCCCTCATTTTGATTTGGAAGGAGTAAGGTTGAAGGTATTTGTGGAGATGTATGGATGCATACCCAGAGTAGGTAAATGCCTGTGTGATGGTGGATTTTTGCTCCAATGATTCATAAGATAGTGATGTTTCCATTCAATGAGACTCAACATTTGACAAAGCTCAAAACAACACAAAGTAGCTTATAAGCAAGGCTCAGATTTTTAGTGTATTTTGGCTCTGGTAGGTGTTCAAAACAAAGGGGGGAACTTTATTTTCTTTTTTTCAAAAGAATATCCTGAGATGTTTAGCTTACTAGGAAAAGTAGAGCTGTCCTAGTACTTAGACATATTATTTCTCACAACAACTTAGATAGAGTTTATGCAAATGGCATCCACAAAGTAAAAGGTTAGGTTCATAAGTTTATACACACATGCTCAAAATTAAGTTAAGTATGGTTTGTGCATAGACAACTAATCAAGAGCATGATAGAGCAACTATTCTTCATTTCCATGCGAAGGCAATATATCAAAGGTGGGAGCTATTTTATTGACATTTTTCTCTTTATATATATAACAAAATAAGAAAGATAACTTAATATTATTATTGGTTACTTATCTTGCTGGTGAGACTGCTGTTGTTGTAGGACAGCTGCTGGTACTACTGATACTTCTAGGGTTGTTGGGACCAGTAGGACTACTGCAAGGGGAAGCGAGGTCAAGGATCGGCGGGTCTTAGTCTGAGGTGGGGGCTGAGGGAGTGTCGAGGAAGTGTGCTCACGTCACATTGGTTTACCATCGCCCAAGCTTCAACGAAGCTAGGGGTTCTGATAGTAGTAGTGATTGTAGAACTCGTGAGCATCAGTAATGCTGGCTTCCATTTGTTCTGTGATTTCCCAGAGAAAAGTTATGCTGGAACTTAGCTGGTGTCCATCTTAGAGGTCCATCAATCGATAGTATTGACCTGCTTGTACAGCCGAGGGTCATACTGACAATGAAAGTTCGTTCCCTCCATGGCAGAATTGAGTCCCCCCATGTTCTCGGTGTTGAACCGAGCTCATGCAGAAGGTCCTACACTCCTGTCAAATCCACGAGACACACCTGCCACATAGTACTCATGAGCATATTGCGGTTGGTGGTATGAATCTCCACCACCTATGCTGCTGTTGTACCATGGCTCTGGGTTGCCGTAACGTCAAAAATTGGATAGTTTTAGGTTTGTGCCTGACGGAGTCTCTGTGTGTGGCGCCCAGGATGGATCCGCTACTGCTTCCTCCTCAGCTTCTCGATGCTGCTGCTTGGCTCATCGTCGTTGGGCTCTTGTCATGACATCTGCAAAGCCTTGGTGTGGTTCCTCTATGTCGAGCTGCATGGTTAGGCTTGTTACTTGGTACAGATCGAACTATGTCGCTGGAAGCGCCAGTTCGAAGTTGTAACCAAAGTAGGTCAGGATCAATCTATCCCCTTCTTTCCACATAAAATGCCCTTTTATAAAGTATTGGTCACCCACTATGTGTTACAGGTCGTCGGGAATGTAAGCAAGCTGGGCATTTTCCAAAGCACTGAGTTTGGATGCAATCCTGGGACCAAGGATGTGATGGTGATAGGGGTGTTGTTATTCCATAGTTCCATCCATTGATGGACTATGTCTATGACCAGGGCATAGGGCTTCTTCTTGCACATCGCATAGAGGCATTTCATATACTCGTTAGTGGTGCAACGTGCCTCACTATGCGGAAACCTGATGAGGGAGACCCAATGAGATAGGAGTCTTAGAGTAGGATTGTGGATTTTTGTAATACTATGTTTTCACAAGACATTCTCACCACATATTTCTCTCCAAAAAGTTCCTTTCTCATACCCCAAAGGCATGTCTACTATGGAGTAGCCTAGCCTAGAATGTCGCTAAGCCTTCTCGGGGAGATAGAAAACACAGAATTGAAGAGGCAGAAATGGATGGTCGTACCTATGGTGAGTCGCTCCATACGGAGAGTCTAGGAACCCCTTGGTTAGAAGGGTAGAGCCTTCCTCCTCGATGTTTAAGAAGCCACTCCACCCCATGTAGTCTAACACTTTCTCGAACTGGTCTAGCATGCCCATATTGACAGGGAAGAAGGTGTAGGACGAAGACGAGCGACTAGAGGGGGGTGAATCAGAGCACTTGAAAACTCAAAATCACAACCTCCAAACTTGGTGCAATGCAAAATTCACAAGAACCCAACTAGACACCATCCACTGAATAGATAGGTGTCTAGCAAGCACAAGGTGCCGTCCACTGAAAGGATACGCACTAGGCGAGAAAAAGCAAGGAACTCAACGACCACAAAGATCGCAAGTCACCGCAAGCACCGAAACTTGCAAGTTCACCACGCGACACTCACCGCACCAAAATGCGACTTACTTGAACCTAGCAAGCAAAGAGTACGGTCAGACAGTAGGAAAAACAAATCCGATGCAAAAACATAGCGGAAGAACAGAACAGTGGAAATGGGGCAGCAGCACTGGCCTCACCAGACTGTCCGGTGCCAGGGGCCGGACTGTCCGGTGCCAGCTGTCGGACTGTCCAATGGAAAACCCTAGGTAGACACGATGTCGGACTGTCCGGTGGAACTAGATAGTATTGGTGGCTGTATCGGACAGTCCGGTATAGTTGTAGAAATTGAGTTTTCAAACACTAAATCTTACCAAATCTTATCCAAACTTCACGAGATTTCGCACAGGCTATTTGGACCCTATTCCAAAGCTACTCTGAAAAGATCAACTCAAAATGACCATGGGATTAGCAAGAATTTCAAATCTCGCAAAAAGGCAATCTTTGGGCAAGAAAGGGTAAAACGCAAGAACAAATTGCCCGTGGCAATCCTCCGGGATTGAGATGAACTTAGCCAAAATCTCCACATCCTAGCAAGTCCAAAAGAACCAAAAGAATAGGATTAACTCACGGGCATTGCAAATCACGAAAAGCCTTTGAGTTTCATCCAAAATCCAAACTAGAAAGGGGGGAAGGAGATGGCGGCACACATGAACATGTATTGGGGACGAATCTTCCTTGTATTAAAGAGGGAAATCAGTTCTTACAAGGTTCCTCAGAACCTACCACCCTTTATCTTCCCACTAATGCAAAGTACTAGCTTTCCTTGTATTAGAGAGGGAAATCAGTTCTTACAAGGTTCCTCACAACCTACCACCCTTTATCTTCCCACTAATGCAAAGTACTAGCTCTAGGGGACTCCAAATCCTAGATTAGCACCCAGTTTTCACTCTAAGCACTTGGCTGGTTGGAAAGCTAAGACTAGGGTTTCTAGAGGTGCAAAAGTCACCTAAATGACCAGCCATTTAGGTATATATAGCCCAGGCCTAACTGACTCAGTTTACACTAAGACCCCTATATTACAGAAACACCCATAGGGCTAAACTAGAAAAGACACAACTTTCTTAGGGACGGATGAGTGCGATGGAGTCTTGATGTTTTTCGGTTGCACGCTATCTTCCGGATGACGTCCACGTTGCCAGTAGTCCAAATCCGCCGATCGACCCTCGGGTTTGATGTCTGAAACTGGGAAACTTTAGGGTTTCCTTCCTGGGCCTGGAATAGCCCACCGCACTCTATCTCAGTGAGAATTGAGCCCATTCGCTGAGTCTTGGTAACTTAGTAGTAGGGTGGTGGATTTAAGCGAATCCGTCATCACCCTCTCATGTCTTTGCACCATGCACTCGGGTTGGAGTGCCGCGGTGGCAACCGGCATCCCCTGTCCATCAGGGTCACCTCGTAGTCCTTCGGAGGTCTTACACTTGCCGTTGTCGTGCCGCTCCTCCGTGTACCGAACTCCCATTACAGACCGACGCTGAGCATGCCTCCTGTCCTTTGAAGGACTTTTTTGTCCATCTACCTCCAGTCCATTGGAGGGCCTCTAGTCCATCGGAGGACTTGTGCCCAAGTCCATCTAGGTCTTGACTTCTGTTGACAATCACTCATCATACAAGAGGCAATGCATTGTCAACACCTTGAACCTGTAACCTAAAATAGAACAAAGACCAGAAGAAAAGTGTCAAACCAAAAAGAAAGAACAAAAAGAAATTGGTTGCTCAAGATGCCCAAAAGTCAAGCACAAGCAGAGAAGGGCAAATTGAGACAACAAAAACAAAGCCAAAGATCGACCCCTAAAGACAACGGAAACCACGCAGTCGATCAAACTAAAGCATGACCCTTCAAGAAAGAGGCAAACCGAATCAACACAGTCATGCTTAGGCAAAGCATCGGCTCGTCCAGAAAGAGGCAAAAGGCTCAACGCACCGATGCAAGAGCAAGCAAAGCTCAAACTCCCCCTAAAATGCATCCTCACAAATGCAGGATGAATGCACAGCTTGCCCTCAACTAGTTCTCTCTAGAATTCTCCCCCTTGGTCCATGAATTTCCCCTGGGAGCAACAGTCTCTCCCCCTTGTTGACAATGGACACATCAAGGGTTCATAGAACTCAACTCCCCCTGAACTAGACAACTCCCCTTCAAAATATGCCATGAAATGTAGGAAGTGTACCATGAAGACCTCAGCAGGGGTGAAAAGCTAGTAAATATGAGTTCTAGCATACAGGTAAAGTGAGAGCAAGGAAGCATGCAAACAAGCTCAATTGAATCTACCTTATACAGAATAGGAGCATGTTTTTCAGGGTTGTTTAAAAGAAAGCATCACCAACTTGAATAGCATCTAGCAAAGTAGGCACGAACAGCAAGATGCTAGCAATACATACAAGGTGTGCTACTCTCAACCAAAACATATACAACAGGCCATAAGCAATTTAGAGACTTGCAAATTTCAGATTTAGCAATATGTAACTTAATGCAAGTTAGATTATGTGCCAAGAGTTATTCACTTGTCTTAGCCACTTCATAGCAACCAATGCCAAGCCTAGGTTCAGAGAACCGTCAGAAGCTTAAGACAAGGTTTTGGTCATACACAGCCTAGTCCAAGTTCGTGCCAAAGTGCAAAGGCAAGCTATCACAAACTAGATCAGAGTGATAAGTGAACCCACCTGGATCTCTGTTGACGCGACATTTGAATGAATATTTTGCATCATTTTATGTAGTTTTTCACTGATTTCATGCATCAACTATATCTTTTACTAACAATTATCACCGATTATTGTGGATTTTGCAATATTGTCTTGGAAATATGCTATATGTGATTTTTACAGGTTTTTGACCAATTTTTCGCGAAATTCACTACAATCTACTTCGAGTAAGAAAAGACCTCTGAGATGTTATTTCATGAAGACGATGATAAAGGAAGGCTTGGTTGACTTATGTCCCTCCTCTGAGTCAATCAAGGCTTTCTAACCAGAAGCTTCTAGAAGACATCAAGTGCTACAAGTTCATAGAAGAATATATGGTAAAAGTATTTCAATTAAGTCCAAAACTAGAAGGATTCGACAAATCTAGGAGAATATAGAAGATTCCAGAACCCCAAGAGCCGAGATCCTCCGCAATTATATTTCTTAAGCACCAAGCAATGTCCCTGCAAAAGATGAAAACATCTGGGCGAGGGAGAAGTCCTGGTCGGCCGACCAGAGCCCTCCAAGTCGGCCGACCAGGGGACTCCTTAAGTCGGTTTGAGTTTCCTTTTCTACCACATCATCTCCGGACTATATAAAGCTAGCCTAGGCCCCAAGGTCGGGTATCCAATTCATTATCAAGGCGACAAGATGTAGAGAAGAGGGACATCAACTAGAGGAGAGCTGAGGGTCGAGTTTCTAGAATAGGATTAGAGTTCTTCTAGTTCCTAGAGATGATTAGAGCCCTTGCACGGTGCTCTAATTACCTAGCTCTAGAGGTCTAATTGTATCATCAAGGGAAGGTATGGTCATGGTTGAAAGTATGATACAATTTATTAATGAAGCATTGATCTTGTCTAATTATCATCTCCTTGTTCTAATTATGCTTGTTCTTGCTCTAATTAACTTTAGGTCTAGATGCATGTTAATTAGAGCATGTTATTTAGGGTTATATTCTTCTACCGTTTGTTGGCGGTTCTTAGCCTAACAGATTTTACTCTGCAAGCGAACGGAGAACCAGCGAACGTATCCTCACCACCAAAGTTACACAAAGCTCATTTATCGGATGCACCCCTTTTATTTTTGCATCGACGATAAAAAGAGGCCAACCCAACCTAAACACCATGCTTAATTTGAAAGTTGGTCTCTGGGCACACAAATGGCTCAAGCTATGTTCTCACTGTAAACTAAGGCAGGATGAAAAATACATTTCATCACAAGATTTACGCAATGGATAGAGCAAAATTGGAGCATGGTTTTTTTCTTTTTTTGTTTTTGTAAAGAAGGAATAAGAAAAGATAAAATTAGATGAAAGATAAAACACTATTCTGACTCACACTTCCCCGGCAATGGCACCAGAAAGCTTGTTGGCGGTTCTTAGCCTAACAGATTTTACTCCGCAAGCGAACGTAGACCGATGTAGCTTTCACCCAGGAGTATTCCAAGGTATCGTATTTATCTACAGGGAAGCATTGAGAAAGAACAATGATTCATCGAGCATCTAGCTTTATCTATCTAATTCATTCCAAATGATAGGTGGAGATATATGGAAGATAAACAAAAGACAAATACCAAACACCATGAGATACAAGCCAAACACCGTTGGCATGAAAACAGGTTTAGCTAGGAGGACAATGAGTCAAGACTAAGGTTTCGGTCTTCATTCTTTACTAGCATACAAAAGCTATCCGTGCTAAGGTCGAAAGGATTTCAACAGAGGCGATACTTGCGTCGAGCGAAATTCCAGAGTCTCGAGGGTACCAGGGGTCAGATAGTAGGTCCCGAAAGAGAGTCTGGATAACACCTACGGGCCTACCGAACGAACGGGCCTGGACTACACAGGCACACCACACGGTGTCACCGAGTGGGGCTACCAAGCAAATCTACGTGGGTAGGATGGCAAGCTACAAATGTGTTCAAGCGAAGCTTGAACAACAATAGTTCATCCTTGGCCAAAGGAGAGGAACTAACCAGAGCCTACTGTCTAAGTCTATGGGTGAATTGTAGCACCGGCAAGCACAACTAAGAATCCATCAATTCTAACTTAGCACAACTCAGGCCATGATGTCATACTCCTAAACTACTGACCACATCATGTTACTAAATAAAGAAGAAGTGCAATAACTATAAAAGTAAAGCACTAATCATTATCGGGAAAGTAATGCAATAAATATATCAAGAATGTAAATACATTACCGGGGATTCCTGACCGACTCCGACACACGAAGCTTGCCCTAACTCCAACCTAAACATTGTTTTCAGAGTGGAGGCACCACCCGAGGGGCGCCTCCTAAAGGGAGAAAGAGAATCATATAGTGAATGGTACAAGGAATGAGAGGGGGTGTGGCCTTCTATTTATAGGTGGTGGAAGGGATATTCCTAGTGCCTACATGCAAGATTCCTCCTCCAACTGCTCCTTCGGCGCCATCTGTCCCCACAACCGACCTAGATAGGTCGGTAACACTGTTCCCCACGTGCTGCAGTTGAAAACCGGTCAAAAACCGGACCCTAGGTTGGTGAACCTGCCGTTGGAGTTGAGAACCAACCGTGAGCATTGTTTTTTGGGTCAAAACTGGAGCTTTGGGTAGTTAGACCAGTCGGCAGATCTCCTGGGCGCGCCACGTGGCCTGGCGAGCCTGCCGAATAGGCCGAGGGAGCCGCTCCCGCGCGCAAGCGCGCGCTTGCCAACCTCCCGTTGCCACGTGTCGTGCACCGATTGGCTGCACCGGGTGATAACGGATCATGAACCGTGTCGCTATCCCCCGGCCAATGTCTTCGCTCCGCGTGTCCTCCTGCGGTTGGCCGGGCCGAGCTGTCGGCTCCCGACGCGCGGGCGAGCTCGCTGGCCTTGCTAGCCGCCACGTGTCGGCAGGCGATTGGCGTGGCCGACGAGATGCGGATGGCCATCCATGGCAACCCCTTTCAGTCAGTGGCTGGCTGCCCCGTGTCAGCGGCTGGTGGCTTCCCGCCCTGCGTCGTACGGTGGACTGTGGTGCTGACGTCGGCACCGCCATTTAATTTTCTGTTTTTGATATCTTTTCCACCGGAGCTCCAAATGAGACAAATAATATGTCCGTTGGAATCATCTCGACGAGCTCTACGCTACAGTGTAGGTCTTGAGGGCATTTGAGATACTTTGTAGTTGTGGAATTTGCAAATCTTATCTCAAGCCCTTTTGTGCATGATTTCTCTCTTGCTCCAAAATGATGTGCTTTTGCAAGGAATGTGAGCTTCTCCCCGTGATACATCGAAAACCACCAAAACTCATGGAATTCATCAGTGTTAGGTAAATAATGCATGGAACTTTATCTATACCCCATTTATTCACCGAAGGATTGACGGTTGAAATACGGAAGTAACGGCCGTCAACAGCATTCTTGATCGTTGATCTAGCTTGCTAATGATATAGTTGTATATCTAGTTCTTGTAATCATGGTGATTAGAGGTTCTAGTTGTGCTAATTATGTCATTAGACAATGTGAAGTAATTAGAAGTGCATCCTCTAATTATGTATGCATGTTGAGAGTTTCTCGTCGATTACCTGGTTCTAGTGACAGTAGGGCTGGAGAAAGGTTAAACTCGATCTAGGGGGTTAGGTTGATTGATCTTGAGTTAATCATGCTATGAAGTTTATGCTTGATCATGCTTGTCTACCTTGAGCTACTAGTTATCTCGTTGCTCTTATCTATTTGTGGCGCCCATATCATGCATGTCTTGGATCCAATTAGAGCTTGATTAGACTCTAGTTAATACCCCTTAATTGGTGTTCTAGTTCTGCTCTAATTGCTTATCATATAATATATAGTATAGTTTAGATATAGTTTAGGCTAGTTTAGAGGTAGATCAAGGCCTTGCTTCTTACCTTTAATTTACTATAAACTCTTGTTAATTAGTTCTGAATTAGTTAATTTTCTGGATTGACAAAACCCATAATACTCATCTTGGGGAAAAGCTACACACGATACCGTCGCTTGTAGTATAAGGTTTGCCATGCTTAAGTGCCGTCAACAAGCTTTTCTAGCGTCGTTGCCGGGGAACTAATTAATCGAGTCTTAATTAACTTGAGTTTATGTATGTATTTAATTTTGTCTTTTCATAATTTAGCCTTTTATCTTTTATTGTGTGCCCTTGATTTTATTTTAGTTTATTTTATTTTATTTACTTTTTTGCATTTAATTTTATAATTAGATAGTTTTTTATAAGTTTAGCTCTTTTTAGTTTAATCTTTTATAAACTCTGTTAGAATATAGTTTCTCCTACATATATATTTTTTTGACTAACATTACAGGAAAAAATAGACCTCAATCCAATAAAGAAATATATATCTTTTCCAACCTAGCTCTTTAATAGTAGGTGCTAACGCTGTTTATGGCCTATGATCTGTTATTGAGTTTTTCTACAGCTATTACGAAGGCGTAACTATGGTGTTAAAGGTATGTCTGCGATGTTAATTAATTTTTAAGACTAATGTTTTTTGGAGCTTGTTTGAAGCTCCAAGCTACAGATAATGGAGGCAAAGACGATTAGCCAAGAAGGTTTCAAAAGCTAAGGATTGCTTGGGTACAACGAAGATAAAGATACGGAATGTTTATCTCAAAACCAATCCAAGCTCCAACCAAATCTCGAGATGCCCTCGGAATTCAGGACAGCAACACCTTGTGGGGCAGATTTGAAGACTTTAGTGACATCAAATGAAGAAAGTCTGAATACCAAAGTTGTAGATCTTTCGAGCTCTACAAGATAGAGTCCGAATTTGCATTATTTGGACTTCATATGAGAAAGTTATGGTCGAAATACTAAAGGTGCAGAACAAGGGAAGCTGAATTTCGAGAAAGACAAGAAGCATTCCTCTCCAACACTTGATGGTGCATGCAATCACGGTATTCTAAGGAAGAAGATGAAGCCACCATGGAGTCAATGATGAGATTTGAACTTCACTTCTTGGAGGTGAAGATAATTCTCATTTTAATCATAAGTATAATTAAAGTTTGCCTATATTTGATTAGAGCAATGTTTCATAATGATTATTAAAATGTTATTTGGTTGATTGTGATCGTATCCCTCCTATTGTTTTGTTTTTCGTTTTTTATGAAACCTTTGTTCCCTTAATCCATACCTAGAGAATGGTTTAATATTTAGACTAGCTTCTTGATCCATAGCTTTGCCATGCTTCATTCCAACATGTTCTCTGGCCAGAGTTTAAGCGTTTTCAAACTCTTTTAGTAGATTTGTTTACCTTGATTGATTGATTGATTGAACCTACCCATGCATAGAGATGGTTAGGGTTTGCTAGTTCGTCGATTCTCAGGTTTAAGGTTTAGGGTTGGATATAAATTAAAAATTTGAGAGCCAAGGTTTGTGCAAAAGTAGAGGGGACCAACCACTAGAGCCCCCTAGTGGTTCGGTCCAGGTTTAATTTTATATGCAAATTACTTTTGAAATTTTAAACATGAACATGTGCATGTTTCTCATGACTTATTATATGTGCACAATATAATCTTTGAAAATTTAAAATTTCAAAACATTTGGTCTCTGTACAAAAAGAACCCTTGTTAGAATTTTATCTAAGCCTAATTTTATTTTATTTTTTGTTTCAAAATCATCTCTCTAATTTGGCCAAAATCATTAGGAACCCATCGTCTTGTTTATCCCATGTTTGATTTTAGGAATCATGATAATCTATGAATTATATATGCTTTAGTGTTTTGCTAAGTGGTTTCAATTACAGTTGTCTTTATTCATGAATGAAATGTTTGTTTAAACCACAATCAACCATGTGGCTCGACTTTTATCTCTAATCAATACCATGATATTATTATATTATATATTGTGTACACTATGAGCTAACCATGCAGAAAAATTCACAGTTCATTTGAAATAATGAGATCAATGTGGTGAAAGTGTACAAGACAAATTCGTGATGATTGATACAAAGATTTGACAAGGATTTGATGACATCGTCAGAATTTGCAAATGTTTGGTTGAGTTTCAAATTGAAGAGTGGACTGAATGGAGGAGCAATTGAAGATAAGAATCAAGCCTATGAAGCTTCAAGATCAACAACGGTGGACTTTAGACAATTTCCACAAAGACCCGAGGCAAAAAAAACTAAAGATTGTCAACATCTAAAGGGCTGAAAATAGGAAGATGAAGATTTCACCAATATTAAGCTCGACCTTAGAAGGCAAAGACAGAATATTTTCTTATATTTAGAAAGACCATGAAGTCCTCTTTCCAACGCAACAAGAATCACTCAATTTCGAGATTTCTACAAGTGGCAATGTGCAAATCATTGAAAGCTGCGCGAGCTGAATTGAAGTCTGGACAGAACGCAGTGCTTGAGTAAAACGGGCATAACTCCTTCATACGGAATCAGATTTTGACGTATAAGCACTCGTTGGAAAGATAATTTCAGAATCTATCCAATGGATCTATTTTTTAAGGTAAGTTCTGTTAGAGACCAATGAGATATACCATGAAGAACAAGGTGGAAGCAATAATGGTGATATCTACTTGAGAAAGATGATCGCAACAAAGATGAAGAAAGCTTGGGCAGTGCTTCCATATGATTCTGATGATCAAGTTCAGTTGCAAGGAGCTTCAAAGACATTGGTACATGAACGTACAACCGGAGGATTGTGCACACAAGTGATGCTATGATCAAGACACGATGAAGCTGCACAATCAAGTTATCAAGCTGCATAGACACTTTGGATTCTTACTTCAACAACCAAAGCTTCACTTCAATAGAGGTAAGTGAGAAGTTTAGCTCTATGGCTTTAAATAAAGCGCTTTTCGGCAGGCAACCCGTTCAATCATTTCTTTTTAGTGTTAAGAGTCTTAGAATCTTTTAATAGAGAAATGGGAAGCATGACACCACCCTTTGAATCTTTAGCTTGTGGCTAGTTAACTTAGTCTAACATTTGTTTTAGATAGTTACCATCATATCACTTCATAATTGTGTTTTCCATTTTGCATTTTGTATATATCACTCTGTTGCATATAGATTAGAGTTGGATGTTTGCTTTATAATTGGCTTGGTTGTTTAATTAACTTCATGATATGTGCTTTTATGTTTTTGTTAAATGGTTGATCAGCGTTTTTTCTTTACAATTTTGTGTAAGCATGGTGCTTAGATTAAATTGTTGATCATCATGATGAAGTTAATTAACCTTGCTAGTTATCCGTAATTTCATGTGATTAGTTTATAAGCTTTGCAATGTGCTTTGGTTTTCTTGTGCTGTTATAAGTTAATAACCTTGAGAAAACGTGGTGTTTTAATCTTGGTTAATTAAAATTTTTATGGCTATGGAGAGACTTAGCAATCATGTTGTAAATATGGTGTTTAGAACTTGATTTAATCATTGTCTTTATTTATATGCTTATCTCTTGCAAAATTACACACTTACTCCCATTAGGTTTTTGTTTTTTTCTTTTATAAACTGGGTAACGAGTTAAAAGTCATTGGAAATATTATTAGATTATGGTAAATTATTTCTACTCTCGATCGTTACCTCGAGAGTAGAATGTGCACTTGAATTATTTTGCAGAAAATTATATGATGACAAGAAAATTGAAGGAATCTACGGTAACATATTTCTAGAACCTTCTCTTTTCATTTTGAAATCTGCAAATATTTACCTATATCTATCAATTTGGTGTTCCCTTTGTGTTTCTCTTGGTTTTAGTGTGTTAGTCTAGATTTATAGTATGATTAATGCTACAACCATGATCTATGCTCAATTAATTAATGATAAGAAAATGATGAAAGTTGCCGCTTAATCTTTATTGTGCTTTAGTTTTGATTAGTCAAATTTAGCAAGCTCTCATAAAACATGATTAATTGAACTAGCCAGCAAATTTGTGATTGATTATGATTGTTCATAAAGATCCATATGATTTAATTTTTGCAAAGTTTAATTTTTATCTTGATCATCTCCTTGTTTATTTTTACTGCTTATAAATGCCAAGATCAACTTTATGAGATTATCTTGCAATAGCCATTCCTATCAGAGCCATATATATTTTAAACCTTAGATTTATCATATTTGTTTTTAAATGAGTTGGATCAAGACTTTGATCTAGGGTATGAGACTTAGAAGCTGGTCATTCATTTGCGTATCTTTTCTTTGCTAGCCTTTTCTATCCATGCATTGTGTCTCTCTACAATGGAGAGAGTACAAACTTCGCTGGATATCCATCATTAAACCAAGATTATCTTTTTTGTGTATCCTCCTTGACCACAACCCATTATTTTCTCGAGTATTTAAGGGATTAAATATTATTCTTTCTATTAGATAGCTCTATACTCTAAGTTAATTGTTTTAGAGATATATACAAAAGGGCGAGGGTGAGTATTATTCAAGAGTGGGGATGGAGAGATGTCATTTTATCTTTAATATAAGGGATTTTTGTATTGAGATTTTTGAGGAGGCTTAAAAAAAGGAAAAAACAAAGAAGAAAAAAAAGACCTAGTGGTCGCAAAAAAAAAAGGGGGACCAAGTGGTCGCCTAAATAAATAAATATATATATATATAATATGCCCCTCAATAATCTTCTAAGTATTTTTAAGAGTTATATATATATATATAGTTTTCTTTTTAGTATTAGTAAGGAATATCCTATTTATATATACTCCAGAAAATATTCCAACCATGTGCAATCTGATAGCAAGGACTTCATTTGTACCTTGAGATCATCCATTGACACTTGCAGATGTCCACTCTTCTAAATGTGTGTGTTCCATCCTTTCCCTCTCAACATTATTTTATTCCATGACCTTTTTGACAAGTCTCAGTAAAACCAGCAGATTTCTTTCTTGGTTTCACAATATGTTGAAAACAAGTTTTGATTAGGATTCATACCAAGCTCTAGATAAGCTTCCACCTTTTTATATTTATACATATTGAATACCATTTAGATATTGAGAGATTGGAGAGTTGAGTGTGTTTCTTTGTCTTTGCAAGAATTTATCTCCAAGGGTTTGATTATCTTTTTCAAAAACATATTGCTAAAATAAGGAGATGTGTTATTGATAAATTTAAACTCTTGCTAATTCTTTTGTTGTGGGATGAGCTTAGCTGAATATCTTTTCTTTCATAATTTGTTGGCTCACACTAAAATTTTAAGAGAGCTTGTTAGTTTGATTGATTAAGATTAGAGTATAAAAAAGTTAGTGTAGGGCAACGCTGATTCCTGACTTACTCGAGGACGAGCAAGGTTTAAGAGTGGGGATGTCGTTGATGCGACATTTGAACGAATATTTTGCATCATTTTATGTAGTTTTTCACTGATTTCATGCGTCGACTATATCTTTTACTAACAATTATCACCGATTATTGTGGATTTTGGAATATTGTCTTGGAAATATGCTATATGTCATTTTTACAGGTTTTTGACCAATTTTTCGCGAAATTCACCACAATCTACTTCGAGTAAGAAAAGACCTCTGAGATGTTATTTCATGAAGACGATGATCAAGGAAGGCTTAGTTGACTTATGTCCCTTCGCTGAGTCAATCAAGGCTTTCTAACTAGAAGCTTCTAGAAGACATCAAGTGCTACAAGTTCATAGAAGAATATATGGTAAAAGTATTTCAATTAAGTCCAAAACTAGAAGGATTCGACAAATCTCGGAGAATATAGAAGATTTCAGAACCCCAAGAGTCCGAGATCCTCTGCAATTATATTTCTTATGCACCAAGCAACGTCCCCGCAAAAAATGGAAATAACTAGGCGAGGGAGGAGTCCTAGTCGGCCGACTAGAGCCCTCCAAGTCAGCCGACCAGGGGACTCCTTAAGTCGGTTGGAGTTTCCTTTTCTACCACGTCATCTTCGGACTATATAAAGCCAGCCTAGGCCTTAAGGTCAGGTATCTAATTCATTATCAAGGCGACAAGATGTAGAGAAGAGGGACATCAACTAGACGAGAGCTGAGGGTCGAGTTTCTAGACTAGGATTAGAGTTCTTCTAGTTCATAGAGGTGATTAGAGCCCTTGCACGGTGCTCTAATTACCTAGCTCCAGAGGTCTAATTGTATCATCAAGGGAAGGTATGGTCATGGTTGTAAGTATGATACAATTTATTAATGAAGCATTGATCTTGTCTAATTATCATCTTCTTGTTCTAATTATGCTTGTTTTAGCTCTAATTAACTTTAGGTCTAGATGCATGTTAATTAGAGCGTGTTATTTAGGGTTATATTCTTCTAGCGTTCTTGATCGTTGATCTAGCTTACTAATGATATAGTTGTAGATATAGTTCTTGTAATCATGGTGATTAGAGGTTCTAGTTGTGCTAATTATGTTATTAGACTATGTGAAGTAATTAGAAGTGCATTCTCTAATTATGTATGCCTGTTGGGAGTTTCTCGTTGATTACCTGGTTCTAGTGACAGTAGGGCTAGAGAAAGGTTAAACTCGATCTAGGGGGTTAGGTTGATTGATCTTGAATTAATCATGCTATGAAATTTATGCTTGATCATGCTTGTCTACCTTGAGCTACTAGTTATCTCGTTGCTCTTATCTATTTGTGGCGCCCATATCATGCATGTCTTGGATCCAATTAGAGCTTGATTAGACTCTAGTTAATACCCCTTAATTGGTGTTCTAGTTCTGCTCTAACTGCTTATCATATAATATTTAGTATAGTTTAGACATAGTTTAGATATAGTTTAGGCTAGTTTAGAGGTAGATTAAAGCCTTGCTTTTTTCCTTTAATTTACAATAAACTTTTGTTAATTAGTTCTCAATTAGTTAATTTCCTGGATTGACAAAACCCATGATACTCATCTTGGGAAAAAGCGACACACGATACTGTCGCTTCCAGTATAAGGTTTGATGTGCTTAAGTGCCGTCAACAATCTCTTCAATTCAGCTCATAAGACACAACTTGTATACAGTTTTAATTTAGATTTTAGGTTTAGGCAATGTGTCATAAATGCTTAGGCATCAAGTTAACAAAGGCATACGACTAGCATATCCAATCATGAAAAGATAGCATAGCATTAAACATTCCTACACATGCTGGGTAGCCAAGCCAAGTGGTGATCATGGTTTTTTATTTTCAAAAAATAAAAGTAACTTAGCCCACAAAAGATATTATACAAATTCAAGGAGCTAGCCAAGCATGATTATGCAAGCACTATACAATCTAGCACAAGCAAGTACTAACTAGTTATTCCAAAAGAGCTCTAGTGCTGGTGAAGTAAAAATGCATATAATACAATGCAATGCATGATATGATACAAAACGCAAGGAAAAAAAGAACAACAAAGAGAAAGCAAATAAAAAACCTAAAATACAGCAATGCTACCCCAAACTAAAAGGGGTAACAAACACCAAGCTTCCTATGCAAGCGAGCAAACGTGCTAAGCACTAAGGGCTTGGTGAAGATATTGGTCAACTGGTTCTCGGTTTCCACATGGACCGAGTGTATATCTCCCTTCTCATAGTGATCTCTCAGGAAGTGGAAACTTACGTCTATGTGTATGGTTCTGGAGTGCAAGACAGTGTTCTTAGCTACAGAAATAGTAGAAGTAGAGTCTACTAGGAGCGGGATCTTCCTAAAACTCAGGCCAAAGTCACTCGATGTAGCTTTCATCCAAAGTATCTGGGAACAACAACTCGCAGCAGCAACGTATTCGACTTCTGTGGCAGAAGTGGCTACACAAGATTGCTTGCATGAGGACCAAGAGACAAGTGAAGAATGAAGGAAATGGCAGGTGCCAAAAGTAGACTTGGGCTCCAGCAAACAACCTGCAAAGTCAGCATCCGAAAACCCTCTAAGAGAGAGCGTCGAAGCGGAAGAGAACCAAAGACCATGCTTAGGAGTGTATTTCAGGTACCCGAAGATGTACTTCACCGCTAGATGGTGTGATGTCCTCAGCGAGGCCTGAAATCATGCACACAAACAAACAGCGAACTGAATGTCTGGCCTAGTCGTCGTCAGGTACAGAAGTGAGCCGATCATCCCTCGGTACTCCCTTTGGTCCACCACCTCCCCTTCTTCATCTGCATCAAGCGCTATTTTTGTTCACATGGGAGTTGACATAGGCTTGGAGTCTCCCATATCAAACTTCTTCAGAATGTCCTTCATGTACTTGGCTTGATGGTTGAAGTTTCCTTCACGGCCTTGCTTGATATGTAGTCCAAGGAAAAACTGCAACTCTCCCATCATGCTCATCTCAAATTCCTTCGACATCTGCTCTAAAAACTTGGTAATAAGAGAGTGAGACAAGACACCAAAGATGATATCATCCACGTATATCTAGATAACAAGAAGATCACTACCATGCTAGAGGAGAAACAAAGTCTTATCAACACTACCCATTTTGAAACCCTGGTTTAGCAAAAATGTTTTCAATCAATCATACCAGGCTCTAGGGGCATCTTTCAAACCATACAAGGCTTTTTGCATTTTGTAAACATGGTTAGAGTGTTTAGCGTTTTCAAATCCGGGGCGGTTGCTTTACATAAACTTCATTGTGAATAAAGCCATTCAAAAAAGTAGACTTCACATCCATTTGAAAAAACCTAAAGCTTCTAGGCGTGCAACTAGGGCAAACGTTTCCTCGTAGTTTATCCCTATTTATGGCAAAAACCCTGAGCCACAAGTCTAGCCTTGTTCCGCACAACAATGCCATCCTCCCCTTGTTATTTTTGAAAACCCATTTTGTACCAATAGGATTGCATTATGGCAGTGGCTCTACTAAAACCCAAACCTCATTTCTCTCAAAGTTTTCTAATTCCTCATGCATGGCATTAACCCAATTACCTTCAGAAAGAGCGTGTCCAACATCCTTGGGATCAAAAGAGGCAACAAATGCATCATGTGCAAAAAAAAGCAATAGAACCTATCTGGGACCTCAAGGTCCTCGCATGGAGATTACCAATGATCCTGTGTGGCGAGTGACCCCGTTGGACCTACCAAGATGGAACAATCTCAAAGGTCACCTCCCCTGCATCCTTAGTGGGGCCAGCCTTTGCTCAAGCTTGCAGTTAAGGGAACGAGCAGGAAGCCGTCGGCATGGGTCCTCCGTCTTCAGAGCTCGTAGCAGAGGGGGCAAGAGCTGCAGCGGTGCAGTGGCTCCTGCATCACCAGCATCTACTTGACCTTCCTATTCTTCAAAGATGGGGGCACCTTCCTCATCATCACCTGAAAGCTCAAATGCAGGGGTTGTGCAAGGAATAGATTCATCGAAGGAAACCTCAAAGGTCTCTAACACTTGTTTCATATCAAGGATCCACACTCTATATGCTTTAGAGCTAGAGGCGTACCCAAGGAAAATACCATCCAAGCAGTGAGGTTCAAATTTGTCCAAATGCCCCTCCTTTTTTTAGCACAAGGCATTTGCATCCAAATGCATGCATGTGTTTCACGTTGGGCTACCAATCAACCCGTAGCTCGTACAAGGTCTTCCCTAAGAAAGCTCATAGGAAAATTTGGTTGGCAATGTAACAGGCCATATTCATGGCCTCAGCCCAAAAGCGTCACGGAGTCCTATGCTCATCAAGCATCGTTCACGCCATCTTGACAAGTGTGCAGTTCTTGCATTCCACAACACCATTCTGAGGTGGGGTATAAGGAGAAGAGAATTGGTGTTTGAATTGAGAGTTTTGAAATTCTACACCATTGTCACTGCGGATAGCCCTCATGGCCTTATGATTGTCATTTCTTAACCTCTAGACCAGATCTCGAACAAATCGATGGCCTCATCTTTGAACTCCATGAAGAACACCCACAAAAAGTGAGAAAAGTCGTCTACAACGACAAGAACATACCACTTCCCACTGACCGACTATACCCGAGCAGGACCAACCATGTCCATATGCAACAACTCCCCTAGGTAAGAGGTCATAACTTGATTAACAGGAGCATGAGAGGCAGCAACCATCTTGCCATGATGACAAGGGTGCACACTAAGTCCTTTTATGCTTTCAAATTGGGCAATCCTCGGATCGGACCCATTGAGCTCTACCTGACTAGTAGATCAAAACTCAAATGGCCTAGCCTCCTATGACACTTCCAGATATAAGCAGAAGGACTAGCTACCAAATACCGAGGAGGGCCAAAAATAGATGCAAGGTCAACCTTAAAAACCTGCCCATAGGGCAAAATCCGACAAACAAGGTTTTCCTTAGCATGAAGCACACAAGAAGAACCCTCCTTAAAGCGAACCTCGAACCCCAAACTTCTCACCAAAGCAACTTCTCTTAGGGAAAGCTTAGCAGAAAGCAAAACACCACCAACACCCAACACTTTACCTTGACCATTATCCCCGAATGTGATGTACTCCTTGGTGCTCACAGGGTTGAGGCTGGATAACCATCTGTGGTGCCCTGTCATATGCCTAGAGTGGCCGGAGTCTATAATCCATATGTCCTCCAGGCCTCAATCCTGCAAAATCAAGAAAAGCGAGAGTGAATAAATGGTCTGGCACTGGGGTTAGTAAAACTGCTGAACTAGTGCCAAGCCATCTGCTTAAAGGTGGAGTAAGTACAGTCAAAGTAAGCATCATGAAGATCTGGGTAACCACGACCTCCAAAGCCTGGACTCACAAACCCTCTACCTCCAAAGCTTGGGTCACGAGGTTAATAGGCACGCTGAAAATGACTAGGACATTGGCCGACAAAGCGTCTCTCACCACCAGGAGCACAGGCTTGAGAACCACCTCCTCTCTCACCATGAGCAAAGCAGTTTCTCATCTCACCTCATCGGGGAAGATCCTGCCTACCACCTTGGTAGAACTGATCCTGGTGTCGGGGTTTAGTACCGGCAATGCACCACGGGATGGGTCACGTGGAGCTTTTATGGCTCGGTGGGATCGACGTAGCTCGATGGTTCATCGGAAAAGCGATGAAGACACAGAGGTTTATACAGGTTTGGGCCATGAGAAGCGTAAAACCCTACATCCTGTTTGCGGTTAGTTGTATTGCTGCAAGTTCTCGAGGTTACAATGAGGGTTCAGGCTGGATTGCGATGGGAGTCACCAACCTTTTTTTGTAGGGTTCCCTCCTCCGCCTTATATAAGTCGATGGAGTCTTGGGTTACAAGTCGAGTTCCTTCTATATCTCCTAATCAGTTTAGATTACATAAAATCTAACAGAATCTAAGTTTCCATCGTATCTCGTCAGTCTCCTTAAATCTCAAAACATGAATCCAAGCCAAGCTTCCTTGTTTATTCTCTAAATGACGTCATTTCTGCCTTGAACTCCAAGCCATCAGGACCGTATTTGGGCCTGAGATAAGCGTCTGGCCCATGAAACCAGCCGCTTACCTGACTCAGGCCCATTGTTGGCCCATGTCCTGGATTCACGCCATGAGGAGCCAGGGGATATCTATCCCCCACACCTGGTTCCCCCAAGCTCTCTCCTGCCTCTCAACCCACTTCCTGCTGAAGCAAAACTCCTCCAAGCGACCATTTCACTGGCAAAACTCATAGTGGTAGATAGGTCTCTTGGGCATAGGTTGGGGCTAAACCTTAGGCTCCTAGTGTGGTGGTTGCATGGTCTTAGATGGTGCAGGCTGCTAGACTTCCTTCTTGCCTGAAGGCTTAAGCACTTCTTCCACTATCTTATCCAGCTTGGCCTGTGGTGGCTTGGGTGTCCAGTATGACTTCCTTGGGGCAGCCTTGGGAGGCTCATGGTAAACCCCATCAACAGTAGATCTAGGCTAGGGAGAGGTAGTGTTAAGCTTGATTAGGGCACTCTTCTTCTCACCCGAGGAACTACACTCTCCTAACCCAAGTCCACTCGTGTCACCTTCACCACGCTTGTTTCCCTCTATGATCATCCTAAGCTGAGGTTCTTTGGCATACAACCAACTCAACACCTCTCTAAACCTATAGTTGTCCTCTTCAAGGATCAACTTTTCCTCTCTCAGATCCTCTAGAACTAAAGTCTGGGCAGCACAAGTGTTATAATCTAGAGAGGGAATCACGGGAATAGACTTCTCAAGCTTCCTAATGGTGGCATCCTTCTCCACCAACTGTAACCTCAAAGTGAGACAGTTCTCACATGTGTCAGAGGGTGCTGAAAGCACCTCAAGGTCAGCTCTCAACTGCTCTGGCTCACTCCTCAAAGTAGGACAGACCATGCATACACCCAAAAGCTCTTCCAGCTCCCTGAGCTGCCCCTCACACATCACCTTGAGCTCAGCTATGTCAACTGCTCGGTGAGGGAACGACTCACACTTAGGATTCTCACTCAAAGTTGGCTCAACTAGTTTAGACTAGAGCTTGCCTATCTCAACCTTTAGCCTATCCATCTCTTCTATAGCTTCTTGGCTATATTCTCCAACATCTTGTCCTAGGCTTTCAACTCACGACTATTCTTATCCAACATCTCAAGAATCTCAGCTTTCTTGGGAGTTACAACATCATCAGAGGAGTCGTTGTCGTTGCCCTTGTCGTCCTTGCCTCAAGCAGCATAGAGCAGATGTGAGAGCCAATGGACTGGCTCCATTGCCTCTAGAGTGATGAGTGATTGTCGACAGAAGCCAAAGACCCAAAAGGACTTAGGCACAAGACCTCCGATGGACAGGAGGCCCTCTGATGGACTGGAGGTAGATGGAAGTCCTCTGAAGGACAGGAGGCATGCTCAACGTCGATCGGCCATGGCAGTTCGGTACACGGAGGAGGAACACGACAATGGTAGGACTAGGACCTCCAAAGGACTTTGAGGCAACCCTGATGGACTGGGGATGCCGGGTGCCACCGCGGTGCTCCAACCCGAGCACATGCGCGAATACGGGCGAGGGCGTTGGCGGATTCGCTCAAATCTGCCACCCCCCACCAAGTTACCAGACTCGATGAATGGGCTCATTCTCACTAAGATAGAGTGGAGCGGGTCGTTCCAGGCCTAGGAAGGAAACCCTAAAGTTTCCCAGTTTCTGATTTCAAAACCGAGGTCGATGGGCGAATTTGTACTACTGGCCATGTGGACGTCGTCCGGGAGTTAGCATGCATCAGAAGAAGATCAAGATTCTGTCACGGTTGTCCACCCCCGAGATAGTTGAGTCTTTTCCATTTTGGTCCCTATGGGCATTTCTGTAATATAGGGGTCTTATTGTAAACTGTGTCAGTTATGCTTGGGCTATATATACCTAAGTGGCTAGGTGATTTAGATGATTATTCCCCCTCTAGAAAACCTAAGCTTAGCTTCCAACCAGCCAAGTGCTTAGAAAGCAAATCGTGTGCTAATCTAGGATTTAGAGTCCCCTAGAGCTAGTACTTTGCATTAGTGGGAGGATGAAGGGTGGTTGGCTGTGAGGAACCATCTTGTCAACTAATTTCCGCTTCTAATCCATGAAATATTTGTCCCAATTTTGTGCTCATGTGTTCAGCCATCTCCTTCCCCCATCTCTAGTTTGGATTTTGGATGAAACTCAAAGGCTTTTGGTAATGTGCTTTGCCTGTGAGTTAATCATGTTCTTTTGGCTCTTTTGGACTTGTTAGGACATGGGGATTATGACCTAGTTCATCTCAATCCTGTAGGATTGCCATGAGCAAGTTCCCCTTGAGTTTTCACGAGATCTGAAATTTCTGCTAATCCCTTTATCTTTTTGAGTATATCTTTTGGGAATAGCTTTGGAATAGTGCTAGAATATCCTTTGCAAAATTTTGTGAAGATTGCCGAAGGTTTGGTAAAGTTTTGGGATTGCAAACTCAAGAACCGAGGCAGTTTTCTGGTCTCACCGAATAGTTCGGTATCGTTTCACCGGATAGTCTGGTCATCCTAATGTCCTCCAAATGGGAGGAATTTTTTATATGTTGTTCCCCATGTTGTTGTGAGCTTGTGGTTAAAATTTCATGATTTTTGGCGCCCATTTGTCTAGGTTTTGGTTTTTTTTTTGCAACCCAGTCTGCTTGAAATCTGGCTGTCGGACTATGCAATAAAGGGTGTCGGATAGTCTAGTGTTCCCTAGGTTTTCGCCAATTCTTCATGTTGGTTTGATCCTAGGGTTCTTGCCTTGTTCCAAGTGGTTCCGAGAGTGTCTAGGGCCATTCCTAGGGTCTGTAGCAGCACATTTGCTAAGAGATCTTGGCGTTCTCTAGGTGGGTTCTTTCTTGCCGTCCTTAGTTTTCGCTTTGGGTGGTTTGCTTCGGTCTTGCTTTGTGTCAATCATTGCATGCCCACACTCTTCACTTGCTATTCTTCAGCAAGGCATGCTTTGGTGTGTTGAATGGATGGTGTGCAATTGTGGCAAGATTCATTGCTTGGCTTGACTTGCAGTCGTTGTGCGTATCCTTTCAGTGAACGGCACCTTTGTGCAACTAGGCACATATCTGTTCAGTGGATGGTGTCTAGCTTCTCTTTCAAGCATCAGTTTTGGGGGTTGTGATTTTGAGCTTTCAAGTGCTCCTATTCACCCCCTCTAGTCGCACGTCTTGGTCCTACAATTGGTATTAGAGCCGGTTAGGTTTCTTCGTTCCTTTACCGGTGAGAAACCAGTAGCGACTATGGCGCACTCTAGGAAGGTTCCGGTTCCCAGCTCAGATGGCCATCCCTACTGGAAGGGTAGGATGAGAGCTTTCTTGCTTAGCCAGAGCATGGACATATGAAATGCTACTCAGAGTATGACTTTTACAGTGCTCCACGTTGCCGAGCGTACCACACTGGCGCTCGTTGTTCAGCCCAAGGTGAACTACAAGGCAGTGAACTTTCTCTTCTCTGGACTTTGTCTGATGGACTATGAGAGGGTGAGCCACCTTGATACCACTCATGAGATCTGGTCCCTGCTCAGTGCACACCATGAGGGGACAGTGATAGTTAACAGTTGGCTTGTGGAGACTTACCAGCGCAAGTATGAGAACTTCACCCAAATGCTAAGAGAGTCTATGGATGCCTTGTTTGGTCATTTTTAGTCGATCATCAACAAGCTCCGTGTCAACTCTACCCCTGCTGCTCTTCCATACACTGATCATTAGCAGGCTGTCAAGTTGCTATATTCCTTGGACAACAAAGTGTGGGAGATCAAGAAGAACTCCATTCTTGAGTTAGCAGGGTATGACACCTTGGGTGTAGAGGAGCTTTATAGCAAGCTCAAGGCCATAGAGGTTGATTACCAGATGATAGGTATTCTCGATGGTACCAGCTCCAAGAGCCTGGCCTTGGCTTCCAGCTCCAAGGAAGTTGCTGCTAACCCCCCACTTCATGGTTTTTCATTCTTTGCTTTGATGTCTGTGATAGAGGATCAGTTGGCGTCACTTGGGGATGATGAGCTTTGTCTGGTGTCTAGTCGCTTTCAGCGCACTTATGACAACTGGATGAGCAAGAAGAGGGGTGAGAAGCCCAAATGCTTCGAGTGTGGCGAGGTCGGCCACTTCATCGTCGAGTGCCCGAACAAGCAGAACGACTACTACAAGAAGGGCAAGAGCCACTCCCACGACTCCAACAAGTACTGCTTTAGCAAGCACGACTACGGCAAGTGCGACCACACCAAGCACCACTCTGGCAAGATCAAGAACTTAAAGAAAGCTTTCAAGAGCTACTAGAAGGACAACTGGATGCGGGACAAGGCGTTCTTCACCGAGCTTGGTGGTCTTTACAGCGGATCATCCTCCTCCTCCTCCTCGTCTTTGTCAAGCTCAAGCGATGAGGAAATCATCACTGAATGGGACAAGAGGAGAGATCAAGGCAGTCCAGCTGGCCTCTGCTTTGTCTCCACCAAGTCCAAGCGCAAGCGCAAGCACAAGGTGAACCGGTGATCATTCTGCTCCATGGCGCCTGAGGACAAGGACGACAAGGGCAATGACAACGACTCCTCGGATGAAGAAGTAACTCCTAAGTAAGCTGAGATCCTTGATATGCTGGAAAGGAATAGTCATGAGTTAAAAACCCAGGACAAGTTATTGGAGAAGGCAGCCAAGAAGCTGCAGAAACGGAAAGCCAAGCTTGCTGAAGCTTTGGCTGAGATTAAGAGGCTGAAGAGTGTGCAAGCCTAGCCTAGTGAGTTTGAGTGCCCTACCTGTGAGTCTCTCATGAGTGACCTTTGTGAGCAGAAGAGCAAGTATGCTCATCAGGTAGAGGAGATATATAGGCTGAAGGTATAGTTAGGTAAGCTCCAGTCTAAACTGGATAAGCCTACTTTGAGTAAGGTGCATGAGTGCGAGTCTTGCCCCTACCTAGCTGTTGACATAGCTGAGCTGAAGGTGAAGTGTGAGGAGCAGCTAAAGGAGTTGGAGGAGCTTAGGGCTAGACCCACGCTTTTGGGTGCTTGCATGGTTTGTCCTATCTCGAGGAGCGAGTGCTGGCGGTCGTTATAACCCATTTCGACCACCAACATTTCATGTTCCAAGGGTGATTTTATGCAAAGTTCATACATATTAACCGATTCCACGAGTTGTGTACAAAATTCTTGTAGGAACACATGTCACGGTGCAAAAACATACAAAACATGGTGAACCAAGAAGGAAGGCTGGATATGGGCTAACGACCCAGGCCGCCCGGCCTGTTGTCCAGGCCGCCCAGCCCATCTCCAGGCCGCCCGGCCTGCCTGCAGCTCCAAATGCCACCATTCTTCACATGCATGCAAAAGACAACGTGTCAAACACAAATCCACCGTGGCAACCGAGAGAAGAAGCACAAACACATCGGAAGGCCTCCACCTCACCAATCTAGCCCACGGATTGGTTAAGTCAGGGATCCAGCGGAGTCCCATCCAATGGCTAAGGAAGAAACACAAAGAGAATCCAATGGTTGAGGAAAAAGCACACGAGGATAACCGCCAACCGACCTACAACAGCCTTGGAGAGTCAATATCAACCGAAGGATGAAGTAAGGCGGTGGATCCAAGGGCACCCAGGCCACCCGGCCTAGCCCACGCCCTTGTAACCACCATACCGACCCTACAAGTACCCCCTCACTCCCTTGGTACTATAAATACCCCCTGGTAGATCATTTGTGAAGTCTGTGTGTGTGTGTGTGTAGATGTAGTGGCATAGTAGCACTTGGGGTAAAGTGTATAGTGTGGAGAAGTAAAGTTATCCCTTAGCTTGTAGAGAGAGTGCCTCTTGTATCAAGGAGAGTAGTGAGGAGAAGAGTGCGGGAGCCGGATTTCTCTTTGCTCCCATACTTGTATTCTCATGGGAAGGATATTCAATTACAGGATTGAGTAAAGTTCCAAGTCCTCTACCTTGGTTATTTCATACTTACTTTGCTTTCATACTTAGTCTTATACTTGTCTGTTTACGGGAACCTTGTGCATGCTTATAGTGTTGGCTATATAGTAGTGCTTGCTTTTCTGGCTCATTACAGTTAGTAGTAGACTCTCTGAGTGGCACAACGGTGTTCATACCTAGAGTTTACCTTGGTTGGTCAGCTATCCCACGCAGCTCTGGTTGGTAGACACATTAGGTGACAGCTTTTGTGTTCTCAGTATTCCAATCCCATACGTTCGGATAGACTCGCTGATGATATAGCTTTATCCTGTAGTACCCACCTTTCTCGGCTAGGTAATCAGCACTCTGGTACCTGACAGTGGTACTACAGCTTAGGTGTCTATGTTTACATGACAAGTATATCTCTTTGCATGCTTAGTGTAGTAAGGTGATCTAACATTTGTTGAGAACCTGCTCCCTTATCTTTTATCCTCTACATTGCTAGCTTCACTAGTTCGGTTGGTTGTGTTACGTGTTATTATACTCCTCGTTCTCTATGGATTCAATACCCTGGAATAATCTTGGGTGAAAGAGCTACAATGCGTTACCGTGCGCTTGCGGAATTATATCTAAAGGCTAAGGAACGCCAACAAGCTTTTTTTGGAGCCGTTGTTGGGGAACGGTAGCTATTTTAACACAGAACCAAGGCCGTCCTATCTCCCACTATACCACCATTATCACCACCACACCACCATCATATCACCGTTCCACCCAATGGATCACACGCCTATCTGCGAATTATCTGCTCCGAAGGGCGATTTTCTAGAGCCTCCACCATCATCCACCCCCGTCACCACAAATGGCTATCAGCTACATCCTGGCTTGAAAGCCATGGTTCAGGATCAATGTTTCACAAGATTAGACTCAAAGAGCCCCTACACACACCTCCGAGAATTCGAGCAGCTATGCAGTTGCCTCGTAATTTCGGGAATGCCTGGAAATTCTTCGATGGCTGCTCTTTGCGTTCTCACTTATGGGAGCAGCAAAATCTTGGTATATCAGAGCAGTTGGTGCAGTAGAGGGGAGTTGGGAAAGACTTAAAGTCAAGTTCTGTCTACACTTCTTCCCACAACATCGAGTCATTGACCTCCGATGTGAAGTTCTCAACTTCCGACAAGAAAGTAACGAGGACTTGGCCGCAGCTGGCCATGTTTCACCGGTCTGGTCACATCTGGCCCTGACTTGGCGATACAAGAATCCATGCTCATGCAGCACTTTGACTGAGGCCTATCACCAGGCGCATGACTATGTTTGGATTTAGCATCAGGAGCATCATTCTCTCACTTAACTGCCCCAGAAGGACGGAAAGTCCTTGATAAAATCCTCGAGAAATCCTCTGATGGCAGTAAGATCGAGAAACCATGCTCATATCCACAAGATCCACTGAGCCCAGCTGCCACGAAGAAAGTCATAACACCCATCCACCAGCTCTACTGTGATACCCCTGGCATCTCAGGTGCATTATACTGACATCATTAACTTAATTACATCAGTTCAAGAGCATTTTATATTGAGTGCATGTATAGGTTAGGCTCATTTGAAGTAATTAAACTCGGTTCGCTGAAAACTGTATTTGCATTTGTTGTTGTAACTTTAATATTGTTGTGAATTTGATAAAACTTTATATACCAAACTTGTAGATACTTTCTTGAGTAACAACTTTGGTATTTTGTGTCATGACATGCATAAAGGTTTGAACATGGTTTTGGGCCATTTTCTGTGAAACTGTGAAATCTGCCCGAACTTGAACTGAATAGTAAATTCAAATTTCTGTGAATCAAAATTACTTATCATACAAAACTTTATATATGAAAGTTTTAGATCATAGAAAACTGATCAACATTGGTATATTATGTTTCTCATGAAAGTGGCCATAAAATGAACTGTTAGAATTTCTAAACAGCTGGGTGGCTTTGGGCATACCTTGTCAGTCATTCGAATTCAAACTTTCACTCAAATTTCTAAAAAACTTGGCAACAAAGTTTATAACAAAGTTGTAGAACTCAAAGTTTACAACACTTCCTGTATTTGGGCCTTTATCTAAATCAGCTTCTAGGATGTTCAAAAACAGGGATTTAAAATATGTGTCTCTGCAATCAAATACCCCTTTTGTCCATTTTGGGATTTTTATTTTTTTTCTTTTCTTTTGTCTCGCTGACAAGTGGGACCTGCCCCGACTGCGTGCAGTACCCGCTCGGCACGCGGTGGCCAGCCATGGCCGCTCTGCTCGCTGCATGCTGCCCGCGCCCGGCTAAAGGGCAGGCCACGGCCTCCCCCTCACTCCCAGCTCTCACGCCGCTCCCTGCCCGTTCCACTCGCCCCGAGCTCCTCCTCTCCCTCTCCCTGTTTTCCCCACCGGCCGCCATTAACAAGAGCTTGGAGCTTGAGTTCCTCGCTGCTCTGGCCATCCCGGTGCCCTCCAACGACCCTGCAGCTCCTCGCAGCCATACACTCTGCCGATTTCCCTAAGCCTAGGCCGCCGGTTCAGCTCCACCAAGCCGCGCCGCCTCGCTGAAGTTCTTCTCTTGCGGAGCTCCATCGCCAGCCTCCTACAAGCCCTCCCCATCGATTCCGATCATGGGGGTGAGTTCCCAGTGCCCTGCTCTCTCCACTTGCCACCTCCGGCGAGCCCCGGCCTCCGTAGCGCCGGATTTGGGGCGTGCCGCTGCCGGTCTTCCTCCCTGCCCGAGGAAGAAGAGGGAGGTTGAAGACGACCTTTTTCCGTTTTGGCCCCTGCATGTTCGCCTTTTCGTGTTTCCGTTCGAGTGCTGTACAGTGAGTCTTGGAAAACTTGAGGTCTAGCCCCTGAAAGTAAGGAAAAATCGCGAATAGACCCCGGATCTGAGTATTTTCCATTTTAGGTTATTATTTCAGCAATAAACTTCGAAAAATCGTAGTAAATCAAAGAAAAATCCTAAAATAGAAAACTCAGTTGCATTGTGACGCTTGTGAAGGATGGGTATGAAGTGGATATGTGGAATGACCATTTTGCCCCAGTTTGGTGCATGCATGTGAACACTAAATAAATGGAAAATGTAGGTCAAATGAACTCCAAAAATTATGAAATTTGGATAATGACTTTGTTAGAGTATCTAGGCACTGTGTGATTTTCGGTATCCCTAGCATTGACTGTTTAATTCCTGTTTTGCCCTTGCCAAGTATTTAAGCATATTATTAACATAGAAAATGGTTGCTATACGAAAAGATGCTCTAAATGACTTCCTAGATTTTATATGTGCTCTGAGTTATGTAGATTGCTCATTGTTAGAATATGAAGCTGTGCATGTTAGGTTTTGGTACTGATTTGAAAATGACAAATTAATGCATGTTTAACTAAATAATAGGAAAAGTGGTTCTAGCATGATTAGTAAATTCTAAGAAAAATCATGGTGTATCATAGACATGTTTAGGTCCTAGAAAGTATTTCTATGGATTTTATTGCTACTGTTTTGAATTGCATGTTAGGTATGTTGAATTGGCTATGTGGAAAATAGATCTCTAATTAAACTTTGGTAATTTTGCTTCTTGGATTTTATACTTGCTGCAAGCCCTCGTGTTGTTATATGTGATATGTTAAGCTACCTTAGGTGATGGTTTATACGATTTCTTAGTATTGAACAAGTTTTGACACAAAAAAAATGCGTAACTCAACTCCACTTGATGATCATGGTTCAATACATCTTGTCGGTATCATATGCATGCATTTGCATTTCCTTGCACTTATTTCATTATATCATGCATGTCATTCATATAGTGATGCCCAATGTAGAAACATGGTCGAGGAGTGCCGCAAGGAGCTACATCAAGCAACGGTGTCCAAAAGACCAACTAAGACCCACTCATAACCTGGAGAACCCATCAGTCGTGTTTGAAGGAGGAGCAGTCCAAGTGATCAAGGAGTTGCCTGGGCAAAGCCCCACAACCCGGCAAACTAACATTAGCTTAGTTTGTTGGTTTTGATAAAAATAAGCAAAGGTAGGCAGGACCATAAATTTCCCAACTAATATTATCTTGATTGATGATTACGCATCCGCATTAGGAGTTGATTGAAACCAATTGCATTAGACCTCCTAGCCACCCTGGCCCTAGCACCTATAATAGAGTTCGTAGGATGAGTATGCCTAGTAATGCTAGGTGCGAGTAGACACGAGTGAAATGGAGTCACTCGTCGTATAGGTGATTTCAAAATATCAAAACATTAAAGTGGATATGTTATTTATGCTTGTGATTTAAATGGAGACCGAGCGGAGATTTTTATGAATTATTTACCATTTATGATGCTTCGCAATGGACTCCGCCCGAGTCGTTTAAGGTCCGTCTGTTGTTCGCCTATTGGTCGGCATAACATTGCTAGATTGCTTATCCGGGACATGGGACCAGTGAATGTCTTACTTGAACCATCCAAAGAGCAGAGACTTGGTCCTACCATGGGGCCTAGGCGGCGCTTGACTCATGGGAGGGCTGACCTGGTGTGCCGTGGTATCGCTCCATGGGGGCTAAACCTGGGGAATGGTGGGTTGGAATTGAACTTGGGATGGAACAAGTGGAGACAGGGGCTATATGTGGGAACGCGAAGGCTAGTAAGCATATACCCCTGGCATGATAGTTATTCCCTGGAATTAAAATCGATTTGAATCGCTGATGCTCACCAGGTGTGAGAATGCCAATGCCACTGACGTTCAAACGTAGTAACTATCTAAATATGTTATATTATAATTCATGTTTTCAAATTCCACCTGTTTCTACTTGTATGTTTATATTCCTGTATGTTATTACTATGATGATGATGATATATTTGCTCATGATGAAACTGTTTACTTTATGTCATTATATCAGTATTTAAAATCAATGGCTAAGGATCCAAATGCTAGTAAGCAAGCTTCGCGTCAGCCGTAAGCCCTTCCATGAAATCTCGTCCTGAGATTTGGATGAGGTACGGCTGTATAACCTAGCGCGTATTGCAAAGAGTATGGGCATCGTGGTCCATGTCTTTTCGAGTGCATGTGGCAATATCCAAATTTTCACCCGTTGGCTTTATCAACTAGCTTGTGAATGGTTAGTGCCTTTTTAACACAAGTAGTCACAAAGCGTCATCTAATAAGGCTAGGGTGGTCTCTCTAAGGTACTCAACAGGTCGTGCCATATATGAGAGCGAATGAACAAACCATGTAGAGAATGCGGTCAGTGAGCTAGTGACAATGGTAGGCACAAATGAGAGGAGTTACTTCCTGACTTCGATACCAACATTTGAAACATGATAAGTTCCTGATTTATCCAATTAATGAAAGCAAAGTATACATAGTCCGAAATTGAACAAAGCAGAATTTTGTGATTCAAGGGAATGTCATTGGATGTGGTTTTGAGAGACACATTTATTTTATTTGATAGGGACTGTGTCCACATATAAAATACCAAGTCATCATGTTTTCAAAGAGTAAGATGTGGTGAAACATAGCACATCATGCTCATCGTGACAAGAAAGGCTCAAGAAGGAGAAGATAGGTTGTATTCGCCTAGACAGGGTGATGGTTTCTACTATTTCTTAGTGTTGGTGAAAGTAGCTGACTTGTACTTACTAACGAGACAATTGGGAATGTTAGTAAGCTCCCTTCTTGGGTAATTTTCTAGGAGGAAGAAAACAACTCATAGGGAAATGACGATATGGCAAGAGCACTAGCCGAGAATAAAAAGCTAGTGTGGAGGATTTTCGTGAGGTACCCCCTCGGAGAATAAGGTTCAACGAAGGAATGGAAAATATCGAAGGAGACAGTGAGAACAAAGTTGACTGCTCCCACAAATCATCGAAGGCAAGGTCCAAGAAAGTAATGCATAGATTTGAACAAGTCATGGGATGGAGACAGATCGTACCCACTAGTCAAGAAGGCAAGCTGAAACAAAGCAATGGAAAGATGTATCGAGATAATGGAAATGGGGTCGATCACTTCCACATAAGTAGATGAAATGATGTGAGTAAGCAATGGTCGAGGGTTGGCTATTCCAACAACTCAAGAAAGGCAAGGTGAAACAAGGCAATGGAAATGGAATCGATCATCCCCATAAATCGAGAGTAACAAGATCGACAAAGGGATGAAAATTGAGTATGAAGGTTCCACGATTGAAGCGATGTCACGCCTTTGCAAGTCTTAATGCCAGTGCGAACCTAGTAGCACAACCATGTGATGGCCGTACAGATAGGACTCTAGGTTCCGTCGAGGCACCCAAAACTGCCCAAGGAGACATCACAACAAGATTGGCTCAATCATATAATTTACAGAATCATGAATAATACAAGGTCGTGACAAGGAATGAACAAGGAGCTTGGAGCACATGAATCTCAATGTATGGAGGATGTGAATCAAAGAGCTTAAAACACATTGACTTTGATGGTTTGGAGCATCAGAATCACGAGAACTAGAAACACATGGTCAACCAGCATTGCTAGGGATATGTAAGCGATGGTTAACTCTCAACTGAGGTGCCTTCTGAACTCATTCCTATCTTGGTGGAGCTTCCACTTTATGTGTCGGTACGTCAAGGTTGATTGGAGGAACCTCTTTCTGCTTCATCGGTGAGGCGTTGAGAAATCTTTATTCGAATGCTTTGGTACAGTAAGGGAATTTGTGCATTGTCTTTGTAGTGGTAGGCATGCCTAACTAGTTCCACCAAACTGGCACCTAACATGTTCGAACTATCTTGACTTGATCTTTGGGCTTGGCAAATCCCTTCAGCAGATTGATCTCGTGTTGCAGATGTTGAACGTAGGCCACATCGTTGGAGTGCTCTTCAGCATTGTCTTCCCTCGGACTTTCATCTTGTGGTTGCTTTGATGAGGTCGACAAGGCTTAGGTCAACAGCAACTTGGCTTCCAAAACTCTTAAAAGATTTGAGTTCATGTTATATTTACGAGCTAAATAAATTAGGATGAATGCTGAGACTACCGCAACACTGAAGCTCAATTTACATCTTTGTTTCGAACTGGTTCAGTTTGCAATTAGGTTTCATAAGGTAAATCTTTGGTCTTTATAGAAACTCGAAATACAAAAGTCGTGCGAAAGTTTATACCGTACATCGTTGGTATAGCAAATGTGTGTTAGTTCTACTTCGAAATGGTCTGGAAACTCAAATTATTCAACTAGCCGAAATCTGTCCAAATTTTAAATTCTGTATTAATCCTGTTATAACTTCACAAAGAAGCTGTTTTAGACCAAGATCAGAATATCAAAGTCATTCCATTTGAAGTTCTTTGCAACATTGGTATAGAATGCACTTTCAAATTGTGAGGGGAAAATAGGTGAAGCCACAGATTACTAAGGTAATGTCTAACCTGTCTAGATGTGAGTTATGTTTAGGATTAAAACGTTTGGTCTAGTTAGAAGCATTTTCAGGCCATGGTCACATAGAAAACTTATTGTAAACTTCATGTGCTACAACTTTGGTATGATGAGTTTTAGCTAACTTCATTTAGATTAAGCCCAGAACTTCAATTTATAAGACTACCACTGGCTGTCCAGATTTCAAATTCCGACTTAAAGTGATTGTAGAGGATCCTTACAAGCGTTGTAGCAACAAGGTCAATATAGCAAAGTTGTTTGTCTACTTATGAACTACAAATTTCATATAGAAAGTTTTCACTAAAACCCTTTAGATCAACACCGAATCTCAGATTTCTAGCAGGAGGTCACAGTGGTGTAGATTCTTAACTCGGGCTTGTTTTAACTTGCACTTCACAACCCACGCATTTTCATAGGGAGAGTTCTATATAAAAGTGATCAAAAATTGGGTACTCTACAAGTTTGTTATACATGATATAATTACGTCCTATGGTGAAAAATGCTTAATCTTAAAATTTTATGTGCTGGTTTCTGTATGTTCGGATGCTTTCCTTTACTTCATCAAGCCATAATCCCACTATACATCATTTTAGTATTATACGATGAATACAAAAAGCATTTTTATTGTCGTTACCCTAACTTATAGACATAGAGTTTTAACAGAATGAGGTTGGAACACGTCTTAAAATTGAAAACTTCGTGAAGGGTTGGATTTTGGACCGATCGACATGTTTAATGTATTTGGTTTGCATTCGTTGAACCACTTGGATTTATAGTGAGTGATGTGTAGAAAATTGCCACAACTTAAGTATAAGTGTACTACATGAGTCACTTGCTTGTTTTTGCTAGTTCTACTTATATTTTCAGTTAAATATCAATACAGTAGTAACACACACTCCAATGTAATATGCTTCTAGTCACTCTCAAGCAACAAAACCAATGCATGTGAGATAAGGTGAGATAAGATGCCATGATGCATGATTCGTCCTATTCGACCTCTTGTCACACACCTTATGTATAATTTATATATCTAGCGAGTATTCGGTGACATATATGCATGTCTCTCCCTAATGCAACTAGTCGTCCTCTATTCGTTCTTAAGTTCGCACGTGGTTAGTGTACCTGCAGAAAAATGCATGTTCATATCACATCACCACCATTATCATACATTACCACTCTAAACCTAAAAGTGGCATCCGCGAATTTCTTTAAGCTACACCTGGTCGACGACATAGTGGCACCATTTCTGCCAACACACCCAACGTTCCTCCAGTACTGGGGAATTGCTGGGGAGAGAAATGGTGGCCAACAAGATCTAATTATAATTTTGGTCAAAGGAGGGATGATCACGAAACACTCCAATGGCGTGACCACACGCCTTAAAAAGATCTATCCTACCAGCATGAATGTAGGGTTCACAACAGTTCGCAAATCCCAATAGCGTTCCACCAGTACTGGAGATGGCTATAACCAAAATGTTACTTCCCAAAGCACGAATATGCATATGAGTTCTATCTAGGTCAGAATGTTAACGATGTCACCTGGTAATACACTAACATCCTTAATATGGGCATATCGGATACTCTCATTTTCCAAATACTTGAAAAGGGTTTTCAAAAATAGGTTTGTAAATCAAAACTGGATGATATGACTATTGTCTCTGTATGATCGGCTCTGATACCAGCTGTCACGGAACCGCCGATTTAATCCGGGCTAAGCACACCTGCCACCTCTGGCCCATAGTGCACTTAGGCCAAACTAAACTCAGTCATCCGTCGAGAGTCATTCGGCTCCCGATATTACCCTTTCCCAGAGGAACCGACGTCATACACATCCAACCCGCGATGGAGCCACAACAGTTACATCATCACAGGCAGTTGAAATAGAGTATAAATAGATTTACTTTACAAATGGGTTCGATATAAAATACAAATTTTAACGTAATGCCATACGAAAGGCAAGTTCGAATCAGTTAGCAGAAGCGATTTCAAAAACATCTCGCAGCGGAAACCAAATACTTTAGTAGTGTTCATGCAATGATGATCGAGGCAAGCAGCACTGAGCCCACCGGTACTATCCTCCTCCAAGCACTTGTCCAGATGTCATCGGTACCTGTACTCAAAAGGTGGGGGCAACCTCTGAGTACTAATTACTCAATAGGACTTAATTTAATAGCTTACGGCTAACGCAAAGCTTGCTTACTAACATGTGGATCCTTAGCCATTGATTTAATCAGAGGTATACTATCATAAAATTAACAAGTCTCATCATTTGCATATAACTCCATAATAATAATAACTTGCAGAAATTGTAAACAATACAGTAGTACAAGCATGTAGTATTTGAAAACATGTGTAATGGATATAATATATTCAAGTAATTACTATGATGAACGACAAAGATATTGGCATTCCCACACCTGGTGGGCATCAGCGATTCGAATCGATTTTAATTCTTGAGAATAACTATCATGCCAGGGGTATATGCCTGCTAGCCATCACGTTGCCACATATAGTCCCCATCTCCACCTATCCTCTCCCAAGATTCAAAGCACCCCCACCTAAGCCCCGGGTTGTGCCCCCTCAGGAGCATTACCACAGCACACTGGGTCAGCCCTCCCTCGAGTACATGCACCCCCGGGCCCAACGGCCTCCAGCAAGTGGATGGGCGGCACATTGAAAACTTCAGACGAGCCCAGGTAAGACTTTCACCGGTCCCATTTCCCAGTTAAGCATTCTATCAATGTTATGCCAACCAATAGGCGAACAACGAACAGTGATACAACAACGCACACCACAAAATAAAATTATTCTCCGCCCGGTCTCCATTTAAATCATAAGCATAATATTGCTTTCTCAATAGTAAAAGCTTCTGTGATTTTTGAAACCACCCACGCGATGAGTGACTCCTTTCACTCGTGTCTACTTGCACCTAACAATTCTTGGCAACTCGTCCTATGAACTCTAGGTATAGGTGCTAGGGCCAGGGTGGCCAGGGAGTCTAATGCAAGGGTTTTCAACCAACTCCTAATGCGGATGCGTACTCAAAAAACAATCAAGTTTAAATTAGATGGGAGTATCATGGTCCTGCCTGCCTTTGCTTATTTTTATCAAAACCAACAAACTAAATTATATTAGTTGGCCGGGTTGTGGGGCACTTGGACAACTCCTCCTTCCAAATACCACTTCAGGGGCCTCCAGGTGGTATTTGAGCCTTAGTTGGTCCTCTGGACCACCGTTGCGCGATGTAGCTCCATGCACTAGCTTATTGATCACGTATCCGCAATGAGCGTCACTATATGAATGATATGCATAATGCAGTGAATGATATGCATGAATATTAAGGTCACATATGAGCAATCATTTTAGGGATAGACAGAAAGCTGATTGATGGACTACTTAAACAGGAAGTACTTTTATAGGCACGGTAAGTTTGTAGTTCTACAATCAACTAAGTGCAGGTCAAGGCATGCTAGGCATATTGGGGCAAGCATGAAATATATGAACAAGCATCAAGAGGTTATGATTCCTTCTTTCACATACAAGCAAAGCATAGATCAAGTCTAATATTTAGTTACGTAATGAACTACTAGTTGTGAATAATATATAGTTAGCACTGTTGACAGTAGTGTTGCTTTAGGGGCTAAGGTTTAGTGGCCCATAGATGTAAGAAAAATACGTTTTTATTATTTGCTTAGCATTAATTGCTTTATGGTTCCGACCACAACATACATGCACAAGGTGTGAGGCTCATCTATACATGAGTTTGCACATATCGAGTGTATTAGATAGGAGAAACCACAGACTAAAAGCTTGCATGCCCACTACATTCCCTTTTTCTATTATCTTCATTTTTAAGCTTATTAAAACAACTATTAATGGCCCCCTTAAGTAATAGCAACCAAAATTCATGAAAATGCACACAAGCATACATACACAGTAACATAATTACAAGAATTTTGGTGGAATATTTGGAACAAAATGAATGCTACTTTCCTATTTTATTATTTAAATCATTACAGCATTTGTCATTTTAAAATGACATAGCAAACAGCAAGCAAACCATATCAAACTTAATTTCTAGGCTACACTGGACCAAATGAGCACAATTAAATTTCTATGGATTTGTCTAGACAAGTTTTATGTAGCAATCATTTCCATATTCACTTAATGCACAAAATACATGTGTGAGGGTAAAACAGTAATCAACTAGACAAAGCTGAGAGCCAATGGACCGGCTCCATTGCCTCTGGAGTGATGAGTGATTGTAAACGGAAGCCAAAGACTCAGATGGACTTGGGCACAAGACCTCCGATGGACAGGAGGCCCTCCGATGGACTGGAGGTAGATGGAGAAGAAAGCCCTCCGAAGGACTGGAGGCATGCTCGGTGTCTGTCGACCATGGGAGTTCAGTACACGGAGGAGCGGCATGGCGACGGCAGGAGCAAGTCCTCCGAAGCACTGCGAGGCTGCCCCAATGGACAGGCGATGCCGCGCGCCACCGTGGTGTTCCAATCTGAGTGCGTGGCGTGAAGACGTGCGAGGAAGGCTCTGGCGGCTTTAGCTCAAAACCATCAAGCAAGCTACCCAAGCCTTGGTGAGTTGGGCCTTGACTCGCCAAGATAGAGAAGGTGGGCCTAATCTGGCCCAGGCGGAGACTTCCTAAAGTTTCTTGGTTTCTGACTTCAAACCCGGGGGCGGATCACGGATTGGACTACTGGCCACATGTAGAACATCTGAGGATTGCGTGGAACTTACAAAGATCAAGACTTCATCGTGGTCGCCCGTCCTGAAATATCCTGTAATCTTTCATTTGAGTCCTTAGGGTTTGTCTAGTTGTAGGGACCTAAGTGCAAAACTGTCTAAACAGCACTCGGGTATAAATAGGTCCAAGGCAGGTCATTAGAATGACTCTTGGCTGCCTAGATTAGGTTTTCCTTTGTGATTTTCATCCTTAAGCCTTGAGCTCCATTGTTAGGGAGGTTAGAGTAGGATTTAGCCTCCTAATCATGAGGGAAGGTGAGGGTGGTTACTTGGGAAGGTTAGAGTAGGATTTAGCCTCCTAATCATGAGGGAAGGTGAGGATGGTTACTTGGGATGAATTCCTGCTTGTATGCTGAATCTACAGACCCATCTTGGGCACTTAATCGAAGCAAATTCGTGCAGCAACCTTGTGTTCTTCTCCTCCCCCTCTATCTTTGGTTTTTGGGTTCAATCCTTGGCTTTTGGGTGTTTGTGTTGGCCAAGCTTGAATCCCTTCCCTTGCTGATGTTCTAGACTTGCTAGGATGTGGAGATCATGACTTAGTTCATCACAATCCCGTTGGATTGCCACGAGCAAGTTTCTTTTGTGTTTTCCCCCTTCTTGCCCAAAGATTGCCATCTCACGAAATCTGAAATTCCCGCTGATTCCTTTAGCATTTTGCATTGATCTTTTGGGAAAAGCTTTGGAATAGGGTCCAGATAGCCTGTGCAAAATTTCATGAAGATTGGACAAGATTTGGTATAGTTTGGGTTGGAAAACCCCCTGTGTGCGACTCTACCGGACACTCCGGCAGAGGCCACCAGATAGTCCGGTTTCCATCGGATAGTCCAGCTGCACCCACTGGATAGTCTGGTGTGTGTCTTAGCCCTAGGCCGTGCCATGGGATAGTCCGGCAGCAGGCACCGGACAGTCCGGTCCCACCGGACAGTCCGGTGTTGTCCACCGGATAGTCCGGTTCTGCCATGGAGCAGGAGTATTTTTCCACTTTGGTTTTTCCGCTGTGTTTCTGCTTTGGATTTTTGCATTCCCCACTTTAAGACCATTCTCTTTGCTTGCTGTGAGTCAGTGAGACGCACCACGGTGCAGTGAGTGTCGTGTGGTGGGTTTTGCAAAGTTCGTCGCCTCGGTGCCATTCTTGGTCGGATCCTGAGTTTTCTTGCATTGGTGCATATCCTCACAGTGAATGGCACCCTTGCGGCGCTAGGCACGTATCTGTTCAGTGGATGGTGCCTAGTTTTGGTTTCCGTTGACCTTTGTAGAGCACCTTCTTGGGGATTGTGATTTTGAGTTTTTAAGTGCTCCTATTCACCCCTCTCTAATCGCACGTCTCGGTCCTACAATTGGTATCAGAGCTGGTTAGGTTTCTTCATACCTTTACCGGTGAGAAACCAGTAGCGACTATGACTCACTCTGGGAAGATTCTGGCTCGTTGGCTCCGATGGCTACTCCTACTGGAAGGGTGGGATGAGAGCATTCTTGCTTAGGCAGGGCCAGGACATATGGGATGCTACTCGGAGTACGAACTTTGTGGTGCTTCCAGTTGCTCAGCACACTACCCCAGCGATTGTGGCTCAACATGACGCGAATGCCAAAGCTGTTAACTTTCTCTTCTCAGGACTTGATCTGGTTGATTATGAGAGAGTGAGCCACCTCGAGACTTCCCGTCAGATCTGGTCCCTGCTGAGTGCACAGCATGAGGGCACTGCTACTATCAAGGGGCGTCTCGTTGAGACTTACGGGCGTGAATATGAGAATTTCATTTAGAAGCTTGGTGAGTCCATCGATGACAACCGGATGAGCAAGAAGAGGGGCGAGAGGCCCAAGTGCTTCGAGTGCGGAGAGGTCAGCCACTTCATCGCCGAATGCCCGAACAAGCAGAACGACTACTACAAGAAGGGCAAGAGCCACTCCCACGACTCCAACAAGTACCACTCCGGCAAGCATGACTACGGCAAGCGTGACCACACCAAGCACCACTCTGGGAAGATTAGGAACTTCAGGAAGGCTTTCAAGAGCTACTAGAAGGACAACCGAAAGCGGGACAAGGCTTTCTTCACTGAGCTTGGTGGTCTGTGCGGCGGATCATCCTCCACCTCGTCTTCATCAAGCTCAAGCAATGAGCAGATCGTCACCAAGTAGGAAAAGAGGAGGGACCAAGGCGGTCCAGCTGGACTCTGCTTCATCTCCACCAAGTCCAAGCGCAAGCACAAGGTGCACCGGATATCCTTTTGCTCCATGGCGCTTGAGGACAAGGAAGACAAGGGCAATGACAACGACTCCTCCGATGAAGTGGTAACTCCTGAGCAAGCTGAAATTCTTGAGATGTTGGAGGCAAATAGTCATGAGTTGAAAGCCCAAGATAGGTTGTTGGAGAAGGCAGCCAAGAAGCTGTAGAAGCAAAAAGCCAAGTTGGCTGATTCTTTAGCTGAGATTGAGAGGCCGAAGAGTGTGCCAAGCCCAGCCTAGTGAGTCTGAGTGCCCTACGTGTGAGACTTTGATGAGAGATCTCTATGAGCAGAAGAGCAAGTATGCTCATCAGGTAGAGGAGATGGATAGGCTAAAGGTAGAGTTAGGCAAGCTCCAGTCTAAACTAGATGAGCCTATTTTGAGTAATGAGCCTGAGTGTTAGATGTGCCCCCACCTAGCTGTTGACATAGCTGAGTTGAAAGTGAGGTGTGAGGGACAGCTCAAGGAGTTGGAGGAGCTTAGGGCTAGACCCATGCTTTTGGGTGCGTGCTTGGTCTGTCCAACCTTGGAGAGTGAGCTTGAGCAGTTGAGAGCTGACTTTGAGGTGCTTTCAGCACCCCCTGACACTTGTGAGAACTGTCTCACCTTGAGATTGATGTTGGTGGATAGGGATGCCACCATTAAAAAGTTAGAGAAGTCTTCTCCCTCTATTCCCTCTCTAGACTGCCCGACTTGTGCTGCCCAGACTTTAGTTCTGGAGGATTTGAGAGAGGAGAAATAGACTTTGGTTGATGAGAACAACCGTTTGAGAGAGGTGCGCAGTTGGATATATGCTAGAGAGCCCCAACTAAGGATGATTTTAGAGAGCACCAGAAGAGCAGAGGGTGACACTAGTGGACTTGGGTTAGGAGAGGGTAGTACCTCAGATAAGAAGAAGAGTACCCCAGTTAAGCTTAAGACTGCCTCTCCTCAGCCTAGCCCTACTGTTGATGGGGTTTACCACGAGCGTCCCAAGGCTGCCCCAAAGAAGCAGTTCTGGACACCCAAGTCCTCACAGGCTAAGCTGGATAGAGTAGTGACTGAGATCCTCAAGCTCTAGTGAGCAACGAGAGAGTCCAGCAGTCTATTCCACCGAAGGCTACTCAACCAAAGCCCAAGGCTCAGCCTAACACCACTCCCAAGAGGCCTGTCTACCACTGTGACTTTTGCCAGCGGAATGGCCACTTGGAGGAGTTTTGCTTTAGGAGGAAGCGAGTTGATAGGTAGCAGAGAGCTTGGGGGAACCAGGATCAGTTCTACCAGGGTGGTAGGCAGGATCCTCCCCACCGCGATGAGATGAGAGACCGCTTTGCTAGTGAGAGAGGAGGCGGCTTTCAGGCCCGTGCTTCTGGTGGTGAGAGACGCTTTGCCCGCCGAGCTCCTAGTCATTTTCAGCGCGGCTATGGACCTCGTGACCGAGGTTTTGGAGGTAGAGGGTTTGAGAGCTCACACTTTGGAGGTCGTGGGGACCCAGATGTAGGACCGAGACGTGCGACTAGAGGGGGGGTGAATAGGAGCACTTGAAATCACAAAATCACAAACCCCCCAAGTGAAACCAGAAACTAAGCACTGTCCACTAAACAGATATGTGCCTAGTAGTGCAAGGGTGCCGTCCACTGTGAGGATACGCACCAATGCGAGAAAACTCAAGATCCGAACAAGAGTGACAGCAGAGCAACGGATTTTGCAATATCCGCCACAAGACACTCACCACACCTAGGTGTGTCTCACTGTCTTACAGTAAGCAAAGAGAATGGTCTTAAGGGAGGAATGCGAAAATTAGCAGCAAAATCACAGCGGAAAAACCAACCTGGGAAGAACACAGCAGCTTCCTGACAGGACCGGACTATCCGGTGGCCAACACCGGATTGTCCGATGGGACCGGACTATCCGGTGCCTGACGCAGGACTGTCCGGTGGCACTGTCCGGACAACACCTCACGCCGGACTGTCCGGTGGGCGCTGCCGGACTATCCGGTGGAACCGGACTGTCCGGTGGCCTCTGCCGGATGGTCCGGTAGGGTCGCAGACAAGATGTTTTCAAATCCAAACTTGATCAAACCTTGTCCAAACTTCACGAAATTCAGTACAGGCTATTTGGACCCTATTTCAATGTTATTCCCAACAGATCAACTCAAGGTAACCATAGAATCAACGGGAATTTCAGATCTTGTGAAATCTCCATTCTTGGGCAAGAAAGGGGAAAACACCAAAGAGGCTTGCTCGTGGCAATCCAGCAGGATTGAGATGAACTAAGTCATGATCTCCACGTCCTAGCAAGTCCAGAACATCAGCAAAGAAAGGGATTCAAGCTTGCCCAACAAAAACACCCAAAAAGGCAAGGATTGAACCCAAAAACCAAAGTGAGAGAGGGAGGAGAAGAACACAAGGTTGCTGCACGAATTTGCTTCGATTAAGTGCCCAAGATGGGTCTAAAGATTCAGCATACAAGCAGAAATTCGTCCCAAGCAACCACCCTCACCTTCCCTCAAGATTAGGAGGCTAAATCCTACTCTAACCTCTCTAACAATGGAGCTAAAAGCTTAAGGACGAAAATCACCATGAGAGAACTAATCCTAGCAGCCAAGAGACCTTCTAATGACCTACACTCAACCTATTTATATCCGAGTGCTATTTAGACAGTTTTGCACTTAGGTCCCTACAGCTAGACAAACCCTAAGGACTCGAACGAAAGATTACAGGATATTTCGGGACGGACGACCACGATGGAATCTTGATCTTCATAAGTTCCACGCAATCCTCGGATGTTCTCCACGTGGCCAGTAGTCCAATCCGCGATCCGCCCCCGGTTTTGAAGTCAGAAACCAGGAAACTTTAGGAAGTCTCCGCCTGGGCCGGATTTTGCCCATCTTCTCTATCTTGGCGAGTCGTGGCCCAACTCACCAAGGCTTGGGTAGCTTGGTTGACGGTTTTGTGCCGAAACCGCCAAGCCTCCCTCGCACGCCTTCGCGCCACGCATTCGGGTTAGAGCACCGCGGTGGCGCCCGGCATCCCCTGTCCATCGGGGTAGCCTCGCAGTCCTTCGGAGGACTTACTCCTGCCGTCGTCGTGCCGCTCCTCCGTATACCGAACTCCCGTGGCCGACAGACACTGAGTGTGCCTCTAGTCCTTCGAAGGACTTCCCTCTACCTCCAGTCCATCGGAGGGCCTCCTGTCCATCGGAGGTCTTGTGCCCAAGTCCTTCTGGGTCTTGCTACTGTTGACAATCACTCATCACTCCAGAGGCAATGGAGCCGGTCCATTGGCTCTCACCAGATAGATATGATGCTTGCTTTGACTGTGCTTACCCCACTTTTGAGCAGATGGCTTAGCACTGGTTCAGCAGTTTCACTAACCCCAGTGCCGGACCATTTGCTCACTTTCGCTTTCCTTGATTCTGTAGGATTGAGGCCTGGAGGACATATGGATCATGGACTCCGGCTGCTCTAGGCACATGACAAGGTGCCGCAGATGGTTCTCCAGCCTCAACCCCGTGAGCACCAAAGAATACATCACATTCGGGGATAATGGTCAAGGTAAAGTGTTGGGTGTTGGTTCTCTTGCGCTTTCTAGCAAGCTTTCCCAAAGAGAAGTTGCTTTGGTGAGGAATTTAGGGTTCAATTTGGTTTCTGTTTTGCAACTTCTCAAGGAAGGGTTTGAGGTTTGCTTTAAGGAGGGTTCTTCTTGTGTGGTTGATGCTAAGGAAAACCTTGTTTGTCAGATTTTGTCCTATGCGCAGGTTTTTAAGGTTGACCTTGCATCTGTTTCGGGCCCTCCTCGGTGTTTGGTAGCTGGTCCTTCTGCTGATATTTGGAAATGGCATAGGAGGCTTGGCCATTTGAGTTTTGATCTGCTAGCCAGGTTGAGCTCGATGGGTCTGATCCGAGGATTGCCAAATTTGAAAGCAGAAAAGGACTTAGTCTGCCACCCTTATCGTCATGGCAAGATGGTTCCCACTTCTCATGCACCTGTCAATCAGGTGATGACTTCTTACCTAGGTGAGCTACTGCATATGGACACGGTTGGTCCTGCTCGGGTACAGTCGGTCAGTGGCAAGTGGTATGTGCTTGTAGTTGTGGATGATTTTTCTCGCTATTCGTGGGTGTTCTTCATGGAATTCAAAGATGAGGTTTTCGGTTTTGTTCGGGATCTGGTCTTGAGGTTAAGGAATGAGAGTCATAAGGCCATGAGGGCTATCCGCAGCGACAATGGCGGAGAATTTTGTAACTCTCGTTTGGAAACCTTTTGTCGTGACCTAGGTCTTGGTCACCAATTCTCGTCTCCTTATACCCCACCTCAGAACGGTGTCGTGGAACGAAAGAGCTGCACACTTGTTGAGATGGCGTGGATGATGCTCGATGAGTATAGGACTCTGTGATGGTTTTGGGCTCAGGCTTTGAATACGGCCTGTTACATCACCAATCGCATCTTCCTACAAGCCTTCTTAGGGAAGACTTCGTACGAGCTTCGGTTTGGTAGGCAGCCTAGCGTCAAGCACCTACGTGCATTTGGCTGCAGATGCTTTATGCTCAAGAAGGGGGGGCATTTGGACAAATTTGAATCTCGCTGCTTGGATGGCATTTTCCTTGGGTACGCCTCTAGCTCTAGGGCATATAGAGTGTGGATCCTCGATACCAAACAAGTGGTTGAGACCTGTGAAGTTTCCTTTGATGAATCTATGCCTTGCACAACTCCTGCATTTGAGCGTTCAGGTGATGATGAAGAAGGCGCTCCCATCTTTGAAGATGAGGAAGGCGGAGTAGATGCTGGTGAAGCAGGAGCCACTACACCGGCTGCAGCTCCTGCCCCTCTGCTACGAGCTCTGAAGATGAAGGAGGACCCTTGCCTATGGCTTCCTCTTCACTCCCCCGACTGCAAGCTCGAGCAGAGGCTGGCCCCCCTGAGGACGCAGCGGGATCAACCTCCTGACAGGATGATTAGAGATCTACACCAGCGTGTCACACGCTCTTTGGTTAACTCTCTAGCCTTCTTTTGCCACTCCGCATTTGTTGCTTCTTTCGGACCCCGGGATGTGTCACATGCATTATCTGATCCTAGTTGGGTGAACGCCATGCATGAGGAGTTGGAGAACTTTGAGAGAAACCATGTCTGGGATTTAGTTGATCCTCCACCAAACTGCCACCCTATAGGAACCAAGTGGGTCTTCAAGAACAAACAAGGTGAGGATGGGATGGTTGTGAGGAACAAAGCGAGATTGGTTGCCCACGGTTTTTGTCAGAAGGAGGGGATAGATTATGAAGAGACTTTTGCTGCTGTAGCTCGTTTAGAAGCTATTAGGATTCTACTTGCCTTTGCTGCCTCTAAAGGCTTCAAATTGCGATAGATGGATGTCAAATCAGGCTTCCTAAACGGTTACATAGAGGAGGAGGTATATGTGAAACAACCTCCTTGCTTTGAGAGTGACAAGTTTCCAGACCGGGCGTATAAGGTGAGAAAAGCCCTTTATGGTCTGAAGCAAGCTCCAAGAGCTTGGTATGCTAGGTTGAAAGCTTTCCTGCTCAAGTCAAGGTTTGTGATGGGTTCAGTAGATAAGACCTTGTTTCTGTTGAGTCATGGCGGTGACACCCTTCTAGTTCAGATATATGTTGATGACATTATCTTTGGTGGTTCATCTCATGCTTTGGTGTCTAAGTTTGCTGAACAGATGAGCAGTGAGTTCGAGATGAGTCTCATGGGTGAGCTTCAGTTCTTCCTCAGGCTATAGATCAAGCAAGGCCCTGAAGGAACATTCATCCATCAAGCCAAGTACACGAAGGACATCCTGAAGAAGTTTGATATGGGAGATTGCAAGCCTATGGCTACTCCCATGTCAACACAGACGGTGCTTGATGCAGATGAAGAGGGAGAAGTAGTGGACCAGAGGAAGTACTGAGGGATGATCGGCTCACTTCTGTACCTGATGGCGACCAGACCGGACATTCAGTTCGCGGTCTGCCTCTGTGCGCGTTTTCAGGCCTCTCCAAGGACGTCACATCGTCAAGCGGTGATGCGCATCTTCAGGTACCTAAAATACACTCCTGAGCTTGGTCTTTGGTTCTCTTCAGCTTCGACTCTCACTCTTCGAGGGTATTCGGATGCTGACTTTGCGGGTTCTCGGCTGGAGCGCAAGTCTAGTTCTGGCACCTGCCAGTTCCTTGGTTCCTCTCTTGTCTCTTGGTCCTCACGTAAGCAATCTAGTGTATCCACTTCCACTACAGAAGCCGAATACATTGCTGTTGCTAGTTGCTGCTCCCAGCTCCTTTGGATGAAATCCACTTTGAGTGACTTTGGCCTGAGCTACAAGAAAATCCCTCTCCTAGTTGACTCTACTTCTGCTATCTCTGTAGCTATGAACCCCGTCTTGCACTCCAGAACCAAACATATATACATGAGGTTTCACTTTCTAAGAGATCACTATGAGAAGGGAGATATAGACTTGGTCCATGTAGCTACCGAGAACCAGCTAGCCGATATCTTCACCAAGCCCTTAGAGCTAGTCGCTTTTGCTCACTTGTGTGGGGAGCTTGGTGTTTGTTACCCCTTTTAGGTTGGGGTAACTTCGCTGTAGTTTAGGTTTTGTTTTGCCTTTTCTTTGCTTTTCTTTGTTTTTTCTTGCATTTGTATCATACCATGCATTGCATTGTAACATATGCATTTTCACTTACACTAGCACTAGAGCTCTTCTAGTATGATGAGTTAGTACTTGCTTGTGCTAGATTGTACAGTTGCTTGCATGATCATGGTTGGCTAAGCTCCTGGAATCTGTCTAATATCATTTGTGAGCTAAGTCACTTTAGTTTCTTGAAAATCAAAAATCATGATCACCACTTCACTTGGCTACCTAGCATGTGCAGGAATGTTGAATGCTATGCTATCTTTTCGTGCTTGGATATGCTAGTCGTATGCCTTTGTTAAGTTGATGCCTAAGCATTTATGACACCTTGCCTAAATCTGAATTAATATTGTGTAACACCCTAGTTTTAATTTCAGTACTTCATAATAAAAACCAAGCAATTTATTTAATTTTCTAAGGCTTATGTGCTTAGTTTGCATTTATCATGATTTATTTAAATTAAAAAGATGCATAAACGCAACCATAGGTTTAACCCTTCTTGTGCATGCATGCTGGTGCATTATTTTATTGTTTGTATGAATTAAGGGTTCATATTCAAATTTATTTGAATATGTAGATCAATTGCTTTCTTTTTCAAAAGAATTCAAAAGAGAAAAGAAAAAGAAAAGAAAAAGAAATGGGAGAGGCAGCCAGGCCAGCCGGCCCAGCTAGCAGCCCACCTCGCCCCCTTCCTCACCCGCCTGGGCCAAGAACCGGCCCAAAGCTACCAGCCCGCCTCCCTCCTCTCTTTCTCGCGCGCCACTAACAGGTGGGCCGCGCCCTTACCCTCACTACCAGACCGGCCCCATTTGTCATCCCCTTTCCCTAGCTCTCGCCGGAGATCCCGTGCCCCTCTTCCCTCTCCGCTCTGCCACGTTGGCGCTCAGGTCGATGGCGGACGAATCCGAGGCCACGTTTGTTATCCTTAATCGCCTCTCCATCACTTCCCCAACAATCGTGCCAGTTTCCCATTCTCCCTCCCTTCCTTCACTCCACCTCATCGAGCTATCAAAGCCACCGGCCACTCCTCCACGTCCGCGATGCTCCAACTCACTCGAGCCCTATAAAACCCGACCCCGAGCTTCGCACTCGCCTCCTTTTGCCTCTACACCACTCCAATTTCACTCCCTTGCGCCACCAAGATCTCAATCTGCCACTGGACTTCACCCACGGTAAGCCGCTCCACCGCAAAATTCGTCGCCGTTGGACTATCCCCGACCCTCACTCTTCGTTTCCTTCTTCGCAGGACCGCCGCGGAGGTGTTCCGTGGGTTTTTGACGTGAGCTCGTGCCTCCTTTACCCCTGTCCGCGAGCGCCAACCAGCTTCGCCTGCCGGTCCCCATCGCGAGCTCACTCCACCGCCTCCTCAACGTCCACATCACCTCGGTGAGCTTCGCCGTTGTCCCCTCTCTCTCTCTCGAGCTAGCCCTAGGATAGCGGGAGCTCCCGTAGGTCCTAGCGTGCGCCGTTACGGCGAGCCACCGCCGTGCGGGGTGGACTCCGCCATGGAGTTGGTCACCGCCGGTGGTCCCTGTGCCCCCTTTTCTTCGTGGTCGTCTAATTCGTCACCAACAGCCACGATTAAAACATGAGATACCCCTTCGCGGGCCAATCACAGAGCGACGCGTCGCCCTCACTTAGCCCAGTCAGCATTGGGGCCGCTTGTCAGCAGTGACGTGGCCGCCACCTCACCGCACTCGTCAGCGCAGACCCGGCCAACCAGGGAGTTTAGCGTTTGAGACCCCGCGTTTCCCTGGAATCAACCCGCAATCCGACTCCTGTTCAAAAGTATTTATGTTTTAGTCCTGTTTTCATCAGTTTAGCCCCTGAGCTTTGCGGGATTTGAACCCGCAGTCCCGGCTCTGTTTGTTTTGCTCTAACACCCTCGACGGCTGTGTTTAATTACGTTTAGGCCCTTAGTTTTGCAAAGTTAGCCCCTGGTTTAGTTTATTTATCACAGTGTTGCCCTCAGGAGCGTGTTTTATGCATAACTTTCACATTTTAGCTCCGATTTGGGTGATTCTTGCGCTCACGTGTCCATAGAAATACGTAGAATGTTTTTATAACAGTTTTATCTTCTGTTTTTATGATGTGGTGTGCTGTTGCTTATCCTTTGTTTTTTGTTTGCATGTATGCGTGTATGGGAATGCTTGTATGTTGCCGTGAACGTGTTTAGACGGTGAACCGTTCATAGGAGAAGAAGAACAGCAGGTTGCAAGTTTTGGACAGCAGCCACAAGAGCATTTTGAGGAAGGCAAGTATAACATGGATAACCTAATAACTCTTTAATCACTTCATATGCATGTGTCTAACTTGTATGCCTATAAGGACTATACATTAGCCTCTTTACTCTATGTTTTACCTATGGGAATGCATGTTAGATAAGTCTTGCTAGTTGCTGCGCAAACACATGTTCTTTTGTTAATAATCTTGTTAATGGATCTATGCAATATTTTGTGTGCGTGACCCTCTGTGCTGAGGTGCTTGAGTGGTTCATGGCTCATTAAAATTGGCTTTTTAGCAACATGGTTTAGGGGGCATGAGCAATGTGCTTAGTGGTTTTGCTCATAGCCACTCTCCATAAGGACCGGTTCGCAAAGCGACAACCTGGGACAACTGCGCTACCATGAGACTGGAATGGGACGGTCTTAGCTGATTAATTAGATTGCCTTGGTTTGGGAGTAACTTACCTGCGGGGCAAGAGGGGAAGTGAGCCGGGATGGGCCTCAGATCTGCTTTGGGTTGTGTGTGCTGTGTGCTTCACCCCTTAAAGTAGGGCCCCATCTCCGCGGAGCTTGAAACCTCAGCAGTTACACCTTACCAACGTGATCTTTGTAAAGGCTTCGTAGTGTGGCTTGCTAGTCATCTCATCTAAGGAAATGTGATGAACTTCTAGCGTAGCTCACGACTTGTGGGTAAAGATGTGCAACCTCTCGAGAGTGTAAAACTGACATGTCAGCCGTGCTCACAGTTATGAGCGGCCCAGATCCTTTATGCTGATTAGTGGTGCTTGGTTTGGTTTGGGAGTTGGTTATGTTTCTAATAATGTTGATTAATTCTTTATGCAACATCTTGGGCTTAATGGTTTATAAACTCACTTGTAATAATTAGCTGCTTAATAAAACTTGATCAACTAAAAGCTCATGCATACGTGTCAGCCAACCTTAGAGCCTCATGGTTCAAGTTATGCTTGTTGAGTACGGTTGTGTACTCATACTTGTTGTTTCCTTTCTTTTGTTGGGTGGACCCAACTGTTGTTCAGTTGATGAAGGCACAGAAGAGTACGCTCAAGGTTATGATGAGTTCTAGGCATACCAGTCTCCCAGTCGACTTCCCTGTGGCGGCTCGTTTATGTTTTCGTTTATGCTTCCGCTTATGACTCTGTTATAAAGACTTGTGTCTTGATGTAATAATATGACGATACTCTATGTAACGTTAATTCCCTTTTATTCACGTTCTGTGATGTCACTTTTGTCATAAAATATGTGAGACTTGTTCCTGGCACATATATGTTGTCCTAGTTCCGTTGGTTGAGAACCGTGACAGAGTGGTATCAGGGCCGTGTTGACTGTAGGACGATAGCCTAGATAGAAATGTCGTATTTAAGGATTTCACTTCCTTTGTCTGATCTGCTGTTTTATAAAATTTACTCTCTCCAGTATACTATAAATATTTATGTTCACATTATGTTCAAAATTTTATTTTATTCCTTCTATCATATAGAACTGATCTTAAACTTATTCTATCCACCTTGTAGATGGCCCGCACCCTCAGGACTGCCCGCAAGAGCACCAGTGCAGCCCGACGCTTTGGACCGTTCGTTCCACCACAGCCCGAGCCTGAGGTCCAGCCTGAGGTGGAGACCGAGGAGTCTGAGGAGGAGTCTGAGGTGGAGTCCGAGGAAGAGCCCCAGGAGGAGGACCCTCCGCAGCCTGAGGAGCAGGCACTGCAGGAGGATCCAGAGGATGATGAGGTGGTGGAGATACTTCCACCCCCTTAGCCGGAGCCCGAGGTGGTGGTGATACCAGACGATGAGCCTGAGGCTGAGGAGGGCGATGACGCTGGAGACGCCTCTGCTGGCACCGAGGGTGCCGAAGATGGTGACACGCCCCCGTTGTAGTGGATAGACGTGAAGCACTTCCACAACGGCTTGCACTTGAGCTTCCCCAGGATGCTCAACGACTCTATCCATGAGTTGGGTTACAACAACCAGGAGATCAGCTACAAGGTGGTGGAGAGTGTGCACCCCGAGTTTCCTCCCAGGTTCTGTGCATCCGCGTGCTTTATGGTGGAAAACACGGAGCACGGGGGTTCCACCCTGGCTGAGGAGCACTACTCGGTGTCATATCACTCTGACCAGGATGCGGCCATCAACGACGCAGCTCGACAGGCTTATGGGGTCTTCTATGAGGACCACCGTACAGCTTTTAGCCAGTCTGCTCGGCGCTACCTTCCCCACCGCAAGAGTGGTGAGTCAAAACACCAGATCCCTTCCTTGGAGCATGAGGACAACGCTTAGTTGGCCTCACTGGTGGAGTTTACATCAGCCTTGAGCACCGAGCACGATGCTCTATTGGGTGCGCACCGCAGCTTACACCTAGAGTGTGAGTTTCTTCGAGCTCAGTTGCTGGAGGCGATGCACGTGATGCATATAGAGCCAGCACAGTCTCCTCCGCGCAAGAAGCCTCGCTACGGCGAGCCTAGTGGCGCTACCACCGTGCTTCCTCATGACGACTAGACAGCCTCGCCGTTTATCAGTTTGAGTCTTTTGAGTCCTTTCCTTTTTGGGTGGAACTTGGTTACTTTTGGATGTTTTGATGTTTGCTTTATGAACTATGGTTGATTTGGATCTTTGGTTGAATGTTATATCCAGCTGTGGGGATTGTCTACAGCGTGAACAAGTTTAGTGTTACCAATATTAAAATAAAGTTAGCTCGTTGGGTTAAAGATATCTACTCTATTGTTCTTTCTACTTTATCATCAGGCTTTCTCTCTTGTGCATCACTATATCTATCATGTGCTTATGAATTATATGTTGCAATCAAATGGTTAACACAAGGATAGGTGGTGGTGCTGGTGGTAACAACCAGGAACACCAGAGAGGAGGCAATCAACTTCCCAACCCACCACCCATCACCATGGAGCAGCTAATGGCACAAGTGTTAACCACAGTGAATACTGCAATGCAAACTCTCCAACAAGCACAAGCTCAACCACCACCCCACCTAGAGATAGGCGTGGAGATTTCATGAAAGGACATCCTCCCACTTTCTCACATGCTACAGAGCCACTACAGGCTGATGACTGGCTTCGTGCTATTGAACGCCAGTTGGAGATTGCACAGTGCAACGATAGGGAGAGGGTCTTGTATGGCTCTGGACAGTTGAGGGGTGCAGCTCTGGATTGGTGGGAGTCCTACAGGCCAGAGGACAGGGATGCTTTCACTTGGGCACAGTTCAGGGAGAACTTCCGCAACCATCACATGCCTGCAGGGTTGATGAAAATGAAGAAGAAGGAATTCCTTTCTTTAAAGCAGGGCAGCATGTCAGTGACCGAATACTGGGACAGGTTCCTTCAACTTGCACAATATGCTACTGTGGAGGTGGCCGATGATGGAGAGAAACAGGAGTATTTCATGGAAGGTTTGAATGATGAAGTCCAGTATCAATTGATGAATCATACTTTCCCTTCCTTTCATCATTTGGTGGACAGGGCGCTTTTCACTGAAAGGAAGCGCCAAGACATAGAAGAAAGGAAGAGGAAGTTCAACAACTCCTCATCAGGCAGCAACACTCGTCCTCGTTACCCCCAAGTTCAGAGTTCTCAGCAAGCAAGGTATCAACAGCGTACCCAGGGACAGCAGGGGTACCAGCAGCAGCGCAGTCAGGGCCAGCAGATGAGCCAGGGACAGCGTTATCAGACCCAACCTACTCGTCCTGTTTATCAAGTTTAGCGTCAGGTGCAAAACAACCTCCCTACAACAAATCAAGCTCCAGTTCCAGTTGGTAGAAGCTGCTATAAGTGTGGTGAGCAGGGGCATTATGCTAATGTCTGCCCTCATAAGATGCCAACCAATCAACAGGGTCAGCAGCAGGGCCAGAGGCAAAATACTCCACAACAGCAGCAGGGACGCGCAAATCGATTGCCCAAGGGACAGTGGCAAGGAAAGGTGAATCATGTGACCACCGAGACTGCAATGGAGGCTCCGAACATTGTGCTCGGTATGTTCTTGGTCAACTCCCATACTGCTACTGTACTTTTTGATACCGGTGCAACTCATTCCTTCATTAGCAAGTCATATGCCATTCGACATAACATACCTATAAGTGCCATGAAAAGGATGTTGTTAGTCACCTCACCTAGGGGGCAGATGAGAACTAATTCTATCTGTCTTGGAGTTAGTTTTGACATAAGGGGGGTAGAATTCTGCACAAATTTAATTGTTTTAGAATCAGAGCGAATTGATGTCATTTTGGGCATGGAAACACTAACCAAATGGGGAGCCAAAATTGACTGCTCCAAGCGGAAAATTCTCTTGATAGCTTCAGATGGGAAAAATGTGGAAATTATGGTAAATGAACCAAGGAAGGAATATGGTCAATTGAACCAGATCACAGCCAGGCCTACTGATGTGATTCGGGTAGTGAGTGATTACTCAGATGTCTTCCCTGATGAGTTGCCAGGTATGCCACCTGACCGAGAAGTTGAATTTTTAATAGACCTTTTACCTGGTACAGCACCAATAGCAAAAAGGCAATATAGAGTGGCACCTAAAGAACAAGAGTTAATAAAGAAAAATATTGATGAGTTGTTAGAAAAAGGGTATATCCGACCTAGTCCTTCACCTTGGGCCTTTCCAGTTTTATTTGCTGATAAAAAGGATGGGTCAAGAAGAATGTGTGTGGATTATCGAGCTTTGAATGATGTCACCATTAAGAATAAATATCCTCTACCCCGGATAGATGATTTGTTTGATCAGTTGCAAGGTTCTTGTGTGTTCTCAAAGGTCGACTTAAGGTCTGGTTACCATCAAATGAAGATTCGACCTTCTGATATTCCAAAGACTGCTTTCATTACCAGATTTGGGTTATATGAGTATACAGTGATGTCTTTTGGTTTGACAAATGCTCCTGCTTATTTCATGAATCTTATGAACAAAGTGTTTATGGAGTATCTCGACAAGTTTGTGGTTGTGTTTATTGACGATATTTTGATCTATTCCAAGACAGAAGTAGAACATGAAGCACACTTGAGACTAGTTTTGCAGAAGCTGCGGGAACATAAGTTGTATGCAAAGCTGAGCAAGTGTGAGTTTTGGATTGATCAAGTACCTTTCTTGGGACACATTGTTTCAAAAGGTGGAATCATGGTGGATCCAAGCAAGGTCAGCAGTGTATTGGATTGGAAACAACCAGAAACTGTGAAAGAGGTTCGTGGATTCTTGGGTTTGGCAGGATACTATAGAAGATTCATTGAAGGTTTTTCTAGGACGGCCAAACCGATGACATCATTGCTGGAAAAGGGTGCTGAATTTATTCGGACCAAAGCGATGCAAGCCTCGTTTGATGAATTAAAGAAGAGACTTACTACAGCTCCAGTGCTTACTCTACCTGATCTAACAAAAAGTTTCACGGTGTATTGTGATGCTTCTAAAGAAGGTCTGGGATGTGTGTTGATGCAAGAAGGAAAAGTGATCGCCTATGCTTCACGTCAGTTAAGGAAACATGAGTTGAATTATCCTACTCATGATTTAGAGTTGGTAGCTATTGTGCATGCTTTGAAAATCTGGAGGCAGTATTTGTTTGGGAATCGATGTGAGATATACACGGATCATAAGAGTCTTAAGTATATTTTCACCCAGAATGAGTTGAATATGAGGCAGAGAAGATGGTTGGAGTTGATCAAGGATTATGATCTAGAAATCCACTATCATCCTGGAAAAGCTAATGTTGTGGCGGACGCTCTGAGCAGAAAGAGTTATGTTAACATGGCAGTCGTTTTCCAAATGCCACTAGAGTTGTGTGAAGAATTTGAGAGCCTGAGTTTGGGTTTTGCACATCACACCACAGCAGCAACCTTCGAGGCAGAACCTACCCTTGAGCAAGAGATAAGGGAGCATCAGAAGACTGATGAGAAATTTCAGGAGATCCGTGAGCAGATCAAAGTGGGTAAGGCACCACACTTTCGTGAGGATGAACAAGGTACTGTATGGTACAAGAACCGTATCTGTGTGCCAGATGTGGATAGTATAAGGAAGTTGATACTCAGTGAAGCTCATGATACAGCCTATTCTATTCATCCTGGAAATACAAAGATGTATTACGATTTGAAAGAGAGATTCTGGTGGTATGGTATGAAACGAGCAGTGGCTGAATATGTTGTAGTTTGTGATACATGTCAACGTGTAAAGGCAGAATACCAGAGACCTGCAGGTTTGTTGCAACCACTGAAGGTTCCAGAATGAAAATGGGAAGAAATAAGCATGGATTTCATTGTGGGGTTACCAAGAACTCAGAAAGGATATAATTCTATTTGGGTAGTTGTGGACCATTTGACTAAGGTAGCTCACTTCATCCCTGTGAATACTACCTATTCAGGTGCAAGGTTAGCAGAGTTGTACATCTCTAGAATTGTTTGCTTGCATGGTGTGCCAAAGCGGATTATATCCGACAGAGGTTCACAGTTCACATCTCGTTTTTGGGAGCAATTGCATGATTCGCTAGATACGAAGCTCCGGTTCAGTACAGCCTACGATCCACAGACAGATGGCCAAACAGAAAGGACAAATCAGATTCTAGAGGATATGTTGCGGGCATGTGCTATTCAGTATGGTACTAGTTGGGATAAGAGTCTATCATATGCTGAATTTTCTTATAACAACAGTTACCAGGCCAGCTTGAAGAAGTCACCGTTTGAGGCACTGTATGGTAGAAGGTGCTGGACTCCATTGTTTTGGAATCAAACAGGAGAGAAGCAAGTGTTTGGACCTGACATCATCAAGGATGCTAAACAACAAGTAAAAATGGTACGGGAAAATTTGAGAGTGGCTCAGTCTAGACAGAAAAGTTATGCAGATGTGCGACGTAGGGTTCTGACCTTTAAGGTTGACGACTTCGTGTACTTGAAAGTGTCACCCATGAGAGGGATCCACAGGTTTAATATAAAAGGGAAGCTGGCACCGAGACATATTTGTCCATTCAAGGTGGTAGAAAGGAAAGGTGAAGTGGCTTATAGACTGGAATTGCCATCTAACCTATCTGGTATACATGATGTGTTCCATGTTTCCCAATTAAAGAAGTGCCTGAGAGTGCCAGAGGAACAAGCACCACTAGAGGGTTTGGATGTACAAGAGGATATATCATATACGGAACATCCGATGAAGATTCTTGAAACGTCAGAAAGAGTCACCAGAAATAAGAGGATCAAAATGTGCAGAGTGCAGTGGAAGCATCACATGGAGGATGAGGCTACATAGGAACGATAGGAAGACATGAGAGCAGCTTATCCTGATCTCTTTGCTAGCCACCTATAAGAATCTCGGGGCGAGATTCCTGTTAAGGGGGGAAGGTTTGTAACACCCTAGTTTTAATTTCAGTACTTCATAATAAAAACCAAGCAATTTATTTAATTTTCTAAGGCTTATGTGCTTAGTTTGCATTTATCATGATTTATTTAAATTAAAAAGATGCATAAAAGCAACCATAGGTTCAACCATTCTTGTGCATACACGCTGGTGCATTATTTTATTGTTTGTATGAATTAAGGGTTCATATTCAAATTTATTTGAATATGTAGATCAATTGCTTTCTTTTTCAAAAGAATTCAAAAGAGAAAAGAAAAAGAAAAGAAAAAGAAATGGGAGAGGCAGCCAGGCCAGCCGGCCCAGCTAGCAGCCCACCTCGCCCCCTTCCTCACCCGCCTGGGCCAAGAACCAGCCCAAAGCTACCAGCCCGCCTCCCTCCTCTCTTTCTCGCGCGCCACTGACAGGTGGGCCGCGCCCTTACCCTCACTGCCAGACCGGCCCCATTTGTCATCCCCTTTCCCTAGCTCTCACCGGAGATCCCGTGCCCCTCTTCCCTCTCCGCTCTGCCACGTTGGCGCTCAGGTTGATGGGGGACGAATCAAAGGCCACGTTTGTTATCCTTAATCGCCTCTCCATCAATTCCCCAACAATCGCGCCAGTTTCCCCTTCTCCCTCCCTTCCTTCACTGCACCTCATCGAGCTATCAAAGCCGCCGGCCACTCCTCCACGTCCGCGACGCTCCGACTCACTCGAGCCCTATAAAACCCTACCCCGAGCTTCGCACTCGCCTCCTTTTGCCTCTACGCCACTCCAATTTCACTCCCTTGCGCCACCAAGATCTCAAGCCGCCACCGGACTTCTCCCACGGTAAGCCGCGCCACCGCAAAATTCGTCGCCGTTGGACTGTCCCTGACCCTCACTCTTCGTTTCCTTCTTTGCAGGATCTCCTCGGAGGTGTTCCACGGGTTTTTGACGTGAGCTCGTGCCTCCTTTACCCCTGTCTGCGAGCGCCAACCAGCTTCGCCCGCCGGTCCCCGTCGCGAGCTCACTCCTCCGCCTCCCCGACGTCCACATCACCTCGGTGAGCTTCGCCGTTGTCCCTTCTCTCTCCCGAGCTAGCCCTAGGGCAGCGGGAGTGCCCCTAGGTCCCAGCCGTGCGGGGTGGACTCCACCATGGAGTTGGTCACCGCCGATGGTCCCTGTGCCCCCTTTTCTCCGTGGTCGTCTGATCCGTCACCAACGGCCACGATTAAAACGTGAGATACCCCTTCGCGGGCCAGTCACAGAGCGACACGTCGCCCTCACTTAACTTAGTCAGCGTCGGGGCCGCTTGTCAGCAGTGACGTGGCCGCCACCTCACCGCACGCGTCAGCGCAGACCCGGTCAACCGGGGAGTTTAGCGTTTGGGACCCCGCGTTTCCCTGGAATCAACCCGCAATCCGACTCCGTTGAAAAGTATTTATGTTTTAGTCCTGTTTTCATCAGTTTAGCCCCCGAGCTTTCCGGGATTGGAACCCGCAGTCCAGGCTCTGGTGGTTTTGCTCTAAAACCCTCAGTGGCTATGTTTAATTACGTTTAGGCCCTCAGTTTTGCAAAGTTAGCCCCTGGTTTAGTTTATTTATCACAGTGTTGCCCTCCGGAGCCTGTTTTATGCATAACTTTCACATTTTAGCTCCGATTTGGGTGATTCTTACGCTCACGTGTCCGTAGAAATGCGTAGAATGTTTTTATAACAGTTTTATCTTCTGTTTTTATGATGTGGTGTGCTGTTGCTTATCCTTTGTTTTTTGTTTGCATGTATGCGTGTATGGGAATGCTTGTATGTTGCCGTGAACGTGTTTAGACGGTGAACCGTTCATAGGAGAAGAAGAACAGCAGGTTGCAAGTTTTGGACAGCAGCCACAAGAGCATTTTGAGGAATGCAAGTATAACATGGATAACCTAATAACTCTTTAATCACTTCATATGCATGTGTCTAACTTGTATGCAAGGACTATACATTAGCCTCTTTACTCTATGTTTTACCTATGGGAATGCATGTTGGATAAGTCTTGCTAGTTGCTGCGCAAACACATGTTCTTTTGTTAATAATCTTGTTAATGGATCTATGCAATATTTTGTGAGCATGACCCTCTGTGCTAAGGTGCTTGAGTGGTTCATGGCTCATTAAAATTGGCTTTTTAGCAACATGGTTTAGGGGGCATGAGCAATGTGCTTAGTGGTTTTGCTCATAGCCACTCTCCATAAGGACCGGTTCGCAAAGCGACAACCTGGGACAACAGCGCTACCATGAGACTGGAATGGGATGGTCTTAGCTGATTAATTAGATTGCCTTGGTTTGGGAGTAACTTACCTGCGGGGCAAGAGGGGAAGTGAGCCGGGATGGGCCTCGGATCTGCTTTGGGTTGTTTGTGCTGTGTGCTGCACCCCTTAGAGTAGGGCCCCATCTCCGCGGAGCTTGAAACCTCAGCAGTTACACCTTACCCACGTGATCTTTGTAAAGGCTTCGTAATGTGGCTTGCTAGTCATCTCATCTAAGGAAATGTGATGAACTTCTAGCGTAGCTCACGACTTGTGGGTAAAGATGTGCAACTTCTCGAGAGTGTAAAACTGACATGTCAGCCGTGCTCACGGTTATGAGTGGCCTAGATCCTTTATGCTGATTAGTGGTGCTTAGTTTGGTTTGGGAGTTGGTTATGTTTCTAATAATGTTGATTAATTCTTTATGCAATATCTTGGGCTTAATGGTTTATAAACTCACTTGTAATAATTAGCTGCTTAATAAAACTTGATCAACTAAAAGCTCATGCATACGTGTCAGCCAACCTTAGAGCCTCATGGTTCATGTTATGCTTGTTGAGTACGGTTGTATACTCATACTTGTTTCCTTTCTTTTGTTGGGTGGACCCAACTGCTGTTCAGTTGATGAAGGCACAGAAGAGTACGCTCAAGGTTATGATGAGTTGTCCATTTCACGGCATATTTTAAGGAGGAGTTGTCCATTTCAGGGGGAGTTGAGTTCTATGAACCCTTGATGTGTCCATTGTCAACAAGGGGGAGAGATGTTGACCCTTGAGGGGGAGAGATGTTCCCAGGGGAAATTCATGGACAAAGGGGGAGAACTCTGTAGAGATCTAGTTGAGGGAGAGTTTAGCTTTTAGCATGCTCTTGCATCGGTGCGTTGAGCCTTTTGCCTCTTTCTAGAGGAGCCGATGCTTTGCCTAAGCATGACTGTGTTGAGCCAGTCTGCCTCTTTCTTAAGCGGTCATGCTTTAGTTTGATCGACTGCGTTGAGCGGTTTCCCTTGTCTTAGGGGGTCGATCTTTGGTTTTCCTTTTGTTGCCTCATTTTGCCCTTCTTTGCTTGTGTTTGGCTTTTGGGCATCTTGAGCAACTTCTTCTTTTCTTCTTTCTTTTCGGTTTTACGCTTTTCTTCTTGTCTTTGTTCTATTTCAGGTTACAGGTAGAAGGTTTTGGCAATGCACTCATCAAGGGGGAGATTGAGAGCCAATGGACCGGCTCCATCACTTCTGGAGTGATGAGTGATTGTCAACGGAAGCCAAAGACCCAGATGGACTTCGGCACAAGACCTCCGATGGATAGGAGGCCCTCCGAGGACTGGAGGTAGATGAAGAAGAAAGCCCTCCGAAGGACTGGAGGCATGCTCGGCGTCTGTCGGCCATGGGAGTTCGTTACATGGAGGAGCGACATGGCGACGGTAGGAGACTTCCTAAAGTTTCCTAGTTTTTGACTTTAAAACCGGGGGTGGATCGCGGATTGGATTTCTAGCCACGTGGAGAACATTCGAGGATTGTGTGGAACTTACGAAGATCAAGACTTCATCGTGGTCGTCCGTCCTGAAATATCCTGTAATCTTTCATCTGAGTCCTTAGGGTTTGTCTAGTTGTAGGGACCTAAGAGCAAAAGTGTCTAAACAGCACTCGGGTATAAATAGGTCCAAGGCAGGTCATTAGGGTGACTCTTGGCTGCCTATATTAGGTTTTCCTTTGTGATTTTCGTCCTTAAGCCTTGAGCTCCATTGTTAGGGAGGTTAGAGTAGGATTTAGCCTCCTAATCATGAGGGAAGGTGAGGGTGGTTGCTTGGGACGAATTTTTGCTTGTATGCTGAATCTATAACCCATCTTGGGCACTTAATTGAAGCAAATTCATGCAGCAACCTTTTATTCTTCTCCTCCCCATCTGTCTTTGGTTTTTGGGCTCAATCCTTGGCTTTTGGGTGTTTGCGTTAGCCAAGCTTGAATCCCTTCCCTTGCTGATGTTCTGGACTTGCTAGGACGTGGAGATCATGACTTAGTTCATCTCAATCCCGCTGGATTGCCACAAGCAAGTTTCCTTTGTGCTTTCCCCCTTCTTGCCCAAAGATTGCCATCTCACGAAATCTGAAATTCCCACTGATTCCTTGATCATTTTGCGTTGATCTTTAGGGAAAAGCTTTGGAATAGGGTCCAGATAGCCTGTGCAAAATGTCATGAAGGTTGGACAAGATTTGGTCTGGTTTGGGTTGGAAAACCCCCTGTCTGCGACTCTACCGGACACTCCAGCAGAGGCCACCGGATAGTCCGGCAGCGCCCACCGGATAGTCTGGTGTGTGTCTCAGCCCCAGGCCATGCCACCGGATAGTCCGGCAGCAGGCATCGGATAGTCTGGTCCCACTGGACAGTCCGGTGTTGTCCACCAGATAGTCCAGTTCTGCCAGAGAGCAGCAGTATTTTTCTACTTTGGTTTTTCTGCTGTGTTTCTTCTTCGGATTTTTGCATTCCCCACTTTAAGACCATTCTCTTTGCTTGCTGTGAGTCAGTGAGATGCACCACGGTGCGGTGAGTGTCGTGTGGCGGATTTTACAAAGTTCATTGCCTTGGTGCCATTCTTGGTCGGATCTTGAGTTTTCTTGCATTGGTGCATATCCTCACAGTGGACGGCACCCCTGCGCTGCTAGGCACGTATCTGTTCAGTGGACGGTGCCTAGTTTTGGTTTCCATTGAGCTTTGCAGAGCACCTTCTTGGGGATTGTGATTTTGAGTTTTTAAGTGCTCCTATTCACCACCCCTCTAGTCGCACGTCTCGATCCTACAAAAGCTAAGGATACCAAAATTCACATAGTGTCTATATGCTCTAACAAAGCTACTGTCCAAGTTTCATCGCATTCGGAGTCCATTGAGCCTACTTTTGCCATTTATCTAGGTTCATCATGCATGCACTAAAACAGCGGCAACATGGTCATTTCACACATCCGCCTCATATTAATCCTGCAGATACACTCAAGAGGAGTTCAATGCAACTGAGTTTGTATTTTTACCATTTTTATTTGATTTATTATAGATTTGCAAAGTACACAGTTTAAGGAAATGCATTTAAATGGAAAATCACCCTGTACAAGGACCTATACGCAATAATCCGTAGATTTCAGGGGCCTGCGAAGAAAATATTCAAGACTCAGTGAACAACCTTCAGCAGCGTGCGAAATTGTGAGAAAATCTAGGGGGACTTGTGCAAAAATGCAACTCTTTCTTCTACCTCCGAACAGGGAGGAACAGCGTGCGGTGGCTGGGGTTCCGGTGCTCGTGCCGGTGTGTGGAGGCCCGCACTTGGAGCCATGGTGGTCCGGGAAGGTGTTCCCGGCGATGGCCTACTGGATCCCCTTGATTTCATCCCTTGGGGAGGCGTGAGCCGCCTGGGAATGCTCCGTGAACCGGTAGGGGCTCGGCGGAGCTCGGCGAACGCGGCTCGATCCGTCCAGGTAGGTGGAGGTAGGGGCTGCGGTCAGGCCTCACGGCTGCGCGAGGATGAGTTGAACCTAACGGAAGCGGAGTAGAGGCTCGGGGACTGCCCCACGGTGGGTCCCCACGGCGAGGTCGGCGAAGCACCGTGGCTCACGTGACGCGCGCCTGGGGAGGGGTGGAGGAGGCGATGGCGGAGGATGAGATCATGGGGAAACTGAGAAGGGCTGCGGGGCGGAGCCAGTTCGCTCATTGAACGAGCGTAGGAGGGTCGGATGTGGCGAGCAGACGGAGCTCGCCACGGTGGCGTTCATGGCAGCCATGGCGTGCACGCACACAGAACGGTGCTAGAGGTAACGCAGGGCATCACGGATATAGGGAATCGGCGGAGGAGACCATGGAGAAGGTGACGCTTGCGGTGGATGGAGGCGCGGTGGTCCGAGACGGTGGCACAGCGAGCTCAAAGCTCAGCATCCATGGCCATGGCGGCACACTCTGCTCGCACGAGCAAGAGGCACAGAGAGAGGCAGGGGGAGTGGCGAGAGAGTGAACGTGCGCGGGATGGCGTCTAGGTGAGGCCAGGCGAAGGCATCGCGGACAGGGGAGCGGGGCAGCGTGCCGGTGCGTCTCGGCCGCATGGTGAGCTCAGCCTGGCCGTGGCCGGCCACGCCGGATCGATGGGCCCACCCGTCAGTGAGACGAGGGACGGAAAAATAGGGAAAAAAGGAGAAAAACATTTGGGTTGGTTTTGTTGGCCTCTGAAAATCATGAATTTGACCATTTTAAATGCTGAATTTGAAGAAACTCCAATTGGAAGAATTGTTGAACCCTTTGCTATCTACAACTTTGTCAAAAGCTTTGATGCCAAATTCTATTTGAATTTAACTTACAACCCAGTTTTGACTCACCCAGCTCTCCAGATTAGAAATTCCAAAAGCCCAATTTCTGTTCATTTTCACAACGGGAGTTTTATAACAATGTTGTCCAGAATTTCATGAGCTACAACTTTATCAAATAGAGTTTTGCATGTTTATGGATGTAGGTTAAACAAAATTTGAATTTACTAAGCAGGTCAGATTTGGGCAGATTTCATGTGCTGACAGAAAAGGGCCCAAAACACTATGCAAATCTTAATGCATGTCAAAACTCCAATTACCAAAGTTGTTCAGCATGAAATTATTTACAAGTTTGGTTTATAAAGTTTCTTCCAATTCACCACAAATTTTGAAATACAAGGCCAAACATATTCAGAGGTTTGGTAAAACAGCAAGTTTACATAATGTGGAGTCTTTCTTGATTTCAAGCTTTGGGATATCAAATGAAGTCCAATGAGATTAAGGCCTAGTGCATTTGAAAAGTGATGAGTTTAGTTTCATTTCATAGAAAGGAAGATTTTGAGGTTCTATAGTGAAATCAAAATTAATTTTTAATGAATTTTGGGGAAGGACTGAAAATCTAGACTTAGGAATTCTTCTCTAAGTATAGACTGACTTGGTTTGGTTGAACTTTTGAACTACTTAACATCTGATTTTGAAAATGGCCAAAATAGTAAATTTGAAGGCAACACCTTGAACTAAAACTTTTGTATTTGATGTCTTGCATGAAAACATATAAATTTTTAACTACTCAACCAACAACGCAAAGTTTCGCATATTCAACCTGAAAATTTTGACTTAGTGGTTTATTGGCCTAGTTATTGTTCTTCTCAAAGCATGATTAGGTCTAAATCCATGATTAACATTAATCTAATTGTGTGTCAAGGCTTTTGAGATGCTGAGGGCATCACAATTCCCAACAGATCAACACAAAATAACCAAGGGATTAGCGGGAATTTTAGATCTCGTGAGAAGGCAATCTTTGGGCAAGAAAGAGAAAACTCAAGAACAACTTGCTTGTGGCAATCCTCCGGGATTGAGATGAACTAAGTCATAATCTCCACATCCTAGCAAGTCCAAAAGAGCCTAAAGGACTGGATTAACTAGCGGGCAAGCAAAGCACCAAAAGCCTTTGAGTTTCATCCAAAATCCAAACTAGAAAGGGGGAAGAAGATGGCTGCACACATGAACACGAATTAGGACGAATATTCCTTGTATTAGAGAGGGGAATCAGTTCTTACAAGGTTCCTCACAGCCTACCACACTTCATCCTCCCACTAATGCAAAGTACTAGCTCTAGGGGACTCCAAATCCTAGATTAGGACCCGATTTTCACTCTAAGCACTTGGCTGGTTGGAAAGCTAAGCTTAGGGTTTCTAGAGGTGAAAATGTCACCTAAATGAGCAGCCAATTATGTATATATAGCCCAGGCCTAACTGACTTTGTTTACACTAAGACCCCTATATTATAGAAATGCTCGTAGAGGCTAAACAGGAAAAGACCCAACTTTCTCAGGGACGGACGACCGCGACGGAGTTTTCATCTTCTTCGATTACACACTATCTTTCGGATGATGTTCAAGTGGCCAGTAGTCCAAATCTGTCGATCGCCTCCCTGGTTTTCAAGTCAGAAACTAGGAAACTTTAGGGTTTCCTTCCTAGGCCTAGAACAGCCCACTCCACTCTATCTCGGTGAGAATTGAGCCCATTCGCCGAGTCTTGGTAACTTGATAGTAGGGTGCTGGATTTGAGCGAATCCGCCGGGTGGTGGATTGGAGCGAATCCGCCATCGCCCTCGCACGTCATCACACCATGCACTCGGGTTGAAGCACTGCGGTGTCACCCGACATCCCTTGTTCATTGGGGTCGCCTCGCAATCCTTCGGAGGTCTTACACTTGCCATCGCCGTGCCGCTCCTCCATGTATCGAAGTCCCATGGCTGACCGACGTCGAGCATGCCTTCTATCCTTCAAAGGACTTTCTTATCCTTCTACCTCCAATCAATCGGAGGACTTGTGCCTAAGTCTTTCTGGGTCTTGACTTCTGTTGATGATTACTCATCACTACAGAGGCAATGGAGCCAGTCCATTGGCTCTCAGAAGGCATCAAAATGCCTAATTCTCCCAAATTGCTTTCGGTTGAGATGTTCCAACACTTCTGCCTCATCATCGTTCATGATATCGTGGATGGTTAGGAGCGTGCGCTGCGGTAGGGGCTATGACATTGCTTCCTCATCTTGGTTTCTGCTGGTGCTGATGGACATCGTGTCAGACACCGCGGGGTCCTAAAGCTTCTGCTCTGTGAACAGGACCATGGGTACTCATCCGACGAGGACAAGAACCTGATGTGCTTCCCTTCATTGCTTAGGGCTTTCTTGGTCTTCTTGAAGAATAACGACATCCAGTGAAAATCACAGACATAAGAGAAATACCCGAGGGATAAAATGATTAAGTATTAGCATTAAACTATCCAAGGGTCAGTCGTTCAAATGTTAGCTGTCCTTGCGGGGGAGAGCCCCCACAAACTGTCCAACAAAAGAGACTATAGCACTTATATAATTGGCAGAAATTTTCTAAGTGCTGAAATTAACTAAGTGCTTAAACTAAGACAACAATTAGAGGGATAGAAGGGATGATCGCATTGCCGATCAGTGCAAGGATTGAGCGCTACATTCATTTGTATTTATAGGTGCGTGTACATGCATGAAGGAAGAGGCAGGAGCCGGGCGGCCAAGGCAGGGGGTCGGTCGGCTTGGTGGCTGTAGGAGCCTAGCTTCTTAGGCTGGTGGGTGATGTGCTCTAGCGACGTGACTTCGACAGTGCATGAGAGTCGGCTGGCCAACTTGGGTAGATGCCGGGTGGCCTTAGTGCCTTTGGCACTTAGCATCGGTGCGCAGGGGCAGGGGGCCAGGCGGCCATCAGCAGGAGCCGGGCAGCTTCGGTGCATACCCAGGGCAAGGAAAGGCAGCAGTGGGATCAGCTAGCCTAGGTGGGGCTAGGCGGCCTCCTATGTTTTCTTTATTTTTTGTGTATGCAGGGTAAAATGTAAATAGGCTCATGCATAAATTAAGAAATTGAAACATACAATGGTCGGAATGATTTCGAATGCAAACAATTTGGAAGTGCATGGAAATTTTAAATATGTAGTGGCGGATAATGCCAGGTTACCTCCTAGTGAGGGCAAGTCATACCTTTTTATTCAGAGTCAGCATTTGATGGAGACTTAGTGGCCATCTGCACTGCAACTTTTGCTCACCAAATTTTCTTGGTTGCCATAGCCTTCTAGTTTGAATGTTTCTTTTCTTCTGGTTTGGCTTTTGGTGCTTCTTCCTTCTTCCACCATTCTTTAGGTGTGCTCGTTGCTTTGGTGGCGACCTTTGTGACAAGAGTCTTGCCTCCTGCTTCCTTTGTCAGTGGCTTGGCACTGATGCACATCTTAGTGACTTAGCTCTGTGATCAGCTTTGAGCTTACGGGCTTCTCCATCTTGCAGGAGCTTCTCTAGTGCTAGGATGAGAGAGTCCACTTTTAGCTTGCTTGGCGAGATCTCGATCTTCTCCCTTGTTGTTACCTAGGGTGCCTGACACTTGAAATTGAATGCCTTTACCTGTTGGCACTGTTCCACCTTTGGTTTAAAGGCGAACGTTTCCCTTCTGTCATTGATGTTGAGATGAACTTGTCCAACTCCAACATCAATGTTGGCCTCAATAGTGCTTCGTAATGGTCTCCCAAGGATGAGCGGCATTTTGCTATGACTCTCCATGTCTAAACCCCGAAGTCCACCGGGATGAGGAAGTTCCACATTTTGACCGTGATATCCTCGGCGATCCCAATAGGGTAGCAAATCGACTGATCCACCAGTTGTAGGCACACTGCAGTAGGAGCAAGTGTAGCATGTGCTAGTTTATCAAAAACTCCCTTTGGCATGATGCTCACACTTGTTCCCAGGTCGCATAGAGCTTGATCGGAGTGCTGGGTCCCTATTGACCATGAGATGGTTGGGTTCCCTGGGTCCTTTTTCTTTTGTGATGGCTGGTTGAGTATAGCAGTGCTACACTCTTCCATGAGGTGCACGACTTCTGTGGACGGCAGAGGTTTCTTGTTGTTGAGGATGTCCTTCAGGTACTTAGCATACGTAGGCACCTGCATCACATCTAGCAATGGTATGTTGACATATAATTTCTTAATTACCTCAACAAATTTGCCGAACTGTTCGTCGACAGGAGTCTTTTTTGCCGCTGAGGAAAAGGGAGCATGGTGGTGTCATAGAACTCATGCGGAGTTGACTTGGGTGCTTCCTTCAGCGTTTGTGGCTCACTAGCCACTTCTTCTTCCTCGGGTTTAGTGGGTTTTGCCTGCACTTTTCCTGCATTTCTAGGATGTAGGTGGTCTTGTGTAAACCTTCCACCCCTAGTGGTTACAGCATTCATGTGCTCCTTCAGGGATAGCTCGGGCTGTCTTGAAGGCTTCCCCGATGTAGGACTAGGCAGAGTGGCAGCAAGCTGAGCTATTTGAGTTTCTAGCATTTTGGTAAAACTCACGTGGTTCTTCATGGCACTATTAAGAGTTTCCATTTGCAGAGACAACATTTCAATAACTCTATCATTAGCATGGAGTTTCTTGCTTATGCTATCATTCACAGCATTTTGATCGAAAGGATTCTTGTTAAACTACTATGAACTTCCAGAAGACGTACCTTGCCTAGAGAAAGGTAGATGTGGGTGTGAATTCCAACCTAGTTGAGGATGAGGCCCATTATTGAAGTTGTTGTTGTTGATGAAGTTAGCGTCCTCCTATCCATTTCCGGGCCAGCTGTTCCCTGTGTGGCCAGTATTCCCACATTGCTCACAAGTCATGTGAGAATCCAGTGCCTGGAACAGCACAGCTTCAGGAGCATACTCCAACTTCTTTAGTAGGACGTCCATCTTAGCAGCGAGCAAATCTGAGCTGTTAATATGGTGGACTCCGCGTGTCTTATTATTCGCCCACTCCTCTTTCTTTCCTTGGTTTCTTGCCATCTTCTCGATAAGAGTGCGGACAGCGACAACACTTAAGGACATGAAGGATCCTCCGGCGGCTGCATCGAGGTGTTCTTGCATGGACCGGTATAGTCTGTGGAAGAAGTTTTGGATTATGAGCCACTATTCCATACCATGGTGGGGGCAGGCGGCGATGTACTCTTGAAGTCTCTCCGATGCCTCTGCCATCTTCTCATCAATGAGCTGTTGGAAGCTCGAGATTCAGTTCCTCAGAGAGCTCATCTTTCCTAGTGGGAAGTAGTTTGCAAGGAAGGCATTTGATCACACCTCCCATGTTGCTGAGTTGTTGCGGTTCAGGTAAAACCACGGTTTTGCCTTCCCCACTAGTGAGAATGGGAACATGCAAAGTCAAACAGCATAGGGGGTTGCACATTTGATTGTAAAAGTGCTGCATATCTGCATGAACTGCTGGAGATGGCTGTTGGCATCCTCTGATGCCAATCCGTAGAATGGACTAGCTTGGACCATGTGAATGACACCTAGCTTGAGCTCGAAACCTTGTCCAACCGGCACGTTAGGCCTAGTGGGGATGTTGTTGCTAGATGGGACAAAGAACTCATGAATGGTCTTCTCAGCCATAGTTGGTGTCGGTTGATTTGTGTTCGTGGATCCAAACTCAAATGTTGTGGCATAGGCCTCCGCCGATGGATTGTCTTTTGACACAGTCTCCTTCTGAGCAAGGACTCTGGATTGTTGTGGAAATTTGCCGGTAGGTTGAAACCGGTCATACACCTCTCTCTCACCCAACAATAAAGTAGATAGAGGCAAATGAGCCCGCTAAAAAATAGCGGTATGTTATCAAGTTATACAGTACCTATGTTGAAACAAATCAAACTTCTATTGCCAATTGCTTCCCCGGCAATAGTGCCAAGTTATACAGTACCTATGTTCAAACAAATCAAACTTTTATTGCCAATTGCTTCCCCGACAACAGTGCTAGAAAAAAGCTTGTTGACGTCTCTTAGCATAACAGATTTTACTCCGTATGCGCATGGAGATTCGATCTAGCTTTTGCACTCATGGTATTCCAAGTATTGTAAAAATCCACAGGGAAGCAAGGGCGAATATGTGAAATGAAATGTCAAACATTCATCAGTACTGTATAACTTAGATAAATATAGCTATTCTTGCGTCGAACGAGATAATTAAGATAGTGTATGGTGGAGTAAGAGAACAAGGACCAAAGTAGTCAGTAAACTAGGTAGAGTTGCCCGGGATGACAATGAGTGAGATTAAGATATCCAAACACTATTCCTTAACTTTTCCATAGGAAAATTCGTGGTTGAACTAAGTTACTAGAGTACAAACTAGGGTCTTGCATTGAGCGAAATTCCAGACTTCATTGAGGAGGCACAGGTGTAAATAGTTGGCCAACCGAATGGCAACTGGCTAACGCCTACTGGCTTATTGACTGACGGTGTCAAAATACAGAGGGTCCCTAATGTTTTCACCAATAGGGTTACCAACCAGATCTGCATGGGTAAGATGGCACGCTAAACTAGTGATCAACTGAGAACTTGATCACTAAAGCTCATCCGTGATCAGAGGGTGAGAACTAACATAATCTTAGATCAGAGCCTAAGGAAAGTTTATAGCACAGGCGTGTCTAGCAAGACTCAAAAAAATTAAGATCAACACAAACCTAAGCCTTGGTCTAGTATGCAAAAAGGTACACCACACTAGGCAAGTGTAAAAAATAAAGTAAGGTATACCTGAAGGATAGAGCAATGAAGTATATTATACTAGAGTAGTAAGAGTACAAAAGATAGAAAAGCTACAATAGCTTTACCAAGACTCGAGGCTAACTTTGGAATCCCTAGGGCAAAGACTAAGACAATGGTGTGTTCTACTCAACTTCTACACTTCACAAGTGAGGCCTAGGGACCTATTTATACCCACTCGAGCAGGAGGGATATTTATACATGGTGTAGGTTGGTTTTGGGCGTTGAGGCAGTTGAAGGGGATACTTGGTAGACTAGGAGGCCAGGAAGGAGGACCGAGCTGCTGCACCCAAGGCCGAGCAGCCTAGTCCTCCCATGGATCCACCGCCTCTCTGCATCCAACGATCCATATTGACTCCTTCCAGATCATTGGATCTTCACTTGTGTTTCTTCCTTAGCTGCAGGATTGAAGTGCCCTATATCCCTGACTTCACCAATCCAAGTGCTGGATTGATGAAGTGGCGAGTCTTCCAATGCTTTACATGTTGCTTTCACGGTTTACACCTTAGAGTTGTGTTGATACATCTTTTATGTGCATGCAGGATGAAGATGGAGTCATTTGGCCACAATGGCTAACTGAGCGGCCAATGGGGAGGCCAGGTGGCCTGGCCCTCTAGCAGGGCAGGCAGTGTTCTTCCTGACTTAGCTATATATTGCCTATTTTCTGCTGATCTTGCAGCTACACTCAAATATTCAAAACAACTTGTGGAAATATGTTAGTAGCAAGGGTTAGTCTACCCTTTGATGTATTTTTCTTCATGTTCATGGATCGTTGCCGATCGAAGATAGTGCAATAACGACCATCAATAGAACCCACTTGACACTCTACCTGTGAGGAACTCAGTTGACTCACCTCCTGAGAGCTCTAAGCAATGGGCTAAGAGCAATGCTCATCCTAAGCCCACTTCTCAGCCAAATTGCTAGCCTAAGAACAAGAGCCAACCTAAGGGTGCTCCACCTAAGAGGTACATGTGTGACTACTGCCATAGGGAGGGTAACTTGGTGGAGTTTTGCTATCGAAGGTTGATGGCTGAGCATAGAGAGGTTGAGTGGAGGAACAAGGATAGGTACTACCAGGGTGGTAGGCCTAATGTGGCACCTCAGCATGGGGTTAGGCGAGACCGCTAGCCACGTCGTGTACGTGGAGGTGTGGGAGACCGCTTTCCTCGCAGTGCTCCAGGTGGTGGATGCTTTGCCAGCAGGGCACTGGGTCGTGAGCAATGTGAATTTGGTCTACCTCACTGAGGCTTTGAGAGCTACGATGGACCACGCTTTCCTAGATGTGGTGACAGGCAGTCTCAGTTTGTGTGGGACAGGGGTTTTAGGTTGTTTGATTGTGATATTACTAACCCTTCTCTTGAGCAGATGGCTCGACACTAGTTTGCTTCTTTTCAGACTAACCCTAGTGTCAGACCATATGCTCACCCCATGATTTGCTATTGATGCTGGACGGAGGGCTGGAGAAGATATGGCTCATGGATTTTGGTTGTTCGTGCCACATGACCGGTAATAATAGATGGTTCTCCAGTCTCACGCCAGTGAGCTCTAGCGAGCACATCATTTTTGGGGATAAATGTATAGGTAAGGTTAAAGGTGTTGGTGTTGTTCCTATTTCTGAGAATTTTGTTTTGAGGGATGTTGCTTTGGTTGCTAACCTTGGTTACAACCTTCTCTCTATTTTGCAACTTCTCGATGAAGACTATGAGGTCTGTTTCAAGAAAGGTTGTTTGCTAGTTTTGGATGCTCGAGAGGATCTTGTTTGCCCTATTTTGCCTTTTGGGAAGGTTTTTCGTGTTGATTTCTTGAGCGCGATCCTTCTCACTGTTTGGTGGCTACTCCCTCCTCTGATTTGTGGATGTGGCATAGGAGGCTAGGCCATTTGAGCTTTGATTTGCTTGCAAAGCTTAGCTCACTTGACCTAATCCGATGATTGCCCAAGTTGAAGAGTGAGCGTGACCTTGTGTGCCACCCTTGTCACCACGGGAAGATGGTTGCTCCTTTCCACACACCTATGAATCAGGTGATGATGGCTCACCCTAGAGAGCTTCTTCATATGGACACAGTTGGTCCTGCTTAGGTGAGGTCTGTCGGTGGAAAGTGGTACGTTTTGGTGATCATGGATGATTTTTCTCGTTGGTCTTGGGTGCATTTTATGGAATCAAAGGATGAGGCTTTTGAGTTTGTGCATGACTTGGTTTTGAGGTTGAGAAATGAATCTAATCATGCCATGAGAGCTATACGAAGTGACAATGGCTCAGAATTCAAGAATGATCGTTCAAAGCGTTTTGTCATAGCCAAGGTCTTGAACACCAGTTTTCATCCCCATATGTTACCAAGCAGAATGGTCTGGTAGAATGCAAGAATTAGACCCTTGTTAAGATGGTGAGGATGATGCTCGATGAGCATAGGACTCCTAGAAAATTCTAGGCCGATGCGATTAACACCGTGTGCTACATTTCCAACCGCATTTTTCTCCGAGGTCTTCTTCATAAGACCTCTTATGAGTTGCAATTTGGGCGGCACTCAAAAGTGAGCCACCTACAGGTGTTCGGCTATAGGTCCTTTGTGCTCAAGCAGGGGAACATGGACAAATTGAAACCTCATAGTTCTGATGGAGTTTTTCATGGCTAGGCCACGCATTCGTGTGCATACCGCGTTTGGCTCTTAGACTCCAAAAGGAATGTTGAGGCTTGTGAAGTTACCTTTGATGAGACCATGCCTTGCACAACCCCCTGGCTTTGAGGTTACAAGTGATTCTGAGTTAGGTACTACCATCTTTGAGGAAATGAAGAAGAAGATGCAGGTGTTTTTGGTGATATTGCGCCAGTTGCAGCTCTAGAACCTACTGCTTTGCTTTCAAAGGATGAGGAGGGAGCTCAAGTACCTTCTCCTTGGACTACTTGGGATCTACCTCCATAAGATCTGCCAATACATGTAGCAGGGGCCGCTGAGGATGCAGGGGTGGTGACCTCCAAGCCACAACCATCTCGAATGGTCTAGTATGATACAGGTCCACTTCTCTTGCTGTCTTTGCACACTCTACTTTTGTTGCTTCTTTCGAGCCCCATGATGTTGGACACGCTATGTCTGATCTGAATTGTGTCTATGCCATGCATGAGTTGCTAGAAAATTTTGAGAGGAACCAAGCTTGAGTTTTAGTCGAGCCTCCACCACACTGCAATCCTATAGGTACCAAGTGGGTGTTTAAGAACAAGTAGGGAGAGGATGGAGTTGTGGTGAGAAACATGGATAGGCTAGTTGCTCAGGGTTTTTTCTAGAAAGAGGGGATAAATTATGAAGAGACTTTTGCCCCCATAGCCAAATTAGAAGCCATTCGCATTCTTTTAGCTTTGGCAGCTTCGAAAGGATTCAAGATTTTCCAAATGGATGTAAAGAGTGCATTCCAGAATGGGTATATAGAGGAAGAAGTCTATGTGAGGCAGCGCCCAGGCTTTGAGCATCCCAAATAACCTTACCGAGTGTTCAAGTTGCAGAAGGCTTTATATGGCCTAAAGCAAGCTCCCCAGGTTTGGTATGAGAGACATACAAAATTCCAAGTTGCCGATGGTTTTGAGATGGGGAGTGTGAACAAGACTCTATTTTTGCAAAAGCATGGCAATGACCTTTTGATCGTTCATATATATGTGGATGATAACATCATTGGTGGCTCTTCTTATGCACTTCTGAGCAAGTTTTCAGAGCAGATGATGAAGGAGTTCATGATGAGCATGATGGGGGAACTTCAGTTCTTCCTGGGGCTCCAGATCAGGCAAACTCCACAGGGTACCTTCATCCACCAGAGCAAGTACACCTGAGATCTACTCCAAAAGTTTGAGATGGCAGATGCAATGCCCCATATGACTCCGATGAGTACATCCACCATGCTGGACAAGGATGAAGATGGTGAGGAGGTTGATCAAAAAGTGTACCGAGGGGTGATTGGGTTGTTGATGTACCTAGCTGCCATGAGGGTGGATGTACAGTTCACTGTAGGTCTGTGCGCTCGTTTTCAGGCGTCTCCAAGGGCGTGACACCGCACCGCTATGAAGCAGATCCTGAGGTATGTCAAGTTCACCCCAGAGATGGTTTGTGGTACTCCGTTGATTCATCGCTTTCCCTCCTCTGCTATTCTGATGCCGGCATCGTGGGGTATCGGTTGGATGGCAAGTCGACTTCTGGTACCTGCTAGTTCTTGGGTACTTCTTTAGTCTCCTAGTCCTCTCGCAAACAATCTAGTGTACCTACCAGTTCTTGGGGACTTGATGCGTGCATCATCAACAAGGGGGAGAACAGAGTCACCAACCAAGGGGGAGAGGTAACCTCTTGGAGAGTTAGAACAGTGCACCATTCTAGGGAGAGAGCCTGCATTGTGAGATGGGTTGAAATCCAAGGGGCTGTAGTTTTAGCATGCTCATTTGGCCAGCTGTGTTGAGCCTTTGCCTCTTTTTGGAGGAGCTGGTCCATTGCTTCTAGCATGACTGTGTTGTGTTCTGCCTCTTTCTAGAGGGGTCATGCTTTGTTAATCGGCTGCGTTGAGCAGTTACCCTTGTCTTATGGGAGGCGATCTTTTGGCTTTGCTTTGGTTTACTTCTAGTGCTCTCGTTTCCACCTTTCTTTCACTTTTGGGCACTTGAGCGGATTTTCTTAGTTTTTATTTCTTCTGTTGTTCTTTGCTACGCTTTTCTTTCTTTGTCTATGATTTTAGGTGGTTGGTGAGGGTGTTGATAAGACACCCATCAACGGGGAGATTGAGGGACTCAAGTGTACCGAGTCCTGTCTTTTGTCCTGGTTGTGATGAGCGCTTGTCAACAACGTAGACTTGCTAAAGGATGAGCGAGCACCTCCTAAGCGTGACCTGGAGGAAAGTCCAACTAAGTGTGACCTGGTGGCGGCGCTCGAGTACTATCGTGTGTTGGTAGTTGTTATTTACCTATTTTGACCGCTAATTCCTCGGTGAATAAATAGGGTATAAGACAAATTCTATGCATTAGCTACCTTGTACTAACAAATTCTATGAGTTTTGCTGGTTTTCAGCATTTCACTGAGAGATGCTCAAATTCCATGCAAAACAATATCATTTGGAGCAAGAGAGGATTTGGACACAAAAGGGCTTGAGAATGGATTACAAATAACCCCACTAAAAGGTATCTCAAATGCCCTCAAGAACTACACCATTGCCAAGAGCTCATGATTCCAATGGACATATTATTTGCATCGTTCGGAACTCGAATGGGAAGGATATGGAAAATACAAAAATATATGGTAGTGCTCACGTCGTGTTGATGTCAGCACTACCCTATCCATACAACACAGCAGCAGGAACACCCAGGCGGTGACATGTGGCAGTAGCCGGTTGGCAGGCCTGCGCAGCCACGGATCACTATCTGTGGGCTGGTGCCGTGGCCAATCAAGTAGCACCACGTGGCGGCCTGAGACTGCGCACGTGCCCAGGCACGGGAGGCGTGGCTCGGCGGATACAATCGCTCGATTTGGCCACGTGGCACGAGCGAAGGCACGGTTCAGGCCACTGAGGCGTGGTTGGGCTGCCGGTTTTGCTTTGTTCAACTGCCCAAATGGCCGATTCTTGACCCAAAAACACCTGCAGAGCGCGGTTTCCACTTCCAACGGCTGGTTTGGGCACTTAGGGTCTGGTTCTCGCTCAGTTTTCGATGCCAACACGTGGGGGAACTGTTTACCAACCTTCCTATGGCAGTTAGGAGGATAGGTGGTGCCCAAGAACATGTTTGAGGGAGAATCATGCATGTAGGCTACTTGGAATATTCCCTCCTCCTCACACGATAAATAGATGCAGCCCTCACTTCACAATGCACCTCACCATGTAACACTCTCTCCTTCTCCAGGAGGCACCCCTAGGATGGTGCCTCCACTCTGAATTCATTTTTTAGCTCAGAGTTAGAGCAGGTTGTGCTGTCTCAGAGTAAGTTGGAATCTTCTGTAATGTACTTTGTACTCTTATCTTATGCATTACTTTCTGATATATGACAAGTGCAAGGACTTTATCTTTCTACTTTATGGACTTATGCTCGACTCTAGTTAGTTACTCAGAGTTGGTATGTACGCGGCTACATTTATTTCCTAGCACCTTTTCCATTTGGGCATGCCAAGTTTGAGGCCTTAGTTATGCTAAGTTAGAATTGATTGAGCTTTGTTATACATGCCGGTGCTATAAGCCTCTCCTAGACTAAGATCTAGGAGTCTGGTTAGCTCTCACCCTCTAGCTAAGGGTGAGCTTTAGTGCTCAAACTCTCTTATGGCAATAGATGAAACACGTCGCTTGAGCACTAGTATAGCGTGACATCTTACCCACGCAGCCCTGGTCGGTAGCCTGTCTTGGTGACAGCATTAGGGAGCCTCTGTATTCTAAACCCGTCGTTCAATAAGCCCATAGGCGTTAGCCAATTGCCATTCGGTTGGCCAACTATCTACCCCCGTGCCACCTCGGTGTAGTCTGCAATTTCGCTTGACACAAGACCATTGGTCTGTCTCAATCCTTTCCACCTTAGTATGGATAGCTCTTGTATGCTAGTATAGATGGAAGACCAAACCTTAGCCCTCGACTCGTTATCCTCCTAGCTTAAACTTGAGTTCACGCCAACAGTGCTTGGTTTGTATCCCATGGTGTTTGGTATTTACCTTTCTTGTTATCTTCTGGAATGAATGAGTTGGTAGTAGCTAGGTGATCAATGAGTTTGTGTTCTTTCTCGATACTTCCTTGTGGATAAATACGATACCTTGAAATAATCCTAGGTGAAAGCTATAGCCTTCTCTGTACGCTTGTGAAGTAAAATCTGTTAGGCTAAGAACCACCAACAAGCTTTCTGGTGCAATTACCGAGGAAGCGGTGAGTCAGAATACCCTTTTATATTTCGTCTAGTCATTGCTACCTTTTTTATTCCTTTAAAGACAAAAAAAAAGTATAAATATGAAAAAAACCATCCTTCAATCTTTTTGCTCTGTCCTTTAAGTAAATCTTGATCGTGTTTGTTCATGCTACAAAGTTTACCATGAAAGCATAGCTTGGATCAGAATCCAATGACTGATCCAGAGACTATTTCCAAATTAAACATGGTGCTTAGGTTGGAATTAGCCTCTTCTTATCAAAACAATGCACGGCATGTACGATAAATGAGCTATGTGTAGACTTTAGTAGTGATGTTCTGTTTCTAGTTCATGTGCTGCAATTGTTGTGCTAGTCGGATCTCTCAAGTTCAATGGAGACGCAAAATCCCAGTTATGTTTCAAAAATTCAACCGTTTTTCTTCAAGACCGTGGATTTGAGTAAAAAGTTGGAAGATGGAAGTCCTGGTTTAGGAACATGGTTTGTGCTATGTTTGAACGAGAAACTTTTTGCTAGCATGTTGTGTACAATGGGCCCGCTGTTAACACTCTTTAGGTATATTGGACCCCCGTATATGTTCTACACTAACCTGTTGTAGGAGGCATTCATCCCCACATGAGAAGAGAGACCTTGTTCTCGACATTCGTGCTCAAGACCTCTTGTGATCTGTTTCGCTCTTCTTGGGAAAATGATAGCATCATGCTTGATGAAGTTGTGGTGATCAATTATGTAAGTGCAGGAAGCCTCCTTAGTGGTTTTGGTGTATTGAGTGACAACGCGATTAAAGGTCTAATCTCTTTGTGAGATGTTTTGACAGGCTCTTATAGGTGTATTTGATATGGTCACATGTAAAAGAATGAATTGTAACGAATATATCTCATGAATGAGCATGAATCACTCATATGTTGAGTATTGTGGTTCTCATTGTATATTGTCACATATTGATGGTTATTGAATGTCTATGTACATGTATTGACTCAAGCAGTATTTCTTGCCACAGATCATCTACAAGTGGACACCATGACATTGGTAATACATCTATATGATCACTTGTTTGTGTCATGGTCATACTGGCTATCTCCAATGGATGACATTGCCTAAGTGCAGGATTTGGTTGGTTTTCTGTTATGGATGCACTTTGAGGCATTTGGTTTTCATGTTGAGTAAAGTGACTTGGATTCTATGTCTTCCATTTGGACGTCACTACCAAAACTGGATTTCTCATGTATAACAAGTGGCGAATCATGGATACACATTATTGCATATCGAAGCCAATAATGATCAAGATCAAGTGAATTAATGGATAATGAGAAAATGTGCTCCATCTACCTATTGAAGAGGTTTTCTAAATTGAACTCCAACTATTCAGCTCAAAGAGGATTGCTCGCATAGGAAGAAGCTCAGCTTGGCTATCCCTCTCTATTGATATATTTTAAGACAGCATTGTTCATCAAGTCAAGACTCAAGAGGATCTCATCTAGATTTATATTTATCTTGTGTATAGGTATGCCATACTATCAAGAGGGAAGCGAAGCTCGGAAGTCACTAGTCAACATGTCCTCATAGCTAGTTTCAGAGAGTGCCAAGGCATTGCATCTCTTGTAGTGCATATGACATTGAGTGTGGCAAGCCCAGTGTGGATATTGCCTGAGCCTTAGTGTGAAAGCTCCCTGATTCTTTTCTTGTGCTTCTAACTCCTAGCTAGGTCTATCTTTGATGGAGGCACACATCTACGCATTTCTTATCTAGTGACCTAGGCTCAGTGCCTTAGCCTCCTAGTGCAGCAGCTTCCACTGGACTGTCCGGTGGAGCCGTTTGAATTGCAACTCCTAGTTGGCCTCCACCGAACTGTCCAGTGAGGCCAACCGGACTGTCCGGTGGTAGCCTGACATAGAGCAATGGCTAGTTTTGTGGGCTCAGGTATTTATACCGCCCCCCCACCATCTCTTGGTGAGGCGGCTACTTTCCTCCACGTCCATATTCATCCAGAGGCTCTAAGAAACGCTCCCCAACACTCTCTTTGTGAGATTGAGGTAAACTTGTGAAATTCTTGAGTTGGGAGAGGATTTGTGAGTTTGTGTGAGCTCCATTGTGAGCAACTAGCTTCTGAGCACTATTGGCAAGCATTTCTGGGAAGCATTTTTGTTACTCTTGGAGGTCTCCTCCTAGACGGCAGGAGGGACCCGAAGGGCACCCGGCTTGTGGGTGCCAATTCTCTTGTAGGTGATTACCCCTACTCTTCGGAGCTTTTGTAGTGAGCACCTTCATAGCCTTGGTCGTTGTGAAGGGGAGGCCGTGAGTTGAAAAAGACTCAAGCTCTTGGTGGGTGCCTCAATGGGGACGTACGGATAGTTGCTGGTGTGCTTGAACCTCGGGAATAAAATCGCTTGTCATGTGTGTTGTGCCCCTGCTGGGAGACCCAAGCTTTGTGCTTGTGGTTGTTCTATTTACTTGCATTACATTATTACTTCCACTATCATTACTATCCGTGTGCAAGTTTCCTTTGTGAGTGTAGGGATTAAGTGTTGCTAAGCTCATCGTCACCATAGAAACATATTTCACAGCTCCACATAGCTCAACAAATGTTTACTCATATATTTACACTCGTGGGGTTAGGTCTCTGTGTGACACCGGACTATCCAGTGAGGGTCATCGGACTATCCGGTGCTACTGGACTGTCCGGTAGGACCCACAAGACTATTCGGTATAAGGGTTGACAGTTTGTTTTCAAGCGGTGTAAATTTTCAGTTACGCCTATTCACCCCCCCCTCTAGTCGACATCAAGGTCCTTTCAATTGGTATCAGAGCTTGGACTCACCAAAAAGCTTCACCGCTGTGAAAAAGATGTCAACGCCTAGTGAGGTAACTTGTGAGCCACTCATGCTTGATGGCTCAAACTATTCTCAGTGGTCAGCTCATGTACTTCATTTGCTTTGGACCAATGGTCCACTTATGCAGCAAATTGTAGATGCAAGCATACTTCCTTCTAGCTATGAGTGGGGTAACCTATCTCATGAAGAGACAATACGCTTGCAGCTCAATGCTCGAGTTGCTAATTATTTGTTGAGCACCTTGAGTCCAGATACTTCAAAGTGGCTGTTCAACAAGGACAAGAGGTTTGAGGACGCCAATGAGATTTGGGCTACTCTCAAGAATGTTTTTGCATGCAAAGCTCAAGAACAAGCAAACACATCAGTAAAGGACTCAGAACAAGAAGAAATTAGTTTCTGTGAAAGCATAGAGGACAAGGAGGATCAAGAAAGGCAGTTGGTGCTGCAGTCACTATAGACACCGGACTATCTAGTAGTGGACATCGGACTGTCCGGTGTACCGTACTATCCGGTACAACCTATCGGACTATCCTGTGATGGCAGTGAAGCTGCATCAACCAGTGAAGAGCAGCGATGGAGACCAAATGAAGAATCATGTTCACCCAAGTACAACTCCTCCATTTCACACTGACATCAGTGCCTCATGGCCAAGGAAGGAGAAGAAAGTGAGGATGAAATGAGTGAGAGTGATGAAGATGAAGATGAGATCACCGATGAAGATTTGGATATTGGTCACCTCAGCAAGAAAGACCAAATGAAGATGATCAAGCTGATGCAAATCATCACCAAGCAGAAGCAAAGTCATGACAAGCAAAGGCAGATCCCAAAAATAGTAGGCATAGATGTCTCTCATTACGGGGGACCTCCGTCTTAAGCACCACAAAGGCAAACATGGATAATTCAATGTCCATTAGTAGGGTGAGAACATCAATGACTTGTAGTTGATGATTGTGTGGCACATGGGCAGTCAACGACGGGTGGCACATGTCATGTCCGACAAGTGTCGTGCCCAAGAAGAAGAGTAGTGACCAAGATAGCGAGCAAGTTTGGAATCAGCATTGAATGCAGAATCCAAGCTTGGGGGTGAAAATGGTCTGCCATTTGACAAGCAATTTGTGGCAATGAGAAACAACCTAAATTACCGAGCCAACGAAGCAAGGCTCAAATCTGTTCGCTACTACAACATTCCATTGACCAGCCATGGAACGAGAACGAGGAGCAAATTTTCCTTGAATCACACCCTCCGTGGAGCTCAAACCCAATGGACCTCTTAGCCGGTCATCCTCAGTTGAGATGGAGATTTAGCATCGATACAGGCTTCAAAAGCATCGATGAAGGTAAACATCTCTAACCACTATTTTTAGCTATTCTCTTTTTAGAGGTTGCTTTGAATTCAAAGCCTGATAGTGGTAGAACTAGAAACCAAGCTTTTGCCATGCTAAGATTCTAAGGTGTTAGGATCTTCCAATAGTGCTATCTTAAGCTAGCTACTTCGCAATAGCTAGCTATCTCTCTACCTCCCCTAACCTCGGGAAAGATCTTGAAATAACTGAAGACGAGATAGAATGTTAGGTAGACAATGCACATGTCGAATCCTAACATGCAAAGAAATGCAGAAGGAGGTTTTCTAGAGATCATGATGGAAGAATGAAAATGCTACCTTGAAGAAATCCATTCTCGACATCCTAGGTGTCTCTTCACACCATGATTGGACAAGGCCTGCCACTGGCAACACAACACAAGTCTAAGCGGAACAAAGGAAAACTTCATCAAACGGAGAAGAAGATGTGCTCTCAATCATAGAAGGTTTGTTTCATCACACCACAAGAGTCAAGCTTGAGGGAGGATATGCAAGAGGCAAACATTCTCTAACCCAACCCTTGAGAGGAAGGACCTCGATGCTCAACCCACAGTGGTTGATCGCTGCAAGACTTCAACTATGCTCTAAATCAGTTGGGAAGTGAATGTCAGTGCATTGAGGTTGCAACCAGAAGACCATTGGTCACTGCTTCATTGAAGGCAACACATGGTTTTAGATAACATGAGTTATATTGAGAGAGATCACCCCAAGTGTAGAGGAATGCGACGAGAGAGCGTTCCTTAATTTCCTTCTGCCTGGCTAGTTGTGCAAGAACATTTGCTAAGAGGTCAGGAATGATCCACTCTACATGTCGGATGCGAACAGCCATCAATCGAAGATTGGTGGCAAGTACAAATGATAGTGTAGTCAATCCAAACAACATCCGTCTCCATGTTTCCAACTCAATCTTTTTGGGAATGGCCTACTCAAGTACACATTCTCGGAAAGACCAAAGCTCTGCAAAACCGAGTCCCAAGCCTCAAAAACTTGTGATGTCCTAGTAGCAGATGCAGAGGAGCACCTTGCGAGAAGTACCCCACTTGTCCTATAAGCAAGTGGAATGTTGGCTCAAACCCAGGGAGAGAGGAGTCCATAAGGTTAACAACAGATCAATTCTATGATGGCTCACTCGAGGGGGTCCCTAGAATCATCAACCTTCTTGAATGGTCGTAACGTATCCTGGGACCTATTCCATTTCACAAGTATGAAGCAACACGACCCACTTGTGTCACTGGGAAAAGAATGTCAACTAAAGGCAAATGAAAAGTTGGAGCGGGAGACCCAACATAAATACAAGGAGACATTCACCAGAGGGGAGTAGTATCGTTAGATCTGATGTATCTACTCCTGACAATAAGAAGAAGGTCTAGATAGCAGCATTGGAAGGGTAGAAAGGAAATTCGCCTAACGTAGTTGATTATAAACAGAGGTCAAGTAGCATCGTCGTCACCCAGGGAGCAAGCAAGCTTGGGGGAAGCAATGCTAGGTAATATTGAAGCTCAGTTTCCTAGCAATCACTTGCAACAAATAAGCTTGGGAAGGATCACCAGGTGAGTACCCCGAATGATTAGTATTTTGCTTCCATATTTTTAATCCTAAAAATTGCCATGACACCAAAAAGATATTTCTTTCTTACTACCTCGAATAAAATAAAAGCTCTAAAGATTTGCATAATTCAAAAACAACAAAAATATTTGCTTTTATCATGAATAAGCTCACTCCTAGCAATAATGCTGGAATTTTGTTTATACCCTTGCTAAAGGAAATGATGAATAGTTGCTCTGTTAATTTCCTATAAGTATCTCGTTTACAACTTGACACTCTCTTGAAAATTTGAACTTATTGGTGTTTGTCGTCATCCTACCTTTAGTCTTTAACCTTGTGGGTGCAAGTGCTTTCAAACCAACTCTAAGTTGTTGTGAGATGTGATATAATCAAAGTTTGAGTTTAACCCATCTTGATCCAAGTAAGGTGAATTCTCAGAGTTTTCTTTTTGAAAATTAAAATTAGAAAGTTCCTCAGTGGTTTGAAATGCCTATTCAGAGCCAAATGTTTACATGATGAAACCTTTACATATGCTACCTATTGTTGTGTTGACTTTTGTCAAATTTTATGTTCTTATGAAGTAGTGCCACTTCAATTGCCGATCAAAATCCCTCACATCCACATTCATTTGCTAGCCTTTCTATGTCTGGACATGCTTAAATCTATACTGGATTCAAGCATACACGTACATCAGACATTTCTCCACCATACAAAAACATTTCCATCATCCACATACCCATACACAAATATGGTCTTGCAAACAAATACTCCAGTCATATTCTAGAAATATCCCCAAAGTTCCCTTACAAGAGGAGACATGGAGCTATCAAAAAAAAGAAGAGAAAAAGAAAGAAAAAATGAGAAAAGGAAGAGGAAAATGATGGCTCCATATACTCAAATGCTTCAAAGTTTCAAAAAGGGATTCATCAAATAAGGAGTTTTTATCCATAGACCATATCCATCCACCAAACAAATCCATTATCCTTTTCTTGGGATGAGAGGTATCACAAACTTCGCTAGAACTAATCTTTGACTTAACAAAATACATAGCATAGGTAAGCTGACTTTATCCCTACCTTGAGCTCCACATAAGCCTTTAGTTGATAGGGAAAAGTTTGACTAGTGGCCTGGTGAGGAATCTAAAAACCACTTGAGTGATCGAGGGTACAATTTGAGGAACTTAGTTCTTTAATTTCATAATTTTCAAAATCCTCTGAGCATGAAACCTAAAAGGAGATAAAGTTTGTTGACACTCTACTGAGATTGTTCCATCTCTCAGTCACCAAGGATAAGCTAAGAAAAGCCAAAAGCCCCACAGGTATGGATCAAAAGGTTGGGATACACATATGCCAGTTTAATCAATCATAAAGGTAGATTGTTGGGTTGTGCACTTAACACTTGCAGGACAGTGACATTGATGCAACTCCTGATCCACCGAGCATAAGTCTTAGCTTTGCTCAAGGACAAGCAAATGTTCAAGCTTGGGAGCGGTTTCTATGGATTATCTACCTTGCACTAGCGAAATCCATGAGTTTTGGTGGTTTTCGGTGTTTCACAGAGAGATGCTCAAATTCCATGCAAACTAATATCATCTGGAGCAAGAGAGGATTTTGACACGCAGCTCTGGTCAGTAGCCCCTCTCGGTGATAGCATTAGGGATCCTCTGTATTTTGATCCCATGGTTCGGTAAGCCCGTAGGCATTAGCCAATTGTCATTCGGTTGGCCAACTATCTACCACCGTGCAACCTCGGTGTAGTTTGGAATTTCGCTCGATGCAAGACCATAGCTCTATCTCGATCCTTTCAACCTTAGTACGGATAACTCTTGTATGCTAGTAGAGATGGAAGACCGAACCTTAGCCCTTGACTCGTTGTCCTCCTAGCTTAAACTTGAGTTCGCGCCAACGGTGTTTGGTTTGTATCCCATGGTGTTTGGTTTTTACCTTTCTTGTTATCTTCTAGAATGAATGAGTTGGTAGTAGCTAGGTGATCGATGAGTTTGTGTTCTTTCTCGATTCTTCGCTATGGATAAACACGATACCTTGGAATACTCCTGGGTGAAAGTTACAGCGGTCTCCATACGCTTGCAGGGTAAAATATGTTTGGCTAAGAACCGCCAACACTGTGGCATGAGAAAAACCCTACCGAGCAGACTGGCAGGTGGCTTGGGTTGCGGCCTAAGTTAGGCTCAGCCCATAAGAGTGACCTTGGGTGAGAGACGGTGTCGTGAGCCATAAAATCACTCAAGACTGGAGGCCCATCAAGCATTTACTGGTTCGAGCATGAAAACTGGGCCCAACTATTGTTTTCTAGTTCAAGCGTCAATACTAGAGGCTAAAACTATTTCTTGGTTCTACCAACAAAACCAGGGGCAGGTTGCCAGTATCCCAAAAACCAGAGTTACCCCCAAGGGATGAGCTATTGGACACATGGAGGACATCAAGGGAAGGCGGAGCAACCGAATACATCGAGGACTCCATCGTCGTGGCCGTTCATCTGAGTTATTGCGGTCTTTTTAGGCCTCTACAGGCATTTTAGTGTAATGAGTCTATAATATAGGGGGCCAAGTGCAAAACTGCCTTAGGGCAATAGAGACGTAGTATAAATAAGAGGTTGGCTGCCCAAAGCCACATCTCTTGGCTGGTTAGACTTGCTTAGAGCTAGGGTTAGAGCTCCATTTTCGTCACCAAGCAAAGAGCAAAAATATTAGTGAGGTTTGAGTGATCAAGGCTCCACTTTTACAGGGTAGGAAGTGGGTGGCTACTTGGGTGATCGAATCCCCATCTTGTAACCAGATATTGAGACCCCTTTGGGCCATTAATAGATGGAATTCATGCAGCTCCTTGTGTGTTGTAGCTTCCCCCTTTCTTGAATGGATTTTGATCTTGGTTCCTTGGTCTTTTGGTTTGTTTGTGCTTGACCTAGCCCAAGATCCTTCTCTTGCCAGTGTTTTGGACTCCTAGGTTGTGGAGAGATTGTGCTTTTTGTGTGCCAAATATCTGTTCCATGAGTAGCCCCGCGTTTTTCGTTATTGCCTCGTGGACTTCACTTTTGGTACAAGTAAAATCCATGGAGAAAATCTTGGGGCTTTTCCTTGATCTGTTGGGAATAGCTTCTCCATGGCCTAGACAAAGTCCCTAAGAAAGTTGGTGAAGTTTGGAGTCCATTTAGTAGAGATCTGGATCATTTCTTGAGGATTCACGGGCAGTTTTCTCTTCTCAGGCTGCCATGTTTCATACCACCAGACCGTCTGGTGGTTAGGCACTAGACCATCTGGTGGTTAGGCACTAGACCGTTCGGTGCCTAGGGTTTTGCTTGGGTGGAGTCTACTAGGCTCAGCCTTAAAGGGCTTAATGCAAGCACCGGACTATCTACTGGTGGTGCACCGGACCGTCTGGTGGTGCTCAAGTAGAGGGAAAACCCTCAGCCTAGAACATCCGGTGCCTAGCCACAGGACCGTCCAATGGGTTGCTGTCAGACCATCTAGTGCCATGGGATTGGACTATCCAGTGCCTTGTGCCGGCTATTCTTGACTCGTTTTGTGTTGTTTTTTATCGGCGTTTGAGCGAGTGTTTTCGTGTACTTCCTTGTGGCTTTCCTCTAAGTGTCCCTAGGGTTTGTAGCTTGTCATAGCTACGCAATTCTGCACATCAGAGAAGAGAGATGCAAGTTTTTAGGCTTCGACTTATTCACCCCACTCTAGGTTGGTTTTCAGTCCTCAATGAGTCTTTCCCAACTACCCTCTACTGAACCAACTGCTCTATTATACCAAGATTTTGCTGCTCCCATGAGTGAAAATGGAAAGAGCAACCATCGAAGAGTTTCTCCAAGCATGCTAGAAATTGCTATATAGTTACACATCTGCTTGAACTCCTGGAGGTGTGTGTAGGGATGTGGCGGAACCACCAATTTAATTTGAGCCAAGCACACCTGCCACCACATGGCTCGCAGTGCACTTAGACCGAACTAAATCCGGTCATCCGTCGAGAGTCATTCGGCTCTCGATATTACCTTTTTCCTAGAGGAACCGACATCATACACATCCAGCCCTCGAGGGAGCCACAACAGTTACTTCATCATAGACAGTTAATAGTAATAATAAGATAAAGTTCTTACAAACCATGTTGGAATCAAATACAAGTTCAAATCAGAGAGTGGAAGTGTTTTCAAAAACATCTCACAGTAGAAACAAAATACTTAAGTAGTCTTCATACAATGATGAGTAAGGCGAGTAGCACCGAACCCACCGGTACTACTCTCCTCCAAGCAATTGTCTAGAAGTCATCGGTACCTACACTCAAAATGTGAGGGCAAACACTGAGTACTAATTACTTAGTAGGGCTTAATGGAAGGACTTACGACTGACACAAAGCTTGCTTACAAGCATTTATATCCTTAGCCATTGATTTTAAATAGTGTTATAATGACATAAGGTAAACAGTTTCATCATGAGCATATATATCATAATAATAATAATAATAATAATAATAATAATAACAACAACAACTTCATCATCATCATAATAACTGGTAGGAATGTAAACATACAAGTACAAACAAGTGGAATTTGAAAACATGAATTATAATATAGCATGTTTAGATAGTTACTACGTTTGAACGTCAGTGGCATTGGCATTCTCACACCTGGTGAGCATTAGCGATTCGAATCGATTTTTAATTCCCGGGAATAACTATCATGCTAGGGGTATATGCTTACTAGCCATCGCATTCCACATATATCCCCCATCTCCACTTGTTCGATCCAAGTTCGATTTCCACATATATCCCCCATCTCCACTTGTTCCATCCCAAGTTCGATTCCAACCTGCCATTCCCTAGGTTTAGCCCCCATGGAGCGATACCACATCCGGGTCAGCCCTCCCATGAGTCAAGCGCCCCTAGGCCTAGGACCAAGTCTTTGTTCTTTGGATGGTTCAAGTAAGACTTTCACTGGTCCCATCTCTCGGATAAGCACTCTAGCAATGTTATGCCCACTAATAGGCGAACAACGGATGGACCTTAAACGACTCGGGTGAAGTCCATTGCAGAACATCATAAACGGTAAATAACTCATAAAAATCTCCGCTCGGTCTCCATTTAAATCACAAGCATAAATAACATATCCACTTTAACAATTTGATATTTGAAATCAGCTATATCACGAGTGACTCCATTTCACTCGTGTCTACTTGCACCTAGCATTACTAGGCATACTCATCCTACGAACTCTATTATAGGTGCTAGGGCCAGGGCGGCCAGGAAGTCAAATGCAATTGGTTTCAATCAACTCCTAATGCGGATGTGTAATCATCAATCAAGATAATATTAGCTTGGAAATTCATGGTCCTCACCTTTGCTTATATTTATCAAAACCAACAAACTAAACTATGTTAGTCTGTCGGGATGTGGGGCTTTGCCCCAGGCAACCCCTTGATCACTTGGACTACTCCTCCTTCCAAACATGACTGATGGGCCCTCTAGGTCATGAGTGGGTCTTAGTTGATCTTTTGGTCACCGTTGCTTGATGTAGCTCCTTGTGGCAACTCATCGATCACATTGCCACAATAAGTGTCACTATATGAATGATCAAGTGCGAAATGGATGCAAAGAATGCACAACATGCTTGTATGGTATGATAATCACAATGTACCAAGTAACAAGTTGAGACCAAGGAAACTTTATGCATTCATATGACGTACCCTAATCATGTCATGCAATATGTTCATTTAATGTAATAATTCACCCATGTCGAGTTTAGGTTGTTAGATAGTGCCAAAGGTCCTGAAACTTTTATGACATGTAAATAATTTCCATATCAAGCCAACACCCAAATTTCAGTAGCAAAGCATCTACAAGTTAATTATAGAAATTCCAATAAGTTATTTGGCATTTAAGTTCTCAGGTTTATTATAAATCACAGAAAAGGTTTCTGACTTTTAAATTTTAACATCAGGCATAAGATTTCATGAGAATCATGTGTAAAATCCATCAAGCAAAATAACCATGGTTTGATAGCACATCTATCTTCCATATATATTTTTTAACCTATTTCTCATGTAGCTCAAAACAGTAGCAAAGAAATTCATAAAAATACCTTTTGGAACCTAAACTTAACTATAAAGAACCATGATTATTCTTAGAATTTATTTCGCACAATAAAGTCACTTTTTCCTATTATTCATTTTAACATGCAATTACTTGTCTATTTCAAAACAGCAACCAAACCTTACATGCAGAACTTGAAACTTTAAAAGTGGACTAAATATGTGTAGGACCGAGACGTGTGACTAGAGGGGGGGGTGAATAGGAGCACTTTAAAACTCAAACTCACAACCCCCAAAACTGGTGCTTGAGAGAAGAACTAGACACCGTCTACTGAACACATACGTGTCTAGCAGCGCAAAGGTGCCGTCCACTAAAAGGATACGCACCAAGCAAGAAAACAACGAGCCAACTCAAGAGGCAACCGATCTTGCATGTCCGCCACACGACACTCACCACACCAAAGTGCATCTCACTGTCTCACAGCAAGCAAAGAGAATAGTCTGAAAGTGGGGAATGCGGAAATCCGAAGCAAAAACACAGCGGAAGAAGCAAACAGCAAAGAGGCAGCTCTTGCCCTGGACACGTCTGATTGTCCGGTTCCACCGGATAGTCCGGCAGGGGCTACTGGATTGTCCGGTGCGGACCCTGCCTGGGCGACCGATGCCGGATAGTCCAGTGAGGGCCACTGGATAGTCCGGTTCCACAGGACTGTCCGTTGGCTCTACCGGATAGTCCGGTAAAGTCGTAGGAAAGGGGGTTCTCACACCCAAATCTATCCAAATCTTGACCAATCTTCACGAGATTTTGCACAAGCTATCTGGACCCTATTCTAAAGCTTTTTCCAAGAGATCAACTCAAAATGACAATGGGATTTGCGGGAATTTCATATCTCGTGAGATGGCAATCTTTGGGCAAGAAAGAGGAAAACTCAAGGGAGACTTGCTCATGGCAATCCAGCAGGATTGAGATGATCTAAGTCATAATCTCTATGTCCTAGCAAGTCCAAAAGAGCCAAAAGAATAGGATTAACTCGTGGGCAAAGCAAATCACCAAAAGCCTTTGAGTTTCATCCAAAATCTAACTAGAAAAGGGAGAGGGAGATGGCTGCACACATGAGCACGAATTTGGGACGAATCTTGCCTTGATTAGAAGTGGAAATCAGTGCTTACATGGTTCCTAACAGCCTACCACCCTTCATCCTCCCACTAATGCAAAGTACTAGCCTAGGAAACTCTCAAATACTAGGCTAAGCACCCAGTTTAATCTTATGCTGTTGGCTGGTTGGAATCTTGAGGTGGAATAGTCACCTAAATGACCAGCCACTTAGGTATATATAGCATAGGCCCAATCGACACATTTTACACTAAGACCCCTATATTACTGAAACGCCCGTAGGGGCCAAAACAGAAAAGACTCGACTTTCTCGGGGACTGACGACCACGATGGAGTCTTGATCTTCTTTGTCTGCAAGCTATCTCTCGGATGACGTCCACGTGGCCAGTAGTCCAAATCCACCGATCGACCCCCGGTTTTGAAGTCAGAAACCGGGAAACTTTAGGGTTTCCTTCCTAGGCCTAGAATGGCCCACTCCACTCTATCTCCTCGAGAATGAGCCCATTCACCGAGTCTGGTAACTTGGTGGTAGGGTGGTGGATTTGAGCGAATCTGCCAATGCCCTCGGCCGTCTTCGAGCCATGTACTCGGGTTGGAGCACCCTGGTGCCACCCAGCATCCTCAGTCCATCGGGGTAGCCTCGCAGTCCGTACAGCTCCTCTGTGTACTAAACTCCCATGGCCGACTGACATCGAGCATGCCTCTAGCCCTTCGGAGCACTTCCATCTAGCTCTAATCCATCGGAGGGCCTCCTGTCCATTGGAGGTCTTGTGCCCAAGTCCCTCTGGGTCTTTGGCTTCTATTGACAACCACTCATCACTACAGAGGCAATGGAGCCGGTCCATTGGCTCTCAATCTCCCCCTTGATGAGTGCATTGTCAACGACTTTTACCTGTAACCTAAAATAGAACAAAGACAAGAAAAATAAGTGTAAAACCAAAAAGAAGGAAGAAAAGATGAAAGTTGCTCAAGATGCCCAAAAACCAAACACAAGCTAAGAAGGACAAATTGAGGCAACAAAAAGAAAAACCAAAGATCAACCACCCTAAGACAAGGGAAACTGCTGAACACAATCATGCTTAGGAAAAGCATTGGTTCCTCCAGAAAGAGGCAAAAGGCTCAACGCACCAATGCAAGAGCAAGCTAAAAGCTCACACTCCCTGAATGCACAACTCCCCCTCAACTAGATCTCTCCAGAATTCTCGCCCTTGGTCCATGATACTCCTATAGGTCAACATCTCTCCCCCTTGTTGACAATGGACACATCAAGGGTTCATCGAATTCCACTCCCCCTGAACTAGACAACTCCCCCTCAAAATATGCCATGAAATGCAGGAAGTGTACCAAGAAGAGCTCAGCAGGGATGAAAAGCTAGTAAATACGAGTTCTAGCATACAGAGCAAGTGAGGGCATGGAAGCATGCAAACAAGCTCAATTGAATCTATGTTATACAGATCAGGAGCATGTTTTTCAGAGTTGTTGAAAAGAAAGCATCACCAACATGAATAGCATCTAGCAAGATAGGCATGAACAGCAAGATGCTAGCAAAACAGACAAGGTGTGCTACTCTCAACCAAGAATAAACAACAGGCCATAAGCAATTTAGAGACCTGCAGATTTCAAATTTAGCAATTTGTAACTTCATGCAAATCAGATCATATACCAGGGGTTATTCACTTGTCTGTGCCACTTCTTACCAACCAATGCCAAGCCTAGGTTTAGAAAACCGTCAGAAACTTAAGACAAGGTTTTGGTCATACACAGCCTAGTCCAAGTTAATGCCAAAGTGCAAAGGCAAGCTATCTCAAACTAGAATAGTGTAACAAGCGAACCCACTTGGATCTTTTCAATTCAGCTCATAAGACACACAAGTTGCACAGATATAATTCAGATTTCAGGTTTAGGCAAGGTGTCATAAATGCTTAGGCATAAGCTTAACAAAGGCATACGACTAGCATAACCAAGCATGAGAAGATAGCATAGCATTCAACATTCCTACACATGCTAGGTAGCCAAGTCAAGTGGTGATCATGATTATTGATTTTCAAGAAATAAAAGTGACTTAGCTCACAAAAGAGATTAGACAGATTCAAGGAGCTTAGCCAACCATGATCATGCAAGCAATTGTACAATCTAGCACAAGGAAGTACTAACTAGTCATTCCAGAAGAGCTCTAGTGCTAGTGAAAGTGAAAATGCATATGATACAATGCAATGCATGGTATGATACAAAATGCAAAGACAACGTAGAAAAGCAAAGAAAAAGCAAAACAAAACCTAAGCTACAACAAAGTTACCCCAACATAAAAGGGGTAACAAACACTAACCTCCCCTCGCAAGCGAGCAAACACACTAAGCTCTAAGGGCTTGGTGAAGATATCTACCAACTGGTTCTCAGTCTCCACATGGATCAAGTCTATATCTCCCTTCTCATAGTGATCTCTCAGAAAGTGAAACCTCACGTCTATGTGTTTGGTTCTGGAGTGCAAGACAGGGTTCCTAGCTATAGAAATAGCAGAAGTAGAGTCTACTAGGAGAGGGATCTTCCTAAAGCTGAGACCAAATTCACTCAAGGTAGCTCTCATCCAGAGCAGTTGGGAGGAGCAACTAGCAACAGCAACGTATTCGGCTTCTGTGGTTGAAGTGGCTACGCTAGATTGCTTGCGTGAGGACCAAGAGACAAGAGAAGAACTGTCACAGCCCAAAATTTCTAATTTTGGGATGTGAATAGATAACACTGAAAAAAATGAAGGATTTCTTAGTTGCCTAAAAATTTCTAACTTATAAGTTGTTCTGAATGAAAAGAAACATATTTCTTTGTAAAGTTTCCCTAATTAGAATTCATCTGTTTGTTGCTTTCATGCTGGATTGCATTGTGTTTATGTGTGTAAAAGGAGGTTTCAAAATATTTCAAAACCGGCTACGTTTTGAGTCAATCCTAAGCCATATCTCCAAAAGCCTTATTTTTTTTTCTTTCTCGCCAACTCAAACCCAACCTCTGAAACCCTTGGTCAATCTCTAAAGTTACATCACCTAAAAAACATAATCCAATCTTTTTGATCATCCTTTACACCAAGTCACTTCTTTCAATTGATCCGAGTCATTCTTGAAACCCTCGACGATATCACCTGAACCTCACTCTTCTCTCAACGTCTTTGATATCATCTTCACGTTTACCTTTTCATCATTTCTTTCCATTAACACCATTCTCTCTTTATGTAATAATTCTATTCTTCTCATTCTGAAGATCAATATCAGGTCCAACTAATGCTCTCTTCCCTCCCTGTATTCATATACGCGAGTAAACTCCAATTCGGGTAAAGCTCATGTCATCAACATTTCATTATTATCCTCCCACAAGCATGACAAATATAGGACCCACCCTTTCTCTATTGATGGGTCAAGGCCCCAAAGGTTCTTATCCTTTTGTCATGGAGATGAGCCCATCATTCTTTTGACTTTGAGCTTGGACAAAGGCCCGGCATGAGCAATGTGCTTAGTGGTTTTGCTCATAGCCACTCTCCATAAGGACCGTTCACAAAGCGACAACCTAGGACAACAGTGCTACCATGAGACTGGAATGGGACGGTCTTGGCTAACTAATTAGATTGCTCTAGCTTTTGGTAACTTACCGATGGGCAAGAGGGGGGAGGCTAGGAGATGGGCCGCTGGCTACCTTAGGTTATGTGTGCTGGGAGCTTCACCCCTTGGAGGAGGGTTCCATCACTTGTAAAGCCACTGAATCCTTAGCGGTTACCAACTACTAGTGTGATCTTTGTAAAGGCCTCATAGTGCGCTTGCTAGTCATCTCATCTTAGGCAATGTGATGAACTCCTAGCGTAGCTCACGACTTGTGGGTAAAGATGTGCAACCTCTTGAGAGTGTAAAACTGACATGTGGGCCGAGCTCACGATTATGAGCGGCCCAGATTCTTCGTGCTAATCAGTGGTTCCTGGTTTGGTATGGGAGTTGGTTTAATGTTAATAATGTTGACTAATGTTCTTATGCAAAATCTTTTGGGTTAATGGTTTCTTAACTCACTTGTAGTAATTAGTTGCTTAATAAAACTTGACCAACTAAAAGCTCTTACTTTTGTGTCAGCCAACCTTAAAGCCTCATGGTTCATGTTATGCTTGTTGAGTATGAGTTGGTGTACTCACACTTGTTCCTTCACTTTTATTCCTTGTTGGGGGGAAAATTCGAACCGTTGCTCAGAAGATGAAGGCCTGAAGGAGTACAAGTGAAGGTTCATGAAGTTCTAGGCGTGCGACCCCCAGTTGGTCTCCCTGTGGATGACTCAAATTTTTAGTTCTCTTCCGCTACTCTGTGTTAAAGACTTGATGTCTTAATGTAAATTTTGCTTAAACGTTATGTAATAAAGCATTGTCTATGATATCACTGTTAATTGTCTCTATATGTGTGAGATTAACTCCTAGCACACATATGGATTTGCTCTGGTTTTGTGTTGAAAACCATGGTGTGACAAATTGGTATCAGAGCCATGTTGACTGTAGGACGCAAGCCTAGATAACAATCATCGTTGTTAAGGATATCTTTTCTAGGTATTTTTAAAATTTTCAGATCTATGACCTTTTGCCTATATCTTCATGCTCCAAACTCGTCTACATCTGTCTATTGGTAAAACAATAACCCTTTCTCATCCTTGTTTAAAATCTTTTAGTCATTGGCCAATACGATATACAAGGCAAGTGAAGATGTTTGTGAAATTCAAGGTCAACATATCATCGTCAACCAAAGAACGCCAATTGTGAAGTTGAAGATCCCATGGCATGATGTGCCTCCCCCAACTCTTAAGTTTGCAAGAATGTGTTCCCACTTGGTAGCTTGAGTGATTTGAGTTATATAAGCTTCACCTAAGCCTTTTATATCGCTAGATAAACGATCCTAAGGTTTGAGTGCTAGTGTGCTATCATAAGGACCTAATCATGTTAGTGTGCTCCTAAGTTGTTTGCTTTCTTATTGTGCTATATGTTTGATTTGGTTCTTTGTAATGATTGTTGATGTGTTGTTGACCTTTCTAGTCTACAATGACATCGGTAGATTGGTGGGTTTCTTCTATCCATGTCTTTGCTTTCTTCTCTTCTTTGTCCCTTCTGTCTATTCAATATCTCGATGGTATGGTGAATGCCAAAGAAGAATGCATGAGACAAATAGCGACAAGTTAACATTCTAATCTTATCTGTTTTCTTCAAGTGTGAAGAGAAACTCTACAAGATTGATGCAAGTATCATTCAGTTAAGGGGGCTAGATCCCAATTACCAGCAAGAATCAATAAAGGGTAAAAAATAGAAGAAGAATAATAAGAAATATGTTAGGACTGTGGTTGAAAAATAAGAATAAATGTTGGAATAATGAGAACCATCTCAAGATGTGAACAATGTCAGAAACTTCCTTGGTATGGCATTGTATTATCAGAGGTTCATTGAGGATTCTCAAAGATTGCAGAGCCCACGACAATCTTGTTAGAGACAAATGGTATGTTTGTGTATAGTTTAGATTGCCAAGCTGCATTCGAGAAGGATGACTACTACACCAATGTTATTTCATCTAGATATCCACAAGAGCTTTGCAGTGTTGGGTGATGCAGCAATACAAGGTCAGTGATGTGTTTTGATGCAAGTCATGCCTCATGCATCCGAGGTAACATGAACAGAACCACCCAACTCATGATCTGAAGTAGCAACTATTGTTTATGCTCTGGAGATTTGTAAAGTTACGCCAATACGGCCTTGGGTTTCCAAATGCATCTTGGCTACATGTTGAATGTGAAAGACTCAATTATGGTTTCTTCAATTCAACCAAGAGAGTTACCATGGATCTGAGGAAGAACCTACCATTGGAGAAAGAAAAGCATAAATGGTTAGTAAGAGGGTAAAAAATAGATCAGTGGGGTCAAGGGACAACTTGAGAAGGTAATGCATCATTTTAGGCATTATATGGTAGACAGTGCAGAACACCATTGCATGTAAGGATCAGCCTAGGGAAAAAATAGCCATTTGGGGCAAGAATTATAAAAGATGCAAAACAACAAGTGCAAACCATCCGAGAGAATCCAAGAGCAGCTTTGTTGAGGCAGATAGTTTGAAGGGCAACTATGTTTATTTGAAGGTGTCATGATCGGAGGTCTCCACTAATTAAAGGTTAAAGGAAAGTTAGTGCTCAGATACGTTGGTCCGTTGAAGATCTTTGAGAGAAGATGTGAAGTTGCTTATCACCTTGAGTTACCATCCAGGTTGTTAAATGTGCATAATGTGTTTCATGTCTTTCATCTAAAGAAGTTCCTTAGTGTACCAGAAAAATAGTTATCGCACGATGAGCTAAAACTGCAAGAAGACCTTACCTCTATAAAGTATCAAATCCAGATACTTGAAAAATCTAGAAAGAGTATCGAAAATGAGGTGATCAAAATGTGCATGGTTAAATGGAGTTACCATTTAAAGGATGAAGGCACCTCGAAGCAAGAAGAAGGGTTGAAGTTATCTTACCCAGATCTCTTTGCTAGCCAACTTGAATCTCGCGATGAGATTCCTGTTAAGGGGGGTAGGTTGTCACACCCCAAATTTTCTAATTCTGGAATGTGAATAGATAACAATGAATAAAACGAAGGATTTCTTAATTGCCTAAACATTTCTAACTTATAAGTTGTTTTGAATGAAAAGAAAGATATTTCATCTGTTTGTTGCATTCATGCTGGATTGCATAGTATTTATGTGTGTAAGAAGAGGTTTCAAAATATTTCAAAACCGGCTAGGTTTCGAGTCAATCTAAGCCATATCTCCAAAAGCCTTAATTTTTTTTCTTTCTAGCCAACTCAAACCCAACCTCTGAAACCCTTGGTCAATCTCTAAAGTTTCATCACCTAAAAAACATAATCCAATCTTTTTGATCATCCTTTACACCAGGTCACTTCTTTCAATTGATCCGAGTCATTCTTGAAACCCTAGACGATATCACCCGAACCTCACTCTCCTCTTAACGTCTTTGATATCATCTTCACATTTACCTTTTCATCATTTCTTTCCATTAACACCATTCTATCTTTACGTAATAATTCTATTCTTCTCATTCTCAACATCAATATCAGGTCCAACTAATGCCCTCTTCCCTCTCTGTATTCATAGACGCGAGTAAGCTCCAATTCAGGTTAAGCTCATGTCATCAATATTTCATTATTATCCTCCCGCAAACATGACAAATATAGGAACCACCCTTTCTCTATTGATGGGTCAAGGCCCCAAGGTTCTTATCCTTTTGTCATGGACATAAGTCCAACATTCCTCTGACTTTGAGCTTGGACAAAGGCCCAAAATCCTTTATTCTTTTCACCGCCTCTCTCCACAGCTTGGGCCAGCCCTAAACCTCCACAAAACAACCCAAAACAGCCCCTTTCCTCCCCTCCTCCTCCCTCCTCTTCACCGAGGTCGCCCTAGCTCCTTACCTGGTCGATCTCCCCTCCTCCTATGCCCCTTTCTCGAAGAAACAGCAGGGGATGTTGCCCCTACTCCCTGCTGGACGCCCCCTCCCCTGTCCCTTCTGCTCCCCCTTCTAATTGCTCTTAATTCCCTGCATTGATACCCCTTTTAGTTCATAGTAACATTCTTCCAACAGAAGGGTTCCCCCTTTCCTTCCTGCCATGGTGCCTCTCCATCTTCCTCCCCCTTCCTAAACGAAACCCCTCGCCATGGAAAATCCGTTCTGCTACTGCATCATTCCGGGCAACATTTTTGTTGTCTCCGTTGTTGTGCTGCAAGTGACGACCATGGGTGAGTTGTGCCCCTTGCTGCCCCCTCTCTCTTGTTCATTTTCCCCATGTTCTTGCTGCACTGAATCCCTAAGATTGCCACTTGATGATCCCTAACGACGCCCATGACTCCAGCTTTGTGGAATCGCAAGCAGCAGCTAGTAACATCGCTCTTCATCGTCTGCTCACCGCAAGTTCATTCCCCGGCTGCCACCAACCCCATGGTGAGAATCCTTTTGTTTCCTCGCTGTGTAGATCACTTGTTCCCTATTGTGAATCATGTTGCATATATCAAATTCTGTCAAGTTCCGGAGATATTTACCTGTGTAACTTCTCGCTGCACTAGTGGGCAGCCACGCTGTCCCAACTTGGCGGTGTGTTCCACGCTGAACTCCTAGTCCAGGGGCCATGCTCTTTCACCAGATCATGCCTGGCATCCCTGACCATGTCCCCGTAAAATGGTTTGTCCGTAGGTGTTGCGCTACAAGAGTAATAACCGTCGCCGTGCTCGCTGTCGCTGCAGTCCAGACAGCAGCGCTGCTGCCACTTTGGCGTTTGATTTCTCAATGATCCTGAGTTCCAATCAACAATCCCTTTGACTGACACATGTATCATATCCTTGAACACACTCCCATAATATGGTTTGGCTATTAGTAAAGCGGTACGAGAGATATGTCCATTATCGTGCTCTTTGTCCTCCTGTCCAGACAGCCATTATGCCTCGAATAACATCTGCGTTCCCGGATAAACCGTTGCTCCAATCCCTGGGATCCTCCTCCATCATGTGCCTTATAACCTTGAACACACCCTTGTCTTTCTTATCATATAGAGGATCCCTTGAGGTTAGGATTTTGCTGCTCATCATGGTTGCTACCACTGCTGTCCACACAGCCATGCTGCACGCCCTTACGCTCGCATTCTCCGTTGATCTAGAAGGGATAATGCCGACCCCTTTAGCCAAAGTGTGCTTTGTGTAGCAGTGCACATTACCACAAATTAGTGTAGCATTTGGTACAGGATTGGACCAATTTTGCCAATGGTTTTGTACTTATTTTCCGGCTGTCTACCAGATTTCAGAATTCCCTCCTGTTAACAAATCCATGTTCCCCGGCGATCCAACGGTGCTCTTGATGCATACTATGGTCAAAGTGTGTTCCCAAGAAACCTCTACACTACACCAAAATATCACTATCATACTCCTCACCATGAACATATTATTGAGAATCCATTTGAAAACTTCACCAATACCAATCCCATGAACAATTTCCTTAGCATGTTTCATATGGTATATCCATTACCACCAACCACCTTTCCAAAGTATTGCTGTGAGTCTTTGTACCTCCACCTTTGATCTACTCATAACACTCATCAGCCATTTGACAAACATCAAAATCATAACTAACTCTCATCATGATATATTCCATACACAACCAAATCCTTTTGTTCCTACCTTCATATCCTTCATCATGAGTCTCTTATTTTCTAGCCATCTTTATCTTCTTGTTAATCGTTTTGTTCCAGTAGTTGCGCTTCCACGTTATTAGTAACAATAGTGTTCTTTTTATGTTCTTTATAAAATCATTTATTTGTATGGTGTATTGTTCTTAGTTCCCTTTATCTATTGTTTCAGTTGATTGTTTGCGCTGAGGATCAACGTGTATGAGCCGCAAGAGTACTTTGAGGAAGGCAAGTATAACATGGACAACCTAATAACCCTTTAATCATCTCATATGCATGTGTCTAACTTGTATGCCTATAAGGATTATACGTTAGCCTCTTTACTCGATATTATACCTATGGGGATGCATGTTGGTTATGTTTTGCTAGTTGTTGTGCGAACACATGTTACTTTTGTTAATAATTTGATTAATGGACTTATGCAATTTAATTGTGAGCTTGACCCTCTGTGCTGAGGCTTGAGTGGTTCTTAGCAATATGGTTTAGGGGGCATGAGCAATGTGCTTAGTGGTTTTGCTCATAGCCACTCTCCATAAGGACCGTTCACAAAGCGACAACCTGGGACATCAGTGCTACCACGAGACTGGAATGGGACGGTCTTAGCTAACTAATTAGATTGCTCTAGCTTTTGGTAACTTACCGATGGGCAAGAGGGGGGAGGCTGGGAGATGGACCCCTAGCTACCTTAGGTTATGTGTGCTGGGAGCTTCACCCCTTGGAGGAGGGTTCCATCACTTGTAAAGCCACTGAATCCTTAGCGGTTACCAACTACTAGTGTAATCTTTGTAAAGGCCTCGTAGTGCGCTTGCTAGTCATCTCATATTAGGCCATGTGATGAACTCCTAGTGTAGCTCACGACTTGTGGGTAGAGATTTGCAACCTCTCGAGAGTGTAAAACTGACATGTCAGCCATGCTCACGGTTATGAGCGGCCCACATCCTTCATGCTGATTAGTGGTTCCTGGTTTAGTTTGGGAGTTGGTTTAATGTTAATAATGTTGACTAATGTTCTTATGCAAAATCTTTTGGGTTAATGGTTTTTGAACTCACTTGTAGTAATTAGTTGCTTAATAAAACTTGACCAACTAAAAGCTCATGCTTTCGTGTCAGCCAACCTTAAAGCCTCATGGTTCATGTTATGCTTGTTGAGTACGAGTTGGTGTAGTCACGCTTGTTCATTCACCTTTATCCCTTGTTGGGGGGGGGGAATTCCAACCATTGCTCAGAAGATCAAGGCCTGAAGGAGTACAAGTGAAGGTTCATGAAGTTCTAGGCGTGCGACCCCCCAGTTGGTCTCCCTATGGATGGCTCAAAGTTTTAGTTACGCTTCCGCTACTATGTGTTGAAGACTTGATGTCTTAATGTAAATTTTGCCTAAATGTTATGTAATAAAGCATTTTCTATGATATCTTTGTTAATTGTCTCTATATGTGTGATATTAGATCCTAGCACACATGAATTTGCTCTGGTTTTGTGTTGAAAACCATGGTGTGACAAGAACTGAGAAACTGGCAGGTGCTAGAAGTCGACTTGCGCTCCAACCGATAAACCGCAAAGTCAGCATCTGAATACCCTCTGAGGGAGAGCGTCGAAGGTGAAGAGAACCAAATACCATGCTCAGGAGTGTATTTTAGGTACCTGAAGATGCGCTTCACCACTTCACGGTTTGATGTCCTCAGTGAGGCCTGAAAACACGCACAAAGACAAACCGCGAATTGGATGTCCAGCCTAGTCGCTGTCAGGAATAGAAGTGAGCCGATCATCCCTCGGTACTCTTTTTGGTCAACCACCTCCCCTTCTTCGTTTGCATCAAGCGCCATTTGTGTTGACATGGGAGTCACCATGGGATTGGAGTTTCCCATATCAAACCTCCTCAGAATGTCCTTCGTGTACTTGGCCTAATGGATGAAGGCTCCTTCTCGCCCTTGCTTGATTTGCAGTCCAAGGAAAAACTGCAACTCTCCCATCATGCTCATCTCAAACTCCTTCGACATCTGCTCAGAAAACTTGGTAACAAGAGAGTGAGATGAGCCACCAAACATGATATCATCCATGTATTTCTAGACGATAAGAAGATCACTACCATGCTTGAGGAGAAACAATGTCTTATCCACACTCCCCATTTTGAAACCCTGGTTTAGCAAAAAAGTTTTCAACCTCTCATAACAGGCTCTAAGGGCTTGTTTCAAACCATACATGACTTTTTGCAATTTGTAAACATGGTTAGGGTATTTAGCATTTTCAAATCTAGGGGGTTGTTTGACATAAACTTCTTCTTGAATGAAACCATTTAGAAAAGCAAACTTCACATCCATTTGAAAAAGCTTGAAACCCATGAAAGCTGCAAAGGCTAAGAAAATATGTATAGCTTCCAAGCGTGCAACTGCAACAAACGTTTCCTCATAGTCTATCCCCTCTTTTTGACAAAAACACTTAGCCACAAGTCTAGCCTTGTTCCGCACAACAATGCCATCCTCCCCTTGCCTATTTTTGAAAACCCATTTTGTACCAATAGGATTGCATTGTCGCGGTGGCTCTACCAAAACCCAAACCTCATTCATCTCAAAGTTTTCTAACTCCTCATGCATGGCATTAACCCAATTACCATCAGAAAGTGCGTGTCCAACATCCTTGGGCTCAAAGGAGGCAACAAATGCAGCATGAGCAAAGAAGGCAATAGAACCTGTCTGGGACCTCAAGGTCCTCGCATGCAAAACACCAATTATCCCATGTGGAGGGTGATCCCGCTAGACCTGCCAAGATGGAACAATCTCAGAGGTCACCTCCCCTGCGTCCTCAGCGGGGCCAGCATCTGCTCGAGCTTGTAGTCAGGGGAATGAGGAGGAAGCCGATGGCAGGGGTCCTCCTTCGTCTTCAGAGCTCGTAGCAAAGGGGGTAGGAGCTGTAGCCGGTGCTGTGGCTCCTGCATCACTAGCATCTACCTAAACTTCCTCATCTTCAAAGATGGGAGTTCCTTCTTCATCATCACCTGAAAGCTCAAATGCAGGTGTTGTGCAAGTCATAGATTCATCAAAGGAAACTTCACAGGTCTCAACCACTTGTTTGGTATCGAGGATCCACACTCTATATGCCTTTCAGCTAGAGGCAAACTGAAGGAAAGTACCATCCAAGCAGTGAGATTCAAATTTGTCCAAATTCCCTCCTTTTTTAGCACAAAGCATCTACAGCCAAATGCACGCAGGTGCTTGACGCTGGGCTACCTACCAAACCGTAGCTCATATGAAGTCTTCCCTAAGAAAGCTCGTAGGAAGATGCAGTTGGCAATGTAACAGGCCGTATTCAAAGCCTCAGCCCAAAAGCATCGTGGAGTCCTATGCTCATCAAGCATCGTCCACGCCATCTCAACAAGTGTGCGATTCTTTCGTTCCACAACACCGTTCTGAGGTAGGGTATAAGGAGACTAGAATTGGTGATCAAGACTTCGGTCACGACAGAAGGTTTCAAAACGAGAGTTACGAAATTCTCTGCCATTGTCACTGTGGATAGCCCTCTTGGCCTTTTGACTCTCATTTCTTAGCCTCAAGACTAGATCACGAATAAAACCAAAAGCCTCATCTTTGAATTCCATGAAGAACGCCCACGAAAAGCGAGAAAAGTCGTCTACTACGGCAAGCACATGCCACTTCCCACTGACTGACTGTACCCGAGCTAGACCTACCGTGTCCATATGCAAAAGGTCTCCCGGGTAAGAGGTCATCACCTGATTGACAGGTGCATGAGAAGCAGCAACCATCTTGCCATGACAACAGGGGTGGCACACTAAGTCCTTTTCTGCCTTCAAATTGGGCAATCCTCGGATCAGACCCATTGAGCTCAACCTGGCAAGCAAATCAATACTCAAATGGCCTAGCCTCCTATGCCACTTCCAAATATCAGCAAAAGGACCAGCTACCAAACACCAAGGAGGGCCAGAAACAGATGCAAGGTCAACCTTAAAAACCTGCCCATAGGGCAAAATCCAACAAACAAGGTTTTCCTTAGCGTCAAGCACACAAGAAGAACCCTCCTTAAAGCAAACCTCATACCCTTCCTTGAGAAGTTGAGACAGAAACCAAACTGAACCCTAAACTCCTCACCAAAGCAACTTCTCTCAGGGAAAGCTTGCCAGAAAGCGCAACAGAGCCAATACCCAACACTTTACCTTGACCATTATCCCCGAATGTGATGTACTCCTTGGTGCTCACGGGTTTGAGGCTGGAGAACCATCTGCAGTGCCCTGTTATGTTCCTAGAGCAACCGGAGTCCATGATCCATATGTCCTCCAGGCCTCGGTCCTGCAAAATCAAGGAAAGCAAGAGTGAGCAAATGGTCCGGCACTGGGGTTAGTGAAACTGCTGAACCAGTGTCGAGTCATCTGCTCAAAGGTAGGAAAAGCACATTCAAAGTAAGCATCCTGATGATCTAGGTACCCACGACCTCCAAAGTGTGATCTCTTCAGCCCTCTGCCAGAGCCTCCATCATGAGATCCATAGCCACACTAAAAAGGACTAGGAGCTCGGCGGCAGAGCATCTCTCACCACTAGGAGCACGGGCCTGAAAGCCGCCTCATCTCTCACCACTAGCAAAGCGGTCTCTCTTCTCACCGCAATGGGGAGGATCCTGCCTACCACCCTGGTAGAACTGATCCTAGTTCCCCCAGGCTCTCTCGTGCCTCTCGGCCCGCTTCCTCCTGAAGCAAAACTCCTCCAAGTGACCATTCCGCTGGCAGAGGTCACAGTGGTAGACAAGTCTCTTGGGCATAGGCTGGGGCTAGGTTTTGGGCTTCTGGTGAGTTGGTGAACGTGGTAGAACCGCCGATTTAATCCGGGCTAAGCACACCTGCCACCTCTGGCTTGCAGTGTAATTAGTCCGAACTAAACCCGGTCATCCGTAGAGAGTCATTCGGCTCTCGATATTACCCTTTTCTAGAGAAAACGACATCATAAACATCTAGCCCTCGAAGGAGCCACAACAGTCACATCATCACAGGCCATTGAATATAGCATAAGTAAACTTATTTTACAAACCAGTTCGAAATAAAAATATAAGTACCAACAAAGTGCCATACAAAAGGCAAGTTCAAAACAGATAGCGGAAGCGACTTCAAAAACATCTCACAGCGAAAACAAAATACATTAGTAGTCTTCATGCAATGATGAATGAGACGAGCAGCACCGAGCCCACCGGTACTACCCTTCTCCAAGAAAATTGTCCAGATGTCATCGGTACCTGCACTCAAAAGGTAGGGGCAAACCCTAAGTACTAATTACTCAGTGGGACTTAATGGAGTGGCTTACAGCTGACGCAAAGCTTGCTTACTAATATGTGGATCCTTAGCCATTGATTTTAAATAGAGGTATAATATCACAAAGTAACAAGTTTCATCATTTACATATAACTACATGATAATAAATACTTGCAGAAATGTAAGCAACACAATAGTACAAGCATGTAGTATTTGAAAACATGAGTAATAGATATAATATATTGAAGTAGTTACTACGTTGCCCGTGTAAATTATCAGCATTCCCACACTTGGTGGGCATCAGTGATTCTAATCAATTTTAATTCCCAGGAATAACTATCATGCCAGGGGTATATGCTTACTAGCCTTCGCGTTCCCACATATAGACCTCATCTCCACCTATCTTGTATCAAGATTCAAAGCGCCCCCACCTAATCCCCAGGTTGTGCTCTCTCAGGACTGTTACCATAGCGCACTGGGTCAACCCTCCCTCGAGTACAAGCGCCCCCGGGCCCATCGGCCTCCTGCAAGTGGATGGGCAACACCTCAAAAACTTCGGACGAGCCCAGGTAAGACTTTCACCGGTCTCATATCCCGGTTAAGCATTCTAGCAAAGTTATGCCGATCAGCAGGCGAACAGCGGACGGGCCTTAAACGACTAAGGCGGAACCAAATGATACAACAACGCACACTACAAAATAAAATTATTCTCCGCCCGGTCTCCATTTAGATCATGAGCATAATATTACTTCCTTCCTTAATAGTAAAAGTTCTATGATTTTTGAAACCACCTACTCGACGAGTGACTCCATTCACTCGTGTCTACTTGCACCTAGCAATTCTTGGCAACTCGTCCTACGAACTCTAGCCGTAGGTGCTAGGGCCAGGGCGGCTAGGGAGTCTAATGCAATGGTTTTCAACCAACTCGTAATGCAGATGCGTAATCATCAATCAATCTAGTTTATATTAGCTAGGCGCATCATGGTCCTGCCTACCTTTGCTTATTATGTCTCAAATCCAACAAACTAAGCTAAGTTACTTTGCCGGATTGTGAGGGTTTGCCCCAGGCAACCCCCTGATCACTTGGACTGCTCCTCCTTCCAAATACCACTTCAGGGGCCTCCAGGTGGTATTTGGGTCTTAGTTGCTCTTTTGGACACCATGGTTTGAAGCAGTTCCACGCACATGCATCCTGGTCATGTACCTGCAAGAGCGTAACTATATGAATGCCATGCATGATGCTATGGGTGAGATGCATGAATGTTAAGCACACGTTTGAGCAACCAATTCATGGATAGGCAGAAAAGTGATTGATAAACTACTTAAGCCAAAGTACTTTTGTGAACATGGAGCAAGCATACACACATACAATTAGATGTTCCTGAAGCAACATATGGATCAATCATAGGTTCAGTTACCAATTTTAAACTGTCCGTTATACCACATGCAAGCAAAGCATCAAACAAGCATATAAGTGAACAAATTATGCACTTTTGTCTTAGGTTAAGTTATTATTATCCACATTGAAGCATTACTGATAGTGGTGTTGCTTTGGGGATTGAAATTTGGTGGTCATAGATGCAAGATAGACACTTGTTTATGGTTTGCTTAGCATTAGTTGCTTTATGGTTTTGATGACAACATGCATGCACAAACTGTGAGACTCCTTTATGCATAATTTCGCACACATCAAGTATATTGGATAGGAGAAATCACAACTAACACTTACATGCTCATTAACTTGCCCCCATTTTATCTTCTTCATTTTTAAACCTACTAAAGTGATTATACCTAAGCTCCTCGGGAAACAGCACCCAAAATACTTGAATAAATTACATTAGCATTCTTGCACAATAACATTGCTACATGAATTTCGGTGCGATTTTTAGAGCATTTAAAATGCACTTTTCTATTTTATTTATCATATTAGCATAACATTTTTCATTTTCAAATCACATAGTACACAACAATTATAAATTCTCTAAAAATACTTTCTGGAATCTAAACTTAAATACTAAGCGTCGTGAATTTCTTTAGAATTTATCTTACATTTCAAAACTACTTTTGCTTCTTATTCATTTTAACTTGCATTACATTATTCATTTCAAAACACCAATGAAACTTAACATGCAGGGCTTCCCATTTACTAAGCTACAAATATATCAAAGAGCATGTACAATTTATGGTATAATTTTTGGAGCATATTTTGTATAGCAAATATTTTCTATTGCAAAAATGCACTTAAATGTATATATGGGGGTAGATCTATCATTTGCAGCAGGAGCTAGGGGAATCAAAAATAATAGTGCACAACACATAACATAAATAGCACATAGTCAAAGTTTCAAAATTTTTGGAGGTTGTTTACATTACTTTTTCTAATTAACCACTAAAACCATGCATGCATATAAACAAGGGCAAATTAGTCATTTCATGGATCACCCACTTTTCCATTCTGTAGATCTTCTCATAAGGAACACAAGGAAACTAGGTTTGCATTTTTAGCATTTTTATTTGATTTACTATGAATTTCTAAAGTTTAAACCGGGGAAATGCATTTAAACCCACGATCTACAGCAGTCAGGGATTTATACGCAATTATCCACAACCTCTAGGGGCAAGATCATAAGACTTACAAGACACATGGCATAGTGCATAAATTAGAACTGTGAAAACGATATAATCTTGGGGTTAAATCGCAAAATGACGAGGTCTTCTTCTACCTCCGGTCAGGGAAGAAACGGTGCAGCGACCCGTTGCTCCCGCGCTTGCACTGGCGTGTGGGGGCACACACTTGGAGCCGACGGAGCCCGCGGGGGTGTTCCAAGCGATGGTGATCTCCTTCCCCTAGGTCTAGTCACGCGAGGAGGATGGGAAGGCGAGGACGCGGCGCGTGGACTCGGCGTGATCTGGGGCGACGTGTGCGTGGCGGCGTGGCGCGGATCCGGTGAGGGAGAGGTTGAACGGCGGCGGCGTGGCGCGAATTCAGTGACGGAGAGGTTGAATGCGTCGGGTGCGTGTGGTCGACGAAGAGATGGCGGTGGGATCTTGAGGCGAGGGAGGTGTCAGAGGGTGGTGCACGACTAGGGTGATACAGCGGTGAACTCGCTGTGAACCGGTTGGACTTGGTGGCGCGATGGCTTGATCTACCAAACAGAGAGGGGAACGGCGACGCCACCTTGTGCTCTGAGCGCGCGACACTGAGGCGCATCCGGCGGTGGTGGCCTACAGCCTCGGGGTGGACCAAGAGTGGCGGCGTGCACTCGAGCTCGAGCTCGGCTCGCTCCAATGACGGGCAGACAGAAGAGGGAGGGAGCGGCTCTGGTGGAGTTGGGAAATGCGAGGGGAGTGAGGGTGGAGGCCGGGCTCCACTTACTTGCACGGTCGCGGCGTCGATCCGAGGCGCAGGGTGGCTCCCCGTACGACGCCAGCCACGTGTTGGGCCCCAGTCAGCCATGGCTGTTCGGCCAGATTGGCGGCCCCACCGGTCAGTGAGATGGAAAAAGAGGGAAAAAGGAAAATGAAGAAACACAGTTTGACTAGTTTTGTTCTTCTATAAGAATCGCCTATTTGACCAATTTGGAGGCCGAGTTCGGAAAAACTCCAATTGGAAGAACTGTTGCACTCTTTGAGATCAACAACTTTGTCAATACACATGATACCAAGTTTTATGTGAAAATATGGTTTAAATTTAAATTTAATCTGCTGACTCCAGTGTGATCAATAGTCCCTTTCAGTTTAAAAAATTCCAAAACTCCATTTTATGACTACTTTCATACAAAGAGTTTTATACCAAGGTTGTCATAGTTTCAGGATCTACAACTTTCTCTTATAGAGTTTTGCATGATCATGTCTTTTGTTTGCTCAAAATTTGAATTTACCAAGCAGGTCAGCCATTGGCAGATTTGTTAGTTTAAGAAAAATCAACCCGAAACACTCTGCAAACCTTCATGCACGTCAATATACAAAATATCAAAGTTGTTCCTCATCAAATTTTATACAATTTTTGTATAGAAAGTTTCGGCTACATGACATTATGTTTTGAACTACGTGCACAATTGTATTCAAAGGTTTGGTAAAACTGCGGTTTCAATTTATGTGCAGTATTTCTTGTTTCCAACTTTTGAACTACTAAATGAAGTCCAATTAATTCAAGGTCTGATGCATTTTAAAGGTAATGAATGCAATTTCATTTCATACAAAAGAAATATTTTGAAGTTGTATAGTGAATTTGACAGTAATATCAAAATGAAATTTGGGAAAGAGTGTCAACCCTAGACTTAGCAAAATTTCTTAAATGTAGGCTAACTTGGTTTGGTTTGAACTTTTAGGCCTCTTAACATCTGATTTTTAAAATGACCAAAAGGCAACGTCTTGAACTAAAACTTTTGGATTTGATGTCTAGCATGAAAACGTAAAAATTTTTCACTACTCAACCAACAATGCAAGGTTTCGCATATTCGACTTGAAAAATTGACTTAGTGATTTGTTGGCCCAGTTATTGTTCTTCTCTAAGCATGATTATGTCCAAATCCATGATTAACATTAATCTAATTGTGTGTCAAGGCTTTTGAGATGCTGGGGCATCACAACAGCCTTGGGTGGTGCTGGCTGCTGGATTTGCTTCTTGCCTGAAGGCTTAAGCACTTCTTCTACTATCTTGTCCAGCTTGGCTTGTGGTGGCTTGGGTGTCCAATATGACTTCCTTGGGGTAGCTTGGGAGGCTCATGGTAAAACCCATCAACAGTAGAGTCAGGCTCAGGAGAGGCAGGGTTACGCTTGATCGAGGCACTCTTCTTCTTACCCGAGGTACTACACTCTCCTAACCCAAGTCCACTGGTGTCACCCTCAGCACGCTTGTTCGCCTCTATGATCATCCTAAGCTGAAGTTCCTTGGCATACATCTAGCTCAAAAGCTCCCTCAACCTACAGTTTTCCTCTTCAAGGATCAACTTCTCCTTTATCAGATCCACCAGAATCAAAGTTTGGGCAGCACAAGTGGGACAGTCTAGAGAGTGAATCACAGGACCAGATTTCTCAATCTTCCTAATGGTGGCATCCTTCGCCACCAACTGCAACCTCAAAGTGAGACAATTCTCACACGTATCAGAGGGTACTGAAAGCACCTCAAGGTCAGCTCTCACCTAGTCAAGCTCACTTCTCAAGGTAGAACAGACCGTACACGCAGCCAAAAGCGTGGGTCTAGCCCTAAGCTCCTCCAACTCCTTGAGCTGCCTCTCAAACTTCACCTTCAGCTCAGCTATGTCAACAGCTTGGTGGAGGCAAGACTCACACTCATGCACTTCACTCAAGTTAGGCTCATCCAGTTTAGACTAGAGTTTGCCAAACTCAACCTTCAGCCTATCCATCTCTTATACCTGATGAGCATACTTGCTCTTCTACTCACAAAGGTCACTCATGAGGGACTCACAGGTAGGGCACTCAAACTCACTAGGCTGTGCTTGCACCCTCTTCAGTCTCTCAATCTGAGCCAAAGCATCAGCAAGCTTGGCTTTCTGCTTCTGCAGCTTCTTGGTTGCCTTCTCCAACACCTTATCCTGGGCTTTCAACTCACGACTATTCCTCTCTAGCATATCAAGTATCTCACCTTCCTCAGGAGTTACCTCTTCATCGGAGGAGTCATTGTCGTTGCCCTTGCCATCCTTGTCCTCAAGTGCCATGGAGTAAAATGATCTCCAGTTCACCTTGTGCTTGCTCTTGGACTTGGTGGAGACAAAGCAGAGGCCAGCTGCACCGCCGTGTTCTCTCCTCTTGTCTCGCTTGGTGACGAACTCGTCATTGCTTGAGCTTGACGAGGACGAAGAGGAGGAGGACGATCCACTGCAGAAACCATCAAGCTCGGCGAAGAAGGCCTTGTCCCGCTTCCAGTTGTCCTTCTGGTAGCTCTTGAAAGCCTTCCTAAAGTTCTTGATCTTGCTGGAGCGGTGCTTAGTGTGGTCGCCCTTGCTGGAGCGGTGCTTGGTGAAGTCGCGAGAGTGATTCTTGCCCTTATTGTAGTAGTCGTTCTGCTTGGTAGGGCACTCGGCGATGAAGTGGCTGACTTCTCCGCACTGAAAGCACTTGGGCTTCTCGCCTCTCTTCTTGCTCATCCGGTTGTCATAGGTGCACTGAAAGCAACTAGAAGCCACACAAAGCTCATCATCCCTAAGTGACGCCAACTGCTCCTCTGTCACAGACATCAAAGCAAAGAACGAAAAACCGTGAAGTGGGGGGTTGGTAGCAACTTCCTTGGAGCTGGAAGCCAAGGCTAGGCTCTTGGAGCCAGTACCATTGAGCATATCTATCATCTAGTAATCAACCTCTGTGGCCTTGAGCTTGCTGTAAAGCTCCTCAACTCTCAATGTGTCATACCCTGCCAACTCAAGAAGGGAGTTCTTGTTGATCTCCCACACATTCCTGTCCAAGGAATACAGCAGCATGACAGCCTACTGATGGTCAGTGTATGGGAGAGCAGTGGGGGCAGAGTTGACATGGAGCTTGTTGATGATCAACTGAAAATGACCAAACAAGGCATCCATAGACTCTCCTAGCTTCTGGACGAAGTTCTCATACTCGCGACGGTAAGTCTCAACAAGTCGACCCTTAAGTATCACCGTCCCCTCATGGTGTGCACTAAGCAGGGACTAGATCTCACGGGTGGTATCAAGGTGGCTCACCCTCTCATAGTCTGCTGGACCAAGTACAGAGAAGAGAAAGTTCACTACCTTGTAGTTCGCCTCGTGCTGAGCAACGAGCGCCGTGGTGGTACGCTCAGCAACGGAGAGCACCGTGGAAGTCGTACTCTGTGTAGCATTCCATATGTCCTCGCTCCGGCTAAGCAAGAAAGCTCTCATCCTACCCTTCTAGTAGGGATAGCCATCTGAGCCGAGAACTGGAACCTTCCTAGAGTGCGCCATAGTCACTAATGGTTTCTCACCGGTAAATCTATGAAGAAACCTAACCGGCTCTGATACCAATTGTAGGACTGAGACGTGCGACTATAGGGGAGGGTGAATAGGAGCACTTTAAAACTCAAACTGACAACCCCCAAATCTAGTGCTTGAGAGAAGAACTAGACACCGTCTACTGAACAGATACGTGTCTAGCAGTGCAAAGGTGCCATCCAGTGAAAGGATACACACCAAGCAAGAAAACAACGAGCCAACTCAACAAAAGGACCGAGGCAACGGATCTTGAAAGTCTGCCACACGACACTCACCACACCAAAGTGCGTGTCATTGTCTCACAGCAAGCAAAAATCCGAAGCAAAAACACAGCGGAAGAAACAAACAGCAAAGAGGCAGCTCCTGCCCTGGACACGCTGGATTCTCCGGTGTCAGGCGCCGAACAGTCCGGTTCCACCAGAGAGTCCAGCAGGGGATACCGAATTGTCCAGTGCAGACCCTGCCTAGGCACCCAACGTCGGACTATCTAGTGAGGGCCACCGAGTCCGGTTCCACAGAACTATCCGCTGGCTCTACCGGATAGTTGTTGATGTCAGTTAAGCACGGCAAACCTTATACTGCAAGCGACAGTATCGTATGTAGCTTTTTCCCAGGACTCATCATGGGTTTTGTCAATCCAAGAAACCAATTAATTGAGAGGTAATTAACAAGAGTTTAAAGGAAAACTAAAGGTAAAAAGGGGCTAATCTATCTCTAAACCAGTCCTTAATCTAAACCAATCCTTAACCTAAATTAGCTAAAGTTATATATATATGATAAGCAATTAGAACAACATTAGAGGACTAATCAAAGGGTATTAACTAGATTCCAATCAAGCTCTAATTGGATCCAAGACATACCCGATATGGGTGCCACAACAAGATTAGAGCAGCGAGATAACTAGTAGCTCAAGGTAAATAAGCAATGTTCAAGCATATTCATCATAGCATAATTAAATCAAGATCAACCAATCTAATCCCCTAGATCGAGTTTAGCCTTTACACGGGCTCTACTGTCACTAGTAACCAGGTAATCGACGACAAACTCTCAACAGGCATAAATAATTAGAGAACGCGCTTCTAATTACTTCACATAGTCTAATAACATAATTAGAGCAACTAGAACCTCTAATCACCATGATTACAAGAACCAGAAACACAACCATGTAATTAGTAAACTAGATTAGAGATCAAGAATGCTAGATGAATAACACCCTTAATGACATGATCTAATTAGAAGCATCTAGACCTAAAGTTAATTAGAGCTAGAACATGCATGATTAGAGCAAGAATATGATAATTAGACAAGAACAACGCTTCATTAGTAAATTGTATCAAGAATACAGCCATGATCAAACCTTCCCTTGATGATACAATTAGACCTCTGGAGCTAGGTAATTAGAGCACCATGCAAGGCCTCTAATCACCTCCAAGAACTAGAAGAACTCTAATCCTAGACTAGAAACTCGACCCTCTACTCTCCTCTAGTTAGGGTCCCTCTTGTCGCCGTCTTCATGCCTTGATAATGAATTGGATGCCCGACCTCGGGGCCTAGGCTGGCTTTATATATTCCGGAGATGACGTGGTAGCAAAGGAAACTCCAACCGACTTAAGGAGTCCCCTGGTCAGCCGACTTGGAGGGCCCTGGTCGGCCCACCAGGACTCCTCCTTCGCCCAGTTGTTTCCATCTTTTGCGGGGACATTGCTTGGTACTTAAGAAATATAATTGCGGAGGATCTCGGACACTTGGGGTTCTGGAATCTTCTATATTCTTTGAGATTTGTCGAATCCTTCTAGTTTTGGACTTAATTGAAATACTTTTACCATATATTCTTCTATGAACTTGTAGCACTTGATGTCTTCTAGAAGCTTCTGGTTAGAAAGCCTTGATTGACTCAGAGGAGGGACATAAGTCAACCATGCCTTCCTTGATCATCGTCTTCATGAAATAACATCTCAGAGGTCTTTTCTTACTCGAAGTAGATTGTGGTGAATTTCGCGAAAAATTGGTCAAAAACCTATAAAAATCACATATAGCATATTTCCAATACAATATTGCAAAATCGACAATAATCGGTGATAATTGTTAGTAAAAGATATAGTTGACGCATGAAATCAATGAAAAACTACATAAAATGATGCAAAATATTCGTTCAAATGTCGCGTCAACAACATCCCCGCTCTTAAACCTTGCTCGTCCTCGAGTAAGTCAAAAATTAAAATCAAAGTTAACTGATATTCTAAAATCAAATAATCAAACTAAATTTAAACTCTCAAAATTTTTCAAGTTTGGATCAGCAATCGTATAGATAAATAGATATTCATTTAAGCATATCCCACAATAGAAATATAAGTAGAAATCAATTTCATCGATAATAAATCTCCTCATTTTTCAATAAAGACCTTTTTCAAAAAGAAATCAACTTTCTAAGATCAAAATTTGTATAAGGCCCAAATATAACACTCATCTCTCCGGTCTCTCAATATAAGGAGTGTTTCCTATAAACTATAAATATATGTAAGTAAAAGGTGGAGGCATATCTGGAGCTTGGTAAGGATCCTAATCAAATTATAACCTCAATATATTGTCAAACTAAGAAAAGAATCTGCTGGTATTACTGAGATTTCTCAAAAGGGTCATGGAAAATAAATGATGGAAGATCAGAGGAAAAATATATATAGAAAAGTGGACATATGCAAATAAATCAATGATCTCAAGGCACAAATGAAGTCCTTGCTATCGGATTACATATGGTTGGAATATTTTCTGGAGTATATTGATAAAGTAAAAATAAAGTCGCATATCCCAAAATATAAAGATTTTTTATGGGCAAATAAATAAATATATATATATATATTTATTTATTTATTATTTTAATTCTACTTCGACCACTTCCTCTTTTTTAAAATATATAGGCGACCACTTGGTCCCTTCTTTTTTTTCTCTTTTTTTTTATTTTTGCCACCTCAAAAATATAATAAAAAATATATTTTTTATATAACACTTTCCATCCCCACTCTTGAACGATAGTCGTCCTCAAGTATATTTGTAGAGAAATGTTTTAGCACTGGGGATAGAATTTTATAAGAATGAAATCCTTTTAAATACTCCAGAAAATAATAGGATGTGGTCAAGTGAGTATGATAATGATAATCTTGGTTTAGGGGGGGATATCCAGCAAAATTTGCACTCTTTCTAATGTAGAGAGAGATACAATGCATGGATAAAAAGGCTAGCAAATGAAAAGATAAGCAAAAATGAATGACCAGCTTTGAAATCTCAACCCCTAGATTCAAATCTTAATTCAACTCAACCAAGAATTAAATTTGATCAAACTATGGTTTAAAATATGGCTCAAATAGGTAGGGCCTATACAAAAATAATCATAGAAAATGATCATAGTCTTTTAAAACCAGAAATAAAAATTTTAAGGAGATCATCATGATAAAAGTGAAATCTAAATATGAATAACATATGGGTCTTTATGAAAATATCATATCTATCTCATAAATGCTGATCATAATTCAATTAAATTGTATTAATGAGAGTCTAAATTAGTCTAATAATTGACATTAGAATAAAAGAAAACTAAGATTTTATTTATTTCATCAAAGGGGTGATACATAATCATGATTAAACTAACTCACAAAAGAAAAATAATCACTCATAAATAGATAAACTAAAAGAAAACTTAAAAGAAAATCAAATAAACGATGAAAAATAAATAAAAACTAAAATTAAAACAAAAATTAAGAAAGCAAACCAAAGTCTTCATCGATCTTGATTCCATAGCCTCAGATTGAACAATTGTTCTTCAATATTCTGGGTATTTTGCTCATATTGATTAATATTCCCTCTCATCTGATCAACGAACTGATAATTCTGGGCCACCATAGATTCAATGCCATAGAATGCTTGATGTGGCATATTCTGAGCTGCAACATATTCTCGAGTGTGGAATCTTGCTCTTCTTGGAATAAATGTTGCAGGTGGAGGGATATTTGGTGAAGGTGTGAACACTGGAGTAGAGGTCGGATCATAAGAACTGAATGGCCTTGGATTAAACACAGGCCCATATGACGATCTTGCTCTAAACTGTTCACTCAAAAACTGTCGGCTTGGCTGAGTGGAGGGTGTCTCCCAGTCGCTCCATCCAGCTGATGATGGTTGTTGGCTTGACTCACCCTCTTCGAACATGAATTTCTCTAGCCAATCAATCATGTCTTGAGCAAATAAAGGAAGTCTGGGACTAGGAATTCTGAATTTGGTTTTAGAAACAAAGAATCCACTGGCTGAATTTCCATAAATATACTTTCCTTTACGTAGGGAATTCTCATCAATGTTAGCCGGTGTCTTTGTGTAAATAGGATTAAAAACCAATTTAGGCCTAACTGATGATGTAATGATGGTCAAGTAATGCCCAAAACCTAGCAACCCAATGCTTCTGTTTCTTTGGATAATCCAATGATTTATCATGGAACGAATAGGATTTATCCAAGTAGGTTGACATAGTGCAACATAAAGCCATTTCACTTCTACAACTTGCACTTTTGTGTCATCAAGCCTTTCTAATACTCTGCAAGTCATAAACCTATGGATGATTCTGATAATAGGATTGACTATCCTCATTCTTTCCTTAGTAGAACTACTTGCAATGCTCAACCAAAAGTGTTCTATCGTGGCTTGATCAAGATCAATATTTTCAACTGCATTCTCATGAAATCCTAACAAAGCCCCAACAGTGCCATTAGAAATTTCTGTCCAATCCTCTCTAATTCTAAATCTTAGATTAAAAACCATATCAGAGGACTGAACTATATCCATGGTAGTCATCATCTCTAGTGCTAGATCTTGTTGATAGGTTGCACTAAAGTGAATGAAAGGATTCCAACCTAGATTATCAAATGCTCCTTCTATGATGTGCGTGAAATCTAGAGCATCGAGGAAATCGAAATCTAGATCGAAATTAGAAGTAATTCTTCTCTGGCAACTGTGATACCTCTGCTCCTCAACAGCTGATCTTAGGGAAAAACCTTCTGAAGAATAATTCCACCCTTCGTCTTGATCATCGATGTTCATAGGTTGAGGGGCTTGAGTTTGAGAACGAGTTCTTGGCCTTCTGGTGGGCTCCACCACATCATCAGAAAAATGAGATGAGCAACCTCGTAATCCTTGATCTTGACGTAGGCTTCGATCGGAGTCAGAACTTCCCATCTCGGAGACGGAGTGGCTCCTAGATGAATGCCTTGATGAATCATCCTCCTCCCGATGAGAGCTTCCTCTTGATGAAGACCCCTCGAAAGTCTTCTTGAAAAACTTTTTCATCTTCTCTCTCAAGATTTTCCTCTCAAGAATACTACTCTACTTCTTCTCCTTGACATATCTGGCTTCTGATGGTGGTTCTGGTGGTGGTAGAATCCAACAACTACTCCATATTTATAGGCAAAGATGTGGTTCAAAGGGGAGGTGTATCTGGTGGAGGAACACCTGGGGTCGGCCAAGCCAGGGGGGTTTGGTCGGCCGAGCCAGGCCAGATATGGCCCTGCTGGTCCTCTCCTTCCTACTGAAGATTGGTCATAGGATTCCTTTCAATAATGGATGGCTTCCTCTGCTAGTTGGTCGACATGCATGCCGGTTTTGACAGAATCTTTAATCCAACTTTCAATTTTGTCTCCTTGGATGATTGTCCTTTGATTCCTATCCTATTAAACTTTGATCATATCCTATATCTTTATGTTGGCTGGTACCTTCATGACCAAAGAAGGATCCTATGTTGCCTAATTAACTTTTGTTTTGTTAAGTTGTTAATTGTCTTCACTAATTCTTCGTCCTCAACTTGCTAATAAGCAATATATATATTCCCTACTAATGTAGGTTTAATATTAATAGAGCACTCAAAAAGATAAAGGTTATTTCCATATTAAAAGATTAAACCTATTTAGCATATTAGAAATAAACCTATGTTTTATTTTGAATAAAACCAAATGTTTGGTTAATTCAACCAAATTAATTTCAGAATAAAGATAAGCAACTCAATTCATGAATTGAATTGAATTTACTCACTTCCTTTCTTTAACGTGGCTTAGGTTAAATGCCTAGTTTTTGGATAAAAAAATAGAGAGAGAATTTTGAAAATCAATCATCGAGATAAAATCTAGAAAAATTGTCTCTCTTTTTAAATAAGTCGCTAAAAATCGAACTAAATACAAAAGCTGGCAAAGGCTTCGTAATTTTTTCAAAGTTAGATAGCTACATTAAGTGAGAGTAGCTATCTTTTACTATCCAATCCTTAATTCAAAAAATTCAAATTTCAAATCTAACTAAATGAAGACTTTATTAATTTCAACTATGGTTCATGACACAATGAAGTTTGTCTAAATTTTAATATCTAAGAAAAAGATAAACTAAACTAAAAACTTTTAAAAATACCTAGGTTGCCTCCCATGAAGCGCTTGAAATTTAAAGTCTTTCAGCCAGACTCTAATTCAGACCGTCTAATGCCTCGTGTAGACACTGCAGATGAATCTTCTCCTTCAAGCTTCGTCTTCTTCAATTGCTCGGCATACTTCGACTCCTGGACGAAATTTGAATGAGCTTGATTCTCCATTGATGTTGAACTTGATTTCTCTCTTTCCTACATTGATGTTAGCTTGTACTGTCCTGAGAAAAGGTCTTCCGAGTATCAACGGTGATCTTGAACTTCCTCCCATATCCAGAATAACGAAGTCAACTGGAACAAGATTTTCTCTAATCTTGACTGGCACGTCTTCAGCTACTCCTTCTGGATATCTCACTAAGTGATCAGCTAACTCTAGACACATGGCTATAGGCTTTGGCTTAGGCAGCTTTAGCTTATCGAACACTGACTTAGGCATAACACTCACACTTGCTCCTAGATCGCATAATGCTTTGTCAATGTTGAGGGCACCGATAGAGCATGGGATATTGGGACATCCCGGATCTGCCTTCTTCTGTAAAGTAGCATCCATGATAGCTGCACTACACTCAGTAGTCATCTTCACATAGTCAGATGGCACTTCTCTCTTGTTGGCTAATATATCCTTGAAGTACTTGGCATAAGTGGAAACTTGGAGTGCATCCAATAGTGGCATATGGATATATAGCTGCTTGATCACTTCGATAAATTTGTTGAAATGCTCATCTGTCTTGTTAGAACGAACCTTGCATTTCTCGGGTAGTGTCCTCGTGTCATCCACTGTCACTTTGGGTTTGTCTCCATTTTGAATTTCTGCTTCCACTATACTAGCAAGTCCAGTAGTCAACTCTGGATCTCTTGTCTCCTTTCCAGATCTGGTAGTGACTGCTTTGAGTGACTCCTTAGACTGTGGCTGTCCAGGCAACTTTCCTTCATTCTTGTTTGGGAGATGTTCTGCTAGTTGAGAGAGTTGGTTCTCTAAAATCTTCATCATCTCCATGAGCTGTTGATTTGAACTTCCCACAGTAGTGATCTTGCCATCAATATTCTCTAGCACCTTGTCCATAGCCTTGAACTTGGAGTGTGTGTCCTTGTTGATCTTCGCTTGCTCTTCCATAAAGTCCTTAAGTTGAATCCATAGAGGAATGGCATTTTGAATAGCTAATCCAGCAGTGAACTATTGTCTATTCTGTCTGTACTTGGATGGGGGAATCCAACCTTCCTTCCTTGCATAGTCCAAAGCCTTAGCTTCCTCTGGGCAACTTTCCTTGGAATGGCCATAGTCTCCACACTCTTCACAAGTCATCATAGCTTCTGTAGACTTCACTTCCTCGGCTCTGCCACTCTCCATCTTCTCGAACCTTCTCATAAGTGAGTCAATCTTTCCACCAAGAATTTCCATCTTATCCACTTCTAGCGCACTCTTTACCACTCCAGTGGATGTAGATGCTGTAGTAGGCACCACCCTGTCTGCTCCCCATGTTCCATTCTCGGCGATCTTCTTGAATAGAGCTTTGGTCTCTGTAGGAGTTGAGACTGAGAATTGATCCTCCGGAAGATGCGTCAATCTGTGCTCTATACACTGCGTTGAGTCCACCATAAAATTTCTGAATTAAGCCCCATTTTTGAAAGATGTGGTGAGGGCAGGCTGACACATAGTCGTTGAATCTCTCATAGGCTTCATCGAATGTCTCAGTGGGGTATTGCACAAATGTTGAAATCTTGTTGCGCAAAGCTTGAGTCTTCCCTGGTGAAAAGTACTTGGCGATGAATGCTTGTAGTAACTGCTGCCAGTTGTTCACTGTGGCCTCTGGAAGTGTTGACAACCACTGGTGAGCTTTCCCGATTAGTGAGAATGGGAAAAGCGTTGCTCTGATCTTATCGTTAGTGACTCTCTTGATATTGAATGTGTTGCAAATCTGCAGAAATGTCTTCAATTGTTGATTCGGGTCTTCCTTTCCACTGAATGGTTGATTCTGCACCATGCTGATCACTGAGCTTCTGATCTCAAATGCTCTCTGAGGTGGAGTGAGATCTCTGATCCTCAAATCGGCGGTGGTTGGCACACACAGGTCCAAGAGCTTCCTTTCTTCAACTCCGTCTCCCATTTCCGGCAGAGTTCTATCTTGTTTCCGAGAAAATTTGGCAGAGCTTCGGGGCTTTTTCAGTAACTTCTCTGGATCATCCACATAATTAGTTAGTTTGTTGGACAGTGGTCCATCCATTCCCGCTACTCTTAGTGGCAGAGAATATATACAAAGAAAACTATATTCTAGAGAATTTCCACTAAACTAAACTAAACTTTAATTAAAACAAAACTAAAATTAACTAATTATAAAAGCTAAAATAAAGCAAAATAAAGAAAAGCAAAAAAAAAGTAAATAAAAATGGCGCAAGAATAAAATAAATAAATAAACAAACAAAAATTAAAAGATAAAAACTAAATATAAACAAATACATAAACTCAAATTAATTAAGACTCGACTAATTAGATTCCCCGGCAACGGCGCCAGAAAAGCTTGTTGACGTCACATAAGTACGGCAAACCTTATACAGCAAGCGACAGTATCGTATGTAGCTTTTCTCAGGATGAGTATCATGGGTTTTGTCAATCCGAGAAACCAACTAATTGAGAGCTAATTAACAAGAGTTTAAAGGAAAACTAAAGGTAAAAAAGGGGCTCTAATCTATCTATAAACCAGTCCTTAATCTAAACCAATCTTTAACCTAAATTAGCTAAAGTTATATATATATGATAAGCAATTAGAACAACATTAGAGGACTAATCAAAGGGTATTGACTAGATTCTAATCAAGCTCTAATTGGATCCAAGACATATGCGATATGGGTGCTCCAACAAGATTAGAGCAGCGAGATAACAAGTAGCTCAAGGTAAATAAGCATGTTCAAGCATATTCATCATAGCATAATTAAATCAAGATCAACCAATCTAATCCCCTATATTGAGTTTAGCCTTTCCCCGGGCTCTACTGTAATTAGTAACCAGGTAATCGACGAGAAACTCTCCACAGGCATACATAATTAGAGGACGCGCTTCTAATTACTTCACATAGTCTAATAACATAATTAGAGCAACTAGAACCTCTAATCAGCATGATTACAAGAACTAGAAACACAACCATGTAATTAGTAAACTAGATTATAGATTAAGAACGCTAGATGAATAACACCTTTAATGACATGATCTAATTAGAAGCATCTTGACCTAAAGTTAATTAGAGCTAGAACATGCAAGATTAGAGCAAGAATATGATAATTAGACAAGAACAACGCTTCATTAGTAAATTGTATCAAGAATACAGCCATGATCATACCTTCCCTTGATGATACAATTAGACCTCTAGAGCTAGGTAATTAGAGCACCGTGCAAGGCCTCTAATCACCTCTAAGAACTAGAAGAACTCTAATCCTAGATTAGAAACTCGATCCTCTACTCTCCTCTAGTTGGGGTCCCTCTTGTCGCCGTCTTCACGCCTTGATAATGAATTGGATGCCCGACCTCGGGGGCTAGGCTGGCTTTATATAGTTCGGAGATGATGTGGTAGAAAAGGAAACTCCAACCGACTTAAGGAGTCCCCTGGTCGGCCGACTTGGAGGGCTCTGGTCGGCCGACCAGGACTCCTCCCTCGCCTAGTTGTTTCCATCTTTTCTGGGAATGTTGCTTGGTGCTTAAGAAATATAATTGCGGAGCATCTCGAACTCTTGGGGTTCTGGAATCTTCTATATTCTCCGAGATTTGTCGAATCCTTCTAGTTTTGGACATAATTGAAATGCTTTTACCATATATTCTTCTATGAACTTGTAGCACTTGATGTCTTCTAGAAGCTTCTGGTTAAAAAGCCTTGATTGACTCAGAGGAGGGACATAAGTCAACCAAGCCTTCCTTGATCATCGTCTTCATGAAATAACATCTCAGAGGTCTTTTCTTACTCGAAGTAAATTGTGGTGAATTTCGCGAAAAATTGGTCAAAAACCTGTAAAAATCACATATAGCATATTTCCAAGACAATATTGCAAAATCCACAATAATCGGTGATAATTGTTAGTAAAAGATATAGTTGACGCATGGAATCAGTGAAAACTACATAAAATGATGAAAAATATTCGTTCAAATGTCGCGTCAACAATAGTCCGGTAAAGTTGCAGGAAAGGCGGTTTTCACACCCAAATATGTCCAAATCTTGTCCAATCTTCACGAGATTTTGCAGAGGCTATCTGGACCCTATTCCAAAGCTTTTCCAAAGAAATCAATGCAAAATGACCATGGGATTTGCGGGAATATCAGATCTCGTGAGATGGCAATCTTTGGGCAAGAAAGAGGAAAACTCAAGGAAGACTTACTCGTGGCAATCCAGTTGGATTGAGATGATCGACGTCATAATCTCCACATCCTAGCAAGTCCAAAAGAGCCAAAAGAATAGGATTAACTCACAGGCAAAGCAAATCACCAAAACCCTTTGAGTTTCATCCAAAATCCAACTAGAAAAGGGGGAGGGAGATGGCTACACACATGAGCACGAATTTGGGACAAATCTTTCCTTGATTAGAAGTGGAAATCAGTGCTTACAAGGTGCCTCATAGCCTACCACCCTTCATCCTCCCACTAATGCAAAGTACTAGCTTAGGGGACTCTCAAATCCTAAGCTAAGCACTCGGTTTAATCTTAAGCTCTTGGCTAGTTGAAAAACTAAGCCTAGGGTTTCTTGAGGTGGAAGAGTCACCTAAATGACCAGCCACTTAGGTATATATAGCCCAGGCCTAATCGACACATTTTACACTAAGACCCTTATATTATAGAAATGCCCGTAGGGGCCAAAACAGAAAAGACTCGACTTTCTCAGGGACGGACAACTGCGATGGAGTCTTGATCTTCTTTGTCTGCAAGCTATCTCCCAGATGACGTCCACGTGGCCAGTAGTCCAAATCCGCCGATCGACCCCCGGTTTTGAAGTCAGAAACTGGGAAACTTTAGGGTTTCCTTCCTGGGCTTGGAACGGCCAACTCCACTCTATCTCGGCAAGAATGAGCCCATTCACTGAGTCTGGTAACTTGGTGGTAGGGTGGTAGATTTGAGTGAATCCGCCAATGCCCTCGCCCGTCTTTGCGCCATGTACTCGGGTTGGAACACCGCGATTGCACCCGGCATCCCCAGTCCATCGGGTTCGCCTCGCAGTCCTTTGGAGGTCTTACTCTTGCCATCACCGTGCCACTCCTCCATGTACCGAACTCCCATGGCCGACCGACGTTGAGCATGCCTCCAGTCCTTCGGAGGACTTCCATCTACCTCCAGTCCATCGAAGGGCCTCCTATCCATCGGAGGTCTTTTTCTCAAGTCCTTATGGGGCTTTGGCTTGTGTTGACAATCACTCATCACTCCAGAGGCAATGGAGCCAATCCATTGGCTCTCAATATGCAACATAGAGCATCTACAAATTTCAGTGGAATATTTGGAGCACTTTTTATGTAGCAATTATTTTCACTCTTGTAAAATGCCCAAAATACATGCATGAGGGCAAAAAAGTAATTTAACCATATATGCTAGGGTTTCCAAAAATAACACAAACCCAAAATAACATGATAAAGCTATTGTCCAAGTTTCGTAATTTTTGGAGTCCATTTATACCACTTTTGACATTTATTTTGTTTCAACTTGCATGCAACAAACCAGGGGTAAAAATGTCATTTCACAGACCCACATCATACGAAATCCATGGATCTACTAAAAATGAACACAGTGCAATAGGTCTTGCATTTGTAGCATTTTTATTCGATTTTATACCAATTTCCAAAGATCACTGATCAAGAAAATGTGTTTAATTCGAAATCTCATAGATCAGGGGTCTATACGCAATCAACCAATAGATCCAGGGGCACAAACGTGAGATCTACAAGACTCTATGAACAGTGCTCATGTTGAAACATAAAACAACCAAAACTCAGGGGCTAGCACGCGAAATGTTCATCTTCTTCCTCTGTTCATCTCCTACCTCGAGCAGGGAGGAGGTCTGGGCGGCGGCACGACCAAACCCGGCATGCCGGGCTTGGGGTCCTCGATGCTGGATGTCGGGGAGGGAGAGGAGAATGTGGGGAATTCACCCCTCACCTCGGATTTGGCAGGGAACACCGGAAGGAGGTCGGCGACGGAGCTCATGGGCAGGGAGAGTTCAGCGACGAACTTTAGGCCGATGAGGAAGGGACGACGGACTAGACCTTGGGGATTCGGTGGAGGAGAGGACAGCGAAGCTCGGCACGGTGGTGTGGAGGCGCAGGATGGATGGGGCTGTGCTGGAGTTGGAGCTGGGGGTGCGAGCACAAGCTCCCAACAATGGTCGTGTCCAAAAAAAATGAAGAAGGGGAGGGAGGCATCCGGTGGAAATGGAAGAGCAGGAGAGTGAGAGAAGGGCTCTCTCTGCTTTATGGCGAGGCCGGTCGGGGCAGCTGTGGGGAGGGCGGGCAACGCATCGCCGGAGACCGTCGACTGCGTGGTGAGGAAGCTCTAGTAGCGGTCGGCCATCGCCCGAGTGGGCCCCACTTGTCAGTGTCACAGGAGGAAAAGGAAATTCGAAAGTCAGAAACCCCAGTTTGACTGCTTAGACACTCATTACTATTTCTAATTTTTGAACATCTTAAAGGCCGAATCAAAGGAAACTCAAAATACAAGAACTCTTCCGAATTTTTTCCTCTACAACTTTATTATAAACTTTGACCTCATGTTCTATATAAATTTATTGTTTAAATTCAAATTCAAACAAAGAGTCTAGTTTGACCAAGCTGAACCCTCCAACTTAAAAATTCCAAAAGTCATATTTGTGTTCATTCTCATGAGATGTGTTATGTACCAATGTTGTTCAGTTTTTCAGTATCTACAACTTTCATATGTAAAGTTTAGCATGAAAAGTAATTATTTTCATAGAAATTTGAATTCACTATTCAGCTCAAGTTTGGGCAGATTTCACAATTTCACAGAAAATGACCCATAACCACATTTAAACCTTAATGCAAGTCATAACACAAAATACGAAAGTCGTTAGTCATGAAATTGTCTACAAATTTGGTATGAAAAGTTTTGTCAAATTCACAACAGTATTAAAGTTACAACAGCAAATGCAAATACAGTTTTCAGTAAACCGAGTTTAATTACTTCAAATGACCTAACCTATACATGCACTCAATATAAAATGTTCATGAAATGATGTAATTCAGTTAATGATGTCAATACAATGCACTTGAGATGCCAGGGGCATCACAAGGGACTCTCTGTTTCTAATCCCGCAAAGAATTGATCTCGAACCATGGCTATCAAGCCGCGACATAGCGGATAACCATCGGTGAGGATAGGTGTGGATGGATTCTGCCCTTTGGAGCAGATAATTCGCAGATAGGCGTGAGATCCATTAGGTGATATGGTGGAATGATGGTGGTTGTGGTATAGTGGGAGATAGGACAGCCTTGGTTTTGTGTTAGAATATCTACCGTTCCCCAGCAACGGCGCTAGAAGAGCTTGTTGGAGTTCCTTCACCTATTAGATATAACTCCGCAAGCGCATGGAATACGCATTTTGGCCTTTCACCCAAGAGTATTCTTGGCTATCGAAATCCACAAGGAATGAGGTGTATAATAACACACAACACAACCAACCAAACTAGGGAAGCTAGCAATGTAGAGAGTAAAAGACAGAGATGTAGGTTCTCAAAGAATGCCAAGTCACTTTACTATATAATCATGCAAAGCTTTATACTTGTCATGCAAACATTGACACCAAAGCTATAGAACCACTGCCAGGCACCAGAGTGCTGAGTACCCAGCCAAGAAAGGTGAGTGCAATAGGATTTGGCTATATCGTCAGCAAGTCTATCCAAACATATGGGATTGGAATACTGAGAACACAAAAGCTGTCACCAAATGTGTCTACCAAGCAGAGCTGTGTGGGATAGCACACCAACCAAGGTAAACTCTAAGTATGAAAACCATCGTGTCTACTTGATGACTTCACTACTAAACTGGTAATGAGCTAGGAAAGCAAGCAACGCTATATTGCCAACACTATAAGCATGCACAAGGTTCTCGTAAACAGACAAGCATAAGGGAAAGCTCCACTTTGATACAATAAGCACTCTCTCTACAAGCTAAGGGAAAGCTCCACTTGTCCAACATTATACACTTCACACTCTCAATTGCTACTCTACCACAACCACACTTTCATACCATGACCACAAGGGTATTTATAGCTGTCCTAAGGTGTTTATGGAGCTTAAGTTGGTGGTGGAGGGACATATGGTAGGCTGAGCATCCTGGATCATGGCAAGGCAGCCCTTGGATGCACCGACTTTGTCCATCTAATGCTTCATGTCCTTCGGTTAAGGCAATTGACAGTTATCCTCGTGTGTTTTTTCCTTGATTGTTGGATTTGATGTCTATTTCTTCCTTAGCCATTGGATGACACTCCCCTAGATTGCTAACTCAGCCAATCTAAGGCCTGGATTGATGATGTGGAGGCCTTTCAAGGTGTTTGTGTTTCTTTCTTGGTTTCCACTACAGAATTGTGTTTGACACATTGCACCTTGCATGCAGGTTGAAGATGGTGACAATTGGAGGTGATAGCAGGCCGAGCGGCCTGGCTCTTGGCCCGGGTGGCCTAGTCCTTTTTCCCATCTACCAGTGAGGGCAGAGGGAGGCTAGACGGCCTGGGCTTCTGGTTGACTGGCTTGGGGACATGGCTGGGTGACCATGGTTGAGCTGAGATTGCCTTTCTTTCCTCTGGATAACCTTGTTTTGCCACGTTTTCATCATGTCTCTATTGTATAATGTATTATTGCATGATCTTTGTACACAGCTCGTGGAACCGGTTAGAATATATGTGAAGGTTGGACGAACACCTAAGAGGGGGTGAATTAGAATTTCTAAAAACTAAGGCTCCTAAAAACTACTCCCACTGTCCCTTAAAACAAGTCATTCTGGGTTTGTCGTGAGTCAAACTCTTTAAAGTTTGACCAAATTTATATGAAAAAGTACAAACGTTTATAATAGCAAAATGAATATTATTAGATTCCTTGTCACATATATTTTTACTAGGTACCCTCTCTCTATAAATGTGGTCAAACTTTACAAAGTTTCACTTAGGACAAACCCTGGATGACTTGTTTTCTGGGATAGAGGGAGTACAACTACTAAGTAAAACCTATACAATATAAATCTAGCTATGTACACTAAGGTTTTGCAAAGTGTTGCTAAACCTACCGTAGCCAAGTCTTGCAATCTAGTTCCACCTAGAAACTAACTTATCAAGCTAGTCTAGGAATGTAAGCACACAATTGCAAAAAAGTCAATGGGGAAGCTAAAGAGATAGGTAGAGATATGTAAACTCCTGATGATGATGACGACGATGGCACATGATGGAGACACGGACATTTTTTTTCTGAGGTTTGGGGAGGCGAACGTGCCTCTATCCTCTACTCCTCGCTTGGTGCCCCCATAGGGCTTTGCTCTTGCATAGTCCTCAAAGGAATACGGCCTCACCCACACAAGGGTGGAGGATGGAAAAGTGACCTCCGCGGAGGTCAAACAACCGGGTCAGGTCTCCGGATATCCCCGGTACACAACCACACTAGCCCTTCTCTCGCATAGTCTTGGACTATAGCCTTGCCCACACAAGGATAAACGATTGTCGGGGTTGTTGGGGGTCTTCCGCAGGCCTTCTCTCGGAGCCACGCCACCATATCCACTATGCGAAGTTTCTGTCGAACGTGTCGAGGGCGTTCCTCTCACAAGCAAGGTGGCAGCCAATCCACACTCTGGAGGGTGTCACAAGACTTAAATCTACACTTGTACACCAATGACATGCACGCAGGCATGTAGGATAGATAATTTGTCCTAAGCAAAGATGCAACTAAGCTCAAGCTATGCCGAGATCTGTCTAGTAAGCTCTTGTGGTGGTTGGGCTCTCAAATGTGTGTATGAGGCTCTAAGGATGGATCAAGATGGTACCTCAACACTTGTGTTAGCTCAGGAGTTTCCAACCACAATGTGGAGGCCGGCCAAGGGGGTATATATAGGCCACACCTCCAAACTATTCATTGGAAGCAATCTGATATGCGTTTCTTGTGACCATCGCACTGTCAGATGGTGGGACCATCGGACCGTCTGATGCGTACTGCCGACTAGCCATTGGAGTTGATCGTTGGAACCATCAGACCGTTCAATGCTCGTTACACCTGAGGTCTTGCGTTCGTTGACTGTTCTGTTCAGATCGTTCAGTGGATCTAAGGGCCACTCGGCCTTGACTTAGGCCGCCCAACCACTTGGAGGCTGCCCAGCCTTCCAAGTGCACCTTCAGCACTTACTTAACCTCCACAATCGACCTTTGGACAGCTATAAATACCCTTGTGGTCATGGTAAGAGGTGTGGTGTAGTGGTAGAGTATGACTTGAGATTGTGAAGTGTATAGTGTTGGAGAAGTGAAGTTTTCCCTTAGCTTCTAGAGAGAGTGCCTCTTGTATCAAGGAGAGTAGTGAGGTAAAGAGTGAGGGAGTAGGATTTTCTTTGCTCCTAGACTTGTAATCTCAGAGGAAGGTTATTGATTCTAGGATGAGTAAAGTTCCTTGTCCTACACCTTCATTATTTCATTTTTTGCTTTACTTTCATACTTAGTCTTATGCATCTCTGTTTATGGGAACCTTGTGCATGCTTATAGTGTTGGCTATATAGTGTTGCTTGCTCTTCTGGCTCATTACCAATTTAGTAGTGAACTCATCAAGTAGACAACACGGTGTTTATACTAAGAGTTTACCTTGGTTGGTCGGCTATCCCACGTAGCTCTGGTTGGTAGGCACAATTGGTAGTAGCTTTTGTGTTCTCAGTATTCCAATCACATACGTTCGGATAGACCCACTAACGATATAGCCGAATCCTGTAGTACTTACCTTTCTCGGCTGGGTCTATGTTTACATGACAAGTACTGCCTGGCAGTGGCAATGGTGCTACAATTTTGGTGTCTATGTTTACATGACAAGTAGTGCACTTTGCATGCTTAGTATAGTAAGGTGATCTAACATCTGTTGAGAACCTACATCTCTGTCTTTTATCCCCTACATTGCTAGCTTCACTAGTTCGGTTAGTTGTGTTGTGTGTTATCATACTCCTTGTTCGTCATGGATTCCCATACCCTGGAATACTCCTGGGTGAAATGCTACAACATGTTTTCAGTGCGCTTGTGGAGTTACATCTAATAGGCTAAGAAACGCCAACAAGCTTTTTTGGCACCGTTACCGGGGAATGGTAGCTATTTTAACACCAAACCAAGGCCGTCCTATCTCCCACTATACCACCACCATCATTCCATCCTACCACCCAATGGATTTCATGCCTATCTGCGAATTATCTGCTCCGAAGGGCGATTTTCTAGAGCCTCCACCACCGTCCACACCCATCATCACCAATGGCTATCAGTTACATCCCAGCTTGATAGCCATGGTTTGGGATTAGTCCTTTGAAGGATTAGACTCAAAGAGTCCCTACACACACCTAAAAGAATTTGAGCAGCTGTGTAGCTATATCACAATCTCGGGCATGCCTAGAGAAACTCTTCGATGGTTGCAATTTATGTTTCACTTATAGGGGCAGCAATAACCTGGTATAGTAGAGCAGTTGGTGCAGTAGAGGGAAGTTGGGAGAGACGTTAAAGTCAAGTTCTATCTACACTTCTTCCCACAAAATTGAGTCGTTGACCTCTGATGCGAAGTTCTCAACTTCCAACAAGGTAGCAACGAAACCTTGGTAGCAGCCTGGTCACGTTTCACTAGTCTGGTCTCATCTGGCCTAGACTTCGCGATACAAGAGTCCATGCTCATGCAGCACTTTGTCCGAGGCCTTTCACCTGGCGCAAGACTCTGTCTGGACTTAGCTTCAGGAGGATTGTTCTCTCACTTAACTGCCCCAGAAGGACGAAGGGTTCTTGATAAGATACTCGAAAAATCCTCTGATGGCAGTAAGATTGAGAAGCCACGCTCACAACCAGAAGATCCACCTGAGCACAGCTGCTATGAAGAAAACCAAAACGCCCAAACACCAGCTCCACTATCCCATCAAACTCTCTGGATTGAAGACATCCCTGAACCAAGCATGTCATAAGACACTGAGAGGGTCAGTGCATCTGTGAGGAATCCTCCATCGGTCCCTTCATTTTCATTCGATGATGAGTTGCTCGTGGGCTTTGGGAATGTATCTCGGTTACCCAAAGAGACTCGACGCTTTGAAAGGACCTCTCAACTAGCATACTTATTCCCACATCTGATATATCAAATGAGAGAGGACCTACTCTGGCTTATAGCTGTAACAACTCAGGAATGGCTAGAAGAGAGAAGACTTGACATGAAAATCATTAGGGTCTACCCAAGTGCAACTCCCATCCCTGGCCATGTTTCCAAAATGCTCCCACAAAATATTCTCCATGACCCATGAGTCGTGGTGAAAATCATTCCTAAATACATTGTCGACACCTAATTCCCTACTCAACCATGATCAAAATCTGGCATTCACTTTAAGTGGAACAAAAATGAATCATTGGTGAATCATGGAGTTATTCGGGTCATACCAGTTACCTTGCGGATAAGCGAATGTTCGTAAATTTCCACATCTTCGACATACCCGAGGGGCCTATGTCATTCATATTAATTGGGCTCCCTATTGCTTCCCTATTCAATGCGACTACAAGTCCAGGGCAGCTACAGCTTCAGTTCGGTAAAGAGGTGCTAGAAATTGGCATGAATCGAGCACTGAATACCAAAACAGAGTCTAAGCCAGAGGTTGACCCCTTAGAAGAAGTGGTGGGTATTTCACATAAGGAAGAAGAGGATCAACACAGCCTAGAGGAAGAGGCTAGCAACTTCAGGGCGATAGAAGAGCCACTCGAGTTTGAAGAATTAGGTGATTCAACACAGCCTAGAGGAAGAGGCTAGCAACTTCAGTGCAATAGAAGAGCCACTCGAGTTTGAAGAACTGGGTGAATCACTGCGGCCTAACCCCTCCCCCCGAAATAGAGCTTCAATAGCTACTACCTAGCCTGAAGTACGCCTTCCTCAATAGGAATCCGGACACACCGGTAATCATCAACGATAAGCTGACCAAGGATGAAAGTCAACGATTGATCTCAGTCTTGGAGAAGTACATATCAGTGCTTGGGTACTTACTTCAAGATCTAAAGGGAATCAGTCATATCCTGTGCACACATCGCGTCCCCATGGAGACCGAACATCGGCCTACAAGGAAACCACAACGAAGACTCAACAATGTGATGATAGAGGTAGTCAAGAAGGAGGTATTCAAACTCCTACACGCAGGTGTCATCTACCCCATACAAGATAGTGAATGGTTCAGTCCAATTCAAGTCATACCTAAGAAGGGTGGGATGACAGTCGTCAAGAACCGAAACAATGAGTTAATCCCTCAGCGTACTATCACCGGATGGTGAATGTGCATTGACTACAGAAAACCTAACTCCGCCACCCAGAAGGACCATTTCCCACTTCCCTTCATTGATGAAATGCTCGAAAGACTGGCCAATCACTTCTTCTGCTACCTTGATGGCTACTCTGGTTATCACTAGATCCCAATTCACCCAGATGACCAGAGTAAGACCACATTCACATGTCCTTATGACACTTTTGCCTATTGGCGGATATCGCTTGGGCTATGCAACGCTCCAGCATCGTTCCAGCGATGCATGATGGCCATTTTCTCTAACCTGATTGAGAATATATTGTAAGTCTTCATGGATGACTTCTCAGTCTATGGCAAGACCTTCGATGGATGTCTAGAGAACTTGGAATAGGTTCTCCAGAGATGCAAAGAAGCCAACATTGTCCTAAACTTTGAGAAATGTCACTTTATCATCAGGGAAGGGATTGTGCTAGGACACAGAGTATCAGAGAGAGGCATAGACATGGACTGTGCAAAAATTGAAGTGATCGAGCAACTACCACCTCTGTCAAACATCAAGGCACTCCGAAGCTTCCTTGGTCATGCAGGGTTCTATAGGAGATTCATTAGAAATTTCTCCTTTATAGCCCGGCCACTGACCAATCTGCTAGCTAAAGACACACCCTTTGTGTTCGATGATACATGCTTAGAAGCCTTTCATACACTCAATAAGGCACTCATCACAGCACCCATCATTCAACCACTAGACTGGAATGCTCCATTTGAGATCATGTGCAATGCCTACGACTATGCTGTAGGAGCAGCCTTGGGCTAGAGCAAGGATAGAAAACATCATGCCACATCCTATGCAAGCAAGATGATTACTGGCCTGCAACTGCATTACTCCACCACCGATCATACTTGGTCGGAGCCAAAGTCGTCATATACATAGACCATGCATCTCTAAAATATCTCCTCATCTAGAAAGATGCAAAGCCATGACTAATTCGGTGGGTCCTGTTGCTCCAAGAATTCGACACAAAGATCAAAGACAAAAAGGTAGTTGAATATTCAGTTATAGATCATCTCTCATGAGTGCAGTTTGAAGAAATGTCATCCTTGCTGATTTATGATTATATGAGAGACTACACCCTTCTAAAGGTTACAACATCCCAACCATGGTATGTAGATCTGGTCAATTACTTGGTCACTGGATATGTACCTGAAGGAGTTGATAAGAGGAAACTGATTCACAATAGCCGATTCTATCTCTGGGATGACCCCTACTTACATAAACTATGAGTAGATGGACTCATGCATCGCTGCATTCCTGCCTGTGAAGTACCCCTGATCCTTGATAGATGTCACTCATCTTCCTACGGAGCTCACTATAGAGCCTATCGGACTCATGCAAAGATTTGGCAAAGTGGATTCTACTGGCCAAATATGTACGATGATGCCAAGGAGTTCGTACGAAGGTGTCCGAGGTTACAACGTCAAGGAAACATTAATCCGAGGGATGCTATGCCACTCACCAGCAATCTTCAACTCGATGTATTTGATGTATGGGGCATAGATTTTATGGGGCCTTTCCGCAAGTGTGGAGACAAAGAGTACATCCTAATCACAGTGGACTATGCGTCAAAATGGCTAGAGGCACTGCCGAGTTCCACAGCAGATTCAAGACATTCAGCTCGGTGTGTTAGCTCATGCTTGGTGTTGAAGAGTGTGAAGTGAACAGTCATTCCTGACCATGGCATTTTGACTCGGAGGGTCTTAAGAAACTACTTTGTGAGGAGTAATATGCCTCCCTCAGACTTCTGCGAAATTTTCCCAACCCACAGTATTTAAAACTTCATAAAATTCATCTAGCATACCTGTGTTTGTCATGAGGGATTCGTCGAAGCATTTGGTGAGGCTGTAGGGCTTCATGTGGAGACGCCTTAGTGTGTTGGCCTCATCTTGATCGTGCGTCTGGATGAGGGAGTCGAGCAGCAACACGTCTCGATTGGTGGACGATGTCGCTTCCTCTGCTGGTGGTCCATTGCTGGTGCCTACGAGTTCCGGCCTTGCGAGCTAGAGAAGGTCAGGAACCACATATGGTTGCCTGCTCTGCTGATCGCACTCCTTGCTCTCTTCACTGCATGCTTTGACCTGCAAAACAAATAAGGCAACGACTACCCGAAGGAAAAATGACAGAATAATATTAGCGTTACGGCGTTAGTCGTCCTTGCGGGGCATCACACCACCACAAACCGTTCTCGTTTTTGCCAAGAGAGAGAGGGACTAGTAGATAATTTTTTTGGCTAACCAAATTTTATTTGGACATTATTTTGGCTAACCAAAAGAGCTTAATTAGTTACTAAACAAGAGATTAGAGAGGGAGAGGAAGAGCAATTGCGGCTGGTGGTGTGAGGCAAGAAGTTGCATGAGGAGTGGTATTTATAGGCAAATGGAGACGGGAGGTGGCTGGGTGGCCGAGCAGGTGGCCATGCGGCCATGCCCCACGTCGGCCGACCATGGGAGGTAGCCGAGTCACAGTGCGTGTGCACGTGTGAGTGAAAGGAAGAAGGTGGAGCATGAGTGTATGACGGTGTGCAGGAAAAGGTGGCTAGGCGGCCATCGTGGCATGTTGGCCGGCCATGCTACCACGCTGGGCAGCCATGCGGCTGTTGGTGGCGATTAGCAAAAGCACACAAAAAGAGGAGGGGAGGCTGGGCAGGAACAAGGTGGTCGGCCGGCCACTGTAGGGGCTGGGCGGCCATCATGTTTTCTAGTCACCCGCTATGCAAAAGAGGGAAAAGTGGGGGTGGTCGGCCGGCCAGTGATGGGGGTCGGGTGGCCATACCCTAGTGCTTTTTGTTATAGAAATGAGAGAGAGGAGAGAAGGGGTGGCCGGTCGACAAGGCCTGGTGGCTGGCCCGCCATGCCACTTTTTGAGGGACACAAGTGAAACGAGTCTGGTCTTTTGTCCTGGCTATGATGTACGCTTGTCAACCCTGAAGATTTGCTGAAGGACGAGTGAGCACCTCCTAAGCGTGACCTAGAGGAAAGTCCACCTAAGCGTGACCTGGTGGCAGCGCCCTAGTGCTACTGTGGTGTGACAAAATCCATGCTGACCGGACTAGTAGGTGGCTAGGGTTGAGGCCCAAGTTAGGCTCGGTCCATAAGACAGACCTTGGGTGCAGGACGGTGTTGTGAGTCATAAAATCACTCAATACTAGAGGACCAACTATCGTTTCCTGGTTTGAGCATCAAAACCAGGGGCCAAAACCATTTCCTGGTGCTATCGACAAAACCATGGGCAGGTTACCGGTATTCTAGAAACTGGAGTTACCCCCAAGGGATGAGCTACTGGACACGTGGGGGACATCAAGCGAAGGAAGAAAAACCGAACGCGTCGAGGACTCCATCATGGCCATTCATCCGAGTTATTGCAGTCTTTTCTAGCCTCCATAGGCGTTTTAGTGTAATGAGTCTATAATATAGGGGGTTAAGTGCAAACTGCCTTAAGGCAATAGAGATGTAGTATAAATTGGTAGCCACAAGCCATCTCTCTTGGCTAGTTAGACTTGTTTAGAGCTAGGGTTAGAGCTCCATTTTTGTCACCAAGCAAAGAGCAACAAGATTAGTGAGGTTTAAGTGATCAAGTCTCCACTTTTAGAGGGTACCAAGTGGGTGGCTGCTTTGGTGATAGAATCCCCATCTTGTAACCAGAATTTAAGACCCTTTGGGCCATTAATAGATGGAATTTGTGTAGCTCCTTGTGTGCTATTGCTTTCCCCTCTCTTGATTGGCTTTTGATCTTGGTTCTTTGGTCTTTTGGTGTGTTTGTGCTTGACCAAGCCCAAGATCTTTCTCTTGCTGGTGTTTTGGACTACTAGGACTTGGACAGATTGTGGTTTTTGTGTGCCAAATCTCATGCTCTAAGGGCAGCCCCAAAATCTTTCGTTTTTGACTTGTGGACTTCACTTTGGGGACAAGTCAAATCTATAGAGGAAATCAAAGGGCTTTGCCTTGATCTATTATGAATAGCTTCTCCATGGCCTCAACAAAGTCCTTGTGAAATTTGGTGAAGTTTGGAGTCTATTTGATCAAGATTTGGTTTAGTTCTTGGTGGATTCGCGGGCTAATTTCTATCTACTGGAGACCATTGGACCAGTTAGGTCACCATCAGACTGTCCGACGGTGTGACCATTAGACGAGTTATGTGTCCAGCAAAAGGATACATGGCCCAGCCACCTATGTAGTTTTTGCCACCATCGGATTGTCCGGTGGTGTGACCATCGGACCATCCGACGGTCGCTAGGTGCCCGAGAGGCTCTTTCTGTCTAAGTTTTCATTGGACCATCGGACCGTGCAATGGTGTGACCATCGGACCATCCGATGCTCTTTGCTGGCTGCTGTTAGCCCATTTTGCATCGTTTTAGATCGACGTTCAAGCGAGTGCTTCAGCTAGGGTTTCCGCTATGTGCCCTAGGGTTAGTTGCCTTGTCTTGGCAACATGATCTTGTACGTTTGAGAAGAGAGGGTTTTGGGGTTGCAAGTTTTAGGTGTCGACATATTCAGCCCCCTCTAGGTCGCTCTTTCGGTCCTCAATTGGTATCAAAGCCAAGTTAAGGTCTTCTATACCTTAAACGGTTCTAGATCCATAGAGAAGCGACCATGGATTTGTCCGTTGGCAAGATCCCAGGGTTTGATGGCTCAGATTTCACATTCTAGAAGCAGCGCAAGTCTGCGTTCCTTCAGAGCCAATATTCGTCCATCTAGGATAGTTGTTAGGATGTTGGCTACCAAGTGGTAGAGAACCGTGTTACCCAGTAACAGCAATGGGAACATGAAGCAAACAACAAGGCAAGGAACTTTTTGCTTACTGCCCTGTGCTGCCCTAAGTTTGATATGGTTGTGCACTTGAAGACGGCACATGCGATTTGGACTACCATCAGTAACTTCCATGAGGGGACTAGTCGGGTCAAGGCTAGGTTGTTTGAGGTGCACAAGAGAGAGTATGAGAACTTCTCCCAGCAACCTAGTGAGAGCATCAACGGAATGTTCAATCAGTTGAGAACAAGATCCGTGTGAATGCAAGAAATGCGGTGTTGCCTTACGATGACCATGAGAAAGCTTGCAAGCTTCTCTATGCTCTGGATCGAAGTATTTGGCAACTAAAGAAAGAGTCTATAGTCGAGTCAGCTGGCTATGATACCCTTTCCACAGACGAGCTTTATAGCAAGTTGAAGGCTTCTGAGGTTGACTCTCAGGCGTATGCCAAGATGAGTGGAACAACTCCCAATAGCCTAGCTTTTATGTTTGGTCTAGTTGTGGTAGTGCTGCTAACCCTAACGCTTCAGTTGGCTACACTTTGTCTTCATTTTCTTCATTTTTTTGCACTTGGTTTGCTTGAGGCTTGATTTCACCTAGTGTTAGTTTCTTGATGGCCTCAAAAGGAGGCTCTTCATTTTCTAGCACACATGAGTCAACTTGCTCCTTTTGAGAGCCATTAGTTTCATCAAATGTCATGTCTCTCGCTACTTCAACACAACCGGTGGTTTTGTTGAAGACACAGTAGGCGTGAGCATTTGAGCAATAACCCAATAGAAATCCTTCATCAACCTTAGGTGCAATTTCTTGTTAAGTATGAAACACTTACTCCCAAAGACTCTAAAGTAAGACACGTTAGGCCCATTACCGGTTAGATGTTCGTAGGAAGTCTTCTTCATAATCTTGTGGAGATATAGACGGTTGATTGCATGACACGCGGTGTTGACGGCTTCGGCCCAAAATTGATCCGAAATCTTCTACTCATCAAGCATAGTCCTTTCCATGTCAATGAGCATTTGGTTCTTCCTCTCCACAACACCATTTTGTTGAGGAGAGTAGGGAGCCGAAAACTCGTGCTTGATTCCTTCTTCATCTAGAAACTCTTCAACTCCAGTGTTCTTGAATTCTCTACCATTGTTGCTTCTTATTTTCTTGATCTTCACATCAAATTCATTTTGAGCTCTCTTCATGAATTTCTTGAGTGTTTCTTGTACCTCAACCTTATCATGCAAAAAGAACATCCAAGTGGAGCGAGAAAATTCATCAACAATAACCAAACCATATTTGTTACCACCGAAGCTAATATAAGCAACGGGTCCGAAGAGATCCATGTGTAGCAACTCCAATGGCCTTGTTGTTGACACGATGTTCTTTGCAAGATGTAATACTTCAACTTGCTTTTCTGCTTGGCATGCTCTACAAATCCTATCTTTCTCAAAAACAACATTTGTTAGTCCAAGGATGTGCTCACCCTTTAGAAGTTTGGCCAAGTTCCTCATGCCAACATGGGCTAGTCGGCGGTGCCAAAGCCAACCCATATCGGATTTTGCCACTAAACAAGTCTCGGGCGTGACCTTAGTTGTTGTAAAATTAACAAGATAAAGTTTGCCCTTCAAATGACCCGTGAAAGCAATAGAGGAATCCTCCCTTTTAAGGATTTGCACACCCACATCCGTAAAGACACAATTGTAACCCATCTCACAAAGTTGCGATACGGATAACAAATTGTAGCTCAACGAATCAACCAATAGAACATTTGAGATGGATTGATCATTTGAGATAGGAATGTTACCAAGACCTAGAACTTCTCCCTTGCCACTATCACCAAAAACAATTTCTTGTGAATCATCTGTTAGTTGCAAGGAGTTGAACATACTTCTCTCTCCGGTCATGTGATTTGTGCATCTGCTATCAAGCACCCAATTTGAGCCACCGGAGGAGTAATCCTACAAAACAAATCATGCTCTAGATTTAGGTACCCAAAAAGATTTGGGTCCTTGAGAGTTAGTTACAAGAGACTTGGGCACCCACACACTTCGTTTGATCAATGTTTTCTTTGTGTAGGCACCCACATACTTGACGACCATTTTACCACGATGGTCCCAAGTCAACATATAATCACACGCATAAGATCTAGAGATAGGAACTTGATCTTCTTCTTGATTGGTTGACTTCGCTTGCTTAATCGCTTGCTTGCCCTTCTTCACCTTCTCTTGTGATGTGGAGGTTGTGGAGGAAGGTGAGTGGATCTTGTTCATCACATCAAACAAGGTTGCTCCCTTGCTCCACTTAGGGCATTCCTTTCCATTGATGATCTCTCTTGGGTTTACCACATCCTTGAGGCTAATCCCATTCTTTCCACGGTTTGGTATGGGAGGTTGACACTTGGTGAGTTCCTTCTTGTACCCATCTTAGTTGGTGTGCATTTCTTTTGTCACCATGAACTTGATCAACTTCACTTGCTCTTCCAACTTTCCTACCTTGTCACGGTTAGTTGCACAAGCATCCATATCATGATCAAAACACTGGTTACATCCTTTCCTAGTGGAGACATTAGAGTCAAGCATAGCCAGTGAGGTAGAAGAAGTGGTCTCCCAAAGAGTGCTATATTGCACTTTAAGGTCCTTAAACCGGACACTTAAGCTTGATAATCTCTCTTGAAGTTCAATGTTAGCATTCTTTAGGTTGTCCATGGAGGATTTTGCCTTAGCAAGATTTTCATCTTTCTCCTCCATGGTAGACTTGGCTAGGGAGAGTTCCCTAGTCAATTCTTCCATCTTCTAAAGCAAGGTTTCTTTCCTTCTCAAGGATAAGCAAGTCCTCTTGCTTGTCAAGAGTCATTTTCCTTTTCTCTAATTTTTTCATTAGCTTCCTGATTATGTTATGGCCATTTAATCCAAACTCCTTTATCATGTTTTGCTCAACACTATGTTCATCATCACTATCACTAGACGATGAGTCATCGGATTGTACCTTCTTAGTTCTTGCCATTAAGCAAGTGATGGTGTTGTCATCTTCATCATTGGAGAGGTTGGTGAAGAGACGTGGAGTTGATGATGGCTTGTGGATAGCTATGCTTGCTATTCTTTCTTCATCGAAGCTTGAACTCTCATCATCCGAGTCCCATTCCTCACCAATGTGAGCGTAGCCTTGTTGCTTCTTCTTGTAGCTCGTGCTCTTGTCTTCCTTGTACTTATCTTTCTTCTTTTCCTTGTATTCTTCCTTCTTCTTGGGACAATCGGCTATGTAGTGACCAAACTCAGCACACTCATAGCACCTTCTATTCTTGTACTTGTCCTTCTTGTACTTGCCACCATATCTTCTCTTGTACTTGCTTCCACCTCTCATCATTCTCTTGAAGTTCTTGATGAACATGGCCATTTCTTGATCTTCATCATCCGAGCTATCGTCACTTGACGACTCTTCAATCTTTTTTTTGCTCTTGCTTGCTTTGCTAGCTTCCACTTCATTTGTGGCTTGGAGAGCCACTCCCTTGCTTTCACTTTCATTTGGTACAATTTCATTCGGGATTCTTCCGGTGGCTGCAATTGCTGCTTGATCCGTCATCTCATGTTGTTGGAGCTTTCCAAGAAGTGTATGAGCATCCATGGCTTCAAAGTCATCATGTTCTCTAATGATTGTTGCAAGGGTCAAATTCTTCACTTGATAAGCTCTAAGGAATCTTCTTGCAACCTTGTTCTCATCATCCCATTCTTCATATCCAAGAGCTCTTATCTTGTTGATGAATGTCATGAATCAATCAAACAACTCTTGAAGTGTTTCCTTTTGAAGCAAGACAAAGTTCTCCAATTCACCTTGCACTAGCTCAATTTTCCCAAGCTTTGCCTTGCGGTCACCTTCATGAGCCAATTAGAGCTTGTCCCAAATCTTCTTTGCAATTTCCATGCCTTTGACCTTACGGCGTTCCTCTTCACTCAACCCGTTGTTAAGAACACGAGCTGCTTGTGCATTGCAATGAAGATCTTTCACCCACTCGGGAGTGATCACTTCACCCTCCTTGGGAACACGTAAACCTACATTCACAATCTCCCAACTTGGGTGCAAAGAGATTAAATGCATCTTCATATCGGAAGCCCAATCGGCATAGTTTAATCTATCTAGAATAGGTGCCTTGCTAATGGGTACGGAAGTAAAATTGGAGGATGGACAAACTCGAGTAATCAAAAGGAATTTGAGTGAATTTCTCGTTGTTGGAGGATCTTGACTTTTGTGAAGATGTGGACTCTGACTTCTTTTTTATCTTCTTTTCCATCTTGGCCATGAGCTTCTTGGTTATCTTTTTTAGAGCTTTCTTGGCCATCTCCTTAGCCATCTTCTTCATCTCTTTTTGAGCTTTATTCTCGCTCTCCTCTTACTTTTCCGAGTCAGCGCTGAGATCAATGGAGACAAGATCATCCTCATCGATGGGGGCATCTTTCTCACCCTTGTTGCAGGACGATTCAGCTACGGTCGACATTCCTCATGCGGATAAGCGCTAACCACGAGGATTAGGCTCTGATACCAATTGAAAGTTTCCTAGAGAGGGGTGAATAGGCAAATCTACAAATTTACACAAACTTGAACCGAAATATCAGTGACAGACCGGTTCCAATTGGTGCGGATCAGTACAACGGATCTAGATCGGTTGAACCGATGCTCACCAGTAGAACTGGACAGCAGCGGAAAGAAATGAATTGATCTCTAAATCTACTCAGCCAAATTTGATACTGTAAGGTCCTAGAGCTTTCTTAGGACTAGCTCTCGTAGATCTGAGAAGGGCTAGCCTCAAAACCTGCACAAGAGGGAGATCCAAGCAAAACTCTCCAACACAAGGTTGGAGTGACAAGAACAACAAGAACACAAAGCAATCACATGAGACAAAGGATTTATCCCGAGGTTCGGGCACACCACAAAGGCGTCCCTACGTCCATGTTGTTGAGGAACCCACAAAGGGTTTAGGCTCGCGACCTTATCCTCTTCTCCCCAATCACAATGACCGGCGGAGAGATGCTTACTATGAGGGGAAATACAAACTTCCCAGATCAATCCACACAAGACGGATGCTTCTACGGGCGATGCCTAGCCGTCTAGGAGCACGAGGCTCTAAGAATAACAAGTCCACCAAGTTTGCTTCAAGGGTCACCACAGCTCACAAAGAACAAGAGAGAGAGGAGGATGAACACGGAGTCTTGAATGCTCTCTCAAAATCTCACGCACTCACACTCACAATCGTTGAAGGATTTGAGCTTTTGGGAGTTGAGAGGGAGAATGAGAAGTGAGTGCTCACAGAATTTTTTGTCTCAGGGTTGGTGGAGTGCCAAGAAAGGGAGAAAGAGGAGAGTGAATGGGTATATATACTCCCCCTCTCGAACTAGCCGTTTATTGAATCGTTGCACTTGGACACGAAGCAGATCGGTTGAATCGGTCTAGATCGGTCCAACCGATAGGCACATCAGCGGCTGCTTATCGGTGCCAAACGGTCAGATCGGTTGAACCGATCGGTCCAACCGATGGTCACTAAGAAAGGGCAAATTTGAATACGAGATTTTGGACTTGAATTTGGATGGAAGATTTGACCTTTGTGAGCTCGATGACACTAGGAGCACTGTAAGTTGGACCCCCCCCCCCTTAATAGTACGGCGGTTCCTGTACTCAAGATGCAAATAAATCTAATAACCTTGAACTTGAGCGCGAAACACTTTCAATTGTCTTCAAAATAAATGAGGGGCCTCTCCTTTTTCTTGCAATGACACTTTAGTACTTGTTTGCTTGATCATGAGTTTAGACCATCTTCTTTTGCCGGATATATGAGAGAGTAGCACTTTCACTTGATTTTATCATTTTATCACTATATCCATGCTCATGAAAGTCATTAGTGTCTTTTAATGTTTTGTCAACATTCACTAAAACCCTCATAGAGGTTGATTGATGTTGTGTTATACTTCAAAGATGATCCTTTAGCACTCGGGCAAGCTCCAAGATGCATTATCATGCTTTATGAAGCTTTGGGGCTGCAGGAGGGCAAAGGAAAGCACTTTTTCAAAGTTTTTTAATGGTCATCTCTATAAAGGCGCAGTACAAACCTCTGGGTTGATTGTTACATAAGTAAAGTCAAAGCCTGGGGCTACTCCATATGGAGTCCATTTAGCAATGTGCTCCATATTTCAGATGGCAAGGGCAGACTCCATGAAGACCTTCGAGCTCGAGGGCTTGTGAGAGCCATATACCTATAGATGTCCTATGACGACTATTTAGGCTGTCCTGACAGGTGGGCCGAGTGGTTCGACTCGTGGCGCAAGGCAACTGATGTTGTATTACGCAAGAAAATCCACTCAGATCAGCTGGAATCGTATATGTTAGAATCTTATCTTTTATTCTCGATATGTAATCTTACGTACTTATCGGCAGGTAATCTCTTAGAGATGCGCCTTGTAACCTAAGGTCCTCGGTCTATATAAGGGGAGTTAGTTCCTCAGAAAAATTCTCTCGAATCTCCCGAACCTCACGCTTTACGCGCGCTTCAAGCAATACAATCCACGTACCACCATACATGACGTAGGGTACAACGATTTGACTGTCTGAACCTATCTATATCACCGTATTTCTACGTGATGTACACCATTAGCGATCTCCTCGTCATCCCTTCTGTTCTCAAAACCTCAGCAGGTTTAACCCTGTGGTGGGCTGCCAGTACAAAACGCTGACATAGCCAGAATGAGCTTTTTAATTTGGCCTCTTCAGCGCAAGGCTGCATAACACACTTTGTCCTCTGTAGATAGGACCAACCAAACACGAACGAGTTAGACAGCCTCTACTAACCCAAACAACCAAACAACAATAATTTGCAGTGCTTTAGGCTATTCAAAACTTGGCTGGCTACGAAATGCAATGCAGCCTAGGCTTATGCAGCCCCTATGTGACAAGTCGACAAGTCGCGGAAAAAAAGGCCCCTTAGCTTTTTTTGAGCCCACTGTATAACATACACTAGGCTGCCAGATCTCCTACTTGACTTAGAGGTTTCGGTTTTATTGATGTGTTCAGTCTAAATTGTAGATTGTTGTTTAAATAAATGTCATTTCCGCTATATTTTGCTGCAGAAACATTTTTTTGCTGTAGCATTTTTATAAAATTAGAAATATAATTATTAGGCTTTATTCCGACCTAGTCATAACAAGTTTGCTTGTTAATCCCTCCACTCTAAATTATATCTCATTTAACTAGCTTGTCTTATTAGAAAAGCTACAAAAATATGATTTTTTGCTAAAAAACACAATTAAAATAAATAATAATTATGTAATCTTTTGAATAAAAGTGAGTCGAATTTCTTTGTCTGGAACGGAGGCAGTAAGTAGATAAGGTGTGGAGAAAAATATTCGTCGACGTGTTGGATTCATGCATCTCGGAAATTTAGTGGGATGCTTCCTATCCCCGTAAATTGGGACCGAGTCTTTCTATTTCTGAAAACAGCACTGTTCATATCTGGGTATGCCGCGCAGGTACGAAGATCGTGCGGCCCGTAGAAATCGGCCGGCGCTGGCGGCAGGCAAGACGCCACGCCACCTATGTCAGCACTCAGCAGGTTGCATTTCTGAATTCTGGCCTGGATGGATCGTGCAGCCACCGGCCACCCACGATGCCCCCAGCGCGGAGTTGGATTCAGTATGTCCGCCTTTGGCAGATCTCCACTCCCGTTTCCAGGTTACGCGGTGTGTCGGTATCTTGCCCCTTTTGGCAGATCTCCACTCGTATTTTCAGATTCTGTGGATTGAATCTGCAGAGCTCTGCCAAACATCAATTTTCTGAGAATCACTCCCAGAGTGAATTGTATGAATAGATTTTCCGAAATGAACCGAGAGCTGCGAGCTAAAAAAAGCTGCTTCTCCTGAATAACTCTCAACGGATAATTAGACATTCCATAAAGATTATCGTATGGTCTCATTAGAGAATCACTTTCGACACGGAATCACTTCTCTCAGAGAGTCTTTTAACAGAGAATCAGAATCACTTCTACCAGAGAATCACTTTTAACAAAGAATCAGAATAACTGGGAGGTCTACCAAACGGCCCCTAGTTTCACCAAGACACCACGTACAATAGCTCCCTTATCCAGCCAGTCAATTCTAATCCAACGAGCTCCATCACTTGGAAGTGAAAGCACATTGGACGCCATTTTCGGGGGCCGCCGCGGGCAGGAGCGCGGCCGCGCCAACATGAGCTTGGGTGCTATGCCGGCGGGACGCGGGACCAAGGCCGCCGGCTTGGGCGCCAACATGGGTGGGAGCGAGGCCGCGCCGCCATGGGCTTCGGCTCTGCCGCGCTAGGCGGGACTGAGGCCGCACCGGGCTAGTGAGAGCGAGGCCGTCGGTGCGGGCGCTACCGCAAGCGGGAGCGAGGCCAAGGGTGATAGCGAGGCCGCGCCGACATGGGCTTGGGCGTCATCACGCCAAGCGGGCGGGAGAGACGCCACCACCGCGCGCCAATGCGGCCAGCATCGGGCGGGCGGGAGCGAGGCCGCCGCCGTGGGCTTGGGCGCCATCGCGCCGTGTGGGAGAGAGGCCGCGCCGGCATAGGATTGGGCGCCGGGTTGGCGGGAGCGATGCAGCCGGCGCGGGCCCACCGTGGGCGGGAGCGCGGCCATGGGTGGGAGGGAGGCCGGGCTGACGTGGCTTGGCCGCCGTCGCCGCGCCAGGCGGGAGGGTGAGAGGTCACCGCTGCGCGCCATGTGTGCGAAAGCGAGGCCGCCGGCCTAGTATCCACCAGGGGCGGGAACACGGGCGAGACAACAGTGAAGGAGCACAACAGGAAGCGCAAGTTTCCGCAGAGCACAGCCTCGAAGGTCATGGCGGCGGTGGCTCTATGGATGGGCATGATCCTGGAGAAAGCCATTGGCTATCGTCGAGGTCTCGACTCACGAGGCACAAGGGGCTGGAGCATAGCAGTGTTGAAGCGGCGCGCGGGAGGGTTGGCGGCAGCGTGAGGCTAGGAAGCTCTGGCATGGCGAGACGCAATGGGCTAGGGCGGAGGGAGCAGTGCTGGCGCCGATCGTGGGGTGGTTGGGCAGTGCGCAGAGGATCAAGGAGAGAAGCTATGGTACGTGGTGCCTTGGTGAAGGTAAGGTCTGAATCCGACTCCCCAAGGGCAGCAGCTCCTGATCTGAGAGCCGTGGTTGCCTAGACAACGGTCGTCGGATGCGAGTTTGTGCCATGCTCCGTATATCGGGCATGCTTGGGTAGTTGGGTTGATGCCAAACCTTTCGCGTGCTAAAATTTTGGCAATTTTGACTGCATTTGAATCTAGATTAAACTTTGACCAAACAATAAATTTTTCATTCAGATGAGTTGTTTGGGCCTCGACATTACATAAAAATGAAAATTTTATTATTTAACTAAATTTTTATCTAGATTCAAACACGGTCAAAATTACCAAAATTTTGACATACCTCCTTTGCCATCCACCCAAGCATGGCCGATGTGATTCCTCGTTCCAGAAAGAAGGCTCACAGTATTGGTTTGTTTTTTCCTTTGGCCACGGTTAAACGAGCGGACTCGATCAGCAGAGTCCGCTCCCGCATCGAAGAGGATCTTCAGAAAAATTTCTTACATTGCCCTTTGGAACGAAGGAAAAATTTTGGCAATTTTGACTGCATTTGAATCTAGATTAAACTTTGACCAAACAATAAATTTTTCATTCAGATGAGTTGTTTGGGCCTCGACATTACATAAAAATGAAAATTTTATTGTTTAACTAAATTTTTATCTAGATTCAAACACGGTCAAAATTACCAAAATTTTGACATACCTCCTTTGCCATCCACCCAAGCATGGCCGATGTGATTCTTCGTTCCCAGAAAGAAGGCTCACAGTATTCGTTTGTTTTTTCCTTTGGCCACGGTTAAACGAGCGGACTCGATCAGCAGAGTCCGCTCCCGCATCGAAGAGGATCTTCAGAAAAATTTCTTACATTGCCCTTTGGAACGAAGGAAAATTTCAATCGAAAGCCAGAGCCGTAGACCTAGCAGGTCACAACTTCTTTTGGAAGCTGAAGGAGCTGCTATTACCAATATGGATCCTCTGCTTGCATACGTATTTATTCAGCCCAAATCAACGAAACTCATGCCCATGGTCGACCGCACCAACTGATAATGGAGGCCAGAAAGTAATCGTCATGAGAGACTACCACAACATCCACATGAGACGAGGTTCCAGTGTCAAAAGAGCACTAACTTGAGCACGAGGAAACGGAAAAACATAGCGAGCACATTTCAGCACCAGAACCGGAAAGCAGAGCACCATCTCTCCCTCCCCTGCGCCTGCCACCCACGAACGAGGCGAGGCGACAAGTTGCTTCCAAAGATACAGACGGCCAAAAGTGCCACCACCACAATCCACATCCACCGATCCTCCGATGCTTAGCCCCCAAGCAAACAAGATAGTAAGATACCACTGGTAACTATACTGGTTTGCCACAATTAGCCTTTCTGTAGAGACCGAATCAATAAATCAACAAACGGAACGGACAGCAGACAGACGAACCAGATGGAGATGGGCGCCCAGATTCCTCCATAGTTTTCACATACCACTCACTACTCGATTGATCGTCAGCCAGATGATCTGCTGCTACATCCAAACGATCAAATGGAGATGGGCTCCCATAACCCATATTCCTCCATACTCCATTTCTGGTAGAATAGTCTGTCCAGCTGTTCACATATAGCGAATGTCCACATTACATAGGAGTATATTGGAGTATATCACTACTTGATTCATCAAAAGCCAAATGATCTAGTAAGCTAAGACACTGCACGTTGCAGGAGATAACCTGATTTTGATCGAGTCTGCAACTGCAAGTCCATCACACAAGTTCCCCTTCAAACTAGAACAAACAGCTTCTTCAGGTCTCCGCAAGCTTCCAAGAAACTAGGATGGATGGACAAATTGTTCAAAGTCAAAGCCATAGGTGGGCTGACTACTACAGGAGCTCAAAAACCTAGGATAGCACACTCGATCATTTGCATTTGAAGAGTCAGTTGCAACTACCACATTTACATTACATTACATTACATTATAGTGACTGATTAATTTACACCAACCACACACTCTCTCAATTCCACAAACCCGCACTGCATATATATGTACACACACCAGAGAGCCTAAACCCGTGATTCACAGCATGAACTTTGTAAAACACATCGTTATTATTATCATGGTGCTGGTTTACCATAGTGTCAACACTAATCTGACTGCCTAAGCTCGTGCTGACCTAATCGAATTTGACCTGCAGCTGCCTCCTAAAACAAGGCACCAAAGATAGGCTAGCATGAAAACCCCTGCACCACCAAATGAAGCACCAAACCCTAACTAAATAGAGAGGAACTGAACCGGTTACCAAACGATGGCTACCGGATCGTGGGCTGCGCTCACCGACTAGTGGGACCCCCACAGGCCCCACGCCCTCCAGCTTAACCACCCGCGCCGCCGCTTCTCGTCCTCGCCGCTGCAGGCGCCGTCTTCGCAGGCGGCGGCCGAGGTGGAGGCGTCCTCCCTCTCCTCGGCCGTGAGGTACTCCGCGCCGCCCTCCGCCTTCGGAGCCTCACCTGGGACGGGAAGATCGGCCGGTGGCTGCAGCTGCAGCGCCGGCGGCGGGAGGGGCTCGACGGCCACCTCCTTGCCCTTGCTCTTGCCCTTCCCCTTGGCGGCCTTCTCCTTGGCGGCGTCCTTCGCTGCGGCTGCTGCGGCGGCGGCGCGCTTCTTCCGGCCGCGGCGGGCCTTCGCGCCGCCGGCGCCGCCCTCGCGCTCCTCCCTCGCCAGGTGCTCCTCGAACTCCTCGATGGCGCGGTGGATGGCCTCCCGCTCCGCCTCCGGGGACCCGTCCCAACGGGACCAGTACGCCGTGTAGCAACCGAAGCAGCCGCACGCGAGAGCCGGCGGGTGCCCCTCCGCCGCCTTCCCCTCCCCCGCGCGCGCCGGCGTCGGCGGCGCCGAGGACCGCAGCGACGCCAGCACCAGGTACGCCAGCACCTCCTTCGCCTCGGCACCCAGCGACGCAGCGGCCGCCAGCACAGCTGCGGGAAGGAACCGCATCAGCACCGCCTCCGCCGTCGTCTCGCCTCCTCCTACACCAGCCGCCGCCGGCAGCGCCGGCGACGGATGCACCTTACCCTTCCTCATTTCCTTTTCCTTCGCGAGCCTTCTCCGGCTTTGATTTTTCTTTTTTTTCGGAGGTTGGGAAAATGAATGAATAATCTCGTGCTCGGTTGATTGGATTGCTTGGGTTTTAAGCGACCTCTGCCTCTGGTGGGACCCGCCGCCCTGCCGCCGTAACTTTGTTTGCGGAGCGGGCGGTAGGGTACGGTGGCGCCGTGGGGGAGTGGATTAGGTGCACCGGATCTTCTGTGACTGTCGGCGGTGGTAGGGGTTGGTGGGGTCGGTGTACGCTGGGCGCTTTCGCTGGGTTGTTGTTGGAGGCGACAGTGTTCGGAGCAAGCATGTGGGGTGAATGTGACGTTACACTTTTAAGAAATGGATACGGTACATTTGGGCAGTTGTGTTACGAGTTAAACTTTACGGGGACGCTGTGGCTGACGCGGCGGAGGCGAAAATCGGACGTAGGCCTTGTCTTGCACGCAGGCGGACAAACCCGTATTTTCAATTTTTATCGGTTGTTAGTTGCTAGTTGATAGTTTGGTAATTATTTTTTTATATTTTACGTACCGCTGCGTCGCGTTTAGATTTTTTTCTCTAAATTATGGATCCGAATTTTTCATTCAATTCAGTTAATTGATACATACCAATTTTGCAACAGTGTATTTTCAATGTTTAATCAGTTGTTCGTGGAGGTTTCGATAGTTATTTTCTCGTGTTTCACGGACCACCCGATGCGTCGCGTCCAGATTTTTTCTCCAAACATCGATGTCGCAATAATACATTTTTAATTTTTTATTAGTATTTGGTTGATGTTTCAGCAGTTCATTTTTTATGTTTCACCAAGCGTCCGATAAGAACGTCTCCCATCGGACATACGGGCGCTAGTAGGCGGGTAAACTTTATTGTTGTTAGGAGATCATGCACAGTTATTACAACAGCGTTTCGAGAATCTGATATTTAGGTCATGTTTAGATCACCCAAATCAATTTTTAGCTCCAACTAAAAAATAGTTAGCTAACAATTATCTAACTAAAAGATATTTTGATATGTTGAGATACCGCAGCTAATACATGATTGGATTTCTACTAGATAGGTCATTTTCTACGATTAGCTGCCATTAGTTAGGTTTTCTCAACTAACAACTATATTTTAGCTAGAGCGTAGACTAAAATTAGCTACCAATTAGCTTGGCTGTTTGGACACTGGATAGCAAATTCTTTGCCACTAATTTTTAGTGGGGCGTACCCACACATGGCCTTAATACTCTTTTGTTTTAGCACTACTTGTATGGGTTTAAGATACGTACGTTCTTTTTCTCTACTTTTACAATAATACTCCGTCCATCTTAATATAATGGGTCTGTTCATCCGTAATATAGTAATCCATAGTCTAATCATGGCCGTCCCTTTTTGGACTGACATATTTGCTCCTGGCGATGAGTGATTGTTAGTCAGGTCCTCCGATGGATCGGAGGTAGAAGATGATAGGAGCCAGATGGACTTGGGCGAAAGACCTTCGATGGAAAGAAGGCAATGCTCGGCGTCGGCTAGCTACATGAGTTCAGTACACGGAGGGATGGAATATTGAGTGTTGTGTATGTCCTCCGATGAATGGTTGTGTAACTACTCAGATGTTTCTCCAGGACTGAGTAGATTTTTGATCTACTTCTTAAAGAGAAGCAGCTCTCCCTATCAACCGATCATCGCTTTTCATCGGCTGAAGATTTAAAAGGACGCAGGTACTGCAAATGACACAACTCTGACACACATACTACAAATGAGTACAAAGTAATGTGCCAGCAGATCGAGTCAGCTATCGAGCAAGACGGTCTGATTTTCAGAAGAAGGCAAGGAAATTTAGATACCCACCCTTTCCTAGTTAATATGGCCAACATCTCTTTAGACTCTAAGGGCAAGGCCCAAACCGATTCTAGCAACCGACCCTTTGAATTCAAAGCAGAACATCACACATCCGAGGAGCAAGTTGCTCAACCTCAATCAAGAGAATTAATTGGCATGTGCTTTCACCAGTATCAACAGCGTGGGAAGCGCCAACATCAAGCTGAAGAGGAAGAAGAATGACACTACCAGTAGCAATGACGATATCAAGACGTCATGATATGAGCAATTACGATGAGCATTGGCGTTGCCTTTCTTCCATTTCTAATGGGATGAAGGTGTTACTAGGCTACCAACAATCGACGGCTGTCCTAAATGTGCATACCCCGCCATGAGCAGCGACCTTCTATGTTACAATGTCTGGGACACGAGCGTTTCTACCATCAAGACCAGACACAAGGAAGACGCTGACCTCACTAGTATATTAAACGTGGTGAGCCTACGAAACCTTGCTGGTGTCCTAACGTGCTATCTCATACTCAAAACCACAGAGTTTAGCGGCTCAGAAACCTAGAGCGAGCAAAGAAGGAGTATCTGCTTTTGGTTGGGAAGGTCAAGTTAGGGCTTCAACCTCCAGCATCACGATAGCCATGGTGTCTGATCTGGCAATAGAAGCAACAGGATGATGCCGATGAACAATCGGCAGAAAAAAGAACCAATGTCAACGCCCACGTCAATATGGTGTTCATTCTGCCATATGAGTTTTGCAGCTCACCAATTGGAGAAGCATCAATAGGGAAGTTTAGCATCGGGGTAGGACCCATCGTCTTCGAAAAAACACAAGAAAAGAAGCATAGTCACCTCAAAACACTCTTCGTCAAAGGTCTCATCAATGGCAAGCCAATTACCAAGATGATGGTGGATACATGGGCTGCAGTCAATCTCATGCCTTATGCGGTGTGCGACAAGATCGGTAGGATGACCGATGACTTGATCAAAACCAACATTGTCCTCAATGACTTCAAAGGCAACTCGATGCACGCCAAGGGTATACTTAACACAGAGCTAAAAGTTGGCCGTAAAACAATCAACACAACTTTCTTCATCGTCGATTGTGAAGGGTTGTACTCGTCTTTGCTAGGCCAAGATTGGAATCTTGCGAATTGTTGTGTTCCTTCATCAATGCATCAATGCTTGTTACAGTAGGATGGTGATGAAGTTGAATTGGTACCAGCGGATGACTCGCAACATATATCAACAGTGGACGTTGCTCTCTAGAAGGACAAAACAGAATGCCTCACAGGACGAGAGTTAGGATCCTATGAGTACATCGAGATCTCAAGAGAAGGTGTCAGGCCAGTTCGTGCAACCTCCCTCGAGGATTTAGCCCAGTCAACAGCAAGATAGCCCACAATTTCAAGAGTGTGTGCGATTGTACAAACGCAAGGATGAGAAGCCGATCCCTGTGATCTGTTGGCACATGAAACATGTACAAATTCATTAACACGTGCGAGGCTGATTCTAGCAATCGGCCAAAATTTTTTATAAAAAGAATTCCTTTACTAGAGCAACAAAAGCCTCGGATATCAAAGCAAGATGGATCATGAGCCGAGTTTCCCAATCGCTTGAGAAATCTGGCTCGGGCGGCAAAGAGGAGATCAAGGCATAGGATATGCCTCGAGCGAAGCTTTTGGGGGGTGCATCAGAACACTTTTCGAGATCTACTCGAGACGAACCGATGCATTGCCATCTGATCGTATACCCACGGTGTAGGACCGACACGTGAGACTAAAGGCAGTGAATAGGAGCACTTGGAAAACTCAAAATCACGACCCCCAAATTGGATGCACCGAAAGCTCACAAGAATCCATGCTAGACACCATCCACTGAACATATACGTGTCTAGCAAGCGCAAGGTGCCATCCACTGGAAGGATACAAACTAGGCGAGAAAGAGCAAGCAACTCAACGACCACAAAGATCACAAGTCACCGCAAGCAATGGAACTTGCAATTTCATCACTCGACACTCACCGCACTGAAATGCGACTTACAGGAACACAACAAGCAAAGAGTATGGTCAGATAGCGGGAAAACCAAATCCGATGCAAAAACACAGCCGAAGAATGAAATAGCGGAAACAGGTCAGTAGCCTCGACCACACCGAACTGTCCGGTGCTAGGGCCTAGACTGTCCGGTGACACCAGATACTCTGGTAGAGGCCACCGGTGTAAGTAAAATGGCCTCATGTGCCATTCCATTGTTGTGTTTCGGTGATTGATTGACAATCAGTGCTTGGACTAATGAACTTGTCTAGATGCATATTCTTAGGTTTTTAGGTTTAAGGGATGATGAAGAATAAGAGTCGAAGGAAATGCCCGAAGGGCCACCACAACAAGGGTTCCGCTGCCCGGTCAGTGGATGGGGGTTGAGGGGAAGCCGCCCCTCGCAGGTCTCAGGGTAGCGCCCTGACACCACACAGCCCTATGGGGACTGGAGCGTCCATTCTGTGAGACCAGACAAAACTTCGGACCAAGTTTCCCGAAGGGGTGATGAAACTAGAAGCCAGGCTAGATGTGAAGATCGGACAGTCCAAAGCTAGTCCAAGTGAACTGATTGGACAAATCTAGCAGAGGGTGGTTGAAGCGACCAAGAAAACAATGGACCAGATGGTCCACTCTAGAAGACCGGACAAACGTCCGGAGAAAGAAACCCGAGGCTATGCACTGTTGAAGAATTCCAGTGGACAATAGACCAGACATTCCGATGTGTGATGACCGGACAAACCTCCGAACATTACAACAGCTAGTTCAATAGCTAGTGCAATGACTAGTTGGCAGATACATGGACCGAACAGTCTAAAGTTGAAGATCGGACAAATGACCGGACAAAAGTACAATGACGTCTGAGTTCAGTGACCGTTGGAAAAGTGAATGGACTGGATTGTTCGAAGTTGGGAAAATATATAGACCAGACAATCTGAAGTACACTGCGTCAGCAACCCGTTGGAGCAACGGCTCGTTTGAGTTTCGGGGCTATATAAGCCACCCTACCCAGCCATTTCAGTAGAGTTGGAGCCACTGAAGTTGAGAGCAAGTATAGAAGTGTATTCGAAGCATATCCATCACTCCAACCACCATATGAGATCACCCGTTTGAAGCAATGACCTAGGTTTGAAGCAAATAATGGATGGAGAGGTGAACCGCAAGATCATCCATTGCCTTCACAAGCCCGACTACAACATCATCAAGACCATCTTGCTCAAGGAAGACTTGGACAACATGACACCCAACCAAGTCGTCAACACAATTGTTGCCCATGAGTATTCCATGGGGATGAACAAGCAAGAGTCCACCTCCACTTCAAGCCAAAAGAGCCTTGCCGTCAAGCACACATGCAAGCATCAACCAAGGCGGCAAGAGCAAAGCTCAAGTGAAGAAGATGAGGAGGATGAGAGTGACGATGAAGCCTCAAGATCAAGCTCAAGTGAGGATGAAGCAACCTCAAGGGCCATAGTCTTCCACCAAACAAAGGTAGCCAAACATGTGAGGAAACTCTACATGCTAGGCTATGAGACCCGCATAAGAGGAGATGCGGTGGGAGTCTTCAAGATGGTGGGCAAGAAGAAAAAGAGCAAGCAAAAGAGACATCAAGCTTGCCCTGCCATCATTAAGGGGAAGAAGGGTGGCAAAGGGAGTTCAAGTGATGAATCAAGCAAGCCCTTCACCACTCAGTCGTCACACATATGCCTCATGGCCAAAGTTAATAGCGATGTAAGTGATGAACCCTCCTCCTCCGATGATGAGCCCAATGATATTTGTGAGATGATGAGCTTAATCAAAGAACAACAAGATTGCATGCTCAAACAAAAGAAAGAAATCAAGGCTAATGAAGAGCTCCATGCCTCCTTTGTCTCAAGATATGAGAACTTGCTTAACAAATTCAATTTGTTAGACAAGGAGCATGGAGAGCTCAAGAGCAATTTGAGGACCTTGAGCTAAAATACGAGTCTCTCACAAACTCATTGGATGAATCTATTCCTTGTGCAATTCCTATTGTCAAGGTAGATGCGTCTACCTCTTGTGATCTAACCCTTTGCAATGAGAATGTGGTTGTAGAAACATTAGATGAACTCATTGCTAGTGAGAATGTAGAGCTCAAACAAGAGGTGGAAAAGCTAAGGATGGACTTAAGGCGGCTTAAAGGCAAAGAGGCACAAGATCATGTCCGACCTCATCAAGATAAACCCTCCAAGGGCGTGAAGAAGCTTGAGAAGGGAGAAACCGTGACTTGCTTCAAGTGTCACAAAGAAGGCCACAAGTCCTATCAATGCAAGGAGGAAAACGCCCAACAAAAGAGCAAGAGTAAGCGGAAGGGCAAGAGCAATGACAAGGGTAAGAAGAAGGCAATGGAGAACAAGAACTCTCCAAAATTGAAGGCCTCACTAATTTACACTAAGCCCACCTACAAGGCAAAGCAAAAGAGCAACCACTACATACTTGAGAAGAAGAAGAATGGTAAGGTGGTGGCTCATACCACGGGGTGGAGGAACCAAGGATGGATCCGGCCTATTTGGGTGCCAAAGGAAATAATTCAAACCATGGAAGGCTCCCAAAAGGTTTGGGTCCCAAAGACTTAGAAGATGAGAGTGGCTCGGGGAATTTGGAGACTTGGCAAATTTTATGGTGCATAAGTAGCGATGCATCATGTAATTGGATTGGAGCCAAGTATGGTATTACAAATTAGTGACCCAAATTCCCCTCCCCTACATATGAGGTTAAGAGCAAGGTAAAACAATTGCATGCATCGTAGTAGCTCAAATGCCTCTCTAGGATTGCATGAGCATATTTGTTTATTGCATCTGGTATCTAGCGTTGTGCTCTCCTAGATTACATATGGTATGATGCTCATGCTAACCATCTATTTTTGAAGGAACTTACTTGAGCTTAACTTGTGGTGTGTGAAAACACCATTTAAATCATGGCACATGGATCACAAGGACAAAGGGTTACAAGTGGTATCGTCTTCTTACTCTTTAGTATCCCTTCATTTGGTGGCATGTTTTCAAGTTGTAGATGTTGATCCCCATGATTGTGAATTACAAGTGCATATACTTGGTTATGTGATTCAAACACTATTGCACACATTTAGGGGGAGCAAGTCTATTACTTGTGTTGTGTGACTAACATGCTTTCAAGTGCTATTTGTTGTAGTCACATGGCTCTACCTCGAATGAGCTTTATTTTCAATTGGTGCCCATCCCCTACAATTATGCCACAAGGCACAATTTATATCATGATGATTCAAGGCAACTACTCCATGACTAAGGGGGAGAGATGGCCACTACAAGTGATTGCTACAATTGGTATATTCAATTAAGAAGGAGAGCAAGAAAAAGGTAAAATGGCCTCACTAGTAAAATTCCCTTGCTACTAATGCTTTTCTTTGTTAGTGGTTGTGTTTAGGTCTTTTAGGTGCTAGATGACAAAGGGGGAGAGAAATCCCATGCAAGCAAGATGCACATCATATGGGGGAGAGAAATCCCAAGCAAGAATCACATATCAAAAGGGGGAGAGAAACCGCATGCAAACAATGCATATGTTAAGGAGGAGAAAAGGTTAAGCACCAAAATGGGAGGAATATGAAGATCATTAGCAAAGGGAAGATGAAGTGAAAAGAAGAAGGCAAGGTGATAGGGGAGGTACTAGTTCAAATATGGGGGAGAATTGCTAAATCCATGATCCTATGAACTAAAGTACCATACTCAGTGCTCAATTTATGCTTAAATCCCTTATGTGGATATAAAGCTGGAAGCATTAATGGGATCATATGCCGGTGGCAAGTGAAGTTGAGCATTGAAGATTCTATCCAAGTAAGCTAATTGTTCTAACTCATCAAAATTTTCATTTGGTATCATTTCTTGCATTTATCTTGCTTCGGTTGTGTTTTCATCAATCACCAAAAAGAGGGAGATTGTAAGGAAAATGGCCTCATGTGCCATATTCTCATAGTTGTATTTTGGTGATTGATTGACAACCAACGCTTGGATTAATGAACTTGTCTAGATGCACATTCTCACATGTTTAGGTTCAAGGTACGATGAAGAAGAAGAGTCGAAGGAAAGGCCTGAAGGGCTACCCCAACGATGGTTCCGCTGCCTGGTCAGCGGACGGGGGTCGAGGGGAAGCGGCCCCTCACAGGTCTCAAGGCAGCGTCCTGAAACCTCACAGCCCTGTGAGGACCGGAGCGTTCGTTCTGTGAGACCGGACAAAACTCCGGACCAAGTTTCCCAAAGGGGTGAAGAAACTAGAAGCTAGGCTAGATGTGAACACCGGACAGTCTGAAGCTAGTCCAGGTGAACTGACCAGACAAATATAGCAGAGGGTGGTTGAAGTGACCAAGAAAGCAATGGACCGGATGGTCTGCTCTAGAAGACCGGAGAAAGAAACCCGAGGCTATGCACCGTTGAAGAATTACAGTGGACAATAGACCAGACAATCCGATGTGTGGAGACCATACAAACCTCCGGACATTACAACGGCTAGTTCAATAGCCAGTGCAATGACTAGTTGGCAGATACATGGACAGGACAATCCGAAGTTGAAGACCGGACAAAAGTACAATGATGTCTGAGTTCAGTGACTGTTGGAAAAGTGAATGGACCGGATTGTCCAAAGTTGGGAAAATGTATATACCGGACAATCTGAAGTACACTCCGTCAGTAGCGCGTTGGAGCAACGACTAGTTTGAGTTTGGGGGCTATATAAGCCATCCCACCTTGCCATTTCAGTAGAGTTGGAGCCACTGAAGTTGAGAGCAAGTATAGAAGTGTATTCCAAGCATATCCATCACTCCAACCACCATATGGGAGCTTAGTACACATCCAAGTTAGGTTGGAGCTTAGAGAGAGTGAGCTTGCGAGCTCTTCTTAAGATTAGCTCTTGCATGAGCTAGAGGAGATGCCTTGGCTGTGGCCAAGCCACTTGTACTCATTGCTAGACCCTCCTTCTTGGTGTGGAGTGGCGGTGACAACTTGTGCAGGGACGAGGAGACCCTACAAACTCCATAGTGCAGCATCCGGTGCCTTGTGACCGAGATAGACGGAGGCGATGGCCATGCCTTGGTGGTTTGGTGGCACTTAGCCTTTACTTGCCGGGAGCCTTTGTGGTGAGCGCAAGATGGTGATTAGGAGAGTCTTGGTGCCCGACTCAGATATTACCTTCGGTGGCGAGCCCGTGGACGTAGCCCATAGCAGTGAACCACGTTAAATCTCCGTGTCTCCTCGGGAGTTTGCACCCCTTTCCTTACTATCTTTACTTACCGCATTTATGTTTTCGCATTTACTCTCTTGTGTGCCTTTAGCTTTCCTAGTTAGTTTGATTAGGTTTGGCTCTTGGTTGCAAGTCTTTTGGATAAGTTAGAGAGCGCATAGATAAACCTTAGACTTAACTAGCATGTGTAGGGCGAAATAGGTTTATCTTATGCACTAGAAGGCCCTAGGTTTTAGATGAGCGATTAGCGACCCAATTCACCCCCTCCCCCTCTTGGATCGGATACCCCGGCATGTTCCTTATAGCTGGACTGTCCGGTAGAGCCCTGGGATAATCCCGACGCTAGACTGTCCGGTACAAGCTACCGGACTGTCCGGTAGGACCGGATAATCCACGAAATTTTGTACAGGCTATCTGGACACTATTTCCAATCTATTCCCAAAAGGTCAACTCAAAATGTTCATAGGATTAGCGGGAATTTCAGATCTCGTGAGAAGGCAATCATTGGGCAACAAAGGGGACAACTCAAGAAACACTTGCTCATGGTAATCCTGCAGCATTGAGATGTTCTAAGACATAATCTCCACATCCTAACAAGTCCAAAAGAGCCAAAAGAACATGATTAACTAGCGGGCAAAGCAAATAACCAAAAGCCTTTGAGTTTCATCCAAAATCCAAACTAGAAGGAGGAAGGAATTGGCTGCACACAAGAACTCGAATTGGGGACGAATCTTCCTTGGATTAGAGAGGGAAAACAGTTCTTACAAGGTTCCTCAGAGCCTACCACCCATCATCCTCCCAATAATGCAAAGTACTAGCTTTAGGGGACTCCAGATCCTAGATTAGCACTCGGTTTTCACTCTACTGGTGGAAGAGTCACCTAAATGACCAGCCACTTAGGTATTTATAGCCCAGGCCTAACTGACTCAGTTTACACTAAGAACCCTATTGGCGGCTCTTAGCCTACCGGATTTTACTCCGCAAGCGCACGGAGACCGCTGTAGCCTTTAACCCGAGAGTATTCCAAGGTATCGTATTTATTTCCATAAGGAAGCATTGAGATAGAGATATCAAACTATAATTCATCCAATTGTTACTACTCATTCACGTCAACCGATAACTAGGAACGATTGACACCAAGTACCAAGGGATACAAGCCAAGCACCATTGGCAAGAAAGCAGGCAAAGCTAGGAGGACAACGAGGTGAGAACTCAGATTCCTAATGAGGGCATTCTATTCTATGGTGAGCCAGACAGACTAAGCTCGACCAACATGTTGCTCTGATTGAGGTAATGACTTATCTAGTTGTCTAGAATACTTACTTTGCCACCGAGCCTGCTAACCACTTCTGGGCACCAGAGTGCTGATAAACCAGATGAGAAAGGCGTGTGTCGCAGTAACTCAGCTATGCGGATACAAGCAACCCGAACGATGAGGGTGGACTACACAGGGTACACTCCCGCTGTCACTAGGAGGACCTATCAAAACCAAGTGTGCTAAATCTGTATGTGCACACCGGCTACCCAAAACTGTGTGGGGTCTGAGAACTTGCAAAACCAAGGTGACCGCAACTGTAGACACCACATCTATGCTTGTAGGCACTACTTCTACTGAAGCTATCAGGTAGAACTATACACAATTATATAGTCAAATGCTATAAAGAGCATATGAGGAATCTATAAGCATGATAAACTAAATATTCATTGCCTCGCAAAGTAACTCTAACTATAGTCTAAAAGATATTACTAAGGTAAGGCATGATTAACACCATCAGCAAGATTAATGTAAATGCCCCGCGGGTGGTACCTCCACTCTGAAAATAGAGTTTAGCTAGGAGTTAGAGAGGGTCTTCTGTATCGGAGTCGGTCGGAAGTATTCGGTAATAGTTCGATAACTATTCTGTTGCATTACTTTCCGATGTATGACTTAGTTATGAGCATTTAAAGTCTTATTTTATTTATTATCTTCGTCTCTGTTAGTAACTCGAGTGGTGTAGTTGCATTTTCCTTTTGGTCCACCATTTCAAGGCCTGAGTTGTGCTAAGCTAGATTTGATTGATCATTGTTATGATTGCTGGTGTTAGAATCCAACCTATACGCTAGGCTCTGGTTAGTTCCTCTCCTTTGGCCAAGGATGAACTATTTCGCTTGAACATGTTTGTAGCGTGCCATCCTCTCCACGCAGATTTGCTTGGTAGTCCCACTCGGTGACAGTGTATGGTGTTCCTGTGTATTCTAGGCCCATCGTTCAGTAGGCCCGTATGCGTCAGCTAGGTTCTCCTTCAATGGCCAACTATCTACCCCTTGGCCCCTGGAGAGTGATAGAATTTCGCTTGACGCAAATTCATAGCTCTGCTGAGACCCTTTTGACCCTTAGCTCGGATAGCTCTTGTATGCTAGCAAAGATAGAAGACCGTACCGCAGTCCCTGTCTCGTTGTCCTCCTAGCTTTACCTGTTTTCGTGCCAACGGTGCTTGGCTTGTATCCCATGGTGCTTGGTGTCAATCGTTCTTGGCTATCGGTTGACACGAATGAGTAGTAAGAACTGGATGAATGATGGTTTGATATCTCTATCTCAATGCTTCCCTGTGGAAATAAATACGATAACTTGGAATACTCTCGGGTGAAAGGCTATAGCGGTCTCCGTGTACTTGCGGAGTAATATCCGGTAGGCTAAGAGCCACCAACAAGCTTTTCTGGCACCGTTGCCGGGGAAGCGCTGAGTTAGAATTTATTTTGTTGTTCATCCTTTTGTTCTTGCTATTTCTTTTTATTTGAAAATACAAAAAAATAGAAAACCACTCTTCAATTTCGCTCTATTCGTTGAGTAAATCTTGATCATGTTTTTCATGCTACCTAAAGTTTACAGTGCAACACAGTTTTTCATAAAAACATAGCTTGGGCCTTGTGCGTGCCCAGAGACTAATTTTCAAATTCAATGTGGTCCTTAGGTTGTAATAGCCTCTTTTTATTAAACGATGTGTCGGATAAATGAGCAATGCGTGGACTTTGGTAGTGACATTCTGTGCTAGTTCATGAACCGCAATCCTTGAGCTAGTTGTATCTCTCAAGTTTCATGGAGACACAAAATCTTAGTGATGTTTCAAAAATGCAACCCATTTTTTTAAGACCGTGGATTTGAGTAGGTTGGAGAGATGGAAGTCATGGTTTAGCAACAGGGTTGGTGCTATGTTCTGACACGAAATATCTTGCTAGCACTATGTGAACAATGGGCCTAGTGGTTAATACTCTTTACACATATTGGACCCTTGTATATATTGTACACTAACCTGTTGCAGGAGGCATTCATTCCCCACGCAATAGGAGAGGCCCCTGTGGCCGACATTCTCATGCTCAACCTCTTGCGAATTATCCAGTCCCTTTTTGGGAAATGATAGCATCGTGGTATGGATCATATATCACAGCATGCTATCATCCATGCTTGAATTTGCATAGCTAGTAGGCCACTTGTCTACTGCCCCACGGGAGGATTGCATACCCATGCCGTTGTGGTGTAGATCCCGAATTTGGCTGGCATAGACACCTCTGATCGCAGGCAGAGCTCCGTCTTAAGCACCACAAAGGCAAACAAAAATTAATCACACAAGCATGGTGGGAACGTCGATGTCATGATATCCAGTCGAAGGCTGTGTGGCACAAGGGTAGACAATGACTGGTGGCATGTGTCACGACCAACAAGTATCAAGCCCAAGAAGAAAAATTAAACATGATAGGGAGCAAGTTTGGAATCAGCATCCAGTGCAAAAACCAATCTTGGGGGAGAAAATTTTTTGGCATTTGACAAGCTTCTAGAGAAACAGCCAAAAATTTTCAAGCCAATGAAGCAGCGCTTAAAGGATGTCCGCTTCATTAACATTCCATTGACCAACCATGGAGCGAGAACCCGATGTACCTAGTGTCTACCGAGATGGAGTTTTTGGCATCGATACTTCCAGCGTCAATGAAGGTAACCCCCTCTAACAGCTATTTTCAACATTCTCTTTTTAGGGGTTGTTTTAAAATGCCTGTTAGTGATAGCACTTGAAACCAAACTTTCGTCGTGATAAGATTCTACGGCCTTAAGATCTTCCATTAGTGCTATCTTATGTTAGCTTTTCTTGATAAGCTAAGCTAGCCCTCTACACTGCCTAACCTAGATCTTGTTAGGAAGATAAATGCATGTGTCGATCTCTAACATGTAGGGAAAGGTGGAACGAGGTTTTAGGAGATCATAATGAGGAACAAAAATGCCACTGTTGACGGTCGTAATCTCACGTTATCAACCGTCAATTGTCCACCAAATGAAGTGAAACATGTGATATATTTGGACTAACCCTTACTACTAATGAGTTCCACAAGATGTACATGAATATTTGGATGCAGGCATCAAAACGTACACACAATGGATGAAACAAGGCCAAGAAGTGAAGATGGGCTGAAATGGGGAAAAGCCCATGGCCGCCCGACCATGTCCCATGGTCGGCCGGCCACGGCATGGTCGCCAGGCCACCTGCCAAGTCGCCGGACCACGTGGCATGGTCGGTCGACCATCCCTCCGAGTCGGTTTGTCCCACTTCACTCCTACATGCAAGGAAACACAAGGCAATGTCAATCCAACCATAGAACTGAGCAACCAAAGAATCTAAGGTCCGAAAGACCATTAAAACAAGGATTGGTAATGTCACAAGTTCGAGGGAAGTGTCATGCAGCAAATCAGGAGCAGACACCAGGCCGCCCAACCATTTTACATGGCTGCCCTCCCAATCAAGTTACTCACTTTACACGTGCATCAACCATTTCAACTGCCAACCGATGTGGGAAAACAATCTTAGCTGATGGATGGGTCAAGTCGGTTCATCGGATGGCCGCCCAACCACTCCTCATGGTCGGCCGGCCACCCCCCTTGGTTGCCCGGCCACCGCCTCACCTCCCACACTGACCTTGCCCCTCTACAAATACCCCCTCACAAGTATAGGCTATAAATAGGCCCCGAGAGCTCATTTGCAAAGTGTGGAGTTGAGTTCAAGTTCTATCTTAGAGTGCTACACTATTCCCTTAGTACTTAGGATAGTCCTAGGAGTTAGAGTTGAGTTGAGCTTTGCCTCGGAGTCTTTGGAGTTATCTTCGAGTCTGTGGTAAAGCTTTGTACCTTTTGGATTCAGATTATCTTGAATATAATTTCAGTTATATTTTACTCTAACTTTTATCTCCTGCGAGTGTGGTGTACCTTTCTTTGCACACTTGCTAGGATTAGGTTGTGTTTAATTTTGGTATTCAATTTTGTTATTCTTGCTGGTGCTATAACTCAACCCTAGACTTAGATGCTAGGCTCTGGCTAGACTCTCTCTTTTGATCAAGGATGGTCTATCGTTGTTCAAGCTTCGCTTGAACACATTTATAGCATGCCATCCTCTCCATGCAGATTTGCTTGGTAGCCCCATTCGGTGACAGCGTGTGGTGTGTCTGTGTAGTCCAAGCCTGCGTTCGAGAGGCCCGTAGGTGTTAGCTAGACTCTCCTTTGGGACCAACTATCTACCCCTGGTACCCTTGAGACTCTAAAATTTCGCTAGATGCAAGACCCTGACTTGTTAATTGAGTTTCTTTGTTAGTCACGGATAACCTTTGCAGCCAATTAGAAATAGAGTTTGGTGACTTTATCTCACTCGTTGTCCTCCCAGGCAACTATACCTTTCTACGGATATCTTTGATAGGCTTATTATCCCACCATACACCTATCTTTGTCACGTTTACCCCTGTTACTACTAGTTGGTATAATTTATCTAAGTTTACAATTATGTCGACTTGAGTATATTCAATTACACTCTCTCGCTTGCCGCTTTCCTGTGGAAATTTACGATACTCAGAATACTCTGAGTGAAAGGCTACAGCGGTCTCCGTGCGCTTGCGGAGTAAAACCTGTTAGGGCTAAGAGACACCAACAAGCTTTTCTAGCGCTGTTGCCTGTGAAGCAATAGGCAGAGAGATAATTGATATCTCATTTCGAACCCTATATACTTGATAAATCTACCACTAGTTTTTAGCAGGCTTACTTTGCTTTGTTGTTTTTGTTGTGGTTGCAACAGAGGGGTGTATGACCGGTTTTGACCTGCCAGAAAACTACCACAATAATCCAGAGTCACTGCTCAGGAGAGTTCATCCAAAGACTATCCACGGGCAGAGACCTGTACAAAGGGAGCTAGAACCAAGCACTTCTACCCGTACTCCAATTACCACCACCATGGCCTAGAAGACTATTCGTGAGTTCTCCATCCCATCGAGCAACAACATTCCTACGGGAAGTTCAAGTGGGGGAGAACATCGAACTCAAGCCAGGCGTGATTCACATGGTTCAAGCTATCCTATTCTGTGGACTGGCTACAGAAGGTGCCAACTAATCACTTGCGGTAGTTTCTGGAGATCTGCAGCACGTTCAACATGAAAGGAGCATCATCAGATGCCGTCAAACTTCGTCTCTTCCCTTTCTCTCTTGTTGGGAAGACAAAACAGTGGTTCTACCTCAACCGTGCGACACTAACAACTTGGAACACATGTTTTGATGCATTTCTTGCGAAGTATTTCCCGCTTGGGAAAACTAACGCATTGAGGAACAAAATATCGAGCTTTCAACAGCTCGCTGATGAAATCATGGCGGAGGCCTGGGAAAGACTCCAAGAGTACATCGTAGCCTGCCCCCACCACAGCATGCAAGAGTGGCTGATCATTCAGAGCTTCTTCCATGGGCTTCACCGCTCAACACAAGAACATCTAGATGCAACCGCTGGAGGATCCTTCCTATCCTTGAGCATCACTGCGGCTAAAGGGCTAATTGAAAAAATGGCCACCAATCAAGGATGGAGAGAAGAGAGGTCTAGCACCAGATCCTGTGGCTTCCATCAGATCAAGAGCACTGACATGCTCGCCGCTAAGATGGACCTGCTATTGAAAAAGAAAAACGATACTCCAGAAGTCGCTTCGGTCCAGGTCCTTGATACCCATATGACTTGCGAAGTCTGTGGGAACACAGGGCACTCGGGGAACAGCAGCCCTGAGACACGACCCAAAGATGCAAACTTCATAGGGAGCAACAACTTCAACAATGGGAATTGTCCTCAGCCAGGATGGAGTATGTTGGCGGTCGTTATAACCCATTTTGACCACCAACATTTCATGTTCCAAGGGTAATTTTATGCAAAGTTCATACACATTAATAGGTCCCACGAGTTGTGTACAAAAGTCTTGCAGGAACACATGTCATGGTGCAAAAACATACAAAACATGGCGAGACATGGTGAACCAAGAAGGATGGAAATGGGCTAAGGACCCAGGCCGCTCGGCCTGCCACCGGCTCCAAATACCACCATTCTTCACCTGCATGCAAGAGACAACGTGTCAAACACAAATCCACCATGACAACCGAGAGAAGAAGCACAAACACATCGAAAGGCTTCCACCTCACCAATCCAGCCCACGGATTGGTTAAGTCAGCGATCCAGGGGAGTCCCATCCAACGGCTAAGGAAGAAACACAAAGAGAATCCAATGGTTGAGGCAAAAGCACATGAGGATAACCGCCAACCGACCTACAACCACCTTGGAGAGTTAATATCAACTGAAGGATGAAGTAAGGTGGTGGATCCAAGGGCACCCCAGGCCGCCCGGCATAGGGTGGGGCCACTCGGCCCCCTTCTAGGCCACCCGCCCTGGCCCACACCCTTGTAACCGCCATACCGACTCTACAAGTACCCCCTCACTCCCTTGGCACTATAAATACCCCCTGGTAGCATTGTGTGTAGATGTAGTGGCATAATAGCACTTGGTGTGAAGTGCATATTGTGGAGAATCAAAGTTATCCCTTAGCTTGTAGAAAGAGTGCCTCTTGTATCAAGGAGAGTAGTGCGGAGAAGAGTGCGGGGGCTAGATTTCTCTTTACTCCCATGCTTGTATTCTCAGTGGAAGGATATTCAATTCTAGGATTGAGTAAAGTTCCTTATCCTCTACCTCTGCTATTTTATACTTAGTCTTATACTTGTCTGTTTACGGGAACCTTGTGCATGCTTATAGTGTTGGCTATATAGTAGTGCTTGCTTTTTTGGCTCATTACCAGTTAGTAGTAGACTCTCTGAGTGGCACGACGGTGTTCATACATAGAGTTTACCTTGGTTGGTCGGCTATCCCACGTAGCTCTGGTTGGTAGACACATTAGGTGACAGCTTTTGTGTTCTCAGTATTCCAATCCCATACGTTCGGATAGACTCGCTGACGATATACCCTTAGCGTGCAGTACCCACCTTTCTCGACTGGGTAATCAGCACTCTGGTGCCTGGCAGTGGTGCTACAGCTTTGGTGTCTATGTTTACGTGACAAGTATATCTCTTTGCATGCTTAGTATAGTAAGGTGATCTAACATTTGTCGAGAACCAGCTCCCCTATCTTTTATCCTCTACATTGCTAGCTTCACTAGTTCGGTTGGTTGTGTTACGTGTTATTATACTCCTCGTTCTCTGTGGATTCGATACCCTGTAATACTCTCGGGTGAAAGAGCTACAACACGTTTACTGTGCGCTTACGGAATTATATCTAAAGGCTAAGGAACGCCAACAAGCTTTTTTTGGTGTCGTTGCCGGGAAACGGTAGCTATTTTAACACAGAACCAAGGCCGTCCTATCTCCCACTATACCACCAGCACACCACCATCATATCACCATTCCATCCAATGTATCACACGCCTATCTGCGAATTATCTGCTCCGAAGGACGATTTTCTGGAGCCTCCACCATCATCCGCCCCCATCATCACAGATGGCTATCAGCTACGTCCCGGCTTGATAGCCCTGGTTCGGGATCAATGTTTCACGGGATTAGACTCAGAGAGCCCCTACACACACCTCCGAGAATTTGAGCAGCTATGCAGTTGCCTCGTAATTTCAGGAATGCATAGAGAAACTCTTCGATGGCTGCTCTTTCCATTCTCACTTATGGGAGTAGCAAAGTCTTGGTATAACAGAGCAGTTGGTGCAGTAGAGGGGAGTTGGGAAAGACATAAAGTCAAGTTATGTCTACACTTCTTCCCACAACATCGAGTCGTTGACCTCCGATGTGAAGTTCACAACTTCAGACAAGGAAGTAACGAGGACTTGGCCACAGCCTGGTCATGTTTCACCAGTCTGGTCGCATCTGGCCCTGACTTGGCGATACAAGAATCCATGCTCATGCAGCACTTTGTCCCAGGCCTATCACCAGGCGCAGGACTATGTTTGGATTCAGCATCGGGAGGATCGTTCTCTCACTTAACTGCCCCATAAGGATGAAAAGTCCTTGATAAAATCCTCGAGAAATCCTCTGATGGCAGTAAGATTGAGAAACCACGCAAATATCCACAAGATCCACCTGAGCCTAGCTACCACGAAGAAAGTTAAAACACCCATCCACCATCTCCCCTATCTCATTAAACCCTCATGATAGAGGATGTCCCTGAACCAAGCACGTCACAGGACACTGAGTGGGTAGCGTTGCCGTTGGGGAGAGAATGGATCACCCATGTCCATCCCCACAAATTACCCGTCCACAAATTATCCAACCTCAATGGATAAGATAATATCCAGCAGGTAATGGATAATCCAGTGGATAATTACGTAGGCGGCCAGGGACACCATTATGGCTGATTCCGCAGAAGGTGCTGCTTTGTTCTGCCTACACCGATGCCCACGCCACCTCAACGCTTGAAGCAGATCCAGCGGCCGCTGCCAAGTCGCCGGAGGCCAAGCACATGATGCTGCCAAGTAGCGGCAACATCTGAGAGAGGAGATGAGAAGCAAACAAAACAATTACCATGGGTAAGAGACCGAGCGTTCTCTCTCTGCTGCCCAATTGCATGCATGTGAGTGGAGAAGGTGCTGAGGACGACAATAAACACAGAGAGCTGGCCGGCGCGCGCCAAAGACTGGAAAGACGGGGAGGAGACAATGGAGCTGATGGTTGTCCTGCACTCCTGCTTGACGGAGCTGCGAGCTTGAGATGTTCAGATCCTTCGCTCTGCCTCCGATCGAAGCCGCTCCAAGCGATCCCTTCGCTTCGGTCCTCGCTGTACGCCGACATGGGTATGGGTACAGTGGATAATACCCTCTAATACCCTACCCATGCCCATATATAAATGGGTAACCCGTACCCTCCCCAAACAATATGGGTATGGGTTTGGATGTGGACATTGGGCAGAAACTGGCATCACTATGAGTGGGTCAGTGAATCCGTGATGAATCCTCCTTCGGTTCCGCCATTCTCATTCGACGATGAACTATTCGCAAGCTTTGGCAATGTATCTCGGTTGCCTAAAGTGAGCCGACGCTTCAAAAGGACCTCTCAACCAGCATACCTCTTCCCACATCAGATACATCAAATGAGAGAGGACCTACTCTGGCTTACAGCTGTGATAAATCTGGAATGGCTAGAAGAGAGAAGACTTGATACAAAATTCGTTAGGTTCTAGCAGAACCAACTCCCGTCCATGGCCATGTATCCGACATGCTTCCACAAGATATTCTCTATGACCCACGAGTTGGGGTGAACATCATTCCCAAATATGCTGTAGACACTCATTTCCCCAGTCAACCACGATCAAAATCCAACATTCTCTTGAAGTGGAACAAGAATGAATCATTGGAAAATCATGGAGTCATTCGGGTCATACCAGTTACCTTGTAGGACAAGCAGATATTCGTAGACTTCCACGTCTTCGACATACCCGAGGGGCCTATGCCATTCATATTGATTGGGCTCCCCCTTGCTTCCCTAATTAACAAGACAAATCCAGGACAGTTACAGCTTCAGTTTGGTCAAGAGGTGCTCGAAATTGGCATGAGTCGAGCACTGAATACCAAAACAGAATCTAAGCCAGAAGTTGACCCCCCTAGAAGAAGTGATGTGTATTTAACTTGAGGAAGAGGAGGATCAACACAGCCTAGAGGAAGAGGCTAGCGACTTCGGTGTGATAGAAGAGCTGCTTGAGTTCGAAGAACTGGGTGAATCTTTGAGGCCTGACCCTCCGAAAATTGAGCTTAAACAGCTACCGCCTGGCCAGAAGTACGCCTTCCTCAATAGGAATCCGGACACACCGGTGATCATCAGCGACAAGCTGACCGAGAATGAAAGCCGGCGATTACTCTCAGTTTTGGAAAAGTACAGATGAGTGCTTGGGTACACACTGCAAGATCTAAAGGGAATCAGTCCTAACCTGTGCACACATCGCATCCCCATAGAGATGGAACATCGGCCTACAAGGGAACCACAACGCAGACTCAATAAAGCGATGAGAGAGGTAGTTAAGACGGAGGTACTTAAACCCCTACACACAGGTATTATCTACCCCATACAAGATAGTGAATGGGTCACTCCAGTCCAAGTCGTACCCAAGAAGAGAGGAATGATAGTTGTGAAGAACCAAAACAATGAGTTAATCCCTCAGCGCACTATCACGGGATGGCGAATGTGCATCGACTATAGAAAACTCAACTCAGCCACCCAGAAAGACCACTTCCCCCTTCCTTTCGTTGATGAGATGCTGGAAAGGCTGGCCAACCACTCCTTCTGCTATCTCGATGGCTACTCCGGTTATCACCAGATCCCAATTCACCCAGATGACCAGAGTAAGACTACCTTCACATGTCCACGGCACGTTTGCATATCGACGGATGTCGTTCAGGCTGTGCAATGCTCCAGCATCATTCCAGCATTGCATGATGGCCATATTCTCTAACCTGATAGAAAATATAGTGGAAGTCTTCATGGATGACTTCTCAGTTTATGGCAAGACGTTTGATGGATGTCTAGAGAACTTGGAAAAGGTTCTCCAGCGATGCAAAGAAGTCGACCTCATCCTAAACTGGGAAAAGTGTCACTTTATGGTCAGAGAAGGGATTGTGCTAGGACACAGAGTCTCAGAGAGAGGCATAGTGGTGGACCATGCAAAAATTGAAGTCATTGAGCAGCTTCCACCTCCAGCAAACATTAAGGCACTCCTAAGCTTTCTTGGCCATGTTGGGTTCTACAGGAGATTCATCAAAAACTTCTCCTTTATTGCCCGGCCTCTGACTAAGCTCCTAGCCAAGGACACACCCTTTGTGTTTGATGATGCCTGCCTTGAAGCATTCCATACACTCATGAAGGCTCTAGTCACATCACCCATCATCCAACTAGCAGACTAGAATGCTCCTTTTGAAATTATGTGTGATACCAGCGATTATGCTGTAGGAGCAGTCCTAGGCTAGAGAAAGGATAGAAAACATCATGCCATATCCTATGCAAGCAAGACGCTCACTAGCCCGTAGCTGAATTACTCCACCACCGAACAAGAGTTGTTAGCAGTCGTCTTTGCCATTGACAAGTTCAGATCATATTTGGTGGGAGACAAAGTCATCATATATACAGATCATGCAGCTCTCAAATACCTCCTCACCAAGATAGATGCAAAGCCACGACTGATACGGTGGATCCTACTACTCCAAGAATTTGACATAGAAATCAGAGATAAGAAGGGAGTTGAGAATTCAGTTGCCGATCATCTCTCATGAATGCAATTCGAAGAGACATCATCCTTGCCGATTGATGACTACATGAGAGATGACACCCTCCTAAAGGTCATCACATCCCAACCATGGTACGCAGATCTAGTCAATTACCTAGTCACGGGATATATACCCGAAGGAGTTGACAAGAGGAAATTGATCCATGACAGCCGGTTCTATCTCTGGGATGACCCCTACCTATACAAAGTCTGCGCAGAGGGACTCTTATGTCGCTGCATTCTAGCTTGCGAAGTACCTCAAACCCTTGATAGATGTCACTCATCTTCCTATGGTGGTCACTATGGAGCCTATCGGACTCATGCAAAGATTTGGCAAAGTGGATTCTACTGGCCAAATATGTACGATGATGTCAAAGAGTTCGTACGAAGGAGCTCACGGTGTCAGCGCCAAGGAAACATTAACCCAAGGGATGCTATGCCACTCACAAGCAACCTTCAAGTCGATGTATTCGATGTGTGGGGCATAGACTTCATGGGACCTTTCCGCAAGTGTGGAGACAAAGAATATATCCTGATCGTAGTGGACTATGTAGTAAAATGGGTAGAGGCACTGCCGTGCTCCATGGCAGATTTGAGGCATTCGATCAGAATGTTCTACGACACCATCTTTCCTCGATTTGGTATGCCAAGGGTCATCATTAGCAATGGAGGACCACACTTCATAGATAAAAGATTCAAGAGGTGCCTTGCAGAACTCGGTGTGGATCACCGTGTCGCCACTCCTTATCACCCACAGACAAGTGGCCAAGCTGAGACATCGAACAAGCAGATCAAGAACATCTTGCAGAAAACTGTCGAAGCTATGGGAAAAGATTGGGTATCCAAGCTACCCGATGCTCTATGGGCGTACCGCACAGCATATAAAACTCCCATTGGCATGACACCATTCCAAATGGTGTACGGTAAGACTTGTCACATGCCAGTAGAACTTGAGTTCAAGTCTCACTGGGCAATAAGGAAATGGAACATGGATCTTCAATCCGCGGGAGTTCTACGTCAGATTCAACTCGCCAAATTGGAGGAATGGAGGGAGAAGGCCTACCATAGTGCTAAGCTATACAAAGAGCAAACCAAAAGATGGCACGACAAGCGTATCAAGATCAAGACATTCAAACCAGGCGATAAGGTACTACTTTTTAATTCTCGTGTTCATTTGTTTGGTCATGGTAAGCTTAGAAGTAAGTGGGAAGGACCATTTTTGGTCCTTGATGCCGTCGACAATGGTGCCATCACCCTCCAGGACGATGTTAGGAAAGTCTTTAAGGCGAACGGGCAACGCCTAAAAGTTTTCCTAGAGCTCGAAATGCCACAGCTCGAAGAAGTGGACGTCTACGAGCTGCAAGAAACGGCATGATCACACGGCTACGGTCTAGCTCCGACCTTAAATGAAGCCATGTACACTACCATGCTCCTTTCTTTTCTGTCTTATCTCACCTTTTGCTTCCACATCACCAAATATCAACAAAGTGACGGTACAACACAATGAAATAGGGTTTCAAGCACCTAGAAGGGTAAAACCGACACCTGGTCTGCCAAACCAGGGTCGGCAAGGCTGGCCGACCTCAAGTCAGGCTGCCCAGGCCCCCTAGTGAAGCCGCCCGGCCCAAGGGCCAAGCCGCATGGCCTCATACAGGCTACCCGACCTCCCACCTTGCCGCCTGGTAGCCTCTTTTCGAAATTTTTCGAGTTGAGTTGATCCCTAAGCCGCCGGACGTCATTGAGTAGATGAGATCGAGCTTTCATGACTTAAACACGAGGGTTTCTTCCCTTCCAGCCACTCTTTCTATTCCCATCTCATCTCCACTCAAAAAACCAAGTCATGGCCTTCAATAACACTCCATCCAAGAGCCTTCCCTAACATCCGGCACCACGGTGACCTATTCTCCAGCCTCCGACGATGAGTTCACCCACGTGCCAATGGGGAATGGCACCATGAGGGTGCTGGATGTGGCACCACTGGCCGCCTGGCCAAGCCCTCAGGTCGCCCGGCCTCCCCTGCGCACTCACTGCAGTGCGTGAAGGCCTGTACGTGGCCTATCTCCTGCACGAACCCTCACGAAGAAAGTGTTTCGGGGCAGATTCCCCTCGACCTAAGGTCAGAGCGATCAGCCCCAAGGTGCCTATCCGGAAACTCTTCTTGGAAGATTCTGTGGAGGGCACGGGCAAGGAGGTGCCCAAGGGGCCACAATCACCAACCTACACCATTCGGGGTGGAGTTACTCCCTCCGGAAGGTGGGGGAAGGTGTTGGTCCCTAAGCACTTGGAGAACGTCCTTAGGGGGGACGCATCAATTGATGAGTCCATTGACTCCACTCCCCCTAGGAGGACCGTGAAGAGGATCTCCAAACCCCCTCCGATCCGCACTCCACCGGGCCAATTTGAAGATTCAGAGGAGGAGGAGGAGAAGGAGAATGAGACCATTGAGTCTCTAAAGTTGGAGATCAAAGCGCTCAAGCACGCACTGCTAAGACTTGAGGAGCGCTGCGCGGAAGGCGAACTTTGGAAGTGGGAGATTAATGATAAGCTAGAAATCCTTAGGAAGGGCTTCTCTTCCATGTTCCGCCGCCTCGCAGAAGCCACAGGGCATCCCGATATCTATGATCTAAAACTATAGATGCCCATGGCTTCACAATGAATTTAGTATGGGCGCCCTTTTTGTTTTCTTAGTGCTTAGGTTTGTTTCTTTTATTTCTTTCTTTGTATGGTCAGCGCCTATCTCTATCTTTGTTTTAGTTTGATTAATGCTTAGTTCAATAAATATTTTATCTATCCCTGCTTTGAGTTCAAGTGTGGGGCGGAATGCACTTAGCCTCCCCCAAACTCTCGTTACTAACCCTGCAGAAACAAACGAAGAATCACGATGTACAGGGTTGCACCTCGCTGCACATAAAAACTTGGGATGAACCAAGCCAAAGGCAGGACGCCCGACCTAACCCTAGGCCGCCCGGCCTCCAGCCCAGGCCGCCCGGGGCCTACCCAGGCCGCCCGACCTATCAAGTTGATGAAAAACGTACCAAACACAGAAAAGGACGTCCCAAAACACTTCTCCACGCAACACGATCGATGCAAAGGTCGGAAGACCCCATTGTTAGGCCGCCCGGCTCCTGACCAGGCCGCCCAGCCTAGACCTAGGCTGAGTCAGCCCATCTCCACCTCAACCTTGCACATGGACTAGGTATTATCGCAAATTTTTCATATATGGTCCTTATATTCCATGCTAAACATGAAACTTGGATAAAATTCACTCTACACGATCATATTGACAACCTGTGTCTATACTTGTACAAACTTTACTCCCTATGTTGAAGTAAAATTGCCCATGGATACTCTTGATTAGGGACCCGCTTTGATTTAAGATGTTGATTCATGAGATATGAGTAACAAGTATACACCCCAGTAATCTCCCGTTTGAGCAAAGAGTTTTTGTTTTGCTAAAATATCAAAATGTGTTCTTCTCCATTGTTCTCAAGACACATGTCCTACCAGTGCACCAATGAAAATTCTTATGCATCAAAAAGGCTTCTCTAAATGTTTTGAACCTTGTCAAATTTTGTGCCATCAAATGAGTTAGAATCATTCATAACTTTTGGCTATCACATGCATGTCCATACCACAAAGTTCCAGCAAGATGTACTATACAAACATTCCAATTACCCCTCGTCAATCATGCAAAAAGAGAGGAAGAGAGGCATGGAATTGAATTGAAAAAAAAATGAGATAGAAAAAAAGAAAGAAAGAAAGAAAGAAAGAAAGAAAGAGGAAAAAAATTCCATGCCCTCTCTCGCATCAAAAAGGGGAATACCAAGGCACACTTACCAATAAACTTTCCGCCACACTTGCACATAGCCAAAGTTCTTGAGTTGATTCATACTCTTTGCTTGACACATTGATTTGACATGGTGATACAAACATTATGAGATAGTCAGGTTACTTCTCAGCTCCACTCAAACTTAGAATAGGAGGAGAGGAAACACAAGGATTTTCATCCTTTAAGTGATCGAGAGGTGATCTTGAGAACAAAGGAATGAGCACTATACTTTTCGAAAAAAGTGAGAAAAAAACCTCTGTTGCTCATAGTTGGGAGAAAACTGTTGAGGTACTTGTGGCTCGTTCTTGCTCTCAACATCTCAAAATCATAAGTGTAGCCTCCATTGAAATCCAGGGTAAGATGAACCAATTTGGGAGTATCTTTTGTGCTTATTAAAACTACAGTTGTCATATGCTCTCTACACCATGCTTAACTCTCCAGGACGAGCAAAGATCTAAGTGTCGGGGGGTGTTGGCGGTCGTTATAACCCATTTCGACCACCAACATTTCATGTTCCAAGGGTAATTTTATGCAAAGTTCATACATATTAACCGGTTCCACGAGTTGTGTACAAAAGTCTTGCAGGAACACTTGTCACGGTGCAAAAACATACAAAACATGGTGAGACATGGTGAACCAAGAAGGAAGGCTAGAAATGGGCTAAGGACCCTGGCCGCTCGGTCTATATCCAAGCCACCCGGCCTACCTCTGGCTTCGAATGCCACCATTCTTCACCTGCATGCAAGAGACAACATATCAAACACAAATCCACCGTGGCAACCGAGAGAAGAAGTACAAACACGTCAGAAGGCTTCCACCTCACCAATCCAGCCCACGGATTGGTTAACTCCTGATCTAGGGGAGTCCCATCCAATGGCTAAGGAAGAAACACAAAGAGAATCCAATGGTTGAGGCAAAAGCACACAAGGATAACCACTAACTGACCTACAACCGCCTTGGAGAGTCAATATCAACTAAAGGATGAAGTAAGGCGGTGGATGCAAGGGCACCCCAGGTCTCCCGGCCTAGCCCACACCCTTGTAACCGCCATACCGACTCTACAAGTACCCTCTCACTCCCTTAGCCCTATAAATACTACTTGGTAGCTCATTTGTGGGTGTGTGTAAATGTAGTGGCATAGTAGCACTTGGTGTGAAGTGTATAGTGTAGAGAAGTGAAGTTATCCCTTAGCTTGTAAAGAGGGTGCCTCTTGTATCAAGGAGAGTAGTGAGGAGAAGAGTGCGGGGGCTGGATTTCTCTTTGCTCTCATACTTGTATTCTCAGCGGAAGGATATTCAATTCTAGGATTGAGTAAAGTACCTTGTCCTCTACCTCTGTTATTTCATACTTACTTTGCTTTCATACTTAGTCTTATACTTGTCTGTTTACGGGAACCTTGTGCATGCTTATAGTGTTGGGTATGTAGTAGTGTTTGCTTTTCTGGCTCATTACCAATTAGTAGTAGACTCTCTGAGTGGCACGACGGTGTTCATACATAGAGTTTACCTTGGTTGGTCGGCTATCCCACGCAGCTCTGGTTGTTAGACACATTAGGTGACAGCTTTTGTGTTCTCAGTATTCCAATCCCGTACGTTTGGATAGACTCGCTGATGATATAGCCTTAGCCTACTGTACCCGCCTTTCTCTGCTGGGTAATCAGCACTATGGTGCCTGGCAGTGGTGCTACAGCTTTGGTGTCTATGTTTACATGACAAGTATATCTCTTTGCATGCTTAGTATAGTAAGGTGATCTAACATTTGTCGAGAACCAGCTCCCCTATCTTTTATCCTCTACATTGCTAGCTTCACTAGTTCGGTTGGTTGTGTTACGTGTTATTATACTCCTCGTTTTCTGTGGATTCAATACCCTGGAATACTCTCGAGTGAAAGAGCTACAACACGTTTATGGTGCGCTTGCGGAATTATATCTAAAGGCTAAGGAACGCCAACAGAGTACACAACCATATCTCACTTTCTCTGGACAAGGTAACTCTTCAGGCAATTCACAACATTTTCCTAAAAATAACTTTGATTAGAAAGCTGTAAATGATAGAATTAGTAAAAAGTTCCATGCGAATGATAGAATGTTTCAATCTATTTCTCTACAAATGGAAACTTTGAATAGTGCTATGATAAACCAACTTAGCTTCAATAAAATGTTGGATACCCAAATAGCTTAGTTGGCTGCTGCCTTACCTAACCCAAATGCGGGTAAACTGCCTGGTGAACCTGAAGCTCCTCCCAAGGAGCACATGAACGTAGTAACCACTAGGAGTGGAAGGTCCACACAGGACCCCCCGTTTCCTAGTTGTGCAGGTAAAGAGCAGAAGAAGACAACCGACTCCGAAGACAAGTGTTGGAGGTTCTTAGCCTACCGGATTTTACTCCGCAAGCGCACGGGGACCGCTGTAGCCTTTCACCCGGGAGTATTCCAAGGTATCGTATTTATCCACAGGGAAGCATTGAGATAGAGATATTAAACTATCATTCATCCAGTTGTTACTACTCTTTCACGTCAACCAATAGCTAGGAAAGGTTGACACCAAACACCAAGGGATACAGGCCAAGCACCGTTGGCAGAAAACAGGTAAAGCTAGGAGGACAATGAGATAGGGACTGTGTTTCGGTCTTCTATCTCTAGTAGCACACAAGAGCTATCTGTGCTAAGGGTCGAAAGGACCTCAACACAGTTATGAACTTGCGTTGAACGAAATTCCGGCGGCTCGAGGAGTCAAGCGGTAGATAGTAGACCACAGAAGGAGACCCGGCTATCAACTATGGGCCTACCGAACGAACGGGCCTGGACTACATAGGCACACCACACGCTGTCACCGAATGGGGCTACCAAGCAAATCTGCGTGGGCAGGATGGCACGCTACAAACGTGTTCAAGCGAAGTTTGAACAACAATAGCTCATCCTTAGCTAGAGGTGAAGAGCTAACCAGAGCCTAGCGTCTAAGTCTAGGGGTGAATTGTAGCACCGGCAAGCATAACAACGATTAATCAACTCTAGTTTAGCACAACTCAGGCTTCGAAATGGTGGACCAAAAAGGAAAATACAACTGCACCACTCGAATTAGTAACATAGACAAAGATAAGTGCATAAAGTAGAAACATGAAGTACTTGCACTAGTCAATAATGGGAAAGTAATGCTGAAGATATCAAAATAGAATACATTACCAAAGATTCCGAATGACTCCGATACAGCAGACACTTCTTTAACTACTAACCAAACACTATTTTCAGAGTGGAGGCACCTCCCATGGGGCGCCTCCTAGAGAGGGAGAAGAGAATCACATGGTGAAAGGTACATTTTTGGAGTGGGGGAGTGCCCCTCTACTTATAGCCTTGAGGTGGGGGCAGTCTTCCAAGAGTTCTCAAGGTGGGACTAATCCCAAAACACCTCTTGGGCTGCCACCTTCCTCCGTGCGGCCCAAGTGGTGGCCTGGCGGCCAACCCATCAGGTCAGGCGGCCAATATGGTGGCCGGGCGGCCAGCCCACCAGACCCGTAGTGCTGACTTGCAACAGCTGTAACTTTTGCATCCGGACTCCAAATTGAGTGAACCAAAACTCCATTTTGATTATTTCGATGAGCTCTTTGCAATGGTTTGGTCCATGAGGACATTTGAGATACTTCATAGTGATGGAATTTGTGGTTCTTATCTCAAGCCCTTTGTGCGAGAATTCTCTCATGCTCCAAATGATCTTCTTTTGTACGGAATATGAGCTTCTCCCTGTGAAACATCGAAAACCACAAAAACTCGTGGAATTCGTTAGTGTTAGGTATATAATGCACATAACTTTATGTATACCCCATTTATTCACTGACAGTTGGTGGTCGAAATCCTGCAATAACGACCACCAACACACCCCCAAGCTTGAACTTTTGCTCGTCCTCGAGCAAAGCTAAGACTTAGGCTTGGCAGATCAGGAGTTGTGGCAATGTCAATGTCTTGCAAGTATTAAGTGCACAATCCAACACTCTATTTTTATGAACAAACTGGCATAAGTGTACCTCTCCTTTTTATCCATACCTATGGGGCTTCTGGCAATTCTTACCTTGTCTTCGGCAGTTGATAGATGGAACAATCTTAGTCGAGTGTCACCAAACTCTATCACTTTTCTGGTTTCATATTCGGAGGGTTTGAAATTTTTTTGAAATGAAAGCTTTAAGTTCCTCAAATGGTACCCTCGATCGCTCAAGTGGTTTTATATTTCCTCACCAGGCCATTGGCCAAACTTTTCCCTATCAACTAAAAGGCTTATGTGGAGCTCAAGGTAGGGATAAAGTTGGCTTACCTATGTCATGTATTTTGTTGAGTCAAAGATTGGTCCTAGCGAAGTTTGTGATACTTCTCATCCCGATCAAAGGATAGAATGGGTTTGTTTTGTGGATGGAAATGGTCTTGGATGAAAAACTCCTTATTTGGTGAATCCCCTCTCAAAACTTTGAAGCTTTTGAGTTCATGGAGCTATCATTTTTTTTCTTTTCTTCTCTCTTTTTTTTCTTCTCTTTTTTTTTCTCTTTTCTTCTTTCTTTTTTTTGATAGCTCCATGTCTCCTTCTTGTATGAGAACTTTGGGATATTGCTGGAATATGACTGAAGTATTTATTTGTAAGACCATATTTGTGGATAGGTAGGTGGATGATGGATATGGTGGAGAAACGTCTGGTATAGGGGGATGCTTGAATCCAGTGTAGATTTAAGCATAACCAGACGAAGGAAGGCTAGCAAATAGAGGTGAATGTGAGGGATTTTGATCGGGACTTGAAATGTCACTACTTCATAAGAACTCAAAATTTGACAAAGCTCAACATAACAATTAGTAGCATATGCAAAGGTTTCATCATGTAAGCATTTGGCTTTGGATAGGCAATTAAACCACTAAGGAACTTTTCTCATTTTAATTTTCAAAAAGAAAACTCCGAGAATTCACCTTACTAGGATCAAGATGGGTTAAACTCATACTTTGATTATATCACGTCTCACAACAACTTAGATATGGTTTTGAAAGCACTTGCTCCCACAGGGTTAAAGATTGAAGGTAGGATCACGACAAATGCCAATAAGTTCAAATTTTTAGGAGAGTGTCAGGTTGTATACGAAATACTTACAAGAAATTAACAGAGCAACTATTCATCATTTCCTTTAAGAAAGGGCATAAATAAAGCTCTAGCATTATAGCTAGGAGTTAGTTTATTCATCCTAAAAACAGAAATCTTTTTGTTGTTTTCGAATTATGCAAATTTTTATAACTTTTCTTTTATTCGGGGTAACCAAAACGTAAATATTTTTGGTGTGTCATGGCAATTTTTAGGATTTAAGATATCAATTTGATACAGAGCATTCGGGGTACTCACCTGGTGATCTTCCCCCAAGCTTAGTTCTTGCAAGTTATTGCCATGAAACTGAGCTTCAGCATTACCTGGCATTGCCTCCCGCAAGCTTGATTATTCCCTGGGTGACGACGATGCTGCTTTTGTTGCTCACCTATGTTAGGTGAATTCACTTTTGTCTCTACTCTTTTTCTGCCTCCTCTATTTCTAGAAATGACTGTCTGACGAGCAGTTGTTTCTCGCGTGCTGCTGTTTGGACCGTTTGCAAAGTGTCAGGGGCTTGGGTTTGACACATCTGATCTGATGATACTACTCCCATGGATGAATGTCTCTTGTTGGATCTCCCACTCCAACATCATATTTTTGCCTTAAGCCTGACATTCTCCCAAAGTAACACAATTTCGGTCGTGGCCAGCTGTTTATTCCCAATCAGACTGAGTGGAATGATAGAGGTGGATGTTTGTTGGAGTTGACTCCTTTGCATCCTTGTAGTTTGCCACCAACCATAGTTGATGGTTGCTCGCCATGCTTGTGATGTCAGGTGGCTCATTGTTGTGCTGACTCATGTTGCGCCATGCTTGTGATGTCAGGTGGCTAATTGGCGCATTGACTCATGAGTAGAGTAGATCGACTTGACCTCTGGTAAATCTTGTTGTGTGTCCGGCCAGGGGAAGGGAATTAAGGAATGCCCACTCGTAGCGTTCGTCCATACTTGGGTGATGTCTCTACATAGATTTTATACCACTTGCAACCTCCTACTATAGAGACATCTGGTCTTGTGGTGTTCAAGATGTCCTCTCGGGATGAGAGATGGCCTTTATGTTTGCTTCCCAAGTCATGTAGAGCATGGTCAATGTATTGCAGCAATCAGCCATTGTCGTAGGTTGAACATCGAGGTCCTTCCTTTCAGGGGTTGGATCAGAGGATAGGTGCCTCATGTCATATCCTCCCCCAAGCTTGATTCCTGTGGTGTGAAGAAACAACTCCTTTGTGTGAAGTTTTCATGTTTCGCTTTGTCCTTCATTTTGATTCTAGTGGAAGACTTGTCCAATCATTGTGCGAAGAGATACTCAAGGCTGAGGGTGGATCACGTGATGGCATTTTCGTTCCTCCATTATGATCTCCGGAAACCTCCTTCTACCTTTCCCTGCATGTTAGGGTTCGACGTGGCCTTTGTCTACCTAACAGGATTTCATCTTGGTTGGGCAAAGTAGAGGGCTAGCTTAGCTGATCAGGATAAGCTAACCTATGATAGCACTATTGGAAGATCTTATGGTCCTAGGATCTTTAGCATGAAGAACGTTTGGTCTCTAGTGCTACCATGATAGCACTACTATGGAAGATCCTAGTACGATTAAGGTTTTGTTCCAAGAGCTATCACTAACAGGCATTTTGAAACGACCTCTAAAAAGAGAATGTTGAAAAATAGCTATTAGAAGGGTTACCTTCATCGACGCTGGAGGTATCGATGCTAAAATTCCACCTCGGTAAACAGTAGAGCTCTTGCTCCATGGTTGGTCAGTGGAATGTAATGTCGCGGATATGTATCAAGTTCTGCTTCGTTGGCTTTGAAATTTTGGTTGTCTCTCTGGAAGGTTGTCAAATGCCAGACAATTTTCTCGCCCAAGCTTGGATTCGGCACTGATTGCTGATTCCAAACTTGCTCCCTATCATGCTCTTATTGGGTTTGATACTTGTCGGGTATGACATGTGCCACCAGTCATTGACTGCATATCATGACCTCGACATTCTCACCATGCTTGTAGACTTTGATTTGTGTTTGCCCTTGTGGTGCTTAAGACGGGGCTCTGCCTGCGATCAGAGCTATCTATGCCGGCCGAATTTGGGATCTACACCACAATGCCACGGGTACGCAATCCTCCCATGGGGCAGTAGACCAATGGCCTACTAGCTGTGCAAATTCAAGCATGGATAATAGCATAATGTGGTATACGATTGCATGTCACCTTGCTATCATTTCCCAAAAAGGGCAAGAGGTTGAGCACGAGAATGTCGGCCATGGGGCCTCTCCACTCATGTAGGGAATGAATGCCTCTTGCAACAGGTTAGTGTACAACAAACACAAGGGTCCAAAATGTGTATAGAGTATTAACCACCAGGCCCGTTGTTCACAAAGTGCTAGCAAAACATTTCAATCAAAGCATAGCACAAACCATGTTGCTAAACCATTTCTTCCATCTCTCCAACTTTACTTAAATCCATGGTGTAAAAAAAACAGGTGCATTTTTGAAACATTACCGGGATTTTTGTGTCTCTGAGAAACTTGAGAGAACCAACTAATTCAAGAACCGCGACTCATGAACTAGCATGGAACGTCACTACGAAAGTCTACACATAGCTCATTTATCCCGACACATCGTTTAAAAAAAGAGGCTAATTCAACCCAAGCACCACGCTTAATTTGAAAATTAGTCTCTGGGCACACACATGGCCCAAGCTATGTTTTTACGTAAACTTTGTAGCATGAATGAGCATGATCAAGATTTACTCAACGAATAGAGCAAGATTGAAGAGAAGGTTTTCTATTTTTCTATTTTTTTGGATTTTCAAAAGAAAGAGCAATAACAAAAAGATGAAAAACAGAATAACACTCTAACTCGGCGCTTCCCCGGCAACGGCGCCAGACAAGCTTGTTGGCGGTTCTAAGCCTACCAGATTTTACTCCGCAAGCGCACGGGGACCGCTGTAGCCTTTCACCCGGGAGTATTCCAAGGTATCGTATTTATCCACAGGGAAGCATTGAGATAGAGATATTAAACTATCATTCATCCAGTTGTTACTACTCTTTCACGTCAACCGATAGCTAGGAAAGGTTGACACCAAACACCAAGGGATACAGGCCAAGCACTGTTGGCAGAAAACAGGTAAAGCTATGAGGACAATGAGATAGGGACAGTGTTTCAGTCTTCTATCTCTGCTAGCATACAAGAGCTATCTGTGCTAAGGGTCGAAAGGACCTCAACAGAGTTATGAACTTGCATCGAGCGAAATTCCGGCGCCTCGAGGGGTCAAGGGGTAGATAGTAGACCACCAAAGGAGACCCGGCTATCACCTATGGGTCTACCCAACGAACGGGCCTAGACTACACAGGCACACCATACGCTGTCACCGAGTGGGGCTACCAAGCAAATCTGCGTGGGCAGGATGGCATGCTACAAACGTGTTCAAGCGAAGCTTGAACAACAATAGCTCATTCTTAGCTAGAGGTGAAGATCCAACCAGAGCCTAGCGTCAAAGTCTAGGGGTGAATTGTAGCACCGGCAAGCATAACAACGATTAATCAATTCTAGTTTAGCACAACTCAGGCTTCGAAATGGTGGACCAAAAAGGAAAATGCAACTACACCACTCGAATTACTAACAGAGACAAAGATAAGTGCATAAAGTAGAAACATGAAGTACTTGCACTAGTCAATAATGGGAAAGTAATACTGAAGATATCAAAATAGAATACATTACCAAAGATTCCAAATGACTCCGATACAGTAGACACTTCTCTAACTCCCAACCAAACACTATTTTCAGAGTGGAGGCACCTCCCGTGGGGCGCCTCCTAGAGAGGGAGAAGAGAATCACATGGTGAAAGGTACATTTTTGGAGTGGGGGAGTTCCCCTCTACTTATAGCCTTGAGGTGGGGGCAATCTTCCAAGAGTTCTCAAGGTGGGACTAATCCCAAAACACCTCTTGGGCTACCACCTTCCTCCGGGTGGCCCAAGTGGTGGCCGGGCGGGCAGCCCATCAGGTCGGGTGGCCAATATGGTGGCCGGGCAGCCAGCCCACCTGGCCGGGCGGACAGCCGATCAGGCCAGGCGGCCAGCCCCCCAGACTCGTAGTGTTGACTTGCAACAGCCGTAACTTTTGCATCCAGACTCCAAATTGAGTGAACCAAAACTCCATTTTGATTATTTCAACGAGCTCTTTTTAATGGTTTGGTCCATGAGGACATTTGAGATACTTCATAGTGATGGAATTTGTGGTTCTTATCTCAAGCCCTTTGTGCGTGAATTCTCTCTTACTCCAAGTGATCTTTTGTATGGAATATGAGCTTCTACCTGTGATACATCGAAAGCCATCAAAACTCGTGGAATTCATTAGTGTTAGGTATATAATGCACAGAACTTTATGTATACCCCATTTATTCACTAACAGTTGGTGGTCGAAATCCTACAATAACGACCACCAGCAACAAGGTCGCAGTGGAAGATACACCTGGCAAGCAGGAGAAACCAGCAGCTAAGCATCTACCCCATGAGTTCTATGATACTACGGAGCTACCATTCCCTCCACGAAACAAGAAGGCTGCCACTGATGAACAATATAGTAAGTTTTTTAGAGGTCATTAAGAAGCTTTATGTCAACATACCCCTACTAGATGCCATGTAGGTAGCGACATATGCTAAGTACCTAAAGGACATCCTCAACAACAAGAAACCCCTACCATCAATGGAAATAGTGCATTTGAAAGAAGAGTATAGTGTAGCTATACTCAAGAAAAAGGACCCTGAAAGCCCCACCATCTCATGCTTGATTGGAACCTAGCATTTTGACCAAGCATTGTGCGATCTTGGAGCCAGTGTTAGTGTAATGCCGAAGGTCATCTTTGACAAGCTGAATCATGCCGCACTTGCCCCCACAGCCATGTGCCTACAGCTCACGGATCAATCCATTCACCACCCTAAAGGAATCACGGAGAACGTCCCGGTGAAAATCTAGAATTTCCTCATCCTAGTGGACTTCGTGGTACTAGACATGGAAATTGACTCAAAAATACCGCTCATCCTTGGGCGACCATTTTTGAGCACTGCGGAAGCAACCATTGACATCGGGGAAGGAAAGGTCCACCTCAACATAAATAGCAAGTCCTGTTAGGCTGTGGTTATCTTGGTTAGTCAAGTCCTGTTATTATTGCTGGTGCTATAATCCAACATGTACGCCAGGCTCTGGTTAGGTCCTCTCCTCCGATCAAGGACGATCTATTGTTACTCAAGCTTTGCTTGAGTACGATTATAACGTGCCATCCTCTCCACGCAGATTTGCTTGGCAGCCCCACTCGGTGACAGTGTATGGTGTGCCTCTGTAGTCTAGGCCCGTTCATTCGGGAGGCCGGTAGATGATAGCCGGGTTCTCTTTCGGTGGTCAACTATCTACCCCCTGATCCCTCGAGGGCGCCGGAATTTCGCTCGACGCAAGACCCTGACTTGTTTACTTGAGTTTCCTTAGTTAACCACGACATAGTCTTTGCAGCCGAATAGAATAGAGTTTGGGAACATTATCTCGCTCATTGTCCTCCTAGGCAACTATACCTCTCTACGTGTATCTTAGGTAGTTTATTTGCTTCTTCACCATACACCTATCTTTATCAGACTTATACATGTCTAGATACTAGTTGGTACATTTATTAAAGTACAGTGACTTCGTTTGAGTTTATCCAATTATACTCTCATGCCTGCCACTTCCCTGTGTATAAATACGATATTCAGAATACTCTAGGTGAAAAGCTACAGTGGTCTCCGTGCTCTTGCGGAGTAAAACCTGTTAAGGCTAAGAGACGCCAACAAGCATTTCTAGCACCGTTGCCGGGGAAGCAATAGGAAAATATATAATTGATAATATCTTTTCGAACCCCGTGTCTTTATAAAAATACCAACTAGTGTTTAGCAGGCTGACTTGTCTCTGTTGTTTTTGTTGTGAATGCAACAGAAGGGTGTATGACCGGTTACGAGCTACCGGTAAACTACCACAATAATCCAGAGGCCTTGCTCAGAAGAATCCGTTCAAAGACTGTTCACGGGCAGAGACCTGTACTAACGGAACTTGAATCATTTGCATCAACGAGTCGTACTCCATTCACCAACGTCATGGCTGAAAAGACCATCCGTGAGGTCTCCATCCCCTTCAGCAACAATGTTCCCATGGGACCTGAAGTGCAAGCGGGAGAGAACTTTGAGCTTAAACCCGGAGTCATTCACATGGTTCAACCTATCCCATTCTGCGGACTAGCAACGGAGGATGCCAATAACCACCTGCAGCAATTCCTGGAAATCTGAGCACATTCACAATGAAAGGTGCATCCCCTGACGTTGTCAAGTTACGCCTCTTCTAATTTTCGCTTGTCAGAAAGGTGAAGCAATGATTCTACCTCAATTGTGCAACATTCAACACATGGGATGCGTGCTCCAATGCATTCCTTGCCAAGTATTTCTTGTTGGGAAAGACCAATGCATTAAGGAACAAGATCTCGAGCTTTCAACAGCTCATAGACAAAACAATGGCGGAGGCCTAGGAATGATTGCAAGAGTACATCGCGGCCTGCCCCCACCATGGAATGGAACAATGGCTTTTCATCTAGTGCTTCTTTCATGGATTGAACCGCTCAGCATAAGAGCACCTGGATGCAGCCGCCGGAGGATCCTTCTTATCCTAGAGTGTGAAAGCCACCAAGGATCTCATTGAAAAGATAGCCACAAATTAGGGATGGAAAGAAGAGAGGTCTAGTACCCGATCCCGTGGAGTCCATCACATCGACAACACCGACATGCTCGCCGCTAAGAAGGACTTGCTCTTAAAGAAGCTAGAAGATAGTCTTGAGACCGCTCCAGTCCAAGCCCTCGAGGCTCGAATGACTTGTGAAGCCTGCGAGAATACAGGGCACTCAGGGAACAGCTGCCCCGAAACTTGACCGGAGGATGCCAATTTCATTGGTAACTCTAGCAACTTCAACAACGGGAGTCATCCTCAACCAGGCTAGAATTCAAGACCATACATTTCTTTTTCTAGACAAGGTAACTCCTCAGGCAATTCATAGCAATTTAATAAGCCTAGCTCCTTTGATCAAAAAGCTGTGAATGACAGCATTAGTAAGGAATTTCATGCTAAAGGTAGGCTTTTTGAGTCTATCTCTCTTCAGATGGAGACTCTTAATAGTGCTATGAAAAATCAACTGAGCTTTAACAAAATGTTAAAAACACAGATAGCTCAGTTAGCTGCCTCTTTACCTAATGCTAATGCGGGTAAGCTTCCGGGACAACTGAAACCTCCTCCCAAAGAGCATATCAATGCAGTCAACACTAGGGGTGGTAAGTCCACTCAGGACCCTCCACACCCTAGTAGTGCACCACGCACTCACAATGCAGGTGAAGAACAGGAGAAGGCCGCTAACACAGAGGAGAAGGATGATCTTGAGACCAGACCTGAAACAGCGGAGGACAAGGCGCCACTGAGATCATGTCCACACGAATTCTATGACACAATGGTGCTACCTTTCCCCCAGCACAACAAGAAGGCTGCCGCTGACGAACAATACAGTAAGTTCGTTGAGGTCATTAAGAAATTATATGTCAATATACCCTTGCTAGATGCTATGCAGGTACCGACATATGCCAAGTACTTATAAGATATCCTCAACAACAAGAAGCCTTTACCATCAGTGGAAATTGTCCACATGACAGAAGAGTGTAGCACAGCTATACTCAATCAGCCTCCATAGAAGAAAAAAGACCCTGGGAGTCCTACCATTCCATGCTCAATTGGGAACCAAGTCTTCAATCAAGCCTCATGTGACCTCGTAGCAAGCGTTAGTGTTATGCCCAAAGTCGTCTTTGACAAACTCAACCACATTGCACTCGTTCCTACCGCCATGTGCCTACAGTTGGCAGACCAATCCATACGTCACTCCGCAGGGATCGCTGAGGACGTTCCGGTGAAGATCCGGAATTTTCTCATCCCAGTAGACTTCGTGGTGACGCTCATTCTTGGGTAGCCATTTCTGAGTATGGTAGAGGCAAGCATCGATGTTGGAGCTAGAGAAATCCACCTCAACATCAACGGACTGAGGGAGACATTCTCTTTCAAACCAAAGGTGGAGCAATGCAGCCAAGTGAAGGTATTTAAGTGCCATAAATATGTATCGAAGCCACCAGTCATCGACGCCTCCGGAAAAGAGATGGACAGTCTCGTAGCATTCATGAAACGGAAGTTAACCAATGAGGCTGCCATCCGACAACAAGAAGAATAGGAACGGGAGAAGGCAAAAGCAACCAAGGCTAGTTCCCAAACCCAGGAAACAGGAGGCAAAGCTCCTGTGCAGAAGGTCAGCGCCCATGATTCAACCACATCATTCACTCAAGGGCGCAGCAAAGATCAACATACCCATGATACAACCAAGACAAATGATCTGGGGTATGTTGAAAATAAGTGTGCTGATGCTTTGTCCACAACTAATCCGAAGTGGTGCGTGAAAATACAAGTCACCATCCAGAACGTACGCCCATGCGATATCCCGAAGGGTGGTAAATGGTGCACCCTTGCCAAAAGGTAAATTTGGCATTACCCATCGACGTCATATTTATTTTCCTACCAAATTTGAATTTTCGACGCCCCACTGCATATTTAATTTTATGCCTTGCATTTATTTGATTTCTTACGCATTTATTTCAAATATGCAAATTTTTGAAAAAAAAGAGGAGGCCGGCCGACCATCATCATGGACGGCCGACCGGGTGACAGGGCCGGCCGGCCGCCTCTGGTGGTCGCCCGACCGGCCCTCTCCCCCTTTTTTGCTTTCTCTTTTTCTTTATTCCTTTCTTTATTTTTCTTTCTCTTTCTCTCTTTCTCTTTTACTTTCACTTTTACCCTCTTTCTTCTCCCTCTTTTTTAAAAAAGAAGAGTTTATGGCCGGCCGACCGCCCATAATGACTGGCCAACCAGCTTCTCTGCACTCCCTTCCCTTCTTTCACTTTCGCTTTCTTCTCGCACCAACAAAGGTGTAGCAGGCAGCAGCCTATGGTCGGCTGACCCCATGATGAGGTCGCCCGACCCTCCTCCTCTCTCCTTTGGGTGTGTGCAAGACAGAGATCCCTCTCTCACTCTCTTTCTCACGAGACCAAGCACGAGCACCCGCACCGGGCAGGCCATCATGATTGGCCGACCAGCTTCCCTGGCCACCTGACCTCCTGCTGCTGCCCCTCGCCTATAAAAGGCACCCTCAGTCTCCTTGTTCGATGCACCAGGCAGCAGCGCACTGCAAACACACTTCTCCCCCTCAAAACTCTTTTGTTTAGTGTTTAATTAAGCCCTAGTGCTTAGTTAAATAAGTCCCAAATAAAATCATGTTAGCCAAATAAATTTCAGCTCCTAAATCTCCCTCTCTCCCTTGGCAAGCACGAGAACGGGTTGTGGTGGTGTAACGCCCCACAAGAATGACTAACGACTAACGCTAATATTATTCTGTCATCTTGTAGTTGGTCTTGTGTCCATTTTGTGCAAAATGAAGCACGCATTGAAGAGGACTAGGAATGCAATCAGCAAGGCGGCACAACGCCTCACGTCCTCCGGTTCATAGGGACACAGTGCCCGAACGGCATCTGATAGGGGCTCCTCAAGTGCTAGACCACCAGAGGAAGAAGCAACATCATCAAACGCTAGGCCGGTATTGCTGCTGGATTCCCACATCCAGACACGGAACGAAGGCGAATCCGACCTGCTGAGGCGACTCCACACAAAGCCCATCAGCCTCACCAAGTGCTTCGATGAAATGCTCATGACAAGCATAGAAGGACCCTCTATACCATTAGAGGAGCCCCGACACAGTATTGCAGGAGTCATGACTAGGGCACAGAGAGGAGCAGCAGAGGAACGCATACGAAAGCAAGCAGAGGAGGTGCAAGCCGCCGGGACAGGACCTACATGGTTCCATACCGCAGCTGGCGCATCCTAGCAAACTCAGGAAGAAGACCACACTTGGCAGCCCCAAGGAGGATCTGCACACACGTCGTGGGGATACGATTCTAGTGCTGCACCTTCTCAGCAGTTTGGTAGAGAAGGAACCTACTATGGATCCGGGTCAGGGCCATACGGAGTAGGACCATCTGCGTCAGCACGCTTTGTAGAGGATCCTTTGGCCTCCATTTTTGGGATCCTGACCATCCAAGACAAATGCACTGCTGGGATGGCGCAGTACCTTAACCAAGTTGATGAGCGCACTCAAGTTATCTAGCAGACCCAGAATGAGCATTACAACCGCCTCCTAGAAATAGAAGCGATAGCCCAGCGCACCTTCGACGAGTCCCAGCGCTCCTTTCAGTACTACGGGTACTACCCCCAGTAGCTTCGTTGAAGCCTGGGGAGGGGACCTAATCAACGGTATGTATGTCAATCCCCTTGCCTACTGCACCATCCATGTATCGCTTTGAGAGAGATAGCTAGCAATAATCTGTTTAATTTAGTTTGCTTCATTTTCAATTTTCCTTTATTTCAAAAAAAAAAACTCCCATGCTCAAACGATAGATTCACATGCTAGCCTCATTTTGGAGATGATGAATAGTTGCTCTATCAAGTGAATGATTTAATTCTTGCATATGATTTATGCTTAGCTTAGTTTTGAGTCGTGAATAAAAGAAGTAAATCCAAAGTTCTACTTTATGGATGCCATTCGTGATAACAAGCCTAAGTTGTTGCGAGATGATAATATGACTTAAATGTGGGATGATTCTTTCATGTTCCTAGTAGGATGAACATCTCAGGTTCTTTATCTTTGAAAATGACAAAATATAGCTCCCCTCGGTCATGAATGCCTACTAGTGCCAAAAGTACTTCAAATAATTGAAACCGCTACGAAGAGCTACTTAGAGATGTTTTGAGCTTTGTCAAATTTTGAGTCTCTTTGAGTAGAAATATCACCTTCTGTTAATAGCTGGAGTACAAAAGAATAAAATGCAAATGATCCATTCTGGACTTTGCATCCACCAAAAAAGTCTCCAAATAATTCTCATAATCCTTGAGCCTTCAAATCCAAAGGAGTAAGGACATGGAGCTAAAAGAAAAAAAAGAAAGCATGCAGAAGCATGGCAAAATGAAAAGCATGCTAGTTCAAGCATGGCAAAAATAAATAAAAGCTCCATATCCCCTCCAAATTCATAAAAGGCTACAAGGGATGAAAATCAAGAGAAGGAGACGCCCACCATTCATACTCCAACAATCAAATAGAAGAAGTGATAGAGTACACTCTTTGGTCCAATCTTTGGTTTAGCAAAATAAATATCCTAAGTGTGCCATATTCTCCCCACCTAAAGCTCCACGAAAGCCTTAGTGTAGGAAAATGTTAGCCAACTCATGGCCCTTGGTGAGGAAACACCTTTGAGCGACCGAGTGTACATTGGGGAAGCTTCTTTGTTTTGAAAATTTAGAAAACACCTGAGAAGGACATCCAAAAAGGGTAAGTCAGAAGTACTCCTGCAATAAAGTCGTTCCATCTCCCAACTTCCCAAGGCGAGGTAAGCAAAAAGATGCACCACAGGTATTACACAAGGTGAACTTCAATTATTTCACTACTTGGAACAAAAGTTTGAGTCTTGAATCATGTATACAAATTTCTCTTCATCTTTGATATTGCAGCAACTCCTGATCAACTTTCAGTCTTATCTTTGCTCGAGGACGAGCAAAAGGTTAAGCTTGGGGGGTGTTGACGGTCATAATCTCACGATATCTACCGTCAATTATCCACCAAATGAGGCAAACCATGTGAACAAAATGGACTAACCCCTACTACTAATGAGTTCCACAAGATGCACATGAATATTTGGATGCAGGTACCAAAATACACATAAAACTGCTGAAAACGTATCAAGGATCAAAGATTGGCACTACAAGTAAAAGTGGCTCGGTAGGCTGACCATGGGTCCTGGTTGGCCGACCACCTGCTGGGTCGCCCGACCTAGTGGCAGGGTCGGCCGGATGCCCGACCTTTCGTCAGAGCCCAAATGCCAAGACATCAATCCAAACCTGCAAGGAAACACAAAGGCAGTCAAATCCAACCGTCAAACCAAGCATCCAATGTATCCAAGGGCCGAAGGACCACCAAACCACGGATCGGTGACGTTACTCATCCAGGAGAGGAGCACTGCAACCAATCGGAGCAGGACACGTGGTCGCCCGACCTCATGCATGGTCGGCTGACCATGCAAGGCCCTCATTTTACACATGCACCAATGGTTTCAACTGCCAACCGACGTGGGGAAGCAAGATCAAGCTGTTGGATGGCCAAGTTGGTGGATCGAGTGCTCGCCCGACCATGGGGCTAGGTCGGCCGACCCCCTACATGGTTGGCCGACCACTTCCTTACCCCCTAAACCAACCTAAGCCAAGTATAAATACCCCCCTCACTTGCTGGACTATAAATAGGCCCCGAGAGCTCATTTGTAAAAGTGTGGAGAAGTTGAGAGCTACATTCTACCTTAGAGAGTGCCACTTTCCACATCTTAGTAGTTAGGATAGTCCTGGGAGTTAGAGTGAGTCGAGCTTTGCCTCGGAGTTCTCGGAGATAACTCTGAGTCTGCAGTAAAGTTCTTGTATCTTTGTACTCTTATCTTCAGTATAATATATTTATGCTTTACCTTATTTCTATCTCTTGCAAGTGTGGTGTGTGGCGGAACCGCCGATTTAATCCAGGCTAAGCACACCTGCCACCTCTGGCTCGCAGTGCGATTAGACCGAACTAAACCCGGTCGTCCGTCGAGAGTCATTCGACCCCCGATATTACCTTTTCCCAGAGGAACCGACATCATACACATCCAGCCCTCAATAGAGCCACAACAGGTACATCATCTCAGGCAGTTGAATATAGCATATATAAGCTTGTTTTACAAACCGATTCGAAATAATAATATAAGTTTCAACATATTACCATACGAAAGTCAAGTTTGAATCAGACAGCGGAAGCGAATTTGAAAACGTCTCACAGCGGAAGAAAATACTTTACTAGTCTTCATGCAACGTTGATCGAGACGAGCAGCACCGAGCCCACCGGTACTACCCTCCTCCAAGCAGATGTCCAGATGTCGTCGGTACCTGTTCTCAAAAGGTGGGGGCAAACCCTGAGTACTAATTACTCAGCAGGACATAATGGATTGGCTTACGGCTGACGCAAAGCTTGCTTACTAACCTTTGGATCCTTAGCCATTGGTTTTAAAACAGTGGTATATCAATATAAAATATCAAGATTCATCTTTTGCATATAACTCCATAACAACTTGTAGAAATGTAAGCAATACAATTCAAACATGTTGTATCTGAAAACATGAGTAACGGACATATTATATTCAAGTAGTTACTACGCTGCCCGACAGTGATATAGGCATTCCCACACCTGGTGGGCATCAGCGATTCGAATCGATTTTTAATTCCCGGGAATAACTATCATGCCAGGGGTATATGCTTACTAGCCATCGCGTTCCCACATATAGCCCCAATCTTAACCTGCCTCGTCCCAAGTTCGATTCACTCCCGCCTAGCCCCCGGGTTGTGCCCCCATGACGAGCCTGCCGACATCTCGGTCTCCCCGTCATGAGTACCAAGCTCCCCCGGGCCACCTTCCTCTCAACCAGCGGGTAGGAACGTGTCTCTGTGCTTCGGACGAGCCCAGGAAAGACTTTACCGGTCCCATTTCCCGGTTAAGCACTCTAGCAATGTTATGCCGACCAATAGGCGAACAGCGAACGGGCCTTATGCGACTCGGGCGGAGCCAAACGCATACCACATACGCACACCACATAATAAAATTATTCTCCGCCCGGTCTCCATTTAAATCATGAGCATAGTATTACTTTCTCAATAGTAATAGTTTTGTAATCTTTGAAATCACCTACGCGACGAGTGACTCCTTTCACTCGTGTCTACTCGCACCTAGCAGAGCCTAGGCAACTCGTCCTACGACTCTATATATAGGTGCTAGGGCCAGGGCGGCCAGGGAGTCTAATGCAAAGGTTTTCAACCAACTCCTAATGCGGATGCGTAATCATCAATCAAGATAACATTAGCTGGGAGATTTATGGTCCTGCCTACCTTTGCTTATTCTTATCAAGCCAACAAACTAAACTAGGTTAGTTTGCCGGGTTGTGAGGCTTTGTTCCAGGCAACCCCTTGATCACTTGGACAGCTCCTCCTTCCAAATACCACTTCAGGGGCCTCCAGGTGGTATTTGGGTCTTAGTTGGTCTTCTGGACACTGTTGCTCGAAGTATCTCCACGCACTTGCTTCTCGATCACGTATCTGCAGTGAGCGTCGCTATATGAATGATATGCATGATGCAGCAAATGAGATGCCTGGATGTCAAGCATCCGTATGAGTAACCATATTTCACATAGCTAACTTAGAAATCCTAGCGTGCATATCTCAACAGTAGTGAAGACCTATATTGCATTCCAGAAACTTCTACCATTTTTAAATCAGAACCAAAGCCTTACATGCACTACCTCCTACTTTAGCAATGAGTTATGGTCATAACCTAGAGCTCATATCAGGCCCTTAAAGTTACTTGGAGCATTTTTCATTATAGCAAACTTTTCTTAAATTAAATATATGCTTAGATATAAGACAAGGGCAAAATAGTAATTAAACAGACAATGCTAGGGCTACCAAAATTTATACAGAGCCTACACATGTTCACAAGGCTTCTGCCCAATTTTTATAATTTTTGAAGCTCATTTTACCCACATTTCCTATTTATTAAGGTTTTTCATGCATGCACATTAACAGGGGCAAAAAGGTCATTTCAGGGATCTACTTCTTTGCCATTCTGTAGACATACTAAAAATGAACATAATGCAACAAAGTTTGTATTTTTAGCATTTTTCTACAATTTACTATGAATTTCTAAAGTTTTAGACCTAGAAAAATGAAATTATCTTCGAAATCTCTCAGACCCGGGACCTTTACGTAGTTATTCCTAGCTTCCAGGGGCCTACACACAAGATTTTCAAGACTCAGAGAATAGTACTACAATCGAGACAGAATTACATGAAAGAACAGGGGGTTTTCTACAAAACCTCCTTCTTCCTCCTCCAGACAGGGCAGGGGGCGCGCGCGAGCCGGCTTCCCGCGTATGGCGCGTCGCGTGGGGGCGCGCGCTTGGAGCCGAGCGGGTCTGGGGAGGTGTTCCCGGCGTAGGGGTTCCTTTCCCCCAAGACGGCGCCGCGTGGGGTGGTCGGAGCTGTTGGGGAACGCGCGTGAACCGGGGAGACGCGTGTGGAGCTTGGTGACGTTTGCGCACGCTCGATCCCGGCAGTAGGCGCAGGGAACGGCGGCCCTGGGTAGCGCGCGAGCTGCGCGGTGATGAGGGGAGCCCAGAGGGGCGGATTGCAGGCTCGGGGGTAGCTCAGGGATGGTTCTCCATGGCGAGGTACGGTGATCCGGGTCATCGCGTGGCAGCGCACGCGGACGAGGCCGTTAGAGGCGATGGCAGTGGCCCGGACCTTGGGGAATAGGTGGAGCGGAGGGAGGGGAAGGTGATGCTCACGCTAGATGGACGGGAAGGAGGCCGGAGAGGGCGCAGCAGGGAGCTCGCCAAGCTCACAGCAATGGCGGCCGTCGCTCTGCGCGTGGCAAGCAGGGAGGCAGGGAGCGGAGGTAGTGGGCGAGGGCGCGGGGCACGCGGCAGAGGGAAGCGCAGGCCGGGCGCGGGCAGGCGGCGCGTGGCCTCGGCGCGGTGCGCTGGCGGCGCGTGCCCGCGGTGGCGAGCGGCGCGTGGCCGGCAGCGCCGGGCGCCGGTGCCGCGTGGGCGCGCGAGAGAAGAGAAGGAGAGGGAAGGCGCGCAGTAGACTTGGTCCATGGGTCGGGCGAGACTGACAGGTGGGGTCGGGGTGAGGAGGAAGGTAAGAGGTCTACGGACCGGGTGCACGGAGCAAGTGAATCGGCGGAATGTGCTGGCGCGGGCAGCCCGACAAGTGGGGCCCGCTCGTCAGCGACTCAGAGAATTTCGAAAAACCCCGAAATTGGAAAACTGGCTTTGACTTTATATACAGGTTTTGGAATTTGAGAATTTTGGACACCCTAGAGGCCGAATTTGGGAAAACCCAAAATACAAAAGTTGTTCTACTCTTCCAGATCTATAACTTTGTCAAAAGGAGAAACATCAGATTCTAAGTTGAAATATGATTAAATTTGAATTCAACCTGCTGTCTCTAGTTTGACCAAGGTTTAGTACAAACTTAGAAATTCCTAAAGTCTATTTTATGCTCATTTTCAGAGAAAGAGTATTATACCAATGTTGTGTGGTTTTTAATTATCTACAACTTTCTTATATGATGTTTTGCATGATAGGGACTTTTGATTGCTCAAAATGTGAATTTTCCATTCAGGTCTATTTGGACAGAATTCACCAGAAGATAGAAAAGGAGCTAAAACATCTTGCAAACCTTTATGCATGTCACCACACCCAAAAACAAAGTTGATCTACCTAAAATTGTCTACAAGTTTGTTATAGAGAGTTTGGTCCAAAACACATCATATTTTACACTATAGTCTTAAATGCACTCAGGGGTTTTTCATATTTTGCTGAAAATTTTTGACTTCGTGATTTACTAGCCTAGTTGTGACTCTTCTCTTAACATTTTTAAGCCAAAACCTTGACTACCGCCAACCTAATCATGTGTTAAAACATTCGAGATGCCGGGGGCATCACATGGTGTACCTTTCTTTGCATACTTGCTAGGCTTAGGCTGTGGTTATCTTGGTTAGTCAAGTCCTGTTATTCTTGCTGGTAATATAATCCAACCTGTATGCTAGGCTCAGGTTAGGTCCTCTCCTCTGATCAAGGATGATCTATTGTTACTCAAGCTTGGCTTGAGTACGTTTATAGCGTGCCATCCTCTCCACGTAGATTTGCTTAGTAGCCCACTCGGTGACAGTGTGTGGTGTGCCTCTGTAGTCCAGGCCCATTCATTCAGGAGGCCTGTAGGTGATAGCCGAGTTCTCTTTCGGTGGTCAACTGTCTACCCCCTGACCCCTCGAGGGCATCGGAATTTTGCTCGTCGGGAGACCCTGACTTGTTTACTTGAGTTTCCTTAGTTGACCATGACATAGTCTTTGCAGCCGAATAGAATAGAGTTTGGGAACTATTACTCTCTACGTGTATCTTAGGTAGTTTATTTGCTTCTTCACCATACACCTATCTTTATCAGACTTACCCCTGTCTAGATACTAGTTGGTACATTTATTAAAGTACGGTGACTTCGTTTGAGTTTATCCAATTATATTCTCTCGCCTACCGCTTCCCTGTGGATAAATACGATACTCAGAATACTCTAGGTGAAAAGCTACAACGGTCTCCGTGTGCTTGCAGAGTAAAACCTTTTAAGGCTAAGAGACGCCAACACCGGGAACCAAAGCCGGCTGACCGCCAATCATGGCCGGCCGACCAGCTCTTCCTCTCCCCATTTTTTCTCCTTTCACCTCCACTTTTCCTTTTCACAAAGAAAAGTGCAGCAGGAGCACAATTATGGCCGACCGACCGTGCCAAAGTGGCTGCCCGGCATACTATATCCACTGCTCCTTCCCCCTTGCTTTGCCTTTCATCATTTCCTTTGAACACTCAGTAAAGAGGCACAGCAATAGGTCCGGGCGACCACAGTCCACGGGCGGCCGACCCCCTTTCCTCTCCCTTTCGGTGCGTGCAATGCTCGAGCACCCTCTCTTTCTCTCTCTCTGATCTTTAGTGCTTGCACTCAACCACGTTTGGGCAGGAATCACCGGCCGCCTGACCTAATGATGTGGTCAGCCGACCACTTCCCCTCTCTTTTCAGCACCACAGAGCACACAACGTCTGCCTTTCACACTTCTCTTTCTGCTACAAGCGCAAGCATGGCCGCCAGGACACAAGCCATGGTTGGCCGACCAAGGGTGATGGCCACCCGGCCACCTGAGCTGGCCACGGCCCCCTACCTGCTCCATTTCACCTATAAATAGCCCCCTTGCCTTCCTTGCTCGATGCTGCAGGACCGAGACGTGCAACTAGAGGGGGTGTGAATAGGAGCACTTAAAAACTCAAAATCACAAACCCCCAAGCTGGTGCTCTGCAAAGCACAAGAGAAACAAAACTAGGCACCATCCATTGAACAGATACGTGCCTAGCAGTGCAAGGGTGCCGTCCACTGAAAGGATACGCACCAATGCAAGAAAACTCAAGATCTAACCAAAAAGAAACCGAGGCAATGAGCCTTTGCAAAAACCGCCACACGACACTCACTACACCAAGGTGTGTCTCACTGACTCACAGCAAGCAAAGAGAATGGTCTTACAGTGGGGAATGCAAAAATCCGAAGCAGAAACACAGTGGAAAAACCGAACAGGAAGGAACACAACTGCTCCTTAGCAGGACCGGACTGTTCGGTGGGACTGGACTATCCGGTGCCTGCTGCTAGATAGTCCGGTGGCACGGCCCGGACAACGCCTCATGCTGCACTGTCCGGTGGGCACTGCCAGACTATCCGGTGGAAACCGGACTGTTCGGTGGCCTCTGCCGAATTGTCCGGTAGAGTCGCAGGAAATGCGTTTTCAAACCCAAACCTGACCAAACCTTGTCCAAACATCACGAAATTTTGCATAGGCCATCTGGACCCTATTCCAAAGCTTTTCCCAAGAGATCAACACAAAGTGACCACCGAATCAGCGGGAATTTCAGATCTCGTGAAATGGCAATCTTTGGGCAAGAAAGGGGAAAAACACAAAGGAGGCTTGCTCGTGGCAATCAAGCAGGATTGATATGAACTAAGTCATGATCTCCACTTCCTAGTAAGTCCAAAACATCAGCAAGGAATGGGATTCAAGCTTGGCCAATACAAACACCCAGAAGCCAAGGATTGAACCCAAAAACTAAAGAGAGAGGGGGAGAAGAAGAACACAAGGTTGCTGCACGAATTTGCTTCGATTAAGTGCCCAAGATGGGTCTAAAGATTCAGCATACAAATAGAAATTCATCCCAAGCAACCACCCACACCTTCCCTCATGATTAGGAGGCTAAATCCTACTCTAACCTCCCTAACAATGGAGCTCAAGGTTTAAGGACGAAAATCACCAAGTAAAACCAAATCCTAGCAGCCAAGAGCCTCTCTAATGACCTACCTTAGACCTATTTATACCCGAGTGCTATTTAGACAGTTTTGCACATAGGTCCCTACAACTAGACAAACCCTAAGGAATCAAATGAAAGATTACAGGATATTTTGGGACGGACGACCACAATGAATTCTTGATCTTCATAAGTTCCATGCAATCCTCGGATGTTCTCCACTTGGCCAGTAGTCCAATCCGCGATCCACCCCCGGTTTTGAAGTCAGAAACCGGGAAACTTTAGGAAGTCTCTGACTAGGCTGGATTTGGCCCATCTTCTCTATCTTGGCGAGTCGTGGCCCAACTCACCAAGGCTTGGGTAGCTTGGGTGGTGGTTTTGAGCCAAAGCCGCCAAAGCCTCCCTCGCACGCCTTCGTGCCACGCATTCGGGTTAGAGCACCGCGGCAGCTCCCGGCATCCCCTGTCCATCAGGGCAGCCTCGCAGTCCTTCGGAGGACTTACTCCTGCCGTTGCCGTGCCGCTCCTCCGTGTACCAAACTCCCATGGCCGACAGATGCCGAGCATGCCTCCAGTCCTTCGGAGGACATTCTTCTCCATCTACCTCCAGTCCATCGGAGGGCCTCCTGTCCATCGGAGGTCTTGTGCCCAAGTCCTTCTGGGTCTTGCTACTGTTGATAATCACTCATCACTCTAGAGGCAATGGAGCCGATCCATTGGCTCTCAATCTCCCCCTTGATGAGTACATTGTCAACACCTTTAACCTGTAAACTAGAATAGAACAAAGACAAGAAGAAAAGCGTAAAACCGAAAAGAAAGAAGAAAAGAAGAAGAAGTTGCTCAAGATGCCCAAAAGCCAAATACAAGCAGAAAAGGGCAAATTGAGACAACAAAAACAAAGCCAAAGATCGACCCCCTAAGACAAGGGAAACCGCTCAACGTAGTCGATCAAACTAAAGCATGACCCCTCAAGAAAGAAGTAAACTGGCTCAACACAATCATGCTAAGGCAAAACATCGGCTCCTCCAAAAAGAGGCAAAAGGCTTAACGCACCAATGCAAGAGCATGCTAAAAGCTCAAACTCCCCCTCAACTAGATCTCTACAGAGTTCACCCCCTTGGTCCATCATCTCTCTCCTCAAGGGTCAACATCTCTCCCCCTTGTTGACAATGGACACATCAAGGATTCATAGAACTCAACTCCCCCTGAAATGGACAACTCCCCCTCAAAATATGCCATGAAATGGAGGAAGTGTACCATGAAGAGCTCAGCAGGGATGAAAAGCTAGTAAATACAAGTTCTAGCATACAGAGCAAGTGAGGGCAAGGAAGCATGCAAACAAGCTCAATTGAATCTATCTTATACAGATCAGGAGCATGTTTTTCAGGGTTGTTGAAAAGAAAGCATCACCAACATGAATAGCATCAAGCAAGATAGGCATGAACAGCAAGATGCTAGCAAAGCATAAAAGGTGTGCTACTCTCAACCAAAGCATATTCAATCATGCCTCAAGCCATTTAGATTCTTGTAGATTTCAGATTTAGCAATTTTGAACTTCAAGCAAATCAGATCATATGCCAGGGGTTATTCACTTGTTTTTGCCACTTCTTACCAACCAATGCCAAGCCTAGGTTCAGAAAACCATCAGAAGCTTAAGACAAAGTTTTGGTCATACACAGCCAAGGCCACGCTCATGCCAAGGTGCAAAGGCAAGCTATCTCAAACTAGATCAGTGTGACAAGTGAACCCACCTGGAACTTTTCAATTTAGCTCATAGGACACCACTTTGTAAACAAGATTAATTCAGAATTCAGATTAAGGCAAGGTGCCTTAAATGCTTAGGCATCAACTTAGCAAAGGCATTCGACTAGCATAGCCAAGCATGAAAAGATAGCGCAACATTCAACATTCCTACACATGCTAGGTAGCCAAGTCAAGTGGTGATCATGATTTTTTATTTTCAAGAAACAAAAGTGACTTAGCTCACAAATGATATTAGACAGATTCAAGGAGCTTAGCCAACCATGATCATGCAAACAATTGTACAAACTAGCACAAGCAAGTACTAACTCATCATACTAGAAGAGCTCTAGTGCTAGTGTAAGTGAAAATGCATATGTTACAATGCAATGCATGGTATGATACAAAATGGAAGAAAACAAGGAAAAACAAAGAAAAAGCAAAACAAAATCCTAAACTACAACGAAGTTACCCCAACCTAAAAGGGGTAACAACCACCAAGCTCCCCACGCAAGCGAGCAAACACGCTAAGGTCTAAGGGCTTAGTGAAGATATCGGCCAATTGGTTCTCAGTCTCTACATGGATCAAGTCTATATCTCCCTTCTCATATTGATCTCTCAAGAAGTGAAACCTCACGTCTATGTGTTTGGTTCTAGAGTGCAAGACGGGGTTCCTAGCTACAGAAATAGCAGAAATAGAGTCTACTAGGAGAGGGATCTTCCTAAAACTGAGACCAAAGTCACTCAAAGTGGACTTCATCCAAAGCAGCTGGGAGCAGCAACTAGCAATGGCAATGTATTCAGCTTCTGTGGTGGAAGTGGCTACGCTAGATTGCTTGCGTGAGGACCACGAGACAAGAGAACAACCAAGAAACTGGCAGGCGCCGGAAGTAGACTTGCGCTCCAGCCGACAACCCGCAAAGTCAGCATCCGAATACCCTTTGAGAGAGAGCAACGAAGCTGAATAGAACCAAAGACCAAGCTCAGGAGTGTATTTCAGATACCTGAAGATGCACTTCACTGCTTGATGGTGTGATGTCCTTGGTGAGGCCTGAAATCGCACACAGAGGCAGACGGCGAACTGAATGTCCGGCTTTGTCGCCATCAGGTACAGAAGTGAGCCGATCATCCCTCAGTACTCTCTTTGGTCCACCACCTCCCCTTCTTCATCAGCATCAAGTGCCATCTGTGTTGACTTGGGAGTCACCATGGGCCTGAGATCTCCCTTGTCAAACTTTCTCAGAATGTCCTTCGTGTACTTGGATTGATGGACGAAGGTTCCTTCTGGGCCTTGCTTGATCTGAAGCCCAAGAAAGAATTGAAACTCACCCATAACACTCATCTCGAACTCACTGCTCATCTGTTCAGCAAACATAGAAACCAAAGCGTGAGATGAACCACCAAAGATAATGTCATCAAAAAATATCTGAACTAGAAGGGTGTCACCGGCACGACTCAACAGCAACAAGGTCTTGTCTACTGAACCCATCACAAACCCAGACTTGAGCAGAAAAGCTTTCAATATAGCATACTGTTGACGTCTCTTAGCGTAACAGATTTTACTCTGCAAGCACACGGATATTTGCTGTAGCCTTTTCACTCAGAGTATTTCGAGTATCGTAAATTTCCACAGGGAAGCGGTAGGCTCAAGAGTGTAATTGAATATACTCAAATCGAATAAACTGTAAACTTAGATAAATTATACCAACTAGTAGTACACAGGGGTAAATGTGATAAAGATAGGTGTATGGTGGGAGAGGTAAGTCTATCAAAGATATTCGTAGAAAAGGTATAGTTGCCTGGGAGGACAACGAGTGAGAAAAAGTCACCAAACTCTAATTCTAATCGGCTACAAAGGCTATCCGTGAATAAATAAGAAATTCGATTAACCAGCCAGGGTCTTGCGTCGAGCGAAATTCTAGAGTCTCGAGGGTACCAGGGGTAGATAGTTGGTACCAAAGGAGAGTCTAGCTAACACCTACGGGCCATCCGAACGACGGGCTTGGACTACACAGGCACACCACACGCTGTCACTGAGTGGGGCTACCAAGCAAAGCTGCGTGGAGAGGATGGCACGCTATAAACGTGTTCAAGCGGAGCTTGAACAACGATAGATCGTCCTTGATCAGAGGAGAGGATCTAGCCAGAGCCTAGCGTCTAAGTCTAGGGTCGAGTTATAGCACCGGCAAGAATAACAAGAATTGAATGACAAAGTTAGACACAACCTATGCCTAGCAAGTGTGCAAAAGAATGGTACACCACACTCTCAGGAGATAGACTTAGAGTAAAATATAACTGAAATTATATTGAAGGTAATCTGAATCCAAAAGATAAAAGAGTTTTACCATAGACTCGAAGATAACTCCGGAGACTCCGAGGTAAAGCTCGACTCAACTATAACTCCCAGGACTATCCTAACTACTAAGAGAATAGTGTAGCACTCTAAGATAGAACTTGAACTCAACTCCCCCCTCTACAAATGAGCTCTCAGGGCCTATTTATTGCCTAGAAAGTGAGGGGGGGTATTTGTAGGTGTGCTAGGTCGGTTAAGGGGGTAGGTCGGTGGCCGGGCGACCAAGGTGGATGGCCGGGCGGCCACCCTACATGGCCGGACGGCCACTTGATGCACCGACTTCAAAGATCCAACGCTTGATATTGCTCCCCTAGGTCGATTGGTAGTTGAGGCGGTAAGTTGCACGTGAAAAATGCGCCGAGTGGTCGGGCTGCCATGGCACGTGGTCGGGCGGCCACGTGTCTGCCCCCGATTTGTTGCATGTTACTTCCCTTAGATCCTTGACATCACCAATCTTCATCCCAATGGCTTGTGACCCTTGGATACATTGGATGCTCTCATGTATGGTTGGATCTTCACCACTTTGTGTTTGTTTGTATGTAGGATCGATGATGTGGCAACCTAGGTAGTTGGGAGACCATGTCACATGGTGACGTGGCTCTGCATGGCCTGAGGGGTGGCCGGGCGGCCACACCCTATGGCCGAGTGGCCACACCTTATGGCCGGGCGGCCATGGCTCATGGCCAGGCGGCCAGGCCATTCCACCAATGTTGCTCATCCTTGGTTTTTGCTGTATTTCCAACCATTTTGTGTGTGTTTCAGTACCTGCATCCAAATATTCATGTACATCTTGTGGAACTCATTAGTAGCATGGTTAGTCCATTATTATTCACTTGTTTTGCCTCATTTGGTGGATAATTAACGGTTGATATCATGAGATTACGACCGTCAACACCCCCCAAGCTTAAACTTTTGCTCGTCCTCGAGCAAAGCTAAGACTGAAGGTGGATCAGGAGTTGCTACTATATCGAGGATGAGGGATAATTCTTATATGCAACTCAACACTCGAACTTTTGTCCCAAGTGGTAAAATAATCAAAGCTTACCATATACAATACCTGTGGTGCATCTGTTTGTTTACCTTGCCTTGGGTGGTTGGGAGACATAACAACTTTATTGTGGGAGAAATTCTAACTCATTCTTTTTGGATGTCCTTCTCAGGTGTTTTCAAGATTTTTAAAACAAAGAAGCTTCCCCTTGGTGCTCTCGATCGCTCAAAAGTGTTTCCTTACTAATGGCCATGATTTTGGCCGACATTTTTCGTGCACTAAAGCCTTTGTGGAGCTTTAGGTGGGGAATAAATGTGGCACACTTAGAATGGTTATTTTGCTAAGCCAAAGATTGGACCAAAGAGTATACTTTATCAATTCTTCTGTTTGATCACTGGAGTATTAGTGGTGGCATAAATTGTCTCCTTCTCTAGATTTTCATCCCTATAGCCTTGTATGGAATTGGAGGGGATGTGGAGCCTTTATTTATTTTTGCCATGCTTGAACTTGCATGCTTTTCATTTTGCCGTGCTTTTGCACGCATTTTTTTTCTTTTGACATGCTTTTTATTTTTGGCTACATAACCGTACTCCTTGAAATTTGAAGGCTATGGGATTATGAGAAGTAATTGGAGACTTTTTGGTGGATGCATAGTCTGGAATGGATCACTTGCATTTTTGTCTTTTTTTGTACTCCAGCTATCAACAGAAGATGATATTTTTACTCAAAGAGACTAAAAATTTGATAAAGCTCAAAACATATCTAAGTAGCTCTTTGTAGCTGGTTTTGAACGTGTAAAGCATATTTGGCTATGGTAGGAATTTTAAACCATGGCGAGCTTATTTTGTCATTTTCAAAATAAAAACTTGAGAAATTCATCTTACTAGGAACTTGAAAGAATTATCCCACGCTAAGTCATATCATTATCTCACAACAACTTAGGCTTGTTATCACAAATAGCATCCACAAAGTAAAGCTCAGGCTTGCTTTTCTTTATTCACCAACATAGGACTAAGCCAAGCATAAGTTGTCATGCAAGAATTAAACCATTCACTTGATAGAGCAACTATTCATCATTTCCAAAATGAAGCTAGCAAGTGAATTTAACAGTTAAGCATGGGAGTTATTTATTAGGATACACACTTTTTTTTAGAAAACTAGGACTAAAAGATACATATGCACTACTCTCATAAGTGGGCAAAAATGACGTTTGGTGTGGCACAGCTTATAGATGAGAACAGAGACAAACAAGAGGCGACATGGGATACATACCTTATGCTTATGCGGTTCTTCCCCCCCAAGCTTCAATGAAGCTTAGTTGGGGTAGAACCCTGTCCAGTTGTAGTAGCTCAGGTTCTGCTCTTGCATGCGTTCCACAGTTGCTCTTGTTTCCAAGAGCATGTTGTGGTCGACCTCTTGTGTCTCCTGGATTTGGCTGATGCTGTCCATCATCCCCAAGGTGCGGTGGTCTTGGAGGTCCATTGCCCGAAGAGGGCATTGATGTTTCTCATGTGCCCATCACCAGTATAACGGGCAGAGTGGGATGGACCTATACTTTGTTCATAAGATGGCTCACCTCCACCGTGGTAGGATGTCGTCGGGTTCACTGAAGGTACAGTGGAGTTCCATGAATTGTGCCATGATTCTGCCTGGCTTCCCCAAGCAGGTGTGCCTCTTGGGTTAACCTGGAAGGGTCCAGTGCCTGGATGAGCCCAAGCAGGCTCGGCACCTGGCTCCTGTGCTTCCTCGTAGGCCTTGCGGAGTCTTTCTTCGGCTTGACGTCATTGGGCGCGAGTCATAACTCCGGCGACACTGTTTCTTGCTGGTTTAGGTTCCGGTGCAGGTGCGGGTTCTAGCTGCACGGTTAGTGTCCTCACAGAGTACAATTTGAACTGCGGTGCTGGGAGCGGCAGCTCAACATCGCAACCTCTATATGTCATGTAATATTTTCCCTGTGTGTCTTTCCTCAGGAAGTGTGCATGGATGAAGTGTGAATCTTTAACCACATGTGAGGGATCAATAGGCATGAAAGTGACAGTTGCATTCGTTAGCACTCCTAACCCATTGGCAATCCTAGTCACAAATGAAGTGATGGAAATTGTAGAAACAGTGGAAACTAGGCCTTGCCAATGGCGGATCATGCTAACAACAGGTGCAAACTTTTTCTTCTTCCACATGGCATAAAGACACCTAATATCCTCTACTGTGACACAGCGGGTATCCTCCCGCGGGAAAATGACCATGGTAAGCCACCGGGCAAGAAACTGCATGGTAGGGTGCGTGATGCAAGTGATGCTCTTTTTCCTAGGAGGATTAGGACCAGCTAGCTCTTTCCAAAACTCTTGTGAATTAAAGCCAGTAGGATCCTCAGCCATAGAGCATTGTGGTGAGAAGTCTAGCAAGTTGCTAAACTGGCGTAGTGTAAGCTCACAATCAGTATTGAAAAGGCGGAACCAGACAAATGTACCTTCCCTTCGAGTGTCGGTGCGGAGCGTCATGAGAAATTCCTTGGTGAGAAGGATGATTCCTCCTTCTGGGACTTCTGCAAAGTTAGTCCAGCCCACGGCCTGGAACACCTCATTGAACTGCTCCCGCATGTAGGACCGAGATGTGCGACTAGAGGGGGGTTGAATAGGAGCACTTGAAATCACAAAATCACAAACCCCCAAGTGGTAACCGAAACTAAGCACCGTCCACTGAACATATACGTGCCTAGCAGCGCAAGGGTGCCATCCACTGTGAGGATACACACCAATGCAAGAAAGCTCAAGATCCGAACAAGAATGACAACGGAGCAACGAATTTCGCAATACCCGACACAAGACACTCACCGCACCGAGGTGCGTCTCACTGACTCACAGTAACCAAAGAGAAAGGTCTTAAAGGAGGAATGCAAAAATCCAAAGCAAAATCACAGCGGAAAACCAAACTGGGAAGAACACAGCAGCTCCCGGGCAGGACCGGAATGTCTGGTGGCCAACACCGGATTGTCTGGTGGGACTGGACTATCCGGTGCCTGATGCCGGACTGTCCAGTGGCACGGCCCGAACAGTGCCTCACGCCGGACTATCCGATGGGCGCTGCCGGACTATCCGGTGGAACCGGACTGTCCGGTGGCCTCTGTCGGATTGTCCGGTAGGGTCGCAGAAAAGATGTTTTCAAATCCAAACTTCATCAAACCTTGTCCAAACTTCACGAAATTTTGCATTGGTTATCTGGACCCTATTTCAAATTTATTCCCAAAAGATCAACTCAAGGTAATCACGGAATCAGTGGGAATTTCAGATCTTGTGAAATGGCCATCCTTGGGCAAGAAAGGGGAAAACACAAAAGAGGCTTGCTCGTGGCAATCCAGTAGGATTGAGATGAACTAAGTCATGATCTCCACGTCCTTGCAAGTCCAGAACATCAGGAAAGAAAGGGATTCAAGCTTGCCCAACAAAAACACCCAAAAAGCAAGGAATGAACCCAAAAACCAAAGAGAGAGGGGGAGGAGAAGAACACAAGGTTGCTGCACGAATTTGCTTCGATTAAGTGCCCAAGATGGGTCTAAAGATTCAGCATACAAGCAGAAATTCGTCCCAAGCAAACACCCTCAATTTCCCTCAAGATTAGGAGGCTAAATCCTACTCCAACCTCCTTAACAATGGAGCTCAAAGCTTAAGGACGAAAATCACCAAGTAAATACTAATCCTAGCAGCCAAGAGCCATTCTAATGACCTGCCTTAGACCTATTTATACTCAAGTGCTATTTAGATAGTTTTGCACTTAGGTCCCTACAGCTGGACAAACCCTAAGGACTCAAATGAAAGATTACAGGATATTTCAGGACGGACGACCACGATGAAGTCTTGATCTTCGTAAGTTGCACGCAATCCTCGGATGCTCACCACGTGGTCAGTAGTCCAATCCGCCCCCGGTTTTGAAGTCAGAAACCGGGAAACTTTAGGAAGTCTCCGTCTGGGCCGGATTTGGCCCATCTTCTCTATCTTGGCGAGTCGTGGCCCAACTCACCAAGGCTTAGGTAGCTTGGGTGACGGTTTTGAGCTGAAGCCGCCAAAGCGTCCCTCGCACGCCTTCGCACCACGCATTCGGGTTGGAGCACCGCGGTGGCGCCCGGCATCCCCTGTCCATCGGGGCAGCCTCGCAGTCCTTCGGAGGACTTACTCCTACCGTCGCCGTGCCGCTCCTCCGTATACCGAACTCCCATGGCCGACAGACGCCGAGCGTGCCTCCAGTCCTTCGGAGGACTTTCCTCTACCTCCAGTCCATCGGAGGGCCTCCTGTCCATCGGAGGTCTTCTGCCCAAGTCCTTCGGGGTCTTGCTACTGTTGACAATCACTCATCACTCCAGAGGAAATGGAGCCGGTCCATTGGCTCTCAATCTCCCCCTTGATGAGTGCATTGTCAACACCTTCAACCTGTAACCTGAAATAGAACAAAGACAAAAGGGAAAACGTAAAACCAAAAAGAAAGAAGAAAAAGAAGAAGTCGCTCAAGATGCCCAAAGGCCAAATACTGGCAGAAAAGGGCAAATTGAGACAACAAAAACAAAGTCAAAGATCGACCCCCTAAGACAAGGGAAACCGCTCAACGCAGTCGATCAAACTAAAGCATGACCTCTCAAGAAAGAGGCAAACTGGCTCAACACAGTCATGCTAAGGCAAAACATCGGCTCCTCCAAAAAGAGGCAAAAGGCTCAACACACCGATGCAAGAGCATGCTAAAAGCTCAAACTCCCCCTCAACTAGATCTCTACAGAGTCCTCCCCCTTTGTCCAACATCTCTCTCTCCTCAAGGGTCAACATCTCTCCCCCTTGTTGACAACGGACACAGCAAGGGTTCCTAGAACTCAACCCCCCTGATATGGACAACTCCCCCTCAAAACATGGAATGAAATGCATGAAGTGTACCATGAAGAGCTTAGCAGGGATGAAAAGCTAGTAAATACAAGTTCAAGCATACAGAGCAAGTGACGGCAAGGAAGCATGCAAACAAGCTCAAATGAATCTATCTTATACAAAAAAGAGCATCACCAACATGAATAGCATCTAGCAAGATAGGCATGAACAGCAAGATGCTAGCAAAACATACAAGGTGTGCTACTCTCAACCAAGGCATCTACAACAGGCCATAAGCAGTTTAGAGACTTGCAAATTTCAGATTTAGTAATTTTGAACTTCAAGCAAATCAGATCATGTGCCAGGGGTTATTCACTTGTCGTTGCCACTTCTTACCAACCAATGCCAAGCCTAGTTTCAGAAAACCATCAGAAGCTTAAGACAAGGTTTTGGTCATACACAGCCTAGTCCAAGTTCATGCCAAAGTGCAAAGGCAAGCTATCTCAAACTAGATCAGTGTGACAAGTGAACCCGCCTGGATCTCTTCAATTTAGCTCATAGAACACCACTTGTAAACCACATTCATTCAGATTTTAGATTTGAACAAGGTGCCATAAATGCTTAGGCATCAGTGTAACATAGGCATACGACTAGCATAACCATGCATGAAAAGATAGCATAGCATTCAACATTCCTACACATGCTAGGTAGCCAAGTCAAGTGGTGATCTTGGTTTTTGATTTTGAAGAAACAAAAGTGACTGAGCTCACAAAAGATATTAGACAGATTCAAGGAGCTTAGCCAACCATGATCATGCAAGCAACTATACAATCTAGCACAAGCAAGTACTAACCCATTCTGGGCCTTGCTTAATCCGAAGCCCGAGAAAGAACTGAAGCGCACCCATGAGACTCATCTCGAATTCACTGCTTATCTGTTCAGCAAACTTAGACACCAAAGCGTGAGTTGAACCACCAAAGATAATGTCATCAACATATATCTGAACTAGAAGGGTGTCACCGCCACGGATCAATAGAAACAAGGTCTTGTCTACTGAACCCATCACAAAACCAGACTTGGGCAGAAAGGCTTTCAACCTAGCATACCAAGCTCTTGGAGCTTGCTTCAGACCATACAGGGCTTTTCTCAACTTATACACCCGGTGTGGAAACTTGGCACTCTCAAAGCCAGGAGGTTGTCTCACATATACCTCCTCCTGTATGTAACCATTTAGAAAGGCTGACTTGACATCCATCTGCTGCAATTTGAAGCCTTTAGAGGCAGCAAAGGCAAGCAAAATCCTAATAGCCTCTAAACGAGCTACAGGAGCAAAGGTTTCCTCATAATCTATCCCCTCCTTCTGATAGAAACCCTGGGCGACCAATCTCGCTTTGTTCCTCACAACCATCCCATCCTCACCCTGTTTGTTCTTGAAAACCCACTTGGTTCCTATTGGGTGGCAGTTTGGTGGAGGTTCAACTAAATCCCAGACATGGTTTCTCTCAAAGTTCTCCAACTCCTCATGCATGGCGTTCACCCAACTAGGATCAGATAATGCATGTGACACATCCTGGGGTTCGAAAGAAGCAACAAATGCGGAGTGACAGAAAAAGGCAAGAGAGTTAACCGAAGAGCGTGTGACACGCTGGTGTAGATCTCCAATCATCCTGTCTGGAGGGTGATCCCGCTGGACCTGCCGAGATGGAACAATCTCGGAGGTCACCTCCCCTGCGTCCTCAGCGGGGCCACCTTCTGCTCGAGCTTGCGGTCGGGGGAGTGAGGAGGAAGCCGTAGGCAAGGGTCCTCCTTCATCTTCAGAGCTTGTAGCAGAGGGGGCAGGAGCTGCAGCCGGTGCAGTGGCTCCTGCATCACCAGCATCTACTTCGCCTTCCTCATCTTCAAAGATGGGAGTGCCTTCTTCATCATCACCTGAAAACTCAAATGCAGGGGTTGTGCAAGGCATAGATTCATCAAAGGAAACTTCACAGGTCTCAACCACTTGTCTAGTGTCAAGGATCCACACTCTATATGCCCTAGAGCTAGAGGCGTATCCAAGAAAAATACCATCCAAGCAGCGAGATTCAAATTTGTCCAAATGCCCCCCCTTTTTGAGCACAAAGCATCTGCAGCCAAAAGCACGCAGGTGCTTGACGCTAGGCTGCCTACCAAATCATAGCTCATATGAAGTCTTCCCTAAGAAGGCTCGTAGGAAGATGCGGTTGGCAATGTAATAGGCCGTATTCATAGCCTCAGCCCAAGAGCGTCGCGGAGTCCTATGCTCATCAAGCATCGTCCGCGCCATCTCTACAAGTGTGCGGTTCTTTCGTTCCACAACACCGTTCTGTGGTGGGGTATAAGGAGATGAGAATTGGTGATCAAGACCAAGGTCACGACAAAAGGTTTCGAAATGAGAGTTACGAAATTCTCCGCCATTGTCGCTGTGGATAGCCCTCATGGCTTTATGACTCTCATTCCTTAACCTCAAGACCAGATCCCGAACAAAACCAAAAGCTTCATCTTTGAATTCCATGAAGAACACCCACGAATAGCGAGAAAAGTCATCCACAACTACAAGCACATACCAATTCCCACTAACCGACTGTACCCGAGCAGGACCAACCGTGTCCATATGTAGCAGCTCACCCGAGTAAGAGGTCATCACCTGATTGACAGGTGCATGAGAAGCGGCAACCATCTTGCCATGACGATAGGGGTGGCATACTAAGTCCTTTTCTGCTTTCAAATTGGGCAATCCTCGGATCAGATCCATTGAGCTCAACCAGACTAGCAGATCAAAACTCAAATGGCCAAGCCTCCTATGCCACTTCCAAATATCAGCAGAAGGACTAGCAACCAAACACCAAGGAGGGCCAGAAACAGATGCAAGGTCAACCTTAAAAACCTGCCCATAGGGCAAAATCCGACAAACAAGGTTTTCCTTAGCATCAAGCACACAAGAGGAACCCTCCTTAAAATGAACCTCAAACCCTTCCTTGAGAAGTTGCGAGACAGAAACCAAATTGAACCCCAAATTCCTCACCAAAGCAACTTCTCTCAGGGAAAGCTTGCCAGAAAGAGCAACAGAACCAACACCCAACACTTTACCTTGACCATTATCCCCGAATGTGATGTACTCCACGGGGTTGAGGCTGGAGAACCATCTGCGGTGCCCTGTCATGTGCCTAGAGCAGCCGGAGTACATGATCCATATGTCCTCCAGGCCTCGATCCTGCAAAATCAAGGAAAGCGAGAGTAAGCACATGGTCCGGCACTGGGGTTAGTGTAACTGCTGAACCAGTGCCGAGCCATCTGCTCAAAAGTGGGGTAAGCACAGTCAAAGTAAGCATCACGTCTACTTGGGTACCCACGACCTCTAAAGCGTGAGCTCTCAAACCCTCTACCTCCAAAGCCTCAGTCAGAAGATCCATGGCCGCACTAAAAATGACTAGGAGCTCGACCGAAAAAGCGTCTCTCTCCACCAGGAGAACGGGCCTGAAACCCGCCTCCTCTCTCACCAGCAAAGCGGTCTCTCATCTCACCGCGACGGGGAGGATCCTGCCTACCACCATGGTAGAACTGATCCTGGTTCCCCCAGGCTCTGTCCTGCCTCTCAATTCGCTTCCTCCTGAAGCAAAACTCCTCCAAGTGGCCATTCCGCTAGCAAAAATCACAGTGGTAGACAGGCCTCTTGGGAGTGGGTTTAGGTTGAGCCTTGGGTGGAACAGGCTGCTGGACTCTCACCTTGCTCACTAGAAGCTTGAGGATCTCAGTCACTACTCTGTCCAGCTTAGCCTGTGAGGGCTTGGGTGTCCAGAACTGCTTCTTTGGGGCAGCCTTAAGAGGCTCATGGTAAACCCCATCGACAGTAGGGCTAGGCTGAGGAGAGGCAGTCTTAAGCTTAATTGGGGAACTCTTCTTCTCACCCGAAGTACTGCACTCTCCTAACCCAAGTCCACTCACCCTCAGCTCTCTTGGTGCTCTCCAAGATCATCCTAAGTTGTGGCTCTCTAGCATACATCCAACTGAGCACCTCTCTCAACTGGTTGTTCTCATCAACCAATGTCTGTTTCTCCTCTCTCAGATCCTTCCAAACTAAAGTCTGGTCTGCACAAGTAGGGCAGTCTAGAGAGGGAATAGGGAAAGCGGACTTCTCTGACTTCATAATGGTGGCATCCCTATCCACCAACATCAACCTCAGAGTGAGACAGTTCTCACAAGTGTTAGGGGATGCTGCAAGCATCTCAAGGTCAGCTCTCAACTGCACAAGCTCACTCTCTAAGGTAGGACAGACCATGCACGCACCCAAAGGAGTGGGTCTAGCCCTAAGCTCCTCCAACTCCTTGAGTTGTCCCTCACACCTCACTTTCAGCTCAGCTATGTCAACAGCTTGGTGGGGGCACATCTCACACTCAGGCACATCACTCAAAATAGGCTCATCTAGTTTAGACTGGAGCTTGCCTAACTCTACCTTCAGCCTATCCATCTCCTCTACCTGATGAGCATACTTGCTCTTCTGCTCATAGAGATCTCTCATCAAAGTTTCACAGGTAGGACACTCAGACTCACTAGGCTGGGCTGACACACTCTTCAGCCTCTCTATCTCAGCTAAAGCATTAGCCAACTTGGCTTTCTGCTTCTGCAGCTTCTTGGCTGCCTTCTCCAACAACCTATCCTAGGCTTTCAACTCACGATATTTGCCTCCAACATCTCAAGAATTTCAGCTTGTTCAGGAGTTACCTCTTCATCGGAGGAGTCATTGTCGTTGCCCTTGTCGTCCTTGTCCTCAAGCGCCATGGAGCAAAAGGATCTCCGGTGCATCTTGTGCTTGCGCTTGGACTTGGTGGAGACGAAGCAGAGTCCAGCTAGACCGCCTTGGTCCCTCCTCTTGTCTCGCTTGGTGACGATCTCCTCATTGCTTGAGCTTGATGAAGACAAGGAGGAGGAAGACGATCCGCCACACAGACCACCAAGCTCGGCGAAGAAGGCCTTGTCCAGCTTCCGGTTGTCCTTCTGGTAGCTCTTGAAAGCCTTTCGGAAGTTCTTGATCTTGCCGGAGCGGTACTTGGTCTGGTCGCGCTTGCCGGATTGGTACAGGTTGGAGTCGCGGGAGTGGCTCTTGCCCTTCTTGTAGTAGTCATTCTGCTTGTTTGGGCATTCGGCAATGAAGTGGCCGACCTCTCCGCACTCGAAGCACTTGGGCCTCTCGCCCCTCTTCTTGCTCATCCGGTTGTCATAGGCGCGCTGAAAGCGGCTAGACACCAAGCAAAGCTCATCATCCCCAAGTGACGCCAACTGCTCCTCTGTGACAGACATAAGAGCAGAAAACGAAAAGTTGTGAAACTGGGGGTTAGAAACGGCCTCACTGGAGGGAGAAGCCAAGGCCAGGCTCTTGGAGCCAGTACAAGTGAGAGAATCTCTCAACTTGTAATCCACCTCTGTGGCCTTGAGCTTGCTGTAAAGAGTCTCCACTCCAATTGTGTCATAGGCCTCAGACTCAATGATCGAGTTAACCTTGATTTCCCATACCTTCCTGTCCAACGCATACAGCAACTTCACAACCTGCTGATGGTCGGTGTATGGGATCCTCTCAGGGCTGGAGTTAACGTGCAACTTGTTGATGATCGATTGAAAATGACCAAACAAGTCATCGATGGACTCACTAGGCTTCTGAACGAAATTTTCATATTCGCGCCTGTAAGTCTCAATGAGACGCCCCTTGATAGTAGCAGTGCCCTCATGGTGTACACTTAGCAGGGACCAGATCTGACAGGCAGTCTCAAGATGGCTCACTTTCTCATAATCAACTGGACCAAGTCCTGAGAAGAGAAAATTAACAGCTTTGGCGTTCGCCTCATGCTGAGCCACAATCACTGGGGTGGTGCGCTGGGCAACTGGAAGCACCACAAAGTTCGCACTCTGAGTAGCATCCCATATGTCCTGGCCCTAGCTAAGCAAGAAAGCTCTCATCCTACCCTTCCAGTAGGAGTAGCCATCGGAACCAAGGACCGGAATCTTCCCAGAGTCATAGTTGCTACTGGTTTCTCACCGGTAAAGGTATGAAGAAACCTAACCGGCTTTGGTACCAATTGTAGGACCGAGACGTGCGACTAGAGGGGGAGGTGAATAGGAGCACTTGAAATAAAAAACTCACAAACCCCCATGTGGTAACCGAAACTAAGCACCGTCCATTGAACAGATACGTGCCTAGCAGCGCAAGGGTGCCGTCCACTGTGAGGATATGCACCAATGCAAGAAAGCTCAAGATCCGAACAAGAATGACAGCGGAGCAAAGAATTTTGCAATACCCGACACAAGACACTCACCGCACCGAGGTGCGTCTCACTGACTCACAGTAAGCAAAGAGAATGGTCTTAAAGGAGGAATGCAAAAATCCGAAGCAAAATCACAGCGGAAAACCAAACTGGGAAGAACACAGCAGCTCCCTGACAGGACCGGACTGTTCGGTGGCCAACACCGGATTGTCCGGTGGGACCGAACTATCCGGTGCCTGATGCTGGACTGTCCGGTGGCACGGCCCGGACAGTGCCTCACACCGGACTATCCGGTGGGCACTGCTGGAGTATCCGGTGGAAGCGGACTGTCTAGTGGCCTCTGCCGGATTGTCTGGTAGGGTCGCAGAAAAGACGTTTTCAAATCCAAACTTGATCAAACCTTGTCCAAACTTTACGAAATTTTGCACATGTTATCTGGACCCTATTTCAAAGTTATTCCCAAAAGATCAACTCAAGGTAACCGCGGAATCAGCGGGAATTTTAGATCTTGTGAAATGGCCATCCTTGGTCAAGAAAGGGGAAAACACAAAAGAGGCTTGCTCGTGGCAATCCAGTAGGATTGAGATGAACTAAGTCATGATCTCCACGTCCTTGCAAGTCTAGAACATCAGCAAAGAAAGGGATTCAAGCTTGCCCAACAAAAACACCCAAAAAGCAAGGAATGAACCCAAAAACCAAAGGGAGATGGGGAGGAGAAGAACATAAGGTTGCTGCACGAATTTGGTTCGATTAAGTGCCCAAGATGGGTCTAAAGATTCAACATACAAGCAGAAATTCATCCCAAGCAACCACCCTCACCTTCCCTCAAGATTAGGAGGCTAAATCCTACTCCAACCTCCCTAACAATGGAGCTCAAAGCTTAAGGACGAAAATCACCAAGTAAAGACTAATCCTAGCAGCCAAGAGCCATTCTAATGACCTGCCTTAGACCTATTTATACCCGAGTGCTATTTAGATAGTTTTGCACTTAGGTCCCTACAGCTAGACAAACCCTAAGGACTCAAATGAAGGATTACAGGATATTTCGGGACGGACGACCACGATGAAGTCTTGATCTTCGTAAGTTCCACGCAACCCTCGGATGCTCTCCACGTGGCCAGTAGTCCAATCCGCGATCCGCCCCCGGTTTTGAAGTCAGAAACCGGGAAACTTTAGGAAGTCTCCGCCTGGGCCGGATTTGGCCCATCTTCTCTATCTTGGCAAGTCGTGGCCCAACTCACCAAGGCTTGGGTAGCTTGGGTGACGGTTTTGAGCCGAAGCCGCCAAAGCCTCCCTCGCACGCCTTCGTGCCACGCATTCGGGTTGGAGCACCGCGGTGGCGCCCGGCATCCCCTGTCCATCGGGGCAGCCTCGCAGTCCTTCGGACGACTTACTCCTACCGTCGCCGTGCCGCTCCTCCGTATACTGAACTCCCTTGGCCAACAGACACCGAGCGTGCCTCCAGTCCTTCGGAGGACTTTCCTCTGCCTCCAGTCTATCGGAGGGCCTCCTGTCCATCAGAGGTCTTGTGCCCAAGTCCTTCTGGGTCTTGCTACTATTGACAATCACTCATCACTCCAGAGGCAATGGAGCCGGTCCATTGGCTCTCACCGCATGCCGGTGTCAACGAGGAGGTCCTCGTCTAAGTATTTGGTCAAGGCATAATTCTTTTGGTTCAAAAGCCTTAATGCCTTGGCCTCTTCTTGACCACGCGGCACGAGTTACGACTCGAGGATGAGCACGGGCCGGTGGACAGATGACGTCTGGATTTCTTCAGGCTCCTCTGTGCTGATGGACATCCTCTCGGAGGCAGCATGCCGGCTAGCGGGGCCGGAGCCATCGGAAGACGACAAGCGAATGTGTTGTCCTGCCTTGCTAACGGCCTTCTTTGCCTTCTTGAGCACGCCCTTCATCCTGCAAGACAGAGCAAAAACAACACACGATACCCGAAGGACAGACGACAATAAAGATTAGTGTTAGCGGGTTAGTCATCCGAAAAAAAATCAGCATCCTTGTGGGGCAGAGCCTCCACAAAACGTTCTCATTTTTGCACAACTGAGAGAGAGTGTTGCCAGAATTTTATTTGGCTAACCCAATTTTATTCGGGCATTATTTTACTAAGCATGGAAACTTTGTTAAACACTAAATGGGAGACTAAGAGAGGGAGAGGAGAGTGCAACTACGTTGCTGATTGGTGCACTGAGCTAGGATGCGAAGGGGAGTATTTATAGGCGAGTGGGAGCACTGGGGTGGCCGGGCAGCCAGGCTAGGTGGCCAGGCGGCCAGCGCTAATGTCCGGGCGGCCATGCCCAAGGCGCCAAACAGCCCTGCATGCTCATAGAGTGTAGAGGGGACGTGTGTGGTGCAGAAATTTTGGACGGTGGGCAGCAAAATGAGTGAGTGGGTGGCCATAGGATGGTGTTTTGTGAGCATCTTCCTGCTTTGCATTGGGAGAAGGTAAAGGGAGGTGCAGCTGCTGCCTTGCGCAAAGAGAAAAAGGGAGAGAGGCAGGGGGTGGTCGGCCGGCCACTCAAAAAAATTTTTTTTTTCGAAAATGCAGAATTTTTAGGAAACTAGCCTAAATGCAAAATTTAACTGAACCAAAATTAAACGTGCAGTGGGACGCGGGAATTAAAATTTGGCATGAAAATTAAATATGCCGTCGATGGGTAGTGTGCCAATTTACCTTTTGGCGAGGGGAGCCTATGTCTTGCCATTCGGAGTTTCATAGAAACTGTAGCTGGGGGCTGCCTTCCATTGTGTTCTATTTCTTCTATGTCGCCTTAGGTTAGTCACATTATCCTCGACGCCGACCTTGTTCTCAGGTGCTGGTTGAGTTGGCCACTTTGGCGTAGTCAATTTGCTTTTAGCACTGTATCTCTTCTCAGGAGCTTTGCCTCCTAGTGCAGTTCTGGGCCTGTCGAACCTCGTCTCTCGGCTCCTCGATCTTCTACTTTGCAATGCCCTCTCATACTCCATTTGTTGAATCTCAATCTCAATTTTCAATTTCTTAATCATAAATGCCACGAGACTGTCTTCTTTTGAGTTTGACTGATTGGTCCCGGTCTTGACCTTGGGTTCATCTTTCTTGGCTTGGTACTTGAAAGTTTTCACCTTGTTGCATTGTTCCACTTTTGGTTTGAAGGCAAATGTTTCCTTCTTGCCATTAATGTTCAGGTGAACCTTTCCTGCTCCGACATCGATTGTTGCATCGGCGATGCTCAAAAGATTGCCGCCCAAGGATGAGCGGGGTTTTTAAATCAATCTCCATATCCAGTACCACAAAGTCTACTGGTATGAGAAAATTCTGGATTCTCACCAGAACGTTCTCTGCCACTCCTTCAGGGTAACGGACGGATTGATCCGCAAGCTATAAACACATAGCTGTGGGAGCGAGTGCGTCATGATTCGGCTTGTCGAAGATGACCTTCGGCATTACACTGACACTGGCTCCAAGATCGCACAACGCTTGATCGAAGTGCTGGGTACCAATCGAGCATGAGATGGTAGGGCTTCCAGGGTCCTTTTTCTTGAGTATAGCTGGACTACACTCTTCCGTTAAGTGCACAATTTCCGTTGACGGTAGGGGTTTCTTGTTGTTGAGGATATCCTTTAAGTATTTGGCATATGTCAGTACCTGCATAGCATCTAGCAGGCGTATGTTGACATATAACTTCTTGATGATCTCAACGAACTTACTATATTGTTCGTCAGTGGCAGCCTTCTTGTTTCTTGGAGGAAATGGTAGCACCGTTGTGTCATAGAATTCATGAGGTAGATGTTTCGATGCTGGCATTTCCTCCTTCCCAGGTGTATCTTCCTCTGCGACCTTATCTTCAGACTCGGCAGGCTTCTCCTGCGCTTTACCTACATGACTAGGAGACGAGGGGTCCTGTGTGGACTTTCCACCCCTAGTGGTAACTGCATTTATGTGCTCCTTAGAAGGAGCTTCAGGTTGACCACGCAGTTTACCCGCATTTGGGTTAGGTAGAGCAGCAGCCAACTGAACTATTTGAGTTTCAAGCATTTTATTGAAGCTAAGTTAGTTTTTCATAGCACTATTCAAAGTTTCCATTTGCAACGAAATAGATTCAAACATTCTATCATTGGCATGGAACTTTTTACTAATGCTATCATTCACAGCTTTTTGATCAAAATTATAATTATTTCTAGAAAACTGCTGTGAATTTGAAGAGTTACCATGTCCAGAGAAAGGGAGATTTGGTCGTGAATTCCACCCTGGCTGAGGACAATTCCCGTTGAAGCCGTTGGTACTGTTACCGATGAAGTTCGCATCTTCGGGTTGCGTCTCATGGCAGCTGTTCCCTGAGTGTCATGTATTCCCACAGACTTTGCAAGTCATATGAGAGTCAAGGGCTTGCACCGGAGCGGCTTCTGGAGCGTCGTTTAGCTTCTTCAGCAGCAAGTCCATCTTTGCGGTGAGCATATCAGTGCTCTCGACCTGATGGACGCCACGGGAACGGGTACTAGACCTCTCTTCTCTCCAACCTTGATTGGTGGCCATCTTCTCAATGAGATTCTTGGCCGCCGAGATGCTCAAGGAGAGGAAGGATCCTCTAGCGGCTGCATCCAGGTGTTCTTGTGCTGAGCGGTTAAGCCCTTGGAAGAAACCCTGAATGATGAGCCACTCTTGCATGCCGTGGTGGGGGCAGGCTGCGATGTACTCCTGGAATCTTTCCCAGGCCTCCACCACGGTTTCATCAGTGAGCTGATGAAAGCTCGATATCTTGTTCCTCAATGCGTTAGTTTTTCCCAGCGGGAAATACTTCGCAAGAAATGCATCGGAGCAAGCGTTCCACGATGTCAGTGATGCTCGGTTGAGGTAGAACCACTGTTTTGCTTTCCCAACAACAGAGAATGGGAAGAGACGAAGATTGACGGCGTCCGGTGATGCTCCTTTCATGTTGAATGTGCTGCAGATCTCTAAGAATTACTGCAGATGATTATTGGCATCTTCCGTAGCCAGTCCGCAAAAAGGGATAGCTTGAACCATGTGAATCAGTCCTAGTTTGAGCTCGAAGTTCTCCCCCACTTGAACTTCAGGTCCCGGAGGGATGTTGTTGCTCGAGGGGATGGAGAACTCGCGGATAGTGTTTTCAGCCATAGTGGTAACTGGGGTGCTGGTTGAAATGCTTGGTTCTAGATCCCTTGGTACAGGTCGCTACCTGTGGATAGTCTTTGCACGGACTCTCCTGAGCAGTGACTCTGGGTTATTGTGGTAGTTTTTCGGTAGGTCGAAACCGGTCATACACCTCTCTGTTGCAACCACAGCAAAACAATAGAGCAAAGTGAGCCTATTAACAACTAGCGGTAAAACTTATCAAGTATACAGGTTCGAAATGAGGTATCAATTATCTCTTGCCAATTGCTTCCCCGACAACGGTGCCAGAAAAAGCTTGTTGACATCTCTTAGCGTAATAGATTTTACTCCGCAAGCGCACGGAGATTCGCCGTATCCTTTTCACTCAGAGTATTCCGAGTATCGTAAATTTCCACAGGGAAGCGGTAGGCTCAAGAGTGTAATTGAATATACTCAAATCGAATAAACTGTAAACTTAGATAATTATACCAACTAGTAGTACACAGGGGTAAATGTGATAAAGATAGGTGTATGGTGGGAGAGGTAAGTCTATCAAAGATATCCGTAGAAAAGGTATAGTTGCCTGGGAGGACAACGAGTGAGAAAAAGTCACCAAACTCTAATTCTAATCGGCTGCAAAGGCTATCCATGAATTACTAAGAAATTCAATTAACTAGCCAGGGTCTTGCGTTGAGCGAAATTCTAGAGTCTCGAGGGTACCAGGGGTAGATAGTTGGTCCCGAAGGAGAGTCTAGCTAACACCTACGGGCCTCCCGAACGATGGGCTTGGACTACACAGGCACACCACACGCTGTCACCGAGTGGGGCTACCAAGCAAAGTTGTGTGGAGAGGATGGCACGCTATAAACGTGTTCAAGCGGAGCTTGAACAATGATAGATCGTCCTCGATCAGAGGAGAGGATATAGCCAGAGCATAGCATCTAAGTCTATGGTTGAGTTATAGCACTGGCAAGAATAACAAGAATTGAATGACAAAGTTAGACACAACCTATGCCTAGCAAGTGTGCAAAAGAAAGGTACACCACACTCTCAGGAGATAGACTTAGAGTAAAATATAACTGAAATTATATTGAAGGTAATCTGAATCCAAAAGATAAAAGAGTTTTACCACAGACTCGAAGATAACTCCAGAGACTCCGAGGCAAAGCTTGACTCAACTCTAACTCCCAGGACTATCCTAACTACTAAGAGAATAGTGTAGCACTCTAAGATAGAACTTGAACTCAACTCCCCCCCTCTACAAATGAGCTCTCGGGGTCTATTTATAGCCTACAAAGTGAGGGGGGTATTTGTAGGTGTGCTAGGTCGGTTAAGAGGGTAGGTCGGTGGCCGGGCGGCCACCCTACATGGCTGGGCAGCCACTTGATGCACCGACTTCAAAAATCCAACGCTTGATATTGCTCCCCTAGGTCGGTTGGCAGTTGAGGCGGTTAGAAGCACGTGAAAAATGCGCCGAGGAGTGGTTGGGCGGCCATGGCACGTGGTCGGGCAGCCACGTGTCTGCCCCCGATTTCTTGCATGTTACTTCCCTCGGATCCTTGACATCACCAATCCTCATCCCAATGGCTTGTGACCCTTGGATACATTGGATGCTCTCATGTATGGTTGGATCTTCACCACTTTGTGTTTGTTTGTACGTAGGATTGACGATGTGGAAACCTAGGCAGTTGGGAGACCATGTCACACGGTGACGTGGCTCTGCATGGCCTGAGGGGTGGCCGCGCGGCCACACCCTATGGCCGGGCGGCCACACCTTATGGCCGGGCGGCCATGCCATTGCACTAATGGTGCTCATCCTTGGTTTTTGCTGTATTTCCAACCATTTTGTGTGCGTTTCGGTACCTGCATCCAAATATTCATGCACCGGCGCCGTCATCGGCTCGGCGGCCCTCCCCACCCAGGGTGCCCCTCCTCGCCTGCGTCTCGCCCCGGTCGGTCCTCCCTACCGCAGCGCCTCCCTACCGGTGCCCCTTCTCGCCGGCCCCACCTGCGGCGTCCCTCGGGGATATGCAGGCGAAATTTTTTTCGAACCCCATGGACTCATCAAAAATCCACGCTGTGTCGGTCACTGTTGGGTGGGTTTAGGACATATCCTTACCTATAGATGTAGGGCCACAATACGTTGAAAGAAAATAAGCTTACCATCTAACTTGCTTTAATCTATAGCCTCAAGTATGGGCGACGATCGCCGATGGATGTATGATGGTTGGGATAAGAGTGTAGGAGGAAGACAACTACTTTTATCAACCATGCATTCTCTTTGACAACTCACAATCAGGTTAGGTGTCCATGCAACATCCACAACATAGGAAAATTTTGAAATAAATTTGAATTAGCCAGAGACGTGGTTGACTATAATTTCATGCCTGACTATGAAACTTGGACCTTCCACAGTGAGAAAGATACTAGAGTTGAAACGGAAGGGGAAGCTGATGATGATTCGGTGGACGTTGATAGGATGGATGAGATGCTAGAAGATTTACAGCCGAAGTTTGGTCTAAACTCTGAGGATCCTCCTACAAAGGAGGTTGAGGAGTTCTTCAAGCTCCTTAAAGCTTCAGAAGAGCCACTGCACAAACACGCAAAAGCGTCCCTCCTAGCTTTTGTGACTCAGCTCATTGCCATCACATCAAAGTATTTCTTCTCAAACAAGTCTTTCAATGAGATCATGCAATTGATCGGGGATGTCCTTCCGCAACCTCATAACTTGCCCAATGACATGTATCAGTGCAAGAGGTTGACAAAAGGCCTCAGTACAGGCTATGAGAAGATAGATATGTGTCCAGACAGCTACATGCTTTTCATGGATGATCATAAGGATGAGAAAAAGTGCTTAAACTGTGGCAAAGGAAGACATGTCGAGGTAATAAACAAGGATGGCAAAAAGGTGACGATGGACGTTGCACATAAGCAATTCTATTCCTTCCCTATGGCACCTCACTTTAAATGGCTCTTTCTCTCAAAGAAAACAGCTGAACCCATGCGGTGGTCGAAAGAAGGTGTATGTGAGAACCCAGTGGTCATGGCGCAACCTGCTGATTCAGATGCATGGAAGGCTTTGGATGAGTTTGACCCAGAGTTCGCTAAGGAAGCGAGGAATATCCATTTCGGTTTGGCAACTGATGGCTTCACACCTTTCGGTCAATTGGCCGCTTCCTACTCTTGTTGGCCTGTGTTTGCTATTCCATACAACCTTCCACCTTCTATGTGCATGAGGTATGAATTTATGTTCCTTTGCCTCATCATACCTGGTCTGGAACATCTTGGACCAAAACTCAATGTGATGTTACAAAACAGCTGTGGATAGGTGTCGAAGCATATGACATTTCCTTGAAACAGAAATTCACCCTTAGGGCTGCATACCTGTGGTCAATTCATGATTTCTTAGTGTATGTTATCTTTGCTGGATGTAGCATTTGTGGGACCTTGACATGTCCGATATGTGGTGCTGACATCAGATGTTTTTGTCTTGAGTTTGGTCGGAGGATCTGCTACTATGATTGCTACAGATGTTGGTTGCCTTCCGATCATATATTTAGAGGCGACAAGGACAGCTTTAGGAAAGACACCATCTGCTACGAGGGGCCACCAAAAAGGCTAAGCGGGCAAGAAATTGCTGACCAGCTCGCAAGCCTTAAGTTAAATAAGGATAGGATTGTGTATGAAGGGTTTGGAAAGGAGCACAACTGGACTCACATCAGTGGAATATGGGACTTTTCATATGCCAAAGTGTTGATGCTCCCACACAACATTGATGTTATGCATCAGGAACGTAATGTTGCTGAAAGCGTCATAAGCACGTGCATGGATTTCAGTGACAAAACAAAGGACAATGTAAAGGCCTGAAAGGACTTGGCAAAGATTTGCAACCGCCCAACCCTTGAGATCGCCACAAGTGGAGGTAAACCTCGTGCCCCGTTTTGTCTTAAACCACAAGAGAGGAAAGAAGTGTTGGGATGGATGAAAAAATTGAAATTCGTAGATGGTTACGCAGCAGGGTTGAAATGAGCCGTTAATCTAAAGACCGGGAAGCTTAATGGTTTGAAGAGCCATGACTATCACATTATCATGGAAAGACTATTGCCTGTGATGTTTCGCGGTTACCTGCCCGATAGAGTTTGGTCGGTGCTTGCTGAGCTAAGCAATTTCTATAGACAGCTCTATGCTAAAGAGATCAAGAAAGAGACGATGGAGAAGCTAGAGAAAGATTTACCTGTGCTAATATGCAAAATGGAAAAAAATTTCCCTCCTGGGTTCTTTAATCCAATGCAACATCTCCTTGTTCATCTAACGTATGAAGCTAAGGTTGGCGGGCCTGTGCAATTTAGGTGGATGTATCACATTGAAAGGACCCTCAAATATCTTAGAGCAATTGTTCGCAATAAGGCTAAAGTTGAAGGGTGCACCACAAAAGCATTTATTCTTAAGGAGATATCATACTTCTCTAGTGTATATTTTGTCGAGGAACACAATGTCAATGCTCCTACGATGCGATACAATGTGGACAAAGAACCTCCTCTCACTAACCTTAAAAAATTCCAATCTCTTGGAACAAGTTCAAGTGCCAGCTCACCCTACTATTTTGAGCCAGGAGAAAAAGTGTCAGCTTTTCTCTACATGTATGCTAACACAAGACAGATGGATCCATATTTCGCGTAAGTGTTCATTGAGTACTTTGCTTCTTAATAACCACTGGTATCTTGTTCTATTCCTTATCCATTTGTATTCTTCGTATAGTGAGTTCGATAGGCAGAACTGGACATCTAAGAAGCAACCTACAAGCAAGCAGCTAGAGAAGATGCAACGAGATGGCATAGATGGAAAACCTAATTTCATCGCCTGGTGGAGGAATTATGTAAAAATCCTTCCGATCCGTACCATATTTTTCTCTTGTAGTACATGTCAATAGTATACATCCCTTAACCTGACTATGTGTGTTCTGTAGTGCATCAAAATTGACGGTGAAGTCCATAAAGACTTGGTTCAGCTATTAGAGGGAAGGCTGACCGTTAGAAGCCACGGTTGGTATGATGTCAATGGATTCTGGTTTCGCTTAGCCCCATTTGAAGCCGCTTGTCCTCTAGCAGCAACATGAAACTCAGGGGTTATGGTTTGAGCAAGCGATGAACAAGAACGGGAAACTACTTATTATGGAATCATTCAAAAAATTCTCAAGTTCACATTCATAGGAGATAAGGAACTAAAATTATTCTTCTTTGTTTGTGATTGGTTTGACACCATTAGAGGGGTTTGAGAGAACTAGTATGGCATGGTCGAAGTAAAGCACAACAAAAAGCTCAAGGGCGACAACAACTGGGTCCTTGCACACCATTGTGACCAGGTTTATTATTTCACATATCCAAACCAAAAATTTGATGCTTGGTGGGTAGTTCACAAAGTCAATCCCCGTGAATGTTTATATACCGCTAGATATGATGGTTATTGTGCTAGTCAGTTTGATGACGTCGTTTAGGAAGTTTATCAAGAAGAAGACTTGTCAACATCTTTCGTTGTAGAGCTCGGTGCAGAACTAGATGCCTTGGTCAGAGACCATGAGGACATTAGTTTTCCAAACAAATGAAAATGACAAGCACCTAAGAAAAGAGTTCGGTGGTCAGGTTTAGCACGGAGGGGACAACTTAATCGTGACGTTGATGAGTTTTGACAAGTAAATGATTTTATTTCTGTACTTTATGTATTTTTGTACTTTATGTATTTCTGTACTTTATGTAAATCCTGAACTAACTCTTATTATTTCATCAACAGGATGAGCCATAGGCTGAAGCAAGTAGCAAAGGGTTTTGCGGGAAAGATGACCCCAAGCAGGGAGAGGCTTTTTCAAGGGAGTTCCATGACTAGCTCTAGGCATGAGGCTTTGTTGAGGTGTGTGGACCGAAACATGCAGGGAGTTCCTATCACCCTTCAAACAAGTGAGGTACATATGTGCATAGAGTTTACTTTTGCAGGTTTACTAACTTATCTCACATGTTCATATATGTTTAATAACTTATCTCATGTTTACTTTTGCAAGTTGAGGAGGATGAGGAGGATGAGGTGGAGGCTGGAGCTGTGCAGCATGATGAGGAGGATGCTAGAGCTGGGCAGGAGGATGAGGAGGCTAGAGCTGGGCAGGATGACGCTAGAGTTGATGAGGACCTGATGGGTGGGGATGGTTCAGGGGAGGTGGTTCAAAGGAGGAGGACTAGGAGGAGCCACTACGTCACCTCCTCCAGTTCCCACCAACCCTGCGGACAGGAGACTAATTAGACCAGTTGGTGATGGGTATGGTCATTATGAGCTTTTTACTTCAATAGTTTGTATACATGACATGTCTGCAATGTTATTTTGTTTTGTAGCCAATGGGAGGACGTGACTTAGGACGGGCGAGGTCACCGTAGGACTCCCAGCGGCGTGTTGGGTAACCCAGGAGTTGTGGAGAAGAAGGGTAAGACTATACCCGTCACAAGCTGGAAACATTTTGCACTTGCTCAACATGGTAGACATGGAAGTATTCAGGGGCTCATGAAACACAAATTGTGGGTGAAATTCTTTCTGTACTTATTCTTTGATTCCTATTATGTTGATTCTTTCTATTAACTTCCAATTATGCTGATTCTTTGGTATTAAAATTGTTTAATGTTGCAGAAGTATTTTCGTGTGGATCCCTTAGAGCATTATTATGCAGATAAAGTTCTTGACCAGGTTGCGATGAAGATATGCAAGGATTTATTCTCCAATATTCGTCTTCAGAATCAAGGGCGAACATTGGGCCGTTTTCATGATTGTTCAGAGATTTATCTGACCGCTGAGCAGTATGGAGAGGTAATGGCCTTATTTGGGAATTGTGTTGTTGCTTATGATATTAAGATTGTTATTATGATATACTAACTAGTGTAAATGCAGATCGCACACCCATTATTTGAAGATCGGTCAGGCCCTTAGAAGGCACTTTGTGAGTTGTGGGCATCTAAAGAATTCCAAGAGCGATCAAAAAAGCCTTATGCATACGCTCGGGGGTGACGGATATCGGCGAATGGCTCAACGCATGGTAAGAAACCGCTTTATGTTTCGTCGCTCAACTATTCGAAAATATATGATTCTAACATCTACATACAGCTGCTAGAACTGGAGAGGAGCCAAGTGCCATAAACATGTATATTCTAGGACATAGGGGACCAAACCCTTCCCAGCCTGACCTATTATGTACTCCGTTGGCCACAGAGCGACTGGTTAGTTGGTCATAGCTTGAAGTTAGTTCTCACAATATTTTTAAATAACTAACATGTAAAGTTGGTTTCTACTTGCAGAAGGAATATGGGAAAGAGATGGCCAGACGTCGTGTTGAGGAATTTGATTGGAGGAAGGCACCCATTGATGGTCAGGCTATTTATGATAGCAGTGGCGGCAAGTCACATGGACGGTAAGATCGCAATATGCACGGCGATGTCTAGTTGTGCTCAATATAACACTATCTCAATGTCAATACTATGTTTGAATTTTGAAGGTACTCCATGTTCAACGGCATGATCGACTCAAGACAAGTTCAGAGGGGGTCTTCCTCACAGAGTTTGGGCGGTAGTAACAGCCGTCAGCGCCACACCACGTCTAAAATGGAGATAGAGAGGCCGGAGAAAGAGATTGAAAAGTGTGATGCATGGGTTAAATCCCAACAGGAGTACTAGAAGCAGCAGCAAGCTCATCAAGAACACCTTCACGAACAACAGATGGCGGTGATTCAAGTAAATATGAAAATCAACAATTAGCATTGCTGTCATTATCAAAACATGTTACTAACGTGTTGCATTCTGCAGGCAATGTACCAAATGCAGGGATAGACCTTGATCATGCCAGAAGTTATACCGCCACCAGCACCGCCACAGTGGGGAATGTTTGTGCAGATTACTTTTTCTCCATCAGCTCAGGTGAAAGTTGCTCAACTGTAGCTAAACATGTTCAACTTCAACAAACATTGTAGAACTATAGCTAATTGTGGTCAATGTAGTTAAAAAACTCAAACCTAGCTATACTTTGGTATATTCTAAATTCAAGTAGATAAAATTGCCAAACATGTTTTAATTAAGTTATACTTACGTGTAATAGGGATCGGGAGTCCATGCATCCAATCCTTGACAAACTCCTCTTCTAGTGTCAGGACAACCTAGAGAAGAGGTTCGTCTCATCTCTTGTGCCATTAAGCTATACTAACTATGTCTCTGTTGTCACATATCTAAAATTCTTGGCTAATTTTGTCATTTGTTCTATTTGTCAGCAATCTAGACAGAACACTGATTTTGCAACCAACCTCTTCGCATCTGGAGGTAGTGGCCATAACTCCAACGAGCCAGGTCCCATGTGAGTTCAATGAGCGAGAGATGGAAATGTGTGTATGGACTTATTATTGTTCATATGGACTGGCAACTACTTGTCTTATGGACTTGACAATGTTTGGACTTTGTGTAAGGATTTGATGACTTATGCATGTGGTTAAATGGATATGAGGATTTTGTGGATGGATATATATGTGTGTGTGCATGGTTATGGATTGTGATGTGTCATTGTTATGGATTTGAATACTTTGTGATGTGTATGGTTGTCAAATGTTAAAATCTGGGAAAAAACAGAATTTTACGAAGTTTTGGCACTTGGAATCAGAAATTTTCGGCGGCTAGGCATAGGGAACCGAGAATTGCCCTCTCCTATTTTTGACGGTTCTCTATGGCCACCGAATATAGGCCTCCACTATTTTCGGCGGCTCAACCTGGCCGCCAAAAATAGTCCCCCACTATTTTCGGAGGTTAAAGCTGGCAGCCGAAAATAACAGGCACTATTTTCGGCGGGCAGCCGTAGTCGCCGAAAATAGTCCGATCCAGGTTTACTTTCGGCGGCCCACCTCACCGCCGAAAATAAACCTTATTTTCAACGGCCTAGCCTTATTTTTTTGGCTATTCTCTTTTAGTAGACCTAAACCGCTGAAAATAAGCCAAAAACCACCGAAAATAACTATGTTCAGCAGTTTGGGCTTATTTTCGGAGGCTTTCGGCCACCGAAAATTTCTTTGTTTCCGGTAGTGCACACGCACGCAAGCTTAGCTCCTCATCGCCACAACACTACCTTCGCTGCCGTGCCACCTCCCCAGCCACCGTGCCGCCTCCCCGGCTGCACGCTGCCTCCCCCGGCCCCGCATCACCTCGCCACCATGCACTGCCTCCTGCCATGGTGCCGCCTCCCTGTCCCGCGTCGCCTCGCCGTGCGCTGCCTCCCACGGGTCGGCTCCCGGCCCCGTACCGCCTCGTAGCCACGCGCCGCCTCCCAGCCCGGTGCCGCCTACCGCCTCCCCCGCCAGGCCCACACCACTAGCGCCCTCCCTGCCCCTACTGCCTCAGCCAACGCCCAGCTTCAAGTACCATTTGTGCCCATGCCACGAGAACGAGCAGGTTAATTCTTCTTCTTGTGTCTTTTTATAATGGAACTAACTTTGTTGGCTTTGCATGTCTAGAGTACTTTATGTGTAACTTCATCGGCCTCGTTGACAACCGACGAAACTTATTAATCATTCAATGCCGGTTAAATGTGGATAAAAAATGGTTAATTGCAATTAATGATTAATGACTAGGGCTGTACCATTTGTATTAATTGATGATTTACTGATGCTCTCATGCTATGTAAAAGTGTTCATGCTTATGTTGATGTTTTAATGAGGTATATATAATGAGATGTTTTACTAGTGTTTTCATTCTATATATGCATCATCTTGCTTATGCTTTACTTTTTTGCACTTTAATTCGAGCTACTTTTGTTTTTTGACTAACTTTTTCAAGTTTAGAGTTTAGTTTTACTGACCAAACTGTAGTGAACCATAGGCGTCACCTATTCAGGAATAACGAACCTCACATTGACTTGTGAGGTTCGCTGTTCCAGAATTGTCCACGTATTTTGGATAGCCTGAGAGTGGAGGCAGATACATGTGATTTGTGACTCATGGCCTATGATTGGAGTGAAATTTTGGCCATGTAACCCCTTGGTTCTCCAACACACTATGATCAGGCATGTGCTTGGAGAATAGTGGGGTTATGCTGCCGAAATTTTGCTTCAATCGTAGGCCAAGTAACAAATGACATGCATCAGTCTCCACACTTGGGTGGGTTTAGGACACATCGTTTCCAAATAGGGAGTTCATTGTCACCTAAGCCACGGTCGTTGATATCCTATCTCCTTTGTTTAGCCTTTTGAAATGGATTGTGATCATATTACGATGTATGATGGGGGGAGGAAGGATGGGGCACACTCAAAAGAATAGCAAGCTATAACAAAGGCTTTCCTTGACCACACATTCGTAGTAGCTTTGTTGAGTGTGTCTTCAGTGGTCCCAAGGAAGTAAAAGTTGTGTTTTTCGAATGCGACTGGTTTGACCAACGTAATGGACTCGTGTTGACAAGTATTGGGCGGTTGAGGTCAAGCATAGTCCTAGACTTCCAAGCAGTATTAACAGTGTTGTCCTTGCAAATCAGGCAGAGCAGGTGTACTACCTCACATATCCTTACCCAAGCTTGAAGGCTTGGTGCGTTGCATTCAAAATCAACCCACAAGTGTGCCCTCCTAGAGATGCTGCTTACATGAGTACTAACATAGAAAATGATGACTCTGACATATTTCAAGAAAAAGGGCAATTAGACAAGCGTGGTATGAATCAAGCCATAGGACATAGATTCCATGTAGCCGATGATGAAGGCCTTGATAATTTATGTATCGATACCAGAGAACTAATTGAGGAACCTAGATCAAAACGCAAATGACCTGTCGCTGTCAAAAAAATCTATACCAATTCAATGGATTCGGGAGCATTTCAAAAAACAACGAGTCAACGAAGCATCATCAGATGCAGACAACTTTTGATAAGTATATTTCTTAAACTTTCATTCAGTACTAACATATTTTTACGCATATTATTGAATTCCATATTATTTTGTTTGTCAAAATGTGCACTGATCATATTTTGACGAAATGATGCAGATGATGTTCAAGCATAGGTCATTATGGATGAAGAGCAAGGATTCCAGCGAGGACACCTCGAGCAGTGGCCTCTTTAAGGGCACCACCCAGAGCCTATAGAGGAAGGAGCAGCTCCTTGGTTGTTTATAGGCATAGGCACAGGAGGTGCCTATGGCAGCATAGGCAGCTCAGCAAGACGAACCATAGGAGGCGGTACCACAGCAGTAGGCACCATAGGAGGAGGAACCACAGCCTAGCAAAGGTGCTAGTGAGACTGACCTAGAGGCTGATGTAGGACCGAGATGTGCAACTATGAGAGTGAATAGGAACACTTGAAAACTCAAAATCACGACCCCCAAACTGGTGCTCAGATCAACTGAAAGGTGCAAGGTGTCGTCCACTGAAAGGATACACACTAGGCGTAGAAGAGCAAGCAACTCAACGATCACCAAGATCGCAAGTCACCCCAAACATTGGAACTTGCATGATCACCACTCGACACTCATTGCAACGAGTATGGTTAGACAGTGGGACAAGCAAAATCGATGCAAAACATGGCGAAAGAACCAAATAGCGGAAACAGGACTGTCTGGGGGCCTCTGTCGGATTGTCTAGTGGAACACCTTGGGCAGCCCCAATGCTGGACTATCCAGTAAGCTCTACCGGACTGTTTGCTGGAACCGGATAGCCCAGTGGCCCTATTGGATAGTCTAGTGGGGTCGCAGGAGAAGAGTTTTCCAACCCCAAATCTGACCAAATCTTGTCCAAACTTCACGAGATTTTGCACAAGCTATCTAGACCCTGTTCCAAAGTATTCCCAAAAGATCAACTCAAAATGACCAAGGGTTTAGCCGGAATTTCAGATCTCATGAGAAGGCAATCTTTGGGCAAGAAAGGGGAAAACACAAGAACAACTTGCTCGTGGCAATCCTGCGGGATTGAGATGAACTAAGTCATAATCTCCATGTCCTAGCAAGTCCAAAAGAGCCAAAAGAACATGATTAACTTGTGGGCAAAGCAAATCACCAAAAGCATTTGAGTTTCATCCAAAAACAATACTAAAGAAGGGGAAGAAGATGGTTGCACACATGAATATGAATTGGGGATGAATTTCCTTGTATAAGAAGTGGAATTCAGTTCTTACAAGGTTCCTGACAACCTACCACCCTTCATCCTCCCAGTAATGCAAAGTGTTAGCTTTAGGGGACTCCAAATCCTAGATTAGCACCCGATTTTCACTCTAAGCACTTGGCTGGTTGGAAAGCTAAGCCTGGGGTTTCTACAGGTGGAAGAGTCATCTAAATGACCAGCCACTTACGTATATATGGCCTAGGCCTAACTGACTCAGTTTACACTAAGACGCCTATGTTATAGAAAAGCCCGAAGGGGCTGAACTAGAAAAGACCCAACTTTCTTGGGGATGGATTACCGCGATGGAGCCTTGATCTTCTTCGGTTGCACGCAATCTTCTGGATGACGTCCATGTGGCAAGTAGTCCAAATCCACCGATCGACCCCCAATTTTGAAGTTAGAAACCGAGAAACTTTAGTAATTCCTTCTTGGGCCTGGAACAGCCCACTCCTCTCTATCTCTTCAAGAATTGAGCACATTCGCCGAGTCTTGGTAACTTGGTGGTAGGGTGGCAGATTTGAGCGAATCCACCACCGTCCTCGCACGTCTTTGTGCCATGCGCTTGGGTTGAAGCACCATGGTGGCACTTGGCATCCCCTGCCCATTGGGGTCACCTCGCAGTCCTTCGGAGGTCTTACACTTGCTGTCGCCGTTCCGCTCCAAAGTCACCTAGTGTAGCTTTCATCCAAAGTAGCTGGGAGCAACAACTAGTAGCAGCAACATATTCGGCTTCTGTGGTGGATGTGGCTATGCTAGATTGCTTGTGTGAGGACCAATAGACAAGAGAGGAACCAAGAAACTGGCAGGTGCCGGAAGTAGACTTGCGCTCGAGCTGACAACCCACAAAATCAGCATCAGAAAACCCCCTAAGAGAGAGTGATGAAGCTGAAGAGAACCAAAGACCAAGCTCAGGAGTGTATTTCAGGTACCTAAAGATGTCCTTCACCGCTTGACGGTGTGATGTCATCGATGAGGCCTGAAATCATGCACAAGGGCAAACCGCGAACTGAATGTCCGTCCTGGTCACCGTCAGGTACAGAAATGAGCCGATCATTCATTGGTACTCCCTTTGGCCCACTACCTCCCCTTCTTCATCTGCATCATGAGCCGTTTGTGTTGACATGGGAGTTGACATTGGCTTGGAGTCTCCCATATCAAACTTCGTCAGAATGTCCTTCATGTACTTGGCATGTTGGATGAAGGTTCCTTCACAGCCATGCTTGATTTATAGTCCAAAGAAAAACTACAACTCTTCCATCATGCTCATCTCAAACTCCTTCGACATCTGCTCAGAAAACTTGGTAAGAAGAGAGTGAGACGAGCAACCAAAGAGGATATCATCCACGTATATCTAGACAATAACAAGATCACTACCATGCTTGAGGAGAAACAAGGTCTTATCAACACTCCCCATTTTGAAACCCTAGTTTAGCAAAAAGCTTTTCAATCTATCATACTAGGCTCTAGGGGCTTATTTCAAACCATACAAGGCTTTTTGCAATTTGTAAACGTGGTTAGGGTGTTTAACATTTTTAAATCCAGGGGGTTGCTTGACATAAACTTCCTCCTGAATGAAACCATTTAGAAAAGCAAACTTCACATCCATTTGAAAAAGCTTAAAACTCATGGAAGCTGTGAAAGCTAAAAGAATACGTATAGCTTCCAGGCATGCAACTGGAGCAAACGTTTCCTTATAGTCTATCCCCTCTTTTTGACAAAAACCTAGAGCCACAATTCTAGCCTTGTTCCGCACCACAATGCCATCCTCCCCTTGCTTATTTTTGAAAATTCATTTTGTACCAATAGGATTGCATTGTAGTGGTGGTCTACTAAAACCCAAACCTCATTCCTCACAAAGTTTTCTAACTCCTCATGCGTGGCATTAACCCAATTACCATCAGAAAGAGCATGTCCAACATCCTTGGGCTCAAAGGACGCAACAAATGTAGCATGAGCAAAGAAAACGATAGAACCTCTCTGGCATGTTAAGATCTTCATATGCAAATCACCAATGATCCCGTGTGGAGGGTGATCCCACTGGACCTGCCGAGATGGAACAATCTCGGAGGTCACCTCCCCTGTGTCCTCAGCAGGGCCAGCCTCTGCTTGAGCTCATAGTTGGGGGAGCGAGGTGGAAGCCATCGGCAAGGGTCCTCCGTCGTCTTCAGAGCTCATAGTAGAGGGGGCAGGAGCTGCAGCCGGCGCAGTGGCTCTTGCATCACTAGTATCTACTTGACCTTCCTCATATTCAAAGATGAGATTTCCTTCTTCATCATCACCTGAAAGCTCAAATGCCGGGGTTGTGCAAGGCACAGATTCATCGAAGGAAACCTCACAGGTCTATATGCTCTTGATCTAGAGGCATACCCAAGGAAAATACCATCCAAGCAGTAAGATTCAAATTTGTCCAAATGCCTCCTCCTTTTTGTGTACAAAGCATCTATAGTCTAATGCACACAGGTCCTTGACGTTGGGCTACCTACCAAACTGAAGCTCGTATGAAGTCTTCCGAAAGAAAGCTCATAGGAAAATGCGGTTGGCAATGTAACAGGCCGTGTTCATAGCCTCAGCCCAAACACGTCATAGAATCCTATGTTCATCAAGCATCGTCCGCGCCATCTCAACAAGTGTGTGGTTCTTTCGTTCTACGATACCGTTCTGAGGCGGGGTATAAGGAGACAAGAATTGGTTTTCGAGACCTAGGTCACGACAGAACATTTCCAATCGAGAGTTTTGAAATTCTCCACCATTGTCGCTGCGGATAGCCCTCATGGCCTTATGACCCTCATTTCTTAACCTCAACACCAGATCTTGAATAAAGCCGAAAGCCTCATCTTTGAACTCCATCAAGAACACCCACAAAAAACGAGAAAAGTCATCTACAATGACAAGCACATATCACATCCCACTGACCGACTGTACCCAAGCAGGAACCGTGCCCATATGCAACAACTCGCCCGGGTAAGAGGTCATAACCTGATTAACAGGAGCATGAGAAGTAGCAACCATCTTGCCATGATGACAAGGGCGGCACACTAAGTCCTTTTCTGCTTTCAATTTGGGCAATCCTCGGATCAGACCCATCAAGCTCAACCTGGCTAGCAGATCAAAACACAAATAGCCTAGGCTTCTATGTCACTTCTAGATATCAGTAGAAGGACCAACTACCAAATACCGAGGAGGGCCAGAAATAGATGCAAGGTCAACCTTACCTACCCATAGGGCAAAATCCGACAAACAAGGTTTTCCTTAGCATCAAGCACAAAGAAGAACCATCCTTAAAGCGAACCTCAAACCCTTCCTTGAGAAGTTGCGAGACAGAAATCAAATTGAACCCCAAACTCCTCAACAAAGCAACTTCTCTCAGGGAAAGCTTGGCAGAAAGCGAAACACCACCAACACCCAACACTTTACCTTGACCATTATCCATGAATGTGATGTACTCCTTAGTGCTCACGGGGTTGAGGCTAGAGAACCATCTGCGGTGCCCTATCATGTGCCTAGAGCAGCAGGAGTCCATGATCCATATGTCCTCTAGGCCTCGATCCTACAAAATCAAGGAAAGCAAGAGTGAGCAAATGGTCCGGCACTGGGGTTAGTAAAACTGGTGTACCACTGATGAGCCATTTCCTCAAAGGGTGGGTATGCATAGTCAAACTAATCATCACGACGATCTAGGTAACCACAACCTCCAAAGCATGAACTCACAAGCCCTCTACCAAAGCCTCGATCATGAGGTCCATAGCCATGCTGAAAACGACTAGGAGCTCGGCCAGCGAAGCGTCTCTCACCACCAGGAGCACGGGCTTGAAAGCCGCCTCCTCTCTCACCATGAGCAAAGCGGTTTCTCATCTCATCGTGACGGGGAGGATCCTTCCTACCACCATGGTAGAACTGATCCTGGTTTCCCTAGGCTCTCTCATGCCTCTCAACCTACTTCTTCCTGAAGCAAAACTCCTCCAAGTGACCAATCCACTAGCAAAACTCATAGTGGTAGACAGGTCTCTTGGGCATAGGCTAGGGCTGAACCTTAGGTTTCTGGTGTGGTGGTGGTGTGGTCTAGGGTGGTGTAGGCTGCTAGACTTGCTTCTTTCCTAAAGGTTTAAGCACTTTTTCCACAATCTTGTCTAGCTTGGCTTGTGCTGGCTTGGGTGTCTAGTATGACTTCCTTGGGACAGCCTTGGGAGGCTCATGGTAAAACCCATCAACAATAGAATCAGCCTAAGGAGAGGCAGTGTTAAGCTTGATTGTAGCACTCTTCTTCTCGCCCGAGGTACTACACTCTCCTAACCCAAGTCCACTCGTGTCACCTTCACCACACTTGCTTCCATCTATGATCATCCTAACTGAGGTTCTCTGGCATACATTCAGCTCAGCACCTCTCTCAACCTATAGTTGTCCTCTTCAAGGATCAACTTCTCCTCTCTCAGATCCTGTAGAACTAAAGTCTGGGCAGCACAAGTGTCATAGTCTAGAGATGGAATTGAGGGAGTAGACTTTTCTAGCTTGTTAATGGTGGCATCTTTCTCCACCAACACAACCTCAAAGTGAGATAGTTCTCACACGTGTCAGGGGGTGCTGAAAGCACCTCAAGGTCCACTCTCACCTACTCAAGCTCACTCCTCAAAGTAGGATAGACCATACACGCACCCAAAAGCGTGGGTTTAGCCCTAAGCTCTTCTAGCTCCTTGAGCTACCCCGCACACTTCACCTTCAGCTCAACTATGTCAACTGCTAGGTGGGGGCAGGACTCACACTCAGGCTCCTCACTCAAAGTAGGCTCATCTAGTTTAGACTGGAGCTTGCCTATCACATCCTTCAGCCTATCCATCTCCTCTACCTAATGAGCATACTTGCTCTTCTGCTCACAAAGGTCACTCATCAAGGACTTATTGGTAGGGCACTCAAACTCACTAGGCTGGGCTCGCACACTCTTCAGCCTCTCAATCTCATCCAAAGCATTAGTAAGGCTTTCTGCTTCTACAGCTTCTTGGCTGCCTTCTCCAACATCTTATCCTAGGCTTTCAACTTATGACTATTCTTCTCCATTATCTCAAGGATCTCAGGTTACTCAGGAGTTACCTCTTCATTGGAGGAGTCATTGTCATTGCCCTTGTCGTCGTTGTCCTCAAGCACCATGGAGCAAAACAATCTCCAGTTCACCTTGTGCTTGCGCTTGGACATGGTGGAGATGAAGCAGAGTCCAGCTGGACCACCTTGATCCCTCCTCTTGTCCCACTTGGTGACAATCTCCTCATTGCTTGAACTTGACGAGGACGAGGAGGAGGAGAACGTTCCGCTACAAAGACCATCAAGCTCGGCAAAGAAGGCCTTTTCCCACTTTCAGTTGTCCTTTCTGGCAGCTCTTGAAAGCCTTCCTAAAGTTCTTGATCTTGTCGGAGTAGTGCTTGGCATGGTCGCACTTGCCATAGTCGTGCTTGCCAGAGTGGTACTTGTTGGAGTCACGGGAGTGGCTCTTGCCCTTATTGTAGTAGCCGTTCTGCTTGTTCAGGCACTTGGCAATGAAGTGGCTGACCTCTCTGTCCTCAAAGCACTTAGGCCTCTTGCCCCTCTTCTTTCTCATCTGGTTGTCATAGGCGCACTGAAAGCAACTAGACACCAGGCAAAGCCCATCATCCCCAAGTGATGCCAACTACTCCTCTGTCACAAACATCAAAGCAGAGAATGAAAAACCATGAAGTGGGAGGTTAGTAGCTATTCCCTTGGAGCTAGAAGCCAAGGCCAAGCTCTTGGAGCCAAAACCATCGAGAATATCTGTCATCTAGTAATTCACCTCTGTGGCCTTGAGCTTGCTATAAAGCTCCTCTACACCCAAGGTGTCATACCCTGCCGACTCAAGAATGGAGTTCTTCTTGATCTCCCACACTTTCATGTCCAGGGAATACAGCAGCTTGATAGCCTATTAATGGTTTGTGTATGGGAGAGTAGCAGGGGCAGAGTTGACACGGAGCTTGTGGGCGAAATTCTCATATTCACGCCGGTAAGTCTCCACAAGCCGACCCTTAGCTGTCACCGTCCCCTCATAGTGTGCGCTGAGCAGGGACCAAATCTCATGGGTGGTATCAAGGTGGCTCACTCTCTCATAGTCTGCCAGACCAAGTCCAGAAAAGAGAAAGTTCACTGCCTTATAGTTCGCCTTGTGCTGAGCAACGAGCACTGGTATGGTACGCTCGGCAATGGGGAGCACCACAAAAGTCATACCCTGACTAGCATTCCATATGTCCTTGCTCTAGCTAAGCAAGAAAGCTCTCATCCTTCCCTTGCAGTAGGGATAGCAATCCGAACCTAGAATCAGAACTTTCTCAGAGTGCGCCATAGTCGCTATTGGTTTCTCACTAGTAAAGGTATGAACAAACCTAACCAGCTCTGATACCACTTGTAGGACCAGGACATGCGACTAGAGAGAGGGGGTGAATAGGACCACTTGGAAACTCAAAATCACAACCTCCAATCTGGTGCTAAGAGAAGCTTTCAAGAGCTAATGCTAGACACCATCCACTAAACAGATACGTGTCTAGGAGGTGCAAGGTGTCACCCACTGAAAGGATACACACCAGGTGCAAAAGAGCAAGCAACTCAATGATCACCAAGATCGCAAGTCACCCCGAACATCGGAACCTGCAAGATCGCACTCGACACTCACCGCACCAAAATGGGACTCACTGGATCACAGTGAGCAAAGAGTATGGTCAGATAGTGGGACAAGCAAAACCGATGCAAAACACAGTGGAAGAACCAAACAACGAAAATAGGACTGCAACCCTAGCAACGCTGGACTGTCTGGTAGAACGCCCTAGGCAGGCCCAATGCCAGACTGTCCGGGAGGCTCTGCTGGAACCGGACAGTCCAGTGGCCCTATTGGATTGTCCGATGGGGTCGTAGGAAAAGAGTTTTCCAACCCCAAATCTGACCAAATCTTGTCCAAACTTCACGAGATTTTGCACAGGCTATCTAGACCCTATTCCAAAGCTATTCCCAAAAGAACAACTCAAACCAAGGGATTAGCAGGAATTTCAGATCTTGTGAGAAGGCAATCTTTGGGAAAGAAAGGGAAAAACTCAGAACAACTTGCTCGTGGCAATCCTGCAGGATTGAGATGAAGTAAGTCAAAATATCCACATCCTAGCAAGTCCAAAAGAGCCAAAAGAACAGGATTAACTCATGGGCAAAGCAAATCACCAAAAGTCTTTGAGTTTCATCCAAAAACCAAACTAGAGAAGGGGGAAGGAGATGTCTGCACACATGAACATGAATTGGGGATGAATCTTCCTTTATTAGAAATGGAATTCAGTTCTTACAAGGTTCCTCATAGCCTACCACCCTTCATCCTCCCACTATTGCAAAGTGCTAGATCTATGGGACTCCAAATCCTAGATTATCACTAGGTTTTCACTCTAAGCACTTGGCTGGTTGGAAAGCTAAGCCTGGGATTTCTAGAGGTGGAAGAGTCATCTAAATGACCAGCCACTTAGGTATATATAGCCCACGCCTAACTGACTCAGTTTACACTAAGACCCCTGTATTACAGAAATGCCCGTAGGGGCTAAACTGGAAAAGACCCAACTTTCTTGGGACGGACTACCGCGGTGGAGTCTTCATCTTCTTCAGTTGCACGCAATCTTCTGGATGACATCCACATGGTTAGTAGTCCAAATCTGCCGATCGACCCCCGGATTTGATGTCAGAAACCGAGAAACTTTAGGATTTCCTTTTGGGCTTGGAACAGCCCACTCCAATCTATCTTAGCGAGAATTGAGCCCATTCACTGAGTCTTGGTAACTTTGTGGTAGGGTAGCAGATTTGAGCGAATCTGTCATCACCCTCGCACATCTTCGCACCATGCACTTGAGTTGGAGCACCGCGGTGGCACCCGGCATCCCCTGTCCATCGGGGTCGCCTCGCAGTCCTTCGGAGGTCCTACACTTGCCGTTGCCGTGCCGCTTCTCCGTGTGCCAAACTGTCATGGCCAATCGACACTGAGCATGCCTCCTGTTCTTCATAGGACTTTCTTCTCCATCTAACTCCAATCCATCGGAGGGCCTCCGGTCCATCAAAGGTCTTGTGCCCATGTCCTTCTGGGTCTTGCCTTCCGTTGACAATCACTCATCCCTCTAGAGGAAATGGAGCCGGTCCATGGGCTCTCAGCTGAGACTGATGATCCAATGGGGGAAGGTGATGATGTTGGTGGTTCTTCTACCGTTTCGTGATTTAGGTATTACTTGTGTCTAGTTTCTATTTGATTTATTTCTATCTATCCAATTATTTCATCGAAATTCAATTTGATTTGTTTATTTATGCTTCAGAAGTGCAATTCAGTCCCTTTGAGACCAATCGAAAGGATGCTCATTAGGCCTCATGGTGAATGGTAATGCTTCTTTTTTGCTTATGTATTCATGTTAATTTGATTCCACTTTTTGTCTTGTTTTGCTTAATGTCTATCTTGTAGGCAATGGGAGGACATGACTTGGGATGGTAAAGGCAGATGTTAGAAGGTGAATGGGATGGTGGGAGCCCTTTGCCACTACTACTACCCTAGCATGGTTGAGGTCGATGGCGAGTGGCAAGTAGCTTTCGAGTGGTCCCATTAGTCTTTCAAGGAGTATGTCCAATCAAATGAAGGTAGTAGTCAAGGGGGCAACAGTCAAACTCATCGGAGAACTTGTCAGTCTATTGTGTGGGCTGAATTGTGGGTGAGTTTTCATCCATATCTTTATCGATGAATGAAATAGGGCATCACATGAACACATAGTCTAACTTGAATTATCTGCTAATATGTAGTTGAGGTATCGTTTGGAAAATGAGGATGATAGAGAGGTTCTGCGGAGCGTGAGGAGGTACTTTTGTAGGGAAGCTGATAAGGTCATGGATGATGCCTTCTACAATGCACGGATCTCAGTCGTGTGCCAATACTATAAAAAGGTAAAGAGTCAAAACATGAGCAAAGCAAAAGGGGTAGTGACATCTACCTCACAGGGGAATAGTACCTCCAAACCTCAATTGATTGGATCGTGAAGGACATGGAAGGCACTTTTCTCGGGCAGCTGATAAGGCCATCGATGATGCCTTCTACAATGCACGGATCTCGGCCTTGTGCCAGTACTACAAAAAGTTAAAGGGTCCAAACATGAGCAAAGCAAAAGGGGCTAGTGAGATCTACCTCATAGAGGAACAGTACCTCCAAACCTCGATTGATTGGATCATGAAGGACATAGAAGCTTTGAGGTGGTTGGCAATGAGATGATCTTCACCAGATTAGATTGCTTCCTCAAAGTGGCACTGAGAAAACCGAAGGAAGGAAGGACCAAGGCATCGGTTTGGGGCTGATGGACACTTTTGTCTCACGAGATGCATGGTAAGAAAATACATCATTCTAGTATTAAGAATGTTCTTCTTGCATATTATTCAATTCCATATTACTTGTATAGATTGCATGTCTTAACTCAAAATTAATTACATGCAGGAGGCTGAAAATAGTGTGGCTCCAAGTTTTATGGTTGTTTCTATATGTGGTCACCGAAGCCCCGATCAAACGAACCCTGAAGTGTTGTGCACTGAGGTAGCAAAGGAGAGAATGGTAACCATGTACAGTCATTATGGATGTAGCTGAAAGATTTGACTCTGACTATGTTTTCTTTTTCTCGATTTGTTGATGGAATATGGGGAGGAAATGACTTGGCGTCATAGACCTGACTTTGATTGGCGGCACTCGGCCGTAGACGGTGAAGCATTGCACGCAAGTGGCTGGGAAGAAGGCATGGCAGGAGATACAAATTTGATAATTTCGATGTGTTCGTGAATCATGAATGTGTGTGCATGTTGGCCTTTGTGATCATGCACTATTTTTGAGTTTGCAGGTATGCCTTTGGCACCGGGGTTGTCGACTACAACCGCAGTGTATCTCAAGCAAGGAGATTGAATTTGTTGGCTGGGAGTTCTCACTCCTCAAGGATAGCTCGAGATACCCAGGCAGAGGAGGCTCGTCTGGCAACACAGACGGTCGAGCGATTGACAACCATGACAACCAACATAGCTTCTTACCTGCAGGTAGTTTGTTTATCAAAACACGCTTGAATTCAGATTTTTATGTTGCGAATCTAACATTTGATCCATTTGTAGGACATCACAGCTCGATTGGGACTAGACATAAACTTGCCACCCTTTTTGCCCTCCTCAAATGTCTCCGCAGGAGGTAAAACTGACTATTCTCTTCACCAATTCCATAGTAAGTGTTGACAGCACTTAAGCATGCCAATCCTTATACTGCAAGCGCACAATATCGCGGTTGCTCTTCCCTAGGATGAGTATCTTGGGTTTTGTCAATCCGGGAATAATTATGTTTAAGAAACTATCTATCTAATATTAACTGAATTACTAACTAATTCTAATAGATCTAAAGCAAGCTTTAAGAGATGATTAAGACTACTCTAATTATATCTTACTTAATAAACTAAATATGTTCTAAACAGGGTTTAAACTATAGCGTAAAACGATAGAACCAGGCTTTGGCTAAAAACGTGGAAACGATAGGTTTAACATGGCAAAAGGATCCACAAGAGATATGAGACAAACATCCTTCATACTAAGAACAGCCTTGAAACTAGATCTAATCATAAGCATAGAATAAACATGATCATGAATGTCAAGGATCTACTTGAAACTTTCTCGGGCTCTACTGTCACTAGTAACTAGGTAATCGACGAACTAGCAAATCCTAACCATCTCTAAGCATGAGCAGATTCAATCAACTAATTAAAGTAAAAAGATCTACTAAAAGAACATGAAAACGTTTAATTCGGTCGAAAAACCATGTTAGAATTAAGCATTGCAAAGATATGGATCATAAGTCATGTATAAACAACAAGCTAAGTCTAAAAGACAACCTTTATTGATCGAATAACAAGGTTTCATCATAGTATCAAAGAAAGTACAAGGAATTACTCGAGATACATCATAAACTTTGAAGCATAGTCATCGGGATGAACTCGACGAAGAACATGTCGAAAGATGAACTCGAGGCCTCCTTGGGAAGCGCCTGGTAGGGGTCGGCCGACCGACCGGCTTCCTGCCTCCTCTTGCTTCCTCCTTTCGCCGAGATGTACTCCTCACCGAGTTGAACGTTTCTCACCCCCGACCTCTGCCCTAGACTCTCGACTTGTAATGAATAATGCGGTGGTGTTCTCCCCTCTCCCGTTGGGAGGCTCTATATTTATACCCCGGAGGAAACCCTATACATGGAATCTAATAGGTCAGTTCTAAGAGTCATAAAACAATTAAAACATCTATTTCCATGTATATCCATGCCTTAGAAGAGTCCTGGTCGTCCATATCCTTCCTTGCTTGGAGATAAAGTCATCGTTTTGATCCTTCCCGAAATAATCCTTCCATATTCAGGAGCCTTTGGTATTTCGACCATAACTTACTCATCTAGAGTCCAATTAATGCAATCTCAGACTCTAAATTGTAGAGCTCGAAGAGATGTACAACTTTGGTATTCAAACTTTCTCTATTTGAAGTCGTTAAGATCTCCAAATTGGGCCCACAAGCTGCTGCTGTAATGAATTTCGAGAAGATTTCAGGATTTAGTCCTTCAATCAATCCTTATCTTTTTAACACTCTTCTCTTGTTGGGTTTCTTCCTCAATTGGGCTTTCAATTAGTCCTTTCTTCAGAGCTTCCCCATAGCATAAATCCTTTCTTCGAGAAATTCTCAAATATCCTCAATTATTCCCTATTTTCCTGCAAAAATAAATATTACACAAAAACAAAGAGCTTTCTCGAAAACGGGGTTATTTGTTAGTAAAATAAGAGTAAATGATAAGATTGACTCTCGAAAAGATATAAAATCATATAAAAATGATCCATAATTTTAGTATATAACGAGCGTCAACTGTAAGCAACTCTTATCAAATTATTCTGAAAGATTTTTTCTCACAATTAACTTATGCAGGGGTCGACAGGATGGGTGCCACCACCCCAAGGGTCGCAGCCACCTCCCGTGGTACAATGGTACCCCAAGGCTCCCAGCCACGTTCGGGGTGGATGATGGTACCCCAGAGCTCCTAGCCACCTCTGGGGTGGATGGCACCACAAGGCTCCCAGCCACCTCCAGGATGGATGGCACCACCAGGCTTCCAGCCACCTTCGGGGTGGATGGCACCGCCAGGCTCCCAGCCACCTTTAGGGTGGATGCCAGCTGCAGCATCGAACTTCAACCCATAGATGCAATCACCTCATCAGCACTATGGATCACAGGTATACATACAAAAGAAGGCTAACTTACAGAAGTTAGTGAAACATAGCAAATTTAGCTGAACTTAGCAAAATTTAGTTAACTTGGCATAAACTAGGAAAACTTAGCAAAACTTAGCAAAACTTAGCGAAATGTAATCAAAGCTAACTGAACTCGGCAAAATCTAGCTAAACTTGATAAAAACCTAGCTAAACTTAGCAAAATATAGCTAGACTAGGAGACTTAGAGAAATCTAGCTAGACTTAGTAAAATCTATCTACATTAGGCCAACTTAGCAAAATCTTGCAAAATCCAGCTAAACTTAGCCAAATCTAGTTATACTAGCAATTTGAGTTTATTTAGTAGGGTTCAGCCTCACGCCCTTGTGGCCCAACTCCAGATGCAGAAGTGAATGAGGACTTTGCGGGTTCCAGAGGAGCGAACGACCACAACTCTCAAAAGTCCGCAGGAGTAAGTTGCGTGATGATGATTATCTTTGATGGATATGCATATTGCCATATGGACTTTGTATGAACTTTTGTATTCTGCATGGATGAACGTCTTTTGTCATATCGACTAGTGTTGTGAACCAATATGGATTTTTTGTTGAGGACTCCATTATATTGTTTATGAATGTGGATATATTATATGTATTATTATGCATGTGGATGTGTGATGGAATTCTGCCTGTGGATCTAGACATATTATACGTATTCTGTCTGTGATAGAATTTTCTGTGATTTAAATACAATTTGTGAGCTGGTTTTTGTGGGGGGGGGAGTAGCCTTAATTTCGTCGGCCATATACCTAGCTGACAAAACTACTTGACCCCTAACCCATTATAATTTCGTCGTCCTGCGTGGGCCGACGAAATTAATGCCCCTAATTTCATCGGCCACGGCGGCTGATGAAATTAAGTGGACCAATGCTGTAAATTTGTCGGCCCGGTTAATTTTGTCGGCAAGCCCATGAATTTAATATAAATTCATGGGGGGCCCACGAAATTACTTGTGTAATTTCGTCCGACTTAATTTCGTCAAAGAATTTCGTCGGCCTGCCGATGAAAAAGGCCTATTTTCTTGGGTTTTTGGCCCACGAAGAAATAGTCGGTTCCTGTAGTGCCACCAACACACCCCCAAGCTTGAACATTTGCTCGTCCTCGAGCAAAGCTAATACTTAGGCTTGGAGGATTAGGAGTTGCATCAATGTCAATGTCCTGCAAATGTTTAGTGTACAACCCGCATTATACCTTTATAATTGAACAAACTAGCAAAAATGTACCCCAAGCTTTTTATCCATACCTGTGGGGCATCTGGCTTCTCATCTTGTCTTTGGCGGTTGAAAGATGGAACAATCTTAGTAGAGTGTCACCGAACTCTATCTCCGTTCTTGTTTCACGCTTGAAGGGTTTTCAAATTTTTGAAATCAAAGCACTAAGTTCCTCAAATGGTACCCTCGAGTCACTCAAGTGGTTTTTGATGCCTCACTAGGCTAGGGCCCCAACTTTTCCCTATCAACTAAAGGATTATGTGGAGCTCAAGGTGGGGATAAAGTTAGCTTACCTATGTTATGTGTTTTGTCGAGTCAAAGGTTGGTCCTAGCGAAGTTTGTGATACCTCTCATCCCGATCAAAGAAGAATGGATTTGTTTTGTGGATGGGTGTGGTCTATGGACGAAAACTCCTTATTTAATGAATCCCCTCTTGAGACTTTGAAGCATTTGAGTGCATAGATATATCATTTTCTTTTATCTTCATTTTCCTCTTTTTTTTCTTTTCTTTTGCTTTTTTTCTTCGTTCTCTTTTTTCTGACAGCTCCATGTCTCTTCTTGCATGGGAACATTGGGGATGTTTTTAGAGTATGACTGGAGTATTTATTTGGAGACCATATTTGTGGATGGGTATGTGGAAAATGGTTTTTGCATGGTGGAGAAATATCTGGTATAGGTGGATGCTTGAATCCAGTATAGATTTAAGCATAACTAGACAAAGGGAGTCTATCAAAATGAAGATGGATGTGGGGAATTTGATCCGGACTAGAAGTGACACTACTTCATAAGAACTCAAAATTTGACAAAACTCAACACAACAATATGTAGCATATGTAAAGATTTCATCATGTAAAGCATTTGGCTCTGGATAGGTATTTCAAACCACTGAGGAACTTTCTCATTTAATTATCAAAAACAAAACTCTGAGAATTCACCTTACTAGGATCAAGATGGGTTGAACTGAAAGCATGATTATATCACATCTCATAACAACTTAGACTTGGTTCGAAAGCGCTTGCTCCAACAAGGATCAAGATTAAAGGTAAGATCACGACAAATGCCAATAAGTTCAAATTTTTAGGAGAGTGTCAAGCTGCATACGAAGTACTTACAAGGAATTAATAGAGCAACTATTCATCATTTCCTTTAAGCAGGGGTGTAAACAGAATTCTAGCATTATAGCTAGGAGAGAGCTTATTCACAATAGAAGCAAACCTTTTTTTGGTATTTTGGAATTATACAAATTTTTACATCTTTTCTTTTATTTGGGGTAACAGGAAGGAAATATTATTAGTGTCATGGCAATTTTTAGGATTAAAAATATGGAAGTGAAAAATTTAGCATTCGGGGTACTCACCTAGTGATCTTCCCCCAAGCTTAGTTCTTGCAAGTGAGCTTCAATATTGCCTTGCATTGCCTCCCCCAAGCTTGCTTGCTTCTTGGGTAACGACGATGCTGCTTGACTTCTGTTTATACTCACCTATATTGGGCAAATTTCTTCTCAACTCTTGTTTTGCCTCCTCTAGCAGTTTTGAAATGAGTGTTTTGAGGCTTTCCGCCATATCTCCAATACTGCTATATGGACCTTCTTGATGGTGTTGGGAGTAGACACAGTCGGTCTGACTATACTACTCCCCTCTGGTGAATGTCTCCTTGTATTTATATTGGGTCTCCTGCTCTAACTTTTCATTTTCCTTCAGCTAGCATTCTTTTCCCAGTGACACCAATGGGTTGCATTGCTCCATACATGTCACATGAAGTGGAAGACTGCCAAGGATCCTTTTCGAACCATCAGAAAGCGGGTGATGATTCCACTTTGGGGATTCCCCCCACCCAAGTGATCCATCATAAAATTGATCTGTTGTTGACCTTATGGACTTCTTTCCTTGGGTTTAGGCCAATCTTCTACTTGCTAACTAGATAAGTAGGGTACTTCTCGAGAGGTGCTCCTCTGCCCCTCCTGCTGGCACATCACAAGCTGTTGAGGCTTGAGACGTAGTTTCGCAGACCTTTGGTCTTTCCGAGAATGTGTACTTGAGTAGGCTTCCCAGTGATGGCTTTGCATAGATCACTTGCTTTCATTCCCAGATAGATTATGTGTTAAAGACGGAGATGGATGTTGTGACTCCACTATCATTTGTACTTGCCAACAATCTCCGGTTGATGGCCTTTCACATCCGACGGTAGAGTAGATCCTTCCTCACCTATGGCAAATCTTGTTGCACAATTGGCAAAGGCGAAAGGAAATTAAGGAATGCTCTCTCATCACATTCCTCTACACTTGGGGTGATGTCCCTCCATATATCTCATGTTATCCAAAGCCATGTGTTTCCTTTAGTGAAGCAGTGACCAATGGTCTTTTGGTTGCAACCTCATGACACAAACATTCGCTTCCCAAGTGATTTAGAGCATAGTTGATGTCTTGTAGCAATCAAACACTGTGGGTTGAATATCGAGGTCCTTCCTCTAAGGGGTTGGGTTAGAGGATGAGTGCGTCTTAGCATATCCTCCCACAAGCTTGACTCTTGTAGTATGGGAGATCACATCTTTGTCTCTGTGCAACGATGTTTTCCTTTGTTCTGCTTTGACTTTTGTTGTGTTTCCAGTGGAAGGCCTTGTCCAATCATGGTGTGAAGAGACACCCTAGATGTCAGAATGGATTTTTTTGTGATAGCGTTTTTTTTCTTCCTTCATGATCTTCGGAGAACCTCCTCTTAAATTTCCCTACATGTTAGGATTCAACATGTGCATTGTCTACCTAACATTCTATCTCATCTTCAGTTATTTCACTTTTTTCCAAGGTTAGGTGAGGTAGAGAGATAGCTAGCTTTTTGCGAAGCAGCTAGCTTCAGGTAGCACTACTGAAAGATCCTAATGCCTTAGAATCTTAGCATGGAAGAAGCTTGGTTTAAAGAGCTACCACTAACAGTCCTTCAATTTAAACCAACCTCTTAAAATAGGAATGATGAAAATAACTGTTAGAGAGGTTTACCTTCATCGATGTTATTGAAGAAAGTATCTATGCTAAATCTCCATCTCAACTGAAGATCTACCTGAGAAGGGGTTCGTCGGGTTTGGGCGTCGTGGAGAATGTGATTCAAGAAAAATTTGCTCCTCCTTCTTGTTCCATGGCTAGTCAATGGAATGTTGTAGTAGCAGACACAATTTGAGCCCTGCTTCTCCTTGGCTCGGTAATTTAGGTTGTTTCTGATTGCCACAAATTTCTTGTCAAATGCCAGACAATCTTCTCCCCCGAGCTTCGATTCTAGATTCTACATTGAATGATGATTCCAAACTTGCTCCCTATCATGCTCACTGCTCTTCTTCTTGGGCTTGATACTTGTCAAACATGACATGTGCCACCAGTCGTTGGCTGCCCATGTGCCACACAGTCACCGACTACATGTCATTGATGTTCTCACCCTGCTTATGGATGTTGATTTGTCCATGTTTACCTTTGTGGTGCTTAAGACAGAGCTCTCTCGCAATGAGAGACATCTATACCTGCCGTTTTTTAGATCTTCACCACAACTCCATCGGGTACGCAAATTCCTCATGGGGCAGTAGATCAATAATCTACTAGCTGCAAATTCGAGCATAGGAGATAGCAGAGTGTGATATGGAATTGCACGCCACCTTGGAATGATGTCAATTCTTGTATGGTGCTAAAGATAATCGACCACCACAACTTCATCAGCCATGATGCTATCATTTTCAAAAGAAGAGCGAAACAGATCACAAGAGGTCTTGAGCATGAGAATGTCGAGAACAAGTTCTCTCTTCTCGTGTGGGTATATATGCCTCCTATAACAGATTAGTGAACAGCATATACAAGGGTCCAACATATGTAGAGAGTGTTAACACCGAGCCCATTGTACACAATGTGCTAGCAAAAAGTTTCCCATTAAAACATAGCAGAAACCATGCTGCTAAACCATGACTTCCATCTTCCAACCTTTTACTCAAATCCACGGTCTTGAAAAAAAACGGGTTGAATTTTTGAAACATAACCCTGATTTTGCATCTCCATTGAACTTGAGAGATTCGACTAGCTCAAGAATTGCAGCTCATGACCTAGAAATGTAACATCACTACCAAAGTCTACATATAGCTCATTTATCGTGCATGCCGTGCAACATTCTGATAAAAAGAGTCTAATTCCAACCTAAGCACCATGCTTAATTTGGAAATTAGTCTCTACAATAGTCGTTGGATTCTGATCCAAGCTATGCTTTCATTGTAAACTTTGTATCATGAACAAGCATGATCAAGATTTACTCAAAGGACGGAGCAAAAAGATTGAAGGATGGAGTTTTCAAATTTTTATATTTTTTTTGTTTTTAAAGGAATGAAAAAGGTAGCAATAACCAGACGAAAGATATAAGAGAATTCAAATTCACTGCTTCCCCGGCTACGGCGCTAGAAAGCTTATTGGCGGTTCTTAGCCTAATAGATTTTACTCTGCAAACGCATGGAGACCGCTGTAGCTTTCACTCAGGAGTACTCCAAGGAATCGTATTTATCCATAGGGAAGCATCGAGAAAGAATACAAACTCATTGATCGCCTAGCTACTACCAACTCATTCAATCCAAAAGATAACAAGAAAAGGTAAACACCAAACACTATGGGATACAAACCAAACTCCGTTGGCACGAACTCATGTTTAAGCTAGGAGGACAACGAGTTGAGGGCTAAGGTTCGGTCTTCCATCTCTACTAGCATACAAGAGCTATCCATACTAAGGTCGAAAGGATTGAGAAGAGCTATGGTCTTGCGTCGAGTAAAATTCTAGACTTCACTGAGGAGGCACGGGGGTAGATAGTTTGCCAACCGAATGGCAACTAGCTAACGCCTATGGGCTTACCGAATGATGGAATCAGAATACAGAGGCTCCCTAATGCTGTCACCAAGAGAGGCTACCGACCAGAGCTGTGTGGATAAGATACCACGCTATACTAGTGCTCAAGCGACATCTTGCATCTATCACAAAAAAAGAGCTTGAGCACTAAAACTCATCCTCCACGTTGGAGGGTGAGAGCTAACCTAGCTCCTAGATCTATGTCTAGGGCCAGCTTATAGTACTGGCAAGTATAACATAGCTCAATCAATTCTAACTTAGCACAACTCAGGCCTCGAACTTGGCATGCCTAAAGAGAAAAGATGCTAGCAAATAAATGCAGCCGCATACATACCAACATACGAGTTACTAACTTGAGACAAAGATAAGCGCATAAGGTAGAAAGATAAAATACTTGCACTTGTCATATGTTGGAAAGTAAAGCATAAGAAAAGAGTCACAAAATACATTACCGAAGATACGGACTGACTCCAGAATAGCAGAGCCTACTCTAACTCCTAGCTAAACAATGAGTTTTAGAGTGGAGGCACCACCCAAGGGGCGCCTCCTAGACAGGGAGAGAATGATTACATGGTGAGGTGCAAGTGTGAGTGAGGGGGTGCCACTCTATTTATAGTGTGAGGAGGAGGGAATATTCCTAAGTATCCTATGCAAGATTCGTTTCCAAACTCCTCCTTGGCTGCCATCTGTACTGGTAACCGACTTAGGAAGGTCAATGGAAGCATTCTCCATGTGATGGCATTGAGAACTGGTGAAGAACCAGACCCTAGGTGCCTGAACTGGCCGTTGGAAGCAAGAACCAGCAGTTTACAGTGCTTCTGGGTCAAAACTGGCCTTGGTTTCCCCTTCTGGGCAGCTGAACCAGCTTGAACCAGTGGCTAACCACACTGAACCAAGGGCCGAGCCCTTCCGCAGGCACCATGCATCTGAACCGAACGGTGGACCACGCCTTGGCTCTCCACATGCGTGCCACATGCCTCGTCGCCCATGGATGAGCCCACCGAATCGAGTAGCGGTCTCTCCATGGGTACCGCGCGTCCTAGCCAAGGGATGAACCATGCCAACCTGCTGGCTCCTCCCATGCACGTGCGTGCGTTGTGCCACCAAGCCGCCACGTGGCATGCTCTGGTTGGCCGCGCCGCCAACAGGCGGATCACGATCCGTGGTAGCGCCGGGTCACCAATGGTTGGGCGCCAAGTGGCTGCCCCTTGTTGCTTCCCGCTCACGCTGTACAGATGGGGGTGGCACTGATGTTAGCATGACGTCAGCACTGCCACCTCATTTTGTATTTTCAATGTCTTCTCTGTATGAACTCCAAATGCGACAAATAATATATCTATTTTGATCATATCAACTAGCTCTTCGCAATGGTATGGTCATTGGGAATTTGAGATACTTCATTGTAGTTGCCTTTGTAGTTCCATCTCAAGCCCTTTTGTCTGCAAATCCTGTCTTGCTCCAAATGATATTGTTTTGCATAGAATTTGAGCATCTCTCTGTGAAACATTGAAAACCACAAAAACTCGTGGAATTCGTTAGTTCAAGGTAAATAATGCATAGAATTTGGCTTATACCCTTTTTATTCACTGAGGAATTGGCGGCCGGAATAGGTGAATATCGACCACCTGCAATCACTAATCCTAAAGGAAACGACAAGTGATATGTGCCGACTGCCAAAACAGCAACCTTTGCTCAATTGCCAACACACACGTCCAACTTGCCCTTTCCAAAAACTTCTAGTCTATTTTAGCCCCTACAATGATTTGCAGGTATGAATCATTGACCCGGTATCAAATTGCCATGATTCGCTAGAAGAAGTTACAATATTAATTCCAATAACATTAATGCTTGAAGCAGAAGTCTCACTTCACTTCTTTTTCTTCTCTTCCAAGCACTTCTGGCAGTTTCTCGACCAATGCCCACTGTCACCACAGTGGAAGCACTTGTCTGAGGGAGAGAGACCAGCTTTAGTCTTAGCATCAGGCTTCAGCTTTTGGAAGCTATCCTCAGCCTGGCCTTTGCCCTTGCCGTTGCCCTTGCACTTCCTCTTCTTCCTATCCCTTTGGACCATCATCACATGAGTTGAGGTTTTCTTGATGCTATCCTCGACAGTTTTAAGCATCCTATGCAACTCAGTTAGAGTCTTATCCAAGCCATTCAAATGTCATGATGAACGGCTCAAAACTAGGAGGCAGAGATTGGATGATCACATCCATCGCAAGCTCTGGATCAAACTCAAAACCAAGTATGCCGAGTGCCTCGATGTGACCAATCATCTTGATCTCATGATGGCTGATTAGACTCCCTTCAGCAAGCTTGCTACCAAACAAGGCTTTTGAGTTGTTATACCTCTCAGCCCTTGCCTGGTTATCAAACATACCACAGAGCTCTTCAATCATATTGTAGGCAGCTGAGTCCTCGTATTGCTACTGAAGCTTAGGGGACATAGTGGCAAGCATGTGACAGCCAACCTCGAGCGAGTCATTGCAGTGCTTCTCATAAGCTTTGCGCTCAACTGCAGTGGCACCATTCCCAAGATCCTTAAGATAGGGCTGCTCGAGAACATATTCCTTTTTCTCTTGATTGAGAACAATTCTCAAGTTTCGATACTAGTTAGTAAAGTTGGTTCCAGACAACTTCTCTTTATCAAGAATAGATCGCAAATTAAAGCCAGAAATCTAAGCGGGATTAGCGGCCATGGTCAACTACAACAGGAAGTAAATATGCAAAGATTCAGCACAATGTCTTGTGTACATCTTTCATTAAACAATTTAACAAAAGATACTCCCACTATATGTTTGCAATCGTATTCCCTTCTACAACACATAGTGGATGAGATCCACGTTTATCTAAGCGTCTAGTGAGATTTGGCATCACCGCTAGAATTTTAGCAAAATCGGTAGACAACCATTGTCAATCACATCCTATGTGACTCTCATTTCTTGTGTGACATCCCATGTCGAAACATCCAACTCCATGCCCAAGGCCCAAATCCGATTTGATAGCCTCGTCAAGCAAACCAACCCTATACGCATGGATGTCTAACATCCACCCTATTTGATTAAGATAGTTGAAGGTACCCTACTTTGGCGAACCCACCAAACAACGAACGAAATCCTTGTCGGTGTAGAGATTGGAAGGGCATCAAGAACTCTTGAATTTTTCTAAGGGAATCTAATCTGACACATCTAATGCAAGAAATAATAGGTAGTGATAACAAAAACAGTGGACCATAGATCAAATCTATGATAACTCATCAGGCTATTTTGATCAAGCCGAGTACAAATTACATCCATGCCGACTACATCGGATCATCCAATGAACTAGTACATGAAGCCTATAATAGATCAAATCCATAACCATCGATGCATCCAATGAATCGATGCATAGAGTCTATAACAGATCCAATTTGTCATCATGGAGCCGCAATAGATCCAATGTACTACGGTAATAGATCCAATCTATTACATCAATCTAGATCATAGACCTACATATGGTCAGCTCTGATACCACTGTTGGGTCACGGGTTAGGCTACTATAGCATGAAAACCTTTTTCTACTACCACGTAAGATACAGCAACACGTACAAGAAAGAGATCAAAGATCATTACCACTAGACACGCAGTGTAGCAGAAGACGAGTTGAGGCAGCCGAGTGTCGAGTTGCACACACCAAGTCGAAGCAGCAAGAAGAGCTGATGTCAATCAAGAACCACTCGACAGCCAATGGACCGGCTCCATTGCCTCTAGAGTGATGAGTGATTTTCAACGGAAGCCATGACCCAGAAGGACTTGGGCACAAGACCTCCGATGGACAGGAGGCCCTCCGATTAATGGGAGGTAGATGAAAGTCCTCCGAAAGATAGGAGGCACGCTCAGCGTCGGTTGGCCATGGGAGTTTGGTACACAGAGGAGCAGCAAGGCGATGGCAAGTGTAAGACCACTGAAGGACTGCAAGGCAACCCCAATGGACAGGGGAAGCCGGGTGCCACCTGATATAGGATAGGCCCGATCTTCCGTGAGGTACGTCGGTTTAGGGGTGGAGACTCGACGTTGGTGATGAAGGCTCCGAGCCAAAGATTCGAATCCTTGCAATCACGACACCACTGGTCCGATGGTTATCGACCACGTGACGCGCACAATCGACCTTGCCAAGAAGGCTATCATTCCTGCAATGCAACCAAAGAACACCAGCAAGAACGAGGAAAAACGCAACTCTCAATTGAGTTGCACAAGTTGGGGTTTCACAAACCGATGACGGCGAAACTGTTCGATGACAGATTAATCTAAGCAAAACCCAAACCCTAACTTGGGTGGTGGCTACTGTTTATATAGAGTTTAGTTCAACTAACAAAGCCTAGACGCGTCTATGATGGACTCCTAGATGGTACATGGGCCAAGAGCCCAAAAAGAGGGAAAATGGCCCCTGGACAGATTCTGATATCTAACTTCCGACATGAATCCCTGATGACTCCTAACTCCAAATGACCTGAAACTAGTAGCATTGGAAAGGTATCTTCTTAGCTTTCCAGGCATATGTGGATCGTCAAAGTCGAAGTCCTTTTGTGGCCTAGGTGATGATTTTAGTGATGACTGGTCCTGGAGGCCGAGGAAGTCGATTCCGAGGAGAATTTGGCCTCCATCTTGACTTGGACGTTCTTCTTGCGCTCCTCCTAGTCTGAACTGCTCTCCAAGGCCTTTATGGTCCTCTCCTAAGTTCCTAAGTACAATATAATCGACCATAGCAATAGGTAGCATACCATCCTCACAAGTATATGTACGGACACTTAGGAAGGAGCTTACCTGTTGGTTCAATTGTCTTGCACGTGCTCTTGTAATAGGGCCTTGCATAATCATAGGAGTGATGTCCTCCTCATCCTCCCCTTCTTGAAGTGAAGTCGTCCTCGACACTATCTCATCCTCTTCTCCCAAATATGGTTTCAAATCTGCAATATTAAATGTAGGACTAACCCCAAAATCTGCAGGCAACTCTAGGTTATATGCATTATCATTAATCTTTTCAAGAACCTTAAAAGGACCAGCAGCTCGAGGCAAAAGTTTGGACTTTCTCAAATCAGGAAAACGTTCTTTGCGCAAGTGTAGCCACACCAAATCACCTGGTTCAAAAAGCACTTGTTTCCTACCTTTACTACCAGTATGTTTGTACTTCGCATTCATGGTTTCAATATTATTCTTAGTTATTTCATGTAAGTTCTGAATCAAATCAGCACGTTGTGAAGCATCCAAATGCAAAGGTTCCTCGAAAGGCAAAGATATCAAATCAATAGGAGCACGAGGATTAAAACCATAAACCACCTGGAAAGGGCTAAACTTTGTGGTAGAGTGAACGGATCTGTTGTAAGAAAACTCAATATGAGGCAAACACTCTTCCCACATTTTCAAATTTGTTTTCAAAACAGCCCTAAGCATAGTAGACAAAGTTTGATTAACAACTTCAGTTTGACTGTCAGTTTGGGGATGACATGTAGTAGAAAACAAAAGTTTTGTCCCCAATTTATTCCATAAGTTCTGCCAAAAGTGACTCAAAAATTTTGCATCTCGATCCGAAACAATAGTATTAGGCAATCCATGTAAACGAACGATCTCATGGAAAAAGAAATCAGCAATATGAGAAGCATCGTCCGTCTTATGACAAGGTATAAAATGTGCCATTTTTGAAAAACGATCCACAACAACAAAAATGCTATCTCTCCGCCTCTTAGTCCAAGGCAAACCCAACACAAAGTCCATAGAAATATCAGTCAAATGAACACTTGCAACCAGGAGAGGCAAATAAAGACCATGTGGATTAAGGTGAGACTTAGCTTTATTGCATATAGTGCAGCGTGCCACAAACCGTTCAACGTCCTGCTTCAATTTGGGCCAAAAAAAATGAGCAGCCAGCACATCTGCCATTTTCTTCACACCAAAATGACCCATCAAACCTCCTCCATGTGCCTCCTGCAAAAACAAAAGACGAACAGAGCTATCTAGGACGCATAACTTGTTAGCCCAAAAAAAAAGTCCATCATTCAACACAAACTTATTCCATGTTCGTCCCTCTCTACAATTTTCAAAAGCCTCTTTAAAGTCAAAATCAGCAGCATATAATCCTTTTATGGTCTCTAAACCAAAGATGCGATGATCAAGTTGTGACAACATAGTATAGCGACGAGATAAAACATCCGCAATGATATTTTCTTTTCCTTTCTTGTGCTTAATGATATATGGAAACGACTCTATAAATTCAACCCATTTAGCATGTCGTTAATTTAGCTTAGCTTGACTTCTAATATGTTTCAAAGATTCATGATCAGAATGGATAACAAATTCTTTAGGCCAAAGGTAATGCTGCCAAGTCTCCAAAACACGCACCAAAGCATATAACTCTTTATCATAAGTCGAATAATTAAGAGATGGCCCGTTCAATTTTTCACTAAAGTACGCAACAGGTTTACCTTCCTGTAGAAGCACGCCTCCAATCCCAATTCCGCTCGCATCACATTCAAGCTCAAAAGTTTTTCCAAAATCCAAAAATTGTAAAAGGGGTGCATGTGTCAACTTATCTTTCAACGTGTTGAAGACTTTTTCTTGTGGTGGACTCCAATGGAATGTCACACCTTTCTTCGTCAACTCATTATGTGGGGCAGCGATGGTGCTGAAATCTTTCACAAAATGCCGATAAAAAACCTACAAGACTAAGAAAACTACGCACCTGTGTGATAGTCGTCGGTGTAGGCCAGCTCCTAATGGCGTCAATCTTCATCTCATCCACTTCAATTCCCTGTGGAGTAACAACATAGCCAAGAAAACCAACTCAATTAGTGCAAAATGTGCACTTCTCAAGGTTACCAAATAAGCGCGCCTCGCGTAGCGCAACAAAAATAGCGCGTAGGTGATCGAGATGATCCTCCAAAGATTTGCTATATATCAAAATATCATCGAAATAAACCACCACAAATTTTCCAATAAAAGAGCGGAGAACCTCATTCATCAAGCGCATGAAAGTGCTAGGTGCATTAGTTAACCCAAATGGCATGACTAACCACTCATACAAGCCAAACTTTGTTTTGAAAGCAGTTTTCCATTCATCGCCTATTTTCATTCGAATTTGATGATAGCCACTACGTGAATCAATTTTGGTAAACATGACAGAGCCACATAATTCATCAAGCATGTCATCTAAGCGAGGAATAGGATGACGATAACAAATAGTTATATTATTAGTGGCTCTACAATCAACACACATAAGCCACGTACCATTTTTCTTAGGAACCAAAATGATAGGAACATCACAAGGACTAAGGCTCTCACGTATGTACCCATGGTCCAATAGCTCTTGGACTTGTCTCTGAATCTCCTTAGTTTCCTCTGGATTGGTCCTATATGCAGCACGGTTGGGCAAAGTGGCACCCGGAATCAAATCAATTTGATGCTCAATCCCTCGCAATGGTGGTAGTCCCGGTGGAATTTCCGCAGGGAAAACATCCTTAAATTCCTGCAAAAGGTTAGCAACAACAGGCGGCAACGAGGGAGGTATATCATCAATCGAAAACAGGACCCTCTTGCACAATAACGCATAGCTGGAAGCATCATTGAAAGCAAAAGCAGCAAGATCAGATTTTGTAGCAAGCATAGCACCACCCTTTAACTTAATAGAAGGAGAACTAGCAGATGGCATGGATGGTTCAGTTTTAAAGGCCACAACAGATTTTGATGCTCGTTGATTTTCAGAAGCTAAAGTCTTATCACGTTCTGCAGTTTCAGCTATGGCCCTATCATATTTCACAATTTCAGTAGGGGTCAAAGGAAGCAACGTAATTTTCTTGCTTTTACGCATGAAAGTATAAGTATTAGTTCTACCATGGTGGGTTGCATCAGTATCAAATTCCCAAGGTCTACCCAACAAAAGAGAACATGCTTGCATGGGAACAACATCACAATCTACATAGTCATGGTATGTACCAATAGAAAAATGGACACGCGCAGTATGTGTTACCTTGGCCTTACCGCTGTTGTTAAGCCACTGAATATGATATGGGTGAGTGTGAGCACGTGTAGGAAGACCAAATTTTTTGACAAAATCAGCACTCACCAAATTATTGCAACTCCCACCATCAATGATAGTACGAACACGGCACTTGTTGATAATTAAATAAATCTAAAATAGTTATGTCGCTGAAGCTTATCCTCATGTTCCACCTGTGCACTCAAAATACGCTGAACAACATGTGCCATTGTGGACGTAGTCCTCTGCATCATCTTCGCCATAAGCATATGCATTTTCCTCAGTCATACCTGCAATGTTAGCTTGCAAGACCAAATCATCTTCAACATCACTAGCGCTAATGTACCCACCGGCATCTGTAGCAATGTCGGCTCGCTTGCTCGGACACTCCCGCATAACATGTCCCATGCCTTTGCATCGATGGCACACAATATTTGATGATGGCGTAGAAGGGGAAACATCGGTCTTCGCTGGGTTAGGCACAAAGGCAGATTTGCTCACCTCAGGTTGTGGTGAAGCACGTTTCATGTTGGTGGGTGCGGCACGTCCCTTGCTCGAAGCCAACCTGGAAGAAGAAACACCGAAGGTGTTGCGCGAAAGTTGCGCACGTCCCTGCACTTCTTGTTCAGCCAACATAGCAATATGGAACAACTGATCTGTGGTGGAGTAATCTTTATAATCAACAATATTTTGTATTTCTTTGCGCAAATCGGAATAAAAACAAGTCATAGTATCTTCATCCTCCTCACCAATATCACAATGCAACATAGCAACATGCAAATCATTATAGTACTCATGAACAGAACGAGTGCCTTGATCAAAACGTTGCAATTTTTTCTTCAAATCACGCTTATAAGAAGGAGGAATAAAACGATTACGCATAGAACATTTTAACTTGGACTATGTAGAAGGATCTTGACCAAGTTTAACTAAACCATTCCACCATAGAATAGCATAACCAGTAAATTCACTAGTAGCGTAGGGAACACGTTGAGCAGCAGAAATCTTATGAGCATTAAATTTTTGGTCAACGGTCATCTCCCAATCTAAATATGCATCGGCATCATATGATCCATCAAAGGGTGGAATTTTAAATTTCACCCTAGCAAACTGGTTATCATTATCAGATTTGTTACCTTTGGGGCCATGTCGTGGGGGTCGTTTGCCCTTATTACCTTTGTTACCTTTACCACGCCAGTCTTGCTCGATATAAACATCATCTTCGTCTTCATGATTAGAGGACGCCTTGGATTCTTCAGAAGTAGAAGAAGCTTGACTGGAGGCAGCAACCTTGTTCTCCAGCGTGTCAACCCGAAATGCCAAACTGTTGACCGTAGTGCGAAGCTCGGTCACAACTGGAGTAAGTTCGGCCCTGAAATCACCAATAAGCTTGTTTTGCGCAGCAATAAGCTTCTTAAGCTCATCCTTAGAAACACAGTCATTAAATTCTTGAGGGGATTCATCTCCTGCCATGGTTAATGAAAACAAAAATAGAGACAAGGGCACAAGATTAACCTATCCCTATCTAGTAGGTAGGTGGAATCGCTCACACTCAAGCGTGTACCAAGTGCTTGCAAATGTTCTTACCGTGCAGCGCAAAGGACGATGGCGACCTGGAAGGAACGATGGCAGCGAAGTGGCAATAAAACACCTGGAACGTGGGATGATTGCAAGGTCTGACCTGCACTGCTCAAGAGAGAAATATAGTGGAGCTTGGGATGACTCAATATGTGGCTAAGCAAATACAATAGTGTAACAGTTTAAGCAAACCTGAATAATGATCCAAAGTAGGTGTTTGTTGCTGGCCAAAAGCTAGTCCCCAAATCGAAGCACAAAGTGTCATAGGAATAACAAGGTAGAAGGTGGAGGTGGAAACAGCACCAACAACAAAAGCCTTTCCTGCAACTCTTTTCTCTGTTTTTTTTCTTTTTTTTAATTTTTCTTTTTTTCTTTTTTTTTGCACTATTTTTTTTCACTTTTTTTTTACACTTCTGTTGGAATAGCAGGGAGTACCACAAAAAATTTCAGAACAAATAGAAACCAGATGTGGACTGTGTAGCCAAAACCGTGAGCGAAAACACGTGAGACACAAGCGTGCAGAAACTTCAGGGCCCGAGAACCCTATTTTCCAGGCCGATTTTCGCAAAAGTCAAGGCGGCAAACCCAACAAAGAGGGGACGACTAGTTGTGAAATTTTCTACCGTTTCTGGAAATGTATATTTTTACCCTGTTCCGAGTTCGGAGAGAAATGTTACGGCCGTTTTACTGACGACACCTCAAATTAGGGTTTCACGGCAATGGATGGGTGTCACGGCAGTCGATGGAAGGACAAATGAAGGCGAAAGCAAACTGTGGACAAGGATGGGGATGGAAACACAAGCACAATGATGAAGAACAAACCCTAACCATCAACGAACTCAACCACAAAGGATGAAAACTCAACAAAGCAAATTGAAAACAACTATTGTGGCACTATAGGTAATGGGACAGCGGAATATATATTTTTTTGGCTTTTTCTAGACTGTAGGTATATGAAAATAAAACTAATCTAAAGGATAAACAGAAATTACCTAATGGGCAACCTAGAAACTGATACCAATTGATATAGAATAGGCCCGATCTTCCGTGAGGTACATCGGTTTAGGGGTGAAGACTCGACGTTGGTGATGAAAGCTCCGAGCCAAAGATTCGAAATCTTGCAATCACGACACCACTGCTCCGATGGTTATCGACCACGTGATGTGCGCAATCAACCTTGCCAAGAATGCTATCATTCCTGCAATGCAACTGAAGAACACCAGCAAGAACGAGGAAAAATGCAAATCTCAATTGAGTTGCACAAGTTGGGGTTTCACAAACCGATGACGGCGAAACTGTTCAATGACAGATTAATCTAAGGAAAATCCAAACCCTAACTTGGGTGGTGGCTACTGTTTATATGGAGTCTAGTTTGACCAACAAGGCCTAGACACGTCTATGATGGACTCCTAGATGATACATGGGCCAACAGCCCAAAAAGAGGGAAAACAACTCCTGGACAGATTCTGATATCTAACTAGCGACGTGAATACCCGATGGCTCCGAACTCCAAATTACCTGAAACTGGTGGCATTGGAAAGGTTATCTTCTTTATATGTGGATCGTTAAAATCGGAGTCCATTTGTGGCCTGTGTGACGATTTTAGTGATGACTGGTCCTGGATGCTGAGGAAGTCGATTCCGAGGAGAATTGGGCCTCCATCTTGACTCAGACGTTCTTCTTGCCCTCCTCCTGGTCCGAACTGCTCTCCAAGGCCTTTATGGTCCTCTCCTAAGGTCCTAAGTACAATATAATCAACCATAGCATTAGGTAGCATACCATCCTCACAAGTATATGTACGGACACTTAGGAACGAGCTCACCTGTTGGTTCAATTGTCTTGCACGTGGTCTTGTAATAGGGCCCTGCATAATCATAGGAGTGATGTCCTCATCAGCACCGCTGTGCTCTAGCCCGAGTACAAGGTGCGAAGACATGCGAGGGCATTAGCGGATTCGCTCAAATCTGCCACCCTACCACCAAGTTACCAAAACTCGGCGAATAGGCTCAATTCTCACCGAGATAGAGTGGAGTGGGCTGTTCTAGGCCCAGGAAGGAAACCCTAAAGTTTCTCGATTTCTGAATTCAAAACTAGGGGTCAATCGATGGACTTGGACTACTAGCCATGTGGACATCATCCGAGAGTTAGCATGCAACCGAAGAAGATCAAGACTCCATCGCGGTCATCCGTCCCCGAGAAGTTGAGTCTTTTCCAGTTTGGCCACTACGGGTGTTTCTGTAATATAAGGGTCCTAGTGTAAACTGAGTCAGTTAGGCCTGGCCTATGTATACCAAAGTGGCTAATCATTTAGGTGACTCTTGTACCTCTAGAAACCCTAGTCTTAGTTTCCAACCAGCCAAGTGCTTAGAGAGCAAATCGGGTGCTAATCAAGGATTTAGAGTCCCCTAGGCTTGTACTTTGCGTAAGTGGGAGGATGAACGGTGGTAGGCTATGAGGAACCTCTTCTAAACTGATTTCCACTTCTAATCAAGGCAAGATTCATCCCCAATTCGTGTTCATGTATGCAGCCATCTCCTTCCCCCTTCTCTAGTTGGATTTTGGATGAAACTCAAAGGCTTTTGGTGATTTGCTTTGCCCGTGAGTTAATCATGTTCTTTTGGCTCTTTTGGACTTGCTAGGACATGGAGGTTATGACTTACATCATCTCCATCCTACAGGATTGCCATGAGCAAGCTCCCCTTGAGTTTTCCCCTTTCTTGCCCGAAGATTGACTTCTCATGAGATCTGAAATTCCCGCTGATCCCTTGGTGATTTTGAGTTGATCTCTTGGGAAAAGCTTTGGAATAGGATCTAGATAGCCTGCGCAAAATCTCATCAAGATTCGACAAGATTTGGACAAATTTCAGTTTGAAAACCTCTTTCCTGCGTCTTTACCAGACTATCCAATAGAACCATTGTTGACGTCACTTAAGCACGCCAAACCTTATACTGCAAGCGACATTATCGATTGTAGCCTTTCCCTAAGATGAGTATCAAGAGTTTGTCAATCCATGGAAAACTAGGCTTAAACTACTATTAATCAGGGATTAATCAATTACTAATAGCTCTAATAGATCTAATAAACTAAAGGATGATAAACGATAATCTAATTACAAACTAGATATAAACTAGACTATAGCATAAAATAGATCAAGAACAAGAGCATGATAAGATCAAACTAAGCAAGATCGATTATGAAGCTAATACAGCTAAGGGATTAGCAAGAGATATGAGACAAACTTCTTATAAACTATGAACCACCCTGAACATAGATCTATCGTGAAACATAAAATAAACGTGATCATGAATGACATAAACTGGCTCAAACATTTCCCTCCAACCACTTGTCACATAGGTTAGGGTAATCGATGAACTAGCAAGCCTAAACCATATCTAAGCATGAGTAGATTCAATCAACCAACTAAGGTAAAAAGATCTACTAAAAGACATGCGATTAATCATGCCGGCCGGGCACATGTAGAGATGAAGCATTGCAAAGACATGGATCATAGATCAGGTATAAACATAGAACCTATTGCACAAAGGCAATTTCATTGATTGAACTGAAGGTTTATAATAGTAAAACAAGAAGAATAATAAGTTTACTCGAGATACATCATAAACTTAGAACGCTCAGTTGTCGAATTCGACGAGATGAAGCATCTAGCGAAAGATGAACTCGAAACTCCCCGGCAAAAGCTGAGGTCGGTCGGCCGATCCCCTATGTTCCTGCGTCCTCTTGCCGCACCCTTTCACCAAGAACTCCTTCTCGCCGAAACTTACAAAGTTGGACCCCTAACCCCCGAGTTGGAGCTTTGTTTACAATGAATTAGATGGCCTCTCCCCCTAGGGAGGCCACATATTTATACCCCGGAGGGTGCCCTATACATGGAAACTATTAGGTCAGTTTGATAAGGCTTCTATGACCTATTTCCATGTATATACAAGGCTCTTGAAGGTTCTTGGTCGTTCATAAACTTCCTCGCTTGAAGATAAAGCTATTGCAATTGTTCTTCCTGAAATCCAACTTTCCTTATTCTGTAGCCTTTAGTATTTCGACCATAAATTCCTCATCTATAGTCCAAATAATGCACACTCGGACTCTAAATTGTAGAGCTCGAAGAGATCTACAACTTTGGTATTCAAACTTTCTTCATTTGACGTCGTTAATGTCTACGAATTAGGCTCACAAGGTGTTGCTGTCCTGAATTCCGTGGGTCTTTTGAGATTAAGTTGGGACTTGGATTGATCTTGTGATAAACCTTCCTTATCTTCAATTTTCTCATACTCAAGCAATCCTTGTCTTCTGGAACCTTCTCAATTATTGGGCTTGGGACTTCTTTTGGGCTTCAATTGTTATTATTTTATTAATCACGTCTCCTCCCTGGACTTGTAGCATTGAACCATCAACGAGTAGCATTCTCATTTATCGCAATTATGCCACATTTTCCTGCAATATTTAACAAAGTGCATAAACAAATAGCATACTCCAATATGGGGTTAATTGTTAGCAAAATATGACTTCATCGTGAGATTTATCTCTAGAAACACAAGAAAACACCTCAAAATAGAGCATAAAAACCGTCGTTATCTTGCACCAACAACATCCCCACACTTAGATCTTGCTAGTCCTCGAGCAAAGAGATCGATCAAAAAATCTACTAAATTTAAGCAAATTCTAAACAATCATTTTTCAAACTAACCAAGCTCAGAAATCAACTCAATTTTGATATGGGCATTTTAATCAACTTTTATGCATAGAGATCCCCACTAAATTTTTTTTGAAATCAAATGAATCATAACAATGCCAAAACTTTCTTTCAGAATCAAAATGGAGGGGTTTTTGTATGAAAATAATCTCCATGGATCAAGAAATTATATCGGTCCTTCTTTGTCAAGCTCACATGTAGTGGCTATCCTATATATCAATGCTCACCTCACACCGCTCACAGGTGTATATGTAGATCTTGGTTAGAGCTAGCAAAGTTAACTCAAATTATTGTTTAGCTAAGATATCTTTCTGAAGATTATCCAATCACCTTGAAATATTTGGTTATCAAAAATAGATAAAATGAAAATAATAAAGTAGAGGGGTAGAAAAAAGAAGATATAGAAAGTGGACATGTGTAATTTGTGAAATAAAAAATATAGGATAATTGGACTCCTAATAAAGGATTGCACACGGTTCGAAAAAGTGAAACTTTTTGCTCAATACACTAATAGAAATTAACTCAACTCTTCACTTTCCAAAATTCACCTCTTAATTCTCTTTGCTTTCTTTCTCACTTCTCTCCTTTTTTTCTTTTTTTTCTCTTTTTTCGCCCACTCTTTCTCTCTTTTTTTTAGCCTCTCGTCCTCTTCTTCTTTCTTCACTCCGCCATTGATTTGCTATATTATAGAATTTTCCCTTGTGATAAGCAAATGAGCAAAAACTTCACTATGTAGGTAATTAGTGTTGAAAGATCAAAGGGTTTAAAGGATATGGAATTTAGCAATTCTAGCGCTCCGGTGTAGAACAACTAGTACTGAATATATATGTGGAGGCTAGCAATTAAGAGATAAAAATAGATGACCAAATTCTTCAAGAAATCAAACTTTCCAAAGGAATCAACCTTAACCAAACTCATTTGAGATAACCAGCTTATCAACTGTATTCTGGCTCTAATAGGATTTATTCTCTCTCTTGACAAAGGGATGGAACACTTGATCAAAGGAGTTTTTTGTAAATAAGACAATTAAATCATCCTCCAAATCTTTTCCAACAAAAGGTTAACAAAGCTATAAAACATCATTCTTCTAATCAAAAAATGGGTTATGCATTACTAATCATTCTTATTACTAATCAATCTTTTAAGCACCACAATAAACATATCATGAATCTGAGCGAGATCAATCATCAAAGTCTAAGTAGAGAACAAACTTAAATAAAGTGAGAAGCAAAATTTATTTATTATTATTATCAGGATGATGACTATCCTCCCCACACTTGAACAAAGCAACTTCCTCGATGATTTTTATTCCAAAAGTTCAAAAGAGATTTATTTCTAAAGAAACAGGGAGCTCGCAAACCAAAAATCAAATAAATGCAACGCAAAAACACCCCAAGTCGGCCGAGCCTACCCCCCTCGGGTCGGCCGACCCTGGCTCTTTTTAAAGCCAAACATCGCCAAATTTTTACAAGCTATCGAATGCCTTTTTTAAAACAAAAATGCATGGAAAATCTGAAAAGAAATGAAAAGCAAAACAAGAATATATATACATATATACAAGGAGCATTCAAAATTAGGGATCCGTGATATGATGACTTACCTTTTCTTCTATGAAATCATAGGTATCAATATATTGAATTTCAAATTTGTCTTGTTCAAGAAATACTTTAAGTCGTTGGCCATTCAGCATGAAACGATTCCCTTTGATATCTATTATTGTCACAGCTCCAGTAGGTGATACATCGTGCACTGTGTAAGGTCCATCCCATTTGCTTTGCAACTTTCCTTTCCCAAATAATTTGAATCTTGAATTGTAGAGAAGAACCTTATCACCTTCTTTGAACTCCTTCTTTTGAATCCTCTTGTCAAACCACGTTTTCATCCTTTCCTTGTAGATGCTCGCATTATGATATGCCTTTAATCTTGCTTGATCGAGATTGCTAATTTGAATCCTCCTCTTGATTTGAGCAGCATGTAAATCCAAATTCAACTCCTTGATTGCCCAATAAGCTTTATGTTCCATCTCAACTAGCAAGTGACAAGTCTTTCCATATACTAATTGATAGGGAGTCATTCCAATTGGAGCCTTAAACACAGTTCAATATGCCCTAAGCACATCATTTAACTTCTTTAACCAATCTTTTGCTCCCTTAATCACTGTCTTCTGCAAAATCCCTTTTAACTGCTTGTTTCATGTCTCTACTTGGCCATTAGTCTGTGGATGATATGTTGTAGAAACTCTATGCTCAATTCCAAGGTTAGACAGACTTCTAGTAAAATCTTTTCCAGTGAATTGAGATCCACCATATGTAATAATCACTCTAGGCACTCCATACCTTGGATAGATAATATTTTTGATCATCCATATTGATTCATCTGTAGATGCTCTTTTGCATGGCAAAGCTTCTACCCATTTTGAGACATAATCCACAGCAACCAACATGTACTCATATCTGTGTGAATTCTCAAATGGACCCATGAAATCCATTCCCCACACATCAAATAAGTCAATCTGTAAATTGTATGTCAAAGGCATAGAATTCCTTGAAGTCACATTTCTGGTCCTCTGACATTCTGGGCAGGTAGCAACAAACTTTCTAGCATCTTCATGCATTTTTGGCCAGTAGAATCCACTTCCCCACACTTTAGCTTGAGTTCTGAAATGACCATGATGACCTCCATATTCTGAAGAGTGGCATTTTCTCAAGATATCTTCTCTTTCTTATGCAGGCACACATCTTCTAAGGGCACCGTCTGATCCATATCTATATAGGTAGGGAGCATTCCAGTAGTATTTCTTTGCTTCGGCCAGAACTCTTCTCTTTGAATTATAGTTCAGATGCGGCATTGGTTCTCCTCTAATTGCTCTTATCACATCTCTCATCCAAGTATCCTTATCTAGGACTGCATAAAGTGTGTCATCTCTCATTGCATCTTCAATTGGCAGCCCTTTCTTCTCATGGTTCATCCTTGATAAGTGATCAGCCACTACATTCTCAGTCCCCTTCTTGTCTCTGATCCCCACATCAAACTCTTTTATCATTAATATCCACCTTATGAGTCGGGGCTTAGCATCTTTCTTGGTAAGTAGGTACTTGATAGCAGCATGATCAGTATAGACTACCACCTTTGAATTGACAATATATGATCTGAATTTCTCAAAGGCAAATGCTACTACTAACAACTCCTTTTATGTAGTGGCATAATTCACTTGACCATCATTGAGAGTCTTGCTGGCCTAATATATGGCATGCACCTTTCCATTTTTCCTCTGTCCCAGCACAGCTCCAACTGCGTAGTCACTTGCATCACACATGATCTCAAAAGATAAGTTCCAATCTGGTGGTTGAATGATTGGTGCACTGATAAGTAACTGCTTGATTTTTTTGAATCCAACCACACACTCTTCAATGAACACAAATGGAACATCCTTCTGGAGTAACTGAGTAAGTGGTTTGGCAATCTTCGAGAAGTCTTTAATGAATCTTCTATAAAATCCAGCATGACCAAGAAAGCTTCTAAGAGACTTGATATCAGTAGGTAGTGGTAGCTTTTCCACTGTCTCTATCTTGGCCTTATCAACTTCAATTCATTTCTCAGATATGATGTGAACCAACACAAGTCCTCTTCTGACCATGAAATTGCACTTCTCCCAGTTTAGCACTAGATCAACCTCCTCACAACGCTTCAGTACTTTCTTGAGATTCTGCAACCAGTGGTCGAAACTTGTGCCATGGACTGAGAAGTCATCCATAAAAACCTCCATAATATATTCAATAAAATATGAGAATATTGCAATCATGCACCTTTGGAAAGAAGCTGGCACATTGCATACACCAAATGGCATCCTCCTATAGGCAAAGGTTCCGTATGGACAAGTGAAGGTAGTCTTGTGTTGATCATCTGGATGAATAGGGATTTGGAAGAAACCAGAATATCCATCTAAGTAGCAAAATGGTTATTCTTTGCGAGTCTTTCTAGCATCTCATCAATAAAGGGTAGTGGGAAGTGATCCTTTTTTGTAGCTTTGTTGAGCTTCTGGTAGTCAATGCACATCCTCCAACCAGTCACTGTCCTTTGTGGAATCAACTCATTTTTCTCATTTTTAACTATGGTTAATCCTCCTTTTTTAGGCACACAATGGACTGGGCTCACCCACGCACTGGTTGGCACTTGGTAGATAATTCTAGCATTCAAAAGTTTGATAACTTCCTTTTTTACTATAGACCTCATCTCATTACTCAGCCTCCTTTGATCGTCAACCACTGGTTTGTGATTTTCCTCCATTGGAATCCGATGAGTACAAAATGCTGGACTGATCCCTTTTGGATCTGGTAGAGAATAACCAATTGCCTTTTTCTGCTTCCTTAACACAGCCAGCAGGCTCTCTACTTCCTCTGGACTCAGCTCATCACTAACGATCACTGGGTAGGTTTTATTTTCTCCCAAAAATTTATACTTAAGTCCGTCAGGCAGTGGCTTTAGCTCTACATCTGGCGCATCTTGATGATTTAGGTCGCCTAGTGGCTCTACTGGAGTATCTCGGATTTCCTCAGCATTTTCCTCTAGTTCCTTAGTGGCAATGGTTGTTTCTTCGCAGAAGAAACCTTCCTCTTCTCCTTCTAAGACTAGATTTAATGGCTCTCTAAAGGAATTTATAAAACTAATATTCTCTATCTCATCAATATTGGGAGTGAGATTAATGGGCACTTTAGAAGCCGGTGGAAAGTCAAAATCATAAGTTAATCCATTAACATTAAGTGTAACTTTCCCTTTCTCATTATTAACTACAGCATTATCCAACTTAAGAAAAGGTCTACCAAAGATCAAATTAACATTATCATAGTAGGCATTAATCACATAAAAATCAGTTGGTATAATCTTTCCAAAAAAAATTAACATCAACATTTTTAATTAATCCAGAGGTTTAATTACTTCATGGCATGATAGCTTAATCTTGAGATTAGTGGAAGCTAAACATGTTTTATCATAAAGTTTAGAATAAACTTCATAATTCATTATACTTACTTGAGCTTCCATGCAGCAGTGTATCTTGTCGAAGTTCTCCTCATTGATTGAGCATGTGATTCCAGTTGAAGATTCCTCTTTTGGAATGTAGACCTTAGCCTCCTCAGTGAGTGTCGATTCTGGCTTGACTCCCATAACTTTCTTCACTTCAAGGACAAAGTCACTATCTAGTTCTTCTTCTTGGAATAATTTCTGCAGTATCTCCCCTATATTTTGACTATCAAAATTTCTCCTTAGCGGCATCTCTGGTGGAAATAACTCTTCTTCTTCCTCTAAGTATTCTAGCAGGAGTGATCCTACACACTTGAGTGTCTCTCCATAATCGATGGGCATCCAGCTCATTCTCTCGAATTCTGCCAGAGGCTTCGCATTTGCAAGAGTCCTATGAGCTTCCACACCCTTGATTTCATCTATTGGAGTAGCGTATCTCTGAAACTCTTCATCAAAGGCAAGTGGATCTGGAGTAAGAAGGGTAGGTAGTTGGCCTTCAAATGTAGGCGCCACCTTGTCCCTTTCTGGTTCTTCTGCCACTTCTGCCTCTCTTTCTCACTGCTCTCTTTCTTCCTTGGAGGTCAAACAAATATTGGTTAAGATCTCTATAGCTTCACTACTTGACTTGCTCAACAGCGATCCTCCTGTATACATGTTCACATATCTGAAGACTTCTGAAGTTAATCCATAGTAGAATATCTGTAGTGCAATTTCTGATGTCACTCCGAGTAGTGGTCCTTTCAATAGCAGGTCATTGAGCCTCTCCCATGCTTCGTCAATATCGTCTTTCTCCTTTTGTTCGAAATTCCAAACTTGCTTTCTCAACTTGTGAACTTTAAGTAGAGGGAAGAACTTGGTGATGAACCGTTGCATTAACAGTCCCCGGTCTCCTTGAGCATCACTTGCAGCAAGTTGGTACCACCTCTTAGCTTTATCAACAAGAGTAAATGGAAAGAGGTTCCACTTGAACCACTCTGCTGGCACTCCTTGATGGAACGTGTGGCAGACTTGATTGAATTTCTCCAAGTGTTTGTACAGATTCTCTTCATCGTCTCCTCCAAAGAGATTTTCAGCAGCAATTCGGATGATTCCTGGCTTCAGCTCGTAAGATCTTTCCGCCGACTTCACGTTTGATTCTTGAGTTTTCAGATCTACAATTGTTGGAGTAGCAAACACCCTCAACTGTTAAATTTTGTAGATCTTCTCGCATCGTCGTCATGTGTAAAACAAAAACACAAAAAAAACACAAAAACAAAAATCTATGACAGCAAAGTTGTTGGGTTAGTCTAAACTATGAACAAACACAAGAACAAGATTAGAACGGAAGAACGAGATTAGAACACACTAAACAATTAGAGAATAAGATTAGAACACGAAGACTAAACACAAACTAGAGAATTAGAACACAATTGGAAAACTATTAGCACGCAATTAGCAAACACACACTAACTAGTAGTAAAAGGCTAATACAAGAATAATAATAGCTTAAACGATAGTTTTCGCCGGCAACAGCGCCAAAAAAGCTTGTTGACGCCACTTAAGCACACTAAACTATATATAGCAAGCGACAGTATCGGTTGTAGCCTTTCCCCAAGATGAGTATCAAGGGTGTGTCAATCTGTGGAAAACTAGGCTTAAAATACTATTAATCAGAGATTAATCAATTACTAATAGCTCTAATAGATCTAATAAGCTAAAGGATGATAAACAATAATCTAATCACAAACTAGATATAAACTAGACTATAGCATAAAATGGATCAAGAACAAGAGCTTGATAAGATCAAACTAAGCAAGATCGATTATGAAGCTAATACGGCTAAGGGATAAGCAAGAGATATCAAACAAACTTCTTATAAACTATGAACCACCCTGAACATGGATCTATCGTGAGACATGGAATAAACATGATCATGAATGTCATAAACTAGCTCGAACCTTTCCTTCCAACCACTTGTCACATAAGTCAGGGTAATCGACGAACTAGCAAACCTAAACCATATCTAAGCATGAGTAAATTCAATCAACCAACTAGGGTAAAAAGATCTACTAAAAGACATGCGATTAATCATGCCGGTCGGGCACATGTAGAGTTGAAGCATTGCAAAGACATGGATCATAGATCATGTATAAACATAGAACTTATTGTACAAAGACAATTTCATTGATTGAACTCAAGGTTTATGATAGTAAAACAAGAAGAACAACAAGTTTACTCAAGATACATCATAAACTTGGAATGCTTAGTTGTCGAATTCGATGAGATGAAGCATCCACCGAAAGATGAGCACGAAACTCACTGAGAATAGTTGGGGTCAGGCCGACCCCCTATGTTCCTACCTCCTCTTGCTTTTCCCTTTCGCCGAGAACTCCTACTCGCCGAAACTTACAAAGTTGATCCCCTAACCCCTGAGTTAGAGGTCTGTTTACAATGAATTGGATGGCCTCTCCCCGTCGGGAGGCCACATATTTATACCCCGGTGGGTGCCCTATACATGGAAACTATTAGGTTGGTTTGATAAGGCTTCTATGACCTATTTCCTTGTATATACAAGCGTCTTGAAGGTTTTTGGTTGTTCATAAACTTCCTTGCTTGAAGATAAAGCTATTGATATTGTTCTTCCTGAAATCCAACTTTCCTTATTCTGCAGCCTTTAATATTTCGACCATAACTTCCTAAACCCTAAACTCAGACTCTAAATTATAGAGCTCGAAGAGATCTACAACTTTGGTATTCAAACTTTCTTCATTTGACGTCGTTAATGTCTCCGAATTGGGCTCACAAGTTGCTGCTGTCCTGAATTCCGAGGGTATTTAGAGATTAAGTTGGGACTTGGATTGATCTTGCGATAAGCCTTCCTTATCTTGAATTTTCTCATACTCAAGCAATCCTTATCTTTTGGAACCTTCTCAATTAATGGGCATGTGCCTTCTTTTGGGCTTCAATAGTTATTATTTTATTAATCACGTCTCCTCCCTGGACTTGTAGCATTGATCCATCAACGAGTAGCCTTCTCATTTTTCGCAATTATTCCACATTTTCCTGCAATATTTAATAAAGTGCAAAAACATAGAGCATACTCCAATATGGGGTTAGTTGTTAGCAAAATTTGACTTCATCGTGAGATTTATCTCTAGAAACACAAGAAGACACCTCAAAATAGAGCATAAAAATCATCATTATCTTGCGCCAACAGCCATCGGATTATCTGGAGAAACCAGACAATCCGGTGGTCCACACCGGACTATCCGGTGTCGGGAGCTGGGCAAGGCTTGCACTGGACTATTCAGTAGCCCCTGCTGGACTATCCGTTGGAACTGGATTGTCTAGCCCCTGACATCGGACTATCCGACGTGTCCAGGGCAGGAGTTGTGTTTCGGTTGATTGCTTCTTCCACTGTGTTTTTGCTTTGGATTTGCATTCCCATTGCCTGACCACTCTTTTTACTTGTTGTACATCATGAGTCACATTTCGGTGCGGTGAGTGTCAAGTGGAGGACTTGCAGGTTCCATTGCCTCATTGTCTTGCAATCTTGTGTTTGTTGTGTTGCTCGCTGTTTTCTCGCTAGGTGCGTATCCTTTCAGTTGATAGCACATTTACGCTGCTAGGCATGTATCTATTCAGTGGACGGTATGTAGCTTCTCTCTTAAGCACCAATTTTGGGTGTTGTGATTTTGAGTTTTCAAGTGCTCCTATTCACCCCCCCTCTAGTCGCACGTCTTGGTCCTACAATTGGTATCAAAGCTGGTTAGGTTTCTTCGTACCTTTACCGGTGAGAAACCAGTAGCGACTACGATGCACTCTGGAAGGTTCTGGTTCTCGGCTCGGATGGCTATCCCTACTAGAAGGGTAGGATGAGAGCTTTCTTGCTGAGCCAGAGCAAGGACATATGGAATGCTACTCAGAGTACAACTTTTACGGTTCTTCCCGTTGCCGAGCGTACCACACCAGCGCTCATTGCTCAGCACTAGGCGAACTACAAGGCGGTGAACTTTCTCTTCTCTGGATTTGGTCCAGTGGACTATCGGAGGGTAAGGCACCTTGATACCGCTCGTGTGATCTGGTCCCTGCTCAGTGCACACCACGAGGGGACAGGGATAATTAAGGGTCGGCTTGTGGAGACCTAGCGGCGTGAATATGAGAATTTCTCCCAGAAGCTGAGAGAGTTTGTGGATGCCTTGTTTGGTCATTTTTAGTCGATCATCAACAAGCTCTGTGTTAACTCTGCCCCCGCTACTCTTCCATACACTAACCATCAGCATGCTGTCAAGTTGTTGTATTCCTTGGATAGGAAAGTGTGGGAGATCAAGAAGAACTCCATTCTTGAGTCGGTAGGGTATGACACCTTAGGAGTAGTGGAGCTTTATAGAAGGTCAAGGCCACAGAGGTTGATTACCAGATGACAGATATTCTCGATGGTACTGGCTCCAAGAGCGTGGCCTTGGCTTGTAGCTCCAAGGAAGTTGCTGCTAACCCCCCACTTCACGGTTTTTCGTTCTCTGCTTTGATGTCTATGAAAGAGGAGTAGTTGGCGTCACTTGGGGATGATGAGCTTTGTCTAGTGTCTAGACGCTTTCAGCACACCTATGACAACCAGATAAGCAAGAAGAGGGGTGAGAGGCCCAAAGGCTTTGAGTGCAGAGAGGTCGGCCACTTCATTGCCGAGTGCCTAAACAAGCAGAACGACTACTACAAAAAGGGCAAGAGCCACTCCCGCGACTCCAGCAAGTACCGCTCCAGCAAGCACGACTACAGCAAGCGCGACCACACCAAGCACCACTCTAGAAAGATCAAGAACTTTAGGAAGTCTTTCACGAGCTACCAGAAGGACAACCGGAAGCGAGGCAAGGCCTTCTTCGCTGAGCTTGGTGGTCTCTGCAGTGGATCATCCTCTTTCTCCTCCTCGCCTTCGTCAAGATCAAGCAATGTGGAGATCGTCTCGAAGCAGGACAAGAGGAGAGATCAAGGCGGTCTAACTGGCCTCTGCTTCGTCTCCACGAAGTCCAAGCGCATGCACAAGGTGAACCAGAGATCGTTCTACTCCATGGTACTTGAGGACAATGACGACAAGGGCAACGACAACGACTCATCCAATGAAGAGGTAAATCCTGAGCAAGCAAAGATCCTTGATATGCTGGAGAGGAATAGTCGTGAGTTAAAAGCCCAGTATAAGTTGTTGGAGAAGGCAACCAAGAAGCTGCAGAAGCAGAAAGCCAAGCTTGCTGATGCTTTGGCTCAGATTGAGAGGCTGACGAGTGTGTAAGCCCAGCCTAGTGAGTTTGAATGCCCTACCTGTGTGTCCCTCATGAGTGACCTTTGTGAGCAGAAGAGCAAGTATGCTCATCAGGTAGAGGAGATGGATAGGCTGAAGGTTGAGTTAGGCAAGCTCTAGTCTAAACTGGATGAGCCTACCTTGAGTGAGGTGCCCGAGTGTGAGTCTTGCCCTCACCTAGCTATTGACATAGCTGAGCTGAAGGTTAGGGCTAGACCCACGCTTTTTGGTGCGTGCATGGTCTATCCTACCTTGAGGAGTGAGCTTGAGTAGTTGAGAGCTGACCTTGAAGTGCTTTCAGCACCCCCTAACATGTGTGAGAACTGTCTCACTTTAAGGTTGGTGTAGGTGGAGAAGGATGCCACCATTAAGAAGCTTGAGAAGTCTACTCCCTCCATTCCCTCTCTAGACTGTGACACTTGTGCTACCCAAACTTTAGTTTTGGAAGAACCGAGAGAGGAGAAGTTGATCCTTGAAGAGGACAACTGTAGGTTGAGAGAGGTGCCGAGCTAGATGTATGCCAGGGAACCTCAGCTTAGGACGATCATAGAGGTGAGGAAGCGTGGTGAGGGTGACACTAATGGACTTGGGTTAGTATATCCAGTGAGAAGAAGAGTACCCCGATCAAGCCTAACACTGCATCTCACCAGCCTGACTCTACTGTTGATGGGGTTTACCATGAACCTCCCAAGGCTACCCAATGGAAGTCTTATTGGATACCCAAGCCACCACAAGCCAAGCTAGACAAGATTGTAGAAGAAGTACTTAAGCCTTCGGGCAAAAAGCAAGTCTAGTAGCCAGCACCACCTAAGGCTTCACCACCACACCAGAAGCCCAAGACATAGCCCTAGCCTATGCCCAAGAGACTTGTCTACCACTTTGGGTTTTGCTAGTGGAATGGTCACTTGGAGAAGTTTTGTTTCAAGAGGAAGCGGGTTGAGAGGAAGGAGAGAGCCTAGGGGAACCAGGATCGGTTCTTCCAAGGTGGTAGGTAGGATCCTCCCCTCCGCGGTGAGTTGAGAGACCGCTTTGCTGGTGATGAGAGAGGAGGCGGCTTTTAGGCATGTGCTCCTGGTAGTGAGAGACGCTTTGCTAGCCGAGCTCCTAGCCATTTTCAATGCTGCTATGGACCTCGTGACCAAGGCTTCGGAGGTAGAGAGTCTGTGAGTCCACGCTTTGGAGGTCATGGTTATCTAGATCGTTGTGATGCTTACTTTGACTGGGGTTTTCCCACTTTTGAGCAAATGGCTCGGCACTGGTTTAGCAGTTTCTCCAACCCTAATGCCGAACCATTTGCTTACTCTCGCTTTCCTTGATTTTGCAGGATCGAGGCTTGGAGGACATATGGATCATGGACTCCGGCTGCTCTAGGCACATGACAGGGCACCGCAGATGGTTCTCTAGCCTCAACCCCATGAGCACCAAGGAGTACATCACATTTGGGGATAATGGTCAAGGTAAAGTGTTGGGTGTTGGTTCTGTTGCGCTTTCTAGCAAGCTTTCCCTGAGAGAAGTTGCTTTGGTGAGGAGTTTGGGATTCAATTTGGTTTCTGTCTCGCAACTTCTCAAGGAAGGATTTGAGGTTCATTTTAAGGAGGGTTCTTGTGTGCTAGATCCTAAGGAAAACCTTGTTTGTCGAATTTTGCCCTATGGGCAGGTTTTTAAAGTTAACCTTGCATCTGTTTCTGGACCTCCTCGGTGTTTGGTAGCTGGTCCTTTTGCTGGTATCTAGAATGGCATAGAAGGCATGGCCATTTGAGTTTTTATCTGCTAGCCAGGTTGAGCTCGATGGGTCTGACCCGAGGATTACCCAATTTGAAAATAAAAAAGCACTTATTGTGCCACCCTTGTCGTCGTGGCAAGATAGTTGCTGCTTCTCCTGCTCCTGTTAATCTGGTTATGACCTCTTACTCGTCAAGTTGTTGCATATGAACACGGTTGGTCCTTCTCGGGTACAGTCGGTCAATGGGAAGTGGTATGCGCTTGTTGTTGTCTATGACTTTTCTCGCTTTTCGTGGGTGTTCTTCATGGAATTCAAAGATGAGGCTTTCAGTTTTGATCGAGATCTGGTCCTGAGGTTAAGAAATGAGGGTCATAAGGCCATGAGGGCTATTCACAGTGATAATGGCGGAGAATTTCATAACTCTCGTTTCGAAACCTTCTGTCGTGACCTAGGTCTTGATCACCAATTCTTGTCTCCTTATACCCCACCTGAGAACGGTGTCATGGAACGAAAGAACCGCACACTTGTTGAGATGGCACGGACGATGCTTGATGATCAAAAGACTCCGCGACGCTTTTGGGCTGATGCTATGAATACGACCTGTTATATTGCCAACCACATCTTCCTATGATCTTTTTTAGGGAAGACTTCGCATGAGCTACCGTTTGGTAGGCAGCCCAGCGTCAAGCACCTACGTGCATTTGGCTGCAGATGCTTTGTGCTCAAAAAGGGCAATTGGATAAATTTGAATCTTGCTGCTTGGATGGTATTTTCCTTGGTTACGCCTCTAGCTATCGAGCATATAGAGTGTGGATCCTTGATACCAAACAAGTGATAGAGACCGGTAAGGTTTCCTTTAATGAATCTATGCCTTGCACGACCCATGCATTTGAGCTTTCAGGTGATGATGAAGAAGGAACTCCCATCTTTGAAGATGAGGAAGGACAATTAGATGCTGGTGATGTAGGAGCCACTGCACCAGCTGCAGCTCCTACCCCCTCTGCTACGAGCTCTGAAGACGAAGGAGGACCTTTGCCGACGGCTTCCTCCTCGCTCCCCCGATTGCAAGCTCGAGCAGAGGCTAGCCCCGCTGAGGACACAAGGGAGGTGACCTCTGAGATTGTTCCATCTCGGCAGGTCTAGCAGGACCACCCTCCACCGGGGATCATTGGTGATTTGCATGCGAGGACCTTGAGGTCATAGTTAGGTTCTATCGGCTTCTTTGCTCATGCTGCATTTGTTGTCTCCTTTGAGCCCAAGGATGTTGGACATTCTCTTTCTGACGGTAATTGGGTTAATGCCATGCATGAGGAGTTGAAAAACTTTGAGAGGAATGAGGTTTGGGTTTTGGTAGAGCCACCACCACATTGCAATCCTATTGGTACAAAATGGGTTTTCAAAAATAAGCAAGGGGAGGATCGTGTTAACGATCATTATTGCACTATCTACGACCATCAACTATCCAAGAATATGAAGGGAAATACATCAAAGTATGGACAAACTTTTGCTACTAACATATCTCCACGAGTTGTGTTGAAATATTTGAATGCAGGTGACAAAACATACTCAAACATGGTAAAATGGAGCCAAACCAGGAGGTGACTGGCCACATGGCTAAGTCCCTAGGCCGCCCGGCCCCCCCAGAGGCCGCCCGGACCCACCTCCAGGCCGCCCAGCCTGTGTCTAGGCCCAATTGGCACCTACTTCGACCTGCATGCACACAAATGCCATGTCAACACATCTCCAAGGTGGAATCCACAAAAGTCTCGTGCAATCAACTGGAAGGCCTTGCCACATCATCAATCTAGCACTTGGACTGGTGAAGTCTGCAATCCTCAACACTTCAATCGTGTGAATAAGGAAGAAACACAAGTGAGATCCAATGGTTCAGGAGAAAACACAAAGATAACCGCCTTAACCGCCATGCAACCGACTTGGGGAGTGAAGATGGACCACAAGATGAAGTATGGCGGTGGATCCAATGGTTGGTCAGGCCGCCCGGCCTAAGGTGGGGCTGCCCAGCCTCCCTACCAGGCCTCCCGGCCTACCACCTATCCCTTAAACGCCTTACTGCCCCTATAAATACCCCCACTCACTTGGTGACTATAAATACCCCCGAGCTCTCATTTGTAAAGTGTGGAAGTTGAGTGAAACACACCATTGTCTAGTTTAGTAGCTCTAGGATAGTCTTGGGAGTTAGAGTTGAGTCTGAGTCTTTGCCTCAGGGATTCCGAAGTTAGCTTCGAGTCTGGTAAAGCTCTTGTATCTTTCTATGTTTTGTACTCTTGCTACTTCAGTATAATATACTTTGTTGATCTACCCTTTGAGTTATACTTTACTTTATTTCTTACACTTGCCTAGTGTGGTCTACCTTATTCAATACTAGACCAAGGCTTAGGTTTGTGTTGTTCTTGAGTTATCTAAATCTTGCTAGACTTGCCGGTGCTATAGGCTTTCCTTAGGCTTTGATCTAAGGCTAAGTCAGTACTAACCCTCTGATCAAGGATAGACTTTAGTGCTCAAGTTCTCACTTGATCACTAGTTTAGCGTGCCATCTTACCCACGCAGATCTGGTTGGTAGCCCCTCTTGGTGATAGCATTAGGGAGCCTCTGTAATCCGAACCCGTCATTCAGTAAGCCCGTAGGCATTAGCCAATTGCCGTTCGGTTGGCCAACTATCTACCCCCGCGCCTCCTCGGTGTAGTCTGGAATTTCGCTCGACGCAAGATCCTAGTTTGTGTTTGTTTAACTGAGTTCAACCGTGAATACTCCTATGCAGTAGTTAAGGAATATAGTTGGGATATCTTAATCTCACTCGTTGTCCTCCCAGACAACTACCTAGTTGTTTACAGCTTTGGTCACTGTTTACTCTTCCCACCATACACTATCTTATTTATCTTACCCCCGTTGTAAGAATAGCTGGTGTTTATCTAAGTTATAGTATTGTTGGAAGTTTGAACATATCATTCCACCTATTAGCCCTTGCTTCCCTGTGGATTATTATGATACCTGGAATACTCTGGGTGAAAAAGCTATAGCGAATCTCCGTGCGCTTGCGGAGTAAAATCTGTGACACTAAGAGACATCAACAAGATTTTTCTGGCGCCAATGCTGGGGAAGCAATTGGCAATAGAAGTTTGATTTGTTCAAACCTAGGTACTTATAACTTGATAACATACCGCTATTTCTTAGCGGGCTGATTTGCCTCTGTCTACTTTATTGTTGTATTGATAAAGAGGTGTATGACCGACCGGCAAACTTTCACAACAATCCAGAGTCGCTGCTCAAAAGGAGAGTCCGTCAAAAGACAATCCATGGGCAGAGGCCTGTGCCATTAACACTGGAGTTTGGATCCACAAGCACAAAGCAACCGACACCAACAATGGCTGTGCCCGAGAAGACCATCCGTGACTTTTCCGATCCATCCAGCAACAACATCCCCACTAGACCTGAAGTTGCTATTGGAGAAGGTTTTGAGCTCAAGCCAGGTGCCATTCACATGGTCCAAGCTAGTCCATTCTGCTGATTGGCATCGGAGGATGCAAACAGCCATCTCCAGCAATTCCTGGAGATATGCAGTACATTCACTATCAAAGGTGCAACCGCCGATGCTGTTCGACTGCGCCTTTTCCAGTTCCCACTGATTGGGAAGGCAAAACAGTGGTTCTATCTGAATCGCAACAACTTGGCAACTTGGGAGGCATGCTCAAATGCTTTCCTTGCAAAGTACTTCCCCTTGGGGAAGACAAGCTCACTGAGGAACCAAATTTCGAGCTTTCAACAGCTTGCTGATGTGTCGGTGGTGGATGCATGGGAAAGACTTCAAGAGTACATCGCCGCCTGCCCCCACCATGGTATGGAAGAGTGGCTGATCATCCAGAATTTCTTCCACGGTCTACACCGGACTGCGCAAGAACACCTCAATGCAGCCGCTGGAGGATCTTTTTTATCCTTGAGCATTGCTGCTGCACGCACTCTCATAGAGAAGATGGCAAGCAACCAAGGATGGAGACAGATGAGGGCGAAAAATAAGCCCCGCGGAGTCCACCATATTGATAGTACCGACATGTTGGCTGCCAAGATGGACCTCTTGCTAAAGAAGCTGGAGGATACTCCTGAAGCTGTGCCGGTCTAGGCACTGGATTCTCGAATGACTTGCGAGCATTGCGGGAATACCGGCCACACAGGGAACAGCTGCACCGGAAATGGGTCGGAGGACGTTAACTTCATCAATAACAACAGCTTCAACAATGGGCCTCGTCCTCAACTAGGTTGGAACTCGTGACCACACCTACCTTTTTCTGGTCAAGGTGCACCTTCTGGCAGTTCTCAGTAGTTCAATAAAAATCCTTTCGATCAAAAAGTTGTTAACGAAAGTATAAGTAAGAAATTCCTTGCGAATGATAGAATTCTAGAAAACCTATCGCTTCAAATGGAAACTCTTAATAGCGCCGTGAAGAACCAGCTAAGTTTTAATAAAATGCTAGAAACCCAGATAGCTCAGCTTGCTGCCGCTTTGCCTAGTCCAACTTCAGGTAAGCTTCCGGGTCAGCCCGAGGCACCCCCGAAGGAACATATCATTGCTCTAACAACTAGGGGTGGAAGGTCCAGACCCCCCACATCGTAGGAATGCAGGGAAGGAGCAGGAGAAGCCAGCTGAACTAGAAAAGGAAGATCAAGTGGCCAAACCACTACAGGGAAGCACCAAAGTCAGCTCCGCACGAGTTCTACGACACCACTGTTCTCCCTTTTCCTCAAATGCAGAAAAAGACCGCTGTTAATGACCAGTTCGGCAAGTTTGTGGAGGTAATTAAGAAACTATATGTCAATATCCCATTGCTAGATGCGATGCAGCTACGCACGTACGGTAAGTACCTGAAGGACATCCTCAACAACAAAAAGCCGCTGCCGTCCATGGAAGTCGTGCACCTCACAGAAGAGTGTAGCGCTGCTATACTCAACCAGCTGCCCAGAAGAAGGATCTAGGGAATCCAACCATCTCATGCTCCATCGGGACCTAGCATTTTGATCAAGCTCTCTGCGATCTGGGAGCAAGTGTGAGCGTCATGCCAAAGGGAGTCTTTGATAAACTCACACATGCTACACTTGCCCCTACTGCTATGTGCCTGCAGCTAGTGGATCAGTCGATTCGCTACCTCGACGGAATTGCTGAAGACATTCCTATCAAAATCCGGAACTTCATTGTCCCGGTGGATTTCATGGTATCGACATGGAGATTGATAGCAAAATGCCGCTCATCCTTGGGCGACCGTTCTAAAGCACCACTGAGGCCATTATTGACATTGGAGCTGGACAAGTCCACCTCAACAACAATGGCAGACAGGAGACGTTCGCCTTCAAGCTGAAGGTAGAACAGTGCCGACAGGTAAAAACATTTAAACTTAAGTGTCAGGCACCCCGGGAGACACCTAGAGAGAAGATCGAGCTTTTGCCAAGTCAGTCAAAAGTGGACTCTCTCCTCCTAACAATGGAAAAGATCCTATTGGATAGAGAAGCCCGAAAGCTCAAAGCTGATTGCAGAGCCGAGTCACAAAGACGTGCCTCAATGGCCAAGCCACCCATAAAGGAAGCAGGAGGCAAGACTCCTATCACGAAGGTCGCCGCCACAAAAACGAACACACCCAAAGAGTGGTAGAAGAAAGAAGTTGAATCGCCAAAAGCCAAGCCAGAAAAGACCCAGAATAAAACTCGGAAACAAAAGGTTGTGGCAACCAAGAAGGTATGGCGAGCAAAAGTTGCAGCACAGACGACCGCCAAGTCTCCGTCAAGTGCTGACTCCAAGCAAAAGGTATGACTTGCCCTCGCCAGGAGCTAAACTAGCATTATCCTTCGCTGCATTATTTAATTTCCGCTTATGTATTTTTCGTTATACCACTGCATGTTTAGATTTAAAAGTTTTGCATTAGTTTAATTTTTTTTTCTCTGCATAAGTTATTTTCATCTCTTACATTTCAGAAAAAAAATATTTGAGGCCACCTAGCCCCACCTGGGGCCGGCCGCCCCCCCTCTACGCATCAGTCTAGGTTGTCCCCAGGCCGCCCGGCCCCCCTTCTGCTCCCTCGTGCATCTCGTGCCTCTCCTAATCACTAGACACCGAAATGTACTAAGCACTAGAGGCCAACTGGCCACTTGCCCAAGCTGTCCGGCCTCGCTCTCGCACCGCTGCTGTCCATTCATCTGCGCACGACACCAACCAGGCTGGGAGCATAGCCCCCTGCGCCGCCCGGCCCCTGGTTCAGGCCGCCCCGCTCTAGCCAGTCCGCCCAGCCTTTCTCTCATGAATGCATGCTCCCCCGCGCGCCTATAAATATGCATGCACGCAGCGTTCAATCCTCACACCGATCGGCAACGCAATCACTCTCTCTCTCTCCCTCTAAACACTCTCTTAGCACTAGTTAAGCACTTAGTTTAAATTCCAGCACTTAGTCAAAATTCTGTCCAATAAAATAAGTGCTACACCAGCGCTTTCTGAACGGTTTGTGGTGGCTCTGCCCCACAAGGATGACTAACTTTCTGGACGACTGACTTCTGGACGACTAACCGCTAACGCTAATATTTTTAGTTGCTGTTCTTTTGTCTCTTAGTATTTTTTGCAGGATGTCTTCATTCTTCAAGAAAGCCAAGAGAGCCCTGAGCAACACAGGGAAGGGACTACACCTCAAGTTCCCATCCTCATCAGGATCGCGCTCTCACTCGCAGAGCGGGAGTTCTAGGACTCCAGCGCCGTCCGACAGGAAGTCGATCGGTGGTGCCAGAAGCCACCAGGAGCAAGAGCAGGATAAAGGAACGTCATCAGAGCCATCGCACTGTCTTCTCACCTTGCAGGACATTAACATCCAGAGCGACGAGGAAGCACAAAAGTTGTAGGTCCTCACCACGAAGACTTTTGGGTGGACGAGGTACTTCGACGCCTTCTTCCTCGTCACTATAGGTATGTTGGAGTCATTCACGTAGGCATTTAATAACGTGGGATAGCTAGAATTCTCAAACATCACGGAAGAAGGATCCGTCCTTCTCGCACAAGAATTCCTGATGACTATCCGCTTGGATAGACGCTCAACAGGTACAACCATTTCTTTCTGTCTGTTCAATACTGAGTTCGTTGTTCATCCGAGGAGGTTCGCCGACCTCCTAGGTTTCGCCTCCAACTGTTCAGTAGGAGACGAGCCCACAGGCTACAGCATGAAAACTTTTTGGACGGAAATTTGCGGAGAGCGTGTTAAGGGGAAACATAGCACCACCAAAATCCACAACCCTACTCTGAGACTTTTGGCTTGCTAGGTCTCACTCGTGGTCTTTCCACGTAGTGAAGTTCGTTGTGCACCCAATGAAGACCTTATGTGCCTGTACGCCATGTGTAGAAAGAAACCCTGTCCGCCAGTCCTAGACATAGTCCGTCGTTAGGCAAATATGCCAAGGACCAATTACCCCATAAACATCACATCTTTTGTCACACGGATTGCATCCAACCTGGGCCTCCTAGAGAACGCCCAGATTGAATACATTCTAAATGACTCATCACACATTATTGGGGAATAGCGCTTTATCCAGGCACATTTTATGAAGAGGGATGGCCAGAACTTAGTCATAACATGGTTTGGGCATAATCTCGAGCTACCGCTTCCCGCGTCGTAGTTCAATATGTATAGAGTTAGAAAACTAACCATGCAGCTCGACATGGAGGAACCCCTCCAAAGCATCAGCGGCGTCATGACTAGGGCCCAGCGACCTCAAGTAGAACAGCGCCAAAGGGCACAACAGGAAGCCGAAGAAGAAGAAGCAGACCATTCATGGGCACCCCATACGACAACCCCATCAGGCACAGACTCGGAGTTATCATGACTCCAAAGCTATGCCCAACCGGAACCATGGTACAACAGCAGCATTGATGGAGGTGGTTCATGCAACCAACCGCCATATGCTCCTGAGTACTATGGGGCAGGTACGTCACATGGCCTTGACAGGAGTGCAGGTCCATCTGCATCAGCCCGGTTCAACACCGACAACATGGCCGGCCTCAACGCCGCCATGGAGGGGATGAACATAGGTCGATACAACTAGAGGCTGTACCAGCAGGTAGACGACATCCACCGCCATACCAGAGCGATGAGCCAACAGCTCCAGGAGAACAACACCATGCTTCAGAACCTGAACGAAATGGTGGAAGCTAGCTTCATCAATGCTCAGGACTTCCACAGCTATTACTACCAAAACTCCTAGCTTCATTGAAGCTTGGGGGGATGGTAGTACAACATGAGCATGCTTCTTCGTGCCCAGACCTCAGAGTAAGGCCCCCATTCCTCGTCCTTGTCTTCTCCTGTGTAGCAGTACCCTATAGCAGCAGTACCCATCCAGCAGTACCCGTCTCACCGGTAGCAGCAGCAACACCCGTCCGACCGAGAGTAAGCATTAATAACTCTTTATTTTGTTTCTTTATTAAAAAAATGAGTCAGATAAAATCAACTCCCAACTTTGATATATTACCTTCATATATGGAAATGATGAATAGTTGCTCTATCATGTTCTTGTTTAGTTATCTATGCACAAACCATGCTTAGCCTAATTTCGAGCTTGTGTGTATAAAGTGAAAGCCTGACCTATTACTTTGTGGATGCCATTTGTTTAAACTTTGTCAAAGTCGTTGTGAGAAGTGATATGACTAAGTACTAGGCCAGCTCTACATTTTCTTAGTGAGATGAACATCTCAAGTTATTTTATTGAAAAATGAAAATAAAGTTCCCCCATTGGTTTTGAAACACCTACCAGAGCCAAATACACTGAAATATCTGAGCCTAGCTTGTTTAAAGCTACTTAGTGTTGTTTTGAGCTTTGTCAAATTTTGAGTCTCATTGAATGGAATCATCACTATCTTGTGAATTGTTGGAGCAAAATACCACCACCACATATGCATTTACCTACCCTGGGTATGCACCCATATATCTCCAAATCAATACCTTTGACCTTACTCCTTCCAAAGCAAAATGAGGTAGGATGTGGAGCCATCAAAAAGAAAAAAATAATAATAAAGCTTGCTAGTCAAGCATGGCAATAATATGAAAAAGAAAAGCATGCTAGTCAAGCATGGCAAAAAGAGAGAAAAACACAAAAAGGCTCCACATTCATACCTAGCATACAAAAGAAGGAGAAGGAAAGGAAACAAGGAGATCCATCCACAACCACCAAATAAGCTCCAATGATGAACATGATTAGCTGATGTAGTACATTTTTTTGGTCCAATCTTTGGCTTTGCAAAATAAACAACCTAAGTAAGCTAAGTTCTTCCACACCCTGAGCTCCACATAAGCTTTAGTATAGGAAGTTCTTGGCTGTGCTCTTGGCCTTAAAAGGTGAGGATATACTTATGAGCGATCAAGAGTACCTCTAGGGAAACTTGTTTTATTTTGAAAATCTGCAAAAACACCTGAGATGGAAGTCCCAAAAGAAGTGTTTTGAGCTGAGCCTGCAACTGAGTCGTTCCTTCTCTCAACCACCCAAGACATGGTGAGTCAAAAGATGCACCACAGGTATGGAAAAGGTAATCATTGCATACACTAAGGTTTGAAATAAGAGCATGAGTGTCGGTTATGCATAGTTTCTATTCTTGAACACTCATATTTGTAGCAACTCCTGATCCGTAACCCATCTTGGCTTTACTCGAGGACGAGCAAAGGTCTAAGCTTGGGGGGGTGTTGACGGTCATTATTGCTCTATCAACGACCATCAACTATCCAAGAATATGAAGGGAAATACATCAAAGTATGGACAAACTTTTGCTACTAACATATCGCCACAGGTTGTGTTGAAATATTTGAATGCAGGTGACAAAACATACTCAAACATGGTAAAATGGAGCCAAACCAGGAGGTGACTGGCCACATGGCTAAGTCCCCAGGCCGCCTGGCCCCATCAGAGGCCACCCGGCCCCATCTCCAGGCCGCCCGGCCTGTGTCTGGGCCCAATTGGCACCAACTTTGACCTGCATCAACACATCTCCAAGGTGGAATCCATGAAAGTCGCATGCAATCAATCAGAAGGCCTTGCCACATCATCGATCCAGCACTTAGACTGGTGAAGCCAGCAATCCTCAACATTTCAATCCTGCGGCTAAGGAAGAAACACAAGTGAGATCCAATGGTTTGGGAGAAAACACAAAGATAACCACCTTAACCGCCATGCAACCGACTTGGGTAGTGAAGATGGACCACAAGATGAAGTATGGCAGTGGATCCAATAGTTGGCCAGGCTGCCCGGCCTAAGGTGGGGCCACCCGACCTCCCTACCGTGCCGCCCGGCCTGCCACCTGTCCCTTAACCCCCTTACCGACCCTATAAATACCCCCACTCACTTGGTGACTATAAATACCCCCGAGCTCTCATTTGTAAAGTGTGGAAGTTGAGTGAAACAGACCATTGTCTAGTTTAGTAGCTCTCGGATAGTCCTAGGAGTTACAGTTGACTTTGAGTCTTTGCCTTAGGGATTCCGAAGTTAGCTTCGAGTCTGGTAAAGTTCTTGTATCTTTCTATCTTTTGTACTCTTGCTACTTCAGTGTAATAAACTTTATTGATCTACCCTTTGAGTTATACTTTACTTTATTTCTTACACTTGCATAGTGTGGTGTACCTTATTGCATACTAGACCAAGGCTTAGGTTTGTGCTATTCTTGAGTTATCTAAATCTTGCTAGACTTGCCGGTACTATAGGCTTTCCTTAGGCTTTGATCTAAGGCTAAGTCAGTCCTAACCCTCTGATCAAGGACAGACTTTAGTGATCAAGTTCTCACTTGATCACTAGTTTAGCGTGCCATCTTACCCACTCAGATCTGGTTGGTAGCCCCTCTTGGTGACAGCATTAGGGAGCCTCTGTAATCTGACCCCATCGTTCGGTAAGCCCATAGGCGTTAGCCAGTTGCCGTTTGGTTGCCCAACTATCTACCCCTGTACCTCCTCAGTGTAGTCTGAAATTTGGCTTGACGCAAGATCCAAGTTCGTGTTTGTTTAACTCAGTTCAACCGCTAATACTCCTATGCAGTAGTTAAGGAATATAGTTTGGATATCTTAATGTCACTCGTTGTCCTCCTAGGCAACTACCTAGTTGTTTACACCTTTGGTCACTGTTTGCTCTTCCCACCATACACTATCTTGTTTATCTTAGCCCCGTTGTAACAATAGCTGGTGTTTATCTAAGTTATAGTACTGTTTGAAGTTCGAACATATCATTCCACCTATTAGCCCTTGCTTCCCTGTGGATTTTTAGGATACCTGGAATACTCTGGGTGAAAAAGCTACAGCGAATCTCCGTGCGCTTGTGGAGTAAAATATGTTACACTAAGAGACATCAACAGATGGCATTGTTGTGTGGAACAAGGCTGGACTTGTGGCTAAGGGTTTTTGTCAAAAAGAGGGGATACCCTATGAGGAAACATTTGCTCCAGTTGTACATCTGGAAGCTATACGTATTCTCTTAGCCTTTGTAGCTTCCATGGGTTTCAAGCTTTTTCAAATGGATGTGAAGTCTGCTTTTCTAAATGGCTTTATTCAAGAAGAAGTTTATGTCAAGCAACCCCTTGGATTTGAAAATGCTAAACACCCTAACCATGTTTACAAATTGCAAAAAGCCTTGTATGGTTGAAACAAGCCACTAGAGCATGGTATGATAGACTGAAAACCTTTTTGCTAACCCAGGATTTCAAAATGGGGAGTGTTGACAAGACCTTGTTTCTCCTCAAGCATTGTAGTGATCTTCTTATTGTCCTGATATAAGTGGATGATATCAGCTTTGGCGGCTCGTCTCACTCTCTTGTAACCAAGTTTTCTAAGTAGATTTCTAAGGAGTTTGAGATTAGCATGATGCAAGAGTTGCAGTTCTTCCTTGGACTGCAAATCAAGCAAGGGCGTGAAGGAACCTTCACCCACCAAGCCAAGTACATGAAGGACATTCTGAGGAAGTTTGATATGGGAGACGCCAAGCCCATGGTGACTCCCATGTCAACACAAACGCCGCTTGATGCAGATCAAGAAGGGAAGGTGGTGGACCAAAGACAGTACCAAGGGATAATCGGCTCACTTCTATACTTGACGGCATTTCAGGGGGAGTTTGAGCTTTGCATGCTCTTGCATCGGTGCGTTCAGAGTTTTGCCTCTTTCTGGAGGAGCCGATGCTTTGCCTAAGCATGACTGTGTTGAGCCAGTTTGCCTCTTTCTTGGGGGGTCGTGCTTTAGTTTGATCGACTGCATTGAGCGGTTTCCCTTATCTTAGGTGGTTGATCTTTGGCCTTGTTTTTGGTGCCTCAATTTGCCCTTCTTTGCTTTTGTTTGCTTTTGGGCATCTTGAGAAACTTTCTTCTTTTCTTCTTTATTTTCGGTTTTACGCTTGTTTTTCTTGTCTTTGTTCTATTTCAGGTTACAGGTTAGAGGTGATGACAATGCACTGATCAAGGGGGGGATTGAGAGCCAATGGATCAGCTCCATTGCCTTTGGAGTGGTGAGTGATTGTCAACTAAAGCCATGACCCAGAAGGACTTGGGCATAAGACCTCCAATGGACAGGAGGCCCTCCGATGGATGGAGGTAGATGAAAGTCCTCCGAAGGACAAGAGGCATGCTCGGCGTCAGTCGGCCATGGGACTTCGGTACACTAAGGAGCGACATGGCGACGGTAAGTGTAAGACCTTCAAAGGACTGTGAGGCGACCCCGATGGACAGGGGATGCTATGTGCCAATGCGGTGCTCTAGCCCAAGTACATGGTGCGAAGACGTGTGAGGGCATTAGCGGATTCGCTCAAATCTACCACCTTACCACCAAGTTACCAAGACTTGGCGGATGAACTCAATTCTCGCCGAGATAGAGTGGAGTGGGCTGTTCCAGGCCCAGGAAGGAAACCCTAAAGTTTTCCGGTTTCTGACTTCAAAACCAGGGGTCGATCAGTGGACTTGGACTACTGGCCATGTGGACGTCATTCGGGAGTTAGCGTGCAACCAAAGAAAATCAAGACTCCATCGCGGTCGTCCGTCCCTGAGAAGTTGAGTCTTCTCTAGTTTGGCCCCTACGGGCATTTCTTTAATATATGGGTCGTAGTGTAAACTGAGTCAGTTAGGCCTGGGCTATATACACCTAAGTGGCTAGTCATTTAGGTGACTCTTCCACCTCTAGAAACCCTAGGCTTAGTTTCCAACTAGCCAAGTGCTTAGAGAGCAAATCGGGTGCTAATCTAGGATTTAGAGTCCCCTAGGCTAGTACTGTGCTAATCTAGGATTTAATTGTGTTCATGTGTGTAGCCATCTCCTTCCCCCTTCTCTAGTTGGATTTTGGATGAAACCCAAAGGCTTTTGGTGATTTGGTTTGCCCATGAATTAATCCTGCTCTTTTGGCTCATTTGTACTTGATAGGATGTGGAGATTATGACTTATATCATCTTAATCCTGCAGGATTACCACGAGCAAGCTCCCATTGAGTTTTTCGCTTTCTTGCCCAAAGATTGCCTTCTCACGAGATCTAAAATTCTCACTAATCCCTTGGTCATTTTGAGTTGATCTATTGGGAAAAGCTTTGGAATAGGGTCTAGATAGCTTGTGCAAAATCTCATGAAGATTGGACAATATTTGGACATATTTGGATTTGAAAACCTCTTTCCTGCGTCTTTACCGGACTATCCGATAGAGCCATCAGATTATCTGGTGAAACCGGACTATCTGGTGGTCCTCACCGGACTATCCAGTGACGAGAGCTGGGCAGGGCTTGCACCAGACTAACTGGTAGCCCCTACTATACTATCTGGTGGAATCGGATTGTCCGACGCCTGACACCGGACTATCCGGTGTTCTAGGGTAGGAGTTGTGTTTCAGTTGATTGCTTCTTCTACTGTGTTTTTGCTTTGGATTTGCATTCCATATTCCCTGACCATTCTCTTTACTTGCTGTACATCAGTGAGTCGCATTTCGGTGCGATGAGTGTCAAGTGGAGGACTTGCATGTTCCGTTGCCTCAGTGTCTTGCAATCTTGTGTTTGTTGTGTTACTCACTGTTTTTTGGCTAGGTGCATATCCTTTCAGTGGACGGCACCATTGCACTGCTAGGCACGTATCAATTCAGTGGACAGTGTCTAGCTTCTCTCTTAAGGACCAATTTTGGGGGTTGTGATTTTGAGTTTTTGAGTGCTCCTATTCACCCCCTCTAGTCGCACGTCTCGGTCCTACATCGGCAACCAATCGGTTATCAGTGTAGCAGTCGCAACAATGCCTCTATGGTATCCACACGTATGGGCGGGCGACGCCAAGTTCTGGCGTGCTAGCACCACGAACTTGGCGAAAGAGCTTGAGAGATTGGACTAGGGCATGGCCAGGGTTTCACAGAAACCTTTTCTGCGATGGCTCTCATGCGCACGTTCAATGATGCCCTAAGCCGTGCCCTCTGATGCATATATATAGTCTCCACTAATGGGCTTTATCCATGTAAAGGCGCATTAGGATTCTAAATGCTTACAGATCAAGTATCCGAGTCCTGATAGAGGTCTGCCTTCTCATATCATATGCGAGCTTCTGAGCTAGACCCGATAGGTTGATCCCGATCGGACTCAACATCGGCTCATGCCAAAGCTGATAGGACTCAAAGTTAGACCTAGAAATTTCCACACGGGCATATCTCCATCAGGAATCCCGTTCTCCAAGGAGCCACCCTCTCCAACCCACTAACTTTGGGGACTAGATCTCTCTAATCTCACTTTTCTTGAAGCTCCAAGCTTTGAGGACAAAAACCTAGGGTTTCGGAGCACTAAACATGAGTCTAACCATCCAAGAGACGGAACTAATGGCAGCCCACCTCCTATTTATACTACAGAATCAATTACACTAGAATGCATGTACATGCTAGAAAAGACCGCCGGTAACTCTGATGGACGAAAATGATGGAGTCTTTTCTTCTTTGGTTTCTCTGCCTTCTCCCGATGTCCTCTACATGTTCAGTAGTCCATCCGTTCGGGTCAACTCCAATTTTGGTGATACTGGCAACCAGCCCATAGTTTTGACGGTGGAACCAGGAAATGATCTTAGGCCTCGATTTTGTTGCTCAAACCAAGAAACACTTGTTGGATTCTTCTTTTGTGGTGACTTTATGGCTCACTACCCCATCCCACACCCAAGGTCACACTTATGGGTTGAGGCTAACTTGGACCGTAGCCCAAGCCTCTTGTCACTCCACTCGGTCGGGATTTTGTCATGGCAAGTCCACTTTGGCACGACCTCTTAGTCGACTAGAGAGGGCTTTTGCTCGCTAGTCCCTTAGCAAGTCTTCATTGTTGATAAGCGCTCATCACAGCTAGGACAAAAGACTGAACTCAGTACACTTGAGTCCCTTAGAGAAGTGGGCTTTACCATGGTGCTCCAACTTGAGTGCATGGCACCGAGGCATGCGCGGGAGACTTTGGCAGTTTCCACTCAAAACCGCCACCCAAGTTCAAATGACTAGGAGAGTTGGGCCTAAACTCATCAAGATAGAAGATTAGGCCAAGCTTGGCCCAGGAAAACTGAAGAATAATGTTTCCAAGTTTTTGACTTCAGAACCGCAGGGGGAATTGGACTATTGGCTACGTGGTGCACATCCAAGCAAGGCTTGGAGAAGAAGAAGATCAAAGTGTCATAGCAGTCGTCCCATTGTATCTGTTACATTCCAGCCCCTTCAGACATTTGTAATATAAGGGCCTTAGTGTAAATCAACATCATTAGGCCTAGAGTATAAATAGACTTGGTGGTTGTCTGAGAGCCATCTTGGCTGGTTATTACAAACCCTAGGCTTAGCATTTTCTTACAAGCAAGAGCTTAGAGAGAGAATCAGGGATTAGAGCTAGGTTTTGGACAGCTTAGTGCTAATCCTTTGCATCAACAGGGAGGATGAAAGGAGTTAGGCCATAGGAAACTTGTATGTACTGATTTCTACTTTAATTCAAGCAAGATTCATCCTCCATTCGAGTGCATGTGTGCAGCCCTCTTCCTTCTCCTTCTCTAGTTTGGATTTTGAATGAAACTCAAAGCCTTTTGGTGATTTGTGTTTGCCCATGAGTTAGTCTGTTTCTTTTGGTTTTTTGGACTTGCTAGTATGTGGAGATTATGACCTATTTCATCTCAAACCTGCTGGTTTGCCACAAGCAAGTCGTTCTTGAGTTTTCCCCCTTTTGCCCAAAAATTCACCTCTTCACGAGATCTGAAATTCCCACTAATTCTATGATATTTTTCGATAAATATTTTCGAAATAGCTTTGGAATAGTACTAGGATATTCTTTGCCAAATTTTGTGAAGATCAGAGAAAGTTTGCAAACTCAAGAACTGAAGCAGTTTTCTAGGTTCACCGGATAGTCCAGCTCCCATCAATGGATAGTTCGGTGCCCTAACTTCCTCCAAATGGGGTGATTATATAGTATGTTGTTCCCCATGTTCTTGTGAGCCTATGGTTAAAATGTCATGATTTTTGGAGTCTATTTGTCTATGTTTTTCGCATTTTTCTCTGTAAGCTGGTTTGCCTGAAAATTCCCTGTCAGACTATCTGGTAGGGCATCTCGGACAGTCTGTTGTTGTTAGGGGTTTTGCCCCCGGTTATGTTTTAAGTTGTTGCTAAGGTATGTACCTTGTTCCAGGTGGTTTTGGGGGTGTCTAGGATCATTCCTAAGGTCTTTAGCATCTCATTTGCTAAGAGATCTTGGCGCTCACTAGGTGGGTTCCTCTTTGGTCTATTTGTAGTTTTTTTGCTCAGAGTGTTTTGCTTTGGACTTTTTTGTGTCGACCACTGCATGGCCATAATCTTCACTTGCTGATCTCCAGTTAGGCATGCTTCAATGTGTTGAATGGCTGGTGGGAGACTTTTGCATGGACCGTCGATTAACGTGGCTTACAGTCATTCTATGACTGCTAAGTTGAGTGCTTCCACTCACTTGGTACGTATCCGTTCAGTGGATAGTACCAAGTGCTTGCTAGATATGTATTTATTTAGTGGATGATATCTAGTTGGTTTTCTGTGAGAATTCTGTTTGGGATTTGAATTTGAGTTTTTCAAGTGCTCCTACTCACCCCCTCTCTTGTCGCAGTCGAGAGTCCTACAATCCAAAACAACCACCTTTTCTTTCCTTCTTCTTTTGGTAGTTGTATTCAATATGCTCAGTGGTGACAAGGATGCCCTTAGAGTTGATATTCTTTAATGCTTTGTCCATCCTCCTGATCAACATTGCAATTTCTTCATCATTGGAGGAGGAAGAGCATTTGACTTGATCATCTTCACCACTATCTTCTTCTTCTTCTTCACTTGAACCTTCTTTCTTTCTCTTGCCATTCACCATCTTCTTCTTTTCACCATGAATGGTAAGTGAAAGTGACTTGGATGAAGAGGTATATTGGCCAATCTTATGATAGTGCTGAAAAGCATTGATCTTGCCAAGAACCTTGGTGGGCGATTGAAAAGATAGGTGATGATGCTTGCATATTTGTCACTTGGAAGAACTTCAATGATCTTCCTCGAGATATCAACTTTGCTTCGCTTGGTTTCACCTATTGAATTGAACTCACTGACAATGACATATAAGCGTGAGTACAAGTCATTAGCCAATTCATTAGGAAGCAGAGCAAATTTGACTAAAGCATTTTTAACCAATCTAAGCTTTTGCTCCTTGATGTCACTCGTGCCTTCATGGAGGTCCTTAAGCATTTGCCATATCTCATGAGAGCTTTAGAGGGTATATACTCTATTGAACACTTCAATGCTCAAAGACCCAAACAAAGCATAAAGACCCAAACAAAGCGTTGCGAGCAATGGCTCTCATCAGCTTTTGTTGGGCTTGCTAGCCAAGAGAGGGGTTTTGTTCCTTCCTTTCTCACTCTCCAAACATACAACCCTACAACCTCTAGATAACTAGCCAATAGGGGTAATTCATGCCATCATAGTGAGGAGCGTTGTCGTATCAGATATGATGATAAGGCTAATGATAAAGCAGAGGAAGAAGTCAAGTAGACCAATGGGCTGAGAAGGCAAAAAAGGCCCAAGAAGGTGAATGTCCATGTCACAGGCCCAATGTGGGCAGCGTTGTGTTCAGGTGTTGCATCGCCGCCTGTTATATTAAGTCAAGAGTCTAGGCTAAAGGGATTATACGTGTTCTTCAATACTCCTCTACTGAACTACTTTGATCTTGTTCCGTCTCTTGCTATCGATTCCTACAACTACTTCTACTCCAATTTTAACAAAGTGGTATCACAGTCACTGATTCTGTGCCTTTCCATCTCTCCCAATCTTTCTGATTCCATCGATTGCATCGAGCAATGGTTCCGGTTAGGTGTTTTGATCTGATCCTTGAGCTATTGATTCTGATTTGTCCCCTATAATTCCTTTGCCGCTTGAGTGATTTGTGGTGAGAGCGGTTCTAGAGCCACACCAAATCCATCACGACCATTAGACTTGATTTCGCAAGCATCGCAGCTCCATGGACACCAACGTGAAGCTAGTCCTAGATGAATTGCAAGTGATGCGTGGATTAGTGGACGATTTGAGTTCATCCCTCTTGAAGCGCATCGAGAGCGTCGAGAAGTCATTGGTGGAGAGATTCCTTCACATCAAGGAGGTGGCATATGCGTTCAAGGAGTGGTAGCCTTAGATCGAGTCATTGGTGGAGACTCTGCGCTAGGAAGTGGGTGTTCTCTGGAAGTTTGTGAATCGCGTGGTCCTCGATTCATCATCTCCTATGGTCACAGGCATCTTCTCCAAGCCGTATCTAGCCATAGTGGATCTGCATGCTGTCAAATCAGTTGATGGGCCATGCAAGGACTTCTCATATATGGAACCTAATTTTTTGTCTGTCTTCACCTAGATCCATGGGCCAGTTAAGGGTACCAATGCTCTGCCAAAATGTTATTTCATCACTCTAATTCTCATGCTCAGTTGAAGATGCCTCATGATGTTGCTCCTTATAGCCATACTAGTGGTAGTGCTTCTTCCGACCATTATCGTGGTCTTTTGCCTAAGTTGTTGTTTCCTACTTATGATGGCTCCAACCACAAGCTGTGGATTCATCGTAGTGATGAATACTTTGAGTTGTATCAAGTTGATCCAAGTATGTGGATTAAAATTGTTGTGATGCATTTCTTAGCATCTTCTACTCGCTGGATACGATCTCAAACACATTTCTTGGGGAGATTTTTGTTCCATGTTGTTGGCTCTTTTTTGTACAGATCAACATGAGTTGTTGGTCTGACAATTGATGCATATTTCACAAACTAGGATAGTTCTAGAATATGTAGAAAATTTTGCTAGATTGGTACATCAGTTAGCTGCCTATGAGAACTAGTCTGACCCCTTCACTACATTAAGAAGTTTATTGATGGATTACGACCTGATTTACAGGCTTTTGTCCTAGTTCAGCATCCTCTAGACATGAATACCACATTTGTTCTTGCTCGGGCATAGGAAGAAGTGGCTGATTCTATCAAGTGGTACGAGTACAAGAAGACATTCACTCCTCTGTTAGTTATAGGTCCTCGTGGCCCCTTGAAAGGAACATGTCGGGGTATCCGACCCAAGCGGGGGAGGGGGTGAATTGGGTCGCTAATCGCTCATCTAACACCTAGGGCTTTCTAGTGCATAAGATAAACCTATTTCATCCTACACATGCTAGTTAAGTCTAAGGTTTATCTATGTGCTCTCAAACTTGCCCAAAGACTTGCAACCTAGAGCCAAACCTAATCAAACTAACTAGGAAAGCTAAAGGCACACAAGAGAGTAAATGCAGAAATGTAAATGCAGTAAGTAAAGAGGTAAGGGCAAGGGAATACAAACTCCCGAGGAGATACGGAGATTTAACGTGGTTCACCACTAAGGGCTACGTCCATGGGCTCACCACCAAAGGCAATATCCAAGCCAGGCACCAAGACTCTTACAATCATGTCTTGTGCTCGCTGTTGATGGTCGTTATTTCATGGTTTTGACCGTCAATTCCTCGGTGAATAAATGGGGTATAGCTAAAGTTTTATGCATTATTTACCTAACACTAAAGAATTCCACGAGTTTTGGTGGTTTTCGATGTATCACAAGGAGATGCTCAAATTCCATGCAAAAGTATATCATTTGGAGCAAGAGAGAATCAGCGCATAAAAGGGCTTGAGAATGGATTGCAAATATCATGACTAAAAAGTATCTCAAATGCCCTCAAGACCTATTCCATTGCAAAGAGCTCGTCGAGACGATCGAAATGGATATATTATTTGTCACATTTGGAGTCCGAGATTAAAAGATATTGAAAATACAAAATTTGGGGGCAGTGCTGACGTCAGCACCACCCTAGCCGTACCGCGCACAGGCGGGAGCACGCCAAGCGGTGACATGTGGGTCCCTGCCATTGGCTGGTGCAGCATGCCGTGGATCGCAATCCGCCCCCAGCCACTCGCGCCAATCCGAAGGCAACACATGGCGACCAAGGGCACGACGCAGTGCTCGCCCGCGTGTGGACGGCGGCGGACCGGGCTGGCCAACGGGAGCCCACCACATTGTGTCCCCTAGCTGACGCAGTCGCGGTTCGCTCGGTCGGCGGAGAAACATGGCACGCTGGGAGCCGTTGCCGCCGGTTCAGTCGTCTGGAGCTCCGGTTTTTGACCGGTTTTAACTGCAAAGCGCCGGTTTTCACTTGTAACGGCCGGTTCAACCCCCTAGGGGTCGGTTCTTGACCGGTTTCTTGCGCCAACACGTGCTGGAAACTATTATCGACCTTTCTAGATTGGTTGGGGGGACAAGTGGTGCCCAAGGAGCAGTCGGATGAGGAATCTTGCATGTAGGCACTAGGAATATTCCCCTCTCCTCCACCTATAAATAGAGAGGCACCCCCTCACTCTCAAATGTACCTTTCACCATGTAAACTCTCTCTCCCTCACTTGGCGGTGCCCCTCGGGTGGTGCCTCTACTCTGAATTCAGTGTTTAGTTAGGAGTTAGAACAAGCTTCGTGGGTCGGAGTCGGTCGGGAATCCTCGGTAATGCATTTACATTCTTACTTATATATTTGTTACATTACTTTCCCGATGATGATTAGTGCTTTGCCTTCTTAGTTAATGCACTTCTTCTTCTTTATTTTGTTGCATGATGTGATCAGTAGTTAGAGTATTGCATCATGGCCTGAGTTGTGCTAAGTTAGATTTGATGGATTCTTAGTTGCACTTGCCGGTGCTACAATTCACCCCTAGACTTAGACGCTAGGCTCTAGTTAGTTCCTCTCCTTTGGCCAAGGATGAACTATTGTTGTTCAAGCTTCGCTTGAACACGTTTGTAGCGTGCCATCCTCTCCACGCAGATTTGCTTGGTAGCCACACTAGGTGACAGCGTGTGGTGTGCCTGTGTAGTCTAGGCCTGTCGTTCAGGAGGCCCGTAGGTGTTAGCTAGACTCTCCTTCGAGACCAACTATCTACCCCTGGTACCCTCGAGACTCTAGAATTTCGCTCGATGCAAGTATAGCCTCTATTGAAGTCCTTTCGACCTTAGCACAGATAGCTCTTGTATGCTAGTAAAGAATGAAGACCGAAACCTTAGTCTTGACTCGTTGTCCTCCTAGCTAAACCTGTTTTCATGCCAATGGTGTTTGGCCTATATCTCATGGTGTTTGGTTTTCGTCTTTTGCTTATCTTTCATATATGTCTACCTATCATTTGGAATGAATTAGATAGATAAAGCTAGATGATCGATGAATCATTGTTCTTTCTCAATGCTTCCCTATGGATAAATACGATACCCTGGAATACTCCTTGGTGAAAGCTACAGCAGTCTCCTTTCTCTTGTGGAGTAAAATATGTTAGGCTAAGAACCGTCAACACTCGCCACACAAGGCTCATGACAAGCAAAGGCTAAGTGCAACCAAACCACCAAGGCTTAGCCACCGCCACTGCCTCTCTCGGTCACAAGGTACTGGATGCTTCACTATAGAGTTTGTAGTGTCTCCTCATCACTGCACAAAGTGTCTCCACTGCTCCACACCAATAAGAAGGGTCTAGCAATGAGTACATTGTGGCTTGACCATAGCCAAGGCTTCTCTCTAGCTCAAGCAGGTCCTGCTCTCAAGAAGAGCTCGCAAGTTCAGTCTCTCTAAGATCTAACTAGCTTGGATGATACATATGCTCTCATATGGTGGTTGGAGTGATGGATATTCTTGGAATACACTTCTATACTTGCTCTCAACTTCAGTGGCTCCAACTGTCTCAAAATGGCCAGATGGGGTGGCTTATATAGCCCCCAAACTCAAACTAGCTATTGGGATAAAGGGCTGATGATGCAGTGTACTTCGTATTATCCGGTCCATACTTTTTCCCAACTTTGAACAATCTAGTCCAATCAGTTTTCCAATGGTCACAAAACTAGCCATTATTTTGTTTTTTCCGAAGGTTTGTCCGGTCTTCAAGTTTAGACTGTCCGGTCCTTGTAAACACTTGATTCCTAGCCATTAATGTACGATGGTTCTTTTGTCCATAGCTTTGACCAGTTCACCTACTTCGGACAGTCCAGTCTTCATATCTTGCCAGGCTTCTAGTTTCCCCAGTGGAATCCAGTTGGGGCAGCCCTTTGGGTCTTGCCTTCGGCTTTTCTTCTTCTTCATCACTTTGACCTAAATACCTGAGAATGTGTATCTAGACAAGTTTAGTAGTCCAAGTGTTGGTGTTCAATCAATCACCAAAACACAACTATAGAAATATGGCACATGAGGCCATTTTGCTTATAATCTCTCCCTTTTTGGTGATTGATGACAACACAACCAAAGCAAGCAAGATAAATGCAAGAAATGATATAAAAGTGTAAATGTGCATGAGTTAGAATCAACTTAGTTTGCTTGGATGGATTTTTCAATGCTCAACTTCATTTCCCACCGGCATATGATCCAAATGATGCTTCTGGTTTTTATATCCACATGTGGGATTTAAGCACAAACTGAGCATTAAGTTCCGTACTCTAGTTCATAGGGTCATGGATTTAGCAAATTCTATCCCATATTTGAACTAGGCATCTCCTGCTATCACCTCGCCTACTTGTTTTCACCTCATCTTCCCCTTGCCAATGGTCTTCATATTTCTCCCCCTTAGTGCTTGACCCCCTTAAGATATGCAATCCTTGCATGGGATCTCTCTTCCCCTTGTTTTGTGTAATGCTTGCTTGGGACTTCTCTCCCACTTATGTTTTGCATCTTGCTTGCATGGGATCTATCTCCCCTTTGTCATCGAGCACCTAAAAGACCTAAACACAATCACTAGCAAAGAAAAGCATTAGTAGCAAGGGAATGTTACTAGTCAGGCCATTTTACCTTTTTCTTGCTCTCCTCCTTAATTTAAGATACCAATTGAAGCAATCACTTGTAGTGACCATCTCTTCGCCTTGGTCATGGAGTAGTTGCCTTGAATCATCATGACAATAATTGTGGCTTGTGGCATAATTGTAGGGGATGGACACCAACTCAAAGTGAAGCTCATTGGAGGTAGAGCCATGTGACTACAACAAATAGCACTTGAAAGCATGTTAGTCACACAAACACAAGTTATAGAGTTGCTCCCCTAAGTATGTGCAACAGTGTTTGAATCACATAACCAAGTGTATGCACTTGTAATTCACAATATGGGGATCAACATCTACAACTTGAAAACATGACACCAATTGAAAGGATACTAAGAGTAAAAAATTGATATTGCTTGTAGCCCTTTGTCTTTGTGAACTATGTTCCATGATAGAAATGGTGTTTTCGACACACCACAAGTTAAGCTAATGTAAGTTGCTTAAAGAATAGATGATTAGCAGAAGCAACAAACCATATGTAGTACTAGGAAAGCACAAGCTAGATACCAATTACAATAAATGAACATGCTCATGTCCTAGAGAGGCATTTGAGCTACAATGATGCATGCAATTGTTTTACCTTGCTCTTTACCTCATACGTAGTGGAGGGAAATTTGGGTCTCCAATTTTTTAATCCCATACTTGGCTCCAATCCATTTGCATGATGCATCCCTACTTATGCACCCTAATATTTGCCAAGTCTCCAAATTCCCCGAAGCCACTCCCTACTTGTAAATCTTTGGGACCCAAACCTTTTGGGAGCCTTCCATGGTTTGAATTATTTCCTTTGGCGCCCAAATAGGTCAGTTCCATCCTTCCTTACTCCACCCCATGATATGAGCCACCACCTTACCATTCTTCTTCTTCTCAAGTATGTAGTGGTTGCTGTTTTACTTTGCCTTGTAGGTGGGCTTGGTGTACACTACTGAGAACTTCAATTTTGGAGAGCTCTTGTTGTCCATTGCCTTCTTCTTGCCCTTATCATTGCTCTTGGCCTTAATCTTGATATTTTGTTGGGCCATCTCCTCCTTGCATTGATAGGACTTGTCGCCTTCTTTGTGCCACTAGAAGTAAGTCACGGTTTCTCACTTCTCAAGCTTCTTCACGCCCTTGGAAGGGTTATCTTGAGGACGTTGGACTTGATATTGTGCCTCTTTTCCTTTAAGCCACCTTAAGTCCACCCTTAGCCTTTCCACTTGTTGTTTGAGCTCTTCATTTTCCCTAGCAATGTGGTCATCATATGTTTCTACAACCACATTCTCATTCCAAGGTGTTAGATCACAAGAGGTATATGCATCTACCATGACAATAGGAATAAGACAAGGGATAGATGCATCCATTGAGTTTGTGAGTGACTCATGTTTTAGTTCAAGGTCCTCAAATTGCTTCTTGATCTCCCCATTCTCCTTGTCTATCAAATTGAGTTTGTTAAGCAAGTTCTCATATCTTGAGACAAAGGAGGCATGGAGCTCTTCATTAGCCTTGAGCGCCTTGATTTCTTCCTTTTGTTTGAGCATCATCTCACAAATCTCATTGGGATCATCATCATCATCAGAACAGGGGTCATCACTTACATCGCTATTACCTTTGGCCATAAGGCATATGTGTGATGACCGAGTGGTTAAGGGCTTGCTTGATTCATCACTTGAACTTCCTTTACCACCCTTCTTCTTGATGATAGCAGGGCAAGCTTGATGTCTCTTTTTCTTGCTCTTGTTCTTCTTGACCGCCATCTTAAACACTCCCACCATATCTCCTCTCATGCGGGTTTCATAGCCTGGCATGTACAGTTTCCTCACATGTTTGGCTACCTTTGTTTGGTGGAAGCGTATGGCCCTTGAGTTAGATTCATCCTCACTTGAGCTTGAGCTTGAGGCTTCATCATCATTCTCATCCTCCTCTTCTTCTTCACTTGAGATTTGCTCTTGCCGGCTTGGCTGATGCTTGCTGTTGTGCTTGACAGCAAGGCTCTTTTGGCTTGAAGTGGAGCTGGACTCTTGCTTGTTCGTTCCCAAGGAATACTCATGGGAAACAATTGTGTTGATGACTTGGTTGGGCGTCTTGTTGTCTAATTCCTCCTTGAGCAAGATGGTCTTGATGATGTCAAAGTCAGGCTTATGAAGGCAATGAATGATCTTGCAGTTCACCTCTCCATCTGTTAATTGCTTTAGACCTAGGCCATTAATTTCGTTCACAAGAGTGTTCAAACGTGAGAACATATCATGACCACTTTCATTAGCAAGTTGCTTAAAGCTTGTTAGCTCATTAGTGAGAACATGATATTTTTGATTGGCTACATCCGATGAGCCCTCATGATTCTCGACAATTTGCTTCCATAGCTCATGAGCATTAGGAGAAGCATACACACGATTGAACACATCATCACAAAGAGAGGACAACAATGTGGATTTGGCAATAGCACCAAATTGCCTCTCACGAGCGGAGTTGCTACGGGTGCCTTCTTTAGTGACACGCCAAATATCAAGCCCTCGCGCTTGACTATGTGCTTCCATGAGCACCTTCCACTAAGGGAAGCCCTTCCCATCGAAAAACAGAGCCCTATCAGTACTCATCCCTTCCCCAGACATAGAAACTCACTTGGCAGTGAAACAAACGGCACTCCTACGAGCTATCTCACAAATTTGCCAATGGAATTGGGAGCCCTAGCTATGATACCAATTGAAAGGAACGTGCCACGGTATCCGACCCAAGAGAGGGAGGGGGTGAATTGGGTCGCTAATCGCTCATCTAACACCTAGGGCTTTCGAGTGCATAAGATAAACCTATTTTGTCCTACACATGCTAGTTAAGTCTAAGGTTCATCTATGCGCTCTCCAACTTACACGAAAAAACTTGCGACCTAGAGCCAAACCTAATCAAACTAACTAGGAAAGCTAATGGCACACAAGAGAGTAAATATGAAAACATAAATGCGGTAAGTAAAGAGGTAAGAGCAAGGGGACACAAACTCCCGAGGAGACATGAAGATTTAACGTGGTTCGCCACTAAGGGATACGTCCATGGGCTCACGACCAAAGGCAATATCCAAGTTGGGAACCAAGACTCTTCCGATCATGTCTTGTGCTTGCCACACAAGGCTCATGGCAAGCAAAGGCTAAATGCCACCAAGCCACCAAGGCTTAGCAACCGCCATCGCCTCTTTCGGTCACAAGGCATCGGATGCTTCACAATGGAGTTTGTAGGGTCTCGTTTTCCGTGCACAAAGTGTCGCCGCCGCTCCACACCAAGAAGGAGGGTCTAGCAATGAATACAATGTGGCTTGACTACAGTCAAGGCTTCTCTCTAGCTCACACAAGAGCTACTCTCAAGAAGAGCTCGCAAGCTCACTCTCTCTAAGCTCTAACTAGCTTAGCTTTTACACTAAGCTCTCATATGGTGGTTGGAGTAATGGATATGCTTGGAATACAACCCTATACTTGCTCTCAACCTCAGTGGCTCCAACTCTCTCGAAATGGCTGGATGCGATGGCTTATATAGCCCCCAAACTCAAACTAGCCATTGGGACAAAGGGCTGATGATGTAGTATACTTCGGATTGTCTGGTCCACACTTTTTCCTAACTTCAGACAATTCGATCCATTCACTTTTCCAACAGTCACAAAACTAGCCTTTATTGTACTTTTGTCTGAAGGTTTATCCGGTCTTCAAGTTTGGACTGTCCGGTCCATGTAAACACTTGATTCCTCGAAACTAACCGTTATTGTATGGTGGTTCTTTTGTCTATAGCTTTTTCTGGTCCACCTACTTCAGACTGTTCGGTCTTCATATCTTGATGGGCTTCTAGTTTCCCCAACGGAACCCCCGTTGAGGCGGCCCTTCGGGCCATGCCTTCGGCTTTTCTTCTTCTTTATCCCTTGGACTAAATACCTGAGAATGTGTATCTAGACAAGTTCGTTAGACCAAGTTTTGGTGGTCAATCAATCACCAAAACACAACTATGGAAATACAGCACATGAGGGCATTTTCCTTACACCCCTTTCCACTACCATTGCCACCAAAAGTGGATAAAGTTGAGGTAACACCATTGCCAGAAAGCAAGTGTTTTGGTGACATTGGTAAGGATAGGCTGGGGGATGAAGAATTGAATGCTTTCCATGCTTATCGGCACGCCCGCAGCCTGCGTCAAAGATGTGCAGAAATATGGTCTCGCAATCACAAGTGTACATCCGTGGTCTCTCTGCATGCCATTTAGGAAGTTTGGGATCTCTTCCATGGTAATGAAACTGTATTGGAGGAGTATGTTGAGCCCATCAATACTGAGCGGTTATTCTTAGCCATTTCTAAGGCTGCTTTTCAAGGATCTGATGCACCAAGGACCATCCGCTTGCTAGGTACTCTTCTGAGTCTATTGATGCTGATTTTGGTGGACTCAGGTAGCACTCATTCCTTCTCGGTGTTCACTTTCCTAATGTTCTCACTGGCATTACAGCCATCAAGCAGCTTGTGGGTGTGCAAGTGGCTAATGGGACTAAGCTTTTGCATATTCATCAGTTGTTAGCTACACAATGGTATGTGCAGAGTTGACAATTTACTTCACACTTTAAATTGTTACCTCTTCCTCAATTTGACTTAATTTTGGGCATGGATTGGTTGGAGCAGTTCAGTCCTATGAAGATTGATTAGTGTCAAAAAATGGTTACCTATTCCATATGCTAGACACCGTACATGTTTTTTTGCAAGGTCTAGTTCAAGATTTGCCTAAAGGTTCGGTGATTTTTGTATGTGCCGTTATGCCTTCCACCATGGAACTGTCACAATTGCAGCTTCCTACTGACCTGTCTGCACTTTATCCTGAGTTTGCTGAGGTCTTTGAGAAGCCTGCAGGGCAACCACCATGATCATGATATTCCCCTCATAGCAGGAGCTTCACCAGTATCGGTAAGGCCTTATCGGTATCCTCTAGCTATCAATGATGAAATTGAACGACAAGTGCAAGAAATGCTGAATTAAGGTATCATTAAGCAAAGCTCTAGCCCCTTTTCTTCAGTTGTGCTATTGGTCAAGAAGAAAGATCAGTCTTGAAGATTTTGTGTTGATTTTCTCCTCTAAAATGCTATTACTATCAAGACCAAATATCATGTCTCTATGATTGATAAAATTACTTGATGAATTGCATGAGGCTAGTTTGTTTACTAGTCAAGATTTGAAAGCAGGCTACCATTAGATCCTTATTAATCCTGACTCCACTCAAAAAACTACCTTTCAAACACACTCTGGCCATTATGAATTTCGTGTTATGGCCTTTGGATTATCTGGTGCACCTGCTACCCTTCAGTTTGACATGTATACAATTTTAGCACCATTCTCTAGGCACTTTGTCTTAGTTTTCTTTGATGATATTTTAAGACACAACAAGACTTATGAAGATCATATCATTTGTCCCACATCAGGCAAGTGTTGCAGTTGTTGCTTGCTGATCAATGGAAAGTGAAGCTTTCTAAATGCTCTTTTGCTCAAAGACAGGTGGCTTATTTGGGGCATATCATTAGTGATGCAGGAGTTGCCACTGATCCTTCTAAAGTAGTTGTTGTAAAAGCTTGGCCTACTCCAAACAATGTCAAATAATTAAGAAGCTTCTTAGGGTTGTCAGGGTATTATAGGAAATTTGTGAAACATTATGTAATCGTTTCCAAGCCCTTTACTGAACTGCTTGAAAAAGGAGCACTGTTTGTTTGGACACCGGACCATGAGGCTGCTTTTTAGGCTCTTAAGCAGTCCTTGTGTGATGCCCCTGTGTTGGCCTTGCCTAATTTTAAACAGCTTTTTGTGGTGGAGACTAAGGCTTCTGCTAATGGTATTAGGGTTGTCCTATTGCAACAGGGTCATCCCTTGGCATATTTAAGCAAGGCTTTAGGTGCAAAATCTCAAGGCTTATCCACTTATGAAAAGGAGTATCTGGCTATTCTGTCAGCCGTTGATCAATGGAAACATTATTTGCAACACAATGAGTTCCATATCTATACTGATCAACAAAGTTTCATCCAATTGACTGACCAACGACTGTACACTCATTGGCAACAGAAAGTGTTCACTAGATTGTAGGGTTGAATTACAAAATTGTGTATAAGAAAGGAAGTGATAATTACAATGCCGATGCCCTATCTTGAATGCAGCCCTCTGAATTTCCACCGTGTGCAGCCATCTCTACAGTCAATCCTCAGTGGCTGCAATCGGTGTTCCTCTCTCATGCTCATGACTCTGCTACTCATTCCCTTTTTTCCAAATTAGAGTTGGATGATGCTGTTGTTCCCCATTTTGCTCCGGTGGACGTTATTGTTCGTTATTAGAAACACATTTGGTTGGGATTTGATACAACACTTCATAGGCAAATTATGGTGGCCTTTCATCAAGGTGCAGTTGGAGGCCATTCAGGTGTGCCTGTTACCTATAAATGTTTGAAGCAATTATTTGCTTGGCAGGAAATGAAACTTGCAATACATGCTTTTGTGCCGTCATGTGTCATCTGCCAACAAGCAAAATCGGATCACACCAAGTTGCCAAGTTTGCTTCAACCTCTTCATGTTCCATCTATAGCTTGGCAGATTGTATCCTTGAACTTTGTAAAGGGATTGCCATTGTCAGGGGCTTCAATTGCATCCTGGTAGTTGTGGATTCATTTACTAAATATGCCCATTTTCTTGGTCTTAAGCATCCATTTACAACATATTCAATGGCTCTCACATTCCATAACAATGTCTATAAGTTGCATGGTATGCCGTCTCATTTGGTTTCGGATAGGGGCCATATCTTTACCATCTTGCTCTGGAAAACCTTGTTTCAGTTGGCTGATGTGCAACTCTGTATGAGCTCAGCCTATCACCCATAGTCGGATGGGCAAACTGAGCTGGTTAACCAGTGCATGGAAACATTTCTTTGTTGCTTTCTGCAGACTTGTCCAACTAAATGGAGTCAGTGGCTGGCTTTGGCGAAGTATTGGTACAACAATAGTCCTCATTCTGCTATTGGTTATTCTCCTTTTGAAGCTTTGTATGGTCATGTGCCTCGACATTTTGGCATCACAGTTGAACAAGCAGTTCAAGTAGGGAATTTGGACTTTGCTTGCAGCAAAGGAAACTGATGACTGGTGTCGTCAAGCTGCATTTGGCTCGCACTTAAACCAAGATGAAATGACAAGATGATAGAATAGTTTTGAGCTGGTGTTTCAAGTCAACGACTGGGTGTTCCTCAAACTCTAGCCTTACATTCAATCTTCTCTTGCACCTCGTGGTAATCAAAAGCTGGTGTTCAAATTTTTCTGGCCCATTCAAGATCATTGCACGAGTGGGTGCAGTTGCTTACAGGATGTTGCTTCCAAAAGGTACGACTATTGACCCTGTGTTCCACGTCTCGCGATTGAAATGTGTCATCTTGGATCAAGCGGCTCTCTCTCCATCTTTGCCCTCTGAGCCGTAGGAGTGGTCTGCTCCTGCACTCATCTTGCAGCACTATCACACCACGACTGGGGTCCAATCTCGACATCAATTGCTGGTTCATTGGTCTAATTCTACTGATGAGTTGGCCACATCAGAGGATCTAGAAACATTGAAGCAACGCCTCCCTAAAGAAGATGTTTGGGGCAAGCAGCTCGTCAAAACAAGAGAGGAATGTCAGGTATGCTGATAAGGCTACTGATAAAGCGGATGAAGAAGTCAAGCAGACCAATGGACTGCGAAGGTCAGAAAGGCCCAAGAAAGCGAACATCCATGTAACAGGACCAATGTGGGCAGCATAGTGTTCAGGCACAGCACTGCCACCATTATATTAAGTCAAGAGTCTAGGCTAAAGGGATTATGAAAATTGTATGAACTAAATTACAACTTGTTCTTCAAGATTCCTCCGTCGAACTACTCTGATCCCGTTCCTTCTCTTGCTGCCGATTCCTACCTCCACTTCTACTCCGTTGTTAACATAATGGTACTCATCCTCCCACTCTAAGATGTCTCGAGTACTCAATTTGACGATGAAGCTAAAAGTCCAAAAGGGAGTTGTGAGCTCTAATGACAATAAAATGGACTTTATTGAGCCACCCTACTCTGATACCAATTGAAGGTTGGACTGACACCTAAGAGGAGGTAAACTAGGATTTCTAAAAACTAAGGCTCTGTAACAACTACAACTACTAAACAAAGCCTATGTAAGATAAAACTAGATATGTACACTAAGGTTTTGCTAAGTGTTTATAATTCTACCGTAGCTTAGTCTTGCAACCTAGTTCCATCTAGAAAGTAACATATCAAGCTAGTATAGGAATGTAAGCACACAAATTTAAGAATGTAAATGCAGAGACTAAAGATATAGGTAGAGTGAATGCAAACTCCCGGTGATGATGATGACGATGACACAAGTTGGAGGCGTGAGGATTTTTTGTTGAGGTATCGGGATGACTCACAAGCCTCCCCCTACTCCACGTTTGGTGCCCCTCATAAGGATTTTCTCTCATGGAGTCCGCACAAGGACTTCGACCTCAATCCTCGCAAGGAAAGAGGTTGGCAAAGTGACCCACATAACACCTCACTCTCGCATAGTCCGCACATAGACTACGGCCTCTCCCTCGCTAGTGTAGAGGAAGGCTCGATCACAAGTGAGATGGTTAAGCAACCTAGTCGGGTAACTCCAGTTATCCAAGGTACATACCAACGCAAGCCCTTCTCTCACATAGTCTGCACAAGGACTCCTTACCCTCACAAGGGTAGAGGATTGTCAGGGCTGCTTGGGTCTTCTACGGGCCTTCTCATGGACGTTCTCTGCCATCTCCACTAGTTGAGCTTTTGGCCAAAATGCTGAGCGCCTCCCTCCCTCTAACAAGCAAGGTGGTGGCCACTCCACACATCGAAGGGTATCATAAGACTTACAAGCCCCACACTTAAAAAGACAATGTGCTCGCAGGCACAGATGCCACACAACACTTGGTCGCAACCAAGGAAATGCGCTAACAAGGCCTAAGCAAGATTACTCGCAAGCACTAGCTATGCTTGTATGTGTCTATTTGCTCTTCTGATGGATTGAGCTCTCAAAGATGTGTCCCAACACTAGAATGAAGTATAGAGTCACCAACCATGGAATAGAGGCCAGGCAAGAGGGTATAAATAGCCTAAGCCTCAAAACTAGTCTTTGGTTGTGAGCCGCTTTGCGCACACTGCACCACCGGACTGTCCAATGTGCACGCACTGGACGGTCCGGTGCGTACAACCCAACTAGTCATTGAAGTCGACCATTGAAATCTTGATTTGACCATTGTGACCATCATACCGTCCAGTACGTTAAGCACTGGGACTTAGTCACTCCTTCCCTTCTCTACCTATAATGTCTGGTGGTACCACCAGACTGTCCGGTGCATGTAAACTGCTCTGGGCCTTGAAGAATCTTCAAACTTGGCCTCTTCTCCTCGCTGGACCGTCTGGTGGGGCTCCATCGAACCATCCGGACCCATCGGCTTTCGGCGGTGACACATCTCTTAGCACGCCTGGCAGGATTGACGAGGCTTTGGTCACCAAAAGCCGATGGGTCAGGTCTGGCTAGGCAGCCATCAAACCTAAGAACCTTGAGGTACCTTGCCGTTGCAGTCTATCCCTCGTAGTGGCAGTTCGAACCATCCCTAAGCGTCGCGGGGGTAGTGAGAGGGGGATCCTAGGTGTGCCACCTAGCTTGACCTACCAGCCTAGGAGGTTTGTGTCCATGCGTGGTCAAAGAATCACCCTGCAGATAAACAAACAATAGATCGATATCAAGTTCCAGCTAGATCGCTATGAACGGCTTAAGGCATCTCCGTGGATCAGCTCATAATGCGTTGTCACCAAAAGTCATCAGGTCGGGTCTGACTAGGCGGCTATCACATCAAGGAAGCGAGAGGTACACTGCCACTGTTGTTGATCCCTTCTACTGGCGGTTTCGACCGTCCCTGAGCATCACGGGGGCGGTGAGAGGGGGGTCCTTGAGTGACACCTAGATTGACCTGCTAGCCAAGGAGGTTTGCGTGCATGCATGGTCGGAGAATCGCCCTGCAGATCCACAAACAACAGATCGATGTCAAGTTCCAACCAAATCAATGGAATCGTCTTAAGGCATCTCTGTGGATAGGCTCATAAGAGCCAATTGCCTTATTGCGTCTTGATGGGTTAGTGCATCAGCAAAGCATAATAAGGAGATAAATCCTGCTTAAAGAATCGCCTAGATGATGCAACCCTTCTAGATTGATGTGCTATGCATATGACCGGATAGATGTAGCAAAGAGTAAACTTAATAGACCTATCAAATCACATGCATGAACCTAGGTCTGAACCCCTAAGGGGGGCTCATCCAAGAGGGCAGATACAATCTAAAACATGTAAAGCAAGGTGCCAAACACATATCGATCTCTCAAGTTGTTGTATGCACATGTTGTGGCACATGTCGTGGTATGTAGCAACCGGGTGAGCTATATACGCTTGGCTACATGCCGCCGATCTGTTACATGAGGCATAAACAGATAAATCAATCGGTGGCATGCATGATAACTGATGGATATCTCACCTAGCTTTTCATGACGCGAGATTCATCGGGATAACTAGTAGATTTCACCATCAAAAACGCTTTACTATGAAATCTACCTGCTAAGCAAATGCTAAACTGCCCTAACACGATCATAGTAAAAGCATTAGACCAGCATGGTGCTTACTTGAGAAAACCCCTAAGACAGGGGTGGCAATGGGCCGAGATTAGATGAGCAAGACACGCATTGCTTGGGAACATATGCTGTCGTTAGCTTATTTCAAAACAATTCGTTACATATTTGTATTTCGGAGACTTGGACGACATGTCCATCTAGCTAAGCAAACTCTAATTTACTTCTTATACTAGGATACCTAGCCCATCAGGATCAATCAATACAACAAAAACCACCTCTAAGAGGGAGGCCCATGAAGCCCAACAGCTGATCTGACGGTAATCCTAAATCGGCTAGGATTCAGTGAAAACACATTCCCCCTAGTTTTGGTGGTAACTTGATTATCTCGAAACTAAGTAGTATCATCATGCATTAATCCTTTATCATTTTTGATGGGGATGGGGGTTCCCAATCCTCTGTCAGGTGGTGATAACTATCGATTTGGCGGAGGCACGACACACACGATCCGGCTTCCAATCAGCACGATTTGAACCCTGCAATCGCAGCACCACGTCTCCTCTGGTTATCAACCGTGCACACACGATTGGCCTTGCCACGAAGGCTTATCCCTACCTATGAATCAAAGAACACAAGAAATAACACGGTAGATGCAACTGAAATTGCGAATAGAAAGGATTAATCACATGAATTGGGGACTCGCAAACCGGATTGTTCTCTATGGCAAAACTGTTCTAAGACAAAATAACTCTAAGCAAATCGGCCAAACCCTAACCTATTGATGGCAACTGAATGTATAGAAAAAGAGGGATAGGGGGTGGCTAAGGGGGTGGTCGACCAACCCTAGGGCGTACAAGGCCTTCTGGCCCAAAAATTGGCGTCGCAGCAAACTAGTAGATTGTGGACATCAACTTGTGACACAATTTTCTGTCAACTCCAAAGTCCAAAAGGGCTTAAACCAGTTCCATTGTACAGCTTATGTTTTTATCTTTCCATGCATATGTGGATCGCTGAAAATGGAGCCCGTTTGTGGCCTGGGCGTCCATTTTCGTGAGGACTACTCCTGCAGTCTGAACCGGCCTCTAGAATGAATTGGACTCCAACACCGATTGGGTTTGCGACTTTATCTTTTGTTGGGCCTCGGTCATATGCTTGCTGGGCATGCCCTCATCAATCTCCCCTTCTTGGTTGTCATCGATGCTCGCCGAAGTAGTGGTTGGAGTTCTTGACATCACCCATCTATTCTCCCCTTCTTGAAATTGATCCTGCTGTGTCACAAAAATAGACATAGAGAAACTTGGCATGATACGATTAGTCTTAAAACAGTCCTCTAAATCATTACATCATGGCATAATAAAAGGAGATTTCATATTCGAACAAATATATATTCGGTGAACCATATACTCTCCTTTACTATCATACTTACCAATGATGTGAAATGTCTTCGTAGAAAACCATGACAAATCTGCATGTACAAAAAGTCTCTCCTTTAATTTATCCAGGTTACAAAGAACATCAAATTCAATATAACCCAAAGTATTCAAACAAGATAACAATTTCAGATCATCATGCACACCAGCAATTGCGAGAAAAGATTTATTTTCAGCACAAATAATTGGTTCAGGAGTAATAAAATCATGCTTATTCTCAAGTTGTGACATGAAAATAGCAAAAGCATCATCACACAACTCTTTTTTACAATAAGGTACATCAAAACTATCATCTTTTGATAAAGGCAAATCAGAAAGAGGTGCCACTATTGATTGGTCCACAATAGCATGAATTGCGGACAGATGTTGCACATCAAAATGTTTCTCACTATGAGGGATAATAACACCCTCAACATTACCTTGGCTTACATGTTCAGTACATGGAGGCAAGTTTGGAATAGAAACCAACTCATGTTCTTTCTTCTTTGGTATGTGGTCTTTCTCATCCTTGATCTCAACATCCCATGTAAGGTTAGTAGTAGATGAGGCCTCCACAATATGTGTGTCATGATGTTCAATATCAGCAAGACATATATCATTCTTAATTTGCTTATCAATCTCACAATCAAGATGAATTAAATCAAGGAGAGAATTATATTCCATATCAACGAGAATGTCCTGAATTTTCTTATCAAGACCATTTAAGAAATGTATTTCAGTGGCTTCATTAGATTCATCTAAATCACAAGACAACAATATAGTTTTGAATTTCTTATAATATGACATGACAGTTCTATCTCGTTGTTTTAAGCGTTTCAATCTACTAAGGGACATTTCACGATATAAATGATCAAACTTTGTTTCCCAATTGATACCTGAATTGTTTGATATGGATGTTTGGAATGGCGTGCAACTCTCAAATGCCTTTGTATTACCCTTCCGAACAATGCTATGCCCTGCCATTGTTTGTAGAAAACAAGAAAACGTATAAAAAGTATATTTCCTGCTAACTACTATGCATATGTAGTGGAATCACACACTCTCAAGCGTCTTACCAAACTCTTACGAGTGTTCTTACCGATGCAAAGCAGTGGACGGTACAACCATTGGCTAGGTCGTGATACCGTGAGGGCGTGAGTGGTGCGATTGCAATGGTCGAACCTATACTGACCAGAAGTATATATGTTGAGCTTTAAGAGGCTTTATATGGTAGCTAGGATTAGTAAAAATCGAAATCGGATAGCAAAATTGAATAAGTGTCCAAAGTACTCGTAAATGTTACTGGCCCAAAGTTGTTCCTAGACTAGCTCAAGCAAGCAAGTCAGAGGATGCAAGCACTTTTGATTTTTTTTTCTTTCTTTGTTTTTTGTGTAGCTCTTTTTTTTTCACTTGCCTTTTTCTTTCTTTCTTTTTCTTATCAAAAGTGCTGCAAGATCGAGATACAACTCCACGCTATCACAAAACTCTCGTCTATAAATCACAGATTTTCTACCTAAATTTGCACAGACGATTTCGCACCTTTATTGACCTCAAATGCAAAAACTTATAATACCAAAGTTATAGCTCTGCTTTTTCTCTTTCTGTTCAACATATGGAACGCCTCTTTTGGTTGAAGGAAGCATGAAATATTGACCTCGAAATATAGGCTGGTCAGAAATTTTTGGATCACAAGCAGATTTACTTTCAATGCAAATAACACCACTAAGACGTCATTTTCTAGAAACCGCACAATTGACAAAGTTGTGGATAATTTCACAGGCTTTCTAGAAAGTACTAGAACACTAAAATCTGAGTTCATATGGGAGAGTTATGACAAAAATACTAAACTATACAGAAAGTAATCCGAGGATGATGGGATGACCGGATGGAAAAGGACACGGTGACACCATGCAAAACTCAAACCAATCTAAGAAACGATCTAAACCAGCAACAAGACCATGACAATGGACACAAACTCAATGATGCGGAATCCAAAAACGAATTATGCAAAGTCCAAACATGGCTATGGGACAAGATGAACTACAAACCCTAACTTGTATATGGCTTTTGTGGACTATGGGATGAAGATGAAATCAATCACGCTAAGATAAAGGGGTAAACCTGATGGTAAACCATGCCCTGAATACCACTTGATGGGGACAAGGATTGTCGATCTTCCGTCAGGTGGGGATTGAGAGCCAATGGACCGCCTCCATTGCCTCTAGAGTGATGAGTGATTGTCAACAGTAGCAAGACCCAGAAGGACTTGGGCACAAGACCTCCGATGGACAGGAGGCCCTCCGATGGACTGGAGGTAGATGGAGAAGAAAGTCCTCCGAAGGACTGGAGGCATGCTCAGCGTCCTTCGGTACACGGAGGAGCGGCACGGTGACGGTAGGAGTAAGTCCTCCGAAGGACTGCGAGGCTGCCCCGATAGACAGGGGATGCTGGGTGCCACTGCGGTGCTTCAACCCGAATGCGTGGCGCGAAGGCATGCGAGGGAGGCTTTAGCGGCTTCGACTAAAAACCGCCACCCAAGCTACCCAAGCCTTGGTGAGTTGGGCCACGACTCGCCAAGATAGACAAGATGGGCCAAATCCGGCCCATGCGGAGCCTTCCTCAAGTTTCCCGGTTTCTGACTTCAAAACCGTGGGCGGATCACAGATTACACTACTGGCCACGTGGAGAACATCCAAGGATTGCTTGGAACTTACAAAGATCAAGACTTCATCGTGGTCGTCCGTCTCGAAATATCTTGTAATCTTTCGTTTGAGTCCTTTGGGTTTGTCTAGTTGTAGGGACCTAAGTGCAAAACTGCCTGGGCGGATCACGGATTACACTACTGGCCACGTGGAGAACATCCGAGGATTGCTTGCAACTTACAAAGATCAAGACTTCATCGTGGTCGTCCGTCTCGAAATATCCTGTAATCTTTCGTTTGAGTCCTTTGGGTTTGTCTAGTTGTAGGGACCTAAGTGCAAAACTGCCTAAATAGCACTCGGGTATAAATAGGTCCAAGGCAGGTCATTAGAGACTCTCTTGTCTGCTAGGATTAGGTTTTACTTGTTGATTTTCTTCCTTAAGCCTTGAGCTCCATTGTTAGGGAGGTTAGAGTAGGATTTAGCCTCCTAATCATGAGGAAAGGTGAGGGTGGTTGCTTGGTACGAATTTCTTCTTGTATGCTGAACCTTTAGACCCATCTTGGGCACTTAATCGAAGCAAATTCGAGCAGCAACCTTGTGTTCTTCTCCTCCGCCTCTCTCTTTGGTTTTGGGTTCAATCCTTGGCTTTTGGGTGTTTGTGTTGGCCAACCTTGAATCCCTTTCCTTGCAGATGTTTTGTACTTGCTAGGACGTGGAGATCATGACTTAGCTCATCTCAATTCTGCTAGATTGCCACGAGAAATCCTCCTTTGTGTTTTCCCCTTTCTTGCCCAAACATTGCCATTTCACGAGATCTAAAATTCCCGCTGATTCCGTGGTCACTTTGTGTTGATCTCTTGGGAAAAGCTTTGGAATAGGGTCTAGATAGCTTGTGCAAAATTTCGTGAAGTTTGGACAAGGTTTGGTCAGGTTTGGGTTTGAAAACGCCCTTTCTGCGACTCTACCGGACAATCCAGCAGAGGCCACCGGATAGTCCGGTTCCACCGGATAGTCCGGCAGTGCCCACCGGATAGCTCGGCGTGAGGCGCTGTCCGGCCCGTGCCACCGGACAGTCCGGCAGCAGACACTAGAGAGTCCGGTTCCATCGGACAGTCCGGTGTTGGCCACTGGACAATCCGGTCCAGCCAAGAAGCTGCTGTGTTCCTTCCTGTTTGGTTTTTCTACTGTGTTTCTGCTTTGGATTTTTGCATTCCCCACTATAAGACCATTCTCTTTGCTTGCTGTGAGTCAGTGAGATACACCTTGGCCCGGTGAGTGTCGTGTGGCAGTTTTTGCAAAGGTTTGTTGCCTCGGTTTCATTTTTGGTTAGATCTTGAGTTTCCTTGCATTGGTGCGTATCCTTTCAGTGGACGGCACCCTTGCACTGCTAGGCACGTATCTATTCTGTGGATGGTGCCTAGTTTTGTTTCTCTTGTGCTTTGTAGAGCACCAGCTTGGGGGTTTGTGATTTTGAGTTTTTAAGTGATCCTATTCACAGCCCCCTCTAGTCACACGTCTCGGTCCTACAATTGGTATCTGAGCCGGTTAGGTTTCTTCATACCTTTACCGGTGAGAAACCAGTAGCGACTATGACTCACTCCGGGAAGATTCCGGTCCTTGGCTCCGATGGCTACTCCTTCTGGAAGGGTAGGATGAGGGCATTCTTACTTAGCTAGGGCCAGGGCTTATGGGATGCTACTCAGAGTGCGAACTTTGCGGTGCTTCCAGTTGCTCAGTGCACTACCCCAGCGATTGTGGCTCAGCATGAGGCGAATGCCAAAGCTGTTAACTTTCTCTTCTCAGGACTTGGTCCGATTGATTATGAGAGAGTGAGCCACCTCGAGACTGCCCGTCAGATATGGTCCCTGCTAAGTGCACACCATGGGGGCACTGCTACTATCAAGGGGCATCTCATTGAGACTTACACGCGCGAATATGAGAATTTCGTTCAGAAGCCTGGTAAGTCCATCGATGACTTGTTTGGTTGTTTTCAGTCGATCATCAACAAGTTGCGCGTTAACTCCAGCCCTGAGAGGATGCCATACACCGACCATCAGCAGGATGTCAAATTGCTGTATGCGTTGGACAGGAAGTTATGGGAGATCAAGGTTAACTCGATCATCGAGTCTGAGGCCTATGACACAATTGGAGTGGAGACTCTTTACAGCAAGCTCAAGGCCACAGAGGTGGATTACAAGTTGAGAGATTCTCTCACTTGTACTGGCTCCAAGAGCCTGGCCTTGGCTTCTCCCTCCAGTGAGGCCGCTACTAACCCCTAGCTTCACAACTTTTCGTTTTCTGCTCTTATGTCTATTACAGAGGAGCAGTTAGCGTCAATTGGGGATGATGAGCTTTGCCTGGTGTCTAGTTGCTTTTAGCGCACCTATGACAACCGGATGAGCAAGAAGAGGGGCGAGAGGCCCAAGTGCTTTGAGTGCGGAGAGATCAGCGACTTCATCGCCGAATGCCCGAACAAGCAGAACGACTACTACAAGAAGGGCAAGAGCCACTCCCACGACTCCAAGAAGTACCACTTCGGCTAGCACAACTACAGTAAGCGTGACCACCCCAAGCATCACTCCGGCAAGATCAAGAACTTCAGGAAGGCTTTCAAGAGCTATTAGAAGGACAACCGGAAGTGGGACAAGGCTTGCTTCGCTGAGCTTGGTGGTCTATGTGGCGGATTGTCCTCCTCCTCCTCATCTTTGTCAAGCTCAAGAGATGAGGAGATCCTCACCAAGTGGGACAAGAGGAGTGACCAAGGCGGTCCAGCTGGACTCTGCTTCGTCTCCACCAAGTCCAAGCGCAAGCACAAGATGCACCGAAGATCTTTTTGCTCCATGGCACTTCAGGACAAGGACGACAAGGGCAACGACAATGACTCCTCCGATGAAGAGGTAACTCCTGAGCAAGCTGAAATTCTTGAGATGTTGGAGGCAAATAGTCATGAGTTGAAAGCCCAAGATAAGATGTTAGAGTGGGCAGCCAAGAAGCTGCAGAAGCAGAAAGGCAAGTTGGCTGATGCTCTAGCTGAGATAGAGAGGCTGAAGAGTGTGCCAGCCCAGCCTAGTGAGTCTGAGTGCCCTACCTGTGAGACTTTGATGAGTGATCTCTGTGAGCAGAAGAGCAAGTATGCTCATCAGGTAGAGGAGATGGATAAGCTAAAGGTAGAGTTAGGCAAGCTCCAGTCTAAACTGGATGAGCCTATCTTGAGTGATGAGCCTGAGTGTGAGATGTGCCCCCACCTAGCTGTTGACATAGCTGAGCTGAAAGTGAGGTGTGAGGGAGAGCTCAAGGAGTTGGAGGAGCTTAGGGCTAGACCCACGCTTTTGGGTGCGTGCATGGTCTGTCCTACCTTGGAGAGTGAGCTTGAACAGTTGAGAGCTGACTTTGAGGTGCTTTTAGCACCCCTTGACACTTGTGAGAACTGTCTCACTTTGAGGTTGATGTTGGTGGATAGGGATGCCACCATTAAGAAGTTAGAGAAGTCTGCTCCCTCTGTTCCTTCTCTAGATTGCCCCACTTGTGCTGCCCAGACTTTAGTTCTGGAAGATCTGAGAGAAGAGAAACAGATTTTGGTTGATGAGAACAACCATTTGAGAGAGGTGCTCAGTTGGATGTATGCTAGAGAGCCCCAACTAAGGATGATTTTAGAGAGCACCAAGAGAGCTGAGGGTGATATGAGTGGACTTGGGTTAGGAGAGTGTAGTACTTTGGGTGAGAAGAAGAGTTCCCCAATTAAGCTTAAGACTACCTCTCCTCAGCCTATCCCTACTGTTGATGGGGTTTACCATGAGCCTCCCAAGGCTACCCCAAAGAAGCAGTTCTGGACACCCAAGCACTCGTAGGCTAAGCTGGACAGAGTAGTGACTGAGATTCTAAAGCCTCCAGTGAGCAAGGAGAGAGTCCAGCAGCCTGTTCCACCCAAGGCTACTCCACCTAAGCCCAAGGCTCAGCCTAACCCCACTCCCAAGAGGCCTGTCTACCACTGTGACTTTTGCCAGTGGAATGGCCACTTGTAGGAGTTTTGCTTCAGGAGGAAGCGAGTTGAGAGGCAGGAGAGAGCCTGGGGGAACCAGGATCAGTTCTACCAGGGTGGTAGGTAGGATCCTCCCCGTCACGGTGAGAGGAGAGACCGCTTTGCTGGTGAGAGAGGAGGTGGCCTTCATGCCCGTGCTCCTGGTGGAGAGAGATGCTTTGCCGGCCGAGCTCCTAGTCGTTTTCAGCGTGGCTATGGACCTTGTGACCAAGGCTTTGGAGGAAGAGGGTTTGAGAGCTCATGCTTTGGAGGTCGTGGGTACCAAGATAGACGTGATGCTTACTTTGACTGTGTTTACCCTACTCTAGAGCAGATGGCTTGGCACTAGTTCAGCAGTTTCACTAACCCCAGTGCCGGACCATTTGCTCACTCTCGCTTTTCTTGATTTTGTAGGATCGAGGCCTGGAGGACATATGGTCATGGACTCCGGCTGCTCTAGGCACATGACAGGGCATTGCAGATGGTTCTCCATCCTCAACCCTATGAGCACCAAGGAGTACATCACATTCGAGGATAATGGTCAAGGTAAAGTGTTGGGTGTTGGTTCTGTTGCTCTTTCTGGCAAGCTTTCCCTGAGAGAAGTTGCTTTGGTGAGGAATTTGGTGTTCAATTTGGTTTCAGTCTCGCAACTTCTCAAGGAAGGGTTTGAGGTTCGTTTTAAGGAGGGTTCTTCTTGTGTGCCTGATGCTAAGTAAAACCTTGTTTGTTGGATTTTGCCCTATGGGCAGGTTTTTAAGGTTGACCTTGCATCTGTTTCTGGCCCTCCTCGGTGTTTGGTTGCTAGTCCTTCTGCTGATATTTGGAAGTGGCATAGGAGGCTTGGCCATTTGAGTTTTGATCTGCTAACCAGGTTGAGCTCGATGGGTCTGATCCGAGGATTGCCCAATTTGAAAGCAGAAAAGGACTTAGTGTGCCACCCCTGTCGTCATGGCAAGATGGTTGCCGCTTCTCATGCACCTGTCAATCTAGTGATGACCTCTTACCCGGGTGAGCTGCTGCATAGGGACACGGTTGGTCCTGCTCGGGTACAGTGGGTCAGTGGGAAGTGGTATGTGCTCGTAGTTGTGGATGACTTTTCTCGCTTTTTGTGGGTGTTCTTCATGGAATTCAAAGATGAGGCTTTCGGTTTTGTTCGGGATCTGGTCTTGAGGTTAAGGAATGAGAGTCATAAGGCCATGACGGCTATCCGTAGCGACAATGGCAGAGAATTTCGTAACTCTGGTTTCGAAACCTTTTGTCGTGACCTAGGTCTTGATCACCAATTTTTGTCTCCTTATACCCCACCTCAGAACGGTGTCATGGAACGAAACAACCGCACACTTGTTGAGATGGCGCAGACGATGCTTGATGAGCATAGGACTCCTTGATGCTTTTGGGCTGAGGCTATAAATATGGCATGTTACATTACCAACCGCATCTTCCAACGAGCTTTCTTAGGGAAGACTTCGTACAAGCTACGGTTTGGTAGGCAACCTAGCATCAAGCACCTCTGTGCATTTGGCTGCAGATGCTTTGTGCTCAAAAAGGGGGGCATTTGGACAAATTTGAATCTCGCTGCTTGGATGGTATTTTCCTTGGGTACGCTTCTAGCTCTAGGCCATATAGAGTGTGGATCCTTGATACCAAACAAGTGGTTGAGACCTGTGAAGTTTCCTTTGATGAATGTATGCCGTGCACAACCCCTGCATTTGAGCTTTCAGGTGATGATGAAGAAGGCGCTCCCATCTTTGAAGATGAGGAAGGCAAAGTAGATGCTGGTGATGCAGGAGCCACTGCACCGGCTGTAGCTCCTGCCCCTTCTACTATGAGCTCTAAAGATGAAGGAGGACCCTTGCCTATGACTTCCTCCTCGCTCCCCCGACTATAAGCTCGAGCAGAGGCTGGCCCCGCTGAGGACGCAGGGGAGGTGACCTCTGAGATTATTCCATCTCGGCAGGTCCAGCGGGATCACCCTCCAGACAGGATGATTGGAGATCTACACCAGCATGTCACACGCTCTTCGGTTAACTCTCTAGCCTTTTTCTGCCACTCCGCATTTGTTGCCTCTTTCGAACCCCGGGATGTGTCACATGCATTATCTGATCCTAGTTGGGTGAACGCCATGCATGAGGAGTTGGAGAACTTTGAGAGACACCATGTCTGGGATTTAGTTGAACCTCCACCAAACTGCCACCCTATAGGAACCAAGTGGGTTTTCAAGAACAAACAGGGTGAGGATGGGATGGTTGTGAGGAACAAAGAGAGATTGGTTGCCCAGGGTTTTTATCAGAAGGAGGGGATAGATTATGAAGATACCTTTGCTCCTGTAGCTCGTTTAGAAGCCATTAGGATTCTGCTTGCCTTTGCTACCTCTAAAGGCTTCAAACTGCAGTAGATGGATGTCAAGTCTGCCTTCCTAAACAGTTACATAGAGGAGGAGGTATATGTGAGACAACCTATTGGCTTTGAGAGTGCTAAGTTTCCAGACCGGGTGTATAAGTTGAGAAAAGCCCTTTATGGTCTGAAGCAAGCTCCAAGAGCTTGGTATGCTAGGTTGAAAGCTTTCCTGCTCAAGTCTGGGTTTGTGATGGGATCAGTAGACAAGACCTTGTTTCTGTTGAGTCGTGACAGTGACACCCTTCTAGTTCAGATATATGTTGATGACATTATCTTTGGTGGTTCATCTCACGCTTTGGTGTCTAAGTTTGCTGAACAGATGAGCAGTGAGTTTGAGATGAGTCTCATGGGTGAGCTTCAGTTCTTTCTCGGGCTACAAATCAAGCAAGGCCCAGAATGAACCTTCATCCATCAAGCCAAGTACACGAAGGACATTCTGAGAAAGTTTGACAAGGGAGATCTCAGGCCCATGGCGACTCCCATGTCAACACAGACGGCACTTGATGCTGATGAAGAAGGGGAGGTGGTGGACCAAAGAGAGTACCGAGGGATGATCGGCTCACTTCTGTACCTGACGGCGACCAGGCTGGACATTCAGTTCGCGGTCTGTCTCTGTGTGCGATTTCAGACCTCACCAAGGACATCACACCGTCAAGCTGTGAAGCGCATCTTCAGGTATCTGAAATACACTCCTGAGCTTGGTCTTTGGTTCTCTTCAGCTTCGTTGCTCTCTCTCAGAGGGTATTTGGATGCTGACTTTGCGGGTTGTCGGCTGGAGCGCAAGTCTACTTCCGGCACCTACCAGTTTCTCAGTTCTTCTCTTGTCTCTTGTTCCTCACCCAAGCAATCTAGCGTAGCCACTTCCACCACAGAAGCTTAATACATTGCTGCTGCTAGTTGCTGCTCCCACCTGCTTTGGATGAAGTCCACTTTGAGTGACTTTGGTCTCAGTTTTAGGAAGAGCCCTCTCCTAGTAGACTCTACTTCTACTATTTCTGTAGCTAAGAACCCCGTCTTGCACTCCAAAACCAAACATATAGACGTGAGGTTTCACTTCTTGGGAGATCACTATGAGAAGGGAGATATAGACTTGATCCATGTAGAGACTGAGAACCAGTTGGCCGATATCTTCACCAAGCCCTTAGACCTTAGCGTGTTTGCTCGCTTGCGTGGGGAGCTTGGTGTTTGTTACCCCTTTTAGGTTGGGGTAACTTTGTTGTAGTTTAGGATTTTGTTTTGCTTTTTCTTTGTTTTTCCTTGTTTTCTTGCATTTTGTATCATACCATGCATTGTATTGTAACATATGCATTTTCACTTACACTAGCACTAGAGCTCTTCTGGTATGACGAGTTAGTACTTGCTTGTGCTAGATTGTACAGTTGCTTGCATGATCATGGTTGGCTAAGCTCCTTGAATCTGTCTAATATCTTTTGTGAGCTCGGTCACTTTTCTTTCTTGAAAATCAAAAACCATGATCACCACTTGACTTGGCTACCTAGCATGTGTAGGAATGTTGAATGCTATGCTATCTTTTCATGCTTGGATATGCTAGTCAAATGCCTTTGTTAAGTTGATGCCTAAGCATTTAAGACACCTTGCCTTAATCTAAATTCTGAATTAATCTTGTTTATAAATTGGTGTCCTATGAGCTAAATTGAAAAGATCCAAGTGGGTTCACTTGTCACACTAATCTAGTTTGAGATAGCTTGCCTATGCACCTTGGCATCAACTCGGACTAGGCTGTGTATGACCAAAACCTTGTCTTAAGCTTCTGATGGTTTTCTGAACCTAGGCTTGGCATTGGTTGGTAAGAAGTGGCAAAAACACCCCTGGCATATGATCTGATTTGCTTGAAGTTCAAAATTGCTAAATCTGAAATCTGCAAGTCTCTAAATTGCTTATGGCATGTTGAATATGCTTTGGTTAAGAGTAGCACACCTTGTATGTTTTGCTAGCATCTTGCTGTTCATGCCTAACTTGCTAGATGCTATTCATGTTGGTGATGCTTTCTTTTCAACAACCCTGAAAAACATGCTCCTAATTTGTATAAGATAGATTCAATTGAGCTTGTTTGCATGCTTCCTTGCCCTCACTTGCTCTATATGCTAGAAGTTGTATTTACTAGCTTTTCATCCCTACTGAGCTCTTCATGCTACACTTCCTGCATTTCATGGCATATTTTGAGGGGGAGTTGTCCATTTTAGGGGGAGTTGAGTTCTATGAACCCTTGATGTGTCCATTGTCAACAAGGGGGAGAGAATAGATGTTGACCCTTGGGGGACAGATGTTCCTAGGGGGATTTCATGGACCAAGGGGGAGGACTCTATAGAGATCTAGTTGAGGGGGAGTTTGAGCTTTTAGCATGCTCTTGCATCGGTGTGTTGAGCCTTTTGCCTCTTTCTACAGGAGCCGATGCTTTGCCTAAGCATGACTGTGTTGAGCTAGTTTGCCTCTTTCTTGAGGGGTCATGCTTTAGTTTGATTGACTGCGTTGAGCGGTTTCCCTTGTCTTAGGGGGTCGATCTTTGGTTTTGTTTTCGTTGTCTCAATTTGCCCTTTTCTGCATGTATTTGGTTTTTGGGCATCTTGAGCAACTTCTTCTTTTCTTCTTTCTTTTCGGTTTTACACTTTTCTTCTTGACTTTGTTCTATTTCAGGTTATAGGTTGAAGGTGTTGACAATGCACTCATCATGGGGGAGATTGAGATCCAATGGACCGGCTCCATTGCCTTTAGAGTGATGAGTGATTGTCAACAGTAGCAAGACCCAGAAGGACTTGGGCACAAGACCTCCGATGGACTGGAGGTAGATGGAGAAGAAAGTCCTCCAAAGGATTGGAGGAATGCTCAGCATCTGTTGGCCATGAGAGTTTGGTACACGGAGGAGCGGCACGGTGACGGTAGGAGTAAGTCCTCCGAAGGACTGCGAGGCTGGCCCGATGGACAGGGGATGCCGGGCGCTAGCGCGGTGCTTCAACCCGAATGCGTGCTGCGAAGGCGTGCGAGGGAGGCTTTGGCGGCTTCGGCTCAAAACCGCCACCCATGCTACCCAAGCGTTGGTGAGTTGGGCCACAACTCGCCAAGATAAAGAAGATGGGCCAAATCCGGCCCAAGCGGAGACTTCCTAAAGTTTCCCTGTTTCTGACTTCAAAACCAGGGGCGAATCGCGGATTGGACTACTGGCCATGTGGAGAACATCTGAGGATTGCGTGGAACTTACGAAGATCAAGACTTCATCGTGGTCGTCCGTCCCGAAATATCCTGTAATCTTTCATTTGAGTCCTTAGGGTTTGTCTAGTTGTAGGGACCTAAGTGCAAAACTATCTAAATAGCACTCAGGTATAAATAGGTCCAAGGCAGGTCATTAGAGACTCTCTTGGCTGCTAGGATTAGGTTTTACATGGTGATTTTCGTCCTTAAGCCTTGAGCTCCATTGTTAGGGAGGTTAGAGTAGGGTTTAGCCTCCTAATCATGAGGGAAGGTGAGGGTGGTTGCTTCGGACGAATTTCTACTTGTATGCTGAATCTTTAGACCCATCTTGGTCACTTAATCGAAGCAAATTCGTGTAGCAACCTTGTGTTCTTCTCCTCCCCCTCTCTCTTTGGTTTTTGGGTTCAATCCTTGGCTTTTGGGTGTTTGTGTTGGCCAACCTTGAATCCCTTTCCTTGCAGATGTTTTGTACTTGCTAGGACGTGGAGATCATGACTTAGCTCATCTCAATTCTGCTAGATTGCCACGAGAAATCCTCCTTTGTGTTTTCCCCTTTCTTGCCCAAACATTGCCATTTCACGAGATCTGAAATTCCCACTGATTCCGTGGTCACTTTGTGTTCATCTCTTGGGAAAAGCTTTGGAATAGGGTCTAGATAGCTTGTGCAAAATTTCATGAAGTTTGGACAAGGTTTGGTCAGGTTTGGGTTTGAAAACGCCCTTTCTGCGACTCTACCGGACAATCCAGCAGAGGCCACCGGACAATCCGGTTCCACCGGATAGTCCTGCAGCGCCCATCGGACAGTCCGGCGTGAGGCGCTGTCTGGCCCGTGCCACCGGACAGTCCGGCAGCAGACACCGGAGAGTCCGGTTCCACCGGACAGTCCGGTGTTGGCCACCGGACAGTCCGGTGTTGGCCACCGGACAATCCGGTCCAGCCAAGAAGCTGCTGTGTTCTTTCCTGTTTGGTTTTTCCGATGTGTTTCTGCTTCGGATTTTTGGACTCCCCACTGTAAGACCATTCTCTTTGCTTGCTGTGAATCATTGAGACGCACCTTGGTGCGGTGAGTGTCCTGTGGCGGTTTTTGCAAAGGTTCGTTGCCTCGGTTTCTTTTTTGGTTAGATCTTGAGTTTCCTTTAATTGGTGCATATCTTTTCAGTGGACGGCACCCTTGCACTGCTAGGCATGTATCTGTTCAGTGGACGGTGCCTAGTTTTGTTTCTCTTGTGCTTTGCAGAGCACCAGCTTGGTGGTTTGTGATTTTGAGTTTTTAAGTGTTCCTATTCATCCCCCTCTATTCGCGCGTCTCGGTCCTACATCGATTTGGCGGAGGCACGACACCCGATTCGGCTTCCAATCAACACGATTCGAACCCTACAATCGCAGCACCACGTCTCCTTTGGTTATCAACCGCGCACACACGATTGACCTCGTCACGAAGGTTTATCCCTGCCTGTGAATTGAAGAATACAAGCAAGAACACGGTAGATGCAATTGAAATTGCGAATAGAAAGGATTAATCACACGAATTGGGGACTCACAAACTGGAGTGTTCTCTACGACGAAACTATTCTAAGACAGAATAACTCTAAGAAAATCCCCCAAACCCTAACCTATTGACGGCTACTGAATATATAGAAAAAGAGGGATAGGGGGTGGCCAAGGGGGTGGTGGACCAACCCTAGGGCGTACAAGGCCTTCTGGCCCAAAAATCGGCGTCGCGGCAAACTAGTAGATTCTGGACATCAACTTGCGATGCAATTTTCCATCGACTCCAAAGTCCAAAAGGGCTTAAGCCAGTTCAATTGTAAATCTTATGTTTTTATCTTTCCATGCATATGTGGATCGCTGAAAATGGAGCCCGTTTGTGGCCTCGGCGTCCATTTTCGTGAGGCCTACTCCTGCAGTCCGAACCGGCCTTGAGATTGAATTGGACTCCAAAACCAATTGGGTTTACGACTTTATCTTTTGTTGGGCCTCGGTCATATGCTTGCTGGGCATGTCCTCATCAATTTCTTCAGGTGTCGCAAATTTTGTCTTTGGTTGAAGTAAATCTTGAACACCCGGCGATTCTCATCTACCGTCGGACTATTGCAGCAAGCTAATGAGGAATCAAGTCATGGGTTCCAACTTTTTATGTGTGGATGTATGAGTCGGTACCTTTGTATTGTTCTAGCTTCGTTGACTAGCTCATAGCTGCTCCACCCATGTAGTCATCCCATCAAAAGTTGGACAACATGAAGTATGTCTTTGCTTTTCTCGCATGTACACAAATTCTTCACGCCTGATTCACTCATTGCAAAGTCTTCTTGCTATTTCACCCTTCTCTCTTGCAATAATCAACTGAATACCCCTGACTTGGTGTATAAATACTGCACTTCACCTGATGCGCCGATTCCTCTCAGGACTTCCACCACAAGCCCCCAAAAAAATCAGAGCTTCCAATGGCTAGAATATCCTCAAATCCAGGATAGAGATTGGCCAGCTAATGTGAGATGTTACTTGGCTGAGGTCGGAGAGGTATTAGAGTCCAGAAGACAAGCCAGAGCCCGCATCGGCCTCTTCGTGGATAAAGGTTACACCAATATTGCACATGTGATTTTTCCTCCTGACATGCTTGACCATCCTAGTGATAGTCCATACACCAAGTTTGACAAAGAGCATCGCCTCGTCCATTTTCCTTTGGCATTTAGGAATAGATAACGAGCCTTGGATGATCCCTCGCGTATCGGCTATCAAGCAGACAAAAAATCCAGAGTACAAATGAATCCGTTCTTGCATGGTCGGCAGGATAGGGTCCTTGAAAGCTCCTTGTGCCGCAATCAATTTTGCCTCCTGTACCACATAAACCATGGCACCTTAGCTTGTATACAGATCATCTATCATGGGAAAAAAAATTATGCGACAGTTTGGGAATCTCATTTTTCTAAAAGATTCTTATTTTTTTTAGAGAAAATAGTTTATTGTTTTTGGAAAAATATGGTTGCCAAACTTGTCCCTAGAGAGTTCTGTTACCCTCTATGTTTTCTACCACTGTTGGATCAATAATTACTGAATCAAGCCGTGTTGGATCAATAGTTACTAAATCAAGCCGAGTTGACGATGTTATCAGGCCGACAACAATAAAGGATTCATCACTCACAAAGTAACATGTGCGTTTGCTCAAGCCACTCACATACAAAAATGGACTGCCTGGCGCCTGCATCAGCCACTCGTAGCCGCCAGCAGAGCAGAGCACCGAACAGCAGCGTTGCACGAGTGCACGACTCCAAACTCCACCGACAGCCACAGCGCTCGAAGCCGATCGAGCTAGCTTCGGAGATCCATGGCGCTGCGATCTTCGGCGGCCGTGGCTGTCATGGCCGCCGTCCTGGTGGCGAGCTTGCCGGCGGCGCGGGCTGCCTCGCCGGCGGCGGATGACGCGCCGCCGTACAGGAACCTCACTGTCGGTGGCACCGACGGGTGGTTCTTCAACGCCAAGACTAACTCCTCGTCCGGGAACTACTCGGCGTGGGCCAACGGCGAGACCTTCTACCTCGGCGACTACCTCAGTATGTCTCCTCTCGCCGCTATTGCTCTGTTGTAGTACATCGCTTGTCTGCATACACTGCTGGCTGTTCAAGTGTTCAGAGAGTACTCCCACTCTTCAAAGCTGAAACCTGCAATCCTCAGACAGGATAGTAGTCTAGGTAGGGAAGTAGTTCGTCTTTAATGTGTTCATTCCCTATTTGCAAAACTTAAACTGCATCAGTCTGCTTCAGAAAGGATTTAGAATTCAAACCCGTAGAACGCTAAGTTTGTGATAGTTGAGTCGAATAATACTGTCTTTAGCAACAAGTCCAATTAAAATCAGCGGATCAATTTAGCCCTATGAACGAGTTAACAGTGTAGTACTAGCAAACTAAGATTCAGATCCAGATCTGAGCATCAACCTGATTAAAACCAAGATGCTGCCATTGGAATCTTCTGTTGCCATTAGTGTAGATAGCACGTGCACCAGAGTTGAAATTCTTTGATTGAAGACAGGCGAACAGCTAAAAAATCCATATTTTTCTTATTACACGTACGGCACACATAAGATTCAAATTAGTACTATCTGAATACGAAAACTTAAAACAGTCATTTTACAGTATATTGATGTCACTATAAAACCATCAGCCTCTCAAGGACAGGTTGACTGCACCGAATTTTCTCCAACATGGATCAATTGCACACTCATGTTCAGACTTGAGACTTGCACAAGAAACTGAACAATTGGACCCATGCTGACCATTATGGTGCCCATGGTTTCACAATTACCAGTTTTCAAGACCAACGACAACTCCACGGTGGTGCAGACGGCCAATGCCACTGCCTACGACCTTTGCGACGCCGCCGACGATCCGTCGAACTCCATCTTTGGCGGTGGCGGCGGCGGTGGCGGTGGCCCCGAGGAGAGTAGCACCATCGCGGTCCCTCTCACCCGCGAGGGGCCGAACTACTTCTTCTCCGACGCCGACGATGGCGCGCAGTGCCAGCAGGGGATGCGCTTCGAGATCAAGGTCGAGCACGGCCAGGGCCTGCCGCCGTCAATGGCGCACCCACCGCCGGCCCCAAAGGAGCGCGTCCTCGCGCCGCCGCCGGCCGGGACGGCCTTCTCAGGTACCGGTGGGGTCGAGCCCGGCGATGGCGCCGGGGACAACGGCGGCGAGGGCAGAAGTGGTGCGTGCAGAGCGTCCGCGGCTGGTGACCGGTTCCTGGGGGTGGCTGTGGCTGTGGCTCTTGCAGCTTTGGTTGTCTGAATTTTGCTGGTGGGGGCTTCACGCTCAGAGAGTTAGGAGTCCTACCATTTGTTGCTTGAATTCCGAAAATTGGTGGCCTGATTTTGTTGAAGCGAAAAATTTATGTTTTGGAGCGGTTAAGTGCGAGTTTCTGATTGATGGTTAATCTTACTCCAGAATGCAAGTTCGGCGGCAATAAATCTACCTATTCCGCTCCTTTCACGTCTTCCTATTCCGCTCCTTTTCATGCCCTGCATTTTTATCCCTTATACAAACGGCACATTAAATCTCAAGTCGGCTCGTCAGCAATTCAGCATCGCCGTCTTTAGGCCGCCGCTATCGCTGATTTTTGCAGCCTCGATGTCACTGCCACTAGGGACGAAGCAGGACGGATATTGGCCGATTATCCGTTCTGTCAGAAGGGTCCCAAAGTCTAAATGGAATATCTAAACCGAATAATTAATATTCGAAACATGTCTGTATCTAAAGATTTTGACGTATCTAGAAATTCGAAATTAGACATTATAATGACGTTGAGATGTATAACGATATCCTAACCATCCGTACCCAGATCCGATAGGAAGAAACAATTATCTGTATTTGTATCCGCACAAATCCATTTGTATATGTCCCATTCAATGGAGTTGTGCCATCCTCGACGACACATTCGACGCCCCGCGCCTACTATTTTGCTGGCCCACTAGCCGGTTGCTGGCCTTCCCCCTCCCACACACACTTTGTACACATGCCCCGGAGGAAGAAGAATAGTGCCTTATGGGCCTACTCGCTAATCATTCGGTGCTCACATAAGTGACTCGTGGCATCAGGTGACAGAAGTGACACGTACTGTTGGAGGATGCATGAGGCTGTCTACAACCGGGGTACCTATTTGTGGTTGGCAAAAGTAGGATTGGCAACGGTGGCAAATTGGCAATGCAACACAAACTGGGTATGTCTCCAACAGCGTTGGCAAAAAGACCTCGCCTGAGCATGGGTCATTGGCTCGCGCCGTCGGTAGGACTCCGCAGCCCACCGTAGCTTTTCCCTCCTGATCTTCTCACCGCACTGGCGTCCTTGGCCTCCGTCGTCCAAATCCGGTCACCAGGCATAGCAGAACGGTGCACACTGCCCCAGGACACAAGATCAAGCGAAGGTCACCATGGATCTGCACAAGAACCTCGGTTCCCCTTTGCATGCTATATGGAACAGGATGAACGAAGCTAGCAGTAGACGAGGACGAACCTTGAGACTACTGATTCGTCAGGGGAGAGGCTGCCAGAGAAGGTCGTCGTATACTAGCAAACTGAACCCTGCCGCCGTTGTACGATTCCAAGCCGGCGACCGCTCCCGCCGCACCTTCTTTTCTTTCCTTTCTGGGGAATGGCTGTTGCTCGGGTGGAATGCGTCGCTCCCGACAGAGCACTCAAATTGGGTCGCCAGTCTCCACCGATGTAGAATGCCTACGGGCTTTGGCTACGCTATTGGGCTGCTTTGCATAGCACAACAGTACCCACACGTAGCCATTTTGGGTTTGGCAGCCCAATGGAAACCGCGGTTGGAGACAGCTTAACCACATCTGTTTTAGTGCGTGTCACTAGGATCAGACCCTCTCTGCTAATTGAGCTCATAATATATTACTCCTTCTGTCTCAAATTATAAAAGGTTGTATACCTCTACTAGATTCATTTATTAATTAATGGATGTTAAATATATGTCTAAATTCATCAATATCTATGTGAATGTAGACGAACAAAAAGAGAGTTAGAACCATTGCAATTTAGAAACGAGGGTGTAACACTTTAGCCCACTGAAGATGCCCATTTGCCTTTTGTAGCATCAAAACGTACAAACAAATGGCAATGAGGAATTACGAAGATAGGAGCAGCACTGGATAGGAGTGGCCCCCATTGGGTGAGGTATATTTTGACCCATCTTGCTTTGTGTCTTTGTCTTCACCCGTACAGGTTCCGAAGATGAACCTCCGTCACAGAGAAGTGGCCTTCAGCTAGGGACCTTCAAGCGGCCGCCATGGTAAGGCGATCTCAATGGGGTGTTCTGGTGAAGCCGGTCCTGAAGGTGACATATTCGACAGGACATTCCGAGGTCCCAAGACAAACAGCAAGCGAGGGGCAACACGAAGGACAGCTGCCGAAGGTCCGGGCTAAAGACCAACCGAGAGGGGCCCAACCGATGTTAAAGGACGTCCGCCCTAGAGTATTCGGGGAATGTAGTGGTTAATGAGGTTGTATAGTATTTTTCACCTAAGGGCACTTAGTATTCCTATAAATAACCCCTGGGTGAGCATTGCAAAGGATGATGGTAACCTGAATGAAATACTGTTACGCCCACTGTTTGTAGAGCCCGAAGTATCCCTGTCGTATTGAGCACGCTTCGACAACAGTTTTGCGCCCACCGTTTCTGAGCACAAGAAGAACACCAAGAAAACAGCCATAGCTACGGTGGTGGGGACAATAGCTATGAACCAAGACCCTCCTCTAGGGGGTTCGAAACATGTTCTGCCTAGCCAATAGAACCCCGAAGAACAGAGAACCGAAGAGGACCCATCGTTTCCAGCAAACAACCTTCATGGATTAAGAACTCAAAATACATCAAAGGGTATAGAATGCCTTGATGCCAAATGGAAAGAGTCAACTCGAAACAACAAAATAAAGAATAAGAAATGAGCACGCCTAAGAGATGGCGCGAAACGAAGCAATGCAACAACAACTGGCCAATAAGTGTGAGCGTTTTCAGTTGCCCATCAAGCAAAAGCAAGAACAAAAGGTCTGAAGTTAGATGGGCAAATTGTAGGAATGAATGCAATCTATCCAGCAACAAATGCAAAGGTTAGAGAACCAGCGAGAACCCGAGGAGAATCACAAAAGAATTAACACCGAAGAAGACGAAGATGAAGATCAGTACGAAGATTAGTACGAACAACCTATTTACCAAGATCGAAGAAACCAAAACCGCTATGCACAAAAATACAACAAGTCATACTCACCATTTGCATCATCGATAGAGGAAGCTCCATGGCCCCGAAGTTTAAAAAAGCAATTGTGCTACCTTAGTATGAAGGAGACTCCGATCCCAAGGAATTCCTTATGAGATATGAAACAACTATATCTTCGGTCAGAGGGAACAATATAGTTAAAGCGAATGCATTCATCATGGCAGTGAAAGGGCTAGCACAGTAGAGGTACACGTTCTTCCCATCTGGGCAGATTTTCTCATGGTAGAAACTGTGGGAAAAATTGATAGCCAATTTTCAAGGATTCAAGCTCGAGATCCACATGACCGGAGACCTCCACAACTGCAATAAAAAAACGATGTGGCCCTACAACAATATCTTCAATGCTTCATCAAGCTGGGATCGCAAGCACTCCATACGAGAGAAGACACTGTATCATCGATGCGATGATTGAGGGGCTTAAAATGGGTTCATGTGCCAGATACCTAGATAGGCACAGGTCAAAGAGTGAGGTAGAGCTCTTCAATATCGTCCCGGACTATTACAAATCTGACAGGGGAAAGACAAGAGCGTAATATTTCTTAGCCGTGCATAGAGAAGCCGAGAGGGGCCAGAACCACGGCTCACGGCGAAACAAATCATGGCAAAGACATGAGAACGAAAATAAGAAACAACGGCCAACACATCATCAATCCAGACAAGTAAACACTATTCAAGTGGAAAAAAAACCCCAAGAGCATAACTAGTGCTACAACCCTTCTTTCAGAGGAAGAGGAGGACGAAGCCACCGTGGGCGCGACATACTTGGCCATTCCTCAAGGAGTATATTCTATGTCTCTCACGGCAAAGACCAAGGGCACACGACAAAGCAATGCTCGATCACCCAAAGACAAAAAAAAATTCAAAAAATAGAACTAACAACAAACACAACCAAAAATAATTCATCACACAACATCAGTTCAAGGGCACGGACTAGAAAAGGATGGCCGCAAGAATTGAAAAAAAATACTCTTGACCGAAGATCAAGGGCGCACACCAGAAAAGGATGGCCAAGAAAATAAAAATACCCTCAATTGAAGATGAAGGTAGACACCAAAATAGTGTAGCCACAAAGTAAAAACAAAATACCTTGAATGACCAGAAAAGGGAACACGATAAATAAAAAATATGTTTAACTGAAGATCGAGGACAGATGTAGGACCAAAGACTGCGACTAGAGGGGGAGTGAATAGGAGCACTTGAAGAACTCAAATTCAAACCCTAAAGAGAACTCTCTTTAGACCCCACTAGATATAGTCTAATAAACAGATACACATCCAACACCAAGCGGAAGCACTTAACTCAACGATGAAAAGATGACCGCAAGCCAAGCAAAGCAATGACTCTCGCACAAGTCGCCCACTAGCCACTCGACACACCAAAATATGCCTCACTCATGATCAGCAAGTAATAGTATGGGCATATAGTGGGAAACAATAATGTGAGGATGAAGTAAAACACTAGAGACCAAAAACACCAAACAAGAACACCTTGGCCTAGCCACGCCTGACTGTCCGGTGGTGGGTGCCAGGCTGTCCAATGACAGCGGATTGTACACAACCTCACGCCAAACTGTAGGGACCGAGAGACAGGCCACCGCTAGCTTATCCAGTGCACCCAGGCGGACAATCCGAGAAACAAACCGGTTTGTCCAGTTGACAACGGACTATCCAAGCCCAGAAAACATGTTCTTGAGGTCCCAAAAGCTAAATGATTTGACACAAGCTATTCAAGCTCCATTCCAAACCTATTCCCAAATATCTACTGAAAACGATCAAGGGATTAGCAGGAATTTCAGATCTCTCAAAGTAGGGACACCTTGGGCAAGAAAGGGGAAAACTCAAGAATGACTTGCTCGTTGATTTCAACAGAATTGAGATGATCTAGATCATATCCTCCATGTCATGGCAAGTCCAAAACACCAAAAGAATTGGACTAACTCGCGCGCAAACACAAATTACCAAAAGCCTTTGAGTTTCATCCAAAATCCAAACTAGAAGGAGGAAGGAAAGGGCCTGCACACAAGCACTTGAATTAGATGAATCTTGCTAGATTGATAGATCAAATCTAGTGTCTACAATTATTCCTAAGACTACCTCCCATCATCCTCCCACTAATGCAAGGAACCCGGCACCTAGGCACTCAAAATCTAGCCCTAATCCCTCTTTTCTCTCTTAGGCACTTGGCTGCAACAACATGCTAAGCCTAGGGTTTGCAAGGTCCAAGAGATATGGTCTAATTAACAACCAGCCTTGTCTCTATATACCCCAGTCCTAGCGACATTGTTTTACACTAAGATCCCTACAGCTAAAATGCCCTTAGGGGGCTAAATCGAAAGATACAATCGGACAGCCATGATGGAGAGTTGATATTCTTCTCTTGCAAGCCTTCTCCGGATAATCTCCACTTCCACCCTCAGTTTTGAAGTCAGAAATTGGGAAACTTTAGGCTTTCTCCTTCCTAGGTCAAGTTTAGCCCATCTCCTCTAATTTGGTGAGTTTGAGGTTGTTGCCGCGAAAAAACGATGGGCAGAAGTCACGCGGCGAGAACACACTAGGAGCCGGGGATTTCGCTGCTATTGCACTCGTCTCCCTACAGTGCGCCTCTGATCGACTCTGAGTGAAGCCGATCTGCGGGGAGGTGGTGGTGTGGGCGTTCCACCTGGCTTGACCTTGCAGCCAAGAAGGTTGGGAGGATGTGGTGGTTGGCTCTGCTTCTCCTTGTAAAGCACACACAACAAACTCAAATGGTAAATTCTTGCCTAATCACTCAAATCGGCACCACGAGAGATCCTGAACTCCTGTCGGCATTCATGATGATGCTTTGACAGTCGATGAGGTATAAATAAAGCATAATAAAAGCCAAAACCACTACCATGGAAGAGATAAAAGTAAACCCTATCTAAAAGCACGATATAAGAAATATGCATAGCCAGATTGGCTTTGAACCAGGATCTCCAAAGAAATCTATCTAGATAAACATATACAGATTATGACGTGTATAGATAGGGTGCCTGTGATACGCTGACCTATCAGCATGTCACGTGCACGTGTTGCAGCGATACATCGTAGATTGTAACATGCGATTAGGTAGCTTAAAAATGAGCTACATGATGATCGATCTATTACGTTAAGTGTGGGGGATAGATATCTCCTAGGTCCTCACGGCGTGGATTCAAGACATGGGTCATTGATGGGCCTCAAAAGGATGGATGATAGATTTCATGGGCCGTCTGATTGGCTTGGGCTCATAAACGACAAAGGATAAGCAAAACTTGGTGAATAAGGCAAGGATGGTGCAATTTAGGAAAGCATGAGAAGAGTACATGGCTCAGACTCTGCTTCTAAAGAGTACGGGATGTGAAGATGGAAAGGGTATATATCGCGGATTCTATGCGATCTGTTGTAAACTAAACCGACTAGGAGATATAGAAGGAACCTGACTTGTAACCCAAGAACCCGTCAGCCTATATAAGGCGGGTGAGGGACCCCTACGGAGATCACCAAACAACGCATCACACAATCGCACACCAAAAACCCTAGCGAACCGTGCTCTCATTGTAATCTCGAGGTCTGAGATCAATACAATCAGCCACAAACAGGATGTAAGGTGTTACGCTTCTCGCGGCCTGAACCTGTAGAAATCTTGTTCCCATCGCGTTTCTTGCGAAGCATTGAGTTACGGTCAATCTTACCAATCGCAAAAGAACTGCGTGATACATCCCGTGGTGCACTACCGGTACTAAACACCGATAGTTGGCGCGCCAAGTACGGGAGGCGACATTGACATCTTCGCTAGCTCCATGGCCAACAGCTCCAGCAACTTCACCAAGATCTCTCCTAGCGATATTAACCACTTCAGATCTATCTCGTTCATCACCGACAAGTGCGGCGATCTGCATCGCGTCGAGGGTACTCCAGAGAAGGCAGGTGACCGCAAGGCTGCTGTGCTGCCTCAGAAGCCACCTTCGGTCATTACCGTGGCAAAATTCGCTTTGCCCGCGGTCAAGATTGAGTCGGCTCCGACGCCGACACGCTCCGCCCCGACTCATCCTCGAGCTCCAGTGGCCTGACCCACCATCCGGTCTTCCCTAGCCCTGATTGCTTCATCTCAGGGGCAAGGCCGTCGAAGAAACCTGTGAGCCATCTTGGCTTGGACTCGCGATGCATCGTCTCAGGTACAGCCGCACGCAGATCCACACCAACTCCTCCATCTCGGGCAGCTACGACATCATCTCTGACTCTGCGCACTCCGCTTCCAACTTCCCCAACCCGAGTCTGGACCTAGATCAGTTGGGGAAAGGGGGGCATTAGTCAGGAGCTCGCTCCCCGCAAGGCTCCCATTCTTGGGGCCACTGCGAGAGTTTGGTCTCGCTTCTAGCTGTGGGGAGAACCAGGCCGCGTCTCGAATCCCCCATGGGCTTCCTAACACAGCCGCAACACACCAATGGCTCCTCTCCCGCGCCTTTGTTCCTGTCAAAAACAAGGAGGGTACACGGGAGGCATTCATACCAAAGCAGCGGGTGGCATCGCTCGTCAACGGTGATATCTTCAATGCCGCCGACATACTGTTGAGCGGCCTCCAGTTGGGGCTCGTCATCAACTCCGCCCCCACCTGCAGGACTACTAGATGGCGCAGTTCGCGCCTGATAGAACCACCGATGGTGCCTTCATCAACACTCACGCCACCGGAACAACATCAGCCGCTACCTCAGCCACCTCCTCATCAAGGGGTCAGCGGGGAGCCACATCAGCATGTGGTCTGTTGTCTCGAGTCTCTCACATCCGAGGGAGATTCAACTTTGCCTGCGGCTACAGAGATCACCACCGCCACTTCCGATCCCTGCTTGGAGGAATCATCCACGCTCCTCAACAAACAGATCAGCTCCCCTCAGGGCACATCCCGCCATTGCTCTGAGATCCTCGTTATTGATGGGGGGCTGGAGGAGGAGGACATCCTCCGACGATGAGCCGACCGTGGTTGGGTAAACTCCATAGCAGCGCGATGCTTGCCAATGCAGGAATCGGTGCCGCAACACCCGGCACTATCACGTCACCGAAAACCGGGACCCAAGCCAATTTGTTTGGCTCGACTGAGTTGACCTCGGCTGACGAAACTCCAGAACAACAAGAGCAGCACCAGCAGAGGAATGCACGATGACGACCACGCCAGGCTGCTCAGATGGCCACACAAGAGTGTGAGCTGGCTGCTTGTCTGTGTGCACCACCTCTGCAGCAACCCATCCCTGCACACAACTTGTTTCCAGAATTCGACAGGATCATGCAAACCCCAGGCCAGGTGGGCGGTGCGCTGGCTCAAATCGCCAACAACCTCCCCAACAATGCAGATGCAGAGTACTACCATTATGTCCTCTCTCGGGTGGCAGACCACCTCATGCCTGCACAAAGAATTCCTGTTGCTGGAGACACCTGCACCGTCATCAACGAACGCCGCGATGCGCACCACAACATCGAGCACTTGCGCGTGCGTCGACACAAAGACGAGCTGAGGCATCGAGAAGAGTATGACTGGAATCACAGAGGCCCTCAGCGACACGAAAGTGGCCAGGCTCACTCGGGAGAGGGATCCGTCAATAGCCCAACGCCCCGCATCTCTGTCTACAACCGACTGGGGGGCGATCGTCACCATTCACCACCTCATCAACTAGAGAACACTCATGGTGTAGCCCAGAGAGATCCAGCCCATGGGTTGGTGGGCATCTCTGCCATCACCAGGTGACTCTGCGCGGTCGAATGGCCCTAGAACTTCATGGTCTCCAACTTCTAAAGTACAAGGCCAAGCAGGACCCTAGTGGCTGGCTGGCTATGTACTCCACGGTAGCTGGCATTGCCGAGGCCAGCAATGACATCATGATGGCCTACCTCCCCATCGTGCTGGGGTAGGACACGCTCCAATGGCTTCATCACCTCTCTGCCAACTGCATCGACAACTGGAGAAATTTCTGCGAAAAGTTTATCGCCAACTTCTAATCCCTCTCTGACAAGCCAGCTCAGCCTTGGGATCTCAAGTCTGTCATGAGAAGAGATAATGAGCCTCTCTGATCTTACCTGAAATGGTTCTAAACGATGTGGAATCGCATCTCGGACATCACTGACGCAGCGGTGATGGCAGACTTCTTTTGTGGCTCCAACGACAAGACTTTCATCAAAAGCATCTTGCAAAAGACTCCGGTTACCTCAGAGGCACTCTTCCGTGAAGCTGACTAGTACATCACCGTGGAGGAACGGGCCCACAACTTAGTCGATCAACGCTGAGACAAGAATAAGCAGGAGAGGCATGAAGATGTTCCGCAGTAGGACCATCGCAAATGACCCCGAGACGAGGAGGTTCAAGCCATAGGACCACCGATTGCTCAGCCACACGCTCCCCCTCATGGTGGCAACGCGCGATCACTTGATGACACCCTCGACGAACCATGCCCTTATCATAGGGACATGCATCACACTCTGTGCCACCGCCAGGACCTCAAGAGCTCAATCAGTCATGGTCGACCTTTCCTACCACTGCCACCACTGCCACCTCTACGGCGAGACCAACATCCACCACAATAGCAGAACAGGGGTGGGGCCCCTGCTTTCCCTAACATCAAGAGGTAAATCAATGTCATCTTCAGGAGGCACAGCTCCCTGGAAAGCAAGAGGCAGTAGAAGCTGACAGATCGTCGAGTCATGGCAGCCACCATGGAGGCCCAACGCCATACAGATGGTCTAAGGTCCCAATCTCTTTCAGTCGGGCGGTGCCTTAACTTCGATCACCCGAGCAAATACCCACTGTTCGTAAGCCCGGTGATCCGTGAAAACCTGACTCAAGACGGTGCTGATCGACGGTGGAAGCAGCATCAACGTGCTATTCCCAAGAACCCTGCTCGAACTTGGAATCCAATACGAAGATCTTCAAGAATCGGACAACCCTTTCTTTGGGATCATGCCTGGTGAGGGAGAATACCTGTTGGGACACATCTATCTACCGGTCACCTTTGGCATGCTAGAGAACTTCTGAACTGAGACTCCTTGCTTCGAGGTGACAACCTTTGACTATGCTTACAACGCCATCATCGTGCGGCTGGGGCTGGCCAAGTTCATGGCCATCCCACACTACTCGTATCTAGTCCTCAAGATGCCAGCTCCACGAGGCGTCCTCACAGTCAGGGTTGACTTCAAAGGCGCGGCAGACTGCACCAGGGAATCCATTCAGACAACCCTCACTGCGAGCACCCTGGCTCAATGGCGGCTCACGGTGGATGCGGCCCAACTCTCGAAGGACGAGCTACCTATCCCGACCAATGAGTCGATCCCTACCACGACGATCCAGGCAACTGTCGCAACCAAGGAGATCAGCCTCAACCTCCTTGATGCATCCAAGACCGTCACCCTTCCTCCCAAATAGGAAGACGCGCTTGTCTGGTTCCTGCGAGACAACTGGGACATGTTTGCTGTGCAAGCCTGCTGACATGCCTGGAGTCCCGAAGGAGCTGGCCGAGTACAAGCTTAAAGTCTACCCCATTGCGAAGCCAATCAAGCACAGGCTGCGTCGGTTCACCCTCGACAAAAGAGAGGCAATTCGCATGGTGCTGGCCTGGCTCCCAGCTACCAGGTTTATTAGAGAAGTCATGCATTCTGAGTAGCTCGCAAATCCTGTACTCATCCTCATAAAGAATAAAAAATACTAGCGTATGTATGTCTATTATACTGATCTCAGCAAGCACTGCCCAAAGGATCCCTTTGGGCTGCCCATGATAGATCAGGTCATAGACTCCATGGCTGGATGCTCCTTGCTCTATTTCCTAGACTGTTACTCAGGTTATCCTTAAATCAGTCTAGCGGAGCAAGATCAAGAAAAGACGGTGTTCATCATGCCCTTTGGGGCATTCTGCTACACCTCCATGCCTTTTGGACTGAAGAACACTTGAGCAACATATCAGCGTGCTATCCAGACATGTCTAGCTGAGCATTGGGGCAAGCGCGTGGAAGCTTACATTGATGATGTGGTGATCAAGACAAAGGAGTTAGATGACTTCATCAATGACATACAACAAGTCTTCAATAGCCTCAAAAGATTCCACTGGAAGCTTAACCGTAACAAGTGTGTATTCGGGGTCCCGGCTGGGGAATTACTCGATTTTGTGGTCAGCAAGAGGGGGATCGAGGCTAATCCTGAGAAGATCGACGCTATCCTTAGGATGGAGCCTCCCAAGTCGTAGAAAAAGGTTCAGAAGCTGGCGGGATGCATGGCAACCCTAGGTCGATTCATCTCACGATTGGGGTGAATGGGGCATGCCATTTTTCAAGTTGCTCAAGAAGGTGGACAGATTCCAATAGACACCTGAGGCATAGGAAGGTTAGACGCTCTCAAGAAGTTTCTAACGTCACCACCGGTGCTGAAATCCCCAAACCGAGCCACTACGGATCATCCAGCTGAAAACCTACTTCTTTATCTTTCCTGCACGACTCACATGGTTAGCACCGCATTGGTAGTCGAGAGGCTAGAGAAGGGGCACATGTCGCTGACTAAACACCCGGTTTATTTCATCAGCGAGGTTCTCAGCCCGTCAAAAATAAGGTACCTGCAAGTCTAGCAATTACTTTTACGCCGTCCTTATAACTGCTCGTAAGCTGCGTCATTACTTCAAGGAACACAGAGTTGTGGTGGTCACCGAGTTTCCAATCAGCGACATACTCCGCAACAGAAAAGCCACAGGATGGATACTCAAGTGGGCATGTGAGTTGGTGGCGCACGACATCGATTTTGCCCACCTACTATGAGCAAGACCCAAGCTTTGGTAGATTTTATCTCAGAGTGGACTGAAAATCAAGTTCTAGAAAATCCAGAGCTGATGGAAGTATAGAAGATGTACTTTGATGGATCTCTGAAGCTTGAAGGAATGGGAGCCGGGGTTGTTCTAACCTCGCCCAAAGGCGAAAAGCTCAAGTACCTGCTGCAAATTCTTTTCCCAGTATCCAACAACACGGCAGAATACGAAGCTCTGCTGCATGGATTGCGGATAGCCATTTCACTTGGGATCAAGCACTTGATGGCTTATGGGGATTCTCTGGTTGTAGTCAGTCAGGTCAACAAGGACTAGGACCGTTCCATAAAAATAATGGACAAGTATTGCGCAGAAGTTCGTAAGCCGGAAGACAAATTTTAGGGGATCGAATTTCACCATGTGGATCGCGATCATAACTCAGACGCTGATCTCTTGTCAAAACTTGGTTCATCCCGAGCCAAAATACCCATGGGCATCTTTCTTCAGGAGTTGTCTCACCCATCTATTCCACAAGACAAGGAAGATGCATCCCAAATCAGCGTGTCCTGAGCGTTGAAGAAGCCCTGACTGACTGGAGGGTCCCAATAATCAAATATATTAAAGATGGAGACGAGCCAGAGGATAAAGCAGCGGCTAAACGACTAGTTCCGTGTGCAGCCAGCTATACCTTGATCGGTGATGATCTGTATAAGCGCAGCGTGTCCAATGTCCTCTTGAAATGCATCGATACATCCTGCGTCAAAAGTCTGCTACTGGAAATCCACGCACCCCAATGCGGCAATCACGTCGTGTCATGAACATTGGTCAGAAAGTCTTTCAGAGCCAGGTTTTATTAGCCAACAGTGAAGCAAGATGCAGTGGACTTGGTCAGGCATTGTGAAGCATGTTAGTTCCTCACCAAGCAGCATCATTTATCGGCTCAACAATTGCAGAATATCCATGTTTCCTAGCCTTTTGCATGCTGGGGGCTGGATATGATTATTGGGCCATTCAAGAAAGCTCAAGGAGGATATACCCATGTCTTGGTGGCCATTGACAAGTTCACGAAGTGGATAAATGCAAGCTGATCGCTTCACTGATAGCTACCAAGGCGGCTGAATTCATTTAGGAGATCATTTTTCGATTCGGGATCCCCAACAGCCTAATCACCGATCTTGGCTCCAACTTCACAAGCACGGATTTCCTTGACTTCTGCCGAAGACAAATCTATCCTAGTAAAGTATGTCTTAGTAGCACATCCAAGAGCTAATGGTCCGGTCGAGCGGGCTAGTGGCATGATCCTCGATGCATTAGAGAAGACAATTTTTGACAAGAACGAGAAAATTTCTGGGAAATGGATCAGAGAACTCCCATACATCGTCTGGAGCCTCAGAACTCAACATAGTCAGGTGCTTAATGGCAACACACCATTCTTTATGGTTTACGGGTCAGAAGCAGTGCTACTTGCTGATCTCTCATTTGGAGCACCTCGACTCATGTTCAAGGATATAGCTGAGGCAGAAACAACTCAACTTGAAGAAGTCAATGTACTGGAGGAAGAACGCCTCAACACAGTGATTTAGTCGGCTCACTATCAACAAACCCTGCGGTGGTACCACGAACGCAACATGCGCCCGAGGGCGTTTTCAGTCGGAGAACTGGTCCTTCGACGAGTCCTCAAAGGGGAAGGGCGACATAAGCTACCCCCCTATGGGAGGGCCCATATATTTTCACAGAAGTCACTCACCCAGGATCATATCGATTATCACAGATGGATGGGACTCTAGTCGAGAATTTGTGGAACATAGAGCACCTTCATAAATACTACGCGTAAATCATTGTGTCATCCAAACAATGTATCTCGGATCGCACTCATGGCCAATTTAATGTCATGACTTCAAAGCGACTTGTCCTCAAATTGTACTCTTAATCATGGTATTCAATGAATAAAGAATGCATGACCTTTGTGCAATGACTTTGTAGTCATACTTTTGTGTTGCATCTCACGTAGATTCTCTCGTACTTTGTATCCTTCATGGGACAATCAGCTTAGGTCATAATCTGACCTATCGTTGGTGTTCGGTGCCACAGGCCAGACTGTCCGGTAGCACCGGATAGTCTAATGGGGGCTGCCGGTTAGTCCGGTGGGAAGACCCCAGGCATACCCAGCACTGGATTGTCCGATAGGCAAAGCCGGACTATCCGGTGATACATGAAGTCTGGTGGCCTATCGGAGAGTCCTGTGGAGTCGCAGGAAAAGAGTTTTCACACCCCAAAACCGACCAAATCTTGTCCAATCAGCACAAGATTTTGCACAGGCTATCTGTACCCTATTCCAAAGCTTTTCTCAAGAGATCAACTCAAAGTGACCAAAGGAATAGCGGGAATTTTAGATCTCGTGAGAAGGCAATCTTTGGGCAAGAAAGGGGGAAACTGAAGGACACCTTGCTCGTGGAAATGCTACGGGATTAAGATGAACTAAGTCATCATCTCCAAATCATAGCAAGTCCAAAAGAGCCAAAAGAGCAGGATTAACTCATGGGCAAAGCAAATCACCAAAAGCCTTTGAGTTTCATCCAAAAACCAACTAGAGAAGGGGAAAGGAGATGGCTGCACACATGAGCATGAATTGGGGATGAATCTTGCCTTGATTAGAAGTGGATATCAGTTTACAGGAGGTTCCTCACAGCCTACCACCCATCATCCTCCCACTAATGCAAAGTACTAGCCTAGTGGACTCTCAAACCTAGATTAGTACCCGATTTGTTCTATAAGCACTTGGCTGGTTGGAAACTAAGCCTAGGGTTTCTTGAGGTAGAAGAGTCACCTAAATGACTAGCCACTTAGGTATATATAGCCTAGGCCTAACTGACTTTGTTTACACTAAGACCCCTATATTACAGAAACGCCCGTAGGGGCCAAACTGGAAAAGACTCAACTTTCTCGGGGACGGACGACCGCGATGGAGTCCTGATCTTCTTCGGTTGCACACTAACTCCCGGATGACATCCTCGTGGCCAGTAGTCCGAATCCACTGATCAAACCTCGGTTTTGAACACAGTCCTTCTTGGGCGTGGAACACACACTCCACTCTATCTCGATGAGAATTGAGCCCATTCGCCGAGTCTTGGTAACTTGGTGGTAGGGTGGCAGATTTGAGCGAATCTGCGAATGCCCTAGCACGTCTTCGCACCATGTACTCAGGTTGGAGCACCGTGGTGGCACCCGTCATCCCCTGTCTATCGAGGTTGCCTCGCAGTCCTTTGGAGGTATTACTTCTGCCATAGCCGTGCTGCTCCTCTGTGTACCAAACTCCCATGGCTAACCGACGCCAAGCATGCCCCCTGTCCTTCGGAGGACTTCCATCTACCTCTAGTCCATTGGAGGGCCTCTTGTCCATCGGAAGTCTTGTGCCCAAGTCCTTATAGCTCTTGGCTTCCATTGACAATCACTCATCATTCCAGAGGTAATGGAGCCAGTCCATTGGCTCTCAAGGGTAACCTCTAAACCCTCCTTCATGGGGCAATCAACCTAGGTCATAATCCGACTTATCGCTTGTGTTACATGCTCTCGCTTAATCTCAAAAGGGTATCTTGTAAACCCTCTTCATGGGGCAATCGGTTTAGGTCATACTCTGACCTATAACCGGTGTTACATGCTCTTGCTTAATCTCAACAAGGGTGACTTCTAGCCCTCTCTCGCACGATAACTTCTTTAATCGATAGTCTGATTCATTGTAGTATTACATGCTTCGGTTCAGTCGGCAATAGATGAACTCAATAATAGGGACCTAAGATGAGATTTTTTTCATTCTTCATTTAGCAAGGCCTCATTACACAAGACTCTCATCTGACATTACAAGAAGAGCTTGGTCGCGTGCATCTGACATTACAAGAAGAGCATGTTTTGACTCAAGACTATGACTCAAGACGAGAAAAAGATAACCACCCCTCCGCACTCATCGAATGCAGGTGATACAGATCAAGCGCATAAGGGTAGCGGCGGATGTACCTCCAGGCTTCTCAAAAGGTAGCATCTTGGCACCCATCGTTGGCCAAGGAATACCAACAGGGGCTCGGATGCTATTAGCACATGTGAGGAATAGGCATTCTGGATGAAAAAGGCAAGGCGTTACTCAAAAAGAGAGCTTCACCTTTCTCCTCATTGGGACATTTTGGCTGCCTCATCTGGAGGTTCTTGGAGCATGACGTGGAAGCATGCCAACTTGAGAACTCCCCTGTCCCCTCAGCACTGGAAATGCAAATGGTTCCAGCCTTCATGGAAGATCCCACCCTTCACATTAGCACGGCAAGTGGCTCTGCTCTAGATGGCAGGATAAGGCAAAGACTTTAGGGTCTTCTCCTATCCTGTCGTCCACCATGCGTGGATTTCATGCGGTGGCAGTTTAGGGTATTCTCATATCCTAGGACAAGAACAAGCATGAAGAACAAGGGCTAGCCAGAGATGGGACTTCTCCATTCTCTTTTATGAGTTTCAGAGCTGGAAGGAGAGATATCTACTGGCTGTGGTTCTTTAGCTTGCTGTCCTCGACTTTAGAGGCTTGAGAAGCGCCAGATGGTCACAAGGCTGCAGTGATTCCCAGCCATTTTTAGGATCACAGGCGCACAGTCAAGCTCAAGGTACATGGGTCACTGTAGCAAAAATTGGAACCATTCAATAGTCTAAGCACAGAAAAGGGATAGCTCGATAAAAGCACTCGTCGGTTGGCAGATATGAGCAACTCACAGATGCACAGTACCTCTTACTTTTTCAGCAGCCCTTGGTACATGTAGTTGGCTAATAAGTGCTGAAAACTCAGGCACAGAATGCATGGTGACAGATTTCAAATTTTTTACAAAGAGTTCGCAGTTACATATCAATTGACCGACATAACCGTTATGCACAACAGACGGTTCAGTCGGGAAAGAAACAAAAGACAACCACGACAAAAATACCTGACTTAACAATAGGATAAGCTGTTCAGTAACACTTTGGGCCTCTGCAGCATATGCAGCAATAACGGTGTCATCTTGCTCAATAGTGGCCTCTCTGGTTAAGTCGGATAAGTTCATGTCTGGCTTAGTTTCTTTCAGCATGATCAGTGCCTGTTTTAGGATTGACTTGAGTTTGCCCTGAAGATGAATCTTGACATCCTCGGCCACTTATGATAACCAATCTGCCAATGGTCGAGAGGTTCCTTTTTCAGGAGCACAAATGCCTAGGATTTCTGCTGTAGATTTAATGACGTCTTTTGCCCTTTTGTAAGCAGCCTTTAGCTTCTCGCAATTCTTCTGGGAAGCATCATAATTTTGCTTGAGGATGTCTAGCTCTTTGAGTTGTCGCTGCGAATCCTTGAGGGCCTCTCTTGTCGAATTCAATATCATCTCCAGCTCCAAGTTGTTCTTCGGAATTGTTGCCCGAGTTTTGTCAGCAACGGTTAACTCGGCGTTTTTCTTCCCAAGCTCGTCGTGGGTCAATTTGTGGCTCGACTCAAGTGATCTCAAGATGCTGGCAATCTCGCAGAATGATCTCTCAAAGCCATCACGGGACTCACGCAGCTTCTACATATTTTCCCTCATGCGGGGCACTCATGTTTATGGCGCAGTGCCTCATCCTGCGGATCGGTGTAACTTATAGGCTTCTATAAGTAAAGAGTATGCAAGTTGGGTTTCTTGACAGGTTACCTCATGCCCTTTCTTCTCACTGTTTAGCTGCCTTTCCAAGTTAGCAGCAGCATCTCTGGCTTCATCACGTTCCATTATCGCGTTGCGATACGACAACTGGAGTTCTGCAATTTTCTTGGCAGCAGCTACAAGACAGTAATGATTCAAAATAAAGTCGGTATGGGTGATGCAGTAATTCAAGTGATATGGAACTGGGTATATCAAAACATACCTGTAGCCTCAGTACTACATGCAACCTCTGAATCAGCTAGCTGTTGCTGCAGTCTAGCAACATCTGCTCCAAGCAAATGAGCGAGCTTTTCTCGAATCAAGGCACCTTGCTTCGGCCAATCCTACACGACATCAGAATTTATTAGTACTGATATTCAGAAGGGATGCAACATAGCTGAGCAGTCAAGTTACATCAAACATCTCCAGTGGACTCGAGCTGGGAGGAACTGGAGCTAATTGCTGATTCTCATTAACAGTATCTAAAGTCAGATTGCTGGCGTTGGCTATCATGGTACGAGGAGGAGTCATGGCAAGGGCACTGGGGCTGGTATCAACATTGGTGCCGCTCGAATGAACCTCACCAACTTGGGCAATATTGGCCCCTATGTTGGCCAGGGCATCATCCTGGTCTATTGTTTTGCTGCCTTTGGCATTCTGGTCATCATTTGCGTGTTCTTTTGCTCAGCATCAAGCATGTCAGCTTTGGGAGTTTCATCTGCATCATGCCTGGACTCATTTTCCTTGGTGACTTTATCAACTGAGGATTTCTTTCATTGCTTGCCTCTAGAGCATGGAGAAGCACGGGGGCTCGAGCTGCCCTGGTTTTGGTCCAAGGCTTGTTCAGCTTCATATGGGCTAGACGGTCTCCCTCCAGTCGTATTCAAAGGCTGTGTTGGTGACTGCCTGCAAGGTAGTATTGTAGAATTAGTACAAAGCAATGGCAATATGGGAACCTCGATATGAATACTATTTACGCACCTCAGTGGTTTGGGTCTTTCTTTAGCCACTGGAATATATGGACGTTGGAGAGCTGATTGTATGCATCTATCAAGGTCGTCATTTAACATTGACAAATCTAGTTCCTCTACTCTAGGAATTTGTTCTTTGATTGGAGAGGAGGAGGTGTCCACGTCGTGCTGAATTTTAGATCTCTTCTTCTTCCTCCTCGTCGATCAAAGACCCCCAATCGATGTCAGAGGTGAATTCTTCATTTGCTAACTGTGGTTTGGTAGTTTTCTTCATGGGTGGTGGCTTGGGTTTCATGGCACCCACCTTGGTGCGAGTCCATTTTGGCACTGCATGAGCTTCTAATTTTCCCCTAGCAACATGTGCATGCTTGAGGGCTGGGTCACTTGGGTCAGCACCCTCATGCTCGAGGGTTTGGGCCTCCTTCGCGTTAGCCCCTGGTGGGGTCACCTCATCTTGGGTCAGGCACAGAATAACAATAAATGTCGCTGCCTCATGGTTTCCTTCACCTTGCGTAGCTACTACTACAGCTTCCATTTCCTGAGGAGATAACTGTGACCTTTGCTTCAAGATTTGGTCATCACCATGCTGTGGTGGGTCGGACAGAAACTTGGAGATGTCAAATTGCAAGCAACGGAAGAGGAAAATTATTAACTCAGTTATGCTAATAAGTTGTGCAGTTGTTTCATTCAAGCAACAGGATATTTACAGAAGGGGTCGGATTCCAGGCAGAGTAAGGTTGTGGAGTTCCCTCATTGTATATGTGACCCTTCAGCATTGTACCAACTCGTGCTTGGACTTCCTCTTCAGTAATTACATAGTTGGTCTCTCTGGTAGGGTCACTTGCCCCAACATACAGATACGCTGGATACACTCAGTCTTTCAAGGGTTGAATGCCGCAAAAGACAAAATCAATTACCACAGCTTGAGCAGTCAAACCCTTTTCTTTCAAGTCAGCTGTCTATTTCAGCAATATCACAACTTCAGTAGTTTCTTTTGGTGCTGGTGCCTCTTCCTAACTAGGCTGTTTCGTGTTGGGTTGCCATCCTGACCGACTTGGCAGTGAGTTTCCATGGTTCTCCATAGTGAACCACTCGACATGCCATCTCCTATTGTAGTCCTTCAAGGTAATATTCAAGTATATTGATTTCCGACCTCGGTGCAGTTCTAGACTCGCGCCCCCTACAACTTGCTAGACACCATCTCGGGTGCCGGGTTTGCAGTGATACAAGCACTTCAATAGCCCAAAATGTGGGACATTCCCCAGAAAAGCCTCACAAAGATGGATAAAGATGGCAATTTGTAGGATGGAGTTGGGATTCATGTGAGTCAGATCAATAGCATAGAAATTAAGAAGGCCTCGAACAAAGGAACGTACAGGCAGTCCTAGCCTAGGAACAAAGAAAGTGGCAAAGACTACTGATTCATGTGTATCTTCAGTGGGAGCTCCTTTTCCTTTGCAACATTTCCACCCTGCTACCTCTTTTGCGGGTAGGACATTCATCTCGACTAATCGAAGAAGATCATATTCGTAGATGGTAGATGTTGGCGTTCTTTAGCCTTCAGATATAATTCCATAAGCGCACGGTAAATGTGTTGTAGCTCTTTCACCCAAGAGTATTCCAGGGTATCGAATCCACAGAGAACGAGGAGTATAATAACACGTAACACAACCAACCGAACTAGCGAAGCTAGCAATGTAGAGGGTAAAAGATAGGGGCGCAGGTTCTCGACAAATGTTAGATCACCTTACTATACTAAGCATGCAGAGAGATATACTTGTCATGTGAACATTGACACCAAAGTTGTAGCACCACTACCAGGCACCAGAGTGCTGATTACCCAGCCGAGAAAGGCGGGTACTACAGGACAAGGCTATATCGTCAGCGAGTCTATCCGAACGTATGGGATTGGAATACTGAGAACATAAAAGCTGTCACCTAATGTGTCTACCAACCAGAGCTGCATGGGATAGCCGACCAACCAAGGTAAACTCTAAGTGTGAACACCGTCGTGCCACTCAGAGAGTCTACTACTAACTGGTAATGAGCTAGAAAAGCAAGCACTACTATATTGCCAACACTATAAGCATGCACAAGGTTCCCGTAAACAGACAAGTATAAGACTAAGTATGAAAGCAAAGTAAGTATGAGATAACAAAGGTAGAGGACAAGGAACTTTACTCAATCCTGGAATTGAATATCCTTCCGCTGATAATATAAGTATGGGAGCAAAGAGAAATCTGGCTCCTACACTCTTCTCCCCACTACTCTCCTTGATACAAGAGGCACTCTTTCTACAAGCTAAGGGATAACTTCACTTCTCCACACTATACACTTCACACCAAGTGCTACTATACCACTACATCTACACACACACACACAAATGAGCTACTAGGGGGTATTTATAGTGCCAAGGGAGTGAGGGGGTACTTGTAGGGTCGGTATGGCAGTTACAAGGGTGTGGGCCAGGCTGGGCTGCCTGGTAGGAGGTCGGGCGGCCCCACCCTTGGCCGGACGGCCTGGGGTTCCCTAGGATCCACCGCCTTACTTCATCCTTCAGTTGATATTGACTCTCCAAGGTGGTTATAGGTCGGTTGGCGGTTACCCTCGTGTGCTTTTGCCTCAACCATTGGATTCTCTTTGTGTTTCTTCCTTAGCCATTGGGTGGGACTCCCCTAGATTGCTGACTTAACCAATCCATGGGCTGGATTGGTGAGGTGGAGGCCTTCCGATGTGTTTGTGCTTGTTCTCTCGGTTGTCACGGTGGATTTGTGTTTGACACGTTGTCTCATGAATGCAGGTGATGAATGGTGGCATTCAGGGCCGAAGGCAGGCCAGGCTGCTTAAGTCCTTAGCCCATTTCCAGCCTTCCTTCTTGGTTCACCATGTCTCGCCATGTTTGGTATGTTTTTGCACCGTGACATCTGTTCCTGCAAGACTTTTGTACACAACTCGTGGAACCGGTTAATATGTATGAACTTTGCATAAAAACACCCTTGGAACATGAAATGTTGGTGGTCGAAATAGGTTATAATGACCGCCAATAGTAGACTTAAGAAATGCATTCTCGTCATGCGGGAGACCATTAGTGGTGTTTTCATACTCGCTTGCAGTTTTCTTCTTCGGTGCCATTGATTCTAGTGGGCAGAACTCTGGTGAAGTTAGGGAAGATTGGAGTCAGGAGTTTTTGCGGTTACGTACGGCGGCGGCGAAGTAAATGAAGCAGTTGGGGAATAATAGTTCGAGTGGTAGGAACCGTTTGGGTATCAATCCTCTGATAACCCTAATGACGTCCAGACAAAGAGACATTGCTCTTTCTTACTACCGCAACGTCATTAAGTGTCATGATGACAGACTCACAGTTTAGTCAAACATGATTTTGACTTGAGGTAGTCTGGATTCTTCTAATCAGTCGGCCCAATATTTCTTATACAACAGTCAAGTGCCAATCTAGGTTTCTTATATTTTGAGTTGGGCTTTGTTTACTCGATCTAAGATTATACGTCAAGCCTTGGTCAAGAAACATATGCAATTTTATTTACTTCAGTCATTCAAGGGTTGGTCACTTGCATTTTGGTACAAATGCTCAAGAGGTGGATTTCGCTCATACAGAAATCATAGGAGGTTATCACAAATCTCAATCACACAACAAGCGCAGTGATTAACTCTCAAGAACTCAAACTCAGGAACAGAAGCAAGAATTCATTGATTAAAAAGTACTAGATTCACTGGGGGAATTACAAGTGTAGCAGTGTAGTTCTACTATATGCTACTCCTACCCCTATTTGCTACTATCTAGGCAGCGATGCGGCAGTGCTTTGTTGGGCAGGCACTGTCGACCTCAGCATCGTCGTCATCGCCGTCATCATCATCGTCGCTATCATCGTCGTCGTCGTCATCATCATCGTCGCCATCATCATCATCCTCATCGTCGTCGTCTTCATCGACGATGTCGTCATCCTCATCCTCCTCCTTGCTGTTGTTGGAACCCGCGAGCCCAGGGTGGTTAAGGCCCCTAAGCATGGCCTTCTCCTTCTCATTGTACCTCTCACTGTAGGAGTCAGAGGGGGCTGGCTCCTCATGCCACGGGGCATCGTTGTCGTCGTTGTCGGGGATGGCCGGCGCGGGGCCATCGCCATAGTCCCTGAAGTACGCTTCGTCGTCTTCGTTGGAGTCATCATCGAAGGGGTCCTCCCTTGGCGGCTTCACCGAGCCAACAGGCTCTTTACCTTTGCCGCTTGCCATGGCATCTGTGGTGATTGGGAATGTGCTACTTGTGTCAGGGATGTTTTCTTGAAGGCAATGTGTTTGCAAAGAATGGAAATGTGTGATAGACGGATCTCAGGGTTTCCTTATATACTGCACAGCGCATCACTTCGCGTTCGTGGTAGTATGCGTGCAAGGAAGGCACTTCATATTCTGAACAGAGCATGCGTAAGGAATCTAAAGCACGATGACGGTTCGGAGAAGTTGGATATGATGGTGGTTGAGTTTTTCAAAGAGGTGCCATTATCTTGGCAAGTTTTGAAATCAAGTGTGGGGTATCATAGCAGTTTTTTCTGCTTATACCCATTGGGTGGGGAATTTATCAAAAATTCCACCAAGTCAAATTTGGGAATTTCACTCAGACGTGGCCTTAAAGGATTCAGAAAGGTTATGGAGATTAATTTCAGTCAGATCGAACTATTAAGATATGTTGGAAAGTGATTTCTAATTTTATGGATCATTGAATCGATTATTACTCAAGTCAATTTGAAGCTCGGGGGCTATACCTATTGGGTGCACCTAGCTGGTGCAACCAATAGAGAAATCTTATCACAAAGGAAGTTTTGTTGACTTGCAGAATACACAAGCATTGATGGTTTTTTCTTTGGAGTGTCGAGTTAATTGCTTTCAGAAGAATCAACACGACCCTCGGGGGCGGGCTTGTGGGCGATAGATATCCCCTGGGTTCTCACAGCATGGATTCAAGACATGGGTCATTGATGGTGTCGGGGTTTTACACTGGCAGTGCACCACGGCATAGGTCACAAGGTGCTTTTAAGGGCCGGCGAGATCAACGTTGCTCGATGGTTCGCCGGAAAAGCGACAAGACACGGAGATTTATACAGGTTCGGGCCATGTGATGTGTAACACCCTATGTCCTATTTGTGGCGAGATGTATTGCTTCAAGTCCTCGAGGTTACAATGAGGGCTAGGGCTTTGTTCGAGAGCATGTTTGGTGGATTGCGATGGGTTGGGATGTTCTACGCAGGGGTCCCTCATCCGCCTTATATAGTCTGACGGAGGCTTGGGTTACAAGTTGAATTCCATCTGTATCTCCTAGTCGGTTTGGATTACACGAGATCCAATAGAATCTTAGTTTCTATCGTATCTTCTCTGATCTCCATGAATCTCGGACCCTGAATCCGAGCTAAGCTTCCTTCTTTGCTCCCCGGATTACAACGTCTTTGCCTTGATCTCCAAGTCTTCTCGACCATATTAGGGCCTGAGTTAGGTACCCGGCCCAAGAGATCAGCCATTCACCCGACTCAGGCCAACGGGCAGCCCTATGTCCTGGATCCGTGCCATGAGGAGCCAGAGGATATTCATCCCCCACAAGCCCTCGAGGCTCGAGTCAATTCAGAGGGCAATTGACTCGAGACTCCCAAAGCCAGCCTCAGCTCCGAGTGAACCATGCTGTCGAGTCAATTTTCATATCCCTCCAATGGTTGCACCAACTAGGAGCACCCATTAGGTGTAGGCCCCAAGCTTTAAGCTGACTTGGGCAACAATCAGCTTAAAGATCCAAAAGAATAACAGGTTTTGACAACTCTGGCTCTAGATCAATCGTCCTCTCATTTCATTGGTTGCACCGACTAGGTGCACCCAATGTGTATAGCCCCCGAGCTTCAAGTTGACTTGTGTAGCAATCAGCTTGAAGGTCCAAATAATCTAAAATTTTCAAAGTATATATTTCGCCCGAGTCAATCAATGCATCTTTTCAATGGTTGCACCGACTAGGTGCACCCATTGGGTGTAGCCCCCGAGCTTCAAGTTGATTTGAGTAACAATCCGCTTGAAGGTCCAAAGTGCTCTCCTGACTCATTATTGCCCGACTGAAGTCTCCATGCCTTTGTCCCAATCAGAAAATTTTGAGAAAAAATTCCCCACCCATTGGGTGTAAACCAGGAAACTGCTAAGAATATGAAGAGCCATTCCTTTCCTTGCCCTATATGCTTTACCTCAAAAACCCAACCCCTCACAGCTCCAACTTTCATGAACTGTCTCACATGTAGATCAACAACACGTGTCCATCCCGAATATGAAATGACATCCCTGTGTGCGTACTTGCAGAAGCCGAAGTGGCGCTTCGCCCGCTATATAACTAAGGTCCGAGCCCATGCATCAATCACACCTTCGTTGCCTTGTGCACACATCAGAGCCCACTGCCAAACACTCCCATCCTTCGAACACCATGGCTGGCAACTGCAGGACCGCCCTGAGTTCTCTGACTCAGAAGACGAGATCTTCGCTGGCGGCCTGGGAGAACAGGACCCGCCCAGCGATGCCAAGCCCCATGGCGACAGCGATGATGACAAAGGGAAGAAACCGCTAGAGGAGGCTGGCGATGACTCCTCCGACGACTCCGACCAGTACAACTAGAAGGGTAAGGCGATGCTTTGGGGCCTCAACCACCCCAGTCTCAGCGGCCCAGACGACGTGGACAGCGACGAGGAGGAGGACGACGAGGATGAGGATGACGACGACGACGATGACAGCAACGATGGCGGCGACGACGACGACGACAACGGTGGCGACGACAATGACGACGACGACGGCAGTAGCAATGAGGATGCCGCCCTGCCCCCCAAGAAGCACCGCCGCGTAGACAATTAGAATAGGAGTAGTTAATTAGTAATGCACTGTTTCGTAGTGAAGTCCAATGTATCCGTAGGAGTAATCTTGTAATGAGCTATGTGTTCTAATGAATGCCCCATGTTCCTCTCTTTCATGAGCTCATCCGTGTGATAATAGAATCTATTCACTTCTATGAATAATCATTGTCAGATTTGCTGTACAACTAAACCATATTTAGCCACTGAAAAATGAAATCACCAGACGAGAACATCATCATCCAAGCATTTAGTTGGAATCATGATCCTCCGAGTCAGATAAATTGCTCAAAAAATAATAGCCATTAAATGTCTTTAAACCAAGTGAAAATACCCAACTCAACTCATCTGACCGACCAATGTCCGACTGAAATCTAGATAATCCATATAAATACCACACTGACTGAAATTGTGCCGACTTAATATCAAGAGAACTGCTATCTCATCAGATTCACGGAAAAATACCAATGCTGTGAGTTTCCTTAAGGAAAAACAGAACTTCCCAACTTGACGTCATTAGGTATTAAAGAAGACCAATACCCTAACAGTTCCTTCCAATTGAATCCTCATTCCCGAACTTTCGCATTTACTCTGCCACCAGCGCCAAGGAATTTGAAACCCTTGTCCAAAAACTTGCTGAACTGCACAAGAATCCTTCTCATCCATGGCTCCAAAGAAGAAGACGATCAATGAATGTGGAAACACCAGCGAGGGGCTCCTACACGACGAGAACCGGCCAATCCCGTTGCCATTTCTTGCTTTCCTTATGTCTTCCATCTCTGAATCTTATCTAAATCATCTTGTAGAAATGGGAGTTCTCCCTCCCAAGGAGTTGGTTGGGTGGAGAGATTGTGAGGGTCAGAAAGTCCCCACAGAAGATACCCATGAGTCCTTGATTTTTGCCCCTTTCTTCGTGCGCGGACTAGGATTACCTCTCTGTTCTTTCCACGAGGCTTGCTCAATTTCTATTCCATTAACTTATCACATCTGAACCCGAACTCCATCCTCCAAATCTCAATCTTTATCCATTTGTGCGAGGCTTTACTTGGAATTACCCCCACTTTGGTCCTTGGAAATACCTTTATCACTGCAAACCCGGTACTCGAGACAGGATCTTGTAGGTAGTTGCAGGAGCTAGCCTAGAGCAGCGTAGGGGGCATAGGTTAGTGTACCTGGAAATCCCACTTAAGGATAGCAACAGAGGATGGCACTCCGAGTGGTTTTACATGAGCAATCATGCAAATTCTTTGCCACCACGATCAGGCTGTTAGCCGAACTCCATGATAAGCAGTTGGGAAGAGGCACCAACTGCAGAAGAGAGTGCTGAAGTAGAGATTCTGCTCAAAGATATCTCAGACTTGAAGGATAACGGATTGACTGCCCATGCCATAGTCATAGATTTCATCTTCCGGAGCATCCAACCAATGAAATACCGAGTATATCCGGCCTACCCGTATGTTGCAGCAAATGATCCTACTCGTGAGACCAGCCGAGCCATTACTGCAGAAGAGATCAAAGCTCAAGTTGGCTTGATGCTGAGGGGTGACGTCTATAATGAAGGATCACCACGACCCAACTCTGCATAGCACCCCACTCCATCTATAAGTATTTTAGCTTGCTGACCGACTCACTTCTGTATCTTGATAATGTAAACACCACTAAATATATTTACTGACTCCATCTTCGCAGAGCAATATTGCCAAGTTCCTGTCCGATCCTCCTCAGGAAAACACGGACAAGATGCTGAAATGAGGGTCAGAATTGACCTCTGAAGAAATGGAAGCTGTAGTTGCAGCAACACAAGGCGAAGGCAATAATGAAGCCACCACATACATAGTCATCCCACGCCTAGTCAAGGATACCGATGCTGAAGAAGATACTGGGGTTCAAGAAAAGCAAGCTCCCGAGCATGAAGGCGCTGGCGCTGAAGGCCCAGCCCCCGAGCAAACAATAGCCATGAAGGAAGGCGACTCTGCCTCAAAGGTGCCCAAGTGCACCCGAGCCAAAGCATTGACAGCAAAAACCGAAGTTCCCCGGAAAAAGAGAACCATCAAGGAATAAGTTAAAGTTCAGAAAGCCTCTTCCACTGTGCCTGACTTAGCATCACCATCCTAGAGGCCAAGCAAGAAACCCAAGGTTCAAGAGAAAAATGATAACAATAAGGGCTCTTCTCTTGGCCATATTGACTGGAATATGATGATTGATGAAGAAGAGGAGGAAGAAGAAGAAATCCCACTTCAATGTTGCAGGAGGAGGTCCAAGAGAACGCAAGATGCTGAGGCCACAGCCTCCCCTTTGACTCAACAACACATTCAAATGGAAGAAGAGCCGAACTTATCGGACATTGATCCTGAGTTAGATCAGTTTGTCAAATCATTCCCACACCCAGATGAAAGCGGTCTCACACCACCACAGTATGCCTGATTGCCTTAACTATTGTCTTTTATTCCCACTTCTACCATCAATGTCCCGACGGAACCAAAATTCTGTGCAGGCCTTCCACAGAACAAGATATGGTGCCTTCGAGGCCTGGTATTGGCCCAACAGAAGCCCTCGAGCTTGGGTCTGGTGCGACTGAAGCCCCCGAGCTTGGGTCTGGTATGAACGAAGCCCTCGAGCCTAGGGTCTGGTGCAACTGAAGTCCCCGAGCCTGAAGCCCTAGAGCGGCCGACTAAAACGGAGCTGAAAAGTACAAGCGATCAGCAAGACGACATAGATACGAGGCCTTTGATCAACTGGCAAGATGCACTCAGCAACCCCGAAGGAGGAAACACTTTGGGTGCCAAGAGCATGCCGTAGATGAACATGAAATAAGTCATGAGGATGAGACAACTGCTAGCGATGAGCTGATCGATGCCGAAAGTATAACAGACATTTCAGTGCCGGTGCCAAGCCCACAAGATAAAGGTGCAGAGCCAACAGGTGACACAAGCATCACTGCTGGGACTACTTCACTTGATCTGGTGGCCCCATAATTGCAACTCACTGTTGGTCCCACTGAATCAAGGCCGTTCGCAGCCTTTGAAGTAAGTCATTATCTTGAGCATAACAATCCTTGATATCAATATTACTAAGGAACTGGACCCCTTCTGCAGAATTGGCTTGATCAAGCTGCACGATGGCGTGAAGAACTTGCTCCAATACTTGGAGGTGACATGGTCAAACTATGTCAACAACCAGCCAATTCTGAAATGGCTCGTGCTGTTGAAACCACTGGTAAGTATCTGCCTCGTTAGATTCCCATTCAGCCTACCATCCGACATATTTTCATCCACTCATGCGTTGGAGTGTAGCTACTGCCAAGAGGATTGCTGATATGGAAAATGTGGTATCTCCTATTTTTAAACCTAGATTAACCATTTTTTTAAGCATTTCATCATATGCATATCTTGATTTAAACAATGGAAAGGAAAATGAATCATTTAAATGTTTTAAAATTTTAATCAAAATAAGAATGGATTTTAGCCCTTATTCAATTTAAAGGGTAGATTTTCGTTACAAATTCTTTCAAAAATTATAATTATCCAAGGGCAAAAGTGTAAACTATTAATATAATTTTTACCATTTCACTTTTGCAATTGGACCTTTCAGTAAATTTTTATTTAAAAGGGTTAAAAATGTAATTATATAATTTAAAGAAAGGGATAAAAAAATTATTGAAAAGGAAAAACAGGGGGAACCGGCGGCCCAAAAGGCACGGCGGCCCACCCCTGTTTCCCTGCGGCCCATAGAGCCACCTCCACTGTCTTCACCCTCGGGCAAAAGGGGATTAGCCCCCACCGCCTCGCCGCTGCTTCCCGCTACGTCCACCGCCGCGCTCACTGCTCCGGCGAACCATGGGTCAGCGTTGGCCACGTCCTGGCACGCCACCTAAACTTCAACCCATGGAACGCGCCCTGCCGTCGACTTCTTCTGCGGTACACCCGGAGTTCACCGTCGCTGCCCTCGCAGCTCCCATCCATCATCATCCCATTCTTACCGCCTTTCCTCGCACTATAAAGACCCAGCTAAGCTCCTTCCGACCACATCACCACCCGCCCCTCTCGCCAGCCACCATTGCTCCTCTCCACACCCCACCTTGCTTCACTCCAATGAGCTAACCGCCACACAAATCCGTGTCTCCCACTGCCTCCCTTTTCAATTCCGGTACGTATAATCCTCGGCAACCCCTCCTCGCCATCTTAGAGCTTGATTTCCTTCTCCCCCACACCAGAGCCAAGCTCCCTGCGAGCTTCCCTGCCACGGCCATGGAGCCGTAGCCCTGACCGCCGTGGAAAGGCTGTCTCCGGCCACCAACTCACATCCCCAACCCCACCACTGTATTCGCCGTGATGATCTAGTCGTCAGGCCCCTGACCTTACCACCGGAACCGGCCCGACGATGAAGAACCGCCACCTCTCGTCTCCAGCGGCTCATTCTGCCACGTCCCGGTTCAACCGAAACCAACCGCCGTCTCCATCCCCGAAGACAGTCGCCTAACTGTGTCACTGCCCTGTGGGCCCACCAGTGACGGCGTCGGCCACGCCGTCCCCTTCTCAGGCGGGCCGAGTCTGTTGGGCCGAAAGGGAAAAGGAGAGCAGGCCTGATGGCCATTTGGGCCAGGCTGTTGGGCTGAATAAAAGAAGTTTTGGGCTACATTGGAATAGGGAGGGAAACCAAACCAAGGATATTTGTTCAGGGAGCAAAATAGGACTTTAGTAAAAGGAAATTTTGTGGACCTTGGGCTTCTTCGAATTTCTGAATTTCTGAAAATTATAATTTCCTTTTTCAATTTCTTTAATTCAGATTTATTTTTAATTATGTTTACCTCTTTTAAATTAATTAATCAATTTTCATTCTTTTCTATTCTTTAAAATAAATAATAAAAATAATAAAATAAATCCTTATTTTACGATCAATTTTAATGATTTCTTTTTTTCTCCTAATTTAAATAAATCTTAATAATTGGTTTTCTGATATTTAGAATTTCAAGTTTTACTTTTAGATGATAAAAATTGTTTTTAAATCTTAGAAAACTTAATTAAAACCATAAATTTTATTCCAACCTTAGAAAATTAATATAAAATTTAGAAAAGCCCCAAAAATTTAAATTAATACACACCCCTTCTTTTTAGAAACTTTTCAACTTCTTTAATTTACAGGTTGATCATTCTCATACTTAAATCCATGCAAATGATGCATCTAGGTGCGATAACTCCTACAGACCCTGTAGGAGAAACTTCTGAAAGTGTTATTTCTGAAGTCTCCGAGGTAGAAGTTCAAGAACCACCTGTAGTTTCTGAAGAAGGATCTTTTGAAGCCTCTTTTGATCCTAGCACTTTAGATAGAGGCAAGCCCCGGTGCATTTACCCCTTTTTACTTTGAGTTTTAATTAATGAGTTATGAATGTGTATTAGATTTAGGAATTGATTGAAGCCCAAGTGCGTATTGAATTCATGATTCAAGCATAATGAATCCTATGCATATTAGATTAGATGCTTAGTCAAGCTTAATGGTAGGTCACATTCTCTTCGAGAGGAATTCAAGATAAAACTTGTTACTTTAAGAGGAATTCAAGATAGAACTTGTTATTTTGAGAGGAATCCAAGAAAGTTTCCTGAGATAATTTATAGGAGACATCGGACGGGATCAGTTATGCTTTTGAGAAATCGTAATTTTGAAAGGTCTAATGAATGAACATGATTGAGGTACTGATCTTGTCTGTCACATATGGTCGTACGATGTTGAGCCCTGTTTCGGTTTTCGAACGCGCCTCTTTCACTTATCGTCCTCGTCACGGGCTCCGATAAGCCTTTCATCCTTTGTACCTAGGGTTGAACTATGGTGAGACCAACTGGATGGTGGGAGACAGGAGTACACTCGGGTTGGGTGAGGGCAGTTCAGACTCGGTGGCAACAAGGATGTTGGGTTATCATACGTGGGGTCGTCGTACACATATATGACTGGTGTTTGAGTACTATTCTTGGGAGTATAAAATCGATTCGAATCGCTAGGCTTACCAGGTGTAAGAGCTGAAAGACGATCAACATCGTAGTTAAGAAGAGTAATGATTTTTGTTAAATAATAATCTTGTGAAGTGCTTGCTTTGTTTGTTATTAGAATATGTATAATATAGTCTTGCTGCGTGTGAGTTGACCCCTTTAAACTCTTATAAAAGGACTTTAATTCGGGTTAGTCTTGCTGAGTATATTTTGCTCAAGTCTCTTCTATCATTCCAGGTACTGGATTTATACTCCTCAAGTATGACCCATCCACTTTTCCTCCACGGAACTTTTGAAGTTTAGAAACCACATCTTTGGGCAAGATGTAAAGTTTCATAATAAACTCTGTGGATATTTTTAAAGTTTCACTTTTGTAATACAACTTTGAAACTGTTTTGTAATAACTTTAATCGTTCTGTAATATATTTCTTTTTTAAATTATGAAATGTTGTAATCTGTGGACTCTTGAGAGTTATCCCTAAAGCTTGATCCAATTGGGAAGGCTTATTAAGATTCCAAATCTTAATAAACTACTTAAATTAACTTGAAACTAATACTAAAAGTTTGATTAAGTATTAGATTCATGTTAATTAAAGTGGTTCTGTCACAGCTGATATCAGAGCTGAGCTTTGGGGTCAGATTACTATATTTTCAAAACTATATTTTAGATCTATAAGCCTATTATTAATTATTGCTCTGAAGGTTTATAAATTGAGTGATAAGAACTTTTTAAAGGCCGTTAGCATACTAATGTCAGTATGATAATTTTTACATGCATCATAATACATTATAATTTAAAGTAAATTATTATCAAAATTTTAAATGTTTTAATGAATAGTTGTTATTTTGATCAGATGCTGCACTCTTTCGTTCTCCAAAGGGATGGCAGAGGTGACTGGCATACTGAATGTCCCGAAGAATGTCCTTTTGCTATGAATCTTCATAATCATCTTATAGAATTAGGATATCGTTTTTGTCCGAGATATATTATTAGTACTGTAAACCTTTATTTTGATATTCACTTTAGCGTGAAACTTCTTATGCCCCAACACCCTAATCTATTAGAGGATAATTTTATGAAAATAGAAGGTGCTGGAGCTACCGAACAATAAGTTGTATCTGATGCAGCTTATAGAGCTTTGGCAAGGCTCTGCACCCTACATTCAGATGAATTAGAAGAAACTGATGTAATGTTCTTTCCTGCTTCTGATCCCACTCAATCTGAGTGGGATCGAAGGATCAAACGACTTAACTATACTGGAAGAGACGTTCGCAGACGTCAGATAAAAGAAGAGGTTCATTTTGCCACTGATCTAGCTTCTTTGTATGAACAACATCAAGAGTCATACTTAGATACTCGTGATAATGTCTTAGAGGTATTTGAACAGAATAGCCAACTTAGGCAGCAACACCATCAGAATTATAATGAAATTATTGACTTTGGTCTCCGTCATTATAAAGATCAACGTGTTTTAGGAAAACTTAAAAATCAGCTTCATACTACCAATCGAGGATCTTAATGAATAAATAGCAGCCATGCAACTCCAAATAGATCAGCTTCAGGATAAAATGCCTGAAGAAGAAGATCCAATTGAATTAGTTCTCGAAGAATCAGGATCTACTCAAGGACCCTCTAGAGTCTATTCAGGATCAATAGGTCCACCTTCTAATCCTATTCATAATCCGTTTTTCAATCTTGAAGAATCTCAAGGAGAATATTCAGTGGATCACAGTAATATGTAAAATAAAACTAGTGTTGATTGTAAAATATTTTGTAATTTTGTTTTAATCTTTGTAAATTAGGTGAGAGTTTGAAGGACTACCTAGTATATGTTAAGTGATCTTATCAATATAAATACAGATATAAATGGTTGGTGATCTTATTAATGGGAATTCATGATCACATCTTCCACCTCCTGCTCCGTATCCTTCTATGACGGATATCCTAGGAAGACATGATAAGTTGATTGAGCTTTTTACTCAGAATCAACTTCAACAACAGCAAGATGCACATCACCATTCTTCCCATAGGAATTCTGAAGCAACATATCTTGATTTTGAGGCTCTCCACCTCCTATATTTCAAAGTGCTTCAGATCCAATGAGTGTGAAACATTGAATAAGGGATATTGAAGGAATCTTTGATCTTCTACCTAATATTTCCGATCAGCAAAATGAGTTATTTGCGTCTCACAAACTTCAAGGACCTTCAGGATCCTGGTGGATCACACATCAAGCCTCATTAAAGGATGGTCAACGATTATCATGCATTGAATTTAAGAAAGATTTCGAAGAACAATATATTCCTGAGGGTTTAATGGTGATGAAATTACAAGAATTCCTTAATCTACAACAAGGTGATAAAACGGTGTTGGAATATTTGGAAGCCTTCAATGATTTAGCTCAATACGCTCCAACGCAAGTGGCTTTAGATGAATCCAAGAAAATGTATTTTTCTCAAGGTTTATCTACAAAGTTGAGAGCTAAAATGAATATGAGTTATTCAAGCTTTCATCAAATGGTGAACGACACTGTGCAACTTGAAGAAAGACAGAAAACTTATAGCGAAGAAAAGAAGAGAAAGCGAGTAGCAGAGAGTTCTTCCTCACTTTCTAAAATGACTTATCAATAGCTATTTAAATACACTTCTTCTACTACTCGCCGACCATAGATGGTACGTCTAATGTCTCGAGTAAATCAAAATCCACGAAGATGGATTTTAAGGCCTCAACAGCCTGGATATCGTCCTCCAACACCACCTATTCAGAACTTCCGAGCTCCAACTCCTTATACTTGTTTCAATTGCGGACAGGCAGGTCACTTTGCTAAAGACTGTCCGCAACTGAAACAAAGTTTTGGTATTCGTCCCCCTGGACCTATTACTGGAGGAAGTCAATCTTATCCACTCAAGAAGAAAGGACCTACCCCTAAGATGGGTAAAGTTCATTGTGTGCAAATGGAGGAACTTCCTGAGGGTGAAGAAGTAATGACGGGTATGTTTTCAGTCAATGACCACTCTACTCTTGTTCTGTTTGATTCGTGAGCTTCTCATACTTTTATTGCTGAAAAGTATGTTCTTAATAGAAACCTTTCCCTCACAAAGATAAAAACAAGTTATCTTATAACCGCCCCTAGAACTAAGGTTTTAACCAATCATATAGTTTCAGATTTACATCTGACTATTGGTAATAAATTATTCCTAGTTCAACCTTTAGTCTTACCTGGGGGAAAGATCCCACTTATTCTTGGAATGAATTGGATGAGTGATCATGAAGTGGTCATGGATATAAATGCACGTACTATTTAGTTAACCTCGAAGGACGGTACAAAAATACAAGTATTCCTTCCTCAAGCCGTTAAAGACACCCCTATGATAAATTCTCTTGAAATGACTAAATTAGAATCCATTCCAGTAGTACGTGAATTTCCAGACGTCTTTCCAGAAGAACTTTCACGACTACCACCTGATAGAGAAGTAGAATTCTCTATCGAATTAGTGCCTGCTACAACGCCTATTTATCGGAAGCCATATAAAATTGCTCCGAGGGAAATGGTTGAGCTGAAGAAACAAATTGAGGAATTATTGAGTAAAGGACTTATTCATCCCAGCTCTTCTCCTTGGGGCTGTCCAGTTACTTTTGTGGAAAAGAAGAAAGATAAATCCTTGAGAATGTGTGTTGATTATAGGCCACTTAATGCACTAACTATCAAGAATAAGTATCCTTTACCAAGGATTGATATCCTATTTGATCAGTTACTGGGAGCAAAAGTCTTTTCTAAACTTGAACTTCAATTAGGGTATCACCAAATAAAGATCGGAAAGGGTGATATACCCAAAACTGCCTTTACTACGAGATATGGACTTTATGAATATTTGGTGATGTCTTTTGGACTGACTAATGCTGCAGCTTTCTTTATGTACTTGAATTCAATATTCATGCCTGAATTGGACAAATTTGTAGTGGTTTTCATTGATGATATTCTGGTTTATTCAAAGACAATGGCAGAACATGAAGAACACCTGCGTATACTATTATCTCGATTACGAGAACATAAATTATAAGCTAAATTCAGTAAATGTGCATTTTGGTTGGAGAAAATATCTTTTCTGGGTCATGTTATTTCTGCTAATGGAATAGAAGTAGATCCAGAAAAAGTACAAGAAGTTTTAGAATGGGAAATACCTAAAACAGTTACACAAATCAGAAGTTTTCTCTGTTTGGCTGGATATTATCGACGGTTTATTCAAGATTTTTCTAGAATTTCCAAACCTATGACCAAACTACTTCAAAAGAATGTTAAATTCACTTAGAATTCTAATTGTGATAAAGCATTTCAAACTCTGAAGAAGTTACTTACCACTGCACCAATTCTAGTTCAACCAGACATAACAAAACCTTTTGATATATATTGTGATGCCTTGAGCATTGGAATAGGTTGAGTTCTCATGCAAGAAAGGAAAGTAATAGGATATGCTTCTCATCAGTTAAAGAAACATGAAGAACACTATCCCACTCATGATTTGGAATTAGCGGCAGTCGTACATGCCTTAAAAATTTGGCGCCACTACTTGCTGAGCAATATTTGCAACATTTATTTTGACCACAAAAGTTTTAAATATATTTTCACTCATAGTGATTTGAATATGAGAGAAAGGAGGTGGTTAGAATTGATCAAAGATTTTGATCTAGAAATTCGTTACCATCCTAGCAAAGCAAATGTAGGGGCAGATGCATTGAGCAGAAAATCTCATTGCAATTGTACTATCTTACATTCTTATGAAGAATCACTTTGTAATGAAATGGAGAAGTTAAATTTACACTGCAGCAAGGAACTATCATGGCCTTACAATTAGATATGTGTATACGAGAAGAAATTATTCAAGCTCAAGGAGTTGATAAAGGAATAAAACATCTTAAAAGAAGATTATCTGAAGGTGAAAAGTTACCTTTCCATTTGGATGAAAATAATGTGTTATGGTTCAAAAATCGATTAGTAGTCCCTAAAAATCATGAACTTCGAAGAAAAATTATGGAAGAAGCTCATACCTCCCGGTTTACCATACATCCGAGGAGTACCAAGATGTACCAGGATCTTAAACAACGATTCTGGTAGACAAGAATGAAAAGAGAAATAGGAAAGTTTGTATCTGAATGTGATATATGCCAAAGGGTAAAAGCAGATCATCTGAGACTAGCAGGAGTATTGCAATCTCTTCCTATTCCCAGTTGGAAATGGGAAGATATTCATATGGATTTCATTGTGGGATTACCAAGAACTCCTAAAGGAAATGATTCGATCTAGGTGATTAGTGACAGGCTTACAAAAACTGCCCACTTTATTCCAGTGAAAACTACTTATCCTACACAAAAATATGCTGAGCTATATCTGCAACAAATCGTTGCATTACATGGAGTACCTAAAACTATTGTTTCTGATCGTGGGCCTCAGTTTATTGCTCGCTTTTTGAAACAATTGCATACTGCTCTTGGTACCAAACTCATTCATAGTTCAGCATATCATCCTCAAACAAGTGGATAGGTTGAAAGGATCTATCAAGTATTAGAAGATATGCTTCGGGCTTGCTACTTTGACATACAAGAGTAGTTGGAAATCTTGCTTACCCTTAGCAGAATTTACTTATAATAATAGTTATCAAAAGAGTCTAGAAATGGCATCTTTTAAAGCCCTATATGGTCGACGTTGTCGAACCCCCTTAAATTGGTCAGAACCCGGAGAACGGGTAATATTTGGTCCTGAATTAGTAACTACTGCTGAAGAACAAGTACGCTTTATTCAAGCCAAGTTAAAAACTGCAAAGTTCAACAATAAAGTTTTGCTGTCAAAAGAAGAAGGCCATTGTTCTTTCGAGTAGGGGATTTAGTCTATCTTAAAGTATCAACTATGAAAGGAATTCATCATTTTGGAGTTACTGGCAAATTGGCCCCACGATATATTGGACCCTTTCCAATTATTGAACAATGTGGTCCAGTAGCTTATCGATTGATATTACCTCCTCAATTATCAGCAGTACATGATGTTTTTCATGTACCTCAACTCAAAAGATGCCTATGCAAACCAACAGAAGAAGTAGAACATACGGAACTTCAATTGAAACCCGATTTGGTTTATAAGGAATATCCTAGTAAAATTTTGGATTCTAAAGAAAGAGTAACTCGGCGTCGAAGTATCAAATTCTATAAAATTCAATGGAAGAACCATATAGCAGATGAAGCAACATGGGAATCAGAATATTTCTTACAATCCAAATATCCTGACTTTTAGAAAAAAGATCCAAAGAAGTACCATTAGCAAGTCCTTCAAAACTCTTTAAAACTTAAAATTTTTCTAAACCTCTTAAATCTCGGGATGAGATTTCTTTAAGGGGGAAGGGTTGTGATATCTCGCATTTTTAAACCTAGATTAACCATTTTTTTAAGCATGTCATCATATGCATATATTGATTTAAGCAATGGAAAGGAAAATGCATCATTTAAATGTTTTAAAATTTTAATCAAAATAAGAATGGATTTTAGCCCTTATTCAATTCAAAGGGTAGATTTTAATTTCAAATTCTTTCAAAAATTATAATTGTCCAAGGGCAAAAGTGTAAACTATTAATATAATTTTTACCCTTTCACTTTTGCAATTGGACCTTTGAGTAAATTTTATTTAAAAGGGTTAAAAATGTAATTATATAATTTAAAAAAAAGGGATAAAAAATTATCGAAAAGGCAAAACAGGGGGAACCGGAGGCCCAAAAGCGACGGCGGCCCACCCCTGTTTCCCTGCGGCCCATAGAGCCACCACCGCTGTTTTCAACCTCAGGCGAAAGGGGATTAGCCCCCACCGCCTCGACGCTGCTTCCCACCGCGTCCACCGCCGCACCCACTGCTTCGGCGAAACATGGGTCAGCATTGGCCACGTCCTGGCACGCCACCTAAACCTCAACCCATGGAACACGCCCTGCCGTCAACTTCTTCTGTGGCGCCCACGGAGTTCACCGTCGCTGCCCTTGCCACCCCCATCCATCATCATCCCATTCTTACCGCCTTTCCTCGCCCTATAAAGACCTTGCTAAGCTCCTTCCGACCACATCACCACCCGCCCCTCTCGCCAGCCATCATTGCTCCTCTCCACACCCTAACTTGCTTTACTCCAGCGAGCTAACCGCCACACAAATCTATGTCTCCCACTGCCTCCCCTTTCAATTCCGATACGTATAAGCCTTGGCAACCCCTCCTCGCCATCTTAGAGCTTGATTTCCTTCTCCCCCACACCAGAGCCAAGCTCCCCGCGAGCTTCCCTGCCACGGCCATGGAACCGTAGCCCTGACCGCCGTGGAAAGGCTGTCTTCGGCCACCAACTCACATCCCCAACCCCACCACTGTATTCGCCGCGATGATCTAGTCATCATGCCCCTGACCTTACCGTCGCGTCCCGGTTCGACCGAAACCAACCGCCGTCTCCATCTCCTAACACAGTCGCCTAACCGTGTCACTATCCTGTGGGCCCGCCAGTGACGGCGTCGGCCACGCCGTCCCCTTCTCAAGCGGGCCGAGTCTGTTGGGCCGAAAGGGAAAAGGAGAGCAGGCCTGATGGCCATTTGGGCCAGGCTGTTGGGCCGAATAAAAGAAGTTTTGGGCTAAATTGGACTAGGGAGGGAAACCAAACCAAGGATATTTGTTAAAGGAGCAAAATAGGACATTAGTAAAAGGAAATTTTGTGGGCCTTGGGCTTCTTCGAATTTCTGAAAATTATAATTTCCTTTTTCAATTTCTTTAATTCAGATTTATTTTTAATTATGTTTACCTCTTTTAAATTAATTAATAAATTTTCATTCTTTTCTATTCTTTAAAATAAATAATAAAAATAATAAAATAAATCTTTATTTTATGATCAATTTTAATGATTTCTTTTAATTTTCCTAATTTAAATAAATCTTAATAATTGGTTTTCTGATATTTAGAATTTCAATTTTTACTTTTAGATGATAAAAATAGTTTTTAAATCTTAGAAAACTTAATTAAAACCATAAAATTTTATTCCAACCTTAGAAAATTAATATAAAATTTAGAAAAGCCCCAAAAATTTAAATTAATACACACCCCTTCTTTTTAGAAACTTTTCAACTTCATTAATTTACAGGTTGATCATTCTCATACTTAAATCCATGCATATGATGCATCTAGGTGCGATAACTCCTACAAACCCTGTAGGAGAAACTTCTGAAAGTGTTATTTCTGAAGTCTCCGACGTAGAAGTTCAAGAACCACCTGTAGTTTCTGAAGAAGGATCTTTTGAAGCCTCTTTTGATCATAGCACTTTAAATACTGACAAGCCCCGGTGCATTTACCCCATTTTTTGAGTTTTAATTAATAAGTTATGAATGTGCATTAGAGTTAGGAATTGATTGAAACCCTAGTGCGTATTGAATTCATGATTCAAGCATAATGAATCCTATGCATATTAGATTAGATGCTTAGTCAAGCGGAATGGTAGGTCACATTATCTTTGAGAGTAATCCAAGATAAAACTTGTTACTTTGAGAGGAATTCAAGATAGAACTTGTTACTTTGAGAGGAATCTAAGAAAGTTTCCTGAGATAATTAATTGGAGACATCAGGACGGGATCAGTTAAGCTATTGAGAAATGATTGAGATCCTGATCCTGTCTATCACATATGGCCGTACGATGTTGAGCCCTGTTTCGGTTTCCAAACGCGCCTCTTTCACTTATCGTCCTCATCATGGGCTCCGATAAGCCTCTCATCCTTTTTACCGAGGGTGGAACTGTGGTGAGACCAACTGGATGGTGGGAGACAGGTGAGTGCCGGAGTACACTCGGGTTCGATGATGGCAGTTCAGACTAGGTGGTAACGAGGATGTTGGTTTGTCATATGTGGGGTCGTCGTACACATATATGACTGGTGTTTGAGTACTATTCCCGGAAGTATAAAATCGATTCGAATCGCTGGGCTTACCAGGTGTAAGAGCTGAAAGACGATCAACATCGTAGTTAAGAAGAGTAATGATTTTTGTTAAATAATAGTCTTGTGAAGTGCTTGCTTTGTTTGTTATTAGAATAGGTATAGTCTAGTATAATTAGGAACAACTAAAAGAAGTTAACACCCTAAAAGCTAAGGACTCAATTATAGGCCTGCTGCATGTGAGTTGACCCCCTTTAAACTCTTTTAAAAGGACCCTTAATTCGGATAAGTCTTACTGAGTATATTTTGCTCAAGTCCCTTTTATCATTCCAGGTACTAGATTTATACTCCTCGAGTATGACCCATCCACTTTTCCTCCATAGAACTTTTGAAGTGTAGAAACCACATCTTTGGGCAAGATGTCAAGTTTCATAATAAACTCTGTGGATGTTTTTAATCTTTAACTTTTGTAATACAACCTTGAAATTGTTTTGTAATAATTTTAATCATTCTGTAATATATTTCCTTTTTAAATTATGAAATGTTGTAATATGTGGACTCTTGAGAGTCACCCCTGAAGCTTGATCCAATTGGGAAGGCTTATTAAGATTCCAAATCTTAATAAACTACTTTAATTAACTTGAAACTAATACTTAAAGTTTGATTAAGTGTTAGATTCATGTTAATTAAAGTGGTTCTGCCACAGAAAATGCACTGGCTCAGCACGAGATCACATACCGCAATGTCATACTCGAGCGTGACGAAGCTTGAGATGTTGCTCAAAATTTGCAGTGCAAGCTTGAACTGGAGAGGAAACAACAAGAGGTAACTCGCCAAGAAACCCAATTAGCATACTCTTTACTTACAGAAGCCTATAAGCTGAATCAGTCCGCAGGATGAGGCACTGCAATCAAAGAAAGAGATGCAAGAACTTCGAGAGTCGCGAGACGGATTCAAGAAATCCTTCTAGAATACATCTAGTGCCTTGGCAGTGCTTGAAACGAGCCATAAGTTGACTTGGGCAGATCTTGAAAAGAAGATATCCGAATTAATTGAAGCTGACAAAATCCAAGTTGAAATCCAGAGCAAAAACAGAGATTTGGACAAGGTACTGAAGTCCACAAGGCAGGCTCTCAAAGAATCCCAGCAGCTCTCAAAGAAACATCGCCAAGACTTAGATCTCGCCATGCAGAATTATGAAGTTGCCAAGAACTATGAAAAGGTGAAGGGAACTTATTAGAAGACCAAGGAACTAATGAAGTCTGCGATGGCTGCAATGAACACCATGCTGAACATATGCGCCCTAGATGTTGGAGCTTCATTGCTAGTATCGGACCGGGTGTCAAATTTGGTGGAAGACACCAAGAATCATCTTTGTGGGATGTTGAAGTCAGTTTTACAACATGTCCTGCTTATGATGAAGATAACCTGGCCAGAGCTGAACTTGACGGAGCTGATAGCAAAGGTTGCAGTTGACCCAAGCAACACAACAATCGACGGCTATGCCACTGAGATTCAGTCTATAGCAGAAAAACTTATCGCAGAATTTGAGCCATAAACTAGAGTCCTTGCTTGCTATATTCATGTAAATGACGTCATAACTTTGTACCTGCTATGGATGTCAATCTGTAAGAAAACAAGATTAGCACTCTTAGTTACTATGAAACCTTATTAACTGTTCATTCACGTGTATGACGTTATGAGAAAAACAGGCTCTTGAGTTGGCCTTTCAATCTCAAAGTTTTTCATGAAACATAGAGTTTACACACATATTATCTCGAGATAAAAAACGCAAACGAATATCTGACTTAAACTTTTGCATTAACTCGAACTGAAAACTATCAAGCACGCAATGCGTAAGGCCAGATTGCACCCTTTTGCTACGAGTAAGCGTGGGCATGTAGCACTGGCTGTTGGTCCACGACCTAATCCAATTGCCCGGTAGTATGGGTCGGACTGCACCCTTTTCATGAGAACGCGAAGGCATGTAACACCAGCTGTCAGTCTACGACCTAGGCTGATTGCCCCGTAAGAAGGGCTAGATTGCACCCTTTTATGAGGACGTAAAGGCATGTAACACCAGCAGTCGGTCTTACGACCTAGGCTGATTGCCCTGTAAGGAGGGTCAGATTGCACCCTATTCTGAGTGAGCGTAGGCATGTAACACCAGCTGTCGGTCGTACGACCTAGGCTGATTGCCCTGTAATTATGGTCGGACTGCACCCTATCTTGAGTAGGAGTAGGCATATAACACCAGCCATTAATCGAGTCAGGACCCTTGACTGATTGCCTCGTTATTTGAGGATGAGGTCATTACCAGGAGAAATCCCACACAGTCACGCCATAGAGAGAGCAAGTATGCACAGAAATCATGCATTTATTCATTATCCGAGTACATCCGACCGAACATGAGTGAGGACAAGTCAACTTGAAATCATGACAAATCAAGAGTACAGACGAGAGTACATGACTTTGAAGTTTGCAGTAGGCCTAAGAATAAAACTTGCATAGATGCTCGATGTTCCAGGAGTTCCCAATTGGAGTACTATCCATCTCAGACAAGCAGTAGGACCCTAGGCAAGTGACTTCTGTGACGATGTAAGGTCCCTCCCAAGGAAGGGATAGCTTGTGACGCTTAGTCCCCTTGAGAACCCTACGGAGGACTAGTTCCCCGACTGAGAAGGCACGAGGGCGCATATTCCGTTCATGATAACGCTGCGAAGTCTGCTGATAGCGTGCCGACTGAATCACCAAATTGAGTTGCTCTTCCTCTAGTAAGTCGACTTCCTCAAGCCGCGTGCTCTCTGCCTCTGAAATGTCTTTGAACGCTAGCGGTGGTGCCCCAGGTGCTAAATCAGTGGGAAACACCGCCTCCGAGCTATACACCATGAACAAGGGTGTGTTTCCATTTAGAGCTTTACTTGGCTGTGTCCTGAGACTCTAGACTATGTATGAGAGTTACTTGATCCATTTGCCTGCCAACTTCTCATCCTTATTGAAGACTCTTTTCTTCAAGGCATCCAGAATCATCCCATTGGCATGCTCGACTTGGCCATTAGCACGAGGGTGTGCTACCGAGACATACTTGATAAGTATAGACTTCTCATTGCAAAAGTCAAAGAATTCTGAGCCTGTGAAGTTGCAACCCAGATCTGTGATAATGCTGTTCGGAATCCCAAAGCGAAATATAATCTCCTGGATGAAGTCCACCGCTTTTGCTGAAGTTAGAGATGTGACTGGTTTGACCTCGATCCATTTGGTGAACTTGTCAATGGCCACCAAGACATGAGTGTAGCCACCCTGAGCTCTCTTGAGCGTTCTAATCATGTCAAGCCCCTAGCATGCAAAGGGCCATGAGACGGGAATGTTCTAGAGCTGTTGAGCCGGCAAGTGATGTTGATTTGTGAAGAACTAACAGGCCTTGCACCACTTGACCAATTCTGCAGCATCCTGCTTGGCTATCGACCAGTAGAATCCAGCCCTGAATGCTTTTCCAACCAACGTCCAAGAGGCAGCGTGATTACTGCATCGCCCAACATGGATTTCCATCAACAAACTCCGGCCCCGAGACACATCAATGCATTGCAAGAGAACTCCAGCCGCACCGCGCTTGAACAGATCGTCACCGATCAATGTGTAGCTGGCCGTGCGCCGGACGAGTCGCTCAGCTTCTGCTCTATCATCGGGCTCGTCACCATCCCTGATGTACTTGATGATTAGGACCCGCCAGTCAACCGGAGCCTCCTCTAGGCTCAGAACGTGCTGCCTTGGGGGTTCTAATTCGTGATCAATGGATGGACGAGACAGCTCCAGGACAAACACACCTGGGGAAATTTTGGCTCGGGAAGAACCAAGCTTAGATAGTAAGTCGGAATTTGCATTGTTGTTACGGTCCACATTATGAAACCCCAGCCCATCGAACATGTCCTTCAGTTTGCGAACTTCGGCATAGTATTTGTCCATCACTTCCGTGGTGCAGTCCCAGTCCTTGTTGACTTAACTAATCGCCACTAGAGAATCCCCATAAACCATGAGAAGCCTGATGCCGAGTGGGATCGCAATGCGCAAACCATGCAGCATAGCTTCTTACTCTGCTGCATTGTTAGATACTATGAAGAGGATCTGCATTACGTACTTGAGTTTCTTGCCTTTTGGGGAGGTTAAGATGATACTTGCCCTAGCTCCTTCTATGTTTAGTGACCCGTCGAAGTACATCTTCCAGAATTCCAAAGGCTCCGGGTTATCTGGTACCTGGTTCTCTGTCCATTCAAAGATGAAGTCAGCCAATGCTTGGGTCTTGATAGCGGTGCATGGGTAGAATTCAATGTCATGTGCTCCCAGCTCACACGCCCACTTGGCAATTCTTCCTGTAGCCTCTCTGTTTCACAGAATCTCACCAATGGGGAACGAGGTGACCACCACAATCTTATGTTCTTTGAAGTAATGACGAAGCTTGCGAGCTGTAATAAGGACCGCATACAATAGTTTTTGAACTTGAGGGTACCTTATCTTGGATGGGCTAAGTACTTCGCTGATGAAATAGACCGAATGTTGAGTCGGCTGAATATGTCATTCCTCTACCCTTTCGACCACCAGAGCTGTACTGACCACATGAGTCGTACAAGAGAGGTACAACAGCAAATCTTCAACTGCATGGTCTGCAGTGGCTCAGTTCAGCGACTTCAGTACTAGCGGAGTCATCAAAAATTTCTTGGGGGCCTCGAGTGCTTCTTGACCCTCTAGCATCCACTGGAACCTATCCACCTTCTTCAACAATTTATAGAACGGCATTCCACGCTCACCCAGCCGCGAGATGAATCAGCTTAGTGCAGCCATGCACCCTGTGAGCTTCTAAACCTCTTTTGTGACTTAGGGGGCTGCATCCGAAGAATTGCATCGATCTTCTTTGGGTTAGCTTCGATTCCCCTCTTGCTGACAATGAACCCGAGTAACTACCCAGTTGGGACCCCAAACACACACTTGGCAGGGTTAAACTTCCAGCAAAACCTCCTAAGACTGTTGAAGACCTGCTGAAGTCATTGATGAAGTCTTTCGGATCCTTCATCTTGATTACCATGTCATCGATGTAAGCTTCGACACGCTTACCCCAATGCTCAGCCAGACACATCTGGATTGCACGCTGGTATGTAGCTCCAGCGTTTTTCAGCCCGAAGGGCATAGAGGTGTAGCAGAACGCCCCAAAGGGCATGATGAACGCGGTCTTCTCTAGATCCTCCATTGCCAGGCTAATCTGACGGTAGCCCGAGTAACAGTCTAGGAAGAAAAGGAGGGAGAATCTAGCCATAGATTCGACCACTTGATCTATCCTAGGCAGCCCAAAGGGATCATTCGGGTAGTGCTTGTTGAGATCAGTATAATCAACACACATCCGCCAGTCTACTTTATTATTTTTTGAGAACTAGTATAGGGTTTGCAAGCCACTCAGGATGCATGACTTCTCTAATAAACCCGATAGCTTGGAGCCAGGTTAACTCCACATGGATTGCTTTCCTCTTATCCGGGGTGAATCAACGCAGCCTTTGCTTGATTGGCTTCGCATTGGGAAACACCTTGAGTTTGTGCTCGGCCAGTTCTCTCAGGACTCCTAGCATATCTGCAAGCTTCCATGCAAACATGTCCTAGTTGTCCCTCAAGAACCGGATGAGCACGCCTTCCTATTTGGGAGGGAGGACTGCACTGATGGTCACCGTCTTCAAAGCATCAGGGAGGTCAAGGCTCACTTCCTTGGTCGCCACGGTCTCCTGGATAGCCGTGGTACTGACCGACTCATGAGTCAGGATCGACAGATCATCTTTCGAGAGCTGAGTCGCACCATTGATGAGTTGACGCTGAGCTACTACGGTTGTTGCAGCGAAGGCCATCTAGAAAGCCTCCCGAGCATAGAGAGCAGAGCCCTTGAAGTTCGCGTGGGGCCGGCATCTTCAGGACCAAGTACGAATAGTGGGGGACAGCCATGAACTTGGCTAACCCGGGCCGCCTAATGATGGCGTTGTAGGCGGAGTCGAAAGTTGCTACCTCAAAGTGGAGAGTCTCTGTGCAAAAGTTGTCCTCCGTTCCAAAGGTGACCGGTAAGCTGTTGTGCCCTAGCAGATATTCTCCCTCACCAGGCATGATCCCGAAGAACAGACTATCTGATTCTTGCAGATTGTTGATGAAGAGCCCGAGAGATAGTAGGGTCTTAGGGAACATGACGTTGGTGCTGCTTCCTCCATCGATCAACGTCCTCGTGAGTCAGCTCTCATGGACCACTGGGCTCACCAACCGGGGATATTTGCCCAGATGATCTTAGTTGAGCCAATGGTCCACCCGACCGAATGAGATCGGCATGTCCGACCAATTGTATGGCATTAGAGATTCTTTAGTGGCCGCCATGACTCGGCAGTCGACCAACTTCTACTGCCTCTTCCTTTCTAGGGAGCCATTCCCCCTGATGATGACGTTGATGTGTCGGTTGACGTTGGGGAAGCCGGCACCGTTAGCTCTATTCTGCTGAGGCAAAGGTCCCTGATCACACGGTAGAGGTGGTGGCGGAGGCAGAGGTATGAAGGGCCTACCATGGGCGATCGAAGCCTTGAAGTCCCTACAGTCATGCAGTGTGTGGTGCATCTCCTTGTGATAGGGACACGGTGTGTCGAGGAGTTGGTTGAGTGACCGCTCGCCCCCTTGTCGTGGAGGAATGAGCGGGCGCACAAGCAGTGGCCCCACAGCCTAGACTTCCTCCCAAGGTATCTTGTCCCAGCGGTGATCTTAGCACGGGGGCTCTTCGCGCTTCCCCCGATCTTCTCGACACACATCGAGCAGGTTCCAAGCCCGCTCATCTGTGGTAACATTACCGATCAGCGTCGCGGAAGAGCTGCTCGGATGTGACTGAAGCCTTATGCAAGAGGGCCTTCACGAAAGCCTCGTCATTAGAGCCGCAAAAGAAATCATCGATCACTGCCGCGTCAGAGATGTTGGGAATTTGATTCCGCATCGACTAAAAGCGTTTGAGGTATGAGCGACGACCCTCGCCATCTTTGCGCTTGATGGACTTGAGGTCCCAAGGCCGCACTGGCTTATCCGACAATTACTGGATGTTGGCGATGAAGTGCCGACAGAAGTCGTCCCAGTTGTTGATACAGTCGTGCCTAAGGTGACGTAGCCATTGTAGCGCATCTTGTCCTAGCACGATCGGGACATAAGCAGTCATCACGTCCTCCCTCACCCCTGTAGCAGTAGCTGCAGTTGAGTATACAGCTAGCCAGCCACTAGGGTCGAGCTTTGCCTAGTACTTGTCGACATTGGAGACTTTGAAGTTCTGAGGCCATGCCACTCCATGAAGCCGTGCGGTGAAAGCCAGGATACTGACCACGCCATGATGGGCTAGTTCATTCTGACCTTCGTCTTGAGCAGCTCCATCGCGGTGTTGCGGAGACCGAGGCCGAGCTCCTCCCAATTGGTCGTAAACTAAACATCGTGGGGTCGGACTATTGACAGATGCTCCAGCTGAGTTAGCCCGGCCCCTGTCATCTTGGTGAGGTGCCCTGTAGTCATGATCGTTGTCATTGTGGCGCTAGATTTCTTTTGCGTGCTGCTCCACGCATGATCTCTCAATGTTGTTGCGTGTGACACACCCCCGTTAAGGGCATGACGGGCATTAGGGACTGCTAGGGTGTTGACAAGAAGGAGATGATTGGCTGCCTGAGCGAAGATCTAACAGTAGACTTCCCCATTCGGAGTGCGAGGGAAAGTGTCTGCCAGTCGTGCCAGAACTCCTCCTGCTTGACTCGGGGTGCCCATGGCGGCAGCGAAGTCGGGCAGCAGAGCAGATTATGCCCCGGTGGTGGAGGTACTTGGGGCTGAGCGTGGTCTTCTCCATCACGCGCCCTCCCCCTGTGATCTCGCTCGTACTACTGAGCCTGCATGCGCCGGTGATCTCACCGCTGATTGTTCCTTTGATGATGAAACTCAGCTTCTTCAGGTACCTCCCCTGACTCAGATGCCTCATCCTGTGAGACGGGAAGGGTCGGGTCTTGATTCCCCGCACGATGATGATGATGGATACTGAGGCGCCAGTTGCGATGTCCGCCTTCTTTCGCGCTGCTTTGGGGTTTCCCCATTCATGGAGGGCTCATCATTAGAGATAGGTTCATTCGCTAGTTGTCCATTGATGATGAGTATCTTGGAGAAGTGCGTTGGCGACCCCAAGCTTGCCCGATCATCGAGGATCATCGGTGATCCTTCCGAGTGAAACCCAGGGTCAGAAGGCGTAGACCTTGGTGCCGTAGTCGTGGTTGGCTCGTCCCCGAGTGCAATGGGAGACTCCAGTTTGCAGATTATTTGCGGAAAGGAAGGCTCACCACCCTCTTCGGGAAGAGGTGGCCGAGTTAATTGCCGCAAAGACTTCATAAGCGCAATTTCTGACTTAGCCACCACATGTGAGCTGTGCCACATGGTGGTTCTGCTACTTCGACAAGAGCTAACGACAAGGCCCAGACGAAGGCCGGTCACTGGCTCCTCGACTGCATAGTAGATGTCATCGTCCACGAGTGATGCGGGGGTTGACCCTGAGACAGGTCCTCTGAGTGCTTCGCCACCCCCCCTTTGGATCAAGGTGGCTGAGGAAGCCATTAGCGATGAGGACTAGCGTCCTCCCGTCGTGCATCCTCATCATTTTTTAGGTGAGCCATGGCGCTAGGGACGAACCGCGAGTGTGACAAACTTGATTGGTAAGTGGTGGCGGTGTTATGAAGGCCGTAAGGAAACCTGGCCAGAGCCGGATCTCACGTGTGGACCGTGGCCCTGCGGCTTTGGCCTTTGGTCGGCGGCGGGGTCGAGATCTTCCGGCGAGGAGCGGTTGCTGATGTGGGAGGTGAGCACGTACGATGAGCCTCTAGTTGCTGCCGTTTCTGAGTGCCAATGGACCGGCTCTATTGCCTTTGGAGTGATGAGTGATTGTCAACAGTAGCAAGACCTAGAAGGACTTGGGCACAAGACCTCTGATGGACAGGAGGCCCTCCTATGGACTGGAGGTAGAGGAAAGTCCTCCGAAGGACTGGAGACGTGCTCGGCATCTGTCGGCCATGGGAGTTCAGAACACGGAGGAGCGACATGGCGACGGCAGGAGTAAGTCCTCCGAAGGACTGTGAGGCTGCCCCGATGGACAGGGGATGCCAGGCGCCACCGCGGTGCTCAAATCCGAATGCATGGTGCGAAGGCATGCGAGGGAGGCTTTGGCGGCTTCGGCTCAAAACCACCACCCAGGCTACCCAAGCCTTGGTGAGTTGGGCCACGACTCGCCAAGATAGAGAAGATGGGCCAAATTCGGCCCAGGCGGAGACTTCCTAAAGTTTCCCGGTTTTTGACTTCAAAACCGGGGGCAGATCGCGGATTGGACTACTGGCCACGTGGAGAACATCTGAGGATTGCATGGAACTTACGAAGATCAAGACTTCATCGTGGTCGTCCGTCCCGAAATATACTGTAATCTTTCATTTGAGTCCTTAGGGTTTGTCTAGCTGTAGGGACCTAAGTGCAAAACTGTCTAAATAGCACTCGAGTATAAATAGGTCTAAGGCAGGTCATTAGAAGGTCTCTTGGCTGCTAGGATTAGTCTTCACTGGGTGATTTTCGTCCTTAAGCTTTGAGCTCCATTGTTAGGGAGGTTAGAGTAGGATTTAGTCTCCTAATCTTGAGGGAAGGTGAGGGTGGTTGCTTGGGATGAAATCCCTGGATGTATTCTGAATCTTGAGACCCTTTTGGGTATTCTAATCCATGTGATTTCGGGCTGCAACCTTGTGTGCTTCTTCTCCCCTTCCCCCTTTGGTTTTTGGCTCTGATTCTTGGCTTGGTGGGTGTTTGCTTTGGCCAAGCTTGGATCCTTTCATTCGCTGATGTTTTGGACTTGCTAGGACGTGGAGATCATTACTTAGTTCATCTCAATCCTGCTGGATTGCCACGAGCAAGCCTCTTTTGTGTTTTCCCTTTTCTTGCCCAAAGATTGCCATTTCACGAGATCTGAAATTCCCGCTGATTCCATGGTCACTTTGTGTTCTTTTGGCAAAAGCTTTGGAATAGGGTCCACATAGCCTGTGCGAAATTTCATGAAGATTGGACAAGATTTGGTCTGGTTTGGGTTGGAAAACCCCCTGTCTGCGGCTCTACCAGACAGTCCTGTAGAGGCCACCGGACAGTCCGGTTCCACCGGATAGTCCGGCAGCGCCCACCGGACAGTCTGGTGTGAGGCTCTGCCGGGCCGTGCCACCGGACAGTCCGGCAGCAGGCACCAGATAGTCCGTTCACTCCGGACAGTCCGGTCCAGCAAGGAAGCTGCAGTGTTTTTCCTATTTTGGTTTTTCCACTGTGTTTTTGCTTCAGATTTTTGCATTCCCCCTTTAAGACTATTTTCTTTACTTGCTGTGAGTCAATGAGACGCACCTCGATGCGGTGAGTGTCTTGTGGAGGTTTCTACAAGTTTCGTTGCTCCGGTGTCATTCTTGCTCGGATCTTGAGTTTTCTTGTAGTGGTGCGTATCCTCATAGTGGACGGCACCCTTGCGCTGCTAGGCACGTATCTGTTCAGTGGACAGTGCCTAGTTTCGATTTCTCTTGAGCTTTGCAGTGCATCCACTTGGGGGTTGTGTTTTTGAGTTTTCAAGTGCTCCTATTCACCCCCCACTCTAGTCGCACGTCTCGGTCCCACAATTGGTATCAGAGTCAGTTAGGTTTCTTCATACCTTTACCGGTGAGAAACCAATAGCGACTATGACTCACTCCCGGAAGATTCCGGTCCTTGGTTCCGATGGCTACTCCTACTGGAAGGGTATGATGAGAGCTTTCTTGCTTAGCCAGGGCCAGGACATATGGGATGCTACTCAGAGTGCGAACTTTGTGGTGCTTCAAGTTGCTCAGGGCACTACCCCAGCGATTGTGGCTCAGTATGAGGCGAATGCCAAAGCTGTTAACTTTCTCTTCTCAGGACTTGGTCCAGTTGATTATGAGAATGTGAGCCACCTTGAGACTGCTCGTCAGATCTGGTCCCTGCTGAGTGCACACCATGAGGGCACTGCTACTATCAAGGGGCGTCTTGTTGAGACTTACAAGCGCGAATATGAAAATTTCATTTAGAAGCCTAGTGAGTCCATCGATGACTTCTTTGGTCATTTTCAATCGATCATCAACAAGTTGCGCGTCCAGCCCTGAGAGGATCCCATACACCGACCATCAGCAGGCTGTCAAGTTGCTGTATGTGTTGGCAGGAAGGTATGGGAGATCAAGGTTAACTCGATCATCAAGTCTGAGGCCTATGACACATTTGGAGTGGAGACTCTTTACAGCAAGCTCAAGGCCACAGAGGTGGATTACAAGTTGAGTGATTCTCTCACTTGTACTGGCTCCAAGAGCCTGGCCTTGGCTTCTCCCTCCAGTGAGGCCGCTCCCAAGCCCTAGCTTCACAACTTTTCGTTTTCTGCTCTTATGTCTCTTACAGAGGAGCAGTTGGTGTCACTTGGGGATGATGAGCTTTGCCTGGTGTCTAGCCGATTTCAGCGTGTAGGACTGAGACGCGCGACTAGAGGGGGGTGAATAGGAGCACTAGAAATCACAAAATCACAAACCCCCAAGTGGTAACCGAAACTAAGCACCGTCCACTGAACAGATACGTGCCTAGCAGCGCAAGGGTGCCGTCCACTGTGAGGATACGCACCAATGCAAGAAAGCTCAAGATCCGAACAAGAATGACACCGGAGCAACGAATTTTGCAATAACTGCCACAAGACACTCACTGCACTGAGGTGCGTCTCACTGACTCACAGTAAGCAAAGAGAATGGTCTTAAAGGAGCAATGCAAAAATCTGAAGCAAAATTACTGCGGAAAAACCAAACTGGGAAGAACATAGCATCTCCTTGGCAGGACCGGTCTATCCCGTGGCCAACACTGGATTGTCCAGTGGGATCGGACTATCCGGTGCCTGACGCCGGACTGTCCGGTGGGCGCGGCCGGACTATCCGGTGGAACCGGACGGTCCGGTGGCCTCTGCCGGATGGTCCGGTAGGGTCGCAGAAAAGATGTTTTCAAATCCAAACTTGATCAAACCTTGTCCAAACTTCACGAAATTTTGCATAGGTTATCTGGACCCAATTTCAAAGCTATTCCCAAAAGATCAACTCAAGGTAACTGCGGAATCAGTGGGAATTTCAGATCTTGTGAAATGGCCATCCTTGGGCAAGAAAGGGGAAAACACAAAAGAGGCTTGCTCGTGGCAATCCAGCAGGATTGAGATGAACTAAGTCATGATCTCCACGTCCTAGCAAGTCCAGAACATTAGTAAGGAAAGGGTTTCAAGCTTGGGCAACAAAAACACCCAAAAGCCAAGGATTGAACCAAAAACCAAAGAGAGAGGGGGAGGAGAAGAACACAAGGTTGCTGCACGAATTTGCTTCGATTAAGTGCCCAAGATAGGTCTAAACATTCAGGATACAAGCAGAAATTTATCCCAAGCAACCATCCTCACCTTCCCTCAAGATTAGGAGGCTAAATCCTACTCTAACCTCCCCAACAATGGAGCTCAAAGCTTAAGGACGAAAATCACCAAGTAAAAACTAATCCTAGCAGCCCAAAGAGCCTCTAATGACCTGCCTTGGACCTATTTATACCCGAGTGCTATTTAGACAGTTTTGCACTTGGGTCCCTACAGCTAGACAAACCCTAAGGACTCAAATGAAAGATTACAGGATATTTCGGGACGGACAACCATGATGAAGTCTTGATCTTCGTATGTTCCACGCAATCCTCAGATGCTCTCCACGTGGCTAGTAGTCCAATCCGCGATCCGCCCCCAGTTTTGAAGTCAGAAACCGGGAAACTTTAGGAAGTCTCCGCCTGGGCCGGATTTGGCCCATCTTCTCTATCTTGGTGAGTCGTGGCCCAACTCACCAAGGCTTGGGTAGCTTTGGTGGCGGTTTTGAGCCGAAGCCGCCAAAGCTTCCCTCGCACGCCTTCACACCATGCATTCGGGTTGGAGCACCGCGGTGGCGCCCGTCATCCCCTGTCCATCGGGGTAGCCTCGCAGTCCTTCGGAGGACTTACTCCTGCCGTCGCCATGCAGCTCCTCCGTATACCGAACTCCCATAGCCGACAGACGTCGAGTGTGCCACCAGTCCTTCGGAGGACTTTCCTCTACCACCAGTCCATCGGAGGTCTTGTGCCCAAGTCATTCTAGGTCTTGCTACTGTTAACAATCACTCATCACTCCAGAGGCAATGGAGCCAGTCCATTGGCTCTCAATCTCCCCCTTGATGAGTGCATTGTCAACACCTTCAACCTGTAACCAGAAATAGAACAAAGACAAAAGGAAAAACGTAAAACCGAAAAGAAAGAAGAAAAAGAAGAAGTTGCCCAAGATGCCCAAAGGCCAAATACTGGTAGAAAAGGGCAAATTGAGACACCAAAAACAAAGTCAAAGATTGACCCCCTAAGACAAGGGAAACCGCTCAACGCAGTCGATCAAATTAAAGCATGACCCCTCAAATAAGAGGCAAACTGGCTCAACACAGCCATGCTAAGGCAAAACATCGGCTCCTCTAGAAAGAGGCAAAAGGCTCAACACACCGATGCAAGAGCATGCTAAAAGCTCAAACTGCCCCTCAATTAGATCTCTACAGAGTCCTCCCCCTTTGTCCAACATCTCTCTCTCCTCAAGAGTCAACCTCTCTCCCCCTTGTTGACAATGGACACATCAAGGGTTCATAGAACTCAACTCCCCCTGAAATGGACAACTCCCCCTCAAAACATGGCATGAAATACATGAAATGTACCATGAAGAGCTCAGCAAGGATGAAAAGCTAGTAAATACAAGTTCTAGCATACAGAGCAAGTGAGGGCAAGGAAGCATGCAAACAAGCTCAAATGAATCTATCTGATACAAAACAGGAGCATGTTTTACAGGGTTGTTGAAAAGAGAGCATCACCAACATGAATAGCATCTAGCAAGATAGGCATGAACAGCAAGAAGCTAGCAAAACATACAAGGGGTGCTACTCTCAACCAAGGCATCTACAACAGGCCATAAGCAGTTTAGAGATTTGCAGATTTCAGATTTAGCAATTTTGAAGTTCAAGCAAATCAGATCATGTGCCAGGGGTTATTCACTTGTCGTTGCCACTTCTTGCCAACCAATGCCAAGCCTAGGTTTTGAAAACCATCAGAAGCTTAAGACAAGGTTTTGGTCATACACAGCCTAGTCCAAGTTCATGCCAAAGTGCAAAGACAAGCTATCTCAAACTAGATCATTGTGACAAGTGAACCCTCCTGGATCTTTTCAATTTAGCTCATAGGACACCACTTGTAAACCACATTCATTCATATTTTAGATTTGAACAAGGTGCCATAAATGCTTAGGCATCAGTGTAACACCGGCATACAACTAGCATATCCAAGCATGAAAAGATAGCATAGCATTCAACATTCCTACACATGCTAGGCAGCCAAGTCAAGTGGTGATCATGGTTTTTGATTTTGAAGAAACAAAAGTGACTGAGCTCACAAAAGATATTAGACAGATTCAAGGAGCTTAGCCAACCATGATCATGCAAGCAACTGTACAATCTAGCACAAGCAAGTACTAACTTGTCATACCAGAAGAGCTATAGTGCTAGTGAATGTGAAAATGCATATGTTACAATGCAATGCATGGTATGAGACAAAATGCAAGAGATGCAAAGAGAAGCAAAGAAAGAAAAGGCAAAGCAAAACCAAAACTATACCAAAGTTACCCCAACCTAAAAGGGGTAACAAACACCAAGCTCCCCACGCAAGCGAGCAAATATGCTCAGGTCTAAGGGCTTGGTGAAGATATCGGCCAACTGGTTCTCAGTCTCTACATGGATCAAGTCTATATCTCCCTTCTCATAGTGATCTCTCAAGAAGTGAAACCTCACGTCTATGTGTTTGGTTTTGGAGTGCAGGATGGGGTTCTTAGCTACAGAAATAGCAGAAGTAGAGTCTAGAAGGAGAGGGATCTTCCTAAAACTGAGACCAAAGTCGCTCAAGGTGGACTTCAACCAAAGCAGCTAGGAGCAGCAAGTAGCAGCAGCAATATATTCAGCTTCTGTGGTGGAGGTGGCTACGCTAGATTGCTTGCATGAGGACCAAGAGACAAGAGAAGAACCAAGAAACTGGGAGGTGCCAGAAGTAGACTTGCGCTCCAGCCGACAACCCGCAAAGTCAGCATCAGAATACCCTCTAACAGAGAGCAACGAAGATGAAGAGAACCAAAGTCCAAGCTCAGGAGTGTATTTTAGGTACCTGAAGATGTGCTTCACCGCTTGATGATGTGATAGCCTTGGTGAGGCCTGAAAATGCGCACAGAGGCAGATCGCGAAATGAATGTCCGGCCTGGTCGCTGTCAGGTATAGAAGTGAGCCGATCATCCCTCGGTACTCTCTTTGGTCCACCACCTCCCCTCCTTCAACAGCATCAAGAGCCGTCTATGTTGACATGGGAGTCGCCATGGGCCTGAGATCTCCCTTGTCGAACTTCCTCAGAATGTCCTTTGTGTACTTGGCTTGATGGACGAAGGTTCCTTCTGGGCCTTGCTTGATCTGAAGCCGGAGAAAGAACTGAAGGTCACCCATGAGGCTCATCTCGAATTCATGGCTCATTTGTTCAGCAAACTTAGACACCAAAGCGTGAGATGAGCCACCAAAGATAATGTCATCAACATATATCTGAACTAGAAGGGTGGCACTGCCACGACTCAACAGAAACAAGGTCTTGTCTACTGAACCCATCACAAAACCAGACTTGAGCAGAAAGGCTTTCAACCTAGCATACCAAGCTCTTGGAGCATGCTTCAGACCATACAGGGCTTTTCTCAACTTATACACCAGGTTTGGAAACTTGGCACTCTCAAAGCCAGGAGGTTGTCTCACATATACCTCCTCCTCTATGTAGCCATTTAGAAAGGCTGAATTGACATCCATCTGCTGCAATTTGAAGCCTTTAGAGGCAGCAAAGGCAAGCAAAATCCAAATAGCCTCTAAACGAGCTACAGGAGCAAAGGTTTCCTCATAATCTATCCCCTCCTTCTGACAGAACCCCTGGGCGACCAATCTCACTTTGTTCCTCACAACCATCCCATCCTCACCCTGTTTGTTCTTGAAAACAAACTTGGTTCCTATTGGGTGGCAGTTTGGTGGAGGTTCAACTAAATCCAAGACATGGTTTCTCTCAAAGTTCTCCAACTCCTCATGCATGGCGTTCACCTAACAAGGATCAGATAATGCATGTGACACATCCCGGCGTTCAAAAAAAGCAACAAATGCGGAGTGACAGAAAATGGCTAGAGAGTTAACCAAAGAGCATGTGACACACTGGTGTAGATCTCCAATCATCCTGTCTGGAGGGTGATCCCGCTGGACCTGCCGAGATGGAACAATCTCGGAGGTCACCTCCCCTGCGTCCTCAGTGGGGCCAACCTCTACTCGAGGTTGCGGTTGGGGGAGTGAGGAGGAAGCCGTAGGCAAGGGTCCTCCTTCATCTTCAGAGCTCGTAGTAGAGGGGGCAGGAGCTACAGCCGGTGCAGAGGCTCCTGCATCTCCAGTATCTACTCCGCCTTCCTCATCTTCAAAGATGGGAGTGCCTTCTTCATCATCACCTGAAAGCTCAAATGCAGGGGTTGTGCAAGGCATAGTTTCATCAAGGGAAACTTCACAGGTCTCAACCACTTGTCTAGTATCAAGGATCCACACTCTATATGCCCTAGAGCTAGAGGCGTACCCAAGAAAAATACCTTCCAAGCAGTGAGTTTCAAATTTGTCCAAATGCCCCCCATTTTTGAGCACAAAGCATCTGCAGCCAAATGCACGCAGGTGCTTGACGATAGGCTGCCTACCAAACCATAGCTCGTATGAAGTCTTACCTAAGAAAGTTCGTAGGAAGATGCGGTTGGCAATGTAACAGGCCATATTCATAGCCTCAGCCCAAAAGCATCGCGAAGTCCTATGCTCATCAAGCATCGTCCGCGCCATCTCTACAAGTGTGCGGTTCTTTCGTTCCACAACACCGTTCTGCACTGGGGTATAAGGAGATGAGAATTGGTGATCAAGACCAAGGTCACGACAAAAGGTTTCGAAACGAGAGTTACGAAATTCTCCGCCATTGTCGCTGCAGATAGCCCTCATGGCTTTATGACTCTCATTCCTTAACCTCAAGACCAGATCCCGAATAAAACCAAAAGCTTCATCTTTGAATTCCATGAAGAACACCCACGAATAGCGAGAAAAATCGTCCACAACTACAAGCACATACCACTTCCCGCTGACTGACTGTACCCGAGTACGACCAACCATGTCCATATGTAACAGCTCACCCGAGTAAGAAGTCATCACCTGACTGACAGGTGCATGAGAAGCGGCAACCATCTTGCCAGGACGACAGGGGTGGCATACTAAGTCCTTTCCTGCTTTCAAATTGGGCAATCCTCGGATCAGATCCATCGAGCTCAACCTGGCTAGCAGATCAAAACTCAAATGGCCAAGCCTCCTATGCCACTTCCAAATATCAGCAGAAGGATTAGCAACCAAACACCGAGAAGGGCCAGAAATAGATGCAAGGTCAACCTTAAAAACCTGCCCATAGGGCAAAATCCGACAAACAAGGTTTTCCTTAGCATCAAGCACACAAGAAGAACCCTCCTTAAAACGAACATCAAACCCTTCCTTGAGAAGTTGCGAGACAGAAACCAAATTGAACCCCAAATTCCTCACCAAAGCAACTTCTCTTAGGGAAAGCTTGCTAGAAAGAGCAACAGAACCAACACCCAACACTTTACCTTGACCATTATCCCCGAATGTGATGTACTCCTTGGTGCTCACGGGGTAGAGGCTAGAGAACCATCTGCGGTGCCCTGTCATGTGCCTAGAGTAGCCGGAGTCCATGATCGATATGTCCTCCAGGCCTCGAACCTGCAAAATCAAGGAAAGCGAGAGTGAGCAAATGGTCCGGCACTGGGGTTAGTGTAACTGCTGAACCAGTGCCGAGCTATCTGCTCAAAAGTGGGGTAAGCCCAGTCAAAGTAAGCATCACGTCTACCTAGGTACCCACGACCTCTAAAGCCTGAGCTCTCAAACCCTCTACCTCCAAAGCCTCGATCAGAAGATCCATGGCCGCACAGAAAACGACTAGGAGCTCGACCGGGAAAGCGTCTCTCTCCACTAGGAACACGGGCCTGAAAGCCGCCTCCTCTCTCACCAGCAAAGCGGTCTCTCATCTCACCTTGACGGGGAGGATCCTGCCTACCACCCTAGCAGAACTGATCCTGGTTCCCCCAGGCTCTCCCTTGCCTCTCAACTCGCTTCCTCCTGAAGCTAAACTCCTCCAAGTGGCCATTCCTTCGGCAAAAGACACAGTGGTAGATAGGCCTCTTGGGAGTGGGTTTAGGCTAAGACTTGGGTAGAACAGGCTGTTGGACTCTCTCTTTGCTCACTAGAGGCTTGAGAATCTCAGTCACTACTCTATCCAGCTTAGCCTGTGAGGGCTTGGGTGTCCAAAACTGCTTCTTTGGGGCAGCCTTGAGAGGCTCATGGTAAACCCCATCGACAGTAGGGCTAGGCTGAGGAGAGGCAGTCTTAATCTTAATTGGGGAACTCTTCTTCTCACCCAAAGTACTGCACTCTCCTAACCCAAGTCCACTCATATCACCCTCAGCTCTCTTGGTTCTCTCCAAGGTCATCCTAAGTTGGGGCTCTCTAGCATACATCCAACTGAGCACCTCTCTCAACTGGTTGTTCTCATCAACCAAATTCTGTTTCTCCTCTCTCAGATCCTTCAGAACTAAAGTCTAGTCAGCACAAGTAGGGTAATCTAGAGAGGGAATAAGGAAAGCGGACTTCTCTAACTTCTTAATGGTGGCATCCCTATCCACCAACATCAACCTCAGAGTGAGACAGTTCTCACAAGTGTCAGGGGATGCTGAAAGCATCTCAAGGTGAGCTCTCAACTGCACAAGCTCACTCTCCAAGGTAGGACAGACGATGCACGCACCCAAAGACGTGGGTCTAGCCCTAAGCTCCTCCAACTCCTTGAGCTATCCCTCACACCTCACTTTCAGCTCAGCTATGTCAATAGCTAGGTGGGGGCACATCTCACACTTAGGCACATCACTCAAAATAGGCTCATCCAGTTTAGACTGGAGCTTGCCTAACTCTACCTTTAGTCTATCCATCTCCTCCACCTGATGAGCATACTTGCTCTTTTGCTCACAGAGATCTCTCATCAAAGTCTCACAGGTAGGACACTCAGCCTCACTAGGCTAGGCTGACACACTCTTCAGCCTCTCTATCTCAGCTAAAGCATCAGCCAACTTGGCTTTCTGCTTCTGCAGCTTCTTGGCTGCCTTCTCCAACAACCTATCCTGGGCTTTCAACTCATGACTATTTGCCTCCAACATCTCAAGAATGTTAGCTTGTTTAGGAGTTACCTCTTCATCGGAGGAGTCGTTGTCGTTGCCCTTGTCGTCCTTGTCTGTCATGCCCAGTTCTCAACCAACAGAACCAGGACAACATATATGTGCCAGGAACAAGTCTCACATATATTATGACAATTGTGACATCACAGAACGTGCATAAAAGGGAATTAACGTTACATTGCGTATTGTCACATTATTACATCCAGACACAAGTCTTTATAACAGAGTCATAAGCGGAAGCGTAAATGAAAACATAAATGAACCGCCACAGGGACGTCGACTGGGGAACCGGTATGCCTAGAACCCATCATAACCTTGAGCGTACTCTTCAGCGCCTTCATCAACTGAACAGCGGTTGGGTCCACCCAACAAAAGAAAGGAAACAACAAGCATGAGTACACACCCGTACTCAACAAGCATAACATGAACCATGAGGCTCTAATGTTGGCTAACACATATGTATGAGCTTTTAGTTGATCAAGTTTTATTAAGCAGCTAGTTACTACATGTGAGTTTATAAACCATTAAGCCCAAGATATTGCATATAGAACATTAGACAGCATTAAAAACATAAGGAACAACTCCCAAACCAAACCCAAAACCCATTAATCAGCATAAAGGATCTGGGCCGCTCATAACCGTGAGCACGGTTGACATGTCAGTTTTACACTCTCGAGAGGTTGCACATCTTTACCCACAAGTCGTGAGCTACGCTAGAAGTTCATCACATTGCCTTAGATGAGATGACTAGCAAGCCACACTACGAAGCCTTTACAAAGATGACGTTGGTAAAGTGTAACTACTGAGGTTTCAAGCTCCGCGGAGATGGGGCCCTACTCAAAGGGGTGAAGCACACAGCACACACAACCCAAAGCAGATCCGAGGCCCATCCCGGCTCACTTCCTCTCTTGCCCCGCAGGTAAGTTACTCTCAAACCAAGGCAATCTAATTAATCAGCTAAGACCGTCCCATACTAGTCTCAAGGTAGCGCTGTTGTCCCAGGTTGTCGCTTTGCGAACCGGTCCTTATGGAGAGTGGCTATGAGCAAAACCACTAAGCCCATTCCTCATGCCCTCTAACCAAGTTGCTAAAAAGCCAAAATTATTAAGGAGACCTGAACCACTCAAGCCTCGGCACAGAGGGTCAAGCTCACAATTATATTGCATAGATCCATTAATCAAATTATTAACAAAAGGACATGTGTTCGCGCTGCGACTAGCAAAACTTAACCAACATGCATCCCCATAGGTAAACATATATAAAAGAGGCTACGGTACAATCCTTATAGGCATACAATTTAGACACATGCATATGAAGTGATGAAAGAGTTATTAGGTTGTGTTCATGCTATACTTGCCTTCCTCAAAGTGCTCTTGTGGCTGCTGTTCAAAACCTGCAAATTGTTGTTCTTCTTCACCCACGAATGGCTCACCGTCTAAACACGTTCACGGCAACATACAATCATTCCCATACACGCATACATGCAAACAAATAACAAAAGATCAGCAACAGTACACCATATAAAAAAACAGAAGATAAAACTGTTATAAAAACATTTTACGCATTTCTACGAGCACATGAGCGCAAGAATCACTCAAATCGGAGTTAAAACGTGAAAGTTATGCATAAAACAAGCTCCTAAGGGCAAACCTGTGATAAACAAACTAAACCAGGGGTTGTTTTATGAAAAACGAGGACCTAAAAGTAATTAAATCTAGCCGTCGAGGGTTTTAAAGCAAAACCACCAGAGCCTGGACTGCGGGTTCAAATCCCAAAAAGCTCAGGGGTCAAACCGAAGAAAACGGGACGAAAACATAAATATTTTTCAACAGAGATGGACTGCGGGTGGATTCCAGGGAAACGCAGGGGCTTTTCTGAAAAGGTCCCATGGTGGACTCAGTCTGCGCTGATGCGGCGATGACGTGTGCATGACGTCACCACTAACAAGCGGGGCCGCGCTGAGTGGGATTATGTGAGGCGACGTGGCGCTTTGCGATTGGTTCGCGAAGGGGTACGCCGCGTTCTAATCGTGGCCGTTGGCGATAGATCGGATGGCAAGGGTGAAAGGGGGCGATGGTGACCAAACTCCATGGTAGAGCTCGGCCTGCGCAGTGGTGGCTCACCAGACGCGTGTACGCCGGGGCCAGAAGGCGGTTCTGGTGCCCTAGCGTTTGCTTGGGAGGGTGACAGGGCGAGGGCGCAGCTCACCACGGGATTGAGGAGATCGAGGAGCAGACAGTACGGCTTGATGACGTGGGACGGTGGACGGTGAAGATGGAGCTCGTGGACAGGGGCGTTGGAAGTGTGTACCTGCTTCCAAAACCCAATGGACGGCTTCGCGGAGACCCTGCGAAAGAAGACACGGGCTTGTGATGATCGGAGAGAGCCCAACGATGAGGAATTTGAGCGGCAGAGCCACTTACCCCGGTGGAAGTTCGGCGGCGGATTGCGGGCTGTCTGGTGAACATGAGTGGAATTGGAGCTATGGAGTGGAAAAGGAGGTCGAGGCGGTCCTCGAGGTGGCTTTTATAGAAGCCTTGAGTGAGTTGAAATGACTCGGGTGAAGGTGGAGGCGGGCGGCTTTGAAAGCTCATGGTGGTGCGTGAAGGAAGGGAGAGGGAGAAGAGGAAGCTGGTGTGGGAGTTGGAGAATTGATGGAGGGCGATTAAGGCAGGGGTCGTGGGCTCGGATTCCGCTTCCGGGGCGCCGACGTGGCCACGCAGAGGAAAAAAAAGAGCACGGGAGGAATCTCCAACGAGAGGTAGGGGACGAGGATGACAGGCGGGGCCTGCCTGGCAGGGAGAGGAAACGTGTGGCCCACCTGGCAAAGGCATGCGAGAGAGAGAGAGAGGCACGCAGAGCCTCTCGCCCCTCTTCTTGCTCATCCGGTAGTCATAGGCGCGCTGAAAGCGGCTAGACACCAAGCAAAGCTCATCATCCCCAAGTGACACCAACTGCTCCTCTGTAACAGACATAAGAGCAGAAAACGAAAAGTTGTGAAGCTGGGGGTTAGAAACGGCCTCACTGGAGGGAGAAGCCAAGGCTAGGCTCTTGGAGCTAGTACAAGCGAGAGAATCTCTCAACTTGTAATCCACCTCTGTGGCCTTGAGCTTGCTGTAAAGAGTCTCCACTCCAATTGTGTCATAGGCCTCAGACTCGATGATTGAGTTAACCTTGATCTCCCATACCTTCCTGTCCAACGCATACAGCAACTTGACAGCCTGCTGATGGTCGGTGTATGGGATCCTCTCAGGGCTGGAGTTAACGCGGAACTTGTTGATGATTGATTGAAAACGACCAAACAAGTCATCGATGGACCCACTAGGCTTCTGAACGAAATTTTCATATTCGTGCCTGTAAGTCTCAACGAGACGCCCCTTGATAGTAGCAGTGCCCTCATGGTGTGCACTCAGCAGGGACCAGATCTGACGGGCAGTCTCAAGGTGGCTCACTTTCTCATAATCAACTGGAACAAGTCCTGAGAAGAGAAAGTTAACAGCTTTGGCGTTCGCCTCATGCTGAGCCACATTCGCTGGGGTGGTGCGTTGGGCAATTGGAAGCACCACAAAGTTCGCACTCTGAGTAGCATCCCATATGTCTTGGCCCTGGCTAAGCAAGAAAGCTCTCATCCTACCCTTCCAGTAGGAGTAGCCATCGAAACCAAGGACCGAAATCTTCTCGGAGTGAGTCATAGTCGCTACTGGTTTCTCACCAGTAAAGGTATGAAGAAACCTAACCGCCTTTGATACCAATTGTAGGACCGAGACGCACGACTAGAGGGGGGGTGAATAGGAGCACTATAAATCACAAAATCACAAACCCCCAAGTGGTAACCAAAACTAAGCACCGTCCACTGAACAGATACATGCCTAGCAGCGCAAGGGTGCCGTCCACTGTGAGGATACGCACCAATGCAAGAAAGCTCAAGATCCGAACAAGAATGATAGCAGAGCAACGAATTTTGCAATAACTGCCACAAGACACTCACCGAACCGAGGTGCGTCTAACTAACTCACAGTAAACAAAGAGAATGGTCGTAAAGGAGGAATGCAAAAATCCGAAGCAAAATTACAGCAGAAAAACCAAACTGGGAAGAACATAGCATCTCCCTAGCAGGACCGGACTGTCCGGTAGCTAACACCGGATTGTCCGGTGGGACCAAACTATCTGGTTCCTGACGCCGGACTGTCCGGTGGGCGCTGCCGGACTATCCGGTGGAACCGGACTGTCCGGTGGCCTCTTCCGGATGGTCCGGTAGGGTCGCAGAAAAGATGTTTTCAAATCCAAACTTGATCAAACCTTGTCCAAACTTCACGAAATTTTGCACAGGTTATCTGGACCCAATTTCAAAGCTATTCCCAAAAGATCAACTCAAGGTAACTGCGGAATCAGCGGGAATTTCAGATATTGTTAAATGGCCATCCATGGGCAAGAAAGGGGAAAACACAAAAGAGGCTTGCTCGTGGCAATCCAGCAGGACTGAGATGAACTAAGTCATGATCTCCACGTCCTAGCAAGTCTAGAACATCAGCAAGGAAAGGGATTCAAGCTTGGGCAACAAAAACACCCAAAAGCCAAGGATTGAACCCAGAAACCAAGGAGAGAGGGGGAGGAGAAGAACACAAGGTTGCTGCACGAATTTGCTTCGATTAAGTGCCCAAGATGGGTCTAAAGATTCAGCATACAAGCAGAAATTCGTCCAAAGCAACTACCCTCACCTTCCCTCAAGATTAGGAGGCTAAATCCTACTCTAACCTCCCCAACATTGGAGCTCAAAGCTTAAGGACGAAAATCACCAAGTAAAAACCAATCCTAGCAGCCCAGAGAGCCTCTAATGACTTGCCTTGGACCTATTTATACCCGAGTGCTATTTAGACAGTTTTGCACTTAGGTCCCTACAGCTAGACAAACCCTAAGGACTCAAATGAAAGATTACAGGATATTTCGGGACGGACGACCACGATGAAGTCTTGATCTTTGTAAGTAACACGCAATCCTCGGATGCTCTCCACGTGGCCAGTAGTCCAATCCGCGATGCGCCCCCAGTTTTGAAGTTAGAAACCGGGAAACTTTAGGAAGTCTCCGCCTGGGACGGATTTGGCCCATCTTCTCTATCTTGGCGAGTCGTGGCCCAACTCGCCAAGGCTTGGGTAGCTGGGGTGGTGGTTTTGAGCCGAAGCCACCAAAGCTTCCCTCGCACGCCTTCAAACCATGCATTCGGGTTGGAGCACCGCGCTGGTGCCCGGCATCCCGTGGCGATCAGGGCAGCGTCGCAGTCCTTCGGTGGACTTACTCCTGCCGTCGCCATGCCGCTCCTCCGTATACCGAAGTCCCAAAGCCGACAGATGTCGAGTGTGCCTCCAGTCCTTCGGAGGACTTTCCTCTACCTCCAGTCCATCGGAGGGCTCCTGTCCATCGGAGGTCTTGTGCCCAAGTCCTTCTGGGTCATGCTACTGTTGACAATCACTCATCACTCCAGAGGCAATGGAGTCGGTCCATTGGCTCTCACAGCGAGCCTATGACAACCGGATGAGCAAGAAGAGGGGCGAGAGGCTCAAGTGATTCGAGTGCGGAGAGGTCAGCCACTTCATCGCCGAATGCCCGAACAAGCAGAACGACAACTACAAGAAGGGCAAGAGCCACTCCCACGACTCCAACAAGTACCACTCCGGCAAGCATGACTACGACAAGCATGAGCACACCAAGCACCGCTCTGGCAAGATCAAGAACTTCCGGAAGGCCTTCAAGAGCTACCAGAAGGACAACCGAAAGCGGGACAAGGCCTTCTTCGCCGAGCTTGGTGGTCTATGCGGCAGATCGCCTTCCTCCTCCTCGTCTTCGTCAAGCTCAAGCGATGAGGAGATCATCACCAAGTGGGACAAGAGGAGGGACCACGACGGTCCAGCAGGACTCTGCTTCGCGTCCACCAAGTCCAAGCGCAAGCACAAGATGCACTGGAGATCCTTTTGCTCCATGGCGCTTAAGGACAAGGACGACAAGGGAAACGACAACGACTCCTCCGATGAAGAGGTAACTCCTAAGCAAGCTAAAATTCTTGAGATGTTGGAGGCAAATAGTCGTGAGTTGAAAGCCCAGGATAGGTTGTTGTAGAAGGCAACCAAGAAGCTGCAGAAGCAGAAAGCCAAGTTGGATGATGCTTTAGCTGAGATAGAGAGGCTAACGAGTGTGCCAGCCCAGCCTAGTGAGCTTGAGTGCCCTCCCTATGAGACTTTGATGAGAGATCTCTGTGAGCAGAAGAGCAAGTACGCTCATCAGGTAGAGGAGATGGATAGGCTGAAGGTAGATTTAGGCAAGCTCCAGTCTAAACTAGGTGAGCCTATTTTGAGTAGTGAGCCTGAGTGTGAGATGTGCCCTCACCTAGCAGTTGACATTGCTGAGCTGAAAGTAAGGTGTGAGGGACAGCTCAAGGAGTTGGAGGAGCTTAGGGCTAGACCCACGCTTTTGGGTGCGTGCATGGTTTGTCCTACCTTGGAGAGTGAGCTTGTGCAGTTGAGAGCTGACTTTGAGGTGCTTTTTGCACCCCCTGACACTTGTGAGAACTGTCTCACTTTGAGGTTGATGTTGGTGGATAGGGATGCCACCATTAAGAAGTTAGGGAAGTCTGCTCCCTCTATTCCCTCTCTAGACTGCCCCACTTGTGCTTTCCAGACTTTAGTTCTAGAGGATCTGAGAGAGGAGAAACATATTTTGGTTGATGAGAACAAACGGTTGAGAGAGGGGCTCAGTTGGATGTATGCTAGAGAGCCCCAACTTAGGATGATCTTGGAGAGCACCAAGAGAGCTGAGGGTGATATGAGTGGACTTGGGTTAGGAGAGTGCAGTACTTCAGGTGAGAAGAAGAGTTCCCCAATTAAGCTTAAGACTGCATCTCCTTAGCCTAGCCCTACTGTTGATGGGGTTTACCTTGAGGCTCCCAAGGCTGCCCCAAAGAAGCAGTTCTGGATGCCCAAGCCCTCACAGGCTAAGCTGGACAAAGTAGTGACTGAGATTCTCAAGCCTCTAGTGAGCAAGGAGAGAGTCCAGCAGCCTGTTCCACCCAAGGCTACTCGACCTAAGCCCAAGGCTCAGCCTAACCCCACTACCAAGAGGCTTGTCTACCACTGTGACTTTTGCTAGCGGAATGGCCATTTGGAGGAGTTTTGCTTTAGGAGGAAGCGAGTTGGGAGGCAGGAGAGAGCCTGGGGGAACCAAGATCAGTTCTATTAGGGTGGTTGGCAGGATCCTCCCCGTCGCGGTGAGATGAGAGACCGCTTTGCTGGTGACAGAGGAGGCGGCTTTCAGGCCCGTGCTCCTGGTGGAGAGAGACGCTTTCTCGGTCGAGCTCCTAGTCATTTTCAGTGCGGCTATGGACCTCGTGACCGAGGCTATGGAGGTAGAGGGTTTGCAGAGCTCACACTTTAGAGGTCATGGGTACCCAGGTAGACGTGATGCTTACTTTGAGTGTGCTTACCCCACTTTTGAGCAGATGGCTCGGCACTGGTTCAGCAGTTTCAGTAACCCTAGTGCCGGACCGTTTGCTCACTCTCGCTTTCCTTAATTTTGCAGGATCGAGACCTGGAGGACATATGGATCATGGACTTCGGCTGCTCTAGGCACATGACAGGGCACCGCAGATGGTTCTCTAGCCTCAACCCCGTGAGCACCAAGGAGTACATCACATTCGGGGAAAATGGTCAAGGTAAAGTGTTGGGTGTTCGTTCTGTTGCTCTTTCTGGCAAGCTTTCCCTGAGAGAAATTGCTTTGGTGAGGAATTTATGGTTCAATTTGGTTTCTGTTTCACAACTTCTCTAGGTAGGGTTTGAGGTTCGTTTTAAGGAGTTTTCTTCTTGTGTGCTTGATGCTAAGGAAAACCTTGTTTGTCGGATTTTGCCCTATGGGCAGGTTTTTAAGGTTCACCTTACATCTGTTTCTGGCCCTCCTCGGTGTTTGGTTGGTAGTCCTTCTGCTGATATTTGGAAGTGGCATAGGAGGCTTGGCCATTTGAGTTTTGATCTACTAGCTAGGTTGAGCTCGATGAGTCTGATCCGAGGATTGCCCAATTTGAAAGTAGAAAAAGACTAAGTATGCCACCCCTGTCGTCCTAGCAATATGGTTGCCGCTTCTCATGCACCTGTCAATGAGGTGATGACCTCTTACCCGCGTGAACTGCTACATATGGACACGGTTGGTCCTGCTCAGGTATTGTCGGTCAATAGGAAGTGGTATGTGCTTGTAGTTGTGGACGATTTTTCTTGCTATTCGTGGGTGTTCATCATGGAATTCAAAGATGAAGCTTTTGGTTTTGTTTGGGATCTGGTCTTGAGGTTAAGGGATGAGAGTCATAAAGCCATGAGGGCTATCCGCAGCGACAATGGCGAAGAATTTCGTAACTCTCGTTTCGAAACCTTTTGTCGTGACCTTGGTCTTGATCACCAATTCTCATCTCCTTATACCCCACCGCAGAACGGTGTTGTGGAACGAAAGAACCGCACACTTGTAGAGATGGTGTGGATGATGCTTGATGAGCATAGGATGAGAGCCAATGGACCGGCTCCATTGCCTCTGGAGTGATGAGTGATGGTCAACAGTAGCAAGACCCAGAAGGACTTGGGCACAAGACCTCCGATGGACAGGAGGCCCTCGAATGGACTGGAGGTAGAGAGAAGTCCTCCGAAGGACTGGAGGCACACTCGACGTCTGTCGGCCATGGGGTTTCGGTATACGGTGGAGCGGCACGACGACGGCAGGAGTAAGTCCTCCGAAGGACTGCGAGGCTACCCCGATGGACAGGGGATGCCAGGCGTCACCGCGGTGCTCCGACCTGAATGCGTGGCGCGAAGGCATGCGAGGGAGGCTTTGGCGGCTTCGGCTCAAAACCGTCACCCAAGCTACCCAAGCCTTGGTGAGTTGGGCCACGACTCGCCAAGATAGAGAAGATGGGCCAAATCCAGCCCAGGCGGAGACTTCCTAAAGTTTCCCGGTTTCTGACTTCAAAACCGGGGGCGGATCACGGATTGGACTACTGGCCACGTGGGGAGCATCCGAGGATTGCGTGGAACTTACGAAGATCAAGACTCCATCGTGGTCGTCCGTCCCGAAATATCCTGTAATCTTTCGTTTGAGTCCTTAGGGTTTGTCTAGCTATAGGGACCTAAGTGCAAATCTGTCTAAATAGCACTCGGGTATAAATAGGTCCAGGGTAGGTCATTAGAGGGTCTCTTGGCTGCTAGGATTAGTTTTCACTTGGTGATTTTCGTCCTTAAGCTTTGAGCTCCATTGTTAGAGAGGTTAGAGTAGGATTTAGCCTCCTAATCTTGAGGGAAGGTGAGGGTGGTTGCTTGGGATGAATTTCTGCTTGTATGCTGGATCTTTAGACCCATTTTGGGCACTTAATCGAAGCAAATTCGTGCTGCAACCTTGTGTTCTTCTCCTCCCCCTCTCAATTTGGTTTTTGGGTTCAATCCTTGCCTTTTTGGGTGTTTTTATTGGGCAAGCTTGAATCTCTTTCCTTGCTGATGTTCTGGACTTGCTAGGACGTGGAGATCATGACTTAGTTCATCTCAATCCTGCTGGATTGCCACGAGCAAGTCTCTTTTGTGTTTTCCCCTTTCTTGCCCAACAATGGAGATTTCACAAGATCTGAAATTCCCGTTGATTCTGCGGTTACCTTGAGTTGATCTGTTGGGAATAACTTTGAAATAGGGTCTAGATAACCTGAGCTAAATTTCGTGAAGTTTGAGCAAGGTGTGATCAAGTTATGATTTGAAATCATATTTTCTGCGACCCTACCGGACCATCCGGCAGAGGCCACCAGACAGTCCGGTTCCACCGGATAGTCCGGCAGTGCCCACCGGATAGTCCGGCATGAGGCGTTGTCCGGGCAGTGCCACCGGACAGTCCGGCAACAGGTACCGGATAGTCCGGTCCCATCGGACAATCCGGTGTTGGCCACCGGACAGTCCGGTCCTGTCAGGGAGCTGCTGTGTTCTTCCCAGGTTGGTTTTTCCGCTGTGATTTTGCTGCGGATTTTCGCATTCCTCCCTTAAGACCATTCTCTTTGCTTACTGTAAGTTAGTGAGACACACCTAGGTGTGGTGAGTGTCTTGTGGCGGACATTGCAAAATCCGTTGCTCCGCTGTCACTCTTGTTCAGATCTTGAGCTTTCTTGCATTGGTGCGTATCCTCACAGTGGACGGCACTCTTGCGCTGCTAGGCACATATCTATTCAGTGGATGGTGCTTAGTATCTGGTTTCATTTGGGGGTTTGTGATTTTGTGATTTCAAGTGCTCCTATTCACCCCCCCTCTAGTCGCACGTCTCGGTCCTACAATTGGTATCAGAGCCGGTTAGGTTTCTTCATACCTTTACCGGTGAGAAACTAGTAGCGACTATGACTCATTTTGGGAAGATTCCGGTCCTTGGTTCCGATGGCTACTCCTACTGGAAGGGTAGGATGAGAGCTTTCTTGCTTAGCCAGGGCCAGGACATATGGGATGCTACTCAGAGTGCGAACTTTGTTGTGGTTCCAGTTGCCCAGCGCACTACCCCAGCGATTGTGGCACAGCATGAGGCGAACGCCAAAGCTATTAACTTTCTCTTCTCAGGACTTGATACAGTTGATTATGAGAAAGTGAGCCACCTTGAGACTGCCCGTCAGATCTGGTCCCTGCTGAGTGCACACCAAGAGGGCACTGCTACCATCAAGGGGCGTCTCGTTGAGACTTACAGGCGCGAGTATGAAAATTTTGTTCAGAAGCCTCGTGAGTCCATCGATGACTTGTTTGGTCGTTTTCAATCGATCATCAACAAGTTGCGCGTTAACTCTAGCCCTGAGAGGATCCCATACACCGACCATCAGCAGGCTGTCAAGTTGCTGTATGCGTTGGACAGTAAGGTATGGGTGATCAAGGTTAACTCGATCATCGAGTCTGAGGCCTATGACACAATTGGAGTGGAGACTCTTTACAGCAAGCTCAAGGCCACAGAGGTGGATTACAAGTGGAGAGATTCTCTCGCTTGTACTGGCTCCAAGAGCTTGGCCTTGGCTTCTCCCTCCAGCGAGGCCATTTCTAACCCCCAGCTTCACAACTTTTCGTTTTCTGCTCTTATGTCTGTTACAGAGGAGCAGTTGGCGTCACTTGGGGATGATGAGCTTTGTCTGGTGTCTAGCCGCTTTCAACGCGCCTATGACAACCGGATGAGCAAGAAGAGGGGCGAGAGGCCCAAGTGCTTCGAGTGCGGAGAGGCGGCCACTTCATTGCCGAATGCCCAAACAAGCAGAACGACTACTTCAAGAAGGGCAAGAACCACTCCCCCGACTCCAACAAGTACCACTCCGGCAAGCGTGACCACACCAAGCACCGCTCCGGCAAGATCAAGAACTTCCGGAAGGCTTTCAAGAGCTACCAGAAGGACAACTGGAAGGGGGACAAGGCCTTCTTCGCCGAGCTTGGTGGTCTGTGTGGCGGATCGTCTTCCTCCTCTTCGTCTTCGTCGAGCTCAACCAAGCGGGACAAGAGGAGGGACCAAGGTCATCCAGCCGGACTCTGCTTCGTCTCCACCAAGTCCAAGCGCAAGCACAAGATGCACCGGAGATCCTTTTGCTCCATGGCGCTTGAGGACAAGGACGACAAGGGCAACGACAACGACTCATCCGATGAAGAGGTAACTCCTGAGCAAGCTGAAATTCTTGAGATGTTGGAGTCAAATAGTTGTGAGTTGAAAGCCCAGGATAGGTTGTTGGAGAAGGCAGCCAAGAAGCTGCAGAAGCAGAAAGCCAAGTTGGCTGATGCTTTAGCAGAGATAGAGAGACTGAAGACTGTGTCAGCCCAGCCTAGTGAGACTGAGTGTCCTACCTGTGAGACTTTGATGAGAGATCTCTGTGAGCAGAAGAGCAAGTATGCTCATCAGGTAGAGGAAATGGATAGGCTGAAGGTAGAGTTAGGCAAGCTCCAGTCTAAACTGGATTGGCCTATTTTAAGTGATGTGACTGAGTGTGAGATGTGTCCGCACCTCGCTGTTGACATAGCTGAGCTGAAGGTGAAGTGTGAGGGACAGCTCAAGGAGTTGGAGGAGCTTAGGGCTAGACCCACGCTTTTGGGTGCGTGCATGGTCTGTCCTACTTTGGAGAGTGAGCTTGTGCAGTTGAGAGCTGACCTTGAGATGCTTTTAGCATCCCCTGACACTTGTGAGAACTGTCTCACTCTGAGGTTGATGTTGGTGGATAGGGATGCCACCATTAAGAAGTTAGAGAAGTCTGCTTTCTCTATTCCCTCTCTACACTGCCCTAATTGTGCTTACCAGACTTTAGTTCTGAAGGATCTGAGAGAGGAGAAACAGATTTTGGTTGATGAGAACAACCGTTTGAGAGAGGTGCTCAGTTGGATGTATGCTAGAGAGCCCCAACTTAGGATGATCTTGGAGAGCACCAAGAGAGCTGAGGGTGATATGAGTGGACTTGGGTTAGGAGAGAGTAGTACTTTGGGTGAGAAGAGAAGTTCCCCAATTAAGCTTAAGACTGCCTCTCCTCAGCCTAGCCCTACTGTTGATGGGGTTTACCATGAGCCTCTTAAGGCTGCCCCAAAGAAGCAGCTCTGGACACCCAAGCCCTCACAGGCTAAGCTGGACAGAGTAGTGACTTAGATTCTCAAGCCTTCAGTGAGCAAGGAGAGAGTCCAGCAGCCTGTTCTACCCAAGGCTACTCCACCTAAGCCTAAGGCTCAGCCTAAACCCACTCCCAAGAGGCTTGTCTACCACTGTGACTTTTGCCAGCGGAATGGCCACTTGGAGGAGTTTTGCTTCAGGAGGAAGCGACTTGAGAGGCAGGAGAGAGCCTGGGGGAGCCAGGATCAGTTCTACCAGGGTGGTAGGCAAGATCTTCCCCGTCATGGTGAGATGAGAGACCACTTTGCTGGTGAGAGAGGAGGCAGTTTTCTGGCCCGTGTTCATAGCGGAGAGAGACGCTTTCCCGGTCAAGCTCCTAGTCGTTTTCAGCGCGGCTATGGTTTTTCTGACCGAGGCTTTGGAGGTAGAGGGTTTGAGAGCTCACGCTTTAGAGGTCGTGGGTACCCAGGTAGACGTGATGTTTACTTTGACTGTATTTACCCCACTTTTGAGCAGATGGCTCGGCACTGGTTCAGCGTTAACACTAACCCCAGTGCCGGACCATTTGCTCACTCTTGCTTTCCTTGATCTTGCAGGATCGAGGCCTGGAGGACATATGGATCATGGACTCCGGTTGCTCTAGGCACATGACAGGGCACCGCAGATGGTTCTCTAGCCTCAACCCCGTGAGCACCAAGGAGTACATCACATTCGGGGATAATGGTCAAGGTAAAGTGTTGGGTGTTGGTTCTGTTGCACTTTCTAGCAAGCTTTCCTTGAGAGAAGTTGCTTTGGTGAGGAATTTGGGGTTCAATTTGGTCTCCGTCTCGCAACTTCTCAAGAAAGGGTTTGAGGTTCGTTTTAAGGAGGGTTCATCTTGTGTGCTTGATGCTAAGGAAAACCTTGTTTGTCGGATTTTGCCCTATGGGCAGGTTTTTAAGGTTGACCTTGCATCTGTTTCTGGTCCTCCTCGGTGTTTGGTTGCTAGTCCTTCTGCTGATATTTGGAAGTGGCATAGGAGGCTTGGCCATTTGAGTTTTGATCTGCTAGTCAGGTTGAGCTCAATGGATCTGATCCGAGGATTGCCCAATTTGAAAGAAGAAAAGGACTTAGTATGCCACCCCTGTCGTCATGGCATGATGGTTGCCGCTTCTCATGCACCTGTCAATCAGGTGATGACCTCTTACTCGGGTGAGCTGCTACATATGGACACGGTTGGTCCTGCTCAAGTACAGTCGGTCAGTGGGAAGTGGTATGTGCTTGTAGTTGTGGATGACTTTTCTCGCTATTCGTGGGTGTTCTTCATGGAATTCAAAGATGAAGCTTTTGGTTTTGTTCGGGATCTGGTCTTGAGGTTAAGGAATGAGAGTCATAAAGCCATGAGGGCTATCCGCAGCGACAATGGCGAAGAATTTCGTAACTCTCGTTTCGAAACTTTTTGTCGTGACCTTGGTCTTGATCACCAATTCTCATCTCCTTATACCCCACCGCAGAACGGTGTTGTGGAACGAAAGAACCGCACACTTGTAGAGATGGCGCGGACGATGCTTGATGAGCATAGGACTCCGCGACGCTTTTGGGCTGAGGCTATGAATACGGCCTGTTACATTGCTAACCGTATCTTTCTACGGGCTTTCTTGGGAAAGACTTCGTATGAGCTACGGTTTGGCAGGCAGCCTAGCGTCAAGCACCTGCGTGCATTTGGCTGCCGATGCTTTGTGCTCAAAAAGGGGGGGCATTTGGACAAATTTGAATCTCGCTGCTTGGATGGTATTTTTCTTAGGTACGCCTCTAGCTCTAGGGCATATAGAGTGTGGATCCTTGATACTAGACAAGTGGTTGAGACCTGTGAAGTTTCCTTTGATGAATCTATGCCTTGCACAACCCCCGCATTTGAGCTTTCAGGTGATGATGAAGAAGGCGCTCCCATCTTTGAAGATGAGGAAGGCGAAGTAGATGTTGGTAATGCAGGAGCCACTGCACCGGCTGCAGCTCCTGCCCCCTCTGCTATGAGCTCTGAAGATGAAGGAGGACCCTTGCCTACGTCTTCCTCCTCATTCCCCCGACCACAAGCTCGAGCAGAGGTTAGCCCCGCTGAGGACGTAGGGGAGGTGACCTCTAAGATTGTTCCATCACGGCAGGTCCAGCGGGATCACCCTCCAGACAGGATGATTGGAGACCTACACCAGCGTGTCACACGTTCTTCGGTTAACTCTCTAGCCTTTTTCTGTCACTCCGCATTTGTTGCTTCTTTCGAACCCCGGGATGTGTCACATGCATTATCTGATCCTAGTTGGGTGAACGCCATGCATGAGGAGTTGGAAAACTTTGAGAGAAACCATGTCTGGGATTTAGTTGAACCTCCACCAAACTGCCACCCTATAGGAACCAAGTGGGTTTTCAAGAACAAACAGGGTGAGGATGGGATGGTTGTGAGGAACAAAATGAGATTGGTAGCCTAGGGTTTCTGTCAGAAGGAGGGGATAGATTATGAGGAAACCTTTGCTCCTGTAGCTCGTTTAGAGGCTATTAGGATTTTGCTTGCCTTTGCTACCTCTAAAGGCTTCAAATTGCAGCAGATGGATGTCAAGTCAGCCTTTCTAAACGGTTACATAGAGGAGGAGGTTTATGTGAGACAACCTCGTGGCTTTTAGAGTGCCAAGTTTCCAGACCGGGTGTATAAGTTGAGAAAAGCCTTGTAAGGTCTGAAGCAAGCCCCAAGAGCTTGGTATGCTAGGTTGAAGGCCTTTCTGCTCAAGTCTGGTTTTGTGATGGGTTCAGTAGACAAGACCTTGTTTCTGTTGAGTCATGGCGGTGACACCCTTCTAGTTCAGATATATGTTGATGACATTATCTTTGGTGGTTCAACTCACGCATTGGTGTCTAAGTTTGCTGAACAGATGAGCAGTGAATTCGAGATGAGTCTCATGGGTGAGCATCAGTTCTTTCTCGGGCTTCAGATTAAGCAAGGCCCAGAAGGAACCTTCGTCCATCAAGCCAAGTACACGAAGGACATTTTGAGGAAGTTTGACAAGGGAGATCTCAAGCCCATGGCAACTCCCATGTCAACACAGACGGCTCTTGATGCAGATGAAGAAGGGGAGGTGGTGGACCAAAGAGAGTACCGAGGGATGATTGGCTCACTTCTGTACCTGACGGCGACCAGGCCGGACATTCAGTTCGCGGTTTGCCTCTGTGCACGTTTTCAGGCCTCACCAAGGCTATCACATCGTCAAGCGGTGAAGCGCATCTTTAGGTATCTGAAATACACTCCTGAGCTTGGACTTTGGTTCTCTTCAGCTTCGTTGCTCTCTCTTAGAGGATATTCGGATGCTGACTTTGCGGGTTGTCGGCTGGAGCGCAAGTCTACTTCCGGCACCTGCCAGTTTCTCGGTTCTTCCCTTGTTTCTTGGTCCTCACGCAAGCAATCTAGCGTAGCCACTTCCACCATAGAAGCTGAATACATTGCTGCTGCTAGCTGCTGCTCCCAGCTGCTTTGGATGAAGTCCACCTTGAGCGACTTTGGTCTCAGTTTTAGGAAGATCCCTCTCCTAGTTGACTCTACTTCTGCTATTTCTGTAGCTAAGAACCCCGTCCTGCACTCCAGAACCAAACACATAGACGTGAGGTTTCACTTCTTGAGAGATCACTATGAGAAGGGAGATATAGACTTGATCCATGTAGAGACTGAGAACCAGTTGGCCGATATCTTTATCAAGCCCTTAGACCTGAGCATATTTGCTCACTTGCGTGGGGAGCTTGGTGTTTGTTATCCTTTTCAGGTTGGGGTAACTTTGGTATAGTTTAGGTTTTTTGCTTTGCGTTTTCCTTCTTTTCTTTCTTTGTTTCTCTTTGCTTCTCTTGCATTTTGTCCCATACCATGCATTGCATTGTAACATATGCATTTCACTTTCACTAGCACTAGAGCTCTTCTGGTGTGCCAAGTTAGTACTTGCTTGTGCTAGATTGTACAGTTGCTTGCATGATCATGGTTGGCCGAGCTCCTTGAATCTGTCTAATATCTTTTGTGAGCTTAGTCACTTTTGCTTCTTCCAAATCAAAAACCATGGTCACCACTTGACTTGGCTACCTAGCATGTGTAGGAATGTTGAATGCTATGCTATCTTTTCATGCTTGGATATGCTAGTTGTATGCCTGGGTTGCACTGATGCCTAAGCATTTATGGCACCTTGTTCATATCTAAAATCTGAATTAATGTGATTTACATGTGCTGTCCTATGAGTTAAATTGAAAAGATTCAGGAGGGTTCACTTGTCACACTGATCTAGTTTGAGATAGCTTGCCTTTGCACTTTGGCTTGAACTTGGACTAGGCTGTGTATGACCAAAACCTTGTCTTAAGTTCCTGATGGTTTTCTGAACCTAGGCTTGGCATTGGTTGGTAAGAAGTGGCAACGACAAGTGAATAACCCCTGGCACGTGATCTGATTTGCTTGATGTTCAAAATTGCTAAATCTGAAATCGGCAAGTCTCTAATTTGCTTATGGCCTGTTGTAGATGCCTTGGTTGAGAGTAGCACACCTTGTATGTTTTGCTAGCATCTTGCTGTTCATGCCTATCTTGTTAGATGCTATTCATGTTGGTGATGCTCTTTTTTCCAACAACTCTGAAAAACATGCTCCTGATCTATATAAGATAGATTCAATTGAGCTTGTTTTGCATGCTACCTTGCCCTCACTTGCTCTGTATGCTAGAACTTGTATTTACTAGCTTTTCATCCCTGCTGAGCTCTTCATGGTACATTTCCTGCATTTCATGGCATATTTTGAGGGGGAGTTGTCCATTTCAGGGGGAGTTGAGTTCTATGACCCTTGATGTGTCCATTGTCAACAAGGGGGAGAGATTGGACCATGGGGGAGGACTCTGTAGAGGTCTAGTTGAGGGGGAGGTTGAGCTTTTAGCATGCTCTTGCATCGGTGCGTTGAGCCATTTTTTTTGCCTCTTTCTGGAGGAGCCGATGCTTTTACCTTAGCATGACTGTGTTGAGCCAGTTTGCCTCTTTCTTGAGGGGTCATGCTTTAGTTTGATCGACTGCGTTGAGCGGTTTCCCTTGTCTTAGGGGGTCGATCTTTGGCTTTGTTTTTGTTGTAGTCTCAATTTGCCCTTTTCTGCCAGTATTTGGTCTTTGGGCATCTTGAGCAACTTCTTCTTTTTCTTCTTTCTCTTCGGTTTTACTCTTTTCTTTTGTCTTTGTTCTATTTCAGGTTACAGGTTGAAGGTGTTGACAACGCACTCATCAAGGGGGAGATTGAGAGCCAATGGAACGGCTCCATTGCCTCTGGAGTGATGAGTGATTGTCAACAGTAGCAAGACCCGGAAGGACTTGGGCACAAGACCTCCGATGGACAGGAGGCCCTCCGATGGCCTGGAGTTAGAGGAAAGTCCTCCGAAGGACTGGAGGCATGCTCGGCGTCTATCGGCCAAGGGTGTTCGGTACACGGAGGAGAGGCACGGCAACGGCAGGAGTAAGTCCTCCGAAGGACTGCGAGGCTGCCCTGATGGACAGGGGACGCCGGGCGCCACTGCAGTTCTCAAATCCGAATGCGTGGCGCGAAGGCGTGCGAGGGAGGCTTTGGCGGCTTCTGCTCAAAACTGCCACCCAAGCTACCCAAGCCTTGGTGAGTAGGGCCACGACTCGCCAAGATAGAGAAGATGGGCCAAATCCGGCCCAGGCGGAGACTTCCTAAAGTTTCTCGGTTTCTGACTTCGAAACCGGGGGCGGATCGCGGATTGGACTACTGGCCACATGGAGAATATCCGAGGATTGCGTGGAACTTACGAAGATCAAGACTTCATCATGGTCGTCCATCCCGAAATATCCTGTAATCTTTCGTTTGAGTCCTTAGGGTTTGTCTAGCTGTATGGACTTAAGTGCAAATCTGTCTAAATAGCACTCGAGTATAAATAGGTCTAAGGCAGGTCATTAGAAGGTCTCTTGGCTGCTAGGATTAGTCTTCACTTGGTGATTTTCGTCCTTAAGCTTTGAGCTCCATTGTTAGAGAGGTTAGAGTAGGATTTAGCCTCCTAATCTTGAGGGAAGGTGACGGTGGTTGCTTGGGACGAATTTCTGCTTGTATGCTGGATCTTTAGACCCATTTTGGGCACTTAATCGAAGCAAATTTGTGCTGCAACCTTGTGTTCTTCTCCTCCCCCTCTCACTTTGGTTTTTGGGTTCAATCCTTGCCTTTTTGGGTGTTTTTGTTGGGCAAGCTTGAATCTCTTTCCTTGCTGATATTCTGGACTTGCTAGGACGTGGAGATCATGATTTAGTTCATCTCAATCCTGCTGGATTGCCACGAGCAAGTCTCTTTTGTGTTTTCCCCTTTCTTGCCCAACAATGGAGATTTCACAAGATCTGAAATTCCCGTTGATTCCGCGGTTACCTTGAGTTGATCTATTGGGAATAACTTTGAAATAGGGTCTAGATAACCTGAGCTAAATTTCGTGAAGTTTGAGCAAGGTGTGATCAAGTTATGATTTGAAATCATATTTTTTGCGACCCTACCGGAACATCCGGCAGAGGCCACCGGACAGTCTGGTTCCACCGGATAGTCCGGCAGCGCCCACCGGATAGTCCGGCGTGAGGCGTTGTCCGGGCGGTGCCCCCGGACAGTCCAGCAACAGGTACCGGATAGTCTGGTCCCATTGGACAATCCGGTGTTGGCCACCGGACAGTCCGGTCCTGTCAGGGAGCTGCTGTGTTCTTCCCAGGTTAGTTTTTCCGCTGTGATTTTGCTGCGGATTTTCGCATTCCTCCCTTAAGACCATTCTCTTTGCTTACTGTAAGTCAGTGAGACACACCTAGGTGTGGTGAGTGTCTTGTGGCGGATATTGCAAAATCCGTTGCTCCGCTGTCACTCTTGTTCAGATCTTGAGCTTTCTTGCATTGGTGCGTATCCTCACAATGGACAGCACCCTTGCGCTGCTAGGCACGTATCTGTTCAGTGGACGGTGCTTAGTATCTGGTTTCATTTGGGGATTTGTGATTTTCTGATTTCAAGTGCTCCTATTCACCCCCCCTCTAGTCGTACGTCTCGGTCCTACATAGGACTCCACGACGCTTTTGGGCTGAGGCTATGAATTCAGCCTGTTACATTGCCAACCGCATCTTCCAATGAGCTTTCTTAGGTAAGACTTCGTAGGAGCTATGGTTTGGTAGGTAGCCTAGCGTCAAGCTCCTGCGTGCAATTGGCTGCAGATGCTTTGTGCTCAAAAATGGGGGGCATTTGGACAAATTTTAATCTCACTGCTTTGATGGTATTTTTCTTGGGTACACCTCTAGCTCTAGGGCATATAGAGTGTGGATCCTTGATACTAGACAAGTGGTTGAGACCTGTGAAGTTTCCCTTGATGAAACTATGCCTTGCACAACCCCTGCATTTGAGCTTTCACGTGATGATGAAGAAGGCGCTCCCATCTTTAAAGATGAGGAAGGCGAAGTAGATACTGGAGATGCAGGAGCCACTGCACCGGGTGTAGGTCCTGGCCCCTCTGCTACGAGCTCTGAAGATGAAGGAGGACCCTTGCCTACGGCTTCCTCCTCACTCCCCCGAACGCAAGCTCGAGCAGAGGTGGGCCCCGCTGAGGACGCAGGGGAGGTGACCTCCGAGATTGTTCCATCTCGGCAGGTCCAGCGGGATCACCCTCCAGACAGGATGATTGGAGATCTACACCAGCGTGTCACACGCTCTTCGGTTAACTCTATAGCCTTTTTCTGTCACTCCGCATTTGTTGCTTCTTTCGAACCTCAGGATGTGTCACATGCATTATGTGATGCTAGTTGGGTGAACGCCATGCATGAGGAGTTGGAGAACTTTGAGAGAAACCATGTCTGGGATTTAGTTGAACCTCCACCAAATTGCCACCCTATAGGAACCAAGTGGGTTTTCAAGAACAAATAGGGTGAGGATGGGATGGTTGTGAGGAACAAAGCGAGATTGGTAGCCCAGGGTTTCTGTCAGAAGGCGGGGATAGATTATGAGGAAGCCTTTGCTCCTGTAGCTCGTTTAGAGGCCATTAGGATTCCGCTTGCCTTTGCTGCCTCTAAAGGCTTCAAACTGCAGCAGATGGATGTCAAGTCAGCCTTTCTAAACGGTTACATAGAGAAGGAGGTATATGTGAGACAACCTCCTGGTTTTGAGAGTGCCAAGTTTCTAGACCAGGTGTATAAGTTGAGAAAAGCCCTTTATGATCTAAAGCAAGCTCCAAGAGCTTGGGAGGCTAGGTTGAAAGCCTTTCTGCTCAAGTCTGGTTTTGTGATGGGCTCAGTAGACAAGACCTTGTTTTTGTTGAGTTGTGGCGGTGACACCCTTCTAGTTTAGATATACGTTGATGACATTATCTTTGGTGGTTCATCTCACACTTTGGTGTCTAAGTTTGCTGAACAGATGAGCAGTGAATTCGAGATGAGTCTCATGGGTGAGCTTCAGTTCTTTCTCAAGCTTCAGATCAAGCAAGGCCCAGAAGGAATCTTCGTCCATCAAGCCAAGTACATGAAGGACATTCTGAGGAAGTTTGACAAGGGAGATCTCAGGCCCATGGCGACTCCCATGTGAACACAGACGGCTCTTGATGCAGATGAAGAAGGGGAGGTGGTGGACCAAAGAGAGTACCGAGGGATGATCGGCTCACTTCTGTACCTGACGGCGACCAGGCCGGACATTCAGTTCGTAGTCTGCCTCTGTGTGCGTTTTCAGGCCTCACCAAGGCTATCACATCGTCAAGCAGTGAAGCGCATCTTCCGGTTCCTGAAATACACTCCTGAGCTTGGTCTTTGGTTCTCTTCAGCTTCGTTGCTCTCTCTTAGAGGGTATTTGGATGCTGACTTTGCTGGTTGTCGCTGGAGCGCAAGTCTACTTCTGGCACCTGCCAGTTTCTCGGTTCTTCTCTTGTCTCTTGGTCCTCACGCAAGCAATCTAGCGTAGCCACTTCCACCACAGAAGCTGAATACATTGCTGCTGCGAGTTGCTGCTCCCAGTTGCTTTGGATGAAGTCCACCTTGAGCGACTTTGGTCTCAGTTTTAGGAAGATCCCTCTCCTAGTAGACTCTACTTCTGCTATTTCTATAGCTAAGAACCCCGTCCTACACTCCAAAACCAAACACATAGACGTGAGGTTTCACTTCTTGAGAAATCACTATGAGAAGGGAGAAATAGACTTGATCCATGTAGAGACTGAGAACCAGTTTGCCGATATCTTCACCAAGCCCTTAGACCTTAGCGTGTTTGCTCGCTTGCGTGGGGAGCTTGGTGTTTGTTACCCCTTTTAGGTTGGGGCAACTTTGGTGTAGTTTAGGATTTTGTTTTACTTTTTCTTTGCTTTTCTTGCATTTTGTATCATACCATGCATTGCATTGTAACATATGCATTTTCACTTGCACTAGCACTAGAGCTCTTCTGGTATGACGAGTCAGTACTTGCTTGTGCTAGATTGTACAGTTGCTTGCGTGATCATGGTTAGCTAAGCTCTTTGAATCTGTCTAATATCATTTGTGAGCTAAGTCATTTTTTGTTTCATGAAATTCAAAAACCAAGATCACCACTTGACTTGGTTACCTAGCATGTGTAGGAATGTTGAAAGCTATGCTATCTTTTCTTGCTTGGATATGCTAGTCGTATGCCTTTGTTACACTGATGCCTAAGCATTTATGGCACCTTGCCCAAATCTGAAATCTGAATGAATGTTGTTTACAAAATGGTGTCCTATGAGCTAAATTGAAAAGATCCAGGTGGGTTCACTTGTCACACTGATCTAGTTTGAGATAGCTTGACATTGCACTTTGGCATGAACTTGGACTAGGCTGTGTATAACCAAAACCTTGTCTTAAGCTTCTGATGGTTTTCTGTACCTAGGCTTGGCATTGGTTGGTAAGAAGTGGCAAAAACAAGTGAATAACCCCTAGCATATGATCTGATTTGCTAGAAGTTAAAAATTGCTAAATCTGAAATTTGCAAGTCTCTAAATTGCTTATGGCCTATTGTATATGCTTTGGTTGAGAGTAGCACACTGTGTATGTCTTGCTAGCATCTTGCTGGTCATGCCTATCTTGCTAGATGCTATTCATGTTGGTGATGCTTTCTTTTCAACAACCCTGAAAAACATGCTCCTGATCTGTATCAGATAGATTAAATTGAGCTTGTTTGCATGCTTCCTTGCCCTCACTTGCTCTGTATGCTAGAACTCGTATTTACTAGCTTTTCATCCCTGCTGAGCTCTTCATGGTGCACTTCCTGCATTTCATGGCATATTTTGAAGGGGAGTTGCCCATTTCAGGGGGAGTTGAGTTCTATGAACCCTTAATGTGTCCATTGTCAACAAGGGGGAGAGATGTTGACCCTTGAGGAGAGAGATGTTGGACCAAGGGGGAGGACTTTGTAGAGATCCAGATGAGGGGGAGTTTGAGCTTTTAGCATGCTCTTGCATCGGTGCGTTGAGCCTTTTGCCTCTTTCTGCAGGAGCCGATGTTTTGCCTTAGCATGACTGTGTTGAGCCGGTTTGCCTCTTTCTTGAGGGGTCATGCTTTAGTTTGATCGACTGCGTTGAGCGGTTTCCCTTGTCTTAGGGGGTCGATCTTTGGCTTTGTTTTTGGTGTAGTCTCAATTTGCCCTTTTCTGCCAGTATTTGGTCTTTGGGCATCTTGAGCAACTTCTTTTTTTTCTTCTTTCTCTTCGGTTTTACGCTTTTCTTTTGTCTTTGTTCTATTTCAGGTTACAGGTTGAAGGTGTTGACAACGCACTCATCAAGGGGGAGATTGAGAGCCAATGGAACGGCTCCATTGCCTCTGGAGTGATGAGTGATTGTCAACAGTAGCAAGACCCGGAAGGACTTGGGCACAAGACCTCCGATGGACAGGAGGCCCTCCGATGGCCTGGAGTTAGAGGAAAGTCCTCCGAAGGACTGGAGGCATGCTCGGCGTCTATCGGCCAAGGGTGTTCGGTACACGGAGGAGAGGCACGGCAACGGCAGGAGTAAGTCCTCCGAAGGACTGCGAGGCTGCCCTGATGGACAGGGGACGCCGGGCGCCACTGCAGTTCTCAAATCCGAATGCGTGGCGCGAAGGCGTGCGAGGGAGGCTTTGGCGGCTTCTGCTCAAAACTGCCACCCAAGCTACCCAAGCCTTGGTGAGTAGGGCCACGACTCGCCAAGATAGAGAAGATGGGCCAAATCCGGCCTAGGCGGAGACTTCCTAAAGTTTCTCGGTTTCTGACTTCAAAACCGGGGGCGGATCGCGGATTGGACTACTAGCCACATGGAGAATATCCGAGGATTGCGTGGAACTTACGAAGATCAAGACTTCATCATGGTCGTCCATCCCGAAATATCCTGTAATCTTTCGTTTGAGTCCTTAGGGTTTGTCTAGCTGTATGGACTTAAGTGCAAATCTGTCTAAATAGCACTCGAGTATAAATAGGTCTAAGGCAGGTCATTAGAAGGTCTCTTGGCTGCTAGGATTAGTCTTCACTTGGTGATTTTCGTCCTTAAGCTTTGAGCTCCATTGTTAGGGAGGTTAGAGTAGGATTTAGCCTCCTAATCTTGAGGGAAGGTGAGGGTGGTTGCTTGGGACGAAATCCCTGGATGTATTCTGAATCTTGAGACCCTTTTGGGCATTCTAATCCATGTGATTTCAGGCTGCAAGCTTGTGTGCTTCTTCTCCCCTTCCCCCTTTTGTTTTTGGCTCTGATTCTTGGCTTTGTGGGTGTTTGCTTTGGCCAAGCTTGGATCCTTTCGTTCACTGATGTTTTGGACTTACTAGGACGTGGAGATCATGACTTAGTTCATCTCAATCATGCTGGATTGGCACGAGCAAGCCTCTTTTGTGTTTTCCTCTTTCTTGCCCAAAGACTGCCATTTCACGAGATCTGAAATTCCCGTTGATTCCGTGTTCACTTTGTGTTGATCTTTTGGGAAAAGCTTTGGAATAGGGTCCAGATAGCCTGTGCAAAATTTCGTGAAGATTGGACAAGATTTGGTCTAGTTTGGGTGCCACCGGACAGTCCGGCAGCAGGCACCAGACAGTCCGGTCCCACCAAACAGTCAGGTGTTGGCCACCGGACAGTCCGGTCCTGCCAGGAAGCTGCAGTGTTTCTCCCATTTTGGTTTTTCCGCTGTGTTTTTGCTTCGGATTTTTGCATTCCCCCTTTAAGACTATTTTCTTTGCTTGCTGTGAGTCAGTGAGACGCACCTCGGTGTGGTGAGTGTCTTGTGGAGGTTTCTGCAAGGTTCGTTGCCCCGGTGTCATTCTTGGTCGGATCTTGAGTTTTCTTGTAGTGGTGCGTATCCTCACAGTGGACGGCACCCTTGCGCTGCTAGGCACGTACCTGTTTAGTGGACGGTGCCTAGTTTCGGTTTCTCTTGAGCTTTGCAGAGCATCCACTTGGGGGTTGTGCTTTTGAGTTTTCTAGTGCTCCTATTCACCCCCCTCTAGTCGCACGTCTCGGTCCTACAGTTTCCTCCCTGACTGATCTGACTCCAGACCCAGGCCGGGCAGGTGAAAAGTGCGGTGCGTTGAGTCAGTGAAGGCGTGGTCGCCAGTCGGGGTGAATAAGTAGAAGCAGATCCGTGCCATGCCAGTGCCATGATTGCCCGTCGAGGTCCTGAGCCAGATTGAGTCAGGGAGTGCTTCGATGACCTGCCCTGAGGTAGGACAGATTGAGGCGGAGTGTTCTTTACAGCGGACTGACTTGCCTACGCTTAAGGATGTGCTGGCTCGACGCCGATTGCCGCGATGGCCGGTCGCTAGCAAGCCACCCGCTGTGCAGATCCAGGAGTTGGTGAAGTCAGAGAGAGCTTCAGAGTTGACGTCAGAGCCTTGAAGCTACGCGTCTCCTCTACAGTACTGATGAGTCGGTGCAAATTGCCGATTTTGTCAGCGATGAAAGAGATAGATCCAAAGCGGATCATCTCGCCGGGAGCGAACTTGATGACGTCATTGGAGAAGTTGTCCAGTGGAGCAAACTTGAAGTCGATGTCGCCGAGCCCCTACCTAGTGCACCAACTTGTTGGGGTTTTACACTGGCAGTGCACCATGGGATAGGTCACGAGGTGCTTTTGAGGGCCAGCGAGATCAATGTAGCTCGATGGTTCACTGGAAAAGTGACAAGACACGGAGATTTATACAGGTTCGGGCCGCGAGATGTGTAACACCCTACGTCCTATTTGTGGCGATATGTATTGCTTCGAGTCCTTGAGGTTACAATGAGGGCTAAGGGTTTGCTCGAGAGCGTGTTTGGTGGATTGCAATGGGTTGGGATGTTCTACGTAGGGGTCCCTCATCCACCTTATATAGTCTGACAGAGTCTTGGATTATAAGTTGACTTCGATCTATATCTCCTAGTCGGTTTGTTTTACATGAGATCAAATAGAATCTTAGTTTCTATCGTATCTTCTCTAATCTCCATGAATCTCAGACCCTGAATCCGAGCTAAGCTTCCTTCTTTGCTCCCAGGATTATGATGTCTTTGCCTTGATCTCCAAGTCTTCTCGACCGAATTTGGGCCTGAGTTAGGTACCCGGCCCAAGAGATCAGTCACTCACCCGACTCAGGCCCACCGGCGGCGCATGACCTGGATCCATGCCATGAGGAGCCAGGGGATATTCATCCCCCACATATGGGCCTCAAAAGGCCGAGAGGCAGATTTCATTGGCCGTCTGATTGGCTTGGGCTCATAAACGGCATAGGATAAGCAAAACTTGGTGATCAAGGCAAGGATGGTGCAATTTAGGAAAGCATGAGAAGAGTACATGGCTTGGACTCTACTTCTAAAGAGTACGGGATGTGAAGATGGAAAGGGTATAGATCGCGGATTCTATGCGATCGGTTGTAACCTAAACCATCTAGGAGATACAGAAGGAACCTAACTTGTAACCCAAGAACACATCAGCCTATATAAGGGGGCTAAGGGACCCTTACGGAAATCATCAGACAATGCATCACGCCATCGCACACCAAAAACCCTAGCCAACCACACTCTCATTGTAATCTTGAGGTCTCAAATCAATACAATCAGCCACAAACAGGATGTAGGGTGTTACTCTTCTTGTGGCCCGAACCTGTATAAATCTTGTTCCCGTCGTGTTTCACGCGAACCATCAAGCTACGGTCGATCTCGCCAACTCAAAAGCACTACATGACACATCCCGTGGTGCACTGCTAGTACTAAACACCATCATTAAGCGTAGGAAGCATCAACAGATCGACAAACATGCAAAATATGCGATGTATCCAGTGTTGAGCAAAGCTTGGCGTGGAATCCATCGAGATTACTGATGGATCTCGCACCAAGCAGAGCTTGGCACCAGATTCATCTAGGTGGCTGGTAACTCTTGCGTCAAGCAGAGCCTGACGTAAAGTTCACCGAGATAACAGGCAAACCATGCCATAAAAAATGCTTCAGTACACGGTTCACCATGTGGCTCATGCCCTAATGCCCTAATGAATCTGAGCAACATTAGAGTAGCATGACGATTACCTTGAAAAACCCTAATTGCTCAGGGGTAGCGATACGCTGAGAGATATTGGAGACAACCGTTATTTGGGAACGTTTGTCGTCAATTTTATTATGTAGAATGTGGGTACATATTTATACTCTGGAGTCTTGGAAATCAAGTCTGACTTCTCTTAAAGCTAAAAAACCCTACTTTAAATGAACTAGACCTACCTCGACTCGAACTAGAATAAGATACATGGCCCACTTGCCCTTGTAATCGCCTCTTCCTTGGACGATCAAACAGAGCCCATCAGCCGATCCGTCCATATATGGATTGGCTTTTCCCAGCTAATTTAGCTAATTTTCCCAAATGTTAGTGTAGGGTTACGGGGTAGGCTAGCATAGCATGAAAATGATTTTCTACTACCGCGTAAGACACAGGAACACATACAAGCAAGAGATCCTAGATCGTTACCACTAGATGCGTAGTGTAGTGGAAGACGAGTCGATGCAGCCGAGTGCCGAGTCAAGGCAGTCGGGTGCCGAGTCAAGCGCGCTGAGTCAATGTACAGAAAGGAACCAATGCTGACTTGTCCAGCTAATCTCGATCAAGATCAGCCGGCCACCCTTGAGATCAGTCGGCTGATCAGCGCAGCAGTTGTAGCAATGCCTCTAGGGTATCCACACGTATGGGAAGGCGACACCGAGTTGTGTCATGCTAGCACCACGAACATGGCGGAGGATCTTGAGAGATCGGACTAGGTCACAGCTAGGGTTTCGTAGAAACCTTTTCTGCGATGGCTCACAAGCACGCACAGTACCCTAAGCCGTGCCCTCTCATGCATATATATAGTCTCCACTCGTAAATGCCCATCAGGATCGTAATTGCTTGCCGATCAAGTATCCGAGTCCCGATAGAGGTCTTACTGCACATACCTTGTGCGAGCATCCGAGTCAGACCCGATGGGCTGAGTCCTGATTGGACTCAGCATCGTCTCAAATCAGAGCTGATACGACTCGGAGTCGGACCTAGAAATTGCCGTACGGGCACATCTCCATCAATCTCCCACTTGCCAAGACGCAATATCCTAGTGTCACTGTTCCTTAAGTGCGTGACCCTGTAGGTTCTCATGCAGTCGGCGATGGTGAAAAACCCTTTCTCAAGCCAATCGATCAACAACGGTGCGAAGCAGCACATGTTGACCCCCGAAAACACAATGATCATATCAACCAAACATTGAAATACAACTCGTCCTATATCCTTTTGCTACACGATGCTAGTTAGACCCAAGGCAAGATTTGTGCCACCCTTGTTTAATAGTCCGACTTATTTCACTTGTCAATGGTGGATTACTGGACTAACCATTAGTCCAAATGTGATTAACCGTTAATCACATAGCATGGCCATGCATTTTCTAATCCACCCACCTTGAGGGGCCCAGAGGCAATCTCTCCTATTATGTTGGTGGGGCAAATTCCATCTTGATCCACTCACATTCCAACCCATGTTTCGCAATGCACCTGAAAGTTACTTTTGTAACTACCTAGTTACATAGTAGTGTTTGGTAACCCCTAAGTACACCACTACGCATAGTCAGAAACAATGGTGATCTCAGGTCAAAGGATTTAGCGGATATATCACTTGAGAGCGCTTGATGGCACATATAAGCATAAGAATCCCAGCAATGTCTCAGAGTGAGTCAATCAGACACCGTGTGCTCTAACATCTGTCCACATCATTGATTCGATATCCAATATCTATGACCCGTGAAGCATGATCATCAATCAATCCATGTGCTAGCCCTTGAATCATTATTGTCCCATGTAAAGATTTTAGGCTAGGGACCGTTCAGAACATGGGATTTAAACAAGAGTCTCACGAACGAGCCACGCACTCATTGATCCAATGTTTACAGCAGCATGTTCATGGAACAAGAATGAATAACATTTATTTGAAATAAAACATAACAAATTCCGATCCCACATACACTAGAGTCAACTCAGGTATCCAATACCCATTGCTTTCGTGTGTGCCTCAAACTTGTATTGTGGGTGGGGCTTCATTAACGGATCAGCTACATTTAGATCTGTGTGTACTTTACATATCTTCACATCACCTCTATCAATAATCTCTCTCATCAGGTGATATCGCCTAAGTATATGTTTGGATTTTTGGTGTGACCTAGGTTCCTTAGCTTGTGCAATGGCACCGATATTATCACATTAAAGGTCCAATGGGCACGAAGCACTCAGAACAACACCCAACTCAGAAACAAACTTTTTGATCCAAACTGCCTCCTTTGCAGCTTGCAAAGCTGCAATGTACTCTGCTTCTGTTGCAAAATCGGCTACCGTATCTTGCTTGGAACTCTTACAATTAACCGCTCCACCATTGAGGCAGAATACAAATCCGGCTTGCGATCTATTGTCATCTTTGTCTATTTGGAAACCAACATCGGTGTGACCCTTTAAAACGAGCTCTTCCTCACCTCCAAACACTAGAAACACATCCTTAGTTCTTCTCAAGTACTTAAGGATATTTTTTACAGCAATCCAGTGACCTTTACCTGGACAAGCTTGGTAACTACTCGTGACACTCAAAGCAAAGGAAACATTAGGGTGAGTACATATCATGGAATACAAGATAGATCTGATTGCGGAGGCATATGGGATCTTACTCATTCTCTTTTGCTCATCAATAGTCTACAGACACTGAGTCTTGCTCAAGATCGTGCTAGGAGACATGGGCAAGAAACCTTTCTTGGAATCATGCATGTTGAACCGTTTCAACACCTTGTCGATATATGTACTTTGGCTTAATCCGATTAAGCACTTGGATCTATCTCTATAGATCTTTATGCCCAAGATGTAAGCTGCTTCTCCCAAGTCCTTCATCGAGAAACACTTTCTCAATGAGTCCTTCACTACTTCCAACATATGAATGTCATTTTCGATCAACAATATGTCATCTACATATAAGACCAGAAAGACTAGTGCGCTCCCACTAACCTTCTTGTATACACAAGGTTCTTCTACATTTTTTATGAAACCAAACCCTTTGACCACATCATCAAAACGTAGATTCCAACTCCAAGATGCTTGCTGGAGTCCATAAATAGACTTCAAAAGCTTGCATACCGTCCCAACATTCTTTGGATTGACAAAACCTTCAGGCTGTGTCATGTACACATCCTCACTTAGGTTTCCACTAAGGAAAGTTGTTTTGACATCCATTTGCCACACCTCATAGTCACGATATGCGGCAATCGATAGGAGGATCCGGATAGACTTTAGCATGGCTACGGGTGAAAATGTTTCATCATAATCAACACATTGAATCTGATGAAATCCTTTTGCCACAAGCCGTGCCTTGTAGATGTGAACATTTCCATCAATGTCTATCTTTTTCTTGAAAACCCACTTGCACTCGATAGGTCATACCTCATCAAGTGGCTCAACCAAGTTCCAAACTTGATTCTCAGCCATGGATTTCAACTCGGATCTCATGGCCTCTAGCCATTTCTCAGAGTCGGGTCCCATCGCAGCTTCTTTGTAAGTCTTAGGCTCATCGTTGTCCAACAACAATACATCATGCTGACCCATGGTGAGGAACATATATCGGTCGGGTACACGATGTGCCCTCTGTGATCTATGTGGGGCTAATGGTGTTTCAACAGAATGCTCAACGCTTGACTCATCCAGTTGGAAATTAGTCATATGAGAACCATTCTCCAGTGTTTCTTAAACCTCTTTGAGTTGCACCTAGTTCTAACTGGTTCCAGCTTTCAAGAGAAACTCTTTCTCCAAAAAGACACCATTCCGGGTAACAAACACTTTTGCTTCCTCCCAGTTATAAAAATAATATCCTTTGGTTTCCCTAGCATAGCCCACAAAGTCGCATTTGTCCGACTTAGGATGGAGCTTGTCAGACGTCAAACATTTGGCATAAGCCTCACAGCCCCAAATCTTTAGGAAAGACAACCTGGGACTATTCCCAGTCCATATCTCATATGGTGTCTTCTCCACAGACTTCGATGGAACTCGGTTCAGTGTAAACGCAGTAGTTTTTAGAGCATAACCCCTAAAGGACAACGGAAGATCAATCTGACTGATTATCGACCTCATGCTGTCCAACAAGGTTCGGTTCCTCTTCTCGAATACACCATTCCATTGTGGCATTCTGGGTGGAGTCAGCTGTGGAACGATTCCACAACTTTTCAGATGGTCATTAAACTCTTGGCTCAGATACTCTCCACCACGATCCGATCATAAGAATTTTATCATCTTGTCCGAGTGATCCTGTACTTCATTCTGATATCGTTTGAACCTTTCAAATGACTCGGACTTATGTCTCATTAAGTAGATATAGCCATATCTACTAAAGTCATCAATAAAAGTAATGAAATACTGAAAACCGCCTCTGGCCACTGAGCTCATTGGACCGCATAAATCAGCATGTACAAGGGCCAATAACTCAGACGCCCTCTCACCGTGACCAGTGAGGGGTGCTTTTGTCATCTTGCCAAGTAAACAAGACTCACATGTCTCAAATGATTCATAATCAAATGAGTCGAGTAGTCCATCTTTATGGAGCTTCTCTACACGTTTCTTGTTAATATGGCCAAGGCAACAATGCTAGACATAGGTAGGGTTCAAACCACTAGGCTTGAGTCATTTAGCATTAATGTTAAGAATTGGCTCATCCTCAAGATCAAGAACATACAATCCATTCACTAATGGACAATGTGCAAAGGGCATGTTACTCAAATAAATAGAACAACACTTGTTCTTTATTATTATCTCATAACCACCATCCTCCTCTAAACATGAAGAGGATATAATGTTTTTGCTCAATGCTGGAATAAAATAACAATTATTTAACTCCATCACTAATCCTAAGGGAAGCAACAAGTGATACGTGCCGACTGCCAACACATCAACCTTTGCTCCGTTGCCGACGTGCATGTCCAACTCGCCCTTCGCAAAACTTCTAGTCTGTTTTAGTCCCTCCAATGATTTGCAGGTATGAATCATCGACCCGGTATCAAATACCCATGATTCACTAGAAGTAGTTGCGTGCCGACTGCCAACACATCAACCTTTGCTCCATTGCCGACATGCATGTCCAACTCACCGTTCGCAAAACTTCTAGTTTGTTTTAGTCCCTACAATGATTTGCAGGTATGAATCATCGACCCAGTATCAAATACCCATGATTTACTAGAAGTAGTTGCAAGATTAATTTCAATAACATTAATACCTGAAGAGGAAGTCTCACTTCCCGTCTTCTTATTCTCTTCGAGGTACTTCTAGCAATTCCTCGACCAATGCCCACTGTCCCCATAGTGGAAGCACTTGTTCGAGGGAGAGGGACCAGCCTTAGGCTTAGCATCAGTCTTAGGCTTTTGGATCCTATCCTCAGCCTTACCTTTGCCCTTGCCCTTTGTGCTTCCTCTTCCTGCTATCCCTTTGGATCATCATCACATGAGTTGCGGTCGTTTTGATGCTATCCTCGACTGTTTTAAACATCCCATGCAACTCAGTCAAAGTGTTATTCAAGCTATTCATATGATAATTCATAATGAATGGCTCGAAACTAAGAGGAAGAGATTGGAGGATCACATCCGTCACAAGCTCTGGCTCAAGCTCAATACCAAGTCTGTTGAGTGCCTCGATATGACCAATCATCTTGATCACATGAGGGCTGACCAGACTCTCTTCAGCTAGCTTACTACAAAACAAGGCCTTTGAGGTGTTATACCGCTCAACCCTTGCCTAGCTCTCTATCATGCCACAGAGCCGTTCAATCATATTGAAGGCATCCAAGTCCTCATATTGCTTCTGAAGCTCAGCCAACGTCAAGTGAGTCATTGCAGTGCTCCTCATGAGCCCTGCATTCAGCAGCAGTAGCACCAGCCGCAAGATCCTTAGGATAAGGCTGCTCAAGAACATATTCCTTTTTCTCTTACTTGAGAACAATTCTCAAGTTTCGATACCAGTTTGTAAAGTTTGTTCCAACCAACTTCTCTTTATCAAGAATAGATCACAAATTAAAGCTAGAACTCGGAGCAATATTAGCGGCCATGATCAACTACAATAGGAAGTAAATATGCAAAGTTTCAACAAAATGTTTCATAGAGATCTTTTATTAAACGATTTAACAAAAGATGCTCCCACTATATGTTTGCAATTGTATTCCCTTCCATGACATATAGTGGACAAGATCCGCGTTTATCTAAGTCCTAGTGAGCTTTGGCATCACAGCTAGAAACTTAGAGAAACCGGTAGACAACCATTGTCAATCACATCCTATGTGACTCTCGTTTGTTGGGCGACATCAGATGTCAAGACATCCAACATCATGCCCAAGGTCCAAATCCAATTTGATAACCTTGTCAAGTAAACCAACCCCATACACGCGGATGTCCGACATCCGCCCTATTTGATTAAGATAGTTGATGGTACCCTGCTTTGGCAGACCCACCAAACAACGATCAAAATCCTTATAGGTGTGGCAGTTCGAAGGGCATCTAGAATTATTGAATTTTCCAAGGGAATCTACTCTAACACATCAAATGCAAGAAAGAATAGGCAGTGGTAACAAAAGTATGGACCATAGATCTAATCTATGAAAACTCATCGGGTTGATCCAATCAAGCCGAGTACAAGTTTCATCCATGTACATCGCATCAGCTCATCAATGAGCCAGTGCAGATAGCCTGTAACAGATCCAATCTGTTACCACCAATTCATCCAATGAATTGATGCAAAGAGCCTATAACAGATACAATCTGTTATCATGGAGCCGTAGAAGATCCAATCTGCTATGGTAATAGATCCAATCTATTACAGCGATCTAGATTATAAAGCTATGTAAGATCGGCTCTGATTTCACTGTAGGGTTACGGGGTAGGCTACCATAGCATGAAAATGATTTTCTACTACTGCGTGGGACACAGGAACACGTACAAGCAAGAAATCATAGATCGTTACCACTAGACGTGCAGTGCAGGGGAAGATCAGTCGATACAGCCGAGTGCCGAGTCAAGGCAGTCAGGTGCCGAGTCAAGCGCGCTGAGTCGATGTGCAGAAAGGAACCGATGCTGACTTGTCTAGCTAATCTCGATCAAGATCAGTCGGCCGCACTTGAGATCAATCGGTTGTTCAGCGCGGTAGTCATAGCAACGCCTCTATGGTATCCACACGTATAGGAAGGCGACGCTGAGTTCTAGCATGCTAGCACCACGAACTTGGCAGAGGATCTTGAGAGATCGGACTAGGGCACAGCTAGGGTTTCGTAGAAACCTTTTCTACGATGGCTCACGTGCACACATGGTACCCTAAGCCGTGCCCTCTCATGCATATATATAGTCTCCACTAATGGGCTTTAGACTCATAAAGGCCCATCAGGATCCTAATTTCTTGCGGATCAAGTATCCGAGTCCCGATAGAGGTCTAACTGTGCATACCATATGCGAGCATTCGAGTTAGACCCAATGGGCCAAGTCCCGATTGGACTCAGCATCGGCTTATACCAGACCTGATACGACCTGGAGTCAGACCTTGAAATTGCTGCGCGGGCACATCTCCATAGTTAGCCGGCTAAATTTTAGCGATAACACGTTCCCCCTAGCTTTGGCGATAATAATTATTACAAAGCTATGTAAAAAGAATACGTACTAGCTGCTCTGTCCAAAACCTGGCTGGCAGTCTTGACCCTTGAAGCGAAAATAGGACACTAAATCATGCGGATTCCTTCATGACTAAATTCATCTTGAAAGATGTTGCATGCATGACTCCTTTCTTCCTAAAGGTTGGGTCACGGGCTCGACTTCTTTTCCTATCGGTGTGAGACAATGAACAATCATGGCTTCGTCACGTAGTTCCCCCTATGTCAATCTGTGTAGTCACTTCACGGAAACCTATGCGGGAGGACACAAGCTTCAATCTTCTTTTCATGTGGCCAGATTCCCTGCTCCTAATGATATTCATTTCTAGTCTTTTTACAATGCACACCAGCTGCCTTTTTTTGAAATCGGCCGAACACCGTTACCTAGGTGTATAAATAGAACCCGTGGCCAATGTCATCCCCATGGATCCTCTAAGTCCTCAATCCACCACCACTACTGCCGATTCTTCACAAGAATACCACTATGTTCCATCGGAAACCTTTAGCATAGTATGGCCAGAGTATCCCTTCCCTTCCGAACCTGACTCGCCAGTAAAAATCAAAGCTTACCAGTCTGAGATAGTCACCACCATGGAGGCTAGGCAGAAAGAGATGGCTCACATTGGCATCTTTCCCATTGAAGGCTACACCAATATTCCTCACATTACCTTTCCTTCAGACATGGTGGATCTCCCTGGTTACTATGACTTCATCAAGGCCGACACGAAGTATCGTCGGTCAGTATATCTCAAGAGCTTGGGAATAAAACCTGAGCCTTGGATGATTATGCTTCCGGAGTACAAATGAATCCTCATGTATTTTCTTACTGGATCGGTCAAATAGGGTGCTAGAGTATAAATGAATCCTCATGAGTTTCACCCTTCTGGGCTGCGGTCATTTTATGTGATATGTTCGAGTGTATCTATCTAGTTGCTTGACTATATAGGTCTCTAGCTTGCATACATAGTTTCGATTTCCTCTAAGAAATTTGTAGCATGATCCACCTTACCCTACCGGATATCCCCTTGGTTTTGCATTTACCATCAGCTCATCGCCGTTGAGTTGTTGATGGACTGACCGAGTTATATTTTCCTAGGAAGTGGTGGATGATGTATGTACCACTGAAGTCAATAAAGACTCAACATTTGGATATGTCTGTACCTTTTGCTGCTCATGAGAATGTAAAGCAATCTTTTCTAAAGGCGATGGCAACGCATCGGCTCTTGGCCTTGAAATTTCTCGATTCCCAAAAACGATATTGGCTCCTATCTTATTCAGATACACAATATGCCTACGACCCAGCGCCAGATATCTATCCAGTCCATTGGATCCTTGAATGCCGATACACAGCTTCTCGCAGTCACCTTTTCTAAGATTACCAATAGCTTCTCCTGAACTACTATATTGGCTCTTCAAAGCATGTGTGAACAGCTTCAGCTTGCAGCATACATTCAATCTTAATGTTTCAAATGAAATGACCTGTGTCTCTCATAGCACCATCCTTCGCAATTGATTCCAAGCTCCTTTTTTGAGGGATAAAGCTGCTTAGCATAGCTTCACATCTCTTTGTATGAAGGATTAACCCATCAGTGAAACTGTCAACTGGAATTTTGTCGTGACGACCGATGACAACACATCGTTCTTTGGAGTGGCTAGGCATCCCTACCACATGAAAAAATTTTGATATAGGGTGTCTAAAGTCAATGGCCAAGCATCGGCTTTATACTTTGTTTCCCTCTGAAGTCGATGGCACCGCATCGGCTTTTCATATTTTTGAGCCTATGGTGACATGTCGGCCCCTTAGGAATCGGCATACAGGTGCCCCCAGCACATGATCTCAGGAACCGATCCACAAACTCGGGTATTACATTTTTAAGTATTTTCCATTCACGTTCCTGCTGAATTTTACCTTTTCTAGTGTTTCCATACGATATGAATTGCCTAGCGCCGTTTCCACTATGCGATAATGACCATGCCAAATTAGGGACAATTTACCATACATCGGTTCTTTGGTGCCAACTAGCAGAACAAGCTCCTAGATTAAATCATTGATTTGGAATTCCTTCGGCTTGATTTTCTTGTTGTAGGCTCATGCAACTTTTGCCTTATATTCTTTCATTTTTTCTAGAGCCCATAGCTGAAGTTCCGTTAGGTCTTCTGTGTTGACATTAATGAGAGATGCATAATCATCGGCTAATAGTTTATCTTGAAAAGTAACATGTTGCGAGCCAATGTTGATCTCCCATGGCATTATAGCTTCTTGGCCGTAGACAAGTGTTGATGGTCATTATTTGACGATTTCGACCATCAACTATCCTTGAAATGAAGTGAAACATGTAATTTTATTGGACTAACCCTTGCTACTAATGAGTTCCACAAGATGTACATGAATATTCGGATGCAAATACCAAAAATATACCCAAAATGGTTGCAAGCACGTCGAGGACCAAAGATGAGCAACAACGGCAAAAGGGCCACGGCCGCCCGGTCACAGCCCATGGCCGCTCGGCCATAGCCTATGGCCGCCCAACCACTGGTCAGGGGCTGCATGGCCACCCAGCCACCTCACTTGCAACGTCTTCGATCCTACATGCAAACAAACACAAGAAAATGAACATCCAACCATACAAAAGGGTATCCAATACATCCAAGGGTCGAAAGAGCACCAAAACAAAGATCAGTGACGTCGAGAATCCAAGGGACCAAGCATGCAACCAACCAGTGGAAGACATGTGGCCACCTGGCCAACTTCCTTGGCCGCCCGGCCACACCTCTGAGGCATTTTACACGTGCACCAACTGTATCAAGCACCAACCGACACAGGGGAGCAATATCAAGCATCGGATCACCTAAGTAGGAGGATCTTATGGCCTCCCAGCCACCGACCTTACCCCTAACCAACCTAGTGTGCATACAAATACCCCCTTTACTCACTAGGCTATAAATAGACGCAGAAGCCCATTTATAAGGTGCGGAGTTGAGTTCAAGAGCTATCTTAGAGTGCCACACTCTTCCTTTAGTAGTTAGGATAGTCCTGGGAGTTAGAGTTGAATCAAGCTTTGCCTCAGAGTCTCCAGAGTTATCTTCATGTCTGTGGTAAAGCTTTGTATCTTTTGGATTCAGATTATCTTCAATATAATTTCAGTTATATTTTACTCTAGTTCTATCTCTTGCAAGTGTGGTGTACTTTTCTTTGCATACTCGCTAGGCATAGGTTGTGTCTACTTTGTTATTCAATTCTTGTTAGTCATGCCGGTGCTATAACTCAACCCTAGACTTAGATGCTAGACTCTGGCTAGACCCTCTCCTCTGATCAAGGACGGTCTATCGTTGTTCAGGATTCGCTTGAACACGTTTATTGCATGCCATCCTCTCCAAGCAGATTTGCTTCGTAGCCCCACTCGGTGACAGCGTGTGCTCTGCCTACGTATCCTATCCCCATCGTTCAGGAGGACAGTAGGTGTTAGCTAGGTCCTCTTTTGGTTGCCAACTATCTACCCCTGGCTCCTCGAGGGCGCTAGAATCTCGCTCGACGCAATACCCTGACCTGCTTAATTGTGGGACATTAGTTTTCGCATATAATCTTTGCAGCCGAATAGAAATAGAGTTTGGTGACTTTATCCCCTCGTTGTCCTCCCAAGCAACTATACATTTTTATGAATATGTTTGATGGACTTACTGTCGGGGTTTAATACCGGCAATGCACCACGGGATTGGCCACGAGGTGCTTTTGTGGGTCGGCGAGATCGACATAGCTCGATGGTTCACCGGAAAAGCGATAAAGACACAAAGATTTATACAGGTTTGGTCCGCGAGATGCGTAACACCCTACATCCTGTTTGTGGCTGATCGTATTGCGTCGAGTTCTCGAGGTTACAATGAGGGCTAGGGCTTTGCTCGAGAGCTTCTTTTATGGATCGTGGTGGGTTGAGTTGTTCTACGTAGGGGTCCCTCATCCGCCTTATATAATTTGATGGAGTCTTGGGTTACAAGTTGAGTTCCATCTATATCCTCTAGTTGGTTTAGATTACATGAGATCAAACAAAATCTTAGCTTCCATTGTATCTTCTCCGATCTCCTCGAATCTCGGAACCTGAATCCGAACCAAGCTTCCTTGTTTGCTCTCTGGATAAGGATGCCATTGCCTTGACCTCCAAGCCATCACGATCGTATTTGGTCCTGAGTTGAGCGTTCGGCCCATGAAACCAGCTGCTCGCCCGACTCAGGCCCACTGTTGGCCCATGTCCTGGATCCACGCCATGAGGAGCCAGGGGATATTTATCCCCCACAAGCCCCCGAGGCTCAAGCCAATTCAGAGGTCAATTGACTCGAGACTCCCAAAGCCAACCTTAGCTCCAACTGAAATGTACTGCCGAATTAAATTTCATATCCCTCCAATGGTTGCACCGACTAGGTGCACCCATTGGGTGTAGCCCCCGAGCTTTAAGTTGACTTGAACAACAATCAGCTTAAAGATCCAAAAGAATAACCGGCTCTGACAACTCCACCTCCAAATCAATCGTCTTCACAAATCATTGGTTGCACCGACCAGGTGCACCCAATGGGTATAGCCCCCGAGATTCAAGTTGACTTACGTAGCAATCAGCTTGAAGGTCCAAATAATCTGAAATTTTCAAAGTTTATATTTTCTCTCGAGTCAATCAATGCATCTTCTCAATGGTTGCACCGACTAGGTGCCACCCATTGGGTGTAGCCCCTGAGCTTCAAGTTGACTTGAGTAACAATCAGCTTGAAGGTCCAAAGAGCTCTCCCAACACATTATCACCCGACTGAAGTCTTCAGGCCTTTGTCCCAATCAGAAAAAGCTTCAAGAAAAAATTCCGCACCCATTGGGTGTCAACCGGGAAACTGCCAAGAATATGAAGAGCCATTCCTTTCCTTGTCCCTTATGCTTCTCCTCAAAAACCCAACCACTCGCGGATCCAACTTTCGTGAACCGTCTCACATGTAGATCAATGACACGTGTCCATCCGAACACGAAACGCCATCCCTATACGCGTACTTGCAGAAACCGGAGTGGCGCTTCGCCCGCTATATAACTAAGGCCTAAGCCCGTGCATCAATCACACCTTCATTGCCTTGTGAACACATCAAATTCCAGTGCCAAACACTCCCTTCTTGCAAACACCATGGCCGGCACCCACAGGAACTGTCCTGAGTTCTCCGACTCAGAAGATGAGGTCTTCACCGGTGGCCCCGGCAAACAAGATCCACCTAGTGACGCTGACCCCCATAGCAACAGCGATGACTGTGGCAATGACAAGGGGAAGCCGTAGCTGGAGGAGGTCGGCGACGACTCCGACGATGACTCCAACCTGTACAACTAGGAGGAGAAGGCGATGCTCCAGGGTCTCAACCACCCCAGCCTCGGCGGCCCTGACGACGAGGACAGTGATGAGGAGGAGGATGATGGGGACGACAAGGATGACGATGACAGTGATGACAGAGGCGATGACGACGACGACGGCGACGACGACGACGACGATAGCGACGAGGATGCTGCTCTGCCCCCAAAGAAGCGCCGCCATGTCGGCTATTAGACTAGGTGTATTTAGCTAGTAATGTAGTATTCCATAGGAAAGTCCCATGTATCCGTAGGCATAGCATTGTAATGAATCCTATCTTTTTTTTAATGAATGCCTTATGTTTCTTCTTGTTCATGAGTTCATCTTTGCAATAATAAGATCTGCTCCTTCTACAAACAACCACTGTAAGATTGCCCAGACACAGTTTAGTCGCTGAAAATGAGATCACCGGATGAAAATGTCATCGACCAAAGATTTAGTGAGAATCATGAACCTCTGAGTCAAATGAATTGCCTGAGAAATAACTGCCACCAAATACTTTCAGATCGAATGAAAATATCCGACAACTTATCCGACTGAATAATATCTGACTGAAGTCCAGATAACCCAAATAAAAGCCATGCCGACTGAAAACTGTGCCCACTAAACATTAAGAGATCTGCTACCCCATCAGAATCACGGAAAAAACGTCGACGCCGTAAGTTTCCTTAAAGAAAAGCAGAACTTCGCCAACTTAACGCCGTTAGGTATTAAAGAGGACCAATACCCTAATGGTTCCTTCCAATCGAATCCTTATTCCCCAACAACCACATTTACTCCGCTGCTAGCGCCAATAGATTTGAAACCCCAGTCCAAAACTTCCTGAACTTGCGCCAGAATCCCTTGCATCAATGGCTTCAAAGAAGAAGATGACCTGCGAACACGGAAACACCAGTGAAGGGCTTCCACATGATGAGAACCGGCCGATTCCGTCGCCATTTCTCGCTTTCCGTTTGTCTTCCATTTCTGTATCTCATCTAAATCATCTTGTAGAAATGGGGGTTCTTCCCCCCAAAGAGTTGGGTGGGTGGAGAGATTGTGAGGGTGAAAAAGTCCCAACAGAAGATACCCATGAGTCTTTGGTTTTTGCCCCTTTCTTTGTGCACGGACTAGGATTACCCCTCTACTCTTTTGCACAAGGCTTGTTTAATTTCTATTCCATTGACTTGTCTCATCTGAACCTGAACTCCATCCTCCAAATTTCGATCTTTATCCACTGGTGCGAGGCTTTCCTCAGAATTGCTCCCCACTTCAGTCTCTGGAAGTATCTGTACCACTGCAAACCTGGTACCCAAGACAAGATTTTGCAAGTTGTTGAAGGAGCTAGCTTAGAATTGCGTAGGGAGCGCAGGTCAGTATATGTGGACATCCCTCTCAAGGACAGCAACAGAGGATAGCACTCCGAGTGGTTCTACATGAGCAACCATGCCAACTCACTGCCGGTTCTACACCAGCCGAACTCCAAACTCAGTAGTTGGGAAGAGGCACCAACTGCAGAGGAGATTGCCGAGGTAGAAATTCTACTCAAGGATATCTCAGACTTGAAGTACAACGGATTGACTACTCACGCTATAGTCATAGACTTCATCTTTCAAAGCATTCAGCTGATGAAAGACTGAGTATATCCAGCCTACCTGTATGTTGGAGCCAACAATCCCACTCGAGAGGTCAGCCGACCCATTACTGCAGAAGAGATTAAAGCCCGAGTTGGCCTGATGCTGAGGGGTGACGTTCACAATGAAGGATCACCATGACCCTACTTCGCATGGCACCCTACTCTAACTGTAAGTAACTCAGCTTGCTGACCGACACATTTACATGTCTTGATAATACAACCATTAATGAATATATTTGCTGATTCGATCTTCGCAGAGCAATATTACCAAGTTCCTGTCTGACCCTCCTCAGCACACAACACAGATAAGATGCTAAAACGAGAATCAAAACTGACTGCTGAGGAAATGGAAGATGTAGTTGCAGTAGCGCAAGGGGAAGGCAACAATGAGGCTGCCACATACATAATCATCCTATGTCCAGCCGAAGACACCAATGTTGGAGAAGATGCCGGGGCTCAAGAGGAACAAGCCCCCGAGAATGAAAGAGATGGCACTGAAGGCCTAGCCCCCAAGCATGCAGTAGCTCCAAAGGAAGGTGACGCTGCCTCAAAGGTGTCCAGACGCACCTGAGCCAGAATGTCGATAGAACAAGCTGAAGTTCCCCGGAGAAGGAGAACCATCAGGGAACAAGTTAACAGTCAGAAAACCTCTTTTGCCAAGCCTGATTCAACATCACCGTCCAAGAGACCGAGCAAGAAATCTAAGGTACAAGAGAAAACTGACAATAGTGAAGGATCTTCTTTTGGCTGCATTGACTGGAAAATGCTGATTGATGAGGAAGAGGAGGAAGAAGAAGAAATCCCACTTCAACGTCACGAGAGGAGGTCTAAACGAGTGCAAGAACCTAAAGCCACAGCCTCCTCTCTGACTCATCAAGTTATGTCAATGGAAGAGGAACTGAACTTATCAGATGTTGATCCTGAGTTAGATCAATTCGTAAAGTTATTCCCACTTCCAAGTGAAAGCAGTCTCACACCACCATGGTATGCCTGATTCCTTTAACTGTTGTCTTTTATTCCTGCTTCTATCACCAATGTCCCGACTGAATCAAATTTTTGTGCAGGCCTCCCACAGAACAAAACATGGTGCCTCCCGGGCCTAATGCTGGGCCGACAGAAGCCCCTGAGCCTAAATCAAGTGAAGCTGGAGCCCCCGAGCTCGGGTCCGGTGCAACCGAAGCCCCTGAGCTTGGGTCTGGTACAACTGAAGCCCCCAAGCCTGAAGTCCTAGAGCGTCCAACTGAAACAGAGCTGAAGAGTACAAGGGATCATCAAGGTCACATCAGTACAAAGCCTCTGTTCAACTGGCAAGATGCACTCAGCAACCCTGAAGGAAGAAGCACTTCAGGCCGCCAAGAGCATGCCATGGATAAGCATGACATACAGCATGAGAGCGAGACAGCTGCTGGCAACGAGTCAATCGATGCCGAAAATATACCAGACATCTCAGTGCCTGTGCCAAGCCCCTGAGATGAAGGTGCTAGGCCAACAGGTGACACCATCATTGCTAAAGAAGCTACTTCACTTGACCTAGTGGCCCCAAATTTACAACTCACTGTCGGCCCGACTGAACCAAAACCGTTTGCGGCTTTTGAAGTAAGTCACTATTCTAAGCACAATGATCTTTAGGGTTAGCATCAATATTACTAATGAATTGAAACCCTTTCTACAGAACTGGCTTTATCAGGCTGCACGATGGCGTGAATAGCTTGCTCCAGTACTTAGAAGTGATGTAGTCAAGCTATGCTAGCAACTGGCCGAGTCTAAGGCCACCCACGCTACATAGACCGCTGGTGAGTGTCTGCCCTCTTAGGTGCCCATGCGGCCTATCTTCCGACATATTCTTATATACCCATGCCATGGAATGAAGCTATTGCAAAAAGAATTGCTGATCTGGAAAACACACTAGCCCAGCGCAATGTTTCATACCGTAATGTTGTCCTCAAGCATGACGAAGTTCGAGATAATGCCTAGAATTTGCAGCGCAAACTTGAACTGGAGCAAAAACAACATGAGGTAACTCGCCGAGTAACCCAGTTAACATATTCTTTACTTACAGAAGCCTATAAGTTGAATCGGTCCGCAGGATGAGGCACTGCGATTGAAAAGAGAAATCTAGGAGCTTTGAGAGTCATGAGACGGATTCGAGAAATCCTTTCGGAACACACCCAGCGCCTTGACAGTGCTTCAAACAAGCCATAGCTGACTCGGGTAGAACTTGAACAGAAGACATCCGAGCTGATTGAAGCCGACAAGGTCTGAGTTGAGATTCAGAATAAAAACAGAGACTTGGACAAGGTACTGAAGTCCACAAGGCAGGCCCTCAAAGAATCCTGGTAGCTGTCAGAGAAGCATCGCCAGGATTCGGAACTTGCAGTGCGAAATTACGAAGTTGCCAACAAAAACTGCAAGAAACGGAAGGCAGCTTATGAAAAGAACAAAGAGCTGATGAAGTCTGCAACGGCCGCGATGAACACCATGCTCAATATATGCACCCCAGAAGTTGGAGCTTCAAGGCCGGTACTGGACTGGGTGGCAACCTTGGTTGAAGACACCAAGAGTCATCTCCGAAGACGATTGAAATTAGTTCTTCAACACGTGTTGTTGATGATGAAGATAACCCAGCCAGAGCTGCACTTGGCTAACCTAACAGCCAAAGTTGCAGTTGACCCGAGCAACACAATAATTGACAACTATGCCTCGGAGATTCTGTCCATAGCAGAAAAACTTATTGCAGAATTTGAACTTTAAGCTGAAATCTTTGTTTGCTGTGACTCTGTAACTGAATGATACCTGCTATGAATGTTAGTCTATAAGAAAACAAGATTAGAATTCTTAGATGATATGAAATCTGATTGACAGTTTATTCTTGTGTATGATGCTATGAGAAAAACAAGCCCTTGAATCGGTTACCCAATGAAAACACAGAGTTTAGACGCGCGTTATCTCGAGATCAAAACACGCAAACGGTGCCTGACGTAAACTTTCGCATTGATAAACCCATCGAATACGCAAGATGCAGGATCAGATCGCACCCTTTTGATACGAGTACACACGGGCATGTAGCACTAACTGTAGGTCCACCACCCAAGCAAATTGCCCAATAGTAACGGTCGGATTGCACCCTTTTCATGAGAACGCGAAGGCATGTAACACCAGCTGTCGGTCTACGACGCTGATTGCACCGAAAGGAGGGCCATATTGCACCCTTTTTATGAGGACTGCAAAGGCTTGTAGCACCAGCTGTCGGTCATACGACCTAGGCTGATTGCCCCGTAAGGAGGGTCAGATTGCACCCTATTCTGAGTAAGCGTAGGCATGTAACACCAGCTGTCGGTCATACGACCTAGGCTGATTGCCCCGTAATTAGGGTCAGACTGCACCCTATCTTGAGTATGAGTTGGCATGTAACACCAGACATGAGTCGGGTCAGGACCCATGACTGATTGCTTGATTATTTGAGGACAAGGACATTACCACTAGAGATCACATGCACTCACGCCGCAGAAAGAAGAAATATGCACATAAATCATGCATTTATTCATTATCTGAGTACATCTGACTGAACATGGGTGAGGATGAGTCAACTTGAAATCATGACTAATCAAGAGTACAGACTAGAATACATGACTTCCCAGGTCGCAAGATGCCTAAGAGTAAAACTTGCGCAGATCCTCGATGTTCCAAGAGTTCCCAACTAGAGTGCCATCCATCTCAGACAAGCGATAGGACCCTGGTTGAGTGACTTCTGTGACGATGTAAGGCCCCTCCCAAGGGGAGGATAGCTTGTGAATCCTAGCCCCCTTGAGGACCCTTTGGAGGACTAGTTCCCTGACTAAAAAGGCACGAGGACGCATATTGCACTCATGATAACACCGTAGAGTCTGCTGATAGTGTGCCAACTGAATTGTCAAGTTGAGTCGCTCTTCCTTCAGCAAGTTGACTTCCTCAAGCCATGTGCTCTCTACCTCTGCGATATCCTTGAATGCTAACCGCGGTGCCCCATGTGCTAAATCAGCAGGCAACATCGCTTCCGAGCCATGTACCATGAAGAAAGGTGTGTTCTCATTGAGAGCTTTACTCAGCTTGCGGTGAGACTCCAGACGATGTACGGGAGTTACCTAATCCATTTGCTTGCCAAGCTCTCATCCTTGTCGAAGACTCTTTTCTTCAGGCATCCAGAATCATTCCATTGGCGCGCTCGACATGGCCATTAGCATGAGGGCGTGCTACTGAGACGTACTTAATGAGCATAGACTTCTCACTGCAAAAGTCGACAAATTCTGAGACCGTGAAGTTGGAGCCTAGATCTAGGATGATGCTGTTCGGAATTCCAATGCGAAATATAATCTCCTGGATGAAATCCACCGCTTTTGTTGAAGTTAGAGATGCGATTGGTTTGACCTCTATCCATTTAGTGAACTTGTCGATGGCCACCAAGACATGAGTGTAGCCACCCTGAGCCCTCTTGAGTGGACCAATCATGTTGAGCCCCCAGCATGCAAAGGGCCATGAGATGGGGATGTTCTGCAATTGTTGAGCTGGCAAGTGGTGTTGATTTGTGAAGAACTGACACGCCTCACAACGCTTGACCAACTCTGCAGCATCTTGCTTGGCGGTCGGCTAATAGAATCCAGCTCTAGAAGTAGCGTGATTACTGCATTGCCTAGCATGGATTTCCATCAGTAGGCTCCTGCCCCCGAGACACGTCGATGCATTTTAGGAGAACTCCAGCTGCGCCACGCTTAAACAGATCAGTCACCGATCAATGTGTAGCTGGCCGCATGCCGGATGAGTCGCTTAGCCTCTGCTTTATCGTCAGGCTCATCACCATCCCTAATGTACTTGATGATTGGGACCTACCAGTCATCCGGAGCCTCTTCTAAGCTCAGAACGTGCTGTTCTGGGGGATCTAAATCACGATCAAGGGATGGACGAGACAATTCCTAGAAAAACACACCTGGAGGAATTTTGGCTCGAGAAGAACCAAGCTTAGACAATAAGTCGCCGTCTGCATTGTTGTTGTGATCCACTTGATGAAATTCCAGTCCATCGAACTTGTCCTCCAGCTTGCATACTTCGGCACAGTATTTGTCTATCACTTCCGTGGTACAGTCTCAGTCCTTGTTGACTTGACTAATCGCCACTAGAGAGTCCCCAAAGACCATGAGGTGCCTGATCCCAAGTGAAATCGCAATGCGCAGACCATGCAGCATAGCTTCATACTTTGCTGCATTTTTGGAAACTATAAAGAGGATCTGCAGGACATATTTGAGTTTCTCGCCTTTTGGGGAGGTTAGGACGACACCCGCCCCGGCTCCTTCTATCTTCAGCGACCCATCGAAATACATCTTCCAGAATTCCAGAGGCTCTGGGTTATCGGGCACCTGGTTCTCTGTCCACTCGGAGATGAAATCAGCCAATGCTTGGGTCTTGATAGCAATGCGTGGTCGGAATTCGATGTCGTGTGCTCCCAGCTCACATGCCCACTTAGCAATTCTTCCAGTAGCCTCTCTGTTATGCAGAATCTCACCGATGGGGAATGAGGTGACTACCTCGACCTTGTGCTCTTCAAAGTAATGGCGAAGCTTGCGAGCTATGATGAGGACCACATACAATAACTTTTGGACCTGAGAGTACCTTATCTTGGATGGGTTGAGTACTTCGCTGATGAAATAAACCGAGTGTTGAGTCGGCTGAATATGTCCTTCCTCGACCCTTTCGACCACCAGAGTTGAACTGACCACATGAGTCATACAAGAGAGGTACAGAAACAGATCCTCGGCTGCGCAGTCTTTTGTGGCTCGGATTGGTGATTTCAATACTAGAGGAGTTGTCAAGAATTTTTTTAGGGCCTCGAGTACTTCCTGAGCTTCTGGTGTCCACTGGAATCGGTCCACCTTCTTTAATAGTTTATAGAATGGCATACCACGTTTGCCCAGCCGTGAGATAAATCGGCTTAACGCAGCCTTGCATCCTGTATGCTTCTGGACCTTCTTCTGTGACTTAGGAGGCTGCATCTGAATAATTGCATCGAACATCTCCGGATTAGCCTCGATTCCCCTTTTGCTGACGATGAACCCGAGTAACTGTCCAGTTGGAACCTCGAACACACACTTGGCCGGGTTAAGCTTCCAGCATAACCTTCTTAGACTATTGAAGACCTGCTGGATGTCACTGATGAAGTCTTCCGGATCCTTCCTTTTGATCACCACGTCATCGAAGTAAGCTTCGACACGCTTGCCCCAGTGCTCAGCCAAGCATGTCTGGATCGCACACTGGTACGTGGCTCCAGCATTTTTCAGCTCGAAGGGCATAGAGGTGTACAGAACGGCCCGAACGGCGTGATGAAAGCGGTCTTCTCCTGATCTTCCATGGCCAGGCTGATCTGATGGTAGCTCGAGTAACAGTCTAGAAAGCAAAACAGGGAGCATCTAGCCATAGAGTCGACTACTTGATCTATACTAGGTAGCCCAAAGGGATCCTTCGGGCAATGCTTGTTGAGATTAGTATAATCAACACACATCCACTAGTGTACTTTATTCTTTTTAAGAATGAGTACAGGGTTTGCAAGCCACTCGGGATGCATGACTTCTCCAATAAACTCGGCAGCTTAGAGCCGGGTTAACTCCACATGGATTGCCTCCCTCTTGTCTGGAGTGAAATGGCACAACCTCAGCTTGATTGGCTTCGCGTTGGGAAACACCTTGAGTTTGTGCTTGGCCACTTCTCTCGGGACTCCTGGCATATTTGCAGGCTTCCATGCAAACATGTCCCACTTGTCCCTCAAGAACCGGACGAGTGCGCCTTCCTATTTGGGAGGGAGGACTGCACTGATGGTCACCGTCTTCTAGGCATCGGGGAGGTCGAGGCTCACTTCTTTGGTCGCCATGGTCACTTGGATGGCCGTGGTGGGGACCGACTCATCAGTCCTTCGAGAGCTAAGTCGCATCGTCGATGAGTCAGCGCTGAGGTACCGCAGTTGTCATAGTGAAGGCTACCTAAAAAGCCCCCTAAGCACAGAGAGCAGAGCCTTTGGAGTCCACCCACACGGAGAGAACTCCACGTGGGGCCAGCATCTTCAGCACTAGGTACGAGTAGTGGGGGACAGCCATGAACTTGGCTAACTCGAGCCACCCAATGATGGCATTGTAGGCGGAGTCGAAAGTGGCCACCTCAAATTGGAGAGTCTCTGTGCGGAAGTTTTCCTCTATTTCAAAGGTGACGGGCAGGCTGATGTGCCCCAGCAAGTATTCTCCTTCACCAGGCATGATCCCGAAGAACGGACTATCTGACTCCTCTAGATTGCTGATGGAGAGTCCGAGAGATAGCAGGGTCTTGGGGAACATGACATTAATGCTGCTCCCACCATCAATCAGTGTCCTCATGAGTCAGCTCTCAAGGACCACTGGGCTTACCAGCAGGGGGTATTTGCCCGGGTTATCGTATTTGAGCCAATGGTCTGTCTGACTCAATGAGATCGGCATATCCGACCAATTGTATGGTACTAGAGGTTCCTTAGTGGTCGCCATGACTCGGCGGTCGTCCAACTTCTGCTGCCTCTTGCTTTCTAGGGAGCCGTGCCTCCCGATGATGACGTTGACGTGCCGGTCGACATTAGGAAGCCGACACCATTGGTTCTGTTCTACTGAGGCGTTGGTCCCTGATCACACAGCAGAGGTGGTGGCGGAGGTAGAGCTACGAAAGGCCTGCCATGAGCGATCGAAGCCTTGAAGTCCTTGCAGTCGCGTAGGGTATGGTGCATCTCCTTGTGGTAGGGACACGGCGCATCGAGGAGTTGGTTGAGTGACCGCTCTCCCCTATGCCGTGGAGGGACACGCGGGCGCAAGGGTGGTGGCCCCACAGTTTGGACTTCCTCCCAAGGTCTTTTGTCCCAGCAGTGATCTTGCCTCGGAGGCTTTTCGCGCTTCACTCGATCTTCTCGCCGTGCATCGACCAAGTCCCAAGCTCACTCGTCCGCAGTGATGTATCGATCGGCGTCGCGGAAGAGCTGCTTGGATGTGACTGGAGACTTTTGCAAGAGGGCCTTCATGAAAGCTTCGTCATTGGAGCCGCGGAAGAAGTCATCGATCACCGCCACATCAGCGATGTTGGGAATTCGATTCCGCATTGACTGAAAATGCTTGATGTACGAGCGGAGACCCTCGCCATCCTTGCGTTTGATGGATTTGAGGTCCCAAGGCTATGCCGGCTTATACGACAGCGACTGGAAGTTGGCGATGAAGCGCCGACAGATGTCATCCTAGTTGTCAATGCAGTCGTGCCTGAGGTGACGCAGCCACTGTAGCGCATCTTGTCCTAGGACGATCGGAACATAGGCAGTCATCACATCTTCGCTTGCCCCGGCCGCACTAGCTGCAGTCGAGTACACGGCCAACCAGCCGTTGGGGTCGAGCTTCACCTCGTACTTGTCGACAATGGAGACTTTGAAGTTCTGAGGCGACACTACTCCACGAAGCCGTGCAGTGAAAGCCGGGATTCCGACCACGCCATGATTGGCTGGTTTGTACCAACCTCCATCTTGAGCCACTGCTTCGCGGCGTCACGGGAATCGAGGGTGATCTCCCCCTAATCGGTCGTGGACTGATCGTGGCTGTGGGGCCTCTTATCACGAGCTTAGACATCGGGGTTTGTGGCTGCTCCATCTTGTTTGTGGCTGGCTGTGGGGCCTCTCGTCCCCCTAGTCTGGACTTCATCCTGAGGTTTTTTGTCCCAATGGCCATCCTTATCCGATTCTCCACCATACACCTATCTTTATTACGCTTACCCCTGTATAACTACTAGTTGGTATAATTTATTCAAGTTTACAGCTTATTCGATTTGAGATTATTCAATTACACTCTCTCGTCTGCCACTTCCCAGTGGATTTTTATGATACTTGGAATACTCTGGGTGAAAAGGCTACACCGAATCTCAGTGTGCTTGCGGAGTAAAACTGTTACACTAAGAGACGTCAACAAGCTTTTTCTAGCACAGATGCCGAGGAACCAATAGGCAGAGAGATAATTGATATATCATTTCGAACCCTGTAAAATTGATAAATTTTCCCGCTAGTTGTTAGCAAGCTCACTTTGCTCTGTGGTTTTGTTGTGGTTGCAACAGAGGGGTGTATGACCAGTTTTGACCTGCCAGAAAATTACCACTATAACCTAGAGTCACTGCTCAAGAGAATCCGTACAAAGACTATCCATGGGCAGAGACCTGTACCAAGGGAACTAGAACCAAGTACTTCAAGCCACACTCCATTCATCACTCCCATGGCTGAGAAGACCATTCGTGAGTTCTCCATCCCCTTGAGCAACAATGTTCCTCCGGGACCTGAGGTTCAAGTAGGAGAGAACTTCAAACCCAAGCCAGGAGTGATCCACATGGTTCAAGCTATCCCATTCTGTGGACTAGCCATGGAAGATGCCAACAATCACTTGCAGTAGTTTCTGGAAATCTTCAGCACGTTCAACATAAAAGGAGCATCACCTGACACCATCAAACTTTGTCTCTTTCCTTTCTCTCTTGTTGGGAAGGCAAAACAGTGGTTCTACCTCAACCATGCAACACTCACAACTTAGAACACATGTTCTGATGCATTTCTTTCAAAGTATTTTCCACTAGGGTAAACTAATGCATTGAGTAACAAGATATCGAGCTTCCAGCAGCTTATCGATGAAACAACGGTGAAGCTTGGGAACGACTGCAAGAGTACATTGCAGCCTGTCCCTATCACGGGATGCAAGAGTGGCTGATTATTCAGAGTTTCTTTCATGGACTTCACCGTTCAGCACAAGAACATCTGGATGCAGCCGCTGGAGGATCCTTTCTATCCCTGAGCATCACGGCGGCCAACGGACTAATTGAAAAGATGGCCACCAATCAAGGATGGAGGGAAGAAAGGTTTAGCACCCAATCATGTGGCATCCATCAGATTGAGAGCACTGATATGCTTGCCGCAAAGATGGACCTCTTGTTAAAAAAGCTAAGCAACACTCCAGAAGTCACACCATTCCAAGCCCTTGATGCTCATATGACTTGTGAAGTCTGTGGGAATATGGGTCACTTGGGGAACTGCTACCCTGAGACACGGGCTGAAGATGTGAACTTTATCAGTAACAATGACAACTTCTTCAACAATGGGAACCGTCCCCAACCAGGATGGTCTACGAGGCCATATATTCCTTTCTCTAGACAAGGTAATTCTTCAGGTAATTCACAGCAGTTTCCTAAAAGTAACTTTGATCAAAAGCTGTGAATGATAGCATCAGTAAAATGTTCAATGCAAATGATAGGATGTTTGAATCTATTTCTTTGCAAATGGAAACTTTGAACAGTGCTATGAAAAAACAACTAAGCTTTAATAAAATGTTAGAAACCCTTATAGCTTAGTTGGCTGCTTCTTTACCTAACCCAAATGCCGGCAAGCTACCAGGTCAACCTCAAGCTCCTCCCAAGGAGCACATCAATGCAGTGACCACTAGTGGAGGGAAGTCTACATAGGACCCCCTGTCTCCTAGTCGTGCAGGTAAAGAGCAGGAGAAGACAACCGAACCCGAAGACAAGGAAGAAATAGAAGAGACCATTAGAAAGGAGGAAAATACAACATCTAAACATTTACCCCATGAGTTCCACGACACTACGGTGCTGCCTTTTCCTCCATGCAACAAGAAGGCAGCCGCTGACGAACAATATAGTAAGTTCGTTGAGGTCATTAAGAAGTTATATGTCAACATACCTCTACTAGATGCTATGCAGGTACCGACATATGCTAAGTATCTAAAGGACATCCTCAACAACAAGAACCCCAATAGTCAACATAAATTATGCACTTGATAGAAGAATGTAGCGCAGTTATACTCAAGAAAAAGGACCCATGGGAGCCCAACTATCTCATGCTCGATTGGAACCCAGCACTTCAACCAAGCATTGTGCGATCTCGGAGCCAGTGACAGCGTAATGCCAAAGGTCATATTCGACAAGCTGAATCACACTGCACTTGCCCCCATTGCCATGTGTCTACAGCTCGCGGATCAATCTATTTGTTATGCTGAGGGAATCGCGGAGAATGTCCTGGTGAAAATCAGGAATTTTCTCATCCCAGTAGACTTTGTGGTATTGGACATGGAGATTGACTCAAAAACCCCACTCATCCTTGGGCAGCCGTGTTTGAGCACTGCTGATGCAATCATCGACGTCGGGGCAGGAAAGGTGCACCTCAACATAAATGGAATGAAGGAAACATTCGCCTTCAAGCCAAAAGTGGAGCATTGCAACAAGGTGCACACTTTCAAGTGCTAGGATTCAATGAATGCACCCAAGGTCAAGATCAGAACCAATAAGCCACACTCACAGGATGATAGCCTCGTTGCATTTATGCTGAAGAAATTGAAAAGCAAGGCCGACATTAAACAAATGGAGCATGAGGCTGCAATGCGTAGTAGACGATCAAGAAAACAAGAGATGAGACAAGGGAAGCCTAGTCCCGCACTACGAAGCAAAGCTCCTGAGAACTAGCCGGCGCCGAAAGAATATTAAGAATATCAAGGCAGCGCGGAGGTAATAAAGCACAAAGGAAACCAATCCTCTCCTTCGATGCTTACGTGAACCCAAAAGGCAAAACATGGACTACCCTTGCCAATAGGTAAACTGGCACTATCATTCGACAGCATATTTACTTCCTGCCAATTTTTAATTCCAGGCTCCACTGCATATTTAATTGTCGTTGCGCATCGTTTTTTTTCTAATCTTCTTTTTTTAGTTTTGCATTAAAAAAATACGCATGGACGGCCGCCCATAGCCAAGACGCCCGGCCCCGACTCATGGCTGACCGACCAAGGCACGGCCGCCCGACTGCCTCCTCTCTCTTTCTCTTTTCTTTCCTTCTTTCCTCTTTTCCTTTTTCTTTTCCATTCTCTTTTCTCCTTCTTTTCTTTTCCCACATTTTCTTTTTTCTTACCTCCACTCAAAGCAAAGGTAGCATGCATGGCCGCCCAGCCTAAGGGCACGGTCGCCCGGCCTGGGCACCAGCCACCTGGCCCTCTCTCATGGCCGCCCGGCCTCCCTTTTCTCCTGTTTTGTTTTCGTGCTTGTGCTAATCACCAACCAACCTGCACTCACTTACTCGAGCACCTAGGCACAATGATACACCTCCACATTAGTATGCATGCATGCAAAAGAGAGCAAGAAACACAATAATGGTCGTCCGGTCTTCTCTATTTTGCGCACCGACAAAATCAGCACCTCCTCTCACAGTTTCACGTGCATGCTTGGCTGCCCCGGCCCTCCCCCATGGCCGGCTGGCCAAGGACATGGCCACTCTGCCACCCAAGCTGGCCGCCTAGCCACCCCCTGCTTCCATTTGCATATAAATATAGCCCCCTTGCTCCTCCTTTCAGTGCACCACACAACAAGCTGCACTCTCTCCTCTCCCTCTCATAATTCTCTCACTTAGTAGCTTAATTAAGCTCCTTTCGCTTAGCCAAAGTAATGCTCGAACAAAATTTGGTTAGCCAAATAAATTCAGCTACTAGCCCCTCTTTGGCAAGAACGAGAACGGTTTGCGGAGGTGTCACGCTGCGCAAGAACGAATAACCCCTAACGCTAATATTATCTTGTCATTTTTTTGTAGTTGTGGTTGTGTCTGTGTTTGCAGGATGAGGCGAACACAGAAAAGAGCAAGGAATGCCATCAGTAGGGTGGGATAGCACATCCACTTCTCGATGTCCACTAGCTCACAGGGGCGAAACTCTCAGACGGTGTCCGACAGGGGATCATCCAGTGCATGACCACTGGAGGAGGAGGCAAGGTCATCTAACAACTGCCCCGTGCTGCTGCACGACTGCCACATCCAGACGCGTGACCAAAATGAAGCAGACCTGCTAGGGTACTTCCACACAAAGTCCTTTAGCCTCACCAAGTGCTTCGACAAAACCCTCATGACCAGCACAGGTATGCTTGATGAATTTGAAGAGCTTTTTAATACTGTGGGCTGGGGAAGCTTTGCTGATATCTTTGAGGGAGGCATAGTACTCCTCACAAAGGAGTTTCTTATGACCCTCCGCATAGTGCCCCTGTGGTCGAACACGATCGTCCACTTCAGACTCTTCAACACTGAGCACGAGCTGACGCTCTGCCAGTTCAGCAATGCTCTCAGGTTCTCACCAAGCTCCTCCTTAGCAGCCGACCCCGCAGTCTTTCACTCCCAAGAGTTTTGGAAAGCTCTAACTGGGGATGATGCTCCTGAGAAAAAGAGCATCACAAAAATCAAAAACCCCACCATGCGTTTCATGACACACGTCGCGTGACCGTGGAGAACTTAAAAATCCTCTACGCCATGTGGCATAGGCAGCAGTATGCACCTGTCCTTAGTATTCTGCAACACTGGCTAAAACTAGTTTGTGATGAGAACTCCATCACAATCACATCATTCATGACAAGGATTGTGTTGGCGGTCGATAAAACCCATTTCGACCACCAACATTTCATGTTTGAGATCATAATTTATCAAGCTTTCATGTATTACTAACTGGTTCCACGAGTTGTGTACAAAAGATGGATGCAGGAGCTTGTCACGTACAAAATATCGAAGAAATGACCAAAATAGAGACAAAGTGGCAAGGCAAAGGCAAAAGGCCAAAAGTGCAAGGCCGGCCGGCCATATCCCATGGCCGCTCGGCCATACACCCTGGCTGCCCGGCCACCCACTATGGCCGCCCCACCACCAGCAGGCCTAGGTAGCCTTTCAGCCCAGTGTAGTGGCCGCCTAGCCATTACACGTGGCTGCCCAACCATGTCACAAAACACAATTTTCGACCTGCATGTAAGGAAACACAAAAGAAGACAAATCCAACCGTGGAACCAAGAATCCAATGAATCCAAGGGTCGGAAGGCCATCATACAACGGATTGATGACATCAGCGATCCAGGGAGTGGCCGCCCGGCCAATGGGAGTGGCTGCCCAGCTAATGGGAGTGGCCGCCCGGCCATGCACTGACTCCAAATCACACGTGCATCAAATAATTCAACTGCCAACCAACTCGGGGAGTGCATACCAACCATTCGATCAACAAGGTCGGTTGATCGAGTGGCCGCCCGGCCACCCTACATGGCTGCCTGGCCATGCACAGTGGCTGCCTAGCCACCGACCTTACACACCTACAAGTACCCCCCTTAGCCTCCAATGCTATAAATATCCCCTGGGAGGTCATTTGCAAGGTGTGGTGGATCAAGAGAAGAATAGTGTGGTTGTGTAGTTGAGTGTAGAGTATAGTAGTGAGGCCACCATTGGCATTGTCGAGAGAGCCAATTGTATCAAGAGTAAGTAGTGAGTTGTAGAGTGAAGGAGTCAGATTTCTCTTTGGTATTCTATTCCCGAGCTCTTATTCTCAGAGGAAATATTACTCTATTTCTAGGATACATTAAAGTTCCTTGCTCCTCTGCTTTATTTATTTCATACTTACTTTACTTACATACTTAGTCCCTGCTTAGTAGTTTACGGGTGCCAAGTGTGCTCTGTGTAGTTTACCTATACAGTTGTGCTTGCTCTCTAGCTTCGAACCAGTGTAGTAAACTCGGTTGTGTAGACGTGGTGTCTAGACTAGAGTTTGCCTTGGAAGGTGTCTTGTCCCACACAGTTTTGGTTGGTAGTCCCACCTGGTGACAACGGGTGTGTGACCTGTGTAGTCCAACCCCATCGTTCGAATAAGTTGTCATCGATGCATAGCTGAGTCCTGTAGTGCCCGCCTTTCTCATCTGGGTTATCAGCGCTCTGGTGCCTGGAAGTGGTTCTATAGCCTCAGTGTCCAAGTAAATCAGCTGAGTAGAGTTCTAGTTTGTTTAGTAAAGTTAAGTTGTTTTATCTAAAGTAGTGATCCTGCTCTGCTCTGTTAATTATCTCTACAATTGCTGGTTTTATAGTTCGGTCCAATCCATTTTACGTTGAGGTACTCCTTGTTCCTCGTGGATTTCGATACCCTGGAATACTCTTCGGTGAAAATCTACAACGTGTTTCCCTGCGCTTGCAAATCTATTTCAGTAGGCTAAGAAATGCCAACAGATTGCATCTGAATTAGCAGTACTGGCAAATGCCCAAGTGGCATAACTACCCTCAGACACACCGAACTTAGTTACCGAGAGCCACTTCATTTAGGCACACTTTCTGCGCAAGGAACGTTCGGGGACCTTTATCATGACCTTCAAGGGGTACGAGTATGAGCTGCCACTAGCCACACCACAGTTCAAACTCTACTCTGTGAAAACGCTATCTATGCCATTAGAGTTACCACTCTCAGTGTAGCAGGAGTCATGACAAGGGCACAAAGGTGAGCGGCAGAGGAACACATACAAAAGCAAATAGAGGATGCACAAGCTGCAGGAATTGGGCCTACATTGTTCAATACCTCAGCAGGCTCATTCTGGCACAACTTGGGTGAAGACCAATCCAGGCGCCCCCAGGAAGGGTCTGTACACACATCGTGGGGGTACGATTCCAGCGCTGCACGCTCTCAGCAGCAGGAACAATTTGGCGGAGGAGGGACCTACTACTGCTATGTATCAACGTCCTACTATGCAGGTCCATCTGCATCCTCACGTTTCGCAGTTGACCATCTAGGCTCCATCTTTGGAGCCCTGACCATCCAAGACCAAGGCACAGCCGGAATGTTCACCCAACTCAACTAGATCGACCAGCGCACTCAGAACATAGAACGAACACAGGCAGAGCAGCACAACCTCCTCTTGGAGACATAAGCGATGGTCGAATGCTCCCTCGATGAGGCCCAGTGATTTTACCAGTACTATGGGTATTACCCCCAGTTGCTTCATTGAAGCTTGGGGAAGACCCAAATCGACAGTTGGGTATGTACGCCAGTCCTCTTGCTTGCCACATCAGTCCCCTAGTAATTATCGCTAGTTCTACCGTTCTGCTATATGATCATGATTAGTAGTTTAATTCTAGTTTTTCATCCAGCTATATATAAAAAAACTCCCATGAATAAAGTTTACTTGCTAGCTTCACCATGGAAATGATGAATAGTTGCTCTATCAAGTTAACTGTTTAATTCTTGCATGTGACTTATGCTTAGCTTAGTCCAAGATTGTGAACAAAAGAAGTAAACCAAAGTTTTACTATGTGGTTGCCATTTGTGATAACAAGCCTAAGTTCTTGAGAGTCATGAGATGATTTAAAAGTGGGATGACCTCTTTCTTGTTCCTAGTAAGATGAATATCTCAGGTTTTTATTTTAAAAATGAAAAAATAGAACTCCCCTTGGTCAAAACACCTACCAGAGACAAAAATGACTCAAATGTTACAACCCATGCTTAGAGCTACTTAGAAATGTTTTGAGTTTTGTCAAATTTTGAGTCCCATTGAGTAGAAATATCACCTTCTGTTGATAGCTGGAGTACAAAAGCATCAAACGCAAGTGATCCACTCCAGACTTTGCATCCACCAAATGTCTCCAAATACTTCTCATATTCCCCTAGCCTTCAAATATCATGGAGGAAGGGTATGGAGCCAAGAAAAAAATGCATGCAAAAGCATGGCAAAAGAAAAAAAGAGAGAGCATGCAAAAGCACGGCAAAATGAAAAGCATGCAAATTCAAGCATGGCTAAAATAAAATAAGGCTCCATATCCCTTGCAAATCTATCAAAGGCTACAAAGGGAAGAAAATCAAGAGAAGGAGACACTTTGTCCCACCACTCATACTCCAGTTGTCAAACAGAAGAAGTGATAAAGTACACTTTTTGGTCCAATCTTTGGCTTAGCAAAAATAAGCATTCTAAGTGTGCCACACTTTTTCCGCACCAAAAGCTCCACAAAGGCCTTAGTGTAGGAAAGTTTTGGCCAAGCTCATGGCCTTTGGTGAGGAAACACTTCTGAGTGATCGAGAGTATCCTTGGGGAAGTTCTTTTTGTTTTGAAAATCCTGAAAACACCTGAGAAAACAATCCAAAGAGAACAAGTTTGAGTTATTCCTGCAATAAAATCATTCTATCTCTTAACCGCCCAAGGCAAGGTAAGCAAAAAGATGCACCACACATGAGGTAAACTTCAATTATTTCACTACTTGGAGTGAAGCCGAGTGTTGAGTCGCGTATAAGAATTTCTTTTTAACTTTGATATTGCAGCAACTCCTGATCCATACCTTGTCTTAGCTTTGCTCGAGGACGAGCAAAGGTATAAGCTTGGGGGCTATTGACGGTTGTTATTTGATGATTTTGACCAACAACTATCATTGAAATGAAGTGAAACATGTAACTTTATTGGACTAACCCTTGCTACTAATGAGTTCCACAAGATGTACATGAATATTTAGATGCAGGTACCAAAAATATACACAAAAGGGTTGCAAACACGTCAAGGACAAAAGATGGGCAACAATGGCAACCCGGCTGCCCGGCAATAGTCCATGGCTACCCGGCCAATTTCCAGCCCAACAGTGGCCGCCTGGCCACTAGTCAGGGGCTGCATGGCCGCCCGGCCATGTGGCATGGCCACCCGACCACCTCACTTGCCACGTCTTCGATCCTACATGCAAACAAACATGAGACAATGAAGCTCCAACCATACAAAAGGGTATCCAATACATCCAAGGGTCAAAAGAGCACCGAAACAAAGATCAGTGATGTCAAGAATCCAAAGGACCAAGCATGCAACCAACAAGTGGAAGACACGTGGCCACTCGGCCACCTTCCTTGGTCGCCCGGCCACCCCTTGGAGGCATTTTGCAAACGTACCAACTATATCAACCGCCAACCGACACGGGGGAACAATATCAAGTGTTGGATCACCTAAGTCAATGGATCGTATGGCCGCCCGGCCATCGTGGTGGCCACCCAGCCACCGACCATGCCCGCCCGGCCACCGACCTCACCCCTAACCGACCTAGTGTGCATACAAATACCCCCTTCACTCACTTGGCTATAAATAGACCCCAGAAGCTCATTTGTAAGGTGTGGAGTTGAGTTCAAGAGCTATCTTAGAGTGCCACACTCTTCCTTTAGTAGTTAGGAAAGTCATGGGAATTAGAGTTGAATCGAGCTTTGCCTCGGAGTCTCCGGAGTTATCTTCGAGTCTGTGGTAAAACTTTGTATCTTTTGGATTCAGATTATCTTCAATATAATCTCAGTTATATTTTAATCTAGTTCTATCGCTTACGAGTGTGGTGTACTTTTCTTTGCATAATTGCCAAGCTTAGATTGTGTCTACTTTGTTATTCAATTCTTGTTATTCTTGCCGATGCTATAACTCAACCCTAGACTTAGACACTAGGCTCTGGCGAGACTCACTCCTCTAATTAAGGATAGTCTATCATTGTTCAAGATTCGCTTGAACACATTTATAGCGTACCATCCTCTCCACGCAAATTTGCTTGGTAGCCTCAGTCGGTGACAGCGTGTGGTGTGCCTGTGTATCCTAGGCCCATCATTCGGGAGGCCCATAGGCGTTAGCTAGCTCCTCTTTTGGTTGCCAACTATCTACCCCTGGCTCCTCGAGGGCGCTAGAATTTCGCTCGACGCAAGACCCTGACCTACTTCATTGAGTGACATTAGTTTTCACGTATAATCTTTGTAGCCGAATAGAAATAGGGTTTGATGACTTTATCTCCTCGTTGTCCTCCGAGGCAACTATACCTTTCTATGGATATCTTTGCTAGACTTACCTCTCCACCATACACCTATCTTTATTTTGCTTACCCATGTATAACCACTAGTTGGTATAATTTATTCAAGTTTGCAGCTTATTCGATTTGAGATTATTTAATTACACTGTCTCGTGTGCCGCTTCCCTGTGAATTTTTACGATACTCGGAATACTCTAGGTGAAAAGGCTACAACGATTCTCTGTGCACTTGTAGAGTAAAATCTATTATGCTAAGAGACGTCAACAACAAGATGATATGGACTGTACTTGGTAGCCCCATGACATGACATACAATAAGCCCATAATGGCTCTACTAACCGATGAAGCCACTGCTTGGGATACTCATTGATCTTGTGTTTAATAAGCTTGATCAGGTTCTTGTTAGATGCTTCAGCTTGTCCATTGGCCTGAGCATAATGTGGTGATGACTGGATCAGGGTAATTCCCATATCTTTGGAAATATTGTGAATTCCTCTGCTGTAAAAATAGAGCCTTGATCTGTCGTGATTGTCTAGGGTATGCTGAATCTATAGATTATATGTTCTTTTGATGAACTAATCACATCCTTTGCTGTGACGTTCTTCATCGGCACTGTTTCTACCTACTTGGTGAAATTGTCAGTGGCTACTATTATCCTCTTGTGCCCTTTGCTAGTTGGTGGGTTGATGTAGTCGATCAGATCCAAGCCCCACCCTCTGAATGGCCATGGCTTAATGATAGGATTCAACGTATCGGCTGGCACCATCTGGACTGCTCCAAACCTCTGACAGTCTTGGCATCCTCTGTAATATTTGAAGCAATCTTCTAGCACTGATGGCCAATAAAAACCATATCTCCTAATTAACCACTTCATCTTATGAGCTGATTGGTGGGTACTGCAAGTACCCTCATGGACGTCATGCATGATCATTAATGCCTCGGTCGGTCTGAGGCACTATAGGAGTAAGCCATCGATGGCCCAAAAGAACAACTCATCACCAATTAATACATGCCTCAGAGCCTTCAGCCGCACCTTCTTATCTGTCCATCAAGCCAGATCCTCCAAGTAATTGATGAGATCGGCTCTCCAAATGGTAGCAAACAACTATAGAATATCTATACAGATATCACTCTGAGATACATACCCAGAGGCCGCCTACACTAGTTTGTTTGCTTTGTCATCCAGCTCCCTTGGTATCTAGCTAAGTGTGATCATCCAGAATCATGACATCAACTCTTGTCACCTGCCGAAGTAATTGTATAAAGAATCACTGGTACAATTGAAATGCTCCGTCAACTGATTGATCACTACTTTTGAATCACCGAAGACCTCCACTACTTTGGCACCTGCATCAAGCAACAATTCCAAACCCTTACAAATAACTTTGTATTCGGTCTGATTGTTAGTGAACTGTCCTTTCAATTGAATGGCAAACTCATAAATCATCCCTCGAGGGGCGACAATACATAATCCAATGCCACAGCTTGGGTCACATGCCGATTCGTTGAAGAAAAGAACCCATGGCCTGACACCCACAAATCGAACTGGTGACGCGATCCTTTCTATGACAAGATCGGCCAAAGCTTGCCCTTTTACAACTTTAGCCGGTTGATGGTGGATATTGAACTCAAAGAGTGCATACATCCAATTGCTGAGCCGACCTTTGAGTATGGGGGCCGATAACACATGCTTGATCACATCGGCTTTGTAGATTATTCTAGTCTTAGCATTGAGCAGATAATGTCATAGCCTAGTGCATGTAAAATATAAAGAGAGGCATAGGCATTTCATCTCAGTATACCTAATTTATGTATCCAAGAGATGTCTACTGAGATAAGAAACCACCCGTGTGTTGCCTTCAAATTCTTGAATTAGCACTAAGCCAATGGAAGTCTCATCGGCTGAAAGATAGACAATGAATGGTTTGTCCAGTTGGGGTGGCACTAATACAGGTGGCGACGTCAAATACAGTTTGAGGTCAACGAACGCCTTCTGTTGTTCCAGTCCCCAAATGAAGTCTTCATCTTTTCTGATCTTGACGAGGGGCATGAATGGATCGATGCACCTAGAAAGATTTGATATGAATCTCCATATGTAATTTATCTTGCCGATCAAACTTTGCAACTTGGTCTTGGTCTTCGCAGGTTGCATAGATGCGATGGCGTCTTTGCTTTTGTCGCCAACCACAACCCCTTGCTCAAGAATCTTAAATCCAAGGAACTAACAAGCAATAACTTTGAATGCATGTTTCTTGGGATTCATTTTTAGACCGTGGAGTCTTGTACGCTCCAAGACTTGACATAAATCGACCAAGTGTGACTCTCGAAGAACCAATTTAACAACTACATCATCGATGTAGATCTCGAGAAGTCAATGACGAGATCGTGGATGATATAATTCATGGCCTGTTGATAGGTAGCACCAGCATTTTTAAAACCGAAGGTCATAACAACCCACTCAAATAATCCAATGTTACCTAGACAACGGAAGGCAATTTTGTAAACATTTTCCTTGGTCATGAAAATCTGGTTATAACTGTTGACGATCGTTATTTAACTATTTCGACCACTAATTCCTCGGTGAATAAATAGGATATAAGCCAAAGTCTTTGAATTATTTAGCTTGAACTAAATAATTCCACGAGTTTTGGTGGTTTTCGATGTTTTACAGGCAGATGCTCAAATTCCATGCAAAACAACATCATAAGCAGCAAGCACAGAGTGGCCACAAAAGGGCTTGAGAATGGATTACAAATAACATCATTATGAAGTATCTCAAATGCCCTCAAGAACCAAACCATTGCAAATAGCTCATCGAAATAATCAAAATGGAGTTTTGGTTCACTCAATTTGGAGTCTGGATGTGAAAGTAACAGTCGTTGCAAGTTGACAACTCCGGCTGCAGGGACTGTGGCCGGGTGGCCTAAGTGGAGGCTGGCCGGCCAATCACCCCCTCCAAATCCCTCAATCTTCATGGGAATCAACCAAGTAACTCACTAAGAATCCATATACACCTAAGGGATCAAGCCCAATTGAAGATAAAGGTCGGAAGGCCACCATATGGACCAAAAAATGACTAAGTGCTAGAAGGGCTGGCCAGCTGGCCTAGTACTCAGGCCACTTGACCTAGTACTTTGGCTGTTCGGCCTCCCACTTGGTCACTCAGCATTCCAACAACACATTCATGCAAAGAAGCACAAGTTGGACACAAATCTACCATCGATCAAAGAACCAAAGGCATGCATGATGGATGGATCCACGAGACTCACTCTCCAACCAATGAGGAACATCCAAGTGGCAACAAAAGGCTAAGTCCCTGGCCGCCCGGCCTTTGACTTAGGCCTTTCGGCACGTGCTTTAACCAAAACAACCGCCACTGTGTCAAAGATGGAAGATCTAGCAGTCCAAAGCAATGTTGGTGCATCGAAGGGCTAGAAGGCCACAAGACCAGGCCACCCAACCTCCTACTTGGCTGCTCGGCCAGCCACCTAGCCGCCCGACCTGTAGACTTAGCCATTTTGCCGACCTCCAGCCTCCTATAAATAGAGGGCCACTCCCTCACTCTCATATGCACCTCACCATGTAACTCACTCTCTTCCTCAATAGGAGGCGCCCCTCGGGTGGTGCCTCCACTCTTAGAATTCATTGTTTAGCTAGGAGTTAGAGTAGGCTCTGCTGTTTCAGAGTCAATCAGAACCTTCGGTAATGTACTTTATTTTTCCTATCTTTTGCATTACTTTCCGATATATGACAAGTGCGAGTACTTTACTTTCCTACTTTATGCACTTATCTTCTGCTCTAGTTAGTCACTTGTATTTGGTATGTATGGAGCTGCATTTATTTTCTAGCACCTTTTCCTTTTGGGCATGCTAAGTCCGAGACCTGAGTTATGCTAAGTTAGAGTTGATTGAGCTTTGTTATACTTGCCGGTGCTATAAGCCTTTCCTAGAGTTAGATCTATGAGTCTTGTTAGCTCTAACCCTTGGAATCAAGGATGAGTTTTAGTGCTCAATCATTATCATGGTGATAGCGCTTGAGCATTAGTATAGCATGCCATCTTACCCACGCAGCTCTGGTTGGTAGCCTCTCTTGGTAACAGCATTAGTGGTCTCAGTATTCCAATCCCGTCGTTCGGCAAGCCCATAGGCATTAGCCAGTTGCCGTTAGGTTGGCCAACCATCTACCCCCGTGGCTCCTCGGTGTAGTATGGAATTTCACTCGACGCAAGCCATAGCTTTGTCTCAATCCTTTCGACCTTAGTACAGATAGCTCTTGTATGCTAGTAGAGATGGAAGACGGAACCTTAGCCCTCGACTCATTGTCCTCCTAGCTCAAACAAGAGTTCGCTCCAACGGTGTTTGGTTTGTATCCCATGTTGTTTGGTGTTTACCCTTTTCTTGTTATCTTTTGTAACGAATGAGTTGGTAGTAGCTAGGTGATCGATGAAGTTGTATTCTTTCTCGATGCTTCCCTATGGAAATAAATACGATACCTAGAATACTCCCGGGTGAAAGCTATGGCAGTCTCCGTGTACTTGCAGAGTAAAATCTGTTAGGCTAAGAACCGCCAACAATAACCGGCGTTGCCATCCAGAAAGCTCATCATCTTTTGTCCAGCGGCAGCATTGATGAGAATATCTGCAATCGGCATCAGGTATTTGTCTTTGGGAGTCACCCTATTAAGATCTCTAAAGTCAATGCAGACCCAAAGCTGGCTACTCTTCTTTCGGACAGGCACAATATTTGATATCCATGTGGTATATCTACATCGCCTAATGAACTTGGCTTCTATCATCCTCTGACTTTCATCTTTAATTTCTAGCAATATTTTATGATTAAACTTTCTTGGCGATTGAGCATAAGGACAAAAACTAGGTTTGATAGGTAGCTGATGTTCTATAATGGAACGATCCACGCCAGACATTTCATGGTATTCCCATGTGATGCAATTTGAGAATTCTTTCAAAAGATCTACTAGTTGAGTTTTGAATTCTGGTGCCAACTTCTTACCGATGTATGTTGGTCGTGGTTTGTCGCCTGGTCCAATATCAACTGCTTCCAGCTCATCAGCTATTATAAAACCAAACCCAACTTCCCTTCATCTACAAACTTGACGATGCCAATCATACAGGATGGGGGTTGGTTGTAATTATCACCCTAATGAATACCATCGGCCAACACCGTCTTATTGTCGAATAAGTGTGGTATAAATATTTTTTGGGGCCGATCGGGCGGGTTGGCCACATAACTCATGTTGTTGCTATATTTAAAAACTGGCCAATCGTCTCGATCATATCGGCCCCAATGGAGTATGTATTTAAATGTTGATGACAGCTGCTAAAGCCGGCACTAGCCCAATTTTTGACCCTTCGACATAATCCCAATCCAACTGTTCTCTTCTAGTAAGGCATTCTACTCCTTCTGCCCCCAGAATGAAGATTCTGCAACTGTGACGTCGTTGGAGTTGTCTGGTGGAATGATTTCAAACTCATCACCGTCCCATTGTACCGGGCACTGATGCATGGTGGATGGTACATAGCAGTTGGCATGGATCCAATCTCGGCCGAGCAGGGCCTAGTAAGGTCCTTTAGTGTCCACAACGAAGAAAGACGTATTGATTGTCTTGTGTCCAACTGTAAGCTCAATGTTGAAAACTCCTTTGGCCCCTATTGGGTCACCCTTGAAATCGTTGAGAACAACATTTGTCTTGATGAGCTCGTCCTCATTTCTGTCAATTTTCTTAAACACTACATACATCATTAGATTAATTGCCGTGCCTGTTTCGACCATCATCTTATTCACTGGCCTACCATTGATACAACCCTTGAGGTATAGTGGCTTCAGATGATGGTATTTTTTCTCAACCAACTTCTCAAATATGATGGCAACCGGTCCAAGGCTGAGCTAGGCTACTGATTCTTACATTCAGAGGAATTACAAAATTCATCGGGCAAGAGAAATACCATACTGACATCTGCCGATCCACCAGCTATTTCTTCATCCTACTGGTCGTCCTCCACGTCATCCTCCATCGGGTTATCTTGTCGCTCCTGTTCTTCTTGCCACCTCCTCCAGACTGCTGGACATTTGGGAAGCACTGGTGCAGGCTTGTGCATGTATGTCGGTATAGCAACAGGTCCAAAGTTCACTTGCTTTAGTATCCGCAGATAATTCACTTCGGCTTCTTCCAAACTGAGTAGGCATTCTACTCTGTGCTTTTGTGAGTGAGAGAGTCCTTCAGGGCACCACCTGGGCCGATGACACTTTTCACGCTTCTTACTTGAGCTCGGTAGGTCACATTATGGAGGAACTCCACGTGTGCCTTCATGTTGTGGCTACCCTAGCTCTAGTTTGCCCATATCTGTACGGGCGGTCTTCTCTAGCGATAGTTGTAGGCAACGTCGTGGTGCTGATCGCAAGCGTCCAAACCATTGGAACACGGACGTGCACGCTTTTGGTCATCGAGGAGCCGAGCATTGCAGGAAAACATTGATGGTTGGCAAGCGCTTCATATCCCAACTCCAGCAGTATTAGAAGAATGGGCAATCCTAGTGCTCTCTAAACTTGTAGTCCCTGTGATGGTCACGCTCTTCATCATAACAATGCCTAGCATGGTGGCGTTCCTCATCTTGGCGATGTTCGAGATGATAGAGCTCTTCTCGTCCACCGTAGTACTCTTGATAACGGCGTTTGGCACCAGCTGTGGCTCGACCGATAGCGATGCTCTAATTGCCAATCGCGGGTACGGCCTTCTTCCTGATCATGTGCCCGATGTTGATCGCGTATTTGACGATGGCAAGCATATATGCCGATCAAGACACCAGAGTCGGGGCAAGAACACTGGTTTGTAGCTATGTCATTGGCGGACAGGTGCTCTTCTGGTCGAAATTCCAGTGGCCGATCGTCACTCAGATCGGCCTTAGCCTTGCCTTTGTCCTATGAGCCGGATGTGGCATCATAGCACCATGAACCCATCGTAGAAACTTACATGACTCAGCCGCAGCTGTGATCTTGTTCTGTCCAATGGCTGGAACAGCTGTCTTGACCTGACCATTGGTTGGAGTGGCTATCTCGGTGTAGGACATCACATTGACCATGTTGACATTGGGGAATGGAGTGTTGTCTACTTTCATTGAGCTTCTTGCACAGGTCAACCTTCCCTACTCGATAGTAGTCTGAATTTGCTGGCATAGGACCTTGCAATAGTTGGTGTTATGAGAATCAAGGGTGCTATGGAACTTGCAATACTTGCATCCCTTGAGTTCTTTGGCTGGTATGATTTTATGGCCAGGTATCAACTCCAAGTACTTTTCCTTGAGCAATAAATCAAAGATTTGTTCGGTTTTAGCCACAATGAAGTGGTATCCGGTAGGAGCTTCTGGACGCTTGAGCCATTGACAAGGCAATGGCTGCTTTGGCTTAGTCCACTGCACAACTACAACCTTAGCTTATTTATTGGCCGATTCTTCATCTTGCAAATACGTAATAGCCCTTCGTGGCTTCTCTTGGTACAGCTCAGGATGTGCATGCTCTTAAGATGACACCTGGGAAAGCAAATGCCCGATGGAATTGAAGTCTGTTAGCCCATGGATGAGTCTGGTGGCTTGGTGTAGGCCGTTGTACGCTATCTCAGCCAAGTTCTTTTTTGACAACTGTAGTGAATAGCACCTATTCTTGGCTTCTCTGAAACGCTAAATGTACTGACCCACACACTCGCCAGGGCGCTGGCAAAGCAACATGAGATCCATGAATGAGGAATCTTCTGCCCTCGAGAAGAAGTGTGCATGGAACAGTTCTTCCAGTTGGTTCCATGTTGTGATAGCCCCATGTGTCAATGATGTATATCATCTAAAGGCTAGACCCATCAGAGATAGTGAAAAGGGTCAGATCTTCATATGTTTGACTGTCGCTGCAATCCCCAATTGAGTCGTGTATCGGCTAATATGTTCCACAGTACTGGTATCATCATTGCCACTAAATTTGGAAAACTTTGGCACCTTGAACTTGGGTGGAGGTGGTAGTTGATCATAGACCACTAGATATGGTTTAGAGTAGATGACAGCACCTATCACCAGTGTCACACCATATTAGTTCCTGAGGATCTCTTCCAAATTGGCTTGAGCAGCCGATCCGTTGGTAGTGAAAAAGCCGGCCTGGTTGTTAAAAACAGGCCCTGATCCATATCACGCTTGCCAATCAGCAACTTATTGATCATGAGTTTTATCCTTGCCACCACCTACGTGACCTGTAGGGTGAGGTTGTTTGCTTGGTTACCGTGGACGCTCTTCTCCTTCTCGCAGCAGCCACTAATGGAGTTGGCATAGAAAGCCGTCTGGTATGTATGCTGGCAGCTCATCATAGCATACGGGCTGGTCTTTCATATTACCAGGCACATGGATGACAAACTCGGCCTTGGTGCCTTCTAGAGCATTGATAGGAGGCACGTAAGGTAGCTGAGTGTAGAACCTGGTTTTGGCAAAAGAAGTGCCGATCTACAATCTGACAACTTGTGTGTACTCACCAGCGATGACTGCTTTCACCACACGTGCCATTATATTTTCTATAGAATTCAGTAGCACTTCAGCTTGGTGCAGCATAGCTTGACTCACCATAGAGTACATCTCTTCCCAAAGAGCTTTGTTGTGTGCTTCTGATAGTGTGGAAACATCTACGCCATCAACCAAACTTTCTGGATATCCAATGCACACGATACCTCCACTACAAGTCCATGTGAAGTGATCAAAAAGCTCATTTGCTAGCTTGTTGAGTATGTGGTCATAAGTGTAGGACCGAGACGTGCGACTAGAGGGGGGGTGAATAGGAGCACTTAAAACTCAAAACTCACAACTCCCAAAACTGGTGCCTGAGAAAATAACTGGACACCGTCCACTGAACAGATACGTGTCTAGTAGCGCAAGGTGCCATCCACAGAGAGGATACGCATCAAGCAAGCGGAAGCACTCAACTCAACAATCAAAAAGACCGCAAGCCAAGCGGAACAACAACTCAGGCCGAAGTGCTTCGCCAGCCCCTCAACGTACCTAGATGCGTCTCACTGATACTCAACAAGCAAAGAGTATAGGCATACAACAAGAACCACCAAAGCGAGGTTGATGTAAAAGCACGGAAGCAAACGGGCACAAAACAACTAAAAAGAACCCGCCTAGCGATCATCAAGATCTCTTAGCAAATGAGGTGCTAAAGACCTTAGGAATGATCCTAGGCATCCCCAAACCCACCTAGAACAAGCCACAAACCCTAGGAACAACTTAAAACAACACCGGGGGCAAAACCACTGCTGCCACCGGACTGTCCGACATGCCCTACCGGACTGTCCGACATGGAATTTTTAGACAGATAGGGCTGGAAAGAAAATTGCCAAAACCTAATCAAACGGGCTCTAAAAATCATGAAATGTTAACCACAGGCTGAGGAAGACATGGGGAACAACATACTAAAAAATCAATCCATTTGGAGTCAGTTAGGTCCACTGAACTATCTGATGAAGTTGCGCCAGACTGTCCGGTGTGCCAAAAAACAGCCTCGGGTTTTGAGTTTGCAAACTTTAAACTTGACCAAATCTTCTTGGATCTTGATGAAATTTTGCACAGGCTATCCTAGAACTATTCTAAAGCTATTCCCAAAAAATCTACTCATGAAGATCAAGGGATTAGCAGGAATTTCAGATCTTGTGAAGAGGAAAATTTTTGGCCAAAAAAGGAGAAAACTCAATATGACTTGCTCGTGGCAATCCAACTGGATTGAGATGATCTAAGGCATGATCTCCACGTCTTGGCAAGTCCAAAACAACAGCAATAGAAGGGATTCCAAGCTTGGCCAAAGCAAACACCCAAAAGCCAAGGATTGGAGCCAAAAACCAAAGGGAGAGAGGGAGGAGAAGAACACAAGGTTGTTGCACGAAATCACTTGAATTAGATGCCCAAGAAGGGTCTAAAGATTCAGTATACAAGTAGCATTTCATCCCAAGCAACCACCCTCACCTTCCCTCTAGATTAGGAGGCTAAATCCTACTCTAACTTCTGTAACAATGGAGCTCAAGGCATGAGGACCAAAATCAAAAAGCAAAGACTGATCCTAGCGGCCAAAAGCACTTCTAATGACCTGACTTGGACCGATTTATACCCTAGTACTGATAAGGTAGTTTTGCACTTAGGTCCCTACAACTAGACAAAACCTAAGGACTCAAACGAAAGATTACAGGATATTTCGGGACGGACGACCACGATGAAGTCTTGATCTTCGTAAGTTTCACGCAATCCTCGGATGTTCTCCACGTGGCCATTAGTCCAATCCGCGATCCGCCCCCAATTTTGTAGTCATATACCGAAAAACTTTAGGAAATCTCCGCCTGGGCCAGATTTGGCCCATCTTCTCTATCTTGTCAAGTCAAGGGCCAACTCACTAAGGCTTGGGTAGCTTGGTTAGCGGTTTTGAGCTGAAGCCGCCAAAGCCTCCATCGCGCACCTTCGTGCCACGCACTCGGGTTGGAGCACCACGGTGGCACCCGGCATCCCCTGTCTATCGGGGCAGCCTCATAGTCCTTCGGAGGACTTACTCCTGCCATCGCCGTGCCGCTCCTCCATGTACCGAACTCCCATGGCGACAGACGCCGAGCATGCATCCAGTCCTTCAGAGGACTTTCTTCTCCATCTACCTCTAGTCCATCGGAGGGCCTCCTGTCCATTGGAGGTCTTGTGCCCAAATCCTTCTGGGTCTTTGGCTTCTGTTGACAATCACACATCATTCCAGAGGCAATGGAGCCGGTCCATTGGCTCTCAATAAGTCTCCTTGTGCTCGATCGGGAGTTTTATGAGTGTAGGAGGTGCTTATTTGTCTTCCGGCCACGTGCTAGGATTGTGATTTGGCAAAAACTCCATGACGCCCTTCTTGGATGCTGCTTTTGGATGCGTCACTTGATGATGAAGTTGACGAAATATGGGGTCCTACCGGGTGTGCCAAAGACTGTTGCCATGAAAAACCAACAGGTAGGAGTCGCATGGCAAGGACACACTAGCAGCTGGGGATCTCACTGTTGTTGCACTCGTCTCCCTATAGTGCAGCTCCGATTGGCTCAGAGTGAAGCCGATTTACGGTGCAGTGGTGATGCGGGCTTGCAACCTGGCTTGACCTTGCAACCAGGAAGGTTGGGTGGATGCGGTGATTGGGTCTGCTTCTCCCTGTAAACCATACACAAGAGACTTAAACATTCAATATTTGCTTGATCACTCGGATAGGCACCACGAGAGATCGTGAACTCCTGTTGGCATTCATACCGATGCTTCGACGGTCAATGTGGTATAAATAAAGCATAATAAAAGCCAAAACCACATCCATGGAAGAGATAAAAGTAAACCCTATCTAAAAGCACGATATAAGAAATCTGCATAGCTATATCGGCTTTGAACCAGGATCTCCAAAGAAATACACCAAATAAACAGATATAGATTATGACGTGTATAGAAAGGGTGCCTGTGATACGCTGATATATCGGCATGTCGCATGCACGATAGAAAGAGTTGACATCCAAGTCTCCAGACTATAAAACTGTACCAATATGCTACATAATAACATGATGACATATGTTCCCTAGTCATGGCTAGATCAGCGCCATGAGTCCAGGTTGGAGAACCACAGTCACGCTTGGCTTTCTAGTCCATCGAAATCGCCTCATGGTCCATCAGAGGACTTACAAAACCGTCGATTTCCTTCCCTCCATATACTAGACTCATGTAGGCAGCCGATGCTGAGCATTGCCTTCTGTCCATGGAAGGTATTTTGCCCTAGTCCATTTGGGTCTTCTTCATCTTCTACCTCGAGTACATCGGAGGGCCTCCAGTCTATCGAAGGACATGACACCGTTTACAATAACTCATCACCAGGAGCAATGAGGCTGGTCCATTGTCTCTTAGTAGAATCCACGAAGGGTCGCTAGTGACTAAAAGTAAGTCAAAAGCTAGAATATTTACCCAAAGCATTTATTTATTGAACAATAGAATCCATTACATCCTTAACAACAAATCCAGACATCTCACCTAATATTACATCAACGGTGTTGTCTAATATTACATCGACAAACATGGAAAATTCTTCGAAGGGCACAACTTTCCCTTCCTCACTGAATACATTTATTATATCCCTTACATAATTAGTATAACTTCCATAAATTGCATAGAGAAGTGCGAATTAACCTCCTTCAATCTTAGAAGTTCTTGATATCTGAAGAGAGACAAGAATCATCATCGAGGAAAGCAATTTCTTCTCCTATAGCTAAAGAACAAGGTCTTCAGTGAGAACCAATGGATCGACCTCATTGCTCTCCTGGTGTGATGAGTGATTGTCCACGAGCTCAAGCCATCCGATGGATTGGAGGTAGGAGATGAAGACCCAAATGGACTCAGGTAGAAGACCTTGATGGACTGAGGTAAAGGCTCGGTGTTTGTCGATCACAGGAGCTTGGTACATGGAGGGGCGGATTGGCAATGGTGGTGTAAGTCCTCTGATGGACTGCGAGGCAGCTCTGATGGACTAGAGAAGCCGAGTGCTTTTGTGGTGCTCCAACCTGAGTGCATGGTGCAAAGACGTGTGAGGGAGCTTTGCGGCTTTGACTCAAAACCACCACTTAAGTTACCCAAGACTTGGCGAGTGGGGTCGAAACTTGTCAAGATAGGAGATTGGGCCAAGACCCGGCCTAGGAAGCCCGTAGAATAAAGTTTCCAGTTTTTTACTTCAAAACCAGGGAAAGCTTCTAGACTACTGGCTATGCGCTGTACATCCAAGTGAGGCATGGAGAAGAAGAAGATCAAAGCATCACCATAGTTGTTTGTGTGTATCTTTTCCATTTCAACCACTCTAGGCATTTGTAGCATAAGGGTCTTAGTGTTAAATGGTGTTGTTAGGCTTGGGGTATAAATAGACTTTTGGCTAGTCATTTAGGTGACTCTTCCACCTCTTGAAACCCTAGGCTTAGCTTTCCTAGAATCCAAGTGCTTAGTGAGAAAATCGGGTGCTAATCTAGGATTTGGAGTCCGCTAGAGCTAGTACTTTTCATTAGTGGGAGGATGAAGGGTGGTAGGCTGTAGGGATCTTGTGTAAACTGATTTCTCATCTTAATCCAAGTAAGATTCATCCCCAAATTGAGTTCATGTGTGCAGCCCTCTCCTCCCCCCTTTCTTTTTGTTTGTATTTGCTTTTCTTTGCTTCATATGCATTATGTATCATATTATGCATTGCATTCATGTAACATATGCATTTTCACTTCACTAGCACTAGAGGTTTTCTGGAATGACTAGTTAGTACTTGCTTGTGCTAGATTGTACAGTGCTTGCATGATCATGGTTGGCTAAGCTCCTTGAATCTGTCTAATATCAATAGTGAGCTAACCAGCTAAGTAACTTTTATTTTCTGAAAATCAAAAACCATGATCACTACTTGGCTACCTAGCATGTGTAGGAATGTTGAATGCTATGATATCTTTTCATGCTTGGATGTGCTAGTGGTATGCCTTTGTTAAGTTTTTGTCTAAGCATTTATGACACCTTGCCTATATCTGAAATCTAAATTAAAACCATTTACAAGTGGTGTCTTTTGAACTGGATTGAAAAGATCAAGGTGGATTTGCTTGTCACACTGACACAGTTCAGGATAGCTTGCCTTTGCACTTTGGCAATAACTAGGACTAAGCTGTGTTTGACCAAAACCTTATCTTAAGCTTCTGATGGTTTTCTGAACCTAGGTGTGGCATTGGTTGGTAAGAAGTGACAAGACAAGTAAATAACCCATGGCACATACCTAGTACTTGCTTATGATTCACAAGTGGTTAATTCTAAAATTGCAAGTCTCTAAATTTCTTAGGTGCTATTGTATATGCTTTGGTTAAGAGTAGCACACCTTGTATGCATTGCTAGCATCTTGCTGTTCATGCCTACCATGCTAGATGCTATTCATGTTGGTGATGCTTTCTTTTAAAACAACCCTAAAAACATGCTTGCTCCTGACTTGTATAAGATAGATTCAATTGAGCTTATTGCATGCTTCCTTGCCCTCACTTGCCCTATATGCTAGAACTTGTGTTTAGTAGCTTTTCATCCCTACTGAGCTCTTCATGGTACACTTCATGCATTTCATGGCATATTTTGAGGGGGAATTATCTAGTTCAGGGGGAATCAGATTCTATGAACCCTTGATGTGTCCATTTACATTGAGCCTTTTGCCTCCTTCTGGAGGAGCCGATGCTCTGCCTAAGCTTTACTGTGTTGAGCCAATCTGCCTCTTTCTTGAGGGGTCATGCTATAGTTTGATCGACTGCGTTGAGCGGTTTCCCTTGTCTTAGGGGGTCAATCTTTGGCTCTGTTTTTGTTGCTTCGATCTGCCCTTCTTTGCTTGTTGTTTGGTTTTTTGGGCATCTTGAGCCACTTCTTCTTTTAGTGTTTCTTTTCGGTTTTATGCTTTTCTTCCTGTCTTTGTTCTATTTCACGTTGCAGGTTAAGGGTGTTGACAATGCACTCATCAAGGTGGAGATTGAGAGCCAATAGATCATCCTCATTGCTCTCCTGGTGTGATGAGTGATTGTCAATGAGCACAAGAGCTCTGATGGACAGGAGGCCCTCCGATGGACTGGAGGTAGGAGATGAAGACCCGGATGGACTTAGGCAGAAGGTTTTTATGGACTGAGGCAAAGGCTCAGCATCTGTCGGTCATGTGAGCTTGGTACAGGGACTGGCGGATTGGGAACAGTGGTGTAAGTCCTTCGATGGACCGCGAGGCAACTCTGATGGACTAGAGAAGCTGAGTGCATCCGTAGTGCTCTAACCTGAGTGCATGGCACGAATGGCAGCTTCAGCTCAAAACTGCCATCCAAGTTTACCAAGACTTGGCAAGCAGGTTAAACCTTGTCAAGATTGAAGATTGGGCCAAGACCCGGCCTAGGAAGACCGCAGAATAAAGTTTCCCGATTTTTTACTTCCAAACTGGGGGAAGCTTCCGGACTACTAGCTACATGGCGTACATCCAAGCGAGGCATGGAGAAGAAGAAGATCAAAGCGTCATCGTAGTCGTCCATGTGTATCTTTTCTATTTCAGGCCCCCCGAGCATTTGTAGCATAAGGGTCTTAGTGTTAAATGGAGTCATTAATCCAAGGGTATAAATAGACTTGTGGCTAGTCATTTAGGTGACTCTTCCACCTCTTAAAACCATAAGCTTAGCTTTCCTAGCAGCCAGGTGCTTGGAGAGAAAATTGGGTGCCAATCTAGGATTTAGAGTCCCCTAGAGCTAGTACTTTGCATTAGTGGGAGGATGAAGGGTGGCATGTTGTAGAGATCTTGTGTAAACTGATTTCCTAGCTTAATCCTAGCAGGATTCATCCCCAAATCGAGTTCATGTCTGCATCCCTCTCCTTCCCCCCTTTCTAGTTTGGATTTTAGGTGAAACTCGAAGGCTTTTGGAGATTTTAGTTTGCCTATGAGTTAGCCCTATTATTTTGTGGTTTTGGACTTGCTATGACATGGAGATTATGACTTAGTTCATCTCAATCCTACTGGATTGCCACGAGCAAGTAGTTCTTGAGTTTTCCACTTTCTTGCCCAAAGTTTCCCTTCTTCGCGAGATCTGACTGCTAATCCCTTGATCTTTTTCAATAGATATTTTGGGAATAGCTTTGGAATAGTTCTAGGATATCCTGTGCCAAATTTCGTAAAGATCGCTAAAGGTTTGGTCAAGTTTAGGGTTTGCAAACTCAAGAACTGAGGCAGTTTTCTGGGCTTACCGGACAATTCGACACAATTCAACAGATAGTCCGGTGGACCTAACATACACAAAATGGGCTGAATATTTAATATGTTGTTCCCGATGTTTGTTTGAGCTTGTGGTCAAATTTTTTTGATTTTTTTAGTCCGTTTGTCTGGGTTTTGGCAATTTTCTTTGCGACCCAATCTGTTTGAAATCTGGCTATCAGACTGTCCGATAGAAGGTGTCGGACTGTCTGGTATTCCTAGGGATTTTGGCCAATTCTTCATGTTGGTTTGATCCTAATGTCTGTGCCTTGTTCTAGGTGCTTTTAGGGGTGCCTAGGGCCGTTCCTAAGACCTTTAGCAGCTCATTTGCTAAGAGATATTGGCGATCACTAGGTGGGTTCCTCTTTGGTCTGTTCGTGCTTTTTTCCTTGGAGTGTTTTTGCCTCGGAGTTGCTTTCTGTCAAGCACCGCATGCCCATACTCTTCACTTGCTGATCTTCAGTGAGGCACGCTTCGGTGTGTTGAGTGGCTGGTGGGTGACTTTTGCGAGGTCCGTTGCTTGACTTGGCTTGCGGTCATTCAATGATTGTTGAGTTGAGTGCTTTCGCTCACTTGGTGTGTAACCATTCAGTATACGGCACCAAGTGCTTACTAGACACGTATCTGTTCAGTGGATGGTGTCTAGTCAGTTATCTCTGTGTGCTTTCGCTTAGGAGTTTTGAGTTTGAGTTTTTAGATGCTCCTATTCACCCCCCCTCTAGTCGCAGTCTACGGTCCCACATTCAGAATGCATATTCCATGGGTCTGATGCTACCCTCTTCTATGGGTTAGGGTTTAGGCTCCAAAATCCCAAGCGGAGGAGTAAAGGAGCCATGATTCATCAAGCTCAACTCCCGATGAATAGTCCTTTCTAAAAGGACTTGATGGTGCTGCAATCGTTCTTTGCAAAAAGTTATTGAAAAACTGATTCGAAGCTGCATTTATAGGTCATAACGCTTGAGTTTCCAGAACCAAAAATCAGAGAAATCACAAGAAAGATTTCTTGCATGATAACGTTACTAGATTGATCCAAACACAAAGAAGTCCTGATAATTCATCATAACAGGAATAGCATCATTGATCACCTGCATAGGCTTCATCTTGGGAACCTCCGTAGGGATCTAAAATTTGCAAAGTGTTGCATATAAAAATGTTACATCACATAGCTTCAAATCTCCTTTGGCCAAGTTAAAAAAAAAAGAAGAAAACCAAATACCCTATCCTAATCTAAACCTGGTCTTCCAGCCGACTGCTCCTGTCTCCACCTGGTCCATGAGAACTTGTGCCATCGGAGCTAGAAGCACCAGAGCCCTGCATAGACCATAGTGAGCCATCAACATGGAGACAAAACTCTTCATGTTGCTGCCTAGAAAAATATATTAGCCTCTACAAATGTTTCTCGAAACTAGAACATAAAACATAGGGATACTAAACACACTTTAAGTGTGATACCTTGAGCCCCCATAATGGAGAGTTGGTTACTATGCAAAGACCAGTACCCACGGATGAAGTTATTGGAAATATTTTTCACCGGGGCATGTGTCTTCTCATAGTCCTAAGGACTGGGCCACTTGAAATTTGGATCCCTTGGGGCATGAAGTTTATCTTTGTGATCTCCAAGAGCCTCGTAGGCTCTAGTAACTACCACTCGAAGAGCTACAACTACATTGATTCTCCCAAAATTATGCCCAGCATCCCTACAGTCAGTAGTATGGCCTACGAGCTAGTTGCAAATTTCAGTGGCTCAGGCATCGTCAAAGTCAAAATCCCCTGAACTTGTGCCAAAAGAACGAAGAGAAGTAGATAGCACCTCTTTTGCTTTTTTGGCCTCGTCCCTTACAACAACGGCGACATCATCTTTTTATTTCTTTAAAATCTCGAATTGTTGTTTCATTGGCGAAGCTCCTTCGGTTCCTTCTCCATGGAAAGTTTCTAAGCCCTAAGGTTATCTAGCTCCAAAATCTCTGGGCACTATCTTCGATAATCTTTTCCATCTCATTGCACCGGTCTAGGGCCACGTTACTAGAAGATAGAGCATAATCTTGGGTAGCTAGAGTAGCTTTAAGCTCTTCATTTTCCCTAGCAAGATTATCACTTTGAGTGTGGCTAGCATCATATAGGTCCTGAATAATTCTCTTCTCTTCTTTGCTCTTTGCACAGTCATCAGTGTATATATTAATCTTCCTTTGCTCATTATCCAAGTCCTTCTCGGCCTCATTTCGACAAGCTTGAAAAGGAAGCAAGGGTTACCAAAACAAATATCATAATGAGTATCAAACAAACTTACAGCACATTAGATGAATGTATGATATTATCGCATAGGTAGTTACCTTAATAGCAAAATCTTCATCGGAGTCCAAGAGTTTGTTCAAATATCCTTTGGCCGGATCCTTCTCCATAATGGGAAAGCAAAAAGACTGCTTCGTGTCAGCAAGCATTTTCTTCTCACGAGAATGGTTGTGAATATAAATGGCAGTCTTCCAGTTACCCCCAAGAATATGGCATCACAAGGAAAGCCTAGCTCTATCACGACATTAGTAGGATCCTCGGTACTAACAAAGTAACTGCTACTATCATCTTTGCTCGAGTCTAAACTAACGCTTCTAGAGGACCCCGATTTGCCTGTCAAATCTCCAGCCCAAAGATCGGGACGAGTAGAAACCTTGACTTCAAACGGAGCAACTTCAGTTTCAACTTTCTCTTCTACATCATCAACCACTGCATCACTGAAAGCAAGACTGCGTATAGCGCCATTAAGATACACATGCTCTTTTACAGCTTCAATATCGGTTTGTCTCTCATCTGAGGTGAGGCCATCCTTTGGCAGGTCAGTGCCCCTTTCCTGTGCCTTAAGCACACTTTGAACTTCAGCATCAGTGGACTCATCCCTAGCAGTACCAGCCGTACCGAGGATACCCACCTCTAAACCCATGTCCACGTCATCGGCCCGCAGAACATGGGAACCATTTTTCCTTGGGAAGGCATTGCAGCTAATGAAGCCAAAGCATCAAGCTTATTTTCATTGACTGGACATTTCAAGCAGAGAGAGGTGCCTTTGTTGGCACTGTCTACACCTCCAACATTTGCAAGCTCTTCCTCTTCGAATCAACATTCATTAGAAGAACTTTCTTCGTAACCTAAGGATCTGCCCCAGCAAAATCTTCCTTCTTCCTCTTGCCAGGGCTTTATCACCAGAATGCTGTGGCAATGGCCACCTTCTCTTTCCTTTGCCGCTAAGGAATCATCAAAAACAATCTTAGTTAGATGAGAGTTTGTTGCCTCTCAAAGCCCAGCTTCAATCCTGAAAAACTCAAAAAGACGATTGGAATGGCGACCTTCAATATTCTCCTCAATAATAGTCCATTGAGTCTTCGACTCCTTGTCAAGAATGTCATTCACTCGTTCTTAATTTCTTGCACATCAATAGCATCTTTCAACAACCCCAAACATTTTTTTTGAAGTCATGAACTTGAATCTCATCCTTGACGTCCAAAGCCCAATGTTCAATACCCCAACCATTTTAGATAGGAAAACATTAACACCGAAATATTACTTGACGATCCATACTACTTAGAAATTCTCTGAAGCGAATTCTCAAAGACCTAGGCAATAGTCTGATCCTTTGATTTCCTCATGAATTTAGTCATTAGAACAGTACCCAAGTTAATACAGTGCAAGGGGTGCACGTCTCGCTTGTAGAATCGATCAAGCTTCACATAGAACCTGTGCTCATGCCAATGAATATCCCACTTGTTGTAGTGAGAAACACACATGCTGCTAATGGAGCATGGATATTTGAAGTTTAAGCAAGCGAATGACAATTCCTTCCCAACATTTCCATACATCACGCTCTTCAGATGATGATGAATGCTATGAGAATCAAAGAAACCATCAACACTAGGCACTAGTCCCTTAGACTTCAACAACCACATGTACAAGATCATCTTTACAATGGCATTGGAAGTGAGTTGATGTAGCAAAATGCCATACTCCTTCAAAATATCAAAAGCAACACAATCCATTGGCAGTCGATGACTAGCAACAAAGAAGTCATGGAAAAGCAAACCCTTACGGAAACCAACCCAATTGTCACATTTCCTTAAATTCGCCAAAGTCACCTCGCTTTCTAAGAATTCCGAACTCCTCTCCAAAGACTTCTTTGCCTTCTTAGATGACCCATGTTTCAAACTACAGAAGACCAAAAGCTAAAGACAAAACAAGAATGAACCTAGAATTTCATGCTTGAGGGGCTAAAAAGGCTCTTCGCGCTCGAGCGGCTAAAAGCTCCTAGGATTGACAAATTGAAAATTATAGCTGGTGAAAATGATTTCGCCATGAGACCCACCGCTTATATATATATAGGGGCTCAGGAGCGAATAAACAATAGTGATGTTCCATCGCAAAGCTGCAGGCCGACGAGTGTCCCCTCGCCTTGTGTTATGCCACCATGTCGGCAATGCGTCAAAAAATGGGGGAAGGGGAAAGAAGCTGAATCAAAATCCCCACACTTCGCGTTTAGTGGTGAAGTATAAATGCAAGAAAATCCCTCATGCTTTGGTCATTGCTTGTGAGGGGTTGATGTTGGTGGAGGTATATTTTGACCTAGCTTGCTTTGTGTCTTCATCTTTACTTGTATAGGTTTCGAAGATGAACCACCAGGGAATGCCAGAGAAGTGGCCTTCAGCTAAGGACGTTGAAGTGGCAGCGATCGCAAGGCAATCATGGAGGGGCCGTTCGGGCGAAGTCGATCCCAAAGGTGACTTATCCAATGGGATATTCGGGGCACCTAAGACAAGCAACATGCGAGGGGTAACACCCGAAGGACAACAATCGAAGGTTTGGGCTGATGATCAATCGAGAGGGGCCAACCAATGTTAAAGGATGTCTTTGCCCCTAGAATATTCGGGGAACTGTTATCGCCAAAAATCAGCTGATACAGGGATGGGCCGGATCGGCAAATGGGCTGAGGGCAATGGCCCATGTACCATATTAAGTCAAGTCAGATTAGAGTTAGCCCAACTAAAGTAGGTTTTTTGTTAAGCTTATCGTCCAAGTCTTCGGACTATAAATATGTATCCATGTTCTATGTAATAAAGCGACAACATACATTATCACATAGCGGTTGTCTCCAAATTCTCTCGGTGCATCGCCACCCCTAAGACTTAGGGTTTTCAAGGTAATCAACATGCTGCTCTATTGTTTCTACAATAGATTCATTAAGGGTTCAAGGCGAACGCCTTTATCATGGTAGATCTTGTACTGAAGCGTTTTTTATGGCAAGATTTGCTAGTTATCCCACGTGTGTTGTCGATCTGTTTAAATGTCTATGTTTCAAGCATTTGATCGATTTTCATGCAGTTTGTTGTACGTTGCCTAGTCGTTTGTTACAATCCACAACGTTTGCTGCAACATAAGCATGCGACATGCCAATAGACTAGCGTACTACGAGCACCCTGTTTTTACATGTCATAGACTGCTTTGCTTTATCCAGATGAGTTTCTTTGGAGGTTCCGGTTATGTTTATGCATGTTTAGATCGGCTTTCACTGATGTTCTTTCACACACATCGAGAACAGATCTGGGTAAGCAGATCATTTATGTCATGTTTTAAATTGGTTATTTCATTCCTATTACCTTGTCCCGGAAGCAGTTTTCTAACGTTTATTACAAGCTATCTAAGATCGGCACAATTGCCGATGGACTGCCACAAATTTATGATGCCGATCTAAGCAATGTGGCAAAAATCTCATGTTTTTTCTTATTTTTTAACATAATACGGGGAGAATCAAAGTCAATCGCCGCATCCACCACCTTCCTGGTTGTAGGTCAAGCCAGGTGACACGCCTGCACCATGATCTCTTCCGCCATGCCGAGGTTCACCCACACCGCCAGCAGGTCCTCTGGTTCCTCTGGGCCGAATAAGGCTAGCCACGCTTGATCCTGTTCATAAAGGGGTGCCACCTCCTCCGCATCGACTGTCGCAACTAGCGGCGCCTGTTCTACTCCTACTGCTGCAAGTGGAGCGAAACCCAGTGGCACATCTTGGAAAGTCTGCGGTGGTGGAAAAGAAGGCAGCGATGGAGGCGGGGTGTCTTTGCTCCGGGTCAATGACTCCATTGAAAGGATTGGCTTCTGGGGATAACGGGGTTTTCTTGCCAACGAAAAGGGGAATAAGGGGAATAGCAACCGTGGTGCTGGTTAAGTACAACTTGTGGGGAAGCTGAAGGGGCGCCGGGTTCAATTTTCGAGGAGGGCGTACGGACGAGACTTGTGGAAGGCCGCGTGACCCTTCAGGTTCAAGTTTTCGTTTTTTGGTTCTAGAATAATCATTATTACCAAAACCAGGAGGCATGTGTTATCGCCAGAAATTAGCTGATCTAGGTATGGGCCGGATCGGCTAATGGGCTGAGTTGAGGCTGTCCATGGCGGAGGCGGTTTATTGTGCTATTAGGAGGGCAAGGGCCCATGTAGTCGAGTCAGATTAGAGTTAGCCCAACTACAGTAGGGTTTTTGTCAAACTTATCGTCCAAGTCTCCGGACTATAAATATATCCATGTTCTACGTAATAAAGCGATGACATAGTTCTCACGCAGTGGTTTTCTTCAAATTCTCTCGGCATATCGCCACCCCTAAGCACTTAAGGTTTTTAAGATAATCATCTTGTTGCTCTAATGTTTCAACAATAGATTCATTAGGGCTTCAAGGCGAATGCCTTTTATCATGGTAGATCTTGTACTGAAGCATTTTTATGGCAAGATTTGCTAGTTATCCTGCATATTTGTCGATCTGTCTATATGTCTGCGCTTCAAGCGTTTATGCAGCTTGTTGAACGTTGCCAAGCCGTTTGTTACGATCCACGACGTGCGCTACAACATGACCATGCGACGTGCCGATAGATTAGCGTATTGCGAGCACCCTATTTTTACATGTCGTAGACTGCTTTGTTTTATCCAAATGAGTTTTTTTGGAGATTCTGGTTATGTTCGTGCATGTTTAGATCAGCTTTCATTGCTGTTCTTTCATACACATCATGAACGGATCTGGGTAAACAGATCACTTATATCATGTTTTAAGTGGGTTATTTTATGCCTGTTACCTTGTCCCCAATGCGGTTTTTCTAACGTTAAGTACAAGCTATCTAAGATCGCAACAAATGCCGATGGACTGCCACAAATGTGTGATGCCGATCTAAGCGATCCGGCAGAAATCTCACGTTTATTCATCACCTTCTTGGCTGTAGGTCAAAGTCAGGTGGCACGCATACACCACCGCCGATCGTAGCCGCACCTCGAGAGGCGGTGGTAGCAGCCGTGTGATCTTGTGGCTCCTCGTGTGTTCAAGTGCAGGACGATCGTCCATCGATTTCTTGTGGCAACGGGAACATAGTGGTAAATGAAGTAGTATTGTATTTTCACCCAATGGCGGTTTAGGATTCTTGTAAATACCCCTGTGTGAGCATTGTAAAGGATGATGGTAACCTGAATGAAAAACTATTACACTCACTGTTAGTAGAGCTTGAAGTATACCTATCATATTGAGTACGCTTCGACAATACCCCAGTGGTCTACGCAGCTGGATTGCGCCCAAAGAAGTGCCTCGCTATAGTTTACTAGTCCAACAAAAAGCTTTTTCCCTGCATACTCCGAGAACGGTCTTTTAAACGAATTTCACCAACATCCTGTCCATAAAAAGGAAGACAAAAATCCTTATTAAATTCAAAAGTACGAAATCCATTTCTTGGTGCAATTTTGTGTTTCTTAGGCGGGGAAACGTGGAAAATACCAAAAAGAAAGAAATTCGAGGTGGACAAATTAATTTTTTGATAGCATTTCCTTGTATACTAATACTAGTAACTAACTACTACAAATACTAACAATAACTAATAACTGACTACCACAAATACCCACACCCTACATAGACCCATTGTAACCATGCATTGAACTCAAATCAGCACAAAACAATAGGTATCTCTACAACTTCGTAAGGCCGTAAAGTTTTTTTATTTTTGAGGAGAAGTAAGGCCGTAAGTAATCGTCCAAATAGGGGATTCGTCCGCCTCATGTGAGATAGCGCTAATCAGTCGAGGGTCCATGCCAAACCGTTCGGTCAGCGAACAGGTCCCCACCCTACTCTCAGTGAGCGTGCCCACGGCCTGATCGCTATTGTTAGGCCTTCGATCCCATCGCCCCATCATCTTAGTTTCTATTTCTATATAACATGACATCTGCAAAAATAAAATACAACCCTATACAAGGGATGTGTGCGATCCGAGGTCCTGTTTGGAACGTAAGAATATAGAAAACAAAAGAACGGAGCAAACACGGAAAAAGGATAGAAATACAGAGCCAAAACAGAGAAATAGAAAACATAGAAAACAAATGAAAACAGAGTTTGGAACGAAGGAATTTGTGACACAAGAAACCTGAGGAACTTGAGTAATAAACGAATAATATAGTAAATATTAATAAGACTGGATTAATTAGAATATGTGATTACATGTATCCTGTTTGTCTCTCGCGCGTGCTATGTGCTTATCCTTACTCTTCCCACTCTGTACAGAATAGCCGGATAATATTCTCCATAGAAAACAAAACACCTGAATTTCTGGTATTTATTTTTATGAGAAAAAATGGCGTTGTGTTCAGGCAGATGATGCCTTGATTAGTGTGCACCGACCTGCAGGAAAGATTTCTGAGCTCAGACCTCATTTTTTCATTCCTTCCGACCTCTTTTTTTCATTCCTCAAAAAATATAGGCTTCCTAGACTTTTCTCTGGAGTGGTTTATTTTTTTCATTCCTCCAAAAAAACAGGCTTCCTAGACTTTTCTCTGGAATGGTTTGCTCCAATTCCTTTATTCCAAACCATGCTACAGGGAAAAATCTATAGAAACTCAATTCCTTTAATTCTTCTACGTTTTTTCATACAAACCAAATAGGGCCCCGAAGGTTCCTCGCCTGTAGAAGGGATCGGTGGGCTGAACCTAGAACCTTTGCCTCAGGACTGTAGCCCCAACCACTTGAGCTAAGAGAAGTTGTCATACACATTCGCAACACAAATCTTTACCAAATAATAAAAGATGGAAGGATTCTGCAATCCGACCTCATATATCTTATACGTGGGTCTCGTTTGTCAGAAATTAAATTTATTCGCGAACCAACCGGACTGTAGAAGGAGCCCACGTGAAAATGGACGCCGAGGTCGCATACAGACTCCGTTTTAACGTTCTATATATATTAATGGAAAGCTAAATTGATAACCTTTCTAACCTAATTGAACCACTCTGAAATTCACTTGCAGTCAATGTATATCGTCGAAACAATATGACATGTAATTTATCAGCGAGTCCGATTCAGATGGCAAGAGGAGCTAACATGTAAACAGATGTCTAAGTTGCAAACGTACTTCGTTTTCGGCGTTCTATATATTGATGGAAAGCTAAAATTACAAATTTTCCAACCAAATTGAAACAACTCTAAAATTTAGGTGTAGTGAATGAGAATCGTCGAAATAATATGACATGAAATTTATTGACGAGCCCGATTCGGACAGTAGGAGCATGCCACGCGAAAACGGATGCCCAGGTCGCATACAGACTCTGTTTTCGACGTTCAATATATCGATGGAAAGCTAAAATGACAACATTTCCAACCCAATTGACAAAATTCTAAAATTCGCTTCCAGTTAAGAGGAATCATCAAAATATATCATAGAATTTATTCGCGAGCCCGATTCGGATGGTAGGAATAGAGTAGTCCATGCGAAATCGGGTGCTCAGGTCGCATACGGACTCCGGTTTCTACGTTCTATATATTTTCAAAAAGCTAAAAAATATTGTTTGTAACCAAACTGATACCACCTTAAATTTCGCTCGTAGACAACGAAAAAATTCAAAACAATGCGGTATGAAATTTATTCGCAAGACCTATTCTTTTTGATGCTTAAGGATTTTTTTCTCCCGTTGCAATGCATGGACACTTTGCTAGTATATTTAATAAGTGCATACCAAGAATTATGCACCCTAAATAATAACTCATCGGTATATGGACATTTTCTAAACGTCAAAAAATTAGACCAACCGGGAGTAATGAAATTGAGTAGACCACAATTAGTACATGTTAACTTAGAATTTGATGCGTACATTAAATTTATCATAGGTGCACGATTTGTAAATATATGATATTTTTTATTTCTGTGGGGTACAATTTATGTTACCTGTAGCAACACGGATAGGAATCAAGTAATATTTCTGACTAGGATGAGATATGGCTACTTTCTAGGAAGTTTTTGTAAAATAGAAATCTTGTCAAAAATATACTTCTGAGATTTGTTATCCTAAACTATACAACTAATGTTGAGTTTCATACAAAAGACAATAATTTACTAAGTGTTGGAAGTCATTATTGCACGATTTCGGCCACCTATTCCTCGTTAAAAAAATCGAGTATGTATAAGGTTTACTTTGAACTAACAATTGTTACGAGTTTTGGTGTTTCAAGCATTTTACTGGATGACTTTCACGTTAGACTAAAAATATATATGGCTCTTTGTAAAATGTATATGAAATATTATTTTGTATTGCTATAGGATATGTATTTGTCGCACAGTCTGTGCATGTTCTTGTTTTGTGTTACACATGCTAGCAACTTTGTATCAATTTGATTGTAACACTACTTTTCTGTTAATATAATTATTTTCATTAACACGTTTCGAAAATTGCGTAGAGAGGGGGTGAATACGCAATCCTGAAAACTTACACAAACTACAGACAAAAATCAGAGGCAAACCGGTTCAACTGGTGTGGACCGGTTCAGCTGGTCTTGGTCAGTTAAACCGATGCTCACCGGTTCAACAAGTGGGTAGTGGAAAAAACGAACTGATCTCGAAATCTACTTGACCAAATTTGATACCATAAGTTTTAGAGCTTACTTGGGGCTAGTTCTTGTAGATCTGAGAGGGGCTAGCCATGAAACCTACAGAGACGAGATCCACCGGATGTCGTGCACCGGCAGTCCGACCATGGGTGCGTCATCGGCTGGGTTTATCATACGAGGCGGTCGTTGACAGGTATTTGATGGTGTGCGGAACAAAGGGTACACGCAATTTAGATAAATTCGGGCCGCTAGACTGCGTAATACCCTATGTACTATATGATGGTTTTTGTGTATTGATCATGGCAAACTAGTCCATAAACCGAGAGTGTCTCTCAAGGTCCATGACCCTACGGTTTACAAGAATGTGTTGATGATTTGATGCTTTATTTGTTTTCTTTGGAGGGGCTCCGTAGGCCAGTTATATAGCCCGGGCGATAGAGTTACAAGGAGTTCTAGTGCTACTAGGATTGGTTACATCTCCTGCTAGGATTCATTTTAGCTCTTCCTTGTATATGTTGAGTCCTTGTCTGGCACATCTTGCCGAAACGTATCTTTGCCTGGCAGACTCGTTGCGCATGCCGGCCGACCAGTTTCAAGTACATGATAGGTCGTGTGGGCATATACCCGACAAGCCATCGAGCCTTAGGATAATTAGCATAATAAGGTTGGGGTCTTGATGTCGCAAGTCTTATTTTATCTTGATCTTCGATTAGTATGCACCGAATAGGTGCACCCAATGGTATAGGCCCTGAGCAATCAACTTGACTTGATCAGCAATCAACTTGAAGGTCTTGGGTCTTTAAAAGATCTCGTTGTCAAAGAGCCAATGGTGTGCACCATGTGGGGGGTGGATATCCCCTGGCTCCTCATGGCGTGGATCCAGGACATGGGCCATTGGAGGGATTGAGAAGAGTGAACGACTGGTCTCGTGGGCCGGTTGCCTAGCTCAGGCCCAAAGACAGTCGGGCAAGCTTGAAGATCAAGGCGAGGATATCTGATTCAGGGAAGCATGGAAGGATACTTGACTCGGACTCAGGGTTAGCGGAGATCAAGGGAGATATGACGAAGGCGAAGATTCTGTTCGATCTTTTGTAATCTAAACCGACTAGGAGATATACAAGGAACCTAACTTGTAACCTAAGAATCCGTCAGACTATATAAGGCGGATGAGGGACCCCTATGTAGCATATCTCAACCCATGGCAAGTCGCCAAACCACGCTCTATCACAAAAGCCCTAGCTCTCATTGTAATCTGGATCTCTGATCAATACAACTTGCCACCACAGGACGTAGGGTATTACGCATCTTGCGGCCCGAACCTGTATAAATCCACATGTTTTGTCGCTTCTCCGACGAACCATCAAGCTATGTCAACCTCGCCGGCCCCCAAAAGCATCCCGTGGTACATCCCGTGGTGCACTGCCTGTGTCAAACCCCGATAGTTGGTGCGCCAGGTAGGGGCGCGGCGACATCTATATCAAGCTAGCTCCATGGCCAACTTCTCCACCAATGTAGTCAAGTTCGCTCCTGGTGAGATGTTCTATTTTCGATCTATCTCCTTCATCACTGACAAAACTGGTGATCTGCACTGACTCATCGGTGCCGCAGAGGAGGTGCACTGCCGTAAGGCTCCATCGCAAACTCCGAAGCTCCGTTTGACCTCACTAGCTCCAAAATCAGTTCAGCGGGTGGTCGGTCAACTGCCGGCTATCACGGCAACAAGAGTCGAGACAGCTCGCCCTTGGGCGCAGATGCACCAATCCATTGTCAGGACTGCTCCAGCTCCGTCCACCTCATCGAGTGGCGGATCATCGAGGCATGCCTCGAGTCAACTTAGCTAGGGACCACGACGGACGGTTGTGGCATCGGCTGGACGTGGGTCCGCATCTGCCTCTTTGCCTCGACCGATTGCCACATCATCACCAACTTGGCGCACTGCGCTCTCTACCTCCCCAACCCAGGTTTGGACCCAGATCAGTTGGGGCAGGAAACTGCGGCAACCAGAGGATCACCGTACATCTCCAGCTCCCACACCAGCGACTACTCCGCGCCGGGCGGTCTCGATCCCGTCGCCAATCGAGGGTCGATACCGCAGGGCCTCGGACCATACGAGAGATCGGGCTCCGTCCAAATTCCCTCGCGGCCTTCGCAACTCCACGACCACCAATCAGACAAGCTTGTCACATCTGCGGTTTGTCCCTCATCACTTGTGGACGATGAAGTCTACCACGCGGTCGAAGAATCATTGACCGGTCTTCATCTGGGACTCGTCATCAGCATTTCCCCGAGCGGTAGAACCGCCACTTGGCGCAGCTCGTGTCCAGTGATTGGGTCGGGAGTCTCTTCTCCAAAGTCCTCGCAACAGTTGTCTCAGCCACCTCTTCCTCGAGAGGGCAGCGAGGCTTCCTACCCACACATGATCTGCAATCTAGAGTCTCTCGCTGCATCCGAGGATGGGACAACCAGAACTATGGCAATAGGGTCCGCGCCTTCTGACCCTGGGCCTCACTCGAGGGGATCACCAATTCTCCTTGACGATTGGGCGAGGTCGCCCACCTAGTTCTCTGAGGTCCTCATCATCATTGATCAACCGGAGGATGACCCCACCTCTGACGTTGAGCCCTCAATTAACGGAGAAAGCCAGCAACAGTGTGATAGGAGACGCCTGTTGACGGTCATTATTTTATGGTTTTGACCGTCAATTCCTCGGTGAATAAATGGGGCATAGCTAAAGTTCTATGGATTATTTACCTAATACTGATGAATTCCATGAGTTTTGGTGGTTTTTGGTGTATCATAGGGAGATGCTAAAATACCGTGCAAAACAACATCATTTGGAGCAAGAGAGAATTTACGCACAAAAGGGCTTGAGATAAGAACTGCAAATTCCGTCACTGAAAAGTATCTCAAATGCTCTCAAGGACTACACCATCACGTAGAGCTCGTCGAGACGATTCCAATAGACATATTATTTGTCTCATTTGGAGCTCCAATGGAAAAGTTATTGAAAAGACAAAATTAAATGGCACTGCCCAACCGTATGCAGCCCACCATGGGCCAACGCGTGCCTACAGCCCACCAGCGAGTCAATCAGGCCTCTCCTCTCTACTCAGCCTAGCTAGGCCCATGTGGCAGCCCAAGAACAGTTTGGGGGTTAATCCCACCTTGGGAATCCATGGAAACTCCCCTTCACCTCAAGCTATAAATAGAGAGGCACCCCCTCCACTTCACTTATACCGTTCACCATGTGAAATCTCTGTCTCCATCTCTAGGAGGCGGCCCATGGGAGGTGCCTCCACTCTGATGGTTAGGAGTTAGGGGTAGGGCTCCGTCGTTCTAGAGCCGTCTTCAGGAGTTCGGTATGAATCCTTTTGTATCTTTACTTTCCTGTAAGATTTGAGCTATTTAATATATTTATCTTTCTTTACTTTTGTGAGTGTGTGCTACATTATTGCTTTTGGTATTAATCATGCCTTAGCAGAGTAACTTTTAGACTATAGTTAGAGTTGATCTAATAGGTAATGAATATTTAGTTTGTCATGCTTATAGATTCCTCGTATGCTCTTTATATCATTTGACTATATGGTTTTGTATGCTTCTATCTGGGATACCAGTAGAAGTAGTGCCTACAAACGTAGATGTGGTGTCTACAATTGTGGTCACCTTGGTTTCGCAAGTGATTAGACCCCACACAGTTTTGGGTAGTCGGTGTGCATGTAGACTAGGCGCACCCGGGTTTGGTAGGTCCTGGTGACAGCGGGAGTGTACCCTGTGTAGTCCACCCCCGTCATTTGGGTCGCTTCTAGCCGCATAGCTGAGTTACTGCGACACCCGACTTTCTCGTCTGGGTTATCAACACTCTGGTGCCCAGAAGTGGTTAGCAGGCTCGGTGGTGAAGTAAGTATCCCAGACAACTAGATAAGTCATTACCTCTGTCAGAGCAACATGTTGGTCTAGCTTAGTCTATCTGGCTCACTATAGTATAGAAATTTCTCATGAGGAATTCGAGCTCTCACCTCGTTGTCCTCCTAACTTTACCTGCTTTCTTGCCAACGGTGTTTGGCTTGTATCCCATGGTGCTTCGTGTCAATCATTCTTAGCTATCGATTGACGTGATTGAGTAGTAACAGCTAGATGAATAATAGTTTGATATCTCTATCTCAATGCTTCCCTATGGATAAATACAATACCTTGGAATACTCTCGGGTGAAAGGCTACAGCGGTCTCCGTGCGCTTGCGGAGTAAAATCCGGTAGGCTAAGAGCCACCGACAAGGTTTTCTGGCGCCATTGCCAGCGAAGCGCCGAGTTAGAATATAATTCTATTGTTCAACCTTTTGTTGTTGCTCTTTCTTTTTATTTGAAAATCCAAAAAAAATTTACAAAACAAAAAAAAACCATTTTCTTCAATGATGCTCTATCCGTTGTGTAATTCTTGATCATGTGTGGTTCTTGAAACTCTTTTTCATGCTATCCAAACTCATGGGATGCCAATGTTTACATGATATTTTATCGGAACATAGCTTGGGCCAGATCCTAACGCGTGCCTAGGGGCTCATTGACAAATTAAGCGTGGTGCTTAGGTTGGAATTAGTCGCTTTCTATCAAAGTAGATGCAATGTCGAGTTTGGTAGATAAGCTATGGATGGTCTTTGGTAGTGAAGTTCCATTGCTAGTTCAGAAGCCGTGATTCTTGAACTAGCTGGATCTCTCGAGTTTTAATGGAGACACGAAATCCCGGTGTTGTTTCAAAAATGTACCTATTTTTTAGACCGTGGATTTGAGCAAAAGTTGAAGAAATGGAAGTCATGGTTTAGCAACATGGTTTGTGTTAGGTTTTTGATTGAGAATATTTTGCTAGCACTATGTGAACAATGGGCCCGGTGTTTAATACCATTTATGCATACTTTGGACCCTTGTATTTGTTGTACACTAAATTGTTGCAAGAAGCATTCATTCCCCACATGAGAGGAAAAGGCCCTATGACTGACACTCTCATGCTCAACCTCTTGTGGGCTGTCTAGCCCATTTTTGGGAAATGAAAGCATCGTGATATGCATACCAGAGGAAATGGTGGTGGTGAGCAATGGAGAAATCTTGAATAAATTCTGCACCACAAGAACACACCATGATAGGGTGACGTGACAAGGCATATCACATTGTGCTATCATCCATGCTTAAAGTGCAAGCTAGTTGGCCACTGGCCTACTGCCCCACGGGAAAGTTGCATGCCCGACAGAGTTGTGGTGGAGATCCCAAAAGCCGCCGGCATAGACGCCTCTCATTGCGGGGGAGCACCGTCTTAAGCACCACAAAGGCAAATACAATGACTACAAGCATGGTGAGAACATCGATGTCATGATGCGCAGTCGATGGCTGTGTGGCACAACGGCAGACAACGACTGGTGGCACATGTCATGCATGACAAGTATCAAGCCCAAGAAAAACATGATAGGGAGCAAGTTTGGAATCAGCATCCAATGCAGAAACCAAGCTTGGGGGAGTAAATTGCCTGACATTTGACAAGCAAATTTGTGGCAACGGGAAACAACCAAATTTTCAAGAAAATGAAGCAGCGCTTAAAGGACATCCGCTACATTAACATTCCATTGACCAACCATGGAGTGAGAACCCGATATACCAATTGAAAGCTGAGATGGAAAATTGAAATCACTTCATGAGGAAACCCATTCTCAACATTTGTGGGTCTCTCGTTACACTGTGATTGGACAACACCCTCCACTGGAATCAAAATGAAGGACAAGATGGAACATGAAGACTTCAAACAAAAGGGTTGTTTCATCACACCACAAGAATCAAGCTTGGGGAAGGATATACCAAGTAATATCACACATCCTCCAACGCAACCCCTGAGAGGAAGGACCTCGATATTCAACCTACAACAGTGGTTGATCGCTGCAAGACATTGACAATGCTCTGCATCACTTGGGAAGCGCACATAAAGGCCATCTCTCATCCCGAGAGTACTTCTCCAACACCACAAGACCAGATGTCTCTATAGTAAGAGGTTGCAACTGGCATAAGATATATGTAGAGACATCACCCAAGTATGGAGGAACGCTACAAGTGAGCATTCCTTAATTCCCTTCCCCTGGCCAGACATACAACAAGCCAAAGCTGGTTTACCAGAGGTTAAGTTGATCTACTCTACCCATGAGTCAATGCTACAATGAGCCACCTATGACATCACAAACATGGCGCAACATGGGTCTGCATGCCAACCAACGACAATAACAAAAAAATGGCACGACCCCATCCCAAAAGGTGGCAAATGGTTCAGCCTCACCAAGAGGATGCAGAGGAGTCAACTCCAATCCATCAGCTGCATACTAATGGAAAATTATCAAGGATGTAGAGGAGTCAACTCCAACAAACAGCCGCCTCCAGCATTCCACTGAGTTTGTTTGGAAATAAACAACTAGCCGCTACCGAAACTTGTCATTTGGGAAGAATGTCAGACTTAAAGCAATCACGATGTTGGAGCGGGAGATCCAACAAGAGAGATTCACCCTCGGGAATAGTATCATCGTATCAGATTTGTCTACAAATCAGAACTCCTGACACTATGCAGATGGTCCAAACAGCAGCATAGGAAAAACGCCTCAAACAGTCATTTTAGAAATAGAGGAGGCAAAACAAGAGTAGAGAGAGAAGGAAATTCACCTAACATAGGTGAGCAACACAAGCAGCATCATTGTCACCCAAGGAACAAGCAAGTTTGTGGGAGGCAATGCCAGGCAATATCAAAGTTTAGTTTCTTGGCAATCACTTGCAAGAACTAAGCTTGGGGGAAGATCACCAGGTGAGTACCCTGAATGCTCTATATTTAATTGATATCTTAAATCCTGAAAAAATGCCGTGACACCAAAAACATTCACTTTTTATCGTCCCAAATAAAAGAAAAGCTACAAAAATTTTCATATTTGGAAACAACAAAAAGATTTTTTTACCATGAATAAACTAACTCCTATAATGCTAGAACTTTGTTTATACCCTTGCTTAAAGGAAATGATGAATAGTTGCTCTGTTAATTCCTTGTAAGTATTTTGTTTACAACTTGACACTCTCCTAAATTTTGAAGTTATTGGCATTTGTCGTGATCCTACCTTTAATCTTTAACTTTGTGAGCGCAAGTGCTTTCAAAACCATGTCTAAGTTGTTGTGAGATGTGTCATAATCAAAGTTTGAGTTTAACCAATCTTGATCCTAGTAAGGTGAATTCTCGGAGTCTTCTTTTTTAAAATTAAAATAAAAAGTTCCTCGATGGTTTGAACTACCTATCCAGAGCCAAATGCTTTACATGTTAAAACCTCTACATATGGTACCTGTTGTTATGTTGAGTTCCGTCAAATTTTGAGTTCTTATGAAGTAGTGGCACTTCAAGTCCCGATCAAAATCCTTCACACCGATCTTCATTTGCTAGCCTTTCTTTGTCTAGTTATGTTTGAATCTACACTGGATTCAAACATCCATCTACACCAAATATTTCTCCACCATATCCATCATCCACATACCTATCCACAAATATGGTCTCCAAATAAATACTCCAGTCATATTTCAGCAATACCCCCAAAGTTCTCATACAAGAAGGAGACATGGAGCCATCGAAAAAAAAGAAAGAGAAGAGAACAAGAAGAAAAAAAAGGAGAAAGAGAAAAGAAAATGATAGCTCCATGTACTCAAAAGCTTCAAAGTTTCAAGAGGGGATTCATCAAATAAGGAGTTTTCATTCACAAACCATATCCACCCACAAAAGAAGTCCATTCCCCTTTGATTGGGATGAGATGCATCACCAACTTCGCTAGAAAAAATCTTTGACTCAACAAAATACATGACATAGGTAAGCCAACTTTATCCCTACCATGAGCTCTACATAAGCCTTTAGTTGATAGGGAAAAGTTTGGCCTATGGCCTAGTGAGGAAAATTCAAAACCACTTGAGCGATCGAGGGTACCATTTGAGGAACTTGAGCTTTACTTTTAAAATTTTCAAAATCCTCCGAGCATGAAACCAGAAAAGAGATAGAGATCGGTGATGCTCTACTAAGATTGTTCCATCTCTCAACCACCAAAGACAAGGTAAGAAGAGCCAAAAGCCCCACATGTATGGATAAAAAGGTTGGGGTACACTTATGCCAGGTTGTTCAAACATAAAGGTAGAATGTTAGGTTGTGCACTTAATACTTGCAGGACCTTGACATCGATGCAACTCTTGATCTGCCGAGCCTAAGTATTAGCTTTGCTCGAGGATGAGCAAAAGTTCAAGCTTGGGGGGGTGTTGACGGTCATTATTTCACAGTTTCGACTACCAATTCCTTGGTGAATAAATGGTGCATAGCTAAAGTTCTGTAAATTATTTACCTAACACTGACGAATTCCACAAGTTTTGGTGGTTTTCAGTGTATCACAGGGAGATGCTCAAATACCGTGCAAAACAACATCATTTGGATCAAGAGAGAATTTACGCACAAAAGGGCTTGAGATAAGAACTGCAAATTCCATCACTGAAAAGTATCTCAAATGCTCTCAAGGACTACACCATCGCGTAGAGCCCGTTGAGACGATTCCAACGGACATATTATTTGTCTCATTTGGAGCTCTAATGGAAAAGTTATTGAAAAGACATATTATTTGTCTCATTATTGCTTTTGGTATTAATCATGCCTTAGCACAGTAACTTTTAGACTATAGTTAGAGTTGCTCTGACAGGTAATGAATATTTAGTTTGTCATGCTTATAGATTCCTCGTATGCTCTTTATAGCATTTGACTATACGGTTTTGTATGCTTCTATCTGGGATACCAGTAGAAGTAGTGCCTGCAAGCGTAGATGTGGTGTCTACAGTGGCGATCACCTTGGTTTCGCAAGTGATTAGACCCCCACACAGTTTTGGGTAGTCAGTGTGCATGTAGACTAGGCGCACCCGGCTTTGGTAGGTCCTCTTGGTCATAGTGGGAGTGTACCCTTTGTAGTCCACACCCGTCATTCAAGTCGCTTGTAGCTGCATAACTTTGTTACTGCCACACCCGCCTTTCTCGTTTGGGTTATCAGCACTCTGGTGCCTTGAAGTGGTTAGCAGGCTATGTGGCAAAGTAAGTATCCGAGACAATTGGATAAATCATTACCTCTGTCGGAGCAACATGTTGGTCTAGCTTAGTCTATCTAGCTCACTATAGTATAGAAAGTCCTCATCAAGAATCTGAGCTTTCACCTCATTGTCCTCCTAACTTTACCTGCTTTCTAGCCAATGGTGTTTGGCTTGTATCCCATGGTGCTTGGTGTCAATCGTTTTTAGATATCGATTGATATGAATGGGTAGTAACAACTAGATGAATAATAGTTTAATATCACTATCTCAATGCTTCCCTGTGGATAAATAAGACACCTTGGAATACTCCCAGGTGAAAGGCTACAGCGGTCTCCGTGTGCTTGCAGAGTAAAATCCGGTAGGCTAAGAGCCGCCAACAACACCGTTGCCACTAGCACCACAATATCCGCCGCCATCATCACGTGGGAAATCAAGATCCGACCCTTCTCGTCTTCCAAGAACGGTCGATGACAAGAACGCCAGTGCATGCAAGCCCAGCAGTACGAACGCGATCATGGAAGAGTGCGCGATGGGGAGAATCACATTCAGCCCTGTGCAGCGCCAGTTCCGGGGCGTAATCTGTTGCCCGAATTCGCCATCGCTATGGGGACCCTGAGTCAAGCAGGCGGAGTACTGGTGCAGCTAGCGGACGTCTTCCCTCGCACTCCGAACGGGGAACTTTGCCATCGAATCTTCACTCAGGTGGCTAACCATCTCCTCTCCATCGACGCTCCCACGGCCGCTGATGCCCTTCACACCATCAACGCAGGGCACGTCGCATACCGCAATATCGAGAGATCACACGCAGAACGGCACGCGGAAGAAATCTGGCATCGCAACGACTACGATCGGGACTATAAGGCTTCTCACCATGATCACGGAGGCAGAGCTCACTTGGGCGGAGCTTCTGTCAATAGCCTGACTCCCCAACGCTCAGTTCACGACCGACGGGAGGAGCCCACCCTCGGTCTCTGCAACGCAACAAAGGAGGTGCACAAGACGAAGGTCGGGGCAAACCAGTGTTGGCGTCTCTTAGCCTTAACAGGTTTTACTCTGCATACGCACCGAGACCGTTGTAGCCTTTAACTTAGAGTATACCGAGTATCGTATTTCCATAGGGAAGAGGCAGGCGAGAGAGTGTAATTGAATATACTCAAATCAAATGGAATGTAATACTTGGATAAGTTATACCAACTAGAAGTCAAATAGAGGTAAACGTGACAAAGATAGGTGTATTGGTGGAGTGGTAAGTCTGTAGTAGCTATCTGTAGAAAGGTATAGTTACTTGGGAGGACAACGAGTGAGATAAAGTCACCAAACTCTATTTCTAATCGGCTGCAAAGGTTATCCGTGCCTAACCAAGATATTCAAATAAACAAGTCAGGGTCTTGCGTCGAGTGAAATTCTAGAGTCTTGAGGGTACTAGGGGTAGATAGTTGGTCCCGAAGGAGAGTGTAGCTAACACCTACGGGCCTCCCGAATGATGGACCTAGACTACACAGGCACACCACACGCTGTCACCGAGTAGGGCTACCAGACAAACTGGAGAGGATGGCACGCTATAAACGTGTTCAAGCGAAGCTTGAACAACGATAGATTGTCCTTGATCAGAGGAGAGGATCTAGCCAGAGCCTAGCGTCTAAGTCTAGGTTTGAATTTAGGGGATAGGTCGGTGGCCGGGCGGCTAGGGTCGGTGGCTGGGCAGCCATAGGATCCACCGACTTCAGTGATCCAGTGCTTGATTTTGCTTCCCTAGGTTGGTTGACAGTTGAAACGGTTGTTGCACGTGCAAAACATGTCTGAAGGATGGTCGAGCGGCCAAGAGTAGTGGCCGGGCGGCCACTTGTCTTTCCTTGGTTGGTTGCATGTTGGGTCCCTTGGATTGATGACATCACCAATCCATGTTTTGATGCTCTTTCGACCCTTAGATATATTGGATACTCTTTTGTATGGTTGGATCTTCATTGCCTTGTGCTTGTTTGCATGTAGGATCAAAGACGTGTCAAGTGAGGTGGCCGGGCAGCCATGCCACATGGCCGAGCAGCCATGCAGCCCCTAACCAGTGCCCGGCCATTACCTGTTTGCCATTGTTGCCCATCTTTGGTCTTTGGCTTGTTTTCAACCATTTTGCGCATATATTTTGTACCTGCATCCAAATATTCATGACATCTTGTGGAACTCATTAGTAGCTAGGGTTAGTCCTATTATTTGACATGGTTTGCTTCATTTGGTGGATAATTGACGGTAGACATTGTAAGCTTATGACCGTCAACAACCAGCCCATGGAGGCGTGGTCCGTATCCTGGCCTTCACCAGGTGGCTTCGTGGGGTAGCATGGCCTCAGAATTTCAAAGTTTCTAACGTCGACAAGTACGAGGCAAAGCATGACCCGAGCGGCTAGCTGGCCATGTACTCCACCACAGCTAGTGCCGCTGGGGCAAGCGAGGATGTGGTGGCTGCTTATGTCCCCATTGTGCTGGGATAGGACATGCTTCAGTGGCTGTGCCATCTCCGACGCAACTGCATCGACAATTGGGACGACTTTTATTGGCGCTTTATCACCAATTTTCAGTCATTGTCAGACAAGCTGGCACAGCCTTGGGATCTCTAGTCCATCAAGTGCAAGGAGGGTGAGAGTCTCTGCTCGTACTTGAAGCATTTCCAGTCGATGCGGAACTGCATCCCCAACATCGCTGACATGGCAGTGATCGAAGATTTCTTCCACAACTCCAACAATGAGGCCTTTGTGAAGACCCTCTTGCACAAGGCACCAGTCACATCTGAGTAGCTCTTTCATGATGCCGAACCAATACATTACCCTGGATGAGTGAGCTCAAGACTTGGTCGATGCACATCGAGAAGACCGGGGAAAGGAGAAGCGTGAAGACCCCCCGCAGCAGGATCGCCACTGGGACAAGAGACCTCAGGAGGAGGTCTAGGCTGTGGGGCCACCTCCCATGTGCTCACGCGTCCCTCCACATCAAGGGGGCGAGCGATCACTCGACCAACTACTCGACGCATTGTGCCCCTATCACAAGGAGATGCACCACACCCTGCGCGACTACAGGGACTTCAAGGCTTCGATCGCTCACAATAGGCCCTTTATACCTCTGCCTCCGCTGCCACCTCTTCTGTGAGATCAGGGGCCACCACCCCAGCAGAAAAGGGCCAACGGCGCCGGCTTCCCCAATGTCAACAGGCATGTCAATGTCATCATCGGTGGGCACGACTCCCTAGAGAGCAAAAGGCAACAAAAGCTGGTTGACCACCAAGTCATGGCGGCCACTCAAGAGCCTCCAATGCTGTACAACTGGTCGGACATGCCAATCTCTTTTAGTCTGGTGGATCATTGGCTTAACTTTGACCACCTGGGCAAATACCCCATGCTGGTGAGCCCGGTGGTCCATGAGAGCCGACTCATGAGGACGCTGATCGACGAAGGAAGCAGCATCATCGTGATGTTCCCCAAGACTTTGCTATCTCTTGGGATCTTTATCAATGACCTGCAAGAGTCAGATAGCCCATTCTTTGGGATTATGCCTGGTGAAGGAGAATATCCACTGGGGCACATCAGCCTGCCCATCACCCTTGGAACGGAGGACAACTTCCGTACAGAAACCCTTCGCTACGAGGTGGCAACCTTCAACTCCGCTTACAACGCCATCATTGGGCGGCTTGGGTTGGCCAAGTTCATGGCCATCCCCCACTACTCAGTACCTAGTCCTGAAGATGTCGGCCCCACGTGGAGTCCTCTCTATGTGGGAGGACTTCAAGGGCTTTGCACTCTGCGCTCAGGAGGCATTCTAGATGGCCTTCACAGCAACTACCGTGGCAGCTCAGCGCCGACTCGTTGATGACGTGGCTCAACTCACAAAGGATGATCTGTCGATCCCGACTCATGAGTCAATCCCTAGCTCAGCTATATAGGCAACCATGGCAACCAAGGAAGTGAGCCTCGACTTCCCTGATGCCTCAAAGATGGTGACCATCGGTGTAATTCTCCCTCCTAAATAGGAAGACGCGCTCGTCTAGTTCTTGAGGGACAATTGGGACATGTTCGAATGGAAGCCTGCGGATATGCCCAGAGTCCCGAGGGAACTGGCCGAGCACAAACTCAAGGTGTTCCCCAACGCGAAGCCGATCAAGCAGAGGCTGCGTCAATTCACACCGAACAAGAGGGAGGCGATCCGTGTGGAGTTAGCTTGGCTCCAAGCTACCATGTTTATTAGAGAAGTCATGCATCCTGAGTGGTTGGCAAATCCTGTACTAGTAGTCAAAAAGAATAAAGTACACTGGCGGATGTGTGTTGATTATACCAATCTCAACAAGCACTGCCTGAAGGACCCTTTCAGGCTGCCTAGGATAGATCAAGTAGTCGATTCTACAGCAGGATGCTCCCTCCTTTGCTTCTTAGATTGTTACTCAGGCTACCATTAGATTAGCCTGGCCGTGGAGGATGAGGAAAAGACCGCCTTCATCATGCCCTTTGGGGCATTCTGTTATACCTCTAAGTTGTTCAGGCTGAAAAACATCAGGGCAACATATCAATGCAGAATCTAGACCTGCTTGGCTGAACACTAGGGTAAGCGTGTCGAGGCTTATGTTGATGATGTGGTGATCAAGATGAAGGATCCAGAAGACTTCATTAACGACATACAGCAAGTCTTCAATAGCCTCAGAAGGTTCTGCTGGAAGCTCGACCCCGCTAAGAGTGTATTCGGGGTCCCAGATGGGCAATTACTCGGGTTTGTCATCAGCAAGAGGGGGATCGAAGCCAGTCCGGAGAAGATCGGCGCAACTCTTCTGATGCATCCTCCTAAGTCACAGAGGAAAGTTCAGAAGCTCACTGGGTGCATGGCTACTCTAAGATGATTCATCTTGCGGCTGGGAGAGCATGGCATGCCATTTTATAAGCTGCTGAAGAAGGTGGACAGATTCCAATGGACACCAGAGGCTCAGGAAGCACTCGAAGCCCTCAAAAGGTTCTTGATGACTCCTCCAGTATTGAAATCACTGAACCGAGCCACGACAGACCATGCACCTGAAGATTTACTGTTGTACCTCTCTTGCACGACTCCTGTGGTCAGTACTGCTTTGGTGGTCGAGAGGCTAGTGGAAGGACACGTTCAGCCGACTTAACTCCTAGCCTATTTCATCAGTGAAGTACTCAACCCATCTAAGATAAGGTACCCTCAAGTTCAGAAGTTACTGTATGCAGTCCTTATCACAGTTCAGCAAGCTACGCCACTATTTCGAGGAGCATAAAGTCGTGGTGGTCACCTCATTTCCCATCGGTGAGATTTTGCGAAATAGAGAAGCTACTGGAAGAATCGCCAAGTAGGCGTGTGAGCTGGGAGCACATGACATCGAATTCCGCCCACGCACCGCCATCAAGACTCAAGCACAGGTTGACTTCATCTCCGAGTGAATGGAGAACCAGGTACCAGAGAACCCAGGGCCTCTAGAGTTCTAGAAGATGTACTTCGATGGGTCACTGAAAATAGAGGGGGCTGGGTTGTCTTAACCTCCCCAAAAGGCGAAAACTCAAGTATGTGTTGCCTATCCTCTTCATGGTGTCCAACAATGCAGCAGAATATGAAGCCATGCTGCAGGGGTTGCGCATCACAATTTCACTTGGCATCAGGCACCTCATGGTCTATGGGGACTTTCTGGTCACGATTAGTCAAGTCAACAAAGATTGGGATTGCTCCGCAGAAGTGATGGACAAATACTACGCAGAAGTTCGCAAACTGGAGGACAAGTTCAATGGGCTAGAATTTCATCATGTGGACCGCAACAACAACGCAGATGCCGACCTACTATCAAAGCTCGGCTCTTCCTGAGCCAAAATTCCTCTAGGAGTGTTTGTCCAAGAGCTATCTCGTCCATCCATTGATCAAGAGCCAAAACCCCCAGAATAGCATGTCCTAAGCTTGGAAGAAGCCTTGGCCGACTAGCGGGTCCCAATCATCAAGTAAATCAGAGACGGTGATGAGCCTGATGACAGAGCAGAAGCCAAGCGACCCATTCGGAATAGCATTATATTCCGCTTTGGGATCCCGAATAGCATTATCACAGATCTAGGCTCTAACTTCACAGGCTCAAAATTCTTCGATTTCTACAATGAAAAGTCTATATTTATCAAGTATGTTTTAGTAGCGCACCATCGAGCATGCGAACGGGATGATTCTTGATGCTTTCAAGAAGAGGGTTTTCGACAAAGATGAAAAGCTGGCAGGAAAATGGAATAGGGAGCTCCTGTACATAGTCTGGAGTCTTAGAACAGAGCCAAGTAAAGCTCTCAACGGTAATACGGCCTTCTTCATGGTGTACGGCTCAGAAGCGGTGGTACCCACCGATTTAGCACACGAAGTACCATGGCTGGCGTTCAAGGATATCGCCGAGGCAGAAACCACTTGACTTGAGGAAGATTACTTGCTTGAGGAAGAGCGACTCAATTCGATGATTCAGTTCGGCACGCTATCAGCAAACTCTGCGGCGTTATCATGAGCGCAATATGTGTCCTCGTGCCTTTTCAGTCGGGGAATTGGTCCTCCGTAGAGTCCTCAAGGGGGCTGGGCGTCACAAGCTATCCCCTCCTTGGGAGGGACCTAACATCGTCATGGAGGTTACTCAGCTAGGATCTTATTGCTTGTCTGAAATGGACAGCACTCCGATTGGGAACTCTTGGAATATCGAGCATCTTCGCAAGTTCTATGCTTAGAGCTCCTGCAAACCTCAGAGCACTGTATTCTTGTCTGTACTCATGATTAATATTATGGTTGTTGTGACTTTGAGTTAACTTGTACTCACTCGTGTTCAGTCCGATGTACTCAGATAATGAATAAATGCATGATCTCTGTGCACATGTCCTCTTTTTCTAGCGTTACTGCATGATGCTTCTCGTGCTAGCGTTTCATCCTCGCGTAACCAGGCAATTAGTCATGGGTCCTGACCCAACTCATGGCTGGTGTTACATGCCTACTCCTACTCAAGATAGGGTGCAATTCGACCCTAATAACGGGGCAATTAGCCTAGGTTATAGACCGACAGCTGGTGTTACATGCATTCGCGTACTCATAAAAGGGTGCAATCTGTCCCTCTTTACGGGGCAATCACCCTAGGTCGTAGACCGACAGCTGGTGTTACATGCCTTTGCATACTCTTAAAAGGGTGCAATCTAGCCCTCCTTACGTGGCAATCAGCCTAGGTCATAGACCAACAGCTGGTGTTACATGCCTTTGTGTACTCATGATAGGGTGCAATCCGACCATCGTTATGGGGCAATTAGCCTATGTCAGGGATTGACAGCTAGTGCTACATGCCCGCGCTTACTCTTACGAAAGGGTGCGGTCTGACCCTATGCATCGCACACTCGAAAATTATTCAGCTCGACTAAACGTAAAGGGCTAAATCGGTTATTCACATGCGTTTTCAATCTTGGGACAGCGCACACGTGAACTATGTGCTTCATACGAAACTTCAAGCCATGGGTCCAACTCAAGGGACAGGCTTCACATGTCGTCATATGTGTGAGAACGGCTAATTCAATTTTACAGTAACTTAGGATGCTAATCTCATTTTCTTGTAGTTTGAAGTAATCAATAGCAGATCTCATTCAATCACAAGGGATATGATGTCATTTACAAGAATGTTGGTTCATGGCTCAAATTCTGCCATGAGTTTCTCGGCTACAGTCTAGATCTCTGCTGCATATTTGTCCATTGTCGAGTCACTGGGATCAATCGCAACCTTTTCTAATAAGTCAGTCAAGTTTAAATCTGGTCGGGTTATCTTGAGCATTAGTAGGACATGCTGCAGGACTAATTTCAGTCTTCCATGGAGGTGATTCTTAGTGTCTTCCACCAGAGTTGATACTCGATCTGTCACTGGTCGTGGGGCTCCAACCTTTGGGGCGCATACATTTAGCATAGTTGTCATTGCAGACATTGCAGACTTCATCAGCTAGTGCCTTCAATTTTTCACAATTCTTCTTGGAGATGTCATAATTCCGCGTCGCGAGAACTAGGTCTATGTGGTATTTCTCTGATAATTGTTGTGGTTCCTTGAGAGCTTGCTTCGTGGACTTCAGAACTTTATCCAAGTCTCTATTTTTGCTCTGAATTTTCACTCGGATTCTGCTGGCCTCAATTTACTCGAAAGTCTTCTTCTCAAGATCTTCCTGGGTCAATTTATGGCTCGTCTCAAGCACCGCCAGTGCACTGGAAGTATTTTGGAATGATTTTTCAAATCTGTCTCGCGACTCTCGGAGCTCTTGGATTTCTCTCTTTAGCTGCCGTGCCTCATCTTGCGGACCGATGCAGCTTATAGGCATCTGTAAGTAAAGAATATGCTAGTTGGGTTTCTTGGCGAGTTAGCTCATGCTATTTTCTCTGCAGTTCAAGCTTACGCTGCAAGTTCAGAGCATCGTCTCGGGCTTCATCGCACTCAAGCATGATGTTGCGATGTGAAGTACCGCATTGAGCCAATGCACTCTCCAGATCAGCAATCTTGTTTGCAGCAGCTACAGACCAATGCAAGTACAAGTATAAGTATGCCAAATGCTAGACTGAATGGAGACTTAGGGGGCAGACATTTACCAGTGGCTTCAGCAGCACGAGCTGCCTTGGAGTTGGCCAATTATTGGTGTAGCTTGTCCATGTCGCTCCCAAGTATGGGAGAGAGCCTTTTGCACCACGGAGAAGCTTGATCTAGCCAATCCTGTAAAAGAGTTTAGCTGCATGTGAGTACCGACATCAAAAATCATTATGAGTGATGATGACGCCTTACCTCAAAAGCCATGAATGATCGCGAATCAGGATGACCCGTGGCAATTTGCAAGTCTGAGTCTGCCACATCAAGCATGGTAGTGTTGGCAATAGCACCTATGTCATCTGCCAGCCCTGCGCCTGTGTCCTGGGGGCTCAGAACCGGTACGGATATATCCAACGTGGTCTCGGTATCAGCCGGCTTGCCTCTAGCTGTTGTTTCTTTCTCGTGTGCTGTCTCATGCTCATCCAAGGGATGCTCTTGGCTACTCAGGGTGTTTCCTCCTCCTGGATTACTAAGCGCATCATAGCAGTCGACTGGGGGCCTGGTGTCAGTGTCATCTTGCTGGTTGTCTGCAGTTTTCAGCACGGTTCTAGTCGAGCGGCCTGGGGCTTCAGGCTCGGCGGCTGCAGTAGGGCCAGCCCCAAGTTCGGGAGGCACTATGTCTTGCTCCATGGAAGGCCTAAATAAAATTTCATTCAGTTGGGAAATTGATGGCAAAGGTGGAGTAGAGGAACAACAGTTAAAGGAATTAGACATACCCCGGCGGCGTGAGACTATCTTCAGTCACATGTGGGACTGCCTTCACAAATTGGTCTAGTTCGAGATTGACATCTGAAAGGTTCAGTTCCTCTTCCATTGGCATAGGTTGTTGAGTCAGGGGAGAGGAGGTGGCCTCAGCATCCTGCATTTTCTTTGACAACCTCTCGTGACGTTGAAGGGGAACTTCTTCTTCCTCCTCCTCTTCATTGATTAGCATATTCCAGTCAATATAGCTTAGAGAAGCTCCTTCACTATTATCAGTTCTCTCCTGCAGTTTGGGCTTCTTGCTTGGCCTCTTGGATGGCGATGCTAAGTCGGGAGTGGCTATAGTGGACTTCTGAATTTTGGCTTGCTCCCTGATTGTTCTCTTCTTCTGTGGGACTTCGGTTCTCATGGTAGACGTCTTAGTTTAGGTGCGCTTGGACACCTCTGTAGCAAGACCGCCTTCTTTTGTAACGATTGCACGCTTAGGGGCTAGGCCATCAGCTCCAGTATCTCCACGCTCGGGGGCTTGCTCTTCCTGAGCCCCAGTATCTTCTCTAGCCTGATTGTTGCCTTCACCTTGTGTCGTAGCAACAACCGCTTTCATTTCTTCAGTCGTCAATTCTGACCCTCGTTTCAGCACTTTGTCCGTGCCTTGTTGAGGTGGGTCGGACAGAAACTTGGCAATATTGCTCTGCAAGATTGAATCAGGAAGTATATTCAGTGATGTTTGCATTATCAAAACTTACAATTGATTTGGTCGACAAGCTAAGATACATACAGATGGAGTAGGGTGCCACGCAGAGTAGGGCTGTGGAGATCCATCATTGTGGACATCACCCCTTAGCATCAAACCAACGTGAGCTTTTATTTCTTCTGCAGTAATAACTCGGCTGGTTTCCCGAGTAGGATCATTTGCTCCAACATACAGATAGGTTGGGTAGGCTCGATCCTTCAAGGGTTGGATGCTCCAGAATATGAAGTTAATGACTATGGCCTAGCCAATTAAGCCATTTTCCTTCAAATCAGCAATGTCCTTGAGTAGGATTTCTACCTCAGCACTTTCCTCTGCCGTTGGTGCTTCTTCCCAACTGCTCAGCTTGGTGTTTGGCTGTTGGCCCGACTGGGGTGGCAGGGAATTTCCATGATTACTCATGTAGAACCACTCAGAATGCCACCCATTGTTGCTGTCTTTGAGCGGGATATCTAGGTACACTAATCTACGCCGCCTACACAGTTCTAATCTAGCTCCACCAACCACTTGTAAGACCCTATCTCAGGTACCGGGTTTGTAATGATAGAGGTGCTTCCAAAGACCAAAATGCGGAACAATTCCACGTAAAGCTTCGCATAGATGGAGAAAGATCAAGATTTGAAGAATGGAATTGGGGTTTAGATGTGACAAGTCAATAGAATAGAAATTGAGTAGACCTCGCACGAATGAACAGAGAGGCAGTCCTAGTCCGCGCACAAAGAAAGGGGCAAAAACTAGAGATTTGTGAGTATCTTCCATGGGGACCTTTTCTCCCTCACAACTTCTTCACTTGCATAATTCCTTAGGGGAAAGAACTCCCATTTCTACAAGATGGATTAAGTGAGATTCAGAGATGGAGGACGTACGGAATGCAAGGAATGGCGATGGGATTGGCCGGTTCTCATCATGCAGGAGTCCTTCGTTGGTGTTCCCGCACTCGCTGATTGTCTTCTTTTTCAGAGCCATGGTCGAGGAAGAGTCTAGTGCAATTGCAGGAGATTTTGGGTGAGGATTTCAAGTTTGTTGGTGCTGGCAGCGGAGTAATTGCGGAAATTAGGGAATAAGGATTCGAGTAGAAAGAACCGTTAGGGTACTGGTTCTCTTTAATACTTAACGGTGTTAAATTGGGAAGTTCTGTTTTCATTAAGGAAGTTCACACCGTCTGTGTTATCTACTGTGAGTCTGGCAAGTCGGCAGTTCTTGTAATGTTAAGTCGGCACGGTTTCAATTGGCGAGGCAGTTATAAGGATTATCTGGAATTCAGTCAGATATCGTTCATTCGTTGAGTTAAGTCAGATGTTGTCACTCGGTTCAAGGGCATTTAGTGGCAGTTGTTCCTCTAGCAAATTATTGAGAGCCAATGGACCGGCTCCATTGCCTCTGGAGTGATGAGTGATTGTTAACAGAAGCCAAAGACCTAGAAAGACTTGGGCACAAGACCTCCAATGGACAGGAGGCCCTCCGATGGACGGGAGGTAGATGGAAGTCCTCCGAAGGACTAGAGGCATGCTCGACGTCGGTTAGCCATAGGAGTTCGGTACACGGAGGAGCGGCATGGCGACGGCAGGAGTAAGACCTCCAAAGGACGACAAGGCGACCACGATGGACTAGGGATGCCGAGTGCCACCGCGGTGCTCCAACCCAAGTACATGGCACGAAGATGGCTGAGGGCATTGGTGGATTCGCTCAAATCCACCTCCCTACCACCAAGTTACCAGACTCGGTGAATGGGCACATTCTCAAAGTGATAGACTGGAATGAACCGTTCCAGGCCCATGAAGGAAACCCTAAAGATTCTCGGTTTCTCACTTCAAAACCGGCGGTCGATCGGCGGATTTGGACTACTGGCCACATGGACGTCATCCGGGAGTTAGCGTGCATCCGTAGAAGATCAAGACTCCATCGCAGTCGTCCGTGCCCGAGAAAGCCGAGTCTTTTACAGTTTGGCCCCTATGAGCATTTCTGTAATATTGGGGTCTTAGTGTAAACTGTGTCTATTAGGCCTGGGCTATATATACCTAAGTGGCTGGTCATTTAGATGACTCTTCCACCTCTAGAAACCCTAGGCTTAGTTTCTAACCAGCCAAGTGCTTAGAGATTAAATCGGGTGCTTAGCTTAGGATTTGAGAGTCCCCTAGGCTAGTACTTTGCATTAGTGGGAGGATGAAGGGTGGTAGGCTGTGAGGAACATCTTGTAAACTGTTTTCCACTCATAATCAAGGCAAGTTTTGTCCCCAGCTCATGCTCATGTGTGCAGCCATCTCCTTTCCCCTTCTCTAGTTGGTTTTGGATGAAACTCGAAGGCTTTTGGTGATTCGCTTTGCCTATGAGTTAATCCTATTCTTTTAGCCCTTTTGAACTTGCTAGGACGTGGAGATTATGACTTAGATCATCTCAATCCTGCTGGATTGCCACGAGCAAGACTCCCTTGAGTTTTCCCCCTTTCTTGCACAAAGATTGCCATCTCACGAGATCTAAAATTCCCACTGATCCCATGGTGATTTTGAGTTTATCTCTTGGGAAAAGCTTTGGAATAGGGTCCATATATCCTGTGCAAAATTTCATAAAGATTGGACAAGATTTGGACAGATTTGGGTGCGAAAACCCCTTTCTTGCGACTTTACCAGACTATCCGATAGAGCCAGCAAATTGTCCGTTGGAATCGGACTATCCGGTGGCCCTGACTGGACTGTCTGGCATTGGGTGCTAGGTAGGGTCTGCACCAGACAATCCGCTAGCCCCTGCCGGACTGTCCAGTGGAACCGGACTGTCCGGCCCCTGACATCGGACTATCCGGCGTGTCCAGGGCAGGAGCTGTGTCTCTGCTGTTTGTTTCTTCCGCTGTGTTTTTACTTCGGGTTTTTGCATTCCCCACTACCAGACCATTCTCTTTGCTTGCTATGAGATAGTGAGTTGCACTTTGGAGTGGTGAGTGTCGTGTGGTGGACTTGCAATATCCGTTGCCTCGGTGCCTTTGTTGAGTTGGCTCGTCGTTTTCTCGCTTGGTGCGTATCCTCTCAGTGGACGGCACCTTGCTCTACTAAACACGTATCTGTTCAGTGGATGATGTCTAATTCTTATCTCAAGCACCAGTTTTGGGAGTTGTGTGTATCCTCTCAGTGGACGGCACCTTGCTCTACTAGACACGTATCTATTCAGTGGATGATGTCTAATTCTTATCTCAAGCACCAGTTTTGGGAGTTGTGAGTTTGAGTTTTAAAGTGCTCCTATTCACCCCCTCTAGTCGCATGTTTTGGTCCTACAATTGGTATCAGAGCTGGTTAGGTTTCTTCATACCTTTACTGGTGAGAAACTAGTAGCGACTATGGCACACCCGAGCATGCCACACAAGGCGCTCATTGCTCAGCATGAGGCAAACTACAAGGTGGTGAACTTTCACTTCTCTAGACTTGGTCCGGTGGACTATGAGAGGGTGAGCCACCTTGATACCGCCCGTGAGATCTGGTCCCTGCTCAGTGCACACCATGAGGGGACGGTGACAGTTAAGGGTCAGCTTGTTGAGACTTATCGGTGCGAGTATGAGAACTTCGCCCAAAAGCCGGGAGAGTCTGTGGATGCCTTGTTTGCTCATTTTTAGTCGATCATCAACAAGTTTCATGTGAACTCTGCCCCTGCTGCTCTTCCATACACTGACCATCAGCAGGCTGTCAAGCTGTTGTATTCCTTGGACAGGAAAATATGGGAGATGAAGAAGAACTCCATTCTTGAGTCGGCAGGTATGACACCTTGGGAGTAGAGGAGCTCTATAGCAAACTCAAGGCCACAGAGGTTGATTACCAGATGATAGATATTCTTGATGGTACTGGTTCGAAGAGCCTAGCCTTGGCTTCCAGCTCCCAGGAAGTTGCTACAAACCCCTCACTTCACGGTTTTTCATTCTCTGCTTTGATGTCTGTGATAGAGGAGCAGTTGGCGTCACTTGGGGATAATGAACTTTGTCTGGTGTCTAGTCGCCTTCAATACGCCTATGACAACCGGATGAGCAAGAAGAGGGGCGAGAGGCCCAAGTGCGTCGAGTGCGGAGAGGTCTGCCACTTCATCACCGAGTGCCCGAACAAGCAGAACGACTACTACAAGAAGGGCAAGAACCACTCTTGCGACTTCAGCAAGCACTGCTCCGGCAAGCACGACTACGGCTAGCGCGACCACACCAAACACCGCTCCAGCAAGATCAAGAACTTCAAGAAGGCTTTTAAGATCTACCAGAAGGGCAACCAGAAGTAGGACCAGGCTTTCTTTGCAGAGCTTGGTGGCCTTTATAGCAGATCGTCCTCCTCCTCCTTCTCCTCATCTTTGTCAAGCTCAAGCGATGAGGAGATCATGACCAAGCGGGACAAGAGGAGGGACCAAGGTAGTCTAGCTAGCATCTGGTTCATCTCCACCAAATCCAAGTGCAAGTACAAGGTGAATCGGAGATCGTTCGGCTCCATGGAGCTTGAGGACAAGGACGACAAGGACAACAACAATGACTCCTCCGATAAAGAGGTAACTCCTGAGCAAGCTGAGATCCTTGATATGCTGGAGAGGAACAGTCATGAGTTGAAAGCCCAGGTTAAGTTGTTGGAGAAGGGAGCCAAGAAGCTGCCGAAGCAGAAAGCTAAGCTTGCTGATGCTTTGGCTGAAATTGAGAGGCCGAAGGGTGTGCAGGCCCAGCCAAGTGAGTTTGAGTGCCCTACCTGTGAGTCCCTCAAGAGTGACCTTTGTGTGCAGAAGAGCAAGTATGCTCATTAGGTAGAGGAGTTGGATAGGCTGAAGGTTGAGTTAGGCAAGGTCCAGTCTAAACTGGATGAGCCTACCTTGAGTGAGGTGCCTGAGTGCGAGTCTTGCCACCACCTAGCTGTTGACATAGCTGAGCTAAAGGTGAAGTGTGAGGGGAAGCTCAAGGAGTTGGAGGAGCTTAGGGCTAGACCCACACTTTTGGGTGCATGCATGGTCTATCCTACCTTGAGGAGCGAGCTTGAGCAGTTGAGAGCGGACTTTGAGGTGCTTGCAGCACCTCCGGATACATGTGAGAACTGTCTCACTTTAAGGCTACAATTGGTGGAGAAGGATGCCACCCTTAGGAAGCTTGAGAAGTCTGCTCCTGTGATTCCCTCTCTAGACTATCCCACTTGTGTTGCCCAGACTTTGATTCTAGAGGATCTGAGAGAGGAGAAGTTGATCCTTGAAGAGGACAACTGTAGGTTGAGGGAGGTGCTGAGCTGGATGTATGCCAGGGAACCTCAACTTAGGATGATCATAGAGGTGAACAAGCATGGTGAGGGTGACACTAGTGGACTTGGGTTAGGAGAGTGTAGTACCTCGGGTACGAAGAAGTGTGCCCCGATCAAGCCTAACACTGCCTCGCTTGAGCTTGATTCTACTGTTGATGGGGTTTACAATGAGCCTCCCAAGGCTGCCCCAAGGAAGTCATATTGGATACCCAAGCCACCACAAGCTAAGATGGAGAAGATAGTAGAAGAATTGCTTAAGACTTCAGGCAAGAAGCAAGTCCAGCAGCCAGCACCACCCAAGGCTTCACCATCTCACCAGAAGCCCAAGACCCAGCCCCAACCTATGCCCAAGATACCTATCTACCACTGTGACTTGTTGCAGCGGAATGGTCACTTGGAGGAGTTTTGCTTCAGGAGGAAGCAAGCTAAGATGCAGAAGAGAGCTTGGGGGAACCAGGATCAGTTCTACCAGGGTTGTAGGCAGGATCCTCCCCATCGCGGTGAGATGAGAGACCGCTTTGCTGGCAGTGAGAGTGGAGGCAGATTTCAGGCCTGTACTCCTAGTCATTTTCAGCACGGCTATGGACCTCGTGATTAAGGTTTTGGAAGAGGGTTTGAGAGCTCACACTTTGGAGGTCGTGGGTACCCAGATCATCGTGATGCTTACTTTGACTGTGCTTTTCCTACCTTTGAGCAGATGGCTCAGCATTGGTTCAGCAGTTTCACTAACCCAGTGTCGTACCATTTTCTCACTCTCTCTTTCCTTGATTTTGTAGGATCGAGGCCTGGAGGACATATGGATCATGGACTTTGGTTGCTGTAGGCACATGACAGGGCACTGCAGATGGCTCTCCAGCCTCAACCCCTTGAGCACCAAGGAGTACATCACATTTGGGGATAATGGTCAAGGTAAAGTGTTGGGTGTTGGCTCTGTTGCACTTTCTCGCAAGCTTTTCCTGAGAGAAGTTGCTTTGGTGAGGAGTTTGGGGTTCAATTTGGTTTCTTGCAACTTCTCAAGGAAGGGTATGAGGTTCGCTTTAAGGAGGGTTCTTCTTATGTGCTTGATGCTAAGGAAAACTTTGTTTGCCGGATTTTGCCCTTTGGGCAGGTTTTTAAGGTTGACCTTGCATCTGTTTTTGGCCCTCCTCGGTGTTTGGTAGCTAGTCCTTCTACTAATATTTGGAAGTCGCATAGGAGGCCAGGCCATTTGAGTTTTGATCTGCTTGCCAGGTTGAGCTCGAAGGGTCTGATCCGAGGATTACTGAATTTGAAAGCAGAAAAGGACTTAGTGTGCCACCCCTATTATCATGGCAAGATGGTTACTGCTTCTCATGCACCTATCAATCAGGTGATGACCTCTTACCTAGGTGAGCTTCTGCATATGGACACGGTTGGTCCAGCTCGGGTACAGTCGGTCAGTGGGAAGTGGTATGTGCTTGTCGTTGTAGATGACTTTTTTCACTTTTCGTGGGTGTTCTTCATGGAATTCAAAGATGAGGCTTTCGACTTTGTTTAGGATCTGGTCTTGAGGTTAAGAAATGAGAGTCATAAGTCCATGAGGGCTATCCGCAGCGACAATGGCGGAGAATTTCGTTAACTCTCATTTCGAAACCTTCTGTTGTGACCTAGGTCTTGAACACCAATTCTCGTCTCCTTATACCCCACCTCAGAACGGTGTTGTGGAACGAAAGAACCGCACACTTGTAGAGATGGCGCGGACGATGCCTGATGAGCATAGGACTCTGCGACGCTTTTGGACTGAGGCTATGAATGCGGCCTGTTACATTGCCAACAGGATCTTCCAACGTGCTTTCATGGGGAAGACTTCATACGAGATACAGTTTGGTAGGCAGCCCAGCATCAAGCACCTGTGTGCATTTGGCTGTAGATGCTTTGTGCTCAAATAGGGGGGCATTTGGACAAGTCTGAATCTCGCTGCTTGGATGGTATTTTCCTTGGGTACGCCTCTATCTCTAGGGCATATAGATTGTGGATCCTCGATACCAAACCAATGGTTGAGACCTGCAAAGTTTTCTTTGATGAATCTATGCCTTGCACAACCCCTGCATTTGAGCTTTCAGGTGATGATGAGGAAGGAACTCCCATCTTTGAAAATGAGGAAGTTCAGGTAGATCCTAGTGATGCAGGAGCCACTGCACTGGCTGCAGCTCCTGCCCCCTTTGCTACGAGCTCTGAAGACAAAGGAGGACCCTTGCCAATGGCTTCCTCCTCACTCCCCTGACTCCAAGCTCGAGCTAAGGCTGGCCCCGCTGAGGACACAGGGGAGGTGACATCTGAGATTGTTCCATCTCAGTAGGTGATTTGCATGCGAGGACCTTGAGGTCCCAGACAGGTTCTATTGCATTCTTTGCTCATCCTACATTTGTTGCCTCCTTTGAGCCTAAGGATGTTGGACACGCACTTTCTGATGGTAATTGGGTTAATGCCATGCATGATGAGTTAGAAAACTTTGAGAGGAATGAGGTTTGGGTTTTGGTAGAGACACCGCCACAATGCAATCCTATTGGTACAAAATGGGTTTTCAGAAATAAGCAAGGGGAGGATGGCATTGTTGTGTGGAACAAGGCTAGACTTGTGGCTAAGGGTTTTTTTCAAAAAGATGGGATAGACTATGAGGAAACGTTTACACTAGATGCACGCCTGGAAGCTATAAGTATTCTCTTAGCCTTTGCAGCTTCCATGGGTTTCAAGCTTTTTCAAATGGATGTGTAGTCTGCTTTTTTAATAGTTTCATTCAAGAAGAAGTTTATGTCAAACAACCCCCTGGATTTGAAAATGCTAAATACCCTAACCATGTTTACAAACTACAAAAAGCCTTGTATGGTTTGAAACAAGCCCCTAGATCCTGGTATGAGAGATTGAAAACCATCTTGCTAAACTAGGGTTTCAAAATGGGGAGTGTGGATAAGACCTTGTTATTGTCCAGATATACGTGGATGATATCATCTTTGGTGGCTCGTCTCACTCTCTTGTTACTAAGTTTTCTGAGTAGATGTCGAAGGAGTTTGAGATGAGCATGATGGGGAGTGTAGTTTTTCCTTGGACTGCAAATCAAGCAAGGGCGTGAAGGAACCTTCATCCATCAAGTCAAGTACATGAAGGACATTCTGAGGAAGTGTTGATGTCTCTTAGTGTAACAGATTTTACTCCACCAGCACACAGAGATTCGCTGTAGCTGTTTCACCCAGGGTATTCCAGGTATCATAAAAATCCACAAGGAAGCAAGGGCTAATAGGTGGAATAATATGTTCGAACTTCAAACAGTACTGTAACTTAGATAAACACCAGCTATTCTTACAACAGGGGTAAGATAAACAAGATACTGTATGGTAGAAAGAGTAAATAGGAACCAAAGCTGTAAACAACTAGGTAGTTGCCTGGGAGGACAACGAGTGAGATTAAGATATCCAAACTCTATTCCTTAACTACTGCATAGGAGTATTCGCGGTTGAACTGAGTTAAACAAAAACGAACTAGGATCTTGCGTCGAGCGAAATTCCAGACTACACCGAGGAGGCGCGGGGATCGATAGTTGGCCAACCGAACGGCAACTGGCTAACGCCTACGGGCTTACTGAACGACGGGGTCAGATTATAGAGGCTCCCAAACGCTATCACCAAGAGGCGCTACTAACCAGATCTGTGTGGGTAAGATGGCACACTAAACTAGTGATCAAGTGAGAACATGATCACTAAAGTCCGTCCTTGATCAGAGGGCTAGAACTGACTTAGCCTTAGATCAGAGCCTAAGGAAAGCCTATAGCACCGGCAAGTCTAGCAAGATTTAGATAACTCAAGAACAACACAAAACTAAGCCTTGGTCTCGTATGCAATAAGGTACACCACACTAGGCAATTGTAAGAAATAAAGTAAAGTATAACTCAAAGGATAGAGCAACAAAGTATATTATACTAAAGTAGCAAGAGTGCAAAGATAGAAAGATACAAGAGCTTTACCAGACTCGAAGCTAACACCGGAATCCTTGAGGCAAAGACTCAGACTCAACTCTAACTCCTTGGACTATCCTAGTGCTACTAAACTGGACAATGGTGTGTTTCACCCAACTTCCACACTTTACAAATGAGAGCTCGGGGGTATTTATAGTCACCAAGTAAGTGGGGGTACTTATAGGGTCGGTATGGCGGTTAAGGGGACAGGTGGGAGGCCGGGTAGCCTGGTAGGGAGGCCGAGCGGCCCCACCTCAGGCCGGGCGGCCTAGCCAACCGTCGGATCCACCGCCATACTTCATCTTGTGGTCCATCTTCACTCCCCAAGTCGGTTGCATGGTGGTTAAGGCGGTTATCTTTGTGTTTTCTCCCGAACCATTGGATCTCACTTGTGTTTCTTCCATAAACGCAGGATTAAAGTGCTGAGGGTTGCTGACTTCACCAATCCAGGAGCTTGATTGATGATGTGGCAACGCCTTCCGGTTGGTTGCATGCGACTTTCGTGAATTCCATCTTGGAGATGAGTTCACATGGCATGTGTGTGCATGCAGGTCGAAGTTGGTGCCAATTGGGCCCAGACAAAGGCCGGGCGGCCTGGAGGGGGTACTGGGCGGCCTCTAGTGAGGTCAGCCGGCCTGGGGACTTAGCCATGTGGCCAGTCACCTCCTGGTTTGGTTCCATTTTACCATGTTTGAGTATGTTTTGTCACCTGCATTCAAATATTTCAACACAACTCATGGAGATATGTTAGTAGCAAAATTTTGTCCATACTTTGATGCATTTCCCTTCATATTGATGGATTGTTGATGGTGGTAGATAGTGCAATAACGACTGTCAACACCCCCCGAAGCTTAGACCTTTGCTCGTCGTCGAGTAAAGCCAAGATGGGTTATGGATCAGGAGTTGCTGCAAATATGAGTGTTCGAGAATACAAACTATGCATAACCGACACTCATACTCTCATTTCAATCCTTAGTGTATGCAATGATTACCTTTTCCATACCTGTGGTGCATCTTTTGACTCACCATGTCTCCGGTGGTTGAGAGAAGGAACGACTCAGTTGCAGGCTCAGCTCAGAACACTACTCTTGGGACTCCCATCTCATGTGTTTTTGCAGATTTTCAAAATAAAACAAGTTTCCCCAGAGGTACTCTTGACCGCTCATAAGTGTATCCTCACCTTTTAAGGCCAAGAGCACGGCCAAGAACTTCCTATACTAAAGCTTATGTGGAGCTCAGGGTGTGGAAGAACTTAATTTACTTAGGTTGTTTATTTTGCAAATCCAAGGATTGGACCAAAGAAATGTACTACATCAGCTAACCATGTTCATCATTGGAGCTTATTTGGAGGTTGTGGATGGATGGATCTCCTTGTTTCCTTTCCTTCTCCTTCTTTTGTATACTAGGTATGAATGTGGAGCCTTTTTGTGTTTTCCTCTCTTTTTGCCATGCTTGACTAGCATGCTTTTCTTCTTTTTTTTCCTTTTTTTTATGGCTCCTCATCCTACCTCATTTTGCTTTGGAAGGAGTAAGGTCAAAGGTATTGATTTGGAGATATATGGATGCATACCCAGGGTAGGTAATTGCATATGTAGTGGTGGTATTTTGTTCCAACAATGCACAAGATAGTGATGATTCCATTCAATGAGACTCAAAATTTGACAATGCTCAAAACAACACTAAGTAGCTTTAAACAACTAGGCTCAGATATTTCAGTGTATTCGGCTCCGGTAGGTGTTTTAAAACCAACGGGGGAACTTTATTTTCATTTTTCAAGAAAAATAACGTGAGATGTTCATCTTACTAAGAAAATGTAGAGCTAGCCTAGTACTTCGTCATATCATTTCTCACAACAACTTAGACAAGGTTTATGCAAATGGCATCCACAAAGTAATAGGTCAGGCTTTCACTTTATACACACAAGCTCAAAATTAAGCTAAGCATGGTTTGTGCATAGATAACTAAACAAGAACATGATAGAGAAACTATTCATCATTTTCATATATGAAGGTAATATATCAAAGTTGGGAGTTTATTTTATTTGACTCTCGGTGGGACGGGTGTTGCTGCTACTACCGGTGAGACGGGTACTGCTGCTGATGGGTACTGCTGCACAGGAGAGGACAAGGACGAGGAATGGGGGCCTTACTTTGAGGTATGAGCACGAAGAAGCATGCTCATGTTGTTCTTACATCCCCCCCAAGCTTCAATGAAGCTAGGAGTTTTGGTAGTAATAGCTATGGAAGTCCTGAGCATTGATGAAGCCGGCTTCCACCATTTCGTTCCCGTTCTGAAGCATGGTGCTGTTCTCCTGCTGCTATTGGCTCATCACTCTGGTACGTCGGTGGATGTCGTCCACCTGCTGGTACAGCCTCTGGTTGTACCGGCCTATGTTCAGCCCCTCCTTGGCGGCGTTGAGGCCGGCCAGGTTGTCGGTGTTGAACCGGGCTGATGTAGATGGACCTGCACTCCTGTCAAGGCCATGTGACGTACTTGCCCCATAGTACTCCGGAGCATATGGTGGTTGGTGGTTTGAACCACCTCCATCCATGCTGCTGTTGTACCATGGCTCCGGTTGGGCATAGCGTTGGAGTCATGATAACTCCGAGACTGTGCCCGATGGGGTTGCCGTATGGGGTGCTCACGAGTGGTCTGCTTCTTCTTCTTCGACTTCCTGTTGTGCCCTTTCGGCGTGTTCTGCTTGTCATCACTGGGCCCTAGTCATGACGTCGATGATGCTTTGGCGGTATGCCTCCACGTCGAGCTGCATGGTTAGTTTTCTAACTCTGTACATATCGAACTGCAGTGTGGGAAGTGGCAGCTCGAGATTATGCCTAAACCATGTCATGACTAAGTTCTGTCCATCCCTCTTCATAAAGTGTGCCTGGATAAAGTGCTATTCCCCAATAATGTGTGATGAGTCATTGGCAATGTATTCAATCTGGGCATTCTCTAAGAGGCCCAGGTTGGATGCAATCCAAGTGACAAAAGAAGTGATGTTTATGGGGGTGTTGGTCCTTGGCATATCCGCCCAATGACGGACTATGTCTAGGATTGGTGCATAGGGTTCCATCTTGCACATGGCATATAGGCACTTAAGGTCTTCGTTGGGTGCACAACGAACTTCACTACGTGGAAAGACCACGAGTGAGACCCAGCGAGCCAAAAGTCCCAAACTGGGGCTGTGGATTTTGGTAGTGCTATGCTTCCCCTTCAGATGTTCTCCGTATATTTCCGTCCAAAACGTTTTCATGCTGTAGCTCGTGGGCTCAGTCTCCTATAGAATAGTTGGAGGCGAAACCTAGGAGGTCAGCGAACCTCCTCGGACGAACAGCGAACTTAGTATTGAATAGACAGAAGGAAATGGTTGTACCTGTTGAGCGTCTATCCAAGCGGAGAGTCATTAGGAATTCTTGTGTGAGAAGGATGGATCCTTCTTCCGTGATGTTTGAGAACTCCAGCCATCCCACGTTGTCAAATGCTTGCGTGAATGACTCCAACATTCCTATAGTGACAAGGAAGAAGGCGCCGAAGTACCTCGTCCGCCAAAAAGTCTTGGTGGTGAGGACCTGCAACTTCTGTGCCTCCTCATCGCTCTGGAAGTTAATGTCCTACAAGGTGAGAAGACAGCGCAGTGGCTGTGTGGACGTTCCCTCATCCTGCTCTTGCTCCTGGTGGCTTCTGGCACCACTGATCGACATCCTATCAGACGGCACTGGAGTCCTAGAACTCCCGCTGTGCGAGTGAGAGCGCGATCCTGACGAGGACGGGAACTTGAGGTGCAGTCCCTTCCCTGTGTTGCTTAGGGCTCTCTTGGCTTTCCTGAAGAAGGAAGACATCCTGCAAAAAATGCTAAGAGACAAAAGGACACACAAAGAACAGCAACTAAAAATATTAGCGTTAGTAGTCAGTCGTCTAGAAGTCAGTCGTCCAGAAAGTTAGTCGTCCTTGCAGGGCACAGCCTACACAAACCGTTCAGAAAGCACGGGTGTAGCATTTATTTTATTGGACAGAAATTTGACTAAGTGCTGGAATTTAAACTAAGTGCTAAACTAGTGCTAAGATAGTGTTTAGAGGGAGAGAGAGAGTGTGATCGCGTTGCCGATCGGCGCGAGGATTGAGCGCTGCGTGCATGCGTATTTATAGGCGCGCGGGGGAGTGAGCGAGGCTGGGCAGCCAGCACGGTAGGCTGGGCGGCCAGCACGGTAGGCCGGGCGGCACATGCACGGACCGAGCGACCAAGGGGGCTGTGCCCCTAGCCTATAGGGTTTTGTGCACGGTGATGGGACATGAGCGGTGCGAGGGGGTTGGCCGGCCGGCATGAACAGGGGCCGGGCGGCGCAGGGCCTCAGTGCCCTTGGCCTTTTGCTATTAGTGCCTTGCATGCATGGGAGCAAAGCGCACAGGGGGGCCAGGCGGCCTGGCTGGCGCGCAGAAGGGGGTCGGGCGGCCTCAAAAATTTCGTATTTTTTTTTATAATAGGATCTGAAAATAAATAACCTATGGAAAGGAAAATTTAAACTAATGCAAAACTTTTAAATTTAAACATGCAGTGGTATAACGAAAAATACTTGGGTGGAAATTAAATATGCAGCGAAGGATAATGCCAGTTTACCTCCTGGCAATGGCAAGTCATACCTTTTGCCTGGAGTCAGCATTTGACGGAGACTTAGCGGTTGTCTGTGCTGCAACTTTTGCTCGCCATACCTTCTTGGTTACCACGGCCTTTTGTTTCTGAGTTTTATTCTGGGTCTCTTCTGGCTTGGCTTTTGGCGATTTATCTTCTTTCTTCTGCCACTCTTTGGGTGTGTTCACTGTTAGGGCGGCGACCTTTGAGACAGGAGTCTTGTCTCCTACTTCCTTTGTGGGCGGCATGGCCATTGAGGCACGTCTTTGTGACTCGGCTCTGCGATTAGCTTTGAGCTTTTGGGCTTCTCCATCCAATAGGATCTTTTCCATTGTTAGGATGAGAGAGTCCAGTTTCGACTGACTTGGCGAAAGCTCGATCTTCTCTCTAGGCGTTTCCCGGGTTGCCTGACACTTAAGTTTAAATGTTTTTACCTATCGGCACTGTTCTACCTTCGGCTTGAAGGCGAACGTCTCCCGTCTGCCATTGATGTTGTGGTGGACTTGTCTAGCTCCAGCATCAATAGTGGCCTTAGCGGTGCTTAAGAACGGTCAACCAAGGATGAGCAGCGTTCTGCTATCAATCTCCATGTCGAGCACCACGAAATCCACCAGGAAAATGAAGTTCCGGATTTTGACCGGAACGTCTTCAGCGATTCCGTTAGGGTAGCGAATCGACTGATCCGCTAGGTGCAGGCACATAGCAGTAGGGGCGAGTGTAGCATGCGTGAGTTTATCAAAGACTACCTTTGCCATGACGCTCACACTTGCTCCTAGATCGCATAGAGCTTGATCAAAATGCTAGGTCCCGATTGAGCATGAGATGGTTGGGTTCCCTGGATCCTTCTTCTTTTGGGGCGGCTGGTTGAGTATAGCAGCGCTACACTCTTCTATGAGGTGCATGACTTCTGTGGATGGCAGTGGCTTTTTGTTGTTGAGGATGTCCTTCAGGTACTTAGCGTACGTGGGTACCTGCATCACATCCAGCAATGGGATATTGACATATAGTTTCTTAATTACCTCCACAACCTTGCCGAATTGGTCATCAACAGTGGTCTTTTTCTGCCTTTGAGGAAAAGGGAGCACGGTGGTGTCGTAGAACTCATGCGGAGCCGACTTTGGTGCTTCCTTAACCGGTTGTGGTTCGGCCACTTGATCTTCCTTTTCTGGCTCGGCTAGCTTCTCATGTTCCTTTCCTCCATTCCTAGGATGTGGGGGGTCTTGTGTAGACCTTCCACCCCTAGTTGTTACAGCATTGATATGTTCCTTCGGGGGTGCCTCGGGCTGACCCAGAAGCTTACGCGAAGTTGGATTAGGCAAAGCAGCAGCAAGCTGAGCTATCTGAGTTTCTAGCATTTTATTAAAACTCAGCTAGTTCTTCATGGTGCTATTAAGGTTTTCCATTTGAAGCGACAGGTTTTCTAGATTTCTATCGTTCGCGCGGAATTTCTTACTTATACTATTGTTCACAGCTTTTTGATCGAAAGGATTTTTATTGAACTGCTGAGAACTGCGAGAGGACGTACCTTGACCAAAGAAAGGTAGGTGTGGTCCCGAGTTCCAACCTGGTTGAGGACGGGGCCCGTTTTTGAAGCTATTATTGTTGATGAAGTTAACGTCCTCCGATCCATTTCCAGGGCAGCTGTTCCCTGTGTGGCCAGTATTCCCACAATGCTTGCAAGTCATTCGAGAATCTAGTGCCTGGACTGGCACAGCTTCAAGAGTATCCTCTAGCTTCTTTAGCAAGAGGTCCATCTTGGTAGCCAACATGTCGGTACTATCAGTATGGTGGACTCCACGGGGCTTATTGTTCGCCCTCTCCTATCTCCATCCTTGGTTGCTTGCCATCTTCTCTATGAGAGTGCGTGCAGCGGCAACGCTCAAGGATAAAAAGGATCCTCTAGTGGCTGCATCGAGGTGTTCTTGCGTGGTCCAGTGTAGACCGTCAAAGAAGTTCTGGATGATCAGCCACTCTTCCATAAGGTGGTGAGGGCAGGCTGCGATGTACTCTTGAAGTCTTTCCCAAGCCTCCACCACCGTATCATTAGCGAGCTGTTGAAAGCTCAAGATTCGGTTCCTCTGTGAGCTTGTCTTTCCCAAGGGAAAGTACTTTGCAAAGAAAGCATTTGAGCATGCCTCCCAAGTTGACAAGTTGTTGCGATTCAGATAGAACCACTGTTTTGCCTTCCCGATTAGTGAGAACGGGAAAAGGCGTAGTCGAACAGCATTGGCGGTTGCACCATTGATAGTGAATGTACTGCATATCTCCAGGAATTGCTGGAGGTGGCTGTTTGCATCCTCCGATGCCAATCCGCAGAATGGAATTGCTTGGACCATATGAATGACACCTGGCTTGAGCTCAAAACCCTCTCCAACAGCAACTTCAGGCCCAGTGGGGATGTTGTTACTGGATGGGACGGAAAAAACACGGATGGTCTTCTCAGGCACAGCCATTGTTGGTGTCGGTTGCTTTGTGCTTGTGGATCCAAACTCTAGTGTTGATGGCATAGGCCTCTGCCTGTGGATTGCCTTTTGACGGACTCTCCTTCAGAGCAGCGACTCTAGATTGTTGTGAAAGTTTGTCGGTAGGTCGAAACCGGTCATACACCTCTCTGTCAACCCAACAATAAAGTAGACAGAGGCAAATGACCCCGCTAACAAATAGCGGTAGTTATCAAGTTATAAGTACATAGGTTCGAATTAATCAAACTTCTATTGCCAATTGCTTCCCCGGCAACGGCGCCATAAAAAGCATGTTGACGTCTCTTAGCGTAACAGATTTTACTCCGCAAGCGCACGGAGATTCGCTATAGCTTTTTCACCCAGAGTATTCCAGGTATCATAAAAATCCACAGGGAAGCAAGGGCTAAAAGGTGGAATGATATGTTCGAACTTCAAACAGTACTGTAACTTAGATAAACACCAGCTATTCTTACAACGGGGGTAAGATAAACAAGATAGTGTATGGTCGGAACAGTAAACAGAGGTAAAAGCTGTAAACAACTAGGAAGTTGCCTGGGAGGACAACGAGTGAGATTAAAATATCCATGAGAGCCAATGGACCGGCTCCATTGCCTCTGGAGTGATGAGTGATTGTCAACAGTAGCAAGACCCAGAAGGACTTGGGCACAAGACCTCCGATGGACAGGAGGCCCTCCCATGGACTGGAGGTAGAGGAAAGTCCTCCGAAGGACTGGAGGCATGCTCATCGTCTGTTTGCCATGGGAGTTCAGTATAGGGAGGAGCGGCACAGCGACAGTAGGAGTAAGTCCTCCAAAGGACTGTGAGGCAGCCCCGATGGATAGGGGATGCCGGGCACCACCGTGGTGCTGAAACACAAATGCGTGGCGTGAAGGCGTGCGAGGGAGGCTTTGGCGGCTTCGGCTCAAAACCGCCACCCAAGCTACCCAAGCAGTGGTGAGTTGGGCCACGACTCGCCAAGATAAGGAAGATGGGCCAAATCCGGCCCAGGCAGAGACTTCCTAAATTTTCCTGTTTTCTGACTTCAAAACCGGGGGCGGATCGTGGATTGGACTACTGGCCACATGGAGAACATCCGAGGATTGCGTGGAACTTATGAAGATCAAAACTTCATCGTGGTCGTCCGTCCGGAAATATCCTGTAATATTTCGTTTGAGTTCTTAGGGTTTGTCTAGCTGTAGGGACCTAAGTGCAAAACTGTCTAAATAGCACTCGGGTATAAATAGGTCCAAGGCAGGTCATTAGAATGGCTCTTGGCTGCTAGGATTAGTCTTCACTTGGTGATTTTCGTCCTTAAGATTTGAGCTCCATTGTTAGGGAGGTTAGTGTAGGATTTAGCTTCCTAATCTTGAGGGAAGGTGAGGGTGGTTGCTTGGGATGAATTTCTGATTGTATGCTGAATCTTTAGACCCTTCTTGGGCACTTAATCGAAGCAAATTCGTTCAACAACCTTGTGTTCTTCTCCTCCCCCTCTCTCTTTGGTTTTTGGGTTCAATCCTTGGCTTTTTGGGTGTTTGCTTTGGCCAAGCTTGGATCCTTTTGTTTGCTGATGTTTTGGACTTGCTAGCACATGGAGATCATGACTTAGTTCATCTCAATCCTGCTGGATTGCCACGAGCAAGCCTCTTTTGTGTTTTCCCCTTTCTTGCCCAAAGATTGCCATTTCACGAGATCTGAAATTCCCGCTGATTCCATGGTCACTTTGTGTTGATCTTTTGGGAAAAGCTTTGGAATAGGGTCCAAATAGCCTGTGCAAAATTTCGTGAAGATTGGACAAGATTTGGTCTAGTTTGGGTTGGAAAACCCCCTGTTTGCGACTCTACGGGACAATCCGACAGTGGCCACCGGATAGTCTGGTTCCACCAGATAGTCCGGCAGTGCCCACCGGACAGTCCGGTGTGAGGCTCTGCCCGGGCCGTGCCACCGGATAGTCCGGCAGCAGGCACCGGATAGTCCGGTTCCACCAGACAGTCCGGTGTTTGGCCACTGGACAGTCCGGTCCGGCCAGGAAGCTGCAGTGTTTTCCTATTTTAGTTTTTCCGCTGTGTTTTTGCTTCGGATTTTTGCATTCCCCCTTTAAGACTATTTTCTTTGCTTGCTGTGAGTCAGTGAGACGCACCTCGGTGCGGTGAGTGTCTTGTAGCGGTTTTTGTAAAGTTCGTTGCCCCGGTGTCATTCTTGGTCGGATGTTGAGTTTTCTTGCATTGGTGCGTATCCTCACAGTGGACGGCACCCTTGCGCTGCTAGGTACGTATCTGTTCAGTGGACGGTGCCTACTTTTGGTTTCTCTTGAGCTTTGCTGAGCATCCATTTGGGGGTTGTGTTTTTGAGTTTTCAAGTGCTCCTATTCACCCCCTCTCTAGTCGCACGTCTCGGTCCTACAATTGGTATCAGAGCCGGTTAGGTTTCTTCATACCTTTACCGGTGAGAAACCAGTAGTGACTATGACCCACTCCGGGAAGATTCCGGTCCTTGGTTCCGATGGCTACTCCTACTGGAAGGGTAGGATGAGAGCTTTCTTGCTTAGCCTAGGCCAGGACATATGGGATGCTACTCAGAGTGCGAACTTTGTGGTGCTTCCAGTTGCTCAGCGCACAACCCCAGGGATTGTGGCTCAGCATGAGGCGAACGCCAAAGCTGTTAACTTTCTCTTCTCAGGACTTGGTCCAGTTGATTATGAGAAAGTGAGCCACCTTGAGACTACCCGTCAGATCTGGTCCCTGCTGAGTGCACACCATGAGCCCACTGCTACTATCAAGGGGCGTCTTGTTGAGACTTACAGGCACGAATATGAAAATTTCGTTCAGAAGCCTGGTGAGTCCATCGATGACTTGTTTGGCATTTTCAATCGATCATCAACAAGTTGCGCATTAACTCCAGCCTTGAGAGGATCCCATACACCGACCATCAGCAGGCTGTCAAGTTGCTGTATGCGTTGGATAGAAAGGTATGGGAGATCAAGGTTAACTCGATCATCGAGTCTTAGGCCTATGACAAAATTGGAGTGGAGACTCTTTACAGCAAGCTCAAGGCCACATAGGTGGATTACAGGTTGAGAGATTCTCTCGCTTGTACTGGCTCCAAGAGCCTAGCCTTGGCTTCTCCCTCCAGTGAGGCCGTTCCTAACCCCCAGCTTCACAACTTTTCGTTTTCTGATCTTATGTCTGTTACAGAGGAGCAGTTGGCGTCACTTGGGGATGATGAGCTATGCTTGGTGTCTAGCCACTTTTAGCGCACTTATGACAACCGGATAAGCAAGAAGAGGGGCGAGAGGCCCAAGTGCTTTGAGTGCGGAGAGGTCAGCCACTTCATCGCTGAATGCCCGAACAAGCAGAACGACTACTACAAGAAGGGCAAGAGCTACTCCCGCGACTCCAACAAGTACCACTCCGGCAAGCACAACTACGACAAGCGTGACCACACCAAGCACCACTCCGGCAGGATCAAGAACTTTCGGAAGGCTTTCAAGAGCTACCAGAAGGACAACCGGAAGCATGACAAGGCCTTCTTCGCCGAGCTTGGTGGTCTGTGCGGCGGATCGTCTTTCTCCTCCTCGTCTTCGTCAAGCTCAAGCGATGAGGAGATCGTCACCAAGTGGGACAAGAGGAGGGACCAAGGTGGTCCAGCTGGACTCTGCTTCGTCTCCACCAAGTCCAAGCGCAAGGACAAGATGCACCGGAGATCCTTTTGCTCCATGGCGCTTGAGGACAAGGACGACAAGGGCAATGACTATGACTCCTCCCATGAAGAGGTAACTCTAGAGCAAGCTGAAATTCTTGAGATGTTGGAGGCAAATAGTCGTGAGTTGAAATCCCAGGATAGGTTGTTGGAGAAGGCAGCCAAGAAGCTGTAGAAACAGAAAGCCAAGTTGGCTGATGCTGTAGCTGAGATAGAGAGGCTGAAGAGTATGCCAGCCCAGCCTAGTGAGCTTGAGTGCCCTACCTGTGAGACTTTGATGAGAGATCTCTGTGAGCAGAAGAGCAAGTATGCTCATCAGTTAGAGGAGATGGATAGGCTGAAGGTAGAGTTAGGCAAGCTCGAGTCTAAACTGGATGAGCCTATTTTGAGTGATGTGCCTGAGTGTGAGATGTGCCCCCACCTAGCTGGTGACATAGCTGAGCTAAAAGTGAGGTGTGAGGGACTGCTCAAGGAGTTGGAGAAGCTTAGGGCTAGACCCACGCTTTTGGGTGCGTGCATGGTTTGTCCTACCTTGGAGAGTGAGCTTGTGCAGTTGAGAACTGACCTTGAGGTGCTTTCAGCACCCCATGACACTTGTGAGAACTGTCTCACTCTGAGGTTGATGTTGGTGGATAGGGGTGCCACCATTAAGAAGTTAGAGAAGTCTGCTTCCCCTATTCCCTCTTTAGACTGCCCCACTTGTGCTACCCAGACTTTAGTTCTGGAGGATCTGAGAGAGGAGAAACAGACTTTGGTTGATGAGAACAACCGGTTGAGAGAGGTGCTCAGTTGGATGTATGCTAGAGAGCCCCAACTTAGGATGATCTTGGAGAGCACCAAGAGACCTGAGGGTGACATGAGTGGACTTGGGTTAGGAGAGTGCAGTACTTCGGATGAGAAGAAGAGTTCCCCAATTAAGCTTTAGACTGCCTCCCCTCAGCCTATCCCAATTGTTGACGGGGTTTACCATGAGCCTCCCATGGCTGCCCCAAAGAAGCAGTTTTGGACGCCCAAGGCATCACAGGCTAAGTTGGATAGAGTAGTGACTGAGATTCTCAAGCCTCCAGTGAGCAAGGAGAGAGTCCAGCAGCCTGTTCCACTCAAGGCTACTCCACCTAAGCCCAAGGCTCAGCTCAACCCCACTCCCAAGAGGCCTGTCTACCACTGTGACTTTTGCCAGCAGAATGGCCACTTGGAGGAGTTTTGCTTCAGGAGGAAGCGAGTTGAGAGGCAGGAGACAGCCTGGGGGGAACCAAGATCAGTTCTATCAGGGTGGTAGGCAAGATCCTCCCCGTCGTGGTGAGAAGAGAGACCGCTTTGTTGGTGAGAGAGGAGGCGGCTTTCAGGCCCGTACTCCTAGTGGAGAGAGACGCTTTCCTGGTCGAGCTCCTAGTCGTTTTCAGCGCGGCTATGGATCTTCTGACCGAAGCTTTGGAGGTAGAGGGTTTGAGAGCTCACGCTTTAGAGGTCATGGGTACCCAGGTAGACGTGATGCTTACTTTGACTGTGCTTACCCCACTTTTGAGCAGATGGCTCGGCACTAGTTCAGCAGTTACACTAACCCCAGTGCCGGACCGTTTGCTCACTCTCGCTTTCATTGATTTTGCAGGATCGAGGCCTGGAGGACATATGGATCATGGACTCCGGCTGCTCTAGGCATATGACAGGGCATCGCAGATGGTTCTCCAGCCTCAACCCTGTGAGCACCAAGGTGTACATCACATTTGGGGATAATGGTCAAGGTAAAGTGTTGGGTGTTGGTTCTGTTCCTCTTTCTGACAAGCTTTCCCTGAGAGAAGTTGCTTTAGCGAGGAATTTGGGGTTCAATTTGGTTTCTATTTCACAACTTCTCAAGGAAGGGTTTGAGGTTCGTTTTAAGGAGGGTTTTTCTTGTATGCTTGATGCTAAGGAAAACCTTGTTTGTCGGATTTTGACCTATGGGTAGGTTTTTAAGGTTGATCTTGCATCTATTTCTGGCCCTCCTCGGTGTTTGGTTGCTAGTCCTTCTACTGATATTTGGAAGTGGCATAGGAGGCTTGGCCATTTGAGTTTTGATCTGCTAGCCATGTTGAGCTCGATGGGCCTGATCCAAGGATTGCCCAATTTGAAAGCAGAAAACGACATAGCATGCCACCCCAGTCGTCATGGCAAGATGGTTGCCGCTTCTCATGCACCTGTAATCAGGTGATGACCTCTTACCCGGGTGAGCTGCTACATATGGACACGGTTGGTCCTGCTCGGGTACAGTCGGTCAGTGGGAAGTGGTATGTGCTTGTAATTGTGGACGACTTTTCTCGCTATTCGTGGGTGTGCTTCATGGAATTCAAAGATGAAGCTTTTGGTTTTGTTCGGGATTTGGTCCTAAGGTTAAGGAATGAGAGTTATAAAGCCATGAGGGCTATCCGCAGCGACAATGTTGGAGAATTTCGTAACTCTCATTTCGAAACCTTTTGTCGTGATCTTGGTCTTGATCACCAATTCTCATCTCCTTATACCCCATCGCAGAACAGTGTTGTGGAACGAAAGAACCGCACACTTGTAGAGATGGCGCGGACGATGCTTGATGAGCATAGGACTCCGCGACGCTTTTGGGCTAAGGCTATGAATACGGCCTGTTACATTGCCAACCGCATCTTCCTACGAGATTTCTTAGGGAAGACTCCGTACGAGCTACGGTTTGGTAGGTAGCCTAGCGTCAAGCACCTACGTGCATTTGGTTGCAGATGCTTTGTGCTCAAAAAGGGGGGGCATTTGGACAAATTTGAATCTCGCTGCTTGGATGGTATTTTTATTGGGTACACCACTAGCACTACGGCATATAGAGTGTGGATCCTTGACACTAGACAAGTGGTTGAGACCTGTGAAGTTTCCTTTGATGAATCTATGCCTTGCACAACCCCTGCATTTGAGCATTCAGGTGATGATGAAGAAGGCGCACCCATCTTTGAAGATGAGGAAGGCGAAGTAGATACTGGTGATGCAGGAGCCACTGCACCGGCTGCAGCTCCTTGCCCCCTCTGCTACAAGCTCTGAAGATGAAGGAGGTCCCTTGCCTACGGCTTCCACCTCACTCCCCCGACTGCAAGCTCGAGCAGAGGTTGGCCCCGCTGAGGACGCAGGGGAGGTGACCTCTGAGATTGTTCCATCTCAGCAGGTACAGCGGGATCACCCTCTAGACAGGATGATTGGAGATCTACACCAGCGTGTCACACGCTCTTCGGTTAACTCTCTAGCTTTTTTCTGTCACTCCGCATTTGTTGCTTCTTTCAAACCCCGGGATGTGTCACAGGCATTATCTGATCCTAGTTGGGTGAATGCCATGCATGAGGAGTTGGAGAACTTTGAGAGAAACCATGTCTGGGATTTAGTTGAACCTCCACCAAACTGCCACCCTATAGGAACCAAGTGGGTTTTCAAGAACAAATAGGGTGAGGATGGGATGGTTGTGAGGAACAAAGCGAGATTGGTAGCCCACGGTTTCTGTCAGAAGGACGGGATAGATTATGAGGAAACCTTTACTCCTGTAGCTCGTTTAGAGTCTATTAGGGTTATGCTTGCCTTTGCTGCCTCTAAAGGCTTCAAATTGCAGCAGATGGATGTCAAGTTAGCCTTTCTAAACGGTTACATAGAGGAGGAGAAATATGTGAGACAACCTCCTAGCTTTGGGAGTGCCAAGTTTCTAGACCGGGTGTATAAGTTGAGAAAAGCCCTGTATGGTCTGAAGCAAGCTCCAAGAGCTTGGTATGCTAGGTTGAAAGCCTTTCTGCTCAAGTCTGGTTTTGTGATGGGTTCAGTAGACAAGACCTTGTTTCTGTTGAGTCGTGGCGGTGACACCCTTCTAGTTCAGATATATGTTGATGACATTACCTTTGGTGGTTCATCTCAGGCTTTCGTGTCTAATTTTGCTGAATAGATGAGCAATGAATTCGAGATGAGTCTCATGGGTGAGCTTTAGTTCTTTCTCGGGCTTCAGATCAAGCAAGGCCCATAAGGTACCTTCGTCCATCAAGCCAAGTACACGAAGGACATTCTGAGGAAGTTTGACAAGGGAGATCTCAAGCCCATGGCGACTCCCATGTCAACACAGACGGCTCTTGATCCTGATGAAGAAGGGGAGGTGGTGGACCAAAGAGAGTACCGAGGGATGATCGGCTCACTTCTGTACCAGACGGCGACTAGGCTGGACATTAAGTTCGCGGTCTGCCTCTGTGCATGTTTTCAGGCCTCACGAAGGCTATCACATCATCAAGTGGTGAAGCGCATCTTCTAGTTCCTGAAATACACTCCTGAGCTTGGTCTTTGGTTCTCTTCAGCTTCGTTGATCTCTCTCAGAGGGTATTCGAATGCTGACTTTGCGGGTTGTCGGCTGGAGCGCAAGTCTACTTCCAGCACTTGCCAGTTTCTCGGTTCTTCTCTTGTCTCTTGGTCCTCATGCAAGCAATCTAGCGTAGCCACTTCCACCACAGAAGCTGAATACATTGCTGCTGCTAGTTGCTGCTCCCAGCTGCTTTGGTTAAAGTCCACCTTGAGCGACTTTGGTCTCAGTTTTAGGAAGATCCCTCTCCTAGTAGACTCTAGTTCTGCTATTTCTGTCGCTAAGAACCCCGTCCTGCACTCCAGAACCAAACACATAGATGTGAGGTTTCACTTCTTGAGAGATCACTATGAGAAGGGAGATAGACTTGATCCATGTAGAGACAGAGAACCAGTTGGCCGATATCTTCACCGAGCCTTTAGACCTTAGCATATTTGCTCACTTGCGCGGAGAGCTTGGTGTTTGTTACCCCTTTTAGGTTGGGGTAACTTTGGTGTAGTTTAGGTTTTTGTTTTGCTTTTTCTCTGCTTTTCTTTCCTTTTCTTGCATTTTGTATCATACCATGCATTGCATTGTAACATATGCATTTTCACTTACACTAGCACTAGAGCTCTTCTGGTATGACGAGTTAGTACTTGCTTGTGCTAGATTGTACAGTTGCTTGCATGATCATGGTTGGCTAAGCTCTTTGAATCTGTCTAATATCAATTGTGAGCTAAGTCATTTTTGTTTCATGAAAATGAAAAACCATGATCACCACTTGACTTGGCTACCTAGCATGTGTAGGAATGTTGAAAGCTATGCTATCTTTTCATGATTGGATATGCTAGTAGTATGCCTTTGTTACACTGATGCCTAAGCATTTATGCTACCTTGCCCAAATCTGAAATCTGAATGAATGTTGTTTACAAAATGGTGTCCTATGAGCTAAATTGAAAAGGTCCAGGTGGGTTCACTTGTCACACTGATCTAGTTTGAGATACCTTGCCTTTGCACCTTGGCATGAACTTGGACTAGGCTGTGTATGACCAAAACCTTGTCTTAAGCTTCTGATGGTTTTCTGTACCTAGGCTTGGCATTGGTTGGTAAGAAGTGGCAAAAACAAGTGAATAACCCCTGGCATACGATCTGATTGGCTAGAAGTTAAAAATTGCTAAATCTGAAATCTGCAAGTCTCTAAATTGCTTATGGCCTATTGCTCACCTTGTATGTTTTGATAGCTTCTTGCTGTTCATGCCTATCTTGCTAGATGCTTTTCATGTTGGTGATGCATTCTTTTCAACAACTGACAAACATGCTCTTAATCTGTATAAGATAGATTCAATTGAGCTTGTTTGCATGCTTCCTTGCCCTCACTTGCTCTGTATGCTAGAACTCGTATTTACTAGCTTTTCATCCCTGCTGAGCTCTTCATGGTACACTTCCTGCATTTCATGGCATCTTTTGAGGGGGAGTTGTCCATTTCAGGGGGAGTTGAGTTCTATGTACCCTAGATGTGTCCATTGTCAACAAGGGGAAGAGATGTTGACCCTTGAGGAGAGAGATGTTGGACCAAGGGGGAGGACTCTGTAGAGATCTAGTTGAGGGGGAGTTTGAGCTTTTAGCATGCCCTTGCATCGGTGCGTTGAGCCTTTTGCCTCTTTCTGGAGGAGCCGATGTTTTGCCTTAGCATGACTGTGTTGAGCTAGTTTGCCTCTTTCTTGAGGGGTCATGCTTTAGTTTGATCGACTGCGTTGAGCGGTTTCCCTTGTCTTAGGGGTTCGATCTTTGGCTTTGTTTTTGTTGTCTCAATTTGCCTTTTCTGCTTGTATTTGGCTTTTGGGCATCTTGAGCAACTTCTTCTTTTTCTTCTTTCTTTTCGGTTTTACGCTTTTCTTTTTATCTTTGTTCTATTTCAGGTTACAGGTTCAAGGTTTTGACAATGCACTCATCAAGGGGGAGATTGAGAGCCAATGGACCGGCTCCATTGCCTCTGGAGTGATGAGTGATTGTCAACAGTAGGAAGATCCAGAAGGACTTGGGCACAAGACCTCCGATGGACAGGAGGCCCTCCGATGGACTGGAGGTACAGGAAAGTCCTACGAAGGACTAGAGGCATGCTCGGCGTCTGTCGGACATGGGAGTTCGGTACACGGAGTAGCAGCACGGCAACGGTAGGACTAAGTCCTCCGAAGGACTGTGACGCTGCCCAGATGGACAGGGGATGCCAGGCACTACCGCGGTGCTCCAACCGGAATGCGTGGCGCGAAGCCGTGCGAGGGAGGCTTTGGCGGCTTCGACTCAAAACCGCCACCCAGGCTACCCAAGCCTTGATGAGTTGGGCCACGACTCGCCAAGATAAAGAAGATGGGCCAAATCCGGCCCAAGCGGAGACTTCCTAAAGTTTCCCGGTTTCTGACTTCAAAACCGGGGGCGAATCGCGGATTGGACTACTGGCCACATGGAGAACATCCGAGCAATTGTGTGGAACTTACGAAGATCAAAACTTCATTGTGGTCGTCCATCCCGAAATATCCTGTAATCTTTCGTTTGAGTCCTTTGGGTTTGTCTAGCTGTAGGGACCTAAGTGCAAAACTGCCTAAATAGCACTCGGGTATAAATAGGTCCAAGGCAGGTCATTAGAGACTCTCTTGTCTGCTAGGATTAGGTTTTACTTGTTGATTTTCTTCCTTAAGCCTTGAGCTCCATTGTTAGGGAGGTTAGAGTAGGATTTAGCCTCCTAATCATGAGGAAAGGTGAGGGTGGTTGCTTGGTACGAATTTCTGCTTGTATGCTGAACCTTTAGACCCATCTTGGGCACTTAATCGAAGCAAATTCGTGCAGCAACCTTGTGTTCTTCTCCTCCCCCTCTCTCTTTGGTTTTTGGGTTCAATCCTTGGCTTTTTGGGTGTTTGCTTTGGCCAAGCTTGGATCCTTTCGTTCGCTGATGTTTTGGACTTGCTAGGACGTGGAGATCGTGACTTAGTTCATCTCAATCCTGCTGGATTGCCACGAGCAAGCCTCTTTTGTGTTTTCCTCTTTCTTGCCCAAAGATTGCCATTTCACGAGAACTGAAATTCCCGCTGATTCCATGGTCACTTTGTGTTGAAATTTTGGGAAAAGCTTTGGAATATGGTCCAGATAGCCTGTGCAAAATTTCGTGAAGATTGGACAAGATTTGGTCTAGTTTGGGTTGGAAAACCCCCTGTCTGCGAGTCTACCGGACAGTCCGACAGAGGCCACCGGACAGTCCGGTTCCACCAGATAGTCCGGCAGCGCCCACCGGACAGTCCGGTGTGAGGCTCTGCCCGGGCCGTGCCACCGGGTAGTCCGGCAGCAGGCACCAGATAGTCCGGTTCCACCGGACAGTCCGGTCCTGCCAAGAAGCTGCAGTGTTTTCCTATTTTGGTTTTTCCGCTGTGTTTTTGCTTCAGATTTTTGCATTCCCCCTTTAAGACTATTTTCTTTGCTTGCTGTGAGTCAGTGAGACGCACCTCGGTGCGGTGAGTGTCTTGTGGCGGTTTTTATAAAGTTTGTTGCCCCGGTGTCATTCTTGGTCGGATCTTGAGTTTTCTTGCATTGGTGCGTATCCTCACAGTGGACGGCACCCTTGCGCTGCTACGCACGTATCTGTTCAGTGGATGGTGCCTAGTTTCGGTTTCTCTTGAGCTTTGCCGAGCATCCACTTGGGGGTTGTGTTTTTGAGTTTTCAAGTGCTCCTATTCACTCCCCCTCTAGTCGCACGTCTCCGTCCTACAATTGGTATCAGAGCCGGTTAGGTTTCTTCATACCTTTACCGGTGAGAAACCAGTAGCGACTATGACTCACTCCGGGAAGATTCCGGTCCTTGGTTCCGATGGCTACTCCTACTGGAAGGGTAGGATGAGAGCTTTCTTGCTTAGCTAGGGCCAGGACATATGGGATGCTACTCAGAGTGCGAACTTTGTGGTGCTTCCAGTTGCTCAGCGCACTACCCCAGCGATTGTGGCTCAGCATGAGGCAAACGCCAAAGCTGTTAACTTTCTCTTCTCAGGACTGGGTCCAGTTGATTATGAGAAAGTGAGCCACCTTGAGACTACCCATCAGATCTGGTCCCTGCTGAGTGCACACCATGAGGGCGCTGCTACTATCAAGGGGCGTCTTATTGAGACTTACAGGCGCGAATATGAAAATTTCGCTCAGAAGCCTGGTGAGTCCATCGATGACTTGTTTGGTCATTTTCAATCGATCATCAACAAGTTGCGCAATAACTCCCGCCTTGAGAGGATCCCATACACCGACCATCATCAGGCTGTCAAGTTGCTGTATGCGTTGGACAGAAAGGTATGGGAGATGAAGGTTAACTCGATCATCGAATCTGAGGCCTATGACACAATTGGAGTGGAGACTCTATACAGCAAGCTCAAGGCCATAGAGGTGGATTATAGGTTGAGAGATTCTCTCGCTTGTACTGGCTCCAAGAGCCTAGCCTTGGCTTCTTCCTCCAGTGAGGCCGTTCCTAACCCTCAGCTTCACAACTTTTCGTTTTCTGCTCTTATGTCTGTTACAGAGGAGCAGTTGGCGTCAATTGGGGATGATGAGCTCTGCCTGGTGTCTAGCCGCTTTTAGCGCGCCTATGACAACCGGATGAGCAAGAAGAGGGGCGAGAGGCCCAAGTGCTTCGAGTGCGGAGAGGTTCTGCTTTTGAGTTTTCAAGTGCTCCAATTCACCCCCCTCTAGTCACACATCTCGGTCCTACAATCCAAACTATATTCCTTAACTACTGAATAGGAGTATTCGCGGTAGAACTAAGTTAAACAAACACGAACAAATATCTTGCGTCGAGCTTAATTCCAGACTACACCGAGGAGGCGCGGGGGTAGATAGTTGGCCAACCGAACGGCAACTGGCTAACGCCTACGGGCTTACCGAACGACGGGGTCAGATTACAGAGGTTCCCTAATGCTGTCACCAAGAGGGGCTACCAACCAGATCTGCGTGGGTAAGATGGCACGCTAAACTAGTGATCAAGTGAGAACTTGATCACTAAAGTCCGTCCTTGATCAGAGGGTTAGGACTGACTTAGCCTTAGATCAGAGCCTAAGGAAAGCCTATAGCAGCGGCAAGTATAGCAAGATTTAGATAACTCAAGAACAACACAAACCTAAGCCTTGGTCTAGTGTGCAATAAGGTACACCACACTAGGCAAGTGTAGGAAATAAAATAAAGTACAACTCCAAGGATATAGCAACAAAGTATATTTTACTGAAGTAGCAAGAGTACAAGGATAGAAAGATACAAGAGCTTTACCAGACTCGAAGCTAACTCCGGAATCCCCGAGGCAAAGACTCAGACTCAACTCAAACTCCCAGGACTATCCTAGTGCTACTAAACTAGACAATGGTGTGTTTCACCCAACTTCCACACTTTACAAATGAGAGCTCCAGGGTATTTATAGTCACCAAGTGAGTGGGGGTACTTATAGGGTCGGTATGGCAGTTAAGGGGAGGCCGAGTGGCATAGTAGGGAGGCCGAGCGGCCTAGCCAACCGTCGGATCCACTGCCATACTTCATCTTGTGGTCCATCTTCACTCCCCAAGTCGATTGCTTGGTGGTTAACACGGTTATCTTTGTGTTCTCTCCCAAACCATTGGATCTCACTTGTGTTTCTTCCTTAGCCACAGGACTGCAGTGCTGATGATTCCTGACTTCATCAATCCAGGAGCTGGATTGATGATGTGGCAAGGCCTTCCGGTTGGTTGCATGCGACTTTCATGGATTCCATCTTGGAGATGTGTTGACATGGCGTGTGTGTGCATGCAGGTCAAAGTTGGTGCCTATTGGGCCCAGACACAGGCCGAGTGGACTGGAGGTGGTGCCGGGCAGCCTCTGGTGGGGCCGGTCGGCCTGGGGACTTAGCCATGTGGCCAGTCACCTCCTGGTTTGGCTCCATTTTACCATGTTTGAGTATGTTTTGTCACCTGCATTCAAATATTTCAACACAACTCGTGGAGATATGTTAGTAGCAAAAGTTTGTCCATACTTTGATGCATTTTCGTTCATATTTATGGATAGTTGATAGTCGTAGATAGTGCAATAACGACCGTCAATAGGAAGTTTGATATGGGAGACTCCAAGCCTATGGCGACTCCCTTGTCAACACAGACGGTGGTTGATGTAGATGAAGAACGGGAGGCGGTGGACTAAAGAGAGTACCGAGGGATGATCGGCTCACTTCTATACCTAACTGTTGACGTCTCTTAGCGGAACAGATTTTACTCCGCATGCGCATGGAGATTTGCTATAGCTTTTTCACCTAGAGTATTCCAGGTGTCATAAAAATCCACAGGGTAGCAAGGGCTAATAGGTGGAATGATATGTTCGAACTTCAAACAGTACTATAACTTAGATAAACACCAGCTATTCTTATACTAGATAGTGTATGGTGGGAAGAGTAAACTGGGACCGAAGCTGTAAACAACTAGGTAGTTGCCTGGGAGGACAACGAGTGAGATTAGGATATCGAAACTAGATTCCTTAACTACTGCATAGGAGGATTCGCGGTTGAACTGAGTTAAACAAACACGAACTAGGATCTTGCATCGAGCGAAATTCTAGACTACACCGAGGAGGGGCGGGGGTAGATAGTTGGCCAACCGAACGGCAACTGGCTAATGTCTACGGGCTTACCAAACGACAGGGTCGGATTATAGAGGCTCCCTAAGGCTGTCACCAAGAGGGGATACCAACCAGATCTGCGTTGGTAAGATGGCATGCTAAACTATTGATCAAGTGAGAACTTGATCACTAAAGTCCGTCCTTGATCAGAGGGTTAAGACTGACTTAGCCTTAGATCAGAGCCTAAGGAAAGCCTATAGCACCGGCAAGTATAGCAAGATTTAGATAACTCAAGAACAACACAAACCTAAGCCTTGGTCTAGTGTGCAATAAGGTACACCACACTAGGCAAGTGTAGGAAATAAAATAAAGTACAACTCCAAGGATATAGCAACAAAGTATATTTTACTGAAGTAGCAAGAGTACAAGGATAGAAAGATACATGAGCATTACAAGACACGAAGCTAACTCCAAAGTCCCTGAGGCAAAGACTTAGACTCAACTCGAACTCCCAGGACTATCCTAGTGCTACTAAACAAGACAATGGTGTGTTTCACCCAACTTCCACACTTTACAAATGAGAGCTCGGGGGTATTTATAATCACCAAGTGAGTGGGGGAACTTATAGGGTCGGTATGGCGGTAAAGGGGACAGGTGGCAGGTCGGGAGGCCTGGTAGGGAGGCCGGGCGGCCTGGTAGGAAGGCCGAGCGGCCACACCTCAGGTCGGCGGCCTAGCCAACTATCGGATCCACCGCCATACTTCATCTCGTGGTCCATCTTCACTGCCCAAGTCGGTTGCAAAGTGGTTAAGGCGGTTATCTTTGTGTTATCTCTCGTACCATTGGATCTCACTTGTGTTTCTTCCTTAGCCGCAGGATTGAAGTTGTGATGCCCCCGGCATCTCAAAAATTTTAACACGTGATTAGATTAGCGGTAGTCAAGGATTTGGCTTAATAATGTTTAGAGAAGAGCAACAACTAGGTTAGTAAATCACGAAGTCAAAAATTTTCAGTAAAATATGAAAAACCCCTGAGTGCATTTGTAACTATAGTTTAAAATATAAAGTGTTTTGGACCAAACTCTCTATAACAAACTTGTAGACAATTTTAGGTAGATCAACTTTGTTATTGGGTGTGGTGACATGCATAAAGGTTTGCAAGATGTTTTAGCTCCTTTTCTATCTTCTAGTGAATTCTGTCCAAATAGACCTGAATGGAAAATTCAAATTTTGAGCAATTAAAAGTCCCTATCATGCAAAACATCATATAAGAAAGTTGTAGATAATTAAAAACCACACATTGCTATAATACTCTTTCTCTGAAAATGAGCATAAAATAGACTTTAGGAATTTCTAAGTTTGTATTAAACTTTTGTCAAACTGGAGTCAGCAGGTTCAATTCAAATTTGATCATATTTAAACTTGGAATCTGATATTACTCCTTTTGACAAAGTTGTAGATCTGGGAGAGTAGAGCAACTTTTGTATTTTGGGTTTTCCCAAATTCGGCCTCTAGGGTGTCCAAAATTCTCAAATTCCAAAACCTGTATATAAAGTCAAAGCCAGTTTTCCAATTTCGGGGTTTTTCGAATTTCTTTGAGTCACTGACGAGCGGGACCCACCTGTCAGCCGGCCGCGCCAGCACATTCCGCCGATTCACTTGCTCCGTGCACCCGGTCCGTAGACCTCCCACCCTTCTCCTCACCCCGGTCCCACCTGTCAGTGGCTCTTGGTCCAACGGACTCGGTTTGCACCGCGTCGCCTTCTTCCTCCCTGCGCTGGCTCGCCCACGCGTCTGCCGCGCCGTGACGTGCCGCGCCCTGCTCGCGAGCACGCCACGCCGCCGGCCACGCGCCGCCCGCTGCCCGCGCCGGCTAAAGGGTGTGGCCACGGCCTCCCCTCGCTCTCAGCTCTCACTTCGGTCACTGCCCATCCGCTCGCCCCTCCGCTCTCCCTCCCTCCTCTCTGCTCTCTGTCGCGTGGGGGAGCTTGGCCGCCATTGCCGGCCGAGTCCGAGCTCAAAGCTCACCGGGTCTCCCCTTCTGGACCCCCTCCACCCCATCCAACGCGCGCGCCACCATCGCCTCCATCCCCGCTGCAAACCCCAAGACCCTGGATCCCTTCCCCATCACTGGACCGAGGCCGCACCGCCGCTCACTGTCACTCCGTCGTGCCTCGGTTCACGACCCGTTCCACATCCACTCGTTCCTCCCCGCGCGACGCCATTAGGGGGAAACGAAGCCCCACGGCCGGGGACACCTCTCCGGACCCGCTCGGCCCCAAGTGCGTGCCCACAGCCGCCAGCGCAAGCCGCCATCCTCTTCCCTGCGCGTTCGGCCGGAGGAAGAAGAAAGGCAGGAAGAAGAAGGTCGATTTTCAAAAGCACCCCTGCGTTTCTGGTTATTTTCTTTCAAGTACGGCGCGCTATTCACTGAGTCATCAAATCCTTACGCGCTAGCCCCTGATGTAATAGATAATCACATTTAGGTCCCTGACTGTTATGATTTTCGATTTAATGTGTTTTATTAGGCTGAAAACTTTGGAAATTCATAATAAATCAAATAAAAATCAGAAAAATACAAACTTTGTTGCACTGTACTCCTACTAAATAGATCTACAGAATGGATATGATGGTTGAGTAGGAAAAGACCTTTTTGCCCCTGATAATGTGCATGCATGAAAAACCTTAATAAATAGGAAATGTGGGTAAAATGAACTTCAAAAATTATGAAATTTGGGCAGAGATCTTATTAACATGTGTAGGCTCTGTCTAAATTTTGGTAGCCCTAGCATTGTCTGTTTAATTACTATTTTGCCCTTATCTTGTATTTAAGCATATATTAATTTAGAAAAAGATTGCTATGGAGAAAAAATGCTCCAAGTGACTTTAAGGGCTTGATATGAGCTCTAGGTTATGAACATGACTCATTGCTGGAATAGGAGGTGGTGCATGTAAGGTTGTGACTCTGTTTTGGAAATAGTAGAAATAATGCAATTTTATATAAATAATCAAAAAAAATGTGAAACTAATATATCCAATAAAAACCCCCACACTTACCATGATAGCTTTATGATCGACAACTTAACTCCTGTATGTGTTCTCGTGAGATTACACATACTCGATTGCTTCGGGTCCATCAAAGTAGTATTAATGCTAGTGCCAGTTGGGAGGTTTTAGTTGAGCTAGTAATCCATTACATGCGTAACTAGAGGTTTGCCTTATATTTTGCTTAACCAGTTGTAGGCTTGATGATCTGCATCTCATTCACTGTGTCATGCATAGCATTCATATAGCAACGCTTATTGCAGATACGTGATCGAGAAACAAGTGCGGGAGCTACTTTAAGCAATGGTGTTCCAGAAGATCAAGTAAGCCCCAGACACGACCTGGAGAGCCCATCAGTCGTGTTTGGAAGGAGGAGTTGTCCAAGTGATCAAGGGGTTGCTTGGGGCAAAGCCTCACAACCTGGCAAACTAACCTAGTTTAGTTTGTTGGCTGAGTAAGAATAAGCAAAGGTAGGCAGGACCATGAATTCTCCCAGCTAATATGATGAATGATTGCTTCATTACGCATCCGCATTAGGAGTTGTATGAAAACAATTGCATTAGATCTCCTGGCCGCCCTGGCCCTAGCACCTATATATAGAGTCGTAGGACGAGTTGCCTAGGCTCTGCTAGGTGCGAGTAGACACGAGTGAAAGGAGTCACTCGTCGCGTAGGTGATTTCAAAGATTACAAAACTATTACTATTGAGAAAATAATACTATGCTCATGATTTAAATGGAGACCGGGCGGAGAATAATTTTATTATGTGGTGTGCGTATGTGGTATGCGTTTGGTTCCGCCCGAGTCGCATAAGGCCCGTTCGCTGTTCGCCTATTGGTCGGCATAACATTGCTAGAGTGCTTAACCGGGAAATGGGACCGGTAAAGTCTTTCCTGGGCTCGTCCGAAGCACAGAGACACGTTCCTACCCGCTGGTTGAGAGGAAGGTGGCCCGGGGGAGCTTGGTACTCATGACGGGGAGACCGAGATGTCGGCAGGCTCGTCATGGGGGCACAACCCGGGGGCTAGGCGGGAGTGAATCGAACTTGGGACGAGGCAGGTTAAGATTGGGGCTATATGTGGGAACGCGATGGCTAGTAAGCATATACCCCTGGCATGATAGTTATTCCCGGGAATTAAAAATCGATTCGAATCGCTGATGCCCACCAGGTGTGGGAATGCCAATGCCTTTGACGTTCAACGTAGTAATTACTTAAACTCTCGGTGTTTAATACTCATGGTTTTTGGAATACCACATGTTTGAATTGAATTGTTTACATTACTGCAAGTTACAGTTGTGATGAAGATTATACAAATGATGAAGTCTTACTAATTATGTTACACATGTTGCTGTTTAAAACTAAAGGCTAAGGATCCACTTGCTAGTAAGCCGCTTCGCGTCAGCCGTAAGCCAATTCCATTAAGACCTACTGAGTAATTAGTACTCAGGGTTTGCCCCCACCTTTTGAGAACAGGTACCGACGACATCTGGACATCTGCTTGGAGGAGGGTAGTACCGGTGGGCTCGGTGCTGCTCGCCTCGATCAACGATGCGTGAAGACTAGTAAAGTATTTCGTTCCGCTGCGAGATGTTTTCAAATTCGCTTCCGCTGTCCGATTCAAACTTGACTTTCGTATGGTAATATGTTGAAACTTATATTATTATTTCGAATCGGTTTGTAAAACAAGCTTATATATGCTATATTCAACTGCCTGAGATGATGTACCAGGTTGTGGCTCCATTGAGGGCTGGATGTGTATGATGTCGGTTCCTCTGGGAAAAGGTAATATCGGGGGTCGAATGACTCTCGACGGACGACCGGGTTTAGTTCGGTCTAATCACACTGCGAGCCAGAGGTGGCAGGTGTGCTTAGCCTGGATTAAATCGGCGGTTCCGCCACAGCTGGTATCAGAGCCGATCATACACAGACAACAGACATATCATCCAGTTTTGATTTGCAAACCTATTTTCGAAAACCCTTTCCGAAGTATTTGAAAAGTGAGAGTATCGATATGCCCATATTAAGGATGTTAGTGAAATACCAGGTGACATCGCTAACATTCTGACCTAGATAGAACTCATGTGCATATTCGGCGCTTTGGGAAGCAACATTTCGGCCATAGCCATCCCCAGTACTGGCGGAGCGCTATTGGGATTTGCGAACTGTTGCGAACCCTGCATTCATGCTGATAGGGCAGAACTCTTTAAGGGGGGTGGTCACGCCATTGGAGTGTTTCGTGATCACTTTTCCTTCAACCAAAAATTATAGTTAGATCTTGTTGGCCACCGTTTCTCTCCCCAACAATTCCCCAGTACTGGAGGAACACTGGGTGTGTTGGGAGAAATGGCGCCACTACGTCGTCCACCAGACGTAGCTTAAAGAAATTCGTGGATACCACTTCTAAGGTTAGAGTGGTAATGCTTGGTAATGGTGATGATGTTCATCTGAGCATGCATTTTTCTGCAGGTACACTAACCACGTACGAAATTAAGAACGAATAGAGAACGACTAGTTGCATTAGGGAGTGCCGTGCATATATGTCACCGAATACTCGCTAGATATATAATTATACATAGGGTGTGTGATGTAAGACCGAATAGGGCGAATCATGCATCATGACATCATGTCTTATCTCATGCATTGTTTTTGTTACTTAAGAGTGACTACGAGCATATTGCGTTGAGTGTGTGTTACTATTGTATTGCTACGTAACTCAAAGTACAAATAAGAACTAGTAGAAACTAAGCAAGCGACTCGACTAATACGCTTAGGTTGTCGCAATTTTTCTACACCTTATTCATTCTAAATATGAAACGTCTAATAAATGCAGGTCAAATACAATAAATATGTCGATCGGTCCAAAAATCAAACCCGTCTCGAAGTTACTGATGCTACACACGTTAGAAACATACCATAGCCTTGTGCCATCGTTTTGCGAAAAATCACTTATCGGCATATTTTCAAAACACGTAAATGCGGAAAACACTATACCCACACCAAGTTTTCAAAACCCTTGAACTTACGGAAGCCTTGTTTTTCCTGCCACAGATGTCGCAGCCTTTTGACTTATGTCCTGATCACCCCGAGCCCACGAAGGCTAAAACAACAGCCCCTGCAAGTCTCAAGAAGAAGAGAAAAGCGGTTGAATCTTCTACTAACACGGTTTCAGTTCAACATCTGCGACCTGGCCTGGTTTTATTGAAGGGATTCGTCAAACCTGAAGATCAAGTTGAGATAGTTCGTACATGTCGACAACTAGGTATTGGTCCAGGAGGATTCTATAGGCCTAATTTCAAAAATGGAGCCAAGATGAAGTTATGGATGATGTGTCTAGGGAAGAATTGGGATCCAACTACAGGTCTCTATGGGCCAACGCATCCATGCAATGGTGCCCAAGTCCCTGTGATACCAGAAACTTTCAAGACAATGGCTCAAACAGCAAATTCAACTGCAAGTGAATTTCCTCCAATCAATCCTGACATATGTATCATTAACTACTACAACAACGTCGGGAAGCTCGGACTCCATCAAGATAAGGATGAATCAGGAAGAAGCATCAACCAAGGTCTACCTATCATCTCAATCTCCCTAGGCGACACGGCAGAATTCCTGTTCAACGATACTCGAGACAAGGATAGAGCGACTAAGATCAACCTCGAATCCGGCGATGTCCTTATACTCGGTGGAAGATCCAGATTACTGTTCCATGGCATCTCCCATGTGAAGCCTAACACCGCACCGACATGGCTAAAAGAAGAAACCGGTCTTCGTCCAGGACGCATCAATCTCACGTTTAGGCAGTACTAGTTGGGTACCAATTAGTACGATAAAGTTGGGGGCAAGCTTAGGTATCAGAAGGTTTTAACATTCGTAGATCAGAAAGACCTCGGGTGTCCGGCTCTATAGAGTCAACTTGTATCTCATTCTTATGGTTAGATGTACTCCTAGTCTTATAGTGATAGCACATTGAGCTTTGGTAAATTTTTCTTTAAAACCCTTGTCGTTCATGCCCTTCGAACCCTTGTGATCGAAGAAATCCTAGCCTAATTGCACTATATTCCACTATTCGTTAATTACTTGCTACAAGCTTTGTAAATCAAGGAACTTCTTTTACCATGGGATTCAAGCGCCCTAAGTTCTTATATCACATCGGACTTCCTCTTTATTTAATCAAAACCTTGTAATGATCAGCCTCATTTCCACCATCTCATGACATCCTTCCATTGCCTTGTTTCACCTTGCCTTCTTGACCAATGGGGATGATCCGCCTCAACCCCACGACTTCTCCATACTAATTCATAACCATGTTTAACCTTGCCTTCGAAGATTGGTGGTAACAGTCAACTTCGTTCTCACTAACTCCGTCGATATCTTCTATCCATTCGTTGAACCTTATTCCCCGAGGGTGTACTTTACGAACATCCTCCACACTAGCTTTTGTCCTCGGCCAGTGCTTTTATCTTATCATCATTTCTCTATGAGTGGTTTTTTTTCCTCTTAGAGGAGAGCTTACTAGCATTTTGTTTCGCTAGTAAGAACATGTCAGCTACTGCCATTTTCTTGATCAATCATGACCAACGCCAAGAAATCGTACAAATCATCACCTTGTTTAGGCGAATGCGGCCTACCTTCTCACTCTTTTGCCTTTCTTGTCCCGATGAGTAGGATGTGCTACGCTTCACCACATCTTACTCTTTGAAGGCATGTTGATTTGAAATTTTATATGTGGACACAGTCCCCATCAAATAGAATGAATGTGTCTCTCAAAAACGCATCTGATGATACTCCATTCCTTTGCTTCAATCACAGTCACTTGCCCGCTGACCACATTCTCTTCACGGTTTGTTCATTCGCTCTCTTATATGGCACGACTCGCCGAGTATCTTAGAGAGACCACCCTAGCCTAATAAATGATGCTCTGTGACTACTTGTGTTAAAGAGGTACTAACCATTCACAAGCTAGTTGACAAAGCCAACAAGTGAAAAATTGGGATGTTACCATGTGCATTCGAAAAGGCACGAACCATGATGCCATACTCCTTACCATACGCGATAGGTAACACACCCGTACCTCACACAAATCTCGGGACGAGATTTCTTTAAGGGGGGTGGGTTGTGATGCCCCCGGCATCTCAAAAATTTTAACACGTGATTAGATTAGCGGTAGTCAAGGATTTGGCTTAATAATGTTTAGAGAAGAGCAACAACTAGGTTAGTAAATCACGAAGTCAAAAATTTTCAGTAAAATATGAAAAACCCCTGAGTGCATTTGTAACTATAGTTTAAAATATAAAGTGTTTTGGACCAAACTCTCTATAACAAACTTGTAGACAATTTTAGGTAGATCAACTTTGTTATTGGGTGTGGTGACATGCATAAAGGTTTGCAAGATGTTTTAGCTCCTTTTCTATCTTCTAGTGAATTCTGTCCAAATAGACCTGAATGGAAAATTCAAATTTTGAGCAATTAAAAGTCCCTATCATGCAAAACATCATATAAGAAAGTTGTAGATAATTAAAAACCACACAACATTGCTATAATACTCTTTCTCTGAAAATGAGCATAAAATAGACTTTAGGAATTTCTAAGTTTGTATTAAACTTTGGTCAAACTGGAGTCAGCAGGTTCAATTCAAATTTGATCATATTTAAACTTGGAATCTGATATTACTCCTTTTGACAAAGTTGTAGATCTGGGAGAGTAGAGCAACTTTTGTATTTTGGGTTTTCCCAAATTCGGCCTCTAGGGTGTCCAAAATTCTCAAATTCCAAAACCTGTATATAAAGTCAAAGCCAGTTTTCCAATTTCGGGGTTTTTCGAATTTCTTTGAGTCACTGACGAGCGGGACCCACCTGTCAGCCGGCCGCGCCAGCACATTCCGCCGATTCACTTGCTCCGTGCACCCGGTCCGTAGACCTCCCACCCTTCTCCTCACCCCGGTCCCACCTGTCAGTGGCTCTTGGTCCAACGGACTCGGTTTGCACCGCGTCGCCTTCTTCCTCCCTGCGCTGGCTCGCCCACGCGTCTGCCGCGCCGTGACGTGCCGCGCCCTGCTCGCGAGCACGCCACGCCGCCGGCCACGCGCCGCCCGCTGCCCGCGCCGGCTAAAGGGTGTGGCCACGGCCTCCCCTCGCTCTCAGCTCTCACTTCGGTCACTGCCCATCCGCTCGCCCCTCCGCTCTCCCTCCCTCCTCTCTGCTCTCTGTCGCGTGGGGGAGCTTGGCCGCCATTGCCGGCCGAGTCCGAGCTCAAAGCTCACCGGGTCTCCCCTTCTGGACCCCCTCCACCCCATCCAACGCGCGCGCCACCATCGCCTCCATCCCCGCTGCAAACCCCAAGACCCTGGATCCCTTCCCCATCACTGGACCGAGGCCGCACCGCCGCTCACTGTCACTCCGTCGTGCCTCGGTTCACGACCCGTTCCACATCCACTCGTTCCTCCCCGCGCGACGCCATTAGGGGGAAACGAAGCCCCACGGCCGGGGACACCTCTCCGGACCCGCTCGGCCCCAAGTGCGTGCCCACAGCCGCCAGCGCAAGCCGCCATCCTCTTCCCTGCGCGTTCGGCCGGAGGAAGAAGAAAGGCAGGAAGAAGAAGGTCGATTTTCAAAAGCACCCCTGCTGTTTCTGGTTATTTTCTTTCAAGTACGGCGCGCTATTCACTGAGTCATCAAATCCTTACGCGCTAGCCCCTGATGTAATAGATAATCACATTTAGGTCCCTGACTGTTATGATTTTCGATTTAATGTGTTTTATTAGGCTGAAAACTTTGGAAATTCATAATAAATCAAATAAAAATCAGAAAAATACAAACTTTGTTGCACTGTACTCCTACTAAATAGATCTACAGAATGGATATGATGGTTGAGTAGGAAAAGACCTTTTTGCCCCTGATAATGTGCATGCATGAAAAACCTTAATAAATAGGAAATGTGGGTAAAATGAACTTCAAAAATTATGAAATTTGGGCAGAGATCTTATTAACATGTGTAGGCTCTGTCTAAATTTTGGTAGCCCTAGCATTGTCTGTTTAATTACTATTTTGCCCTTATCTTGTATTTAAGCATATATTAATTTAGAAAAAGATTGCTATGGAGAAAAAATGCTCCAAGTGACTTTAAGGGCTTGATATGAGCTCTAGGTTATGAACATGACTCATTGCTGGAATAGGAGGTGGTGCATGTAAGGTTGTGACTCTGTTTTGGAAATAGTAGAAATAATGCAATTTTATATAAATAATCAAAAAAAATGTGAAACTAATATATCCAATAAAAACCCCCACACTTACCATGATAGCTTTATGATCGACAACTTAACTCCTGTATGTGTTCTCGTGAGATTACACATACTCGATTGCTTCGGGTCCATCAAAGTAGTATTAATGCTAGTGCCAGTTGGGAGGTTTTAGTTGAGCTAGTAATCCATTACATGCGTAACTAGAGGTTTGCCTTATATTTTGCTTAACCAGTTGTAGGCTTGATGATCTGCATCTCATTCACTGTGTCATGCATAGCATTCATATAGCAACGCTTATTGCAGATACGTGATCGAGAAACAAGTGCGGGAGCTACTTTAAGCAATGGTGTTCCAGAAGATCAAGTAAGCCCCAGACACGACCTGGAGAGCCCATCAGTCGTGTTTGGAAGGAGGAGTTGTCCAAGTGATCAAGGGGTTGCTTGGGGCAAAGCCTCACAACCTGGCAAACTAACCTAGTTTAGTTTGTTGGCTGAGTAAGAATAAGCAAAGGTAGGCAGGACCATGAATTCTCCCAGCTAATATGATGAATGATTGCTTCATTACGCATCCGCATTAGGAGTTGTATGAAAACAATTGCATTAGATCTCCTGGCCGCCCTGGCCCTAGCACCTATATATAGAGTCGTAGGACGAGTTGCCTAGGCTCTGCTAGGTGCGAGTAGACACGAGTGAAAGGACTCACTCGTCGCGTAGGTGATTTCAAAGATTACAAAACTATTACTATTGAGAAAATAATACTATGCTCATGATTTAAATGGAGACCGGGCGGAGAATAATTTTATTATGTGGTGTGCGTATGTGGTATGCGTTTGGTTCCGCCCGAGTCGCATAAGGCCCGTTCGCTGTTCGCCTATTGGTCGGCATAACATTGCTAGAGTGCTTAACCGGGAAATGGGACCGGTAAAGTCTTTCCTGGGCTCGTCCGAAGCACAGAGACACGTTCCTACCCGCTGGTTGAGAGGAAGGTGGCCCGGGGGAGCTTGGTACTCATGACGGGGAGACCGAGATGTCGGCAGGCTCGTCATGGGGGCACAACCCGGGGGCTAGGCGGGAGTGAATCGAACTTGGGACGAGGCAGGTTAAGATTGGGGCTATATGTGGGAACGCGATGGCTAGTAAGCATATACCCCTGGCATGATAGTTATTCCCGGGAATTAAAAATCGATTCGAATCGCTGATGCCCACCAGGTGTGGGAATGCCAATGCCTTTGACGTTCAACGTAGTAATTACTTAAACTCTCGGTGTTTAATACTCATGGTTTTTGGAATACCACATGTTTGAATTGAATTGTTTACATTACTGCAAGTTACAGTTGTGATGAAGATTATACAAATGATGAAGTCTTACTAATTATGTTACACATGTTGCTGTTTAAAACTAAAGGCTAAGGATCCACTTGCTAGTAAGCCGCTTCGCGTCAGCCGTAAGCCAATTCCATTAAGACCTACTGAGTAATTAGTACTCAGGGTTTGCCCCCACCTTTTGAGAACAGGTACCGACGACATCTGGACATCTGCTTGGAGGAGGGTAGTACCGGTGGGCTCGGTGCTGCTCGCCTCGATCAACGATGCGTGAAGACTAGTAAAGTATTTCGTTCCGCTGCGAGATGTTTTCAAATTCGCTTCCGCTGTCCGATTCAAACTTGACTTTCGTATGGTAATATGTTGAAACTTATATTATTATTTCGAATCGGTTTGTAAAACAAGCTTATATATGCTATATTCAACTGCCTGAGATGATGTACCGGTTGTGGCTCCATTGAGGGCTGGATGTGTATGATGTCGGTTCCTCTGGGAAAAGGTAATATCGGGGGTCGAATGACTCTCGACGGACGACCGGGTTTAGTTCGGTCTAATCACACTGCGAGCCAGAGGTGGCAGGTGTGCTTAGCCTGGATTAAATCGGCGGTTCCGCCACAGCTGGTATCAGAGCCGATCATACACAGACAACAGACATATCATCCAGTTTTGATTTGCAAACCTATTTTCGAAAACCCTTTCCGAAGTATTTGAAAAGTGAGAGTATCGATATGCCCATATTAAGGATGTTAGTGAAATACCAGGTGACATCGCTAACATTCTGACCTAGATAGAACTCATGTGCATATTCGGCGCTTTGGGAAGCAACATTTCGGCCATAGCCATCCCCAGTACTGGCGGAGCGCTATTGGGATTTGCGAACTGTTGCGAACCCTGCATTCATGCTGATAGGGCAGAACTCTTTAAGGGGGGTGGTCACGCCATTGGAGTGTTTCGTGATCACTTTTCCTTCAACCAAAAATTATAGTTAGATCTTGTTGGCCACCGTTTCTCTCCCCAACAATTCCCCAGTACTGGAGGAACACTGGGTGTGTTGGGAGAAATGGCGCCACTACGTCGTCCACCAGACGTAGCTTAAAGAAATTCGTGGATACCACTTCTAAGGTTAGAGTGGTAATGCTTGGTAATGGTGATGATGTTCATCTGAGCATGCATTTTTCTGCAGGTACACTAACCACGTACGAAATTAAGAACGAATAGAGAACGACTAGTTGCATTAGGGAGTGCGGCGCATCCAGGGGCTGGGCGCCCTAGGGGCTATGCCTTAGCCTGGTGGGTGTCGTGCATGGCGATGGGACATGAGCGGTGCGAGGGGGGCTTAAGCAAGTGGCCGGTTGGCCTCTAGTGTTTAGTGCGTTTCGGTGTTTTGTGATTAGGGGGTGCACGAGATAGACGAGGGAGCAGCAGGGGGGCGGGCGGCCTGAGGCAGGGCCAGGCGGCCTGGCTTGCCCGCAGAAGGGGGCCGGGCGGCCTCAAAAATTTCATTTTTTTAAATGTAAGAGATGAAAAATAAATAGCTTGTGCAGAGGAAAAATTTAAACCAATGCAAAACTTTTAAATTTAAACATGCAGTGGTGTAACGGAAAATACTTGCGCGGAAATTAAATATGCAGCAAAAGATAATGCCAGTTTACCTCCTGGTGAGGGCAAGTCATATCGTTTGTTGGAGTCAGCATTCGACGGAGACTTAGCGGCAGTCTGTGCTGCAACTCTTGCTCGCCATACCTTCTTGGTTGCCACAGCCTTTTGTTTCTGAGTTTCATTCTGGGTCTTTTCTGGCTTGGCCTTTGGCGATTCATCTTCTTTCTTCCGCCACTCTTTGGGTGTGTTCGTTGATGTGGCGGCAACCTTTGTGACAGGAATCTTGCCTCCTGCTTCCTTTTTCGGCGGCTTGGTCATTGAGGCACGTTTTTGTGACTCGGCTCTGTGATCGGCTTTGAGCTTCCGGGCTTCTCTATACAATAGGATCTTTTTCCATTGTTAGGATGAGAGAGTCCACTTTCGAATGACTTGACGAAAGCTCAATCTTCTCTCTAGGCATCTCCCAGGGTGCCTGACACTTAAGTTTAAATGTTTTTACCAATTGGCACTGTTCGACCTTCGGCTTGAAGGCTAACGTCTCCCGTCTGCCATTGATGTTGAGGTGGCCTTGTCCAGCTCCAACGTCAATAGTGGCCTCAGCGGTGCTTAAGAACGGTCGCCCAAGGATGAGCGGCGTTTTGCTATCAATCTCCATGTCGAGCACCACGAAATCCACTGGGACAATGAAGTTCCGAATTTTCACGGGAATGTCTTCAGCAATTCCGTCGGGGTAGCGAATAGACTGATCCGCTAGCTGCAGGCACATAGCAGTAGGGGTGAGTGTAGCATGCATGAGTTTATCAAAGACAACCTTTGGCGTGACGCTCACACTTGCTCCCAGATCGCAGAGAGCTTGATCAAAATGCTGGGTCCCGATTGAGCATGAGATGATTGGATTCCCTGGATCCTTCTTCTTCTAGGTCGGCTGGTTGAGTATAGCAGCGCTACACTCTTCTGTGAGGTGCACGACTTCTGTGGATGGTAGTGGCTTTTTGTTGTTGATGATATCCTTCAGGTACTTAGCGTACGTGGGTACCTGCATCGCATCCATCAATGGGATATTGACATATAGTTTCTTAATTACCTCCACAAACTTGCCGAACTGGTCGTCAACAGTGGTCTTTTTCTGCTTTTGAGGAAAAGGGAGCACGGTGGTGTCATAGAACTCGTGCGAAGCCGACTTTGGAGCTTCCTTAACCGGTTGTGGTTCGGAGACTTGATCTTCCTTTTGTGGTTCGGATGGCTTCTCCTCTTCCCTCCTTTCATTCCTAGGATGTGGGGGGTCTTGTGTAGACCTTCCACCCCTAGTTGTTAAAAGCATTGATATGTTCCTTCGGGGGTGCCTCGGGCTGACCCGGAAGCTTACCCCAAGTTGGACTAGGCAAAGCGGCAGCAAGCTGAGCTATCAGAGTTTCTAGCATTTTATTAAAACTCAGCTGGTTCTTCATGGCGCTATTAACTGTTTCCATTTGAAGCGACATGTTTTCTAGAATTCTATCTTTCGCATGGAATTTCTTACATATACTATCGTTCACATCTTTTTGATCGAAAGGATTTTTATTGAACTGCCGAGAACTGCCAGAAGACGTACCTTGACCAGAGAAAGGTAGGTGTGGTCCCGAGTTCCCACCTGGTTGAGGACGAGGCCCGTTGTTGAAGCTATTGTTGTTGATGAAGTTAACGTCCTCCGATCCATTTCCGGGGCAGCTGTTCCCCGTGTGGCCGGTATTCCCGCAATGCTCGCAAGTCATTCGAGAATCCAGTGCCTGGACTGGCACAGCTTCAGAAGTATCCTCCAGCTTCTTTAGCAAGACGTCCATCTTGGCAGCCAACGTGTCGGTACTGTCAATATGGTGGACTCCACGGGGATTATTGTTCACCCTCTCCTGTCTCCATCCTTGGTTGCTTGCCATCTTCTCTATGAGAGTGCGTGCAGCGGCAACGCTCAAGGACAAAAAGGATCCTCTAGCATCTACATCGAGGTGTTCTTGCGCCGTCCAGTGTAGACTATGGAGGAAGTTCTGGATGATCAGCCACTCTTCCATACCGTGTTGGGGGCAGGCAGCGATGTACTATTGAAGTCTTTCCCATGCCTCTGCCACCGTATCATCAGTGAGCTGTTCGAAGCTTGAGATTCGGTTCCTCAGTGAGCTTGTCTTTCCCAAGGGAAAGTACTTTGCAAGGAAAGCATTTGAGCATGCCTCCCAAGTTGCCAAGTTGTTGCGATTCAGATAGAACCAATGTTGTTGCACCCATGATAGTGAATGTACTGCATATCTCTAGGAATTGCTAGAGATGGCTGTTTGCATCCTCCGACGCCAATCCGCGGAATGGACTAGCTTGGACCATATGAGTGACACCTGGCTTGAGCTCAAAACCCTTTCCAACAGCAACTTCAGGCCTAGTGGGGATGTTGTTACTGGATGGGACGGAAAAATCAGGGATGGTCTTCTCAGGCACAGCCATTGTTGGTGTCGGTTGCTTTGTGCTTGTGGATCCAAACTCCAGTGTTGATGGCACAGGCCTCTGCCCGTGGATTGTCTTTCGACGGACTCTGCTTCTGAGCAGCGACTCTGAATTGTTGTGAAAGTTTGCCGATAGGTCAAAACCGGTCATACATCTCTCTGTCAACCCACCAATAAAGTAGACTGAGGTAAATGACCCCGCTAAGAAATAGCGGTATGTTATCAAGTTATAAGTACATAGGTTCGAATTAATCAATCTTCTATTGCCAATTGCTTCCCCGGCAACGGTGCCAGAAAAAGCATGTTGACGTCTCTTAGCGTAACAGATATTACTCCGCAAGCGCAAGGAGATTTGCTGTATCTTTTTCACCCACAGTATTCTAGGTATTGTAAAAATCCACAGGGAAGCAAGGGCTAATAGGTGGAATGATATGTTCGAACTTCAAATAATACTGTAACTTAGATAAACACCAGCTATTCTTACAACGGGGGTAAGATAAACAAGATAGTGTATGGTGGGAAGAGTAAACAGGGACCAAAGCTGTAAACAACTAGGTAGTTGCCTCGGAGGACAGTGAGTGAGATTAAGATATCCAAACTATATTCCTTAACTACTGCATAGGAGTATTCGCGGTTGAACTGAGTTAAACAAACAAGAACTAGGATCTTAAGTCGAGCGAAATTCCAGACTACACCGAGGAGGCGCGGGGGTAGATAGTTGGCCAACCGAACAGCAACTGGCTAACGCCTACGGGCTTACCGAATGACAGGGTCGGATTACAAAGGCTCCCTAATGTGGTCACCAAGAGGGGCTACGAACCAGATCTGCATGGGTAAGGTGGCACGCAAAACTAGTGATCAAGTGAGTACTTGATCACTAAAGTCAGTCCTTGATCAGAGGGTTAGGACTGACTTAGCCTTAGATCAAAGCCTAAGGAAAGCCTATAGCACCGGCAAGTCCAGCAAGATTTAGATAACTCAAGAACAACACAAACCTAAGCCTTGGTCTAGTATGCGACAAGGTACACCACACTAGGCAAGTGTAAGAAATATAGTAGAGCATAACTCAAAGTATAGATCAACAAAGTATATTATATGGAAGTAGCTAGTGTACAATGATAGAAAGATACACGGGCTTTTCCAGACTCGTAGCTAACTTCGGAATCCCAGAGGCAAAGACTCAGACTCAACTCTAACTCCTAGGACTATCCTAGTGCTACTAAACTAGATAATGGTGTGTTTCACTCAACTTCCACACTTTACAAATCAGAGCTCGGGGGTATTTATAGTCACTAAGTGAGTGGGGGTATTTATGGGGTTGGTAACGCGGTTAAGGGACAGGTGGCAGGCAGGGCAGCCTGGTAGGGAGGCTAGGCCGCCCCCCCTCAGGCCGGGCGGCCTGGCCAACCGTCGGATCCACCGCCATACTTCATCTCGTGGTCCATCTTCACTCCCCAAGTCGGTTGCAAGGTGGTTAAGACGGTTGTCTTTCTGTTTTCTCCCGAACCATTGGATCTGACTTGTGTTTCTTCCTTAGCCGCAGGATTGAAGTGCTGAGGATTGCTGACTTCACCAATCTAGGAGCTGGATTGATCATGTGGCATGGCCTTCCGGTTGATTGCATGCGACTTTCATGGATTCCACCATGTAGATAGGTTGACATGGCATGTGTGTGCATGCAGGTCGAAGTTGGTGCCAATTGGGCCCAGGCATAGGCCGGGCGGCCTTTGGTGGGGCCGGGTGGCCTGGGGACTTAGCCATGTGGCCAGTCACCTCCTGGTTTGACTCCATTTTACCATGTTTTAGTATGTTTTGTCACCTGCATTCAAATATTCCAACACAACTCGTGGAAATATGTTAGTAGCAAAAGTTTGTCCATACTTTGATGCATTTCCCTTCATATTCATGGATAGTTAATGGTCATAGATAGTGCAATAATGACCGTCAACACTAACGGCGACTAGGCCGAATATCCAGTTTGCGGTTTGCCTTTGTGCGTGTTTTCAGGCCTCACCGAGGACATCACACAGTTAAGCGGTGAAGCGCATCTTCAAGTACCTAAAATACACTCCTGAGCTTGGTCTTTGGTTCTCTTCAGCTTCAACTCTCTTCCTCAGAGGGTATTCAGATGTTGACTTTGCGTGTTGTCGGTTGGAGCGCAAGTCTACTTCCGGCACCTACCAGTTTCTCAGTCTTCTCTTGTCTCTTGGTCCTCACGCAAGCAATCTAGTGAAGCCACTTACAGCACAGAAGCTGAATACGTTGTTGCTCCCAGCTACTTTGGATGAGAGCTACCTTGAGTGACTTTGGCCTCAGCTTTAGAAAGATCCCTCTCCTAGTAGACTCTACTTGTGCTATTTCTGTAGCGAGGAACCACGTCTTGCACTCCAGAACCAAACACATAGACGTGAGGATTCACTTTCTGAGAGATCACTATGAGAAGGGAGATATAGACTTGATCCATGTGGAGACCGAGAACCAGTTGGCTGATATCTTCACCAAGCCCTTAGACCTTAGTGCGTTTGCTCGCTTGCGTGGGGAGCTTGGTGTTTGTTACCCCTTTTAGGTTGGGGTAACTTTGTTGTAGTTTAGGTTTGGATTTGCCTTTTCTTTGCTTTTCTTTGTTTTCTTTGCATTTTGTATCATAGCATGCATTGCATTGTATTATACGCATTTTCACTTCACTAGCACTAGAGCTCTTCTGGAATGACTAGTTAGTACTTGCTTGTGCTAGATTGTACAGTTGCTTGCTTGATCATGGTTGGCTAAGCTCCTTGAATCTGTATAATCTCTTTTGTGAGCTAAGTCACTTTTATTTCTTGAAAATCAAAAGCCATTATCACCACTTGACTTGGCTACCTAGCATCTGTAGGAATGTTGAATGCTATGCTATCTTTTTATGCTTGGATATGCTAGTCGTATGCCTTTGTTAAGTTTCTGCCTAACCATTTATGACACCTTGCCTAAACCTGAAATCTGAATTAAATCTGTGCACATTGTGTGTCTTATGAGCTGAATTGAAAAGATTCAGGTGGGTTCGCTTATCACATTGTTCTAGTTTGAGATAGCTTGCCTTTGCACTTTGGCATGAACTTGGACTAGGCTGTGTATGATCATGCTTTAGTTTGATCGACTGCGCTGAGTAGTTTCCCTTGTCTTAGGGGGTCGATCTTTGGCTTTGTTTTTGTTGCCTCAATTTGCCCTTCTTTGCTTGTGTTTGGCTTTTGGGCACTTTGAGCAACTTTCTTCTTTTCTTTTTTTCTTTTCGGTTTTACACTTGTTTTTCATGTCTTTGTTCTATTTCAGGTTATAGGTAAAAGGTGTTGACAATGCACTCATAAAGGGGGAGATTGAGAGCCAATGGACTGGCTCCATTCCCCCTGGAGTGATGAGTGATTGTCAACAGAAGCCAAAGACCCAGAAGGACTTGGGCACAAGACCTCCGATGGACAGGAGGCCCTCCGATGGATGGGAGGTAGATGGAAGTCCTCCAAAGGACTGGAGGCATGCTCGACGTCGGTCGGCCATGGGAGTTCAGCACACGGAGGAGAGGCATGGCGATGGTAGGAGTAAGACCTTCGAAGGACTGCGAGGCAACCCTGATGGACTAGGGATGCCGGGTGCCACCGCGGGGCTCTAACCCGAGTACATGGCGCGAAGATGGGTGAGGACATTGGTGGATTCGCTCAAATCTGCCAACCTACCACCAAGTTACCAGACTCGACGAATGGGCTCATTCTCGCCGAGATAGAGTGGAATGGGCCGTTCTAGGCCCATGAAGGAAACCCTAAAGTTTCCCGGTTTCTGATTTCAAAACCGAGGTTTGAGTGGCAGATTTGGACTACTTGCCACATGGACATCATCCAGGAGTTAGCGTGCATCCAAACAAGATCAAGACTCCATCGCAGTCGTCCGTCCCCGAGAAAGTGGAGTATTTTCCAGTTTCGCCCTTACGGGCGTTTCTGTAATATAGGGGTCTTAGTGTAAACTGTGTCTATTAGGCCTGGGCTGTATATGCCTAAGTGGCTGGTCATTTAGAAGACTCTTCCACCTCTAGAAACCCTAGTCTTAGTTTCTAACCAACCAAGTGCTTAGTGATTAAACTGGGTGCTTAGCTTAGGATTTAAGAGTCCCCTAGGCTAGTACTTTGCATTAAAGGGAGGATGAAGGGTGGTAGGCTGTGAGGAACATCTGGTGAACTGTTTTCCACTAATAATCAAGGCAAGTTTTGTCCCCAATTCATGCTTATGTGTGCAGCCATCTCCTTTCCCCTTCTCTAGTTGGTTTTCGATGAAACTCAAAGGCTTTTGGTGATTTGCTTTGCCCGCGAGTTAATCCTGTTCTTTTGGCTCTTTTGAACTTGCTAGGATGTGGAGATTATGACATAGATCATCTCAATCCAACTGGATTGCCACGAGCAAGACTCCCTTGAGTTTTCCCCCTTTCATGCCCAAAGATTGCCATCTCACGAGATCTGAAATTCCCACTGATCCCATGGTCATTTTGAGTTGATCTCTTGGTAAAAGCTTAGGAATAGGGTCCAAATAGCATGTGAAAAATTTCGTGAAGATTAGATAAAATTTGGATAGATTTGGGTGCGAAAACCCCTTTGCTACGACTTTTCCAGACTATCCGGTAGAGCCAGTGGATTGTCCGGTGGAACTGGACTATCTGGTGGCCCTCACTGGACTGTCCGGTGTAGGCTGCCATGCACGGTCTGCACCGGACTATCCACCGTGTCTAGGGCAGGAACTGTGTCTCTGCTGTTTGTTTCTTCCGTTGTGTTTTTGCTTCGAGTTTTTGCATTCCCCACTACCAGAGCATTCTCTTTGCTTGCTGTGAGACAGTGAGTTGCACTTTGGTGCGGTGAGTGTCGTGTGGCGGACTTGCAAGATCCGTTGCCTTGGTGCCTTTGTTGAGTTGGCTCGTGGTTTTCTCGCTTGGTGCGTATCCTCTCAGTGGACGGCTCCTTGCTCTACTAGACACATATCTGTTCAGTGGATGGTGTCTAGTTCTTCTCTCAAGCACCAGTTTTGCGGGTTGTGAGTTTGAGTTTTAAAGTGCTCCTATTCACCCCCCTCTAGTCGCACGTCTCGGTCCTACAATTATTTGCCTTGGAAGATAGAAATTTTAATTATGCATTTGGATCGTGGTAGTTTTGTTTGACATAATTCGTTCTCTACGGTCAAGAAGATGTTGAAGTCCTGCAGCCGTCGTTCGAAGGATACGAACAACATCATTATCACACGTCCGTCGAAGAATATTGCAAATGAGAAGACAAGATATCATGAGAAGATAAGTTCATTACACATTACTGCTAGGGATACATGGGACCTAACAACGGTACATCAGACTCCTAGTTACTACTGCTAAGCTAATTGCTGACACGGCGGCGCTCCTTCGGAGGCAGGGCGGTGTCCTTGTCGCTGCTGCCGTCGTCGCCGTTGTCGCTGCCGTTGTCGTCGCCGTCATTGTTGTCATCATCCTCGTCGTCGTCGATGTCCTCCTCCTCATCGCTTTCGTCGTCGTCCGGGCCACCGAGGCCGGGGTGGTTGAGGCCCCGGAGCATCGCCTTTTTCTTCCAGTTGTACTGGTCGGAGTCAGAGGATTGGTCTTCTTCCTCCTCCTCCTCCTTCTTCTTCTCGTCATTGTTGTTGTCGCCATGGGGATCGGCATCACTGGGCGGGTCTTCGTTGCCGATGCCGCCAGCGAAGACCTTGTCTTCCTCATTGGAGAACTCTTGGCGGTCCCTGCGATGGTTGCCAGCCATGGCAATTGGCAGAAGAGAGGGGAGTGCTCGGCAATGGTCTGTGATGTATGCGTAAGGCAACAGAGGTCTGATTGCTGGAAGGGCTCGTGCCTTGGTTATATAGTGGGCAAAGAGCTGCTTCAGCTTCTGCTTCTGCGAGTACGCGCACGGGGATGCCATTTCGTATTCGGGACGGGAACATGTCGCAGATCTACATGTGTGATGGTTCAAGAAGGTTGGATCGGTGAGCGGTTGTGTTTTTGAGGTTATGCACATAAGACAAAGAAAGGGATGGCGCTTCGTATTCTTGGCAGTTTCCCGTTTTACACCCAATGGGTGGGGAATTTTTTCTTGAAAATTTCTGTTGAAATAAAGCATGGAGATTTCAGTCGGGCAATAATGAGTCGGGGGAATTCTCTGGACCTTCAAGATGATTGTTACTCAAGTCAGCTTGAAGCTCGGGGCTACACCCAATGGGTGCACCTAGTCGGTGCAAACATTGAAAAGCTGTGATGGTTGACTAGGGGGAGTTCATATTTCGGAGCCTTTAAGTTTTTCGGACCTTCAAGATGATTGTTACTCAAGTCAACTTGAAGCTCGGGGGCTATACCCATTGGGTGCACCTAGTCGGTGCAACCAATGAAATAAGGAGCTGGTCGATCTAGAGGCAGGGTTGTTTAATATGTTATTCTTCTGGATCTTTAAGCTGATTGTTGCTCAAGTTAGCTTAAAGCTCGGGGGCTACACCCAATGGGTGCACCTAGTCGGTGCAACCATTGTGGGGGTAAGTTAATTGAATCAGTGGTATTTTACATTCGGAGCTGAGGATTGCTTTGGAGTCTCGAGTTAATTGTCTTCTGAATTGACTCGAGCCTCAGAGGCTTGTGGGGGATGGATATCCCGTGGCTCCTCATGGCTTGGATCCAGGACATGGGCCGTTGGAGGACCTGAGAAGGGCGAATAGCTAGTCTTGTGGGCCGGTTGCCTAGCTCAGGCCCAAAGACGATTGGGCAAGCTTGAAGATCAAGGTGAGGATATCATGATTCAGGGAAGCATGGAAGGATACTTGACTCGGACTCAGGGTCTGAGATTCGTGGAGATCAAGGGAGATATGACAAAGGCGAAGATTCTGTTTAATCTCTTGTAATCTAAACCGACTAGGAGATATAGAAGGAACCTAACTTTTAACTCAAGAATCCGTCGGACTATATAAGACGGATGAGGGACACCTATGTAGCATATCTCAACCCATCGCAAGTTGCAAAACCATGCTCTCACAAAAAATCCCTAGCTCTCATTTAATCTGGACCTCGGATCAATACAACTCGCCGCGGCAAGACATAGGGTATTACGCATCTTCCGGCCCGAACCTGTATAAATCCACGTGTTTTGTTGCTTCTTCGGCGAACCATCGAGCTACGTCGACCTCACCAGCCCCAAAAGCATCCTGTGGTGCACTGCCGGTGTAAAACCCCAACACACTGAGTACGTGTGGCTTTTGGGTGTAGGCCCCGAGCTTCAAGCTGACTTGTGTAGGAATCGAATTGAAGGTAATGCGTCTTTGGCATTGTGTGGTGGTCATCTCGCATGACAAAGTCTTTGAAAAACTTCTGATGGTATCCTCTATGTCGGTGATATGCACCAGCAGTCCGACTGGAGGTGCATCACCTGCTAGGTATATCGTACGAGGCGGTCGTCGATAGGGATTCGATGGTATACATAACACAGGTAACACACAATTTAGACAAGTTGGGGCCACTAGACTGCGAAATACCTTACATCATGTATGATGGTTTGTGTGTATTGATCATGGAAAACTAGACCACAAGCCAAGAGCATCTCTCAAGGTCTGGGAGCCTAGGGTTTACAAGTGGAAAGCTTGTGATTCATAGAGGAAAAATCAATGGAGGTGTTTTTGTGAGACACAATAATTGCCATTGATGGGCACTGTGTACACATATAATATAACAGATTAGACTATCTTCAAAGGTAAGGTGTGGTGAAGCATAGCAAATCCTGCCCACCAGGACAAGAAAGGTGCAAGTAGAAGAAGATAGGCCATATTCACCTAGACAAGGTGACTGGTTATATGATTATTTAGCGTTCATCAGGACTGACCAAGAAAGTATAGGTACAAGATTTGTGCTTACTTATGAAACAATTGGCAATGTTAGTAAGCCCACTTTTGAGGATATTTCAAAGGAGAAGGAAACAACTTATTGAAAGGATGGTATGACAAGAGCACTAACCGAGAACAAAAGCTAGAGCGGAGGAAGATCCTGCAGGTCACCTTCAAGACATAAGGTTCAATAATTGTAAAGAAAAAATCAAGCGAAGTAGTGGAAATAGAGTTGATCCTTCCAACATATCAACGAAGGCAAGGTTAAACCAGGGAACGAAAAGATACAACCAAGCCACGGGATTGAGGTTAGTCATTTCCACTTATCAAGAAAGGCAAGGTGAAACAAAGCAACAGTACATGTAATGAGACAATGGAAATGGAGTTGATCATTCCCGTGAATCAAGAGTATAAAGTTCCTCAAAGTGATGAAAAATGGATATGAATGTTCCGCAATTAAAGCAACGTCCTTCACATGTCTTGATACCAGCAAGAACCTAGTGGTTTAACCAGGAGACATCCATACACACGGGACCCTAGGTTCCGTCGAGGCACCCAAGACTACTCAAGGAGACATCATAACAAGAGTGGCTCAACCATACCATTTACGGAATCAAGAATAATACAAGGTCATGCCAAGGAATGAATAAGGAGTTGATGTAATATAAAAGAAACATAAAGACAACAAACTCCTGGGTCATGTTGATTATATAGATTTAGAAGCATGTTAATTGAAAAGAGCTCAAAGCATAAAGACTACAGGAGTTTGAGTTGCATGGAGCGCAAGTTTCAAATGCACGAGATATTGGAGCTTTGGACAAAAGTTATAACAGTTGGAAATATATGAATCACCATAGTTGATTCCAAGGAGTTAGGAGAATGAGAGCACACTGGACTATACGAGTCAAAAATACAGATTAAGAAAATCCAATCTGAACGTTGTTACTAAGCTAACCGATACACATTCCATTTTGCCTAATCGTAAGATTCAACCATCTAGGTCAGGGACTGGTCTCTTAGACCATGTTGATGTGGTGACGAGCTTCATGTGGGAGACACCATGATGCTACAGTCTTGATCGATCACCAAATTTGAAAACGTTGATGAAGTCAATGTTGATCCAAGATGCTTTCTTTTTATCACCCATGTCATCAAATAGGAACTCTTGATCCAGGATTCTTTTAAACTCATTCTTATCTTGGCGGAGCTCCAACTTGTTGTGTTGGTGTGAAAGTTGATGATGCGTATGTTGGATCTATTGGAGTAACTTACTCGACTTCGGCGATGGCGTATCTATCAAACAGGGGATTAATCAAAGCCACAAATACCAAACGGTTTAATCATTAATTACAACTCATTGTAATAGTAATATACTTTCTCTTTACAAATGTCCCTTCATTATGATCGCAGCGCAAGTAAGGAGCATCCTCATTGGCTAATAAGATACTTGTATCAACTAGAATTGCAAATAGAGGAATATCATCGAGCGTATTATAGCCTTCTTCGTCATTGACCTCGTCAATTCCCCTAATATTTCTTTTCCCTGGAAGAAATATGTTGTGCTTTGGCTCACCACAGGATTGAACATTGTTCTTTGCGAACCTCGTCTTGGTATTGTAGACATGTCCTTCACGTAAAAAACTTGAGTCTCTATATCTAATATTGAGGTCAACGGTTGTCATGCCATAGTCTGGATCAACCATGGCACCTCCTCCATTTAACTTCACCCTATGGAATTGAAATAAAGGGATATTCATATAATCTAGGTTCATACTCGAGTTCCTAGATTTTCTCTATGTAACCATAGTTTGTGTCCATATTTCCATTGTTATCTATGGCATTAATCCGGATGCCACTATTTTGGTTGGTGCTATTTCCATCTTGTGCTCTTATGTAAAATGTATACCCATTTCATACCCTTGGAATGTCACGATCTTTGAGGACGGACCCCTAGCCAACCATGCTAGTTGATTATCAATATCCTCATCACACATGAGATGGAGTTGCAACCATCCTGCAAAACCCTTGATGTGCTGACATTTAACCTAGGCCTCAGACTTCCCTGGGTTTTTAGAAGCTACAAGCTTCTTGTGCTGCTCAATATAGCGAACCACCATAGAAGATTGTTGCAAAACAGTGAAATGTGCTTTATTGAATAAAGAGTTGTCAGTCCGGATCACTTTCCTTCCCAGTGTGCCCTTCCCCACTAATCTCCCATAATGGCGTGGCAATGGAACACCAATTGGCCTAAGTTCATCAATATAGTCAGTGCAAAGCTCAATAACCTCCTCTATCCCATAACCCTTAGTGATGCATCCTTTAGGGCGAGACCGTTTATGAACATACTTCTTTAGAACTAACATGTACCTCTCAAAAAGGAACATGTTGTGAAGAAAAACCGGGCCGAGTATGATGATCTCTTTGACCGTATGAACTAGGAGATGCATCATAGTATCAAAGAACAATGGAGGAAATATTAGCTCGAAACTGACCAAACATTGGGTAATGTCATCCTATAGCATTTCTAAACGTTGAGGTTCAATTGCCTTGTGCGATATTGCATTAAGGAATGCACATAACTTTGTGATTGTTTTTCTGACATTCTCTAGTAGAACACCCCTCAAGTCAACCAGTAACAGCTGTGTTATCAGCACATGGCAGTCATGTGACTTTGTGTATGAATTTTCTTTCCTTCATATTTATTAGCCTCTAAACATTATATGAGTATCCAGTTGGGATCTTTATGCTATTCAAGTATTGAAACATGCTATCATGTTCTTACCACTTCCCACTGACCGACTGTACTTGAGCAGGACCAACCGTGTCCATATGCAACAACTCGCCCGGGTAGGAGGTCATAACCTTATTAACAGGGCATGAGAAGTAGCTACCATATTGCCGTGACAACAAGGGTGGCACACTAAGTCCTTTTCTACTTTCAAATTGGGCAATCCTTGGATCACACCCATTGAGCTCAACTTGACTAGCAGATCAAAACTCAAATGGCCTAGCCTCCTATGCCACTTCCAGATATCAACAGAAGGACCAGCTACCAAACACTGAGGAGGCCAGAATAGATGCAAGGTCAACCTTAAAAACCTATCTATATGGCAAAATCTTACAAACAAGGTTTTCCTTGTCATCAAGCACATAAGAAGAACCCTCCTTAAAGCGAACCTCGAACCTTTCCTTGAGAAGCTGTGAGATAGAAACCAAATTGAACCCCAAACTCCTCACTAATGCAACTTCTCTCAGGGAAAGCTTGGCAAAAAGCGAAACACCACCAACACCCAACACTTTACCTTGTCCATTGTCCCTGAATGTGATGTACTCCTTGGTGCTCACGGGGTTGAGGCTAGAGAACTGTGGTGGAACGGCCGATTTAATCCGAGCTAAGCACACCTGCCACCTCTGGCTTGCAATGTATTTAGACCAAATCAAACCCGATCGTCTGTCGAGCTACCCAAAAAGGGCACTCGATGTAACCATCACCCAGGGATGCCGACATCACACACGTTGAGCCCTCGAAAGAGCCACAACAATTACAACAACCCATCATTTCATACAAACATAGATTGGTTTGTTAGAAAATATTTGCTCAAAATGAAGTACAATCATACTGAAATAGGGTTCCAAAATAATCTCGCAGCAGATAATCATAACATAATACCGATATACTCTTGCAATGGAAATAAAGCATCGAGCTATGACATTGAGCCCACCATTGTCATTTCAATCATGAAATTCCTGAAATAAAAATATCAACAACGTTGGGGTGAGTACGTGAGGTACTCGTAGGACTTACCCGTGGGCGGTTTCAACCCGACACATTTGAGAGTATGCAAGGCTTCTTGTGGACTTGACTCTAACCCACGCAAGCTTACTAAAAGTGAGTCCTTACTTTCAAGTGTCATCCATTTTTAAAGCATAAGCCTCATTTGATCCATTATAATTATCATCACGATCCATAAATCATATGTCTCATCATCTCAACATATATATCATCATAAAGTAGTTTGCAAAAATGTAAACATACAAGTACAAACATGTAATGTAAAAAGCATGATTAAATGAATAAGATATTAAAGTTATTACTACGTTAGAACGTCAGTGGCATTGGCATTCCCACACCTGGTGGGCATCACCGATTCGAATCGATTTTAATTCCTAGGAATAACAATCATGCCAGGGGTATATGCTTACTAGCCATCGTGTCCCACATATAGTCCCAATCTCCACCTATCTTGTCCTAAGATTCAAAGCGCCCCCACCGAACCCCCGGGTTGTGCCCCTATGGTGAGCCTGCCGACATTTCAGTCTCCCCGCCATGAGTACAAAGCTCCCCCAGGCCTTCTACCTCCATTTAGTGAATGGGCAGCACCTCAAAAACTTCGGACGAGCCCAGGTAAGACTTTCACCGGTCCCATATCCCGGTTAAGCAATCTAGCATTGTTATGCCGACCAATAGGCGAACAATGGACGGGCCTTAAATGACTCGGGCAGAGTACACCAAACCATTCACATCATTTTTCATCGTATTATACCCCTATCTCCGCCCAGTCTCATCTTTCCATCAGATCATATCATATTGCTTTAGCATTTAAATTTTTGTAAAACCATTTTAAGTCCTCTCATATCGCGAGTGAATATCTTCACTCGTCTTCTACCGTCTAAGCATGGCTAAGCATAGACTTCGAACTATCCATTCTACGTAGGATATTAGGTATTTATGCAGGTAGGGTTTCAAACAACTCCTGAACATAAATGCACAATCAAATAAAGGGTGGTGAGACTCCCTAAGTAGGTGTATATGCCTAAGGGGCCTACCTTTGTTGTCGAAATAACTTGAACAAACTAATCTAAAGTTAGTTTGCCAGGTTGTGAGGCTTTGCCCCAGGCAACGCCTTGATCACTTGGACAACTCCTCCTTCCAAACACGACTGATGGGCTCTCCAGGTCATGCTTGGGGCTTAGTTGGTCTTCTGGACATCGTTGCTTGAAGTAGCTCCACGCACTTGCTTCTTGATCACGTATCTGTAATAGGCGTCACTATATGAATGATATGCATGATGCAGTGATCTAGATGCATGAATATCAAGCACTCATATGAACAATCATTTCAGGGACAGGGACAAATCGAAAGATGATTGATTTCACTACTTAAACAAGAATTTCTCTTATGCCCCTAGGACAAGCATACAATATGCAATCAAATATTCGCCATGCAACATAGAAATATTTTACATGATCGATTATCAATCTTTACATAGCCCTTTACCATACCACACGCAAGCAAAACATCATGTGAGCAGGTATTTACACATGCAATGGTCCATTAGTTTGAAACATTACTCCTAGTGCTATTGGCATTAGTACTTTTATAGACTTAGAGCAAGCATTCACTCATACAAATTATATATATAAACTTATCAAGTTACTAATCATAGGGAAGACATGTTAAATAGCACTTTTCTACTTCTTTTTAAATGACCATAACATTTGCCATTTTCAAAATACATAGCAATCAACAAGCAAAACACATGAAACTTTATTTGTGGGCTACATTGAATCAAATGGGTACAATATAATTTCTATGGATTTTTCTGGACAATTTTTATGTAGCATATATTTTCATACTTCTAAAATACACTAAATTCACTCATAGGGGTAAAACAGTAATTTTGCAGTGCATGCTAGTGTTGTAAAAACTCTTGACAGAGCATAAATATCATGCAATAGCTGAAGTCCAAGTTTCATGATTTTTGGAGTTCATTTACTTCACGTTTTCTATTTATTTTAGTTTATCATACATGCAAGGAAACAAGGGCAAAACAATCATTTTATACATGCACAACCTACTCATGCTGCAGATGTACTCAATACCAGCGCAACAAAACAAATTTCATATTTTTATCATTTTTATTTTATTTATAATGAGTTTTCAAACTTCGTAGTTAAAAGAAATGCATTTAAGTAGAAAATAACACTGCCGAGGACTAGATCGGAATTAATCGTAGTTTCGAAGGACCTGTACGGAACATTTCATACACTCAGCACACAGCAATCGAATCGAGCATGCAAAAACTAAATACTTCAGGGGGATTTTTGCGAGATCACCATCTTCTTCCTCGAGCCAGGGAGAGGCCGCGCGCAGGGAGGAAAAGGCGGGGCTGCGCCTAGGGCGGGGTGCGCGAACGCGGTCCGGTGGACCGAGTGAAACCGACCAGTGGGGCCGAGGCACAGGCAAAGGACACGGGTCCATGGACTGGGTGCACAAAGCGCGTAAGCGGTTTTCCAATACCGAGGGCGATCAGCGGTTTTTGGGTCGGCTGGATCCGAGGGCTGACACGTGGGTCCCACTAGTCATTGACACGGAATCAAGAAAATAAGAATGGAAAATGATAAACACAGTTTGACTGGTTAGACCCCTTTTGAAATTCATATTTTTGAGGGACTAAATGGCCGATTTAGAAGGAACCTGAAATACAAGAATTGTTAAGAATTTGTAGCTCTACATTTCTCTCATAAACTTTAACATCATGTTATATACAAAAATACGGTTTAAATTCGAATTTAAAGAACTGACCAATGGTTTGACCAAGGTTTAGTGCAAACTTAGAAATTCCGAAAGTCCTAAATTCCTAAAGTCCATTTCAGAAAAAGAGTATTATACCAATGTTGTTTAGTATTTCATTATCTACAACTTTCATATATAATGTTTTGCATGATAAGCACTTTTGTTTTACAAAAATTTGAATTTACCATTCAGGTCAAGTTTAGGTAGATTTCACATATTGACAGAAATTGACCCATAACCCCATTTAAACTTTTATGCATGTCACAACACACAATACCAAAGTTGTTCAATATGAAATTGTCTACTAATTTGATATAGAGAGTTTGGTCTAAATCACATTATATTTGGAACTACAAGCACATATACATTCAAAGGTTTGATCAAACCGCAGCTTTATTTTATATGCAAACTTTCTTGTTTTAAACTTTTGAAGTATCAAATGAAATTCAATAACTTTGAGATCAGGTGCCTTTGAAAGGTGATAAGTTTAATTTCATTTCATAGTGAGGTAGATTTTGAAGTTCTATAATGAAATCAAAAGTAATTTCAAAATGAAGTTTGGGAAAAGGCTGAAAATCTGGACTTAGGAATTTTTATAAGTATAGGCTAACTTGGTTTGGTTTGAACTTTTGAACCTCTTAACATCCGATTTTGAAAATAGTCAACATAGTAACTTTGAATGCAACATCTTGATCTAGAACTTTTGTATTTGATGTATTGCATAAAAACGTATAAATTTTTAACTACTCAACCAAACAACGCTAGGTTTTCCATATTCAACTTCAAAATTTTTGATTTAGTGATTTATCAGCCTAGTTAGTGTTCTTCTCTAAGCATGATTAAGTCTAAATCCATCATTAACACTAATCTAATTGCATGTCAAGGCTCTTGAGATGCCGGGGCATCACAACCCACCCCTCTTAAAGAAATCTCGTCGCAAGATTTTGGATGAGGTACAGCTGTATAACCTACCTCATGTTGGAAGGCGTATTGGCATCGTGGTTCGTGTCTTTTCAGATGCACGTGGCTACATCTAAATCTTTGCATGTTAGCTTTGTCAACTAGCTTGTGAATGGTTAGTACCTCGTTAACACAAGTAGTCACAAAGTGCCATCTAATAAGGGTAGGGGTCTCCCTAAGGTACTCGAGAAGTTGTGCCATATATGAGAGCGAATGAACAAACCATGAAGAGGATGTGGTCAGTGAGTGAGTGTCAATGATAGAAGCAAAGGAAGGGGTTTACTCCCTGACTTTGACACCAATATTAGAGTCATGATAGGTACTTAATTTATCCAACAATGAAAGCAAAGTATATACAGCCAGAAATTGAACAAAGTAGAATCTTGTGATTCAAAGGAATGTCATTGGATGTGTTTTTTAGAAACACATTCATTTCATTTGATAGGGACTGTGTCCACATATAAAATACCAAGTCAACATATCTTCAAAGAGTAAGATGTGGTGAAACATAGCACATCCTACTCATCGTGACAAGAAAGGCACAAGAGAGAGAAGTTAGGCCGTATTTGTCTAGACAAGGTGATAGTTTGTACAATTTCTTAGTGTTGGTCAAGACTGACCAAGAAAATGGAAGTACCTGACGTGTTCTTACTAACGAAGCAAGGAAAACTCACAGTGGTAGATAGGTCTCGTGGGCATAGTTTGGGGCTGTGTCTTAGGCTTTTGGTGTGGTGGTGTAGCCTTGGGTGGTGCAGGCTACTGGAATTGCTTCTTGCCTGAAGGCTTAAGCACTTCTTCCACTGTCTTGTCCAGCTTGTCCTGGGACCACTTGGGTGTCCGAAACTGCTTCTTTAGGGCAGCCCTAGGTGGCTCATCGAAAACCCCATCAGTAGTAGGCTTGGGAGTGGTGGTCTTAAGCTTAATGGGGCCACTCTTATTCTCATCTGAAGTACTGCACTCACCTAGCCCAAGTCCGCTTGTGTCACCTTCACCATGCTTGTTTCCCTCTACGATCATCCTAAGCTGAGGTTCTCTGGCATACATCCAACTCAACACCTCTCTCAACCAACAGTTGTCCTCTTCAAGGATCAACTTCTCCTCTCTCAAATCCTCCAGATTTGAGGTCTGGGTAGCACAAGTGTCACTGTCTAGAGAGGGAATAAGGGGAGCAGACTTCTCTAGCTTCCTAATTGTGGCATCCTTCTCCGCCAACTGCAACCTTAAAGTGAGACAGTGCTCACACATATCTAAAGGTGCTGAAAGCACCTCAATGTCAGATCTCAACTGCTCTAGCTCACTCCTCAAAGTAGGACAGACTGTGTGTGCACCCAAAAGCATGGGTCTAGCCCTAATCTCCTCCAGCTCCTTGAGTTGCCCCTCACACTTCACCTTCAACTCATCTATGGCAACAGCTAGATGGGGGCAAGACCTCACACAAAGTAGGCTCATCCAGTTTAGACTGGAGCTTGCCTATCTCAACCTTTAGCCTATCCATCTCCTCTACCTGATGAGCATACTTGCTCTACTGCTCACAAAGGTCACTCATCAAGGACTCACAGGTAGGGCACTCAATCTCACTAGGCTAGACATGCACACTCTTCAACCTCTCAATCTCAGCCAAAGCATCAACAAGCATGGCTTTCTACTTCTACAGCTTCTTGGCTGCCTTCTCCAACATCTTGTCATGGGCTTTCAACTCATGACTATTCTTCTCCAACATCTCAAGAATCTTAGCTTGCTTAGTAGTTACCTCGTCATCAAAGTAGTCATTGCCGTTGCCCTTGTCATCCTTGTCCTCAAGTGCCATGGAGCAAAAAGTTCTTCGGTCCATCTTGTGCTTGCGCTTGGACTTGGTGGAGATGAAGCAAAGCCTAGCTGGACCACCTTGATCCCTCCTCTTGTCCCGCTTGGTGATGATCTCCTGATGGCTTGAGCTTGATGAGGAAGAGAAGAAGGAGGACGTTCCGCTGCAAAGACCACCAAGCTTGGCGAAGAAGGCCTTGTCCCGCTTCTGGTTGTCCTTCTGGTAGCTCTTGAAAGCCTTCCCGAAGATCCTGATCTTGCCAGAATGGTGCTTGGATTGGTCGCGCTTGCCATAGTTGTGCTTACCGAAGTGGTACTTGTTGGAGTTGCGGGAGTGGTTCTTGCCCTTCTTGTAGTAGTCGTTGTTCTTGTTGGGGCACTCGGCGATGAAGTGGTCGACCTCTGCGCACTCGAAGCATTTGGGCCTCTCACCCCTCTTCTTGCTCATCTGGTTGTCATAGGCACGCTAAAAGCGGCTAGACACCAGGCAAAGCTTTTTATCCCCAAGTGATGCCAACTACTCCTCTGTAACAGACATAAGAGTAGAAAATGAGAAGTTGTGAAGCGGGGGGTTAATAGCGGTCTCACTGGAGGGAGTAGCCAAGGCCAGGGTCCTGGAGCCAGTACAAGTGAGAGATTCTCTCAACTTGTATTCCACTTCTATGGCCTTGAGCTTGCTGTAAAGAGCCTCCACTCCGATCATGTCATAGGCCTCTGACTCGATGATCGAGTTAGCCTTGATCTCCCATATTTTCCTATCCAACGTGTACAACAACTTAATGGCATGCTGATGGTTAGAGTATGGGATTGCCTAAGGGCTAGAGTTGATGCACAACTTGTTGATGATCGATTGGAACCGACCAAACAAGTCATCGATGGAGTCACCAGGCTTCTAAACAAAATTTTCATATTTGCACCTGTAAGTCTCAACAAGACGGCCCTTGATAGTAGCAGTACCCTCATGGTGTGCACTTAGCAAGGACCAAATCTCTTGAGCAGTCTCAAGGTGGCCTACCATCTCATAATCAATTGGACCAAGTCCTGAGAAGAGAAAGTTCACTACCTTGGCATTTGCCTCGTGCTGAGCAACGAGCATCGGAGTAGTACGCTCGGCAACTAGAGCATCCTAAAAGTTATACTCTGAGTAGAGTCCCATATGTCTTGACTCTGGCTAACCAAGAAAGCATTCTTACCCTTCCAGTTGGAGTAGCCATCGGAGCCGAGAACGGGAATCTTCCCAGAGTGAGTCATAGTCGCTAATGGTTTCTCCCCAGTAAAGGTATGAAGAAACCTAACCAACTCTGATACCACTTGTAGGACCGAGAAGTGCGACTAGAGGGTGGTGAATAGGAGCACTTGAAAAACTCAAAATCACAACTCCCGAACTTGGTGCTCCGAAAACTCACAAGAACCCATGCTAGACACCGTCCACTAAACAGATACGTGTCTAGCAAGTGCTAGGTGCCATCCACTGAGAGGATATGCGCCAGGCGAGAAAGAACAAGCAACTCAATGACCACAAAGATCGCAAGTCACCGCAAGCAACAAAACTTGCAATTTCACCACTCGACACTCACCGCACCAAAATGCGACTTACTAGAGCACAGCAAGCAAAGAGTATGGTCAGACAGTGGGAAAGGCAAATCCAATGCAAAAACCCAGCGGAAGAATGAGAAAGTGGAACTGGGGCAGTAGCCCTGACCACACAGGACTGTCCAGTGCCAGGAGCTGGACTGTCCGGTGACACCGAATAGTCCAGTGGCTGCTGCCGGACTGTCTGGTAGAGTCTTCGGGACAGACCCAATGCCGTACTGTCCGGTACAAGCTATCGGACTGTCTGGTGAGACCGGATAGTCTAGAGGCCATATCGAATAGTGCGGTACAGTCAAAGAAAATGAGTTTTCAAACCCTAAACCTGTCCAAATCTTGACCAAACTTCACGAGATTTTGCACAGCTATCTAGACCCTATTTCCAATCTAATCACATAAGATCAACACAAAATGATCACAGAATTAGCGGGAATTTCAAATCTTGTGAGAAGGCATCTTTGGGCAACAAAGGGAAAACTCAAGAAACACTTGCTCGTGGCAATCCTACAGGATTGAGATGTTCTAAGACATAATCTTCACGTCCTAGCAAGTCCAGAAGAGCCAAAAGAATGGGATTAACTTGCGAGCAAAGAAAATCAGCAAAAGCCCTTGAGTTTCATCCCAAATCCAAACTAGAAAGGGGGGAAGGAGATGGCTGCACACATGAATCTTCCATGAATTAGAAAGAGAATTGGGTTCCTCACATCCTACCACCCATCATCCTCCCACTAATGCAAAGTACTAGCTCTAGCGGACTCAAAATCCTATATTAGCACACGGTTTTCACTCTAAGCACTTGGCTAGTTGGAAAGCTAAGCCTATGGTTTCTAGAGGTGAAAGAGTCACCTAAATGACCAGCCGCTTAGGTATTTATAGCCAGTCCTAACTGAATCAATTTACACTAAGACCCCTATATTATAGAAACGCCGGTAGGGGCTAGACAGGAAAAGACCCAACTTTCTTGTAGATGGACCACTGCGATGGAGTCTTGATCTTCTTCGGCTGCACACTATCTTCTGGATGACATCCACGTGGCTAGTAGTCCAAATCCGCCGATCGACCCCCAGTTTTGAAGTCAGAAACCAGGAAACTTTAGGGTTTCCTTCCTTGGCCTGGAATAGCCCACTCCACTCTATCTCGATGAGAATTGAGCCCATTTGCTGAGCCTTGGTAACCTGGTAGTAGGGTGGCATATTTGAGGGAATCCACCATAGCCCTCTCATGTCTTCGCGCCATGCACTCGGAGTGGAGCACCGCAGTGGCACCCACCATCCCCTATCGATCAGGGTCACCTCGTTGTCCTTCGAAGGTCTTACACTTGCCTTCACCATGTTGCTCCTCCGTGTACCGAACTCCCATGGCCGACCGATGCCGAGCATGGCTCCTATCCTTTGGAGGACTGTCTTCTCCATCTACCTCAGTCCTTCGTATGGCCTCCAGTCCTTTTGAGGGCTCCAGTCCATCGGAGGGCTTGTGCCCAAGTCCTTCTAGATCTTGACTTCCGTTGACAATCACTCATCACTGCAGAGTTAATGGAGCCAGTCCATTAGCTCTCAAACCTAAGCAAGCTAAGTTTTTTCATCACCCTGAGTTCCACAAAAGCTTTAGTGTAGGAAATATCTAGGTCGTGCTCTTGTCCCTTTTTGGTGAGGACACACTTTTGAGCAATCGAGAGCACCTCTGGGAAACTTGCTTTTATTTTGAAAACCTTCAAAAACACCTAAGATAGGAATCCAAAAAAGAAATGCTTTAAGCTAGGGCCTGCAACAAAGTCGTTCTTTTTCTCAATCACCCAAGACATGGTAAGTCAAAAAAGATGCACCACGAGTATAAGAAAAGGGAGATCGATACATACACTACGGTTCGAGATGAAAGCATGGGTGTCGGTTAAGCATAGCTCCTTTTCTTGAACATCGATATTGCAGCAACTCCTGATCCACAACCCATCTTGGCTTTACTCAAGGACAAGCAAAGGTCTAAGCTTGGAAGGGTGTTGACGGTCATTATTACACTATCTTCAACCATCAACTATCCATGATCATGAAGGAAAATGTATCAAAGTGTAGACTAAACCCTTGCTACTGACATATTTCTATGAGTTGGTTGAATATTTGATTACAGGTGTAAGTACAGCTGAAAACAGGCAAAATATGGCTAAGTCAGGAAGAAGCCCTGGCCGCTCGGCTAGTGGGCTAGGCCGCCCGGCGTCCCCCTTGGCCGCACGGCCAGTGATAGTGGCCAAAACACCTCATCTTCAACCTGCATGCACACAAGTGACGTGTCAACACAATTCTAGGGTCCAAACCACAAAGCCAGTGTGTTAAGTACCGGAAGGTTTTCCATCTCATCGATCTAGCACTTGGATTGGTGAAGTCAGCAATCTTGGGCACTTCAATCATGCGGCTAAGGAAGAAACACAAGTGGAATCGGGCACTTCAATCCTGTGGCTAAGGAAGAAACACAAGTGGAATCCAATGGTCCAAGAGAAAGCACAAGATTGTAACTGCTAACCAACGTCTAACCGACTTTGGAAGGTAATATGGATCGTTGGATGAAGTGAGGTGGTGGATCCAAGGGATCACCAGGCCGCCTAGCCTTAGGTGGGGCCACCCGGGCTCCCTACCTGGCCGTCCAGCCTCCCAAGTGTCCCCTCTCCAACTGACTTACCTCCCCATACCAACCTACCACCACTATAAGTACCTCTCTTGCTTGAGTGGGTATAAATAGGTCCCTAGGCCTCACTTGTGAAGTGTGGAAGTTGAGTGAAACACACCATTGTCTTAGTCTTGTGGCAGTAGGTTAGTCCTGGGAGTTAGAATCGAGTCTGAGCTTTTACCTCAGGGATTCTGGTGTTAGCTTTGAGTCTTGGTAAAGCTCTTGTATCTCTCTATCTTTTGTACTCTTGCTACTTCAGTATAATACAAGTCATTGCTCTATCTTTTAGTTATACTTTACTTTATTTCTTACACTTGCCTAGTGTGGTGTACCATTTTGTATACTAGACCAAGGCTTAGGTTTGTGTTGTCTTTAAGTATTTTGAATCTTGCTAGACTTGCCAGTGCTATAAACTTGCCTTAGGCTCTAATCTAAGGTTAAGTTAGCTCTCACCCTCTGATCAAGGATGAGCTTTAGTGATCAAGTTCTTACTTGATCACTAGTTTGGCGTATCATCTTACCCATGCAGATCTGGTTGGTAGCCCCTATTGGGGGCAGCATTAGGGAGCCTCTGTAATCCAACCCTGTCATTCGATAAGCCCATGGGCATTAGCCAGTTGTCATTTGGTTGGCCAACTATCTACCCTCGTGCCTCATCGGTGTAGTCTGAAATTTTGCTCGATGCAAGACACTAGTTCGTATTTGATCGACTTAGTTCAACCACAAATTCTTGTATGTAGTAGTTAAGGAATAGAGTTTGGATATATTAATCTCACTCGTTGTCCTCCTAGGCAACTATACCTAGTTTGCTAGCTCTTTGGTCCCTGTTCTCTCACACGACCATACATTATCTTGTTTATCTTACCCCCGTTGTAAGAATAGCTATATTTATCTAAGTTAGATAGTACCATTGAAAGTTCGACATTTCATTCCATCTACTCTCCTTTGCTTACCTGTGGATTTTTATGATACTCGGAATACTTTGAGTAAAAAACCTACATCAAATCTTCGTGCTCCTGCGGAGTAAAATCTGTTATATTTATAATTTTTTATCCTAATAAGTGTTTTCTCATCAGTCTCCTCCTCTTTTTCCCTCTGTCATCTCTATCCAGTGCCCGATAATGACTAATAACAAACAAACATGTACATGATCTATTATTTCATATAAGCCATAAAATATATGTATATAGAGAGAAAATAAAAAGATATCATAACTAAGGTGCAATATGGGATGAGTAAGTGAAATCATGAGGAAAAACTGGGCAACACACCCCTAGATGAAGGAATGTTGGCACCACTGCAAGAATAGAGAGCTCTGCTCATGGCTCAGGCAGGGGTAGGCAGAAGAGGACTAAATATTCACTTCTTACTGGTACTAGTTGGTGTCTCCAATCAGTACTAATTTGACTTCTTTAGTAGCGATTGGAGACACCAACTGGTACTAAATTCACCTGCCCTGCCCCCCAACGGTGCTAATACATAAGGATTAGTACCAGTTGATTCCTTCAACTGGTACTAACTCTCTTGGGGCCAGTGACTGTTGTAGAACTCCCATTTTTAGAGAGAACTCATCTTGAAGATTGCAAGACCGCATGCAGTTTGACAATCACATTTGAACTCAAGATTCGGATATTTGAACAAAAGATTCAACATAGAGAATACCACCACATATACATAATTCCATACTAAGTTCTTACATATAAATATTAATACTTTCTACATGTATTTCTGCTCCTCGTCGGATGATGAGGACTCCATCACTGCCACCCAATCGACATCGTTGTTGACACCCACAGCCTCATCATCGACGATACTTGGGTCAGTGAGGACTTGTAGTGCCGGTGCTACAATGCCGACGATGTAGTCGAGGATGGTGGCTTCAGCACTGACGGGCACGGAGGCATCGCATGCTGCGGGGGCAAAGGACAAGGAGCCCACCTCATCGCAAGTAGTGGCACCGGTAGCAACATGGAGGTCCGCCTTTGTCCTAGCGGCAGTGATGGCGCGGCGACATTTATGGCGACGGTGGTGGTGGTTCAAGAGGAGCTCGGTGGTGCGAGCGGCCTTCTGGAGCACTCGAGCCTCCACTAGCACCATTACTGAGGTGGAGGGATTACATGGCCCTCGCAGTGGTGAGGTGCTCCTTTAGTGTTGTTGCATTAAGAAGTGCCTTTAGGACTTCCATTGTGGACGGAGGAGAGGAGATAAGAGGAGATGGAGACAGCGGGCCAAAGGTAGTTATAGGACACTGCAGGAGGTGAATGGATGTAGATGGCAGGAAATGAGGCGATTAGTACTGGTTGGTGATATCCGTGGTACAAAAAAGATTCCTTGCCATTGTTTATTCCATAAATAGATTTAGTACTTGTTAGTAACCAGGATTGCCAACCAGGATCGATCCGCCCCAAGGGTCCTGGCCTTTAGAACTGAGATTGATTATTTTATTAGTACCGGCTCCATTTGGTATCGGGACGCATCAAGAGGACAGATTTCCCATTCTCCAACAATGCTAGTAGATTTCACGGACAAACCCATGACACCCTTATATATCTCATTTTAACCCGAGCCTTGTACTTATGTAGATCTGACCTTGTGCTTCTTGAGATTTGCATGTGCTATTCACAGGGCCTTTTAGGACTTACATGCTACCCCCTAAAGTATATGTTTAATCATATATTAGTCCCTAATGTGTTGGATTTTTAAGGGAATCATGTTTTAGCTTTGAAATGTTGGAACAATATTTGTTAGTTTTGTTTTAATTGAATTTGTTGTCCTCGACGAGTGAAATGACAGTTTTGTACTTAATTTTTTTTAATGCATGTTAAAGTAATGCAAATAGAAAAAGTGGCGTAAATGAACCCCAAAACTTTTGAAACTTGGATAGTAGATGTATTATATGATGTATGAGCACCTGCATTTTTATTACACCTGGGATTTGTTTTTAGGTATTTAATGAATGTGGAAATTCATGCCATTTAAAATGTGATCAAATAAATCTATACAAATTATATGTTGTTGATTTATTTCAGGATAGTCTGCTATACAATTTCATGCAATTTTATTTCTATTTGACGGTGATTTGAAAATGACAAATGTTTTCATGTTAAACAAAATAATAGGAAAAATGTACTTTAGCTTGCTTGAATTATTCCACCAAAAATCATATGACATCATCACTGTATATGTAACATAAAGAGTATTCTTGTGGCATTTTTGGGCACAGCTATCATGATGATTTGAAACTGTAGGGGAATTAAAAGGGTGGGTTAGAATGTCCTATTAGGTCAATGTCAATTGATTTGAAACTTTTTATGTTGCTTATTCATAACTGTAGTATGTTTCCATAAAAATATCAACTCTAGAAACTAAGTGTATGAATTATGATAAATCAACCAACTTTAATACTAAATCTATTGTTGAAATTATTATAATTAATATGTAGCCGCATTTTAGCTGAAGTTCTATGGTACCATAGTACGCAGTATATATGCTTGTCATAAAAGTTTCAAGTCATTTAGATCTGTTTCCCAACCTAAAGTTAGATAGAAGTTTAAATTGATAAACAAACATATCACCTAGTATGACATAAGTATATTCTTACGATAATTAGACTACCTCTACGTATCATGATCTCATTAGCTTATTGCACTTTGTCTTTCATATAGCACAAGCATGGTATGCCGCCATTTGCATTCTTATAGATCATGTTTATTGTAAATATGGGATCAAGAAGCCACCGTGTGGGGCTACCTTGAGCAACGGTGTCCAAAAAATTAACTAAGACCCACTCACAACCTAGAAAGCCCATTAGTCGTGTTTGGATGGAGGAGTTGACCAAATGATCAAGGGGCTGCCTAGGGCAAAGCCCCACAACCTGGAAAACAAACATTAGATTAGTTTGTTGGTTTTGTTAAAAATAAGCAAAGGTAGGCCTCTAAGCATCCACACCTATTTGGAGAGTGCTACCATCTGTTTATGTATGTGCATTTATGTTTAGAAGTTGTACAAAAACCCACATGCATAAATCCTTGATATCCCAAGAATGAATAGGTCAAAATCTATGCTTAGCCATGATTAGCTAAGCGACAAGTAGAGCAAAGATATTCACTCGTGACATGATAGGGTATTACTCAAAATTGTTTGCAAAAATTCCAGTTTGAAAGCAACATGATAAGAATTGATGAAAAGATGAGATTGGGTGGAGCAACATGATGGCTAGTAAGCACATACCCCTAGCATTTTAGGATATTGATGGGGACCAAAGTGTTCCCGATTTTTCGTAAGGTGGAGAACAAGTCGATTTGGTGGCACGAGACACCCACGATCCGGCTCCCAATCGGCATGATTAAGCCCCTGCAATCACATCACCATGCATCCTCTTGTTTCAACCATGTGTTGCCCGGTTGACCTCACCATGAAGGCTAATGCCAGCCAGTGAATCGAGAACACAAGCAAGAATGAGGAAGAATGCAACTAAAATTGCGGATGAATTATTAATATCACGAGTTGCGGTTTCACAAACCATAAAATCTCAAATGGCGAAATAGTTCAATGACAAAGTAATATATGGAAAATCCAAACACTAACCTAATGACGGCTACTGAATATATACAAGAAAGAGGGCTAGGGGGCAGCCAAGGGGGTGAACGTCCAACCCTAGGGTATACAAGGCCATCGGGCCAAAAACGGTCTAACTACACCTTGGCAAATTCTGGAAGTCATTTTGTTCTTACTATTACTGTCAATTCTGAGCTTATTTTGACACTGAACCAGTTCTATTGGAAACATTATCTCCTTAGCTTTCCCACGATATGTAGAATATCCAAAACGGAGCCCGTAAGTGGCCTGAGCATCCGTTTTCTTGAGGCCTGCTCTTGCAATCCGAAGTGGCCTTGATTGACTTGGACTCTGACACCAATTGGGCTTGTTACTTTATCTTCTATTAGGCCTTGGTCGTATGCGTGATGATCATATCCTCATCATTCTCCCCTTTTTTGTTTTGAGTCATCCCTGACTCAAAGTCGCTAATGCTTGCGGAGGTAGTTGTAGTTCTCAATATCGTCCAACCATGCTCCCCTTCTTGGAACTGACCCTCTTGTGACACAAACAAAGACGACATAGAGGAACTCAGTTGATCAGATTAGTCTTGAAAAATTCCTCTAATTCATCGATTTGTTGCACAACAAAAGGAGATTTTAGATATAAACTCGATGAACCAAATATTCTCCTTTACTATCATACTTACCAATGACATTATATGTATGTTTAGATAACCATGGAAAATCAGTATGCACAAAAAGCTTCTCATTCAAATTATTCAGATTACAAAGAATATCAAATTCAATATAACCCAAAGTATTCAATGAAGATAATAATTTTAACTCATCATGCACAATAACCATGGGGCGAAAATGTTTATTTTGAGCACAAGTAATCAGTTCGGGAGCAAAAAAGTCATGCTTATTTATAAGTTTTGGTATAGAAATAAAAGAAGCATCATCACACAACTCTTCGTCATTACATGAAATAGCAATAAAATCATCATCTTTTGATAAAGGCAAATCAGAAAAAGCTGCCACTATTGATTGCTCTACAATAGCGTGAATTGTGGATGAACTTAGCACATCAAAAATTTCTGATCGGCATACTGTTGACGGCACTTAAGCACGCCAAACCTTATACTGCAAGCGACAGTATCGGCGTAGCCTTTCCCTTAGGACGAGTATCTAAGGTTTTGTCAATCCGTGGAAAACTAGGTTTAAACTACTATTAATCAAGGATTAATCAATTACTAACTAGTTCTAATAGATCTATAAACTAAAGGATAAAAGAGAGTCTAATTACTGACTAATATATATCTAAACTAAACTAAAGGATGATAAACGATGTTCTAATCACAAACTAGATATAAAACTAACTATAGCATAAACTAGATCAAGAACAAGAGATTAACAAGATCAACTAAGCAAGATCGATCAAGAAGCTAAGCGAGACGAACAACATACTCGAAGACGAACTCGAGACTCCCCGGGAACAGGGGTGGTCGGCCGACCCTGGGGCGTAGGTCGGCCGACCCCCTCCTTTCCTGCCTTTTCTCGCTGCCTCCTTTCACCGAGATCTCCTTCTCGATGAGTCTTGCGAAGATGGACCCTAAACCCTAACTTTGGAGCTCTAGTTTACAATGAATTCGATGGAATTGGATACCTCTCCCTCCAGGGGGGCCATATATTTATACTCCGGAGAGGCCCCTATACATGGAATCTAATAGGTTGGTTCTAAGAGTCCTAAGACACCTAAAACATCTATTTCTATGTATACACAAGTTTCTAGAAGAGTCCCGGTCGTCCATATACTTCCTTGCTTGGAGATGAAGTCATTGTCCTTGTCCTTCCCGAATTCAGCTTTTCATATTCTGCAGCCTTTAGTATTTCGACCATAACTACCTCATCCAAAGCCCAAATAAGGTAAACTCAGATTCTAAATCGTAGAGCTCGAAGAGATCTGCAACTTTGGTATTCAAACTTTCTTCATTTGACATCGTTAATGTCTCCGAATTTGGCCAGCAAGGTGCTGCTATCCTGGAATCCGAGAATATCTCGAGATTTAATTGGAGTTGTGATTGGACTCTTGATAAATCTTCTTTATCTTCATATTCTTCATACTCAAGCAATCCATATTCACCGGAACCTTCTCCATAATGGGCTTGGGCCATCTTTTGGGCTTCAATTGTCCTTCTTTTATTCATTATCTCTCCTCCTTGGACTAGTAGCATTAATCCATCAACGAGAAGCCTTCTCAATTATTGCAATTATTCACCAATTATTTGCCATTTTCCTGCAATATTTAATAATGTGCAAAAACAAAGAGCATTCTCGAAAACGGGGTTATTTGTTAGCAAAACAAAACTAAATCATAAGATTAACCTCTGAAAAAGCATAAAATTATGTAAAAATAGAGCATAAATTTAGTTCATATCTTGCGTCAACAACATCCCCACACTTAGACCTTGCTAGTCCTCGAGCAAAGAGATCGATCAAAAACTCAACTAAACTTAAACAAATAACTTAACTAAATATAAAGTCAACTAAATTTAAGCTAGCTCTAAACAATCACTTCTCAAATTAAACAAGTTCAGAATTCAATTCAATCTCAACATGGGCATTTTAATCAACTTTCATGCATAGAGATCCCCACAGAAATTTTTGAAATCAAATGAATCATAGCTAAACTAAAACTTCCTTTAGAATTAAAATGGAGGGGTTTTGTGAATATATAAAACAATCTCTATAGATCAAGAAATTACATCGGTCCTTCTTTGTCAAGCTCACAAGTAGGCACTCATATTTTGTGGCTATCCTATTTATAAAATCACACTCTCTCATATCTCACAGGAGTTTAAGAGGAGCTTGGTAAAGGCTAGCAAAGTTAACTCAACTTATTGTTCAGCTAAGATATCTCCCTAAAGATCATCTAAACACCTTGAATTAATTTGGTCATCGGAAATAAGAAAATAAATATGTATAAATAGTGAGAAGGAAAAAGAAGATATAGATAGTGGCCATGTGCAATATTGAATAAATGAAGTGGGATAATTCCCGGAAATTGCACATGGTTGGAAAAGTGAAAGCTTTTGCTCATTACACTGATAAACACTAAGCCTCTGTTTCCCTTTTCCAAAATTTTCCTAATTCTACTTTTTTTCTTTCTCCCCCTTTCTCCTTTACCTAATTCTACCTTTTTTATTTGACCACTTGGTCCTTTTTTCTCCTCTCTTTTTTTTATTTTATTTTACTTGGGCGCCACCTCTCCCTTTTTTTTCTTTTTTTTTCACCCTCTGTCTCTCTCTTCTTTCTTTTTTTTTCAACCTCTGTTTCTTTTTACTCTATTGATTTGCTAGATCAAGATAACTATAGAATTTTCCCTCATGATTAGCAAAAGAGCAAAAACGCCACTATATAGGCACTGAGTGTCGAAAAGATCAAAAGGTTTAAAGGATATGGAATTCAGCAAATGCTAGTGTTCCTGTGTAGAACAACTAGAACTGAATATATATGTGGAGACTAGCAATCAAGAGATAAAAATAGATGACCAATTTTTGAAGAGATCAAATTTTCTAAAGAAATCAACCTTAACCAAACTCATTTGAGATAACCAGCTTATAAGCTGTGTTTTCAACTAGGCTCTAATAGGATTTATCCTCTCTCTTGACAAAGGGATGGAACACTTGATCATAAGAGTTTTTTGTAAGTAAATAAATCATCCTCCAAATATTTTCCTAAAGAAGCTTAGCAAAGCTATAAAACATTATCTCTCGAATCAAATCATGGGTTACGCGCTACTAATCAATCATTTAAGCACCACAATAAACATATTATGAATCTTAACAAGATTAATCTTTAAAGTAATCATAAAAAACAAACTTAAATCAAGTGAGAAATTTTATTTCTAACATAAACTAAGACTCACATGAAAACAAATTTTATTTTATAAACAAAGAAAAAAACACATTTGATGATACACCTCCCCACACTTAAACAATGCAATATCCATTGTTGCTCACTCAAAGCATAAGATATAACCATCAAATAGATAAATGAAAGCATAATGGCAGGTATATAATGAATGTAAAGAGGAGGATTAAGAAAATGTTACCGTCCGTGTGATGAAGTGTAGCCAAATTCCACTTGTTGCTTCACCAAATATAGAAAGTGTTGATGTAGCTGACTTGACGCCTCTTCATGTTGTTCAGGTTGCTTCTCTTAAGGCATCTTCAAATATTGCACCACCTTCTTGAATGTCTAACTTATGAAATAGTTTGAAATAACTATGATCCTCTGAATTGGCTCATGAGTTTTGTATGTAAGCATTGCCCATCCCTTCTTCCATGTCCTTGCCATCATCTCCCTCCTCTAGTCATCACCATTGTCGCTGACCTTCTCTTCTTTGTGGAATATCTCCTTGATCTCGAACAGAACATGCCTTCAATAATAGATCTATTGGATAGCTCTTGAAATTACCATTCCAACGAGTACTCATGTATTAAAATCCGATTCTGAATGAAGGAATTATGCCAACTTTACTCCAGAGACTTTGTGCTGTCAGAACTGTTTCCAGCTCGAGTCACGTCCAATGTTTTGGCCATAAATCCTTGTAGAGAATTCCAAATGAAGCTCCGCTTGATCCGTTGGAAAGCTAACTTGATGGGGCTTCCAAATATAAGAAAATATTCTGCTTTTATCTGATGGAGTTGATCAGAAACTTGATGACATCTTCAGGTTTCAGATTTGAGCTTCAGAGATGTTGACAATTCTCAATCCTTCAATCCTTAGGCACCATGATGGCATATGTGTTGATTCTTGAAACACTTCCTCTCAATGTTCTCCTTCATCTTCATCACAAAAGGTTCCTCCATTCTTTTATAAATTCTCTGTATACCTGCAAAACAAATTGAGCGCACAAATCTACGCCCGGGGTGATAATCGGGAAGGAGATATAATCTACCATCATCTAACACATCCAATGATTCCTAATTTGTGGCTTATTTACTCTAGTCAAGCAAGGATTAGTAAAACCAGTATGAATGTGCAAAAGTATATGCGCGCATGAGATAAGCATATAAACAAAGACAAAGATTAAATCAAGTTCTAAATACCACGTTTACAACATGATTGCTAAGTCTCTCTATAGCCATCAAGATTTAACTAACCAAGATTAAAACACCATGTTTTATCAAGATCATCAACTCATAACAGCACAAGAAAAACAAAGCGCATTGCAAAGCTTATAAACTAATCAACGAAATCATGGATAATTAGCAAGGTTAAATTGAACTTCATCATAATGATCAACAATCTAATCTAAGCATCATGCTTACACAAAATTGTTACGGAAAAATGCTGATCAGGCATTTAACATAAACATAAAAGCATATATCATGAAGTTAATTAATCAACGAAGCCAATCATAATGCAAACATGCAATTTTTAATCTAAATGTAACAGGGTGATAAATGCAAAATGCAATCTAAATGAAACATGAGATATGATATGAATGCAATTTAATCCAAATTTTTCTAGATAAATAGCCACAAATTAATCATCAAAAAAAGGTGTTTAAGCTTTCTAACTATCACACAAAACTAAAATTAAAACTAACTATGAACGGGTTGCCTCCCGAAAAGCGCTTAATTTAAAGTCTAGAGCTAGACTAAATACTATCACAAGAATATAAACGGGATTTACAAAACTTGTGATAAACATAAGCATCCATAACCACAATTATGATCAAATTATAAAAGCAAAGCAAGTTGTGGTTAACTAGAGAAAGGATCGTATATTTAGCATTAAGTTTTTTCTCTAACTTAGGTTTATTAGGCATAAAATTATCAAAGTTAAAATTAATAGCCTCATTTTCATTTTCAAGAAAATCTAGCCCATAAACATGATTATTATCAGAATAAGGCTTAGCATCAAAATTTGACTTACTCAAATTGAAAGATTCAACAAAACAAATAGAATTTTGAGAAAGATTTGTGTACCTTGGGTTCGGATTTTCAAAGAGCATGCCCCCCGGCTTCTCAATGTGAATTTGAACCCTGACATCTTGAAATGATTCCTTATTGCTTTGATGATCTTCAATTTCACCACTGAGTTGTCCTTCTAAATCTTCAGTCTTGAGCATGGCTGATGTTGAATCAGTCTCTTCATCTTCAAGCTTTGTCACATACTGATTCTCTGGAGTGAAATCTTGAGCAGCACATACAGTGTTGACAACTGGGGAAGTAACTGAGTATCTGGTGTCTTCCTTGAGTGAGCTACTACAAGTTGAGTGACTCCAATCTGATTGATAGCTTGTCTCCCACTCATCATCACTCCAATCTACATCAAATCCCCTTGTTTTTCTCTCAAATGACATGCCATAGAATTCATATTCAGTTGTGTCAGCTTCCACTGAGTGAGGATAGCTTTGCTCATTGACTTCAAAATTCTGCAGCATCTCTACTGTACTTTTGTCTTCATTGATTTTCCTTAGTGGGATTTCTGGTGGAAATAACGCCTCTTCCTCCACTAAGTTTTCTGGTGGGAGTGGTCCTGCACACTTGAGTGTTTCCCCAAACTCCACTGGCATCCAGCTCATAAATTCTGTCAAAGGCTTCGCACTGGCAAGACTACTATAATCTGTACTCTTGTTGTCCTCTTGAGGTGCAAAACTCTCGTACTCCTCCTCCTCAAATGCATAAGGCACTGGAGTCTTTTTGACAAGTGGCTGGTCTTCAAATATGGCAGGTGTAGGCGCCATGAGCTTCTTCTCTGGCTTCTTCACTGCACTCTCTTTCCTATCTCTTTTAGTCTTGGAGTTTAAGCAGACATCTGACAGAATCTTGATGGCTTCACTCCACTTCCTGCTCATGAGTGATCCTCCTGCGCAAGTGTTTAGCCGCTCAAAGTCCTTGGACTTTAGATTATAGTAGAAGATTGATATGAACATGTCCGGTGTGATCCCGAGTGGCAGTCCTTGTGTCCTCATTTCCTCAAGTCTATCCCAAGCTTCATCAATGTCTTCATCCTCTCTCTGTCCAAAGTTCCAAATTTCTTTTCTCAACTTATGCACTCTAAGTGGAGAAAAGAACCTTGTGAGAAACTTCTGCTCGAGAGTCTCCCAATCTCCTTCGGCTTCTACTGAGGCAACTTGGTACCACTTGTTGGCTTTATCCTCAAGGGTAAATGGAAAGAGGTTCCACAACACCCACTCCACTGGGACTCCGTCTTGATAGAAAGTGCGGCACACTTGCTTGAGCTTTTCCAGATGTTTGTATGGATTTTCATCATCTTTTCCACTAAACTGACTTTTAGCAGCAATCCGGATGATTCCTAGCTTCAGCTCGTAGGATCCTGATTCTGGCTTCTTGTTTGATCTTTGAAACTTCAAATCTGCAGCTTTTGGAGTTAAGTACTCCGCAAGTAGCAGATCTTCGCGTACTGAAGTCATACCTGACACAAACACAAAAACAAAACACAAAACGAAAAATCTATGACAGCAAAGTTGCTGAGTTAGTTTGAATTAAGAACGAACACAATAATGAACGAAGAACAGAAAAACTAGATTAGAAAAAACTAAGAACGTAATTAGATAACTTTAAAGTAATTAGAACTAAAATTAGAAAACACTAGACAATTAGAAACTATGATTAGAGAACACTAAACACAAACTAGAAAATTAGAACACGCTAACTAATTAGAACACAATTAGAAAACTATTAGCAACCAATTAAAACAAGACTATCACACGATTAAAACTAAACTAGCACAAAATTAGAACTAGATAAACACACAATTAGCAAACACGAACTAACTATCAAAACTCGTAGTAAAAGGCTAATACAAGATTAATAATAATTTAAATGATAGTTTTCCCCGGCAACGGTGCCAGAAAAGCTTGTTGATGGCACTTAAGCACGCCAAACCTTATACTGCAAGCGACAATATCGGTGTAGCCTTCCCTTAGGATGAGTATCTAAGGTTTTGTCAATCCGTGAAAAACTAGGTTTAAACTACTATTAATCAAGGATTAATCAATTACTAACTAGTTCTAATAGATCTATAAACTAAAGGATAAAAGAGAATCTAATTACTGACTAATATATATCTAAACTAAACTAAAGGATGATAAACGATGTTCTAATCACAAACTAGATATAAAACTAACTATAGCATAAACTAGATCAAGAACAAGAGATTAACAACATCAACTAAGTAAGATCGATCAAGAAGCTAATACGGCTTAAGGATTAGCAAGAGATATGAGACAAACTTCTTATAAACTATGAACCACCCTAAGCATGGATCTAACGTGAACCATAGAATAAACATGATCATGAATGTCATAGACTTGCTCGAACCTTTCCCCGGGCTCTACTGTCACTAGTAACTAGGTAATCGACGAACTAGCAAACCTAAACCATCTCTAAGCATGAGCAGATTCAATCAACTAATTAAAGTAAAAAGATCTACTAAAAGACGTGTGGTTTAAACAACCCCGGCCAGGTCACATGTAGAGATGAAGCTTTGCAAAGATATGGATCATAGATCATGTATAAACAAAGAACTAGTAGCAAAGAGACTATTTCATTGATCGAACTCAAGGTTTATCATAGTAAAATAAGAAGAACAGAGAGTTACTCGAGATACATCATGAACTTGAAGCACATAGTTGTCGAATTCAGCGAGACGAACAACATACTCGAAGACAAACTCGAGACTCCTCGGGAACAGGGGTGGTCGGCTGACCCTGGGGGGCTAGGTCGGCCGACCCCCTCCTTTCCTGCCTCCTCTCGCCTCCTTTCGCCGAGATCTCCTTCTCGATGAGTCTTGCGAAGATGGACCCTACACCCTAACTTTGGAGCTCTGGTTTATAATGAATTCGATGGAATTGGAGACCTCTCCCTCTAGGGGGGGCCATATATTTATACTCCGGAGAGTCCCCTATACATGGAATCTAATAGGTCGGTTCTAAGAGTCCTAAGACACCTAAAACACCTATTTCTATGTATATACAAGTTTCTAGAAGAGTCCTGGTCATCCATATACTTCCTTGCTTGGAGATGAAGTCATTGTCCTAGTCCTTCTTGAAATCTGCTTTCCATATTCTGCGGCTTTAAATTGTAGAGTTCGAAGAGATCTACAACTTTGGTATTCAAACTTTCTTCATTTGACGTCGTTAAGGTCTCCGAATTTGGCCAGCAAGGTGCTGCTGTCCTGGAATCCGAGAATATCTCGAGATTTAATTGGAGTTGGGATTGGACTCTTGATAAATCTTCCTTATCTTCATATTCTTCATACTCAAGCAATCCTTAGTCACCGAAACCGTCTCCATAATGGGCTTGGGCCATCTTTTGGGCTTCAATTGTCCTTCTTTTATTAATTATCTCTCCTCCTTGGACTAGTAGCATTAATCCATCAACGAGAAGCCTTCTCAATTATTGCAATTATTCACCAATTATTTGCCATTTTCCTGCAATATTTAATAATGTGCAAAAACAAAGAGCATTCTCGAAAACGGGGTTATTTGTTAGCAAAACAAAACTAAATCATAAGATTAACCTCTGAAAAAGCATAAAATTATGTAAAAATAGAGCATAAATTTAGTTCATATCTTGCGTCAACACATACATCTAGATGTTCGGATCGGCACCACGACAGGTCATGAACTCCGGTCAGCATACATGTAGATGCTCAACGGTCAATGAGGCACAATGTATTACAACAACCAAGACCACATCCACAAAGAGAATAAATATAAACCCTATCTAAAAGCACGATATAAGAGATCTGCATAGCTTGATCGGCTTCTTACCAGGACCTCCAAATAAATCCATCTAGATAAACAGATACAAATTAAGACATGTATAGATAGGGTGCTAGAGATACGCTGATCTATCGGCACATTGCGTGCATGTGTTGTAGCAACATGTCGTGGATTGTGACAAGCGACTAGGTAACATAAAACGAGCTACATGAAGATTGATCCATGACATAAAGCATAGAAAACAGAAATGGATCGATAGGCATGCGAGGTAAAGGATGTATCTCGTGTCAAGCCTCGCTTGACACAAAACTCATCGGGGTAACTAATAGATCTCACACAAGTAAAGCTTGACGCGAGATTCATCTACGAGATTCACCAAGATAACTAGTAAACCATGCCATAAAAACGCTTCATTACACGGTTCACCATGTGGCTCATGCCCTAATTCCCCAATGAATCTAAAAAACATTAGAGTAGCATGACAATTACCTTGAAAACCCTAATTGCTCAGGGGTGGCGATGCGCCGAGAGAGGTTTTAGACAACCGCTGCTAGGGAACATATGTCGTCATCTTATTACGTAGGATATTGGTACATATTTATAGTCCGGAGACTTGAACATCAACTCCAACTCTTTCTATAGCTAAAACTCTACTTTAACTAGTTTAGGCCAAACTCGACTTGAACTAAATAAGATACATGGCCCACTGGCCTTTAGAATCGCCCCTTTCTTGGGCGATCAATTACAGCCCATCAGCTGATCCGATCAATCTGAATAGTTGACTCAGTCCATTTAGCCGATCTAGCCCAAATACCAATCAGCTAAATTCTAGTGATAACACATGCCCCCTATATTTGGCAATATTAATTATTCCAAAGCTAAAGAAAATACGAAGACAGAGAGCCACACAGTTCTGCAATTTTCGTCAAGTCCATCCGTATGCCTTCATCGGAAACTATTCCTAGCGCCTCCTCAACTTCCATGTGAGTAGTATTTAGCTATCTCCTTGGCTACGAACATTTTCCCCATCTTCTTTTTCATCGACAGAAAAAAAACTCCAATCTTCATCGAGAGATAGCCTGCTAATGGAGTCCTCTGTAGGAAGTAGTGTCACCTCACCACCGTCATTGCCTTCTCCACCACTGCCACTCCCCTTTTTAGATATGCCATTGGGTTTTGCCCCACTCGCAACTGCAGGAGCGGGTCAGGCGCCGTCAACTAAGACGGTCGATGCAGAGAAGGAAGTGCCTCTCACCGACGTCGACAAGGCCTGGCTGGCCATCTGGGGTCCATACATCCTAGACCCCCAATCGAGGGTGAAGCTTAGGGTGGCTAAAGACCTAGAAGACGCGGTGGCGTCTCCACCATGGAACGCACCTCCGCCATCGCTACCGTCGCCGCCACCAGTGCTCCCCTCTGACTATGAAGATGGTGGCCTTTCTTGGGATATTGGGGTCAATAAAGACTTTGAGTCCTCGAGCGAGGCCACCAGTGACTACGTCAACATCGAGGCCGTCATCCTCAACTCCTCCCCTTCCAACGTCGACATGCCCTAGTTTGACGCACCGTCGAAGAAGCGAAAGGAGCCGCCATCCCCCTATTCAGCAATGATACAGCACCCTCGGCGTCAATACCGGTGAAGGAGCTCCCCTGAGCAGCAGTGAGGGTAGCAGTGCCGATGGAAGGAATAGAACGCCGCTGTTAGTGATGCATAAGCATCACCAGCCAATGTGCACCATCGGCTCGTAGAATTAGTTAACCTTTTTGGGCTCGGTCAGTTGGTACAGGCAAGTAGCTAAATATTACGAATCATCAATTTGGCATAAGATAGGAATAGCTGATGCGCTCTCTCTCTCTCTCTTACTCTGTCCCCAATAAAGAAACATGAGAATCTCTGGCTGGATCATTTCCTTTTCTGCGGTCCTTCTCTTGCTCCAACAAAAAATTACCTAGATTTGGCCAATGCTCTAGCTAATGGTCAACCATTTGCATTAGGGAACTATTTTTGGGTATACTGTATCGACACCTTTCGTTGAACACCAGCAGACTTCTGAATAAGGAACACATCAAATCAGGAGGACCTTGGTGCTTCTGCAACTTTGTTGACAACTGTATTTCCTGTGGTACATTCCAAATTTCTCCCGCCTGCAAGACACATCTTTCCCTACTTCTTCAGGTGAACTCGTCCGATGTATCTCTTTCAGCCATGCACTATATCGGCTCCCATGTAGCAAACCCAATAAAAAAGAAATGGCCAAATGGTTCAAATTATTCTATCATGAACATACCATGGCCACCTTCATTTCTTATTATGAGTTGGATAATTTCAAGAATCCTTCCTTTTTTAGACTTGACAACTTTGCTGATGATGATGACACCCGTCAAAAATATGCTAACATGATATGCCTTTGCTTGCTTCCTGTGAGCATGAGTACCAGAAACAAATCTAGGTCAACTCACAAGGCCAACTCCGAACCTGATGTGCATCAGAATGTCGACAAAGGGACTTCTCTAAATACTGACGTGAACCCACTGCTCCTCCAGATCACTTTCATTCGATCTTTCTCATAAGAATTTGTTATTTTTGTAGTCTATCAATTTGTCAACACTGCTCAACTTTGATCCTTCCACCCTGGACATTGATTTGGAGCAATAGCAAGAAGAAACTCCATCACCACCCAAGTCTGTGTCGACCGATGTAATCGATCGGCTCTGAAAGATGGCATGTCTCCTTGGAGACCCGGTTGTGCAATTGGTCAAAGATAGTGATGTGCGAACTGGAGCTAGTAGCATATCAACTCCCTGCTGAGCTAAGGTAGGTACTCCATCTAGTAGCATATCTTGGCTTCTTCACGGAAAAGGTAGAAACATCCTCAGCTTGTATTGCATCCCGAGAAGCTCAAGCCTCCTTGAGGAAAGAGATTGCTGACAAATGCATAGTCTTCAACCAGCAAAAGGCTATCCTAGATGATGATAAAGTTTCATCAGACATGTATTTGAAGCTCTAAGATCTGCAAAAGTCGAGAGGGGAGGTTGCCGAACAAATCCAACGTCTTCAGCAAAGGTTTTCAACAATTGATGATAACATCAAGGCCACATCATCGGAACTTGAAAAGGTTCAGGCCAACAAACAAAAACTGAAGGAGAACCTATCATTAGGCCTTGCCGAGGTCCGATCATTAACTGCCCGTGTGATACTAGGCATGAATGAGTCCGATAGAATAACTATTTCATCTGTCAACTCAATTCGTTTGAAAGCTATCGCAGCCATTCAACAATACCTTCAGTAATCTGTGAGGACACCTTAGAACAACTATATTTTGTCTATGCTCCCTAGGCATAACACTTTGTATGCTGGCAGTAATACGCACCTATAGTTGATGGTGATGCCTTGGCTTTTGGCTATCCTTTTTTTTTGTATGGGGTACCTAAAGTTGTTGGCAATGCATCGGCTTTTTGGGACCTGATGGCGATACATCGGCCCCCGGGAGTGGCATACAAATGCCACCCAGCATATGAGATTTGGGAGATTTAGGACTCGACCTGCAAGCTTAGGTGACCAAGATTAACTTCTGGGCTTTGCATCGTATCTCACTATCTGCCCCCCAAGCTGATTCCAGGTATTTGAGGAGATCGATTTTCCTAGCTTTCAATGTAAGATTTATCTCACAATCAATAGCTTGATGAATATCATCGACCAACGCTGTCTTATTATTGAACAAGGATGGTACAAATATTTTGTGGGGCCAATTGCTTGGATCGGCCATACAACGTGTGCTAACGCTAAATTTCAAAATTGGCCGATTGCATTGATCGACCCTGATTGATCATGAATTTAAACATTGATGTCAGCTGCTGGAACCTGGCACAAGCCTGTTTTTTGACCCATTGACATATTCCCAATCCAGCTTATCCCTTCCAGTATGGCATTCTGCTCCTTCTAGCCCCTAGAACGAAGATTCTGCAACTGTGACATCGTTGGAGTCATCGGTTGGAACAATTTCAACCTCATCATCCTCCCATCGCATGAGGCACTAGTGCATAGTCGATGGTATGCAGCAGTTAGCATAGATCCAGTCTCAGCCGAGCACGGCCAAGTAAGGTCCTTTAGTATCTACGACGAAGGACGTATTGATCGTCTTGTGTCCAATTGTCAGTTTGACATTGAAGACGCCTTTGGCCCCTGTCAGGTCACCCTTGAAGTTGTCGAGGACGACATTTGTCTTGATGAGCCCATCCTCGCCGCTATCGAATTTCTTGAATACTGCATAGGGCATCAGATTAACTATTGCACCAGTGTCGACCATCATTGGATTCACTAGTTTCCCATTGACGTAACCCTTGAGGTATAGCGGCTTCAGATGATGGTATTTCTTGTCGACCAGCTTCTTGAATATGATGGAAGCCGATCCAAGACTAAGCTAGGCTACTGATTCTAGGACTATAGAGGGGTAACGAAACTCATCGGTGAGAGCCAATGGACCGGCTCCATTGCCTTTCGAGTGATGAGTGGTTGTCAACAGAAGCCAAAGACCTAGAAGGACTTGGGCACAAGACCTCCGATGGACAGGAGGCCATCCGATGGACTAGAGGTAGATGGAAGCCCTTCGAAGGACTGGAGGCATGCTCGACATCAGTCAGCCATGGGAGTTCGGTACAATGAGGAGCGGCATGGCGACGGCATGAGTAAGACCTCCGAAGGACTGCGAGGTGACCCCGATGGACTGGGGATGCCGAGTGCCACCGCGGTGCTCCAGCCCGAGTACATGGCGCCAAGACGGGCGAGGGCGTAAGTGAATTCGCTCAAAATCTACCACCCTACCACCAAGTTACCAGACTCGATGAATGGGCTCATTCTCACCGAGATAGAACGGAGTAGGCCGTTCCTGGCCCAGGATGGAAACCCTAAAGTTTCCCGGTTTCTGACTTCAAAACTGGGGGTCGATCGGCGGATTGGGACTACTGGCCACGTGGACGTCATTTGGGAGTTAGCTTGCAGGCGAAGAAGATCAAGACTCCATCGCGGTCGTCCATCCCCGAGAAAGTCGAGTCTTTTCCGTTTTGGCCCCAACAGGTGTTTCTGTTATATTTGGGTCTTAGTGTAAAATGTGTCAATTAGGCCTAGGATATGAATACCTAAGTGGCTGGTCATTTAGGTGACTCTTCCCCCTTCTTACCCAAAGATTGCCATATCACGAGATCTGAAATTCCCACTAATCCCTTAGTCATTTTGCATTGATCTTTTGGGAAAAGCTTTGAAATAGGGTCCAAATAGCCTGTGCAAAATCTCGTGAAGATTGGACAAGATCTGGTTAGGTTTGGGTTTGAAAACCCCCCGTCTGCGACTCTACCGGACAGGCAGAGGCCACCGGACAGTCCAGTAGTGCCCACCGGATAGTCCGGTGTTGGGCTCTATCCAGGACATCCCACCAGACAGTCTGGTAGAGGAGACCAGACTATCCGGTTCCACCAGATAGTCCGGCCCCTGCTACCGGACAATCCGGCACAAGCAGGGTTGCTACTGTGATTTTGCTGTTTGCTTCTTCCACCGTGTTTTTGCTTCAGATTTTTGCATCCCCCACTTCTAGACTATTCTCTTTACTTACTGTGAGTCAGTGAGACGCACTTTGGTGCAGTGAGTGTCGTGTGGCGGATTTCGTAATGATTCGTTGGATCGGTGACCTTGTTGAGTTAGATCTTCGTTTTTGTCGCTTGGTGCGTATCCTCTCAGTGGACGACACCTTTGCGCTGCTAGACATGTATCTATTCAGTGGACAGTGTCTAGTTCTTCTCTTTAGCACCAGTTTCAGGGATTTGTGAATTTGAGTGTTAAAGTGCTCCTATTCACTCCCCCTCAAGTCGCTTGTCTCGATCCTACAATTGGTATCAGAACCGGTTAGGTTTCTTCATACCTTCACTGGTGAGAAACCAATAGCGACTATGGTGCACTCTGGGAAGGTTTCAGTTCTTGGCTCAGATGGCTATCCCTACTAGAAGGGTAGGATGAAAGCTTTCTTGCTTAGCCAGAGCGAGGACATATGGAATGCTACATAGAGTACGACTTTCATGGTGCTCCCCACTGCTGAAGCGTACCACACCTGCGCTCGTTGCTCAGCACGAAGCGCACTACATGGCGGTGAACTTTCTCTTCTCTGGACTTGGTCCGGCGGACTATGAGAGGGTGAGCCACCTTAGTGCCGCCCGTGAGATCTGGTCCCTGCTCAGTGCACACCATGAGGGGAGGGTGACAGTTAAGGATTGGCTTGTTGAGACTTACCAGCGCGAGTATGAGAACTTTGTTCAGAAGCATGGGGAGTCTATCGATGCCTTGTTTGGTCGTTTTCAGTCGATCATCAACAAGCTTCATGTCAACTCTGCCCCCGATGCTCTCCCATACTCTGACCATCAGTAGGCTGTCAAGCTGATGTATTCCTTGGACAGGAATGTGCGGGAGTTGAGGAGCTTTACAGCAAGCTCAAGGCCACAGAGGTTGATTTCTAGATGACAGATATGCTCACAGGTACTGGCTCCAAGAGCCTGGCCTTGGCTACCAGCTCCAAGGAAGTTGCTACTAACCCCCCACTTCACGGTTTTTCGTTCTCTACTTTGATGTCTGTGGCAGAGGAGCTGTTGGCGTCACTTGGGGATGATGAGCTTTGCCTAGTGTCTAGTCGCTTTCAGCGCACCTATGACAACCGAATGAGCAAGAAGAGGGGCAAGAAGCCCAAGTGATTGAGTGTGGAGAGGTCGGCCACTTCTTCGCCGAGTGCCTGAACAAGCAGAATGACTACTACAAGAAGGGCAAGAACCACTCCCGCGACTTCGGCAAGCACCGCTCCGGCAAGCACGACTACGGCAAGCGCGACCACACCAAGCACCGCTCCGGCAAGATCAAGAAGTTCAGGAAGGCTTTCAAGAGCTACCAGAAGGACAACCGGAAGCGAGACAAGGCCTTCTTCACCGAGCTTGGTGGGCTTTACAGTGGATCATCCTCCTTCTCCTCCTCGTCTTCATCAAGCTCAAGCGATGAGTAGATCGTCACCAAGCGGGACAAAAGGAGGGACCAAGGCGGTCCAACTGCCCTCTGCTTCGTCTCCACCAAGTCCAAGCGCAAGCACAAGATGAACCAGAGATAGTTTTACTCCATTGCGCTTGAGGACAAGGACGACTAGGGCAATGACAATGACTCCTCCGATAAAGAGGTAACTCCTGAGCAAGCTAAGATCCTTGATATGCTAGAGAGGAATTGTCATGAGTTGAAAGCCTAGGATAAGTTGTTGGAGAAGGCAGCCATGAAGCTGCAGAAGCAGAAAGCCAAACTTGATGAGGCTTTGGCTGAGATTGACAGACTGAAGAGTATGCAAGCCCAGCCTAGTGACTTAGAGAGCCCAACCTGTGAGTCCCTCCTGAGTGAGCTTTGTGAGCAGAAGAGCAAGTATGCTCATCAGGTAGAGGAGATGGATAGGCTCAAGTTTTAGTTTGGCAAGCTCCGGTCTAAACTAGATGAGCCTACCTTGAGTGAGGTGCCTGAGTGTGAGTCTTGCCTCCACCTAGCTGTAGACATAGCTGACCTGAAGGTGAAGTGTGAGAGGCAGTTCAAGTAGTTGGAGGAGCTCAGGGCTACACCTATGCTTTTGGGCGTGTGCATGGTCTGTCCTACCTTGAGGAGTGAGCTTGACCAGGTGAGAGCTGACTTTGAGGTGCTTTCAGCACCCCCTGATACGTGTGAGAGTTGTCTCACTTTGAGGTTGCAGTTGGTGGAGAAGGATGCCACCATTAGGAAGCTTGAGAAGTCTGCTCCTATGATTCCCTCTCTAGACTGTCCCACTTGTGCTGCCCAGACCTTAGTTCTGGAGGATCTGAGAGAGGAGAGACTGACCTTGGTTGATGAGAACAACCGTTTGAGAGAGTTGCTTAGTTGGATGTATGCTAGAGAGCCCCAACTAAGAATGATTTTAGAGAGCACCAAGAGAGCTAAGGGTGACATGGGTGGACTTAGGTTAGGAGAGAGCAGTACCTCTGGTAAGAAGAAGAGTGCCCCAGTTAAACTCAAGACTACCTCTCCTCAGCCTAGCCCTACTGTTGATGGGGTTTACCATGAGCCTCCCAAGGCTGCCCCAAAGAAGCAGTTTTGGACACCCAAGCCCTCACATGCTAAGTTGGATAGAGTAGTGACTGGGATCCTTCTTGGCGTCTCTTAGCCTTAACAGGTTTTACTCCACAAGCGCACGGAGACCGCTGTAGCCTTTCACCTAGAGTATTCCGAGTATCGTATTTTTCAGCACGCAAGCGGCAGGCGAGAGAGTATACTTGGGTAAACTCAAAACGAAGTCACCGTACTTTAATAAATGTACCAACTAGTATCTAGGCAGGGGTAAGTCTGATAAAGATAGGTGTATGGTGAAGAAGTAAATAAACTACCTAAGATACACGTAGAGAGGTATAGTTGCCTAGGAGGACAACGAGCGAGATAAAGTTCCCAAACTCTATTCTATTCGGCTACAAAGACTATGTCATGGTTATCTAAGGAAACTCAAGTAAACAAGTCAGGGTCTCACATCAAGCGAAATTCCGGTGCCCTCGAAGGGTCAGGGGGTAGATAGTTGACCGCCGAAAGAGAACCCAGACATCACCTATGAGCCTCCCGAACGAACGGGCCTGGACTCCCGAGTGGGGCTACCAAGCAAATCTGCGTGGAGAGGATGGCACGCTATAAACGCACCCAAGTTAAACTTGAGTGACAGTAGATCATCCTTGATCAAAGAAGAGGACCTAACTAGAGCCTGGTGTACAGGTTGGATAATAGCACCGGTAAGAATAACAGGACTTGACTAACCAAGATAACCACAGCCTAAGCCTAGCAAGTATGCAAAGAAAGGTACACCACACTTGCAAGAGATAGAAATAAAGTAAAGCATAAATATATTATACTGAAGATAAGAGTACAAAGATACAAGAACTTTTCTGCAGACTTAGAGTTATCTCTGAGAACTCCGAGGCAAAGCTCGACTCACTCTAACTCCCAAGACTATCCTAACTACTAAGATGTGGAAAATGGCACGCTCTAAGGTAGAATGTAGCTCTCAACTTCTCCACACTTTAACAAATAAGCTATCGGGGCCTATTTATAGTCCAGCAAGTGAGGGGGGTATTTATAGGTGGCTTAAGTCAGTTTGGGGGCTAAGGCGGTTGTCGGCCGACCATGTAGGGGATCACCCAACCTAGCCCCATGCTCGGGCGACCGCCCGATCCATCGACTTGGCCATCCAACGGCTTGATCTTGCTTCCTCACGTTGGTGGGCAGTTGAAACGGTTGGTGCACGTGTAAAATGAGGGCCTTGCATGGTCAACCGACCATGCATGAGGTCGGGCGACCACATGTCCTGCTCTGATTTGCTGCATGGCCCTTCTCTTGGATTAGGGACGTCACCGATCCATGGTTTGGTGGTCCTTCGGCCCTTGGATACTGTGGCGGAACCGCCGATTTAATTCGAACTAAGCACACCTGCCACCTCTGACTTGCAGTGTGGTTAGGCCGAACTAAACCCGGTCGTCCGTCGAGCTACCCAAAAGGGCACTCGATGCAACCATCACCCAGGGATACCGACATCACACACGTTAAGCCCTCGAAAGAGCCACAACAATTACAACAACCCACCATTTCATACAAACATAGATTGATTTGTTTAAAAATATTTACTCAAAATGGGGTACAATCATACTGAAATAGAGTTCCAAAATAACCTCGCAGCGGAAACCGTAACGTAATATTGATATACTCTTGCAGCGGAAAAATAAAACATCGAGCCATGACATTGAGCCCACCATTGTCATTCTCGATCATGAAGCTCCTGAAAAGAAAAACATCAACAACGTAGGGGTGAGTACGTGAGGTACTCGTAGGACTTACCCGTGGGCGGTTTGAACCCGACACATTTGAGAGTATGCAAGGCTTTTTGTGGACTGGACTCTAACCCGCGCAAGCTTACTAGAAGTGAGTCCTTACTTTCAAGTGGCATTTATTTTTAAAGTATAAGCCTCATTTGATTCATTATAATTATTATCATCATCCATAACTCATATATATCATCATCCCAACACATATGTCATCATAAAGGAGCTTGCGGAAAGGTACATACAAGTACAAACATGTAATATAAAAAAGCATGATTAAATGAACAAGATATTAAAGTTATTACTACGTTGCCCGTGTGCGATACCGGCATTCTCACACCTGGTGAGCATCAGCGATTCGAATCGATTTTTAATTCCCGGGAATAACTATCATGCCAGGGGTATATGCTTACTAGCCATCGCGTTCCCACATATAGCCCCCATCTCCACCTGTCTTGTCCCCAAGATTCAAAGCGCCCTCACCTAACCCCCGGGTTGTGCCCCCTCAGGAGCGATACCACGGCCGCACCGGGTCAGCCCTCCCTTAGGAGCGATACCACGGCCTCACCGGGTCAGCCCTCCCTCGAGTACAAGCGCCCCCGGGCCCATCGGCCTCCAGCAAGTGGATGAGCGGAGCCTCGAAAACTTCGGACAAACCCAGGTAAGACTTCACCGGTCCCATTTCCCGGTTAAGCACTCTAGCAATGTTATGCCGACCAGCAGGCGAACAGTGAATCGGGCCTTAAACGACTCGGGCGGAGTCCACCAAACCATTCTCATCATTTTTCATCGTAATATGCCCATATCTCCGCCCGGTCTCATCTTTTCATCACATCATATCATATCATATTTCTCTCGTATTCATTTTTTGTCAAACATTTTGAGTCCTATCATCTCGCGAGTGAATATCTTCACTCGACTTCTACCGTCTAAGCATGGCTAAGCATAGACTTCGGCCTATCCATTCTAATTAGGATATCAGGTATTTATGCAGATGGGGTTTCAAACAACTCCTGAACGTAAATGCACAATCAAATAAAGGGTGGTGAGATTCCCTAGGTAGGTGTATATGCCTAAGGGGCCTACCTTTGTTGTTGATAACTTGAACAAACTAAACTAAAGTTAGTTTGCCGGGTTGTGAGGCTCTGCCCCAGGCAACCCCTTGATCACTTGGACAGCTCCTCCTTCCAAATACCACTTCAGGGGCCTCCAGGTGGTATTTGGGCCTTAGTTGGTCTTTTGGACACCGTTGCTCGAAGTAGCTTCACGCTCTTGCTTCCCGATCACGTATCTGTAATAGGCGTCACTATATGAATGATATGCGTGATGCAGTGCATGAGATACATGAAGATCAAGCACTCATTTGAGCAAACATTTCAAGGACAGGGACAGGGACAATATCGAAAGATGTTTGATTTCACTACTTAAGCAAGAATTACTTTTAGCGTTAGTGGCATTAGTACTTTTATAGACCTAGAGCAAGAATTCACTCATGCAGGTTATATATATAAGCTTATCAAGTTGCGAATCATAGGGGAGACATGTTAAATAGCACTTTCCTATTTTTGTTTAAATGACCCTAACATTTGCCATTTTCAAAATACATAGCAATCAGCAAGCAAACCCATAAAACTTTATTGTTGGGCTACATTGAGTCATATGGGTACAATATAATTTTTGTGAATTTTTCAGGATGAGTTTTATGTAGTATATATTTTCATATTCTAATAATACACTAAATACATACATAGGGGTAAAACAGGAATTAAGCATTGCGTGCTAGGGTTTCCAAAAATCACCATAGATCTTAATCATCATATAAAAGCTACTGTCCAAGTTTAGTAATTTTTGAAGGTGTTTAACTTTAGTTTTGCTAATTATTTAAGAAATCATAACATGCAAGCAATCAGGGGCAAAACAGTCTTTTCCTACTCAACCATCATACCTAGCAGATAGATCTTTTAACAAGGATAAAAATGCAACTTAGTTTGTATTTTTCTGATTTTTATTTGATTTATTACGAATTTCCAAAGTTTAAACTGAGAGAAATGAATTTAAATAGAAAAGCCCACTGGTGGGGACTAGATCGGAAATATCCGTAGCTTCCAGGGTCCTGCGTGGAATATGTCTAAGACTCAGTACACAGTAACCAAACAGGGCGCACAAAAACGAAATATGACAGGGGGATTTTTGTAAAGTCACCATCTTCTTCCTCCCGACACGGCAGGGGGCGCGCGGCGGCCGGCTTTCCGCGTATGGTGCGTCGCGTGGGGGCGCGCGCTTGGAGCCGTGCGGGTCCGGGAAGGTGTCCTCGGTCGCGGGCTTCCATTTCCCCCTGATCTCGTCGTGCGGGGTGGCCCGAATCGACGGGGAACGCGCGTGAACCGGCGGTGAACCGTGCACGCAGTCCCCATCGGTGGCGTGCTTGATCTGGCGGAAGAGTGGGGAACCGGCATCTCGGGGCAGCGCGCGAGCTGCGCGGTGACGAGGGAAGCTCGGAGGGGGCGGATTGCAGGCTCGGGGACAGCTCTGGGATGGTCCTCCACAGCGAGACACGGTGGACCGGGTCATCGCGTGGAAGCGCATGTGGACGAGGCCGTTAGGGGCGGTGTAGGTGGCCCGGACCTTGGGGAATCGGCAGAGGAAGCTGTGGCGAGCTCAGTGCGTGCGTCGGACGGAGCGGAGGAGGGTAAGGCAGCGGGGCGTGAGCTCAACTCGAGCTCGGTCTCGGGCCGCCTATGGCGGACGCGCTCCGCGCGAGACAAGCAGGGAGGCAGGGAGGGAGCGAGTGAGGTGAGGGAGGCGTGGACTCTGCTTCCTTCGGCCCGAAGGGCCTAGCGAGGGCGCGGGGCACGCGGCAGGGAGAGCGCAGGCCGGGCGCGGGCAGGCGGCGCGTGGCCATGGCGTGGCGGCCGGCCATGGCCGCGTGGGCGAGCGGGAGGAGAGGGGAAGAGAGAAGGCGCGCGGTGGGCTCGGTCCATGGGCCGGGCGAGGCCGACAGGTGGGGTCGGGGTGAGGAGGAGGGTGAGGGGTCTACGGACCGGGTGCATGGGGTGAGGAAGGCAGTGGAATGCGCTGGCGCGGGCAGCCCGACAGGTGGGGCCCGCTCGTCAGCGACTCACGGAGAAAATAAAATTCGGGAAAATGAAAAATGCTGTTTGACTGCTGAGACATGTTTTAGAAATTGTTATTTTTGAACATCCTAGGGGCCGAATTTGACAAAACTCAAAATACAAAAGTTGTTCTACTCTTCCAGATCTACAACTTTGTCAAAAGGAGTAATATCATCTTCCAAGTTTAAATATGATTAAATTTGAATTTAACCAGCTGACTCCAGTTTGACCAAGGTTTAATGCAAACTAGAAATTCCTAAAGTCTATTTTATGCTCATTTTCAGAGAAAGAGTATTATACCAATGTTGTGTGGATTTTAATTATCTACAACTTTCTTATATGATGTTTTGCATGATAGGGACTTTTGTTCCTTTGAAATTTGAATTCTCCTTACCGATCAAATTTAGGCAGATTTCTGTCTTTTTCATTAATCGACTCAAAACTCCACCTAAACCTTTGTGCATGTTACCACACTCAATAACAAAGTTGATCTACATAAAATTGTCTACAAGTTTGTTATAGAGAGTTTGGTTCCAAACACATTATATTTTGAACTATGGTCACAAGTAAACTCAGGGGTTTTGCATATTTCACTGAAAATTTTTGACTTCGTGATTTACTAGCCTAGTTGTTGCTCTTCTCTAAACATTATTAAGCCAAAACCTTGACTACCGCTAATCTAATCACGTGTTAAAACTTTCGAGATGCCGGGGGCATCACAGATACATTGGATGCTTCGTTTGATGGTTGGATTAAACTGCCTTTGTGTTTCCTTGCAGGTTTGGATCGATGACATGGCATGTGAGCTTGGCTGGCTGGTTGGGCGGCCAAGGTGCATGGTTGGCCGACCCTACCTCTGGGTCGGGCAACCTAGCAGGTGGTCGGGCGACCATGGCCTGTGGTCGGCCGACCCAGCCACTTTTACCTGTAATGTTCGTCTTTGATCCTTGACACGTTTTCAACTGTTTTATGTGCATTTTGGTACTTGCATCCAAATATTCATGTACAACTTGTGGAACTCATTAGTAGTAGGGGTTAATCCATTTTATTCACATGCTTTGCTTCATTTGGTGGATAATTGACGGTAGATATCGTGAGATTACGACTGTCAACAATCCTCAAGCCTCCAGTGAGCAAGAAGAGACTCCAACAGCCTGTTCCACCCAAGGCCACTCCACCTAAGCCCAAGGTCCAGCCTAACCCAACTCCCAAGGGGCATGTCTACCACTGTGACTTTTGCCAGCGGAATAGCCACTTGGAGGAGTTCTGCTTCAGGACAAAGCGAGCTGAGAGGCAAGAGAAAGCCTGGGGAAACTAGAATCAGTTCTACCGGGGTGGTAGGCAGGATCCTCCCCGTAGCGATGAGGTGAGAGACCGCTTTGTAGGTGGTGAGAAAAGAGGCGGCGTTGAGCCCCATACTCCTAGTGGTGAGAGATGCTTTTTCGGCCGAGCTCCTAGTCGTTTTCAGTGCGGCTATGGATCTCATGACCGAGGTTTTGGTAGAGGGTTTGAGAGCGCACGCTATGGAGGTCGTGCGTACCCAGATAGTCGTGATGCTTACTTTAGCTGTGCTTTTCCCACCTTTGAGCAGATGACTCGGCACTGGTTCAGCAGTTTCACTAACCCCAATGCCGGACCATTTGCTCACTCTCGCTTTCCTTGATATTGCAGGATTGAGGCCTGGTGGACATATGGATCATGGACTCTGGCTGCTCTAGGCACATGACAGGGCACAGCAAATGGTTCTCCAGCCTCAGCCCAGTGAGCACCAAGGAATACATCACTTTCGGGGACAATGCTCAAGGTAAAGTGTTGGGTGTTGGTTCTGTTGCGCTTTCTGGCAAGCTTTCCCTGAAGGAAGTTACTTTGGTGAGGAATTTGGGGTTCAATTTGGTTTCTGTTTCGCAACTTCTCAAGGAAGGGTATGAGGTTCACTTTAAGGAGGGTTCTTCTCATGTGCTTGGTGCTAAGGAAAACCTCGTTTGTTGGATTTTGCCCTATGGCCAGGTTTTTAAGGTTGACCTTGCATCTGTTTTTGGCCCTCCTCGATGTTTGGTACCTGGTCCTTCTGTTGATATTTGGAAGTGGCATAGGAGGCTAGGCCATTTGAGTTTTGATCTGCTAGTCAGGTTGAGCTCGATGGGTCTAATCCAAGGATTGCCTAATTTGAAAGTAGAAAAGGACTTAGTATGCCACCCCTGTCATCCTGGCAAGAAGGTTGCTGCTTCTCATGAACCTGTTAATCAGGTGATGACCTCTTACCCGAGTGAGCTGCTGCACATGCACACTATTGGTCCTGCTCGGGTACAGTCGGTCAATGGGAAGTGGTATGTGCTTGTCGTTGTAGATGACTTTTCTCGCTTTTCGTGGGTGTTCTTCATGGAATTCAAAGATGAGGCTTTTGATTTTGTTCGGGATCTGGTCTTGAGGTTAAGAAATGAGAGTCATAAGGCCATGAGGGCTATCCGCAGCGACAATGGCGAAGAATTTTGTAACTCTCGTTTTGAAACCTTCTGTCGTGACCTAGGTCTTGATCGTCAATTCTCATCTCCTTATACCCCACCTCAGAACAGTGTTGTGGAACAAAAGAACCGCATACTTGTAGAGATGGCGCAGACGATGCTTGATGAGCATTGGACTCCGCAACGCTTTTAGGCTGAGGCTATGAATACGGCTTGTTACATTGCCAACCGCATCTTCCTATGAGCTTTCTTAAGGAAGACTTCATACGAGCTATGGTTTGGTAGGCAGCCCAGCGACAAGCACCTGCGTGCATTTGGCTCTAGATGTTTTGTGGTCAAAAAGGGGGGAATTTGGACAAATTTGAATCTCGTTGCTTGGATGGTATTTTCCTTGGGTACGCCTCAAGCTATAGGGCATATAGAGTGTGGATCCTTGATACCAAACAAGTGGTTGAGACCTGTGAAGTTTCCTTTGATGAATCTATGCCTTGCACAACCCCTGCATTTGAGCTTTCAGGTGATGATGAAGAAGAAGCTCCCATCTTTGAAGATGAGGAAGTTCAGGTAGATGCTGGTGATGCAGGAGCCACTGCGCCGGCTGCAGCTCCTGCCCCTTTGCTACAAGCTCTGAAGACGAAGGAGGACCCTTGTCGACGGCTTCCTCCTCAGTCCCCCGACCGCAAGCTCGAGCAGAGGCTGGCCCTGCTGAGGACGCAGGGGAGGTAACCTCCGAGATTGTTCCATCTCGGCAGGTCCAACAGGATCACCCTCGACATGGGATCATTGGTGATCTGCATGCAAGGACCTTGAGGCCCCAGACAGGTTCTATCGCTTTCTTTGCTCATGCTGCTTTTGTTGCCTCCTTTGAGCCCAAGGATGTTGGACATGCACTATCTGATGGTAATTGGGTTAGTGCCATGCATGAGGAGTAAGAAAACTTTGAGAGGAATGAGGTTTGGGTTTTGGTAGAGCCACTGCCACATTGCGATCCTATTGGTACAAAATGGGTTTTCAAAAATAAGCAAGGGGAGGATGGCATTGTTGTGCAGAACAAGGCTAGATGTGTGGCTAAGGGTTTTTGTCAAAAAGAGGGGATAGACTATGAGGAAACGTTTGCTCCAGTTGCACGCCTGGATGCTATACGTATTCTCTTAGCCTTTGGAGCTTCCATGGGTTTCAAGCTTTTTCAAATGGATGTGAAGTCTGCTTTTCTAAATGGTTTCATTCAAGAAGATATTTATGTCAAACAACCCCCTGGATTTGAAAATGCTAAATACCCTAACCATGTTTACAAATTGCAAAAAGCCTTGTATGGTTTGAAACAAGCCCCTAGACCCTGGTACGAGAGATTGAAAACCTTTTTGCTATACTAGGGTTTCAAAATGGGGAGTGTTGATAAGACCTTGTTTCTCCTCAAGCATGGTAGTGATCTTATTGTCCAGATATACATGGATGATATCATCTTTGGTGGCTCGTCTCACTCTCTTGTTACCAAGTTTTCTGAGCAGATGTCAAAGGAGTTTGAGATGAGCATGATGGGAGAGTTGTATTTTTTCCTTGGACTGCAAATCAAGCAAGGGCGTGAAGGAACCTTCATCCATCAAGCCAAGTACACGAAGGTCATTCTGAAGAAGTTTGATAAGAGAGACCTCAAGCCTATGGCCACTCCTATATCAACACAAACGGCGCTTGGTGTAGATGAAGAAGGGGAGGTTGTGGACCAGAGAGAGTACCAAGGGACGATCGGCTCACTTCTGTACATGACAGCGACTAGGCCCAACATCCAGTTCGCGGTTTGCCTTTGTGCGCATTTTTAGGCCTCACCGAGGACATCACACCGTCAAGCGGTGAAGCGCATCTTTAGGTACCTAAAATACACTCCTGAGCTTGGTCTTTGGTTCTCTTTAGCTTCTATGCTTTCTCTCAGAGGGTATTCGGATGCTGACTTGGCGGGTTGTCAGCTGGAGCGCAAGTCTACTTCCAGCACCTGCCAGTTTCTTGGTTCTTCTCTTGTCTCTTGGTCCTCAAGCAAGCAATCTAGCGTAGCCACTTCCACAACAGAAGCCGAATACATTGCTGCTGCTAGTTGCTGCTCCCAGCTGCTTTGGATGAAGTCCACTTTGAGTGACTTTGGTCTGAAGAACCCTCTCCTTGTCGAGTCTACTTCTGCTATCTCTGTAGCTAAGAACCCCGTCTTGCACTCTAGAACCAAACATATAGAAGTGAGGTTTCACTTTCTGAGAGATCACTATGAGAAGGGAGATATAGACTTGGTCCATGTGGAGACCAAGAACCAGTTGGCAGATATCTTCACCAAGCCATTAGAGCTTAGCGCATTTACTTGCTTGCGTGGGGAGCTTGGTGTTTGCTACCCCTTTTAAGTTGGGATAACTTTGCTGTAGTTTAGGTTTTGTTTTGCGTTTTCTTTGCTTTTCCTTGTTTTCTATGCATTTTTGTATCATATCATGCATTGCATTTTACCATATGCATTTTCACTATCACTAGCACTTGAGCTCTTCTGGAATGACTAGTTAGTACTTGCTTGTGCCCGATTGTACAGTTGCTTGCTTGATCATGGTTGGCTAAGCTCCTTGAGTCTGTCTAATATCGTTTGTGAGCTAAGTCACTTTTATTTCTTGAAAATCAAAACCATGATCACCACTTGACTTGGCAACCTAGCATGTGTAGGAATGTTGAATGCTATGCTATCTTCTCATGCTTGGATATGCTAGTCGTATGCCTTTGTTGAGTTTATGCCTAAGCATTTATGACACTTTGCCTAAACCTGAAATCTGAGTTAAAACTATGTATATGTGTGTCTTATGAGCTGAAATGAAAGGATCCAGGTGGGTTCGCTTGTCACACTATTCTAGTTTGAGATAGCTTGCCTTTGCACTTTGGCATGAACTTGGTTCAGGCTGTGTATGACCAAAACCTAGCCTTAAGCTTCTGATGGTTTTTCTAAACCTAGGCTTGGCATTGGTTGGTAAGATGTGGCAAAGACAAGTGAATAACCCCTAGCAACATGATCTAACTTGCATGAAGTCCAAATTTGCTAAATATGAAATCTGCAAGTCTCTTAATTGCTTATGGCCTGATGTATATGCTTTGGTTGAGAGTAGCACACCTTGTATGTTTTGCTAGCATATTGCTGTTCATGCCTATCTTGCTAGATGCTATTCATGTTGGTGATGCCTTCTTTTCCAAAATCCTGAAAAACATGCTCCTAATCTGTATAAGATAGATTCAATTGAGCTTGTTGCATGCTTCCTTGCCCTCACTTGCTCTATATGCTAGAACTTGTATTTACTGGCTTTTCTTCCCTGCTGAGCTCTTCTTGATACACTTCCTGCATTTCATGGCATATTTTGAGGGGGAGTTGTCTAGTTCAGGGGGAGTTCGATTCGATGAACCCTTGATGTGTCCATTGTCAACAAGGGGGAGAGATGTTGACCTTTAGGAGTGTTCATGGACCAAGGGGGAGAATTAGTTGAGTGGGAGTAGTGCATTCAGAGATTTGAGCTTTTAGCATGCTCTTGCATCGGTGCGTTGAGCCTTTTGCCTCTTTCTAGAGGAGCCGATGTTTTGCCTAAGCATGGTTGTGTTGAGCCGGTTTACCTCTTTCTTGAGGGGTCATGCTTTAGTTTGATCGACTGCGTTGAGCGGTTTCCCTTGTCTTAGGGGGTCGATCTTTGGTTTTCTTTTTGTTGCCTCATTTTGCCCTTCTTTGCTTGTATTTGGTTTTTGGGCATCTTAAGCAACTTTCTTCTTTTTTTCTTTCATTTCGGTTTTACGCTTGTTTTTCTTGTTTTTGTTCTATTTTAGGTTATAGGTAGAAGGTGTTGACAATGCACTCATCAAGGGGGAGATTGAGAGCTAATGGACTGGCTCCATTGCCTCTGGAGTGATGAGTGATTGTCAACAGAAGCCAAAGACCCAGAAGGACTAGGGCACAAGACCTCCGATGGACAGGAGGCCCTCTGATGGACTGGAGGTAGATGGAAGCCCTCCGAAGGACTGGAGGCATGCTCGATATCAGTCGGCCATGGGAGTTCGGTACACGGAAGGCGGCATGGAGACGGCACGAGTAAGACCTCCGAAATACTACGAGGCAACCCCGATGGACTAGGGATGTCGGGTGCCACCGTGGTGCTCCAGCCCGAGTACATGGCGCGAAGACAAGCGAGAGCATTGGCGGATTCGCTCAAATCCGCCACCCTACCATCAAATTACCAGACTTGGTCAATGGTCTCATTCTCGCCGAGATAGAGTGCAGCGGGCCGTTCCAGGCCCAGGATGGAAACCCTAAAGTTTTCCGGTTTCTGACTTCAAAACTGGGGGTCGATCGATGGATTTGGACTACTGGCCACGTGGACGTCATCCGGGAGTTAGCTTGCAGGCGAAGAAGATCAAGACTCCCGTGGTCGTCCGTCCCCGAGAAAGTCGAGCCTTTTCCTTTATGGCCCCTAAGGGCGTTTCTGTAATATTTGGGTCTTAGTGTAAAATGTGTCAATTAGGCCTGGGATATAAATACCTAAGTGGCTAGTCATTTAGGTGACTCTTCCACCTCTAGAAACCCAAGGCTTTGTCTCCAACCAGCCAAGTGCTTAGAGAGCAAATTGGGTGCTTAGCTTAGGATTTGAGAGTCCCCTAGGCTAGTAGTTTGCACGAGTGGGAGGATGAAGGGTGGTAGGCTGAGTTGAGTCTTGTAAGAATTGATTACCTCATCTAATCAACGCAAGATTCGTCCCAAATTCGTGCTCATGTGTGCAGCCATCTTTCTCCCCCCTTTCTAGTTGGTTTTTGGATGAAACTCAAGGGTTTTTGGTGATTTGTGTTGCCCACGAGTTAATCCTGTTCTTTTGGCTCTTTTGGACTTGCTAGGTCATCGAGATTATGACTTAGTTTATCTCAATCCTACTGGATTGCCACGAGCAAGCTTCTTTTGAGTTTTCCCCCTTCTTGCCCAAAGATTGCCATCTCACGAGATCTGAAATTCCCACTGATCCCTTGGTCATTTTGTGTTGATCTTTTGGGAAAAGCTTGGGAATAGGGTCCAGATAGCCTGTGCAAAATCTCGTGAAGATTGGACAAGATTTGGTCACATTTGGGTTTGAACCCCCCCCCCCTGTCTGCAACTCTACCGGACAGTCCGGTAGAGGCCACCGAACAATCCGGATTCACCGAACAGTCTAGCAGTGCCCACTAGATAGTCTAGTGTTGGGCTCTGTCCAAGACATCCCACCGGACAGTCTGGTAGAGGAGACCGGACTCTCCAGTTCCACCAGACAGTCCGGCCTCTACTACCGTACAGTCCGGCTCAGGCAGGGTTGTTGCTGTGATTTCGCTGTTTGCTTCTCCCGCTGGGTTTTTGCTTCAGATTTTTGCATCCCCCACTTCTAGACTATTCTCTTTGCTTATTGTGAGTCAATGAGATGCACTTTGGTGCACTTTCATTGCATCGGTGACCTTGTTGAGTTGGATCTCCGTTTTTCTCGCTTGGTGCGTATCCTCTCAGTGGACGGCACCTTTGCGCTGCTAGACACGTATCAGTTCAGTGGAAAGTGTCTAGTTCTTCTCTTGAGCACTAGTTTCGGGGAGTTGTTGTGAATTTGAGTTTTAAGGTGCTCCTATTCACCCCCCCCCCTCTAGTCGCACGTCTCGGTCCTACAATCGGGCAAGAGGAACACCATATTGACGTTAGTCGATCCATCGGCTGTTTCCTCATCCAGCGGGTTGTCCTCTGCTTCATCTTCCATCTGGTTTTCCGGCCGCTCATGTTCTTATTGTTTTCTCCTGCAAACTGTTGGGTGTTTGGGTAGCACTAGTGGTAGCTCGTGCTTGTATGGCATTATAGCGACAGGTCCCGAATTCACCTGTTTTTATATCCGAAGATAATTTGCTTCAACTTCTTCCAAATTGCACAGGCATTGTACTCTGTGCTTTTGTGAGTGAGAGAGCCCCTTAGGGCACCATCTGGGTAGATGACATTCCTCGCGCTTCATACTTGATTCTGGTTTTGGATGTGGTGGAGGAACTACGTGTCCGTCTTCATGTTGTGACTGTTCTTTCTCTGGTTTGCCCGCATTCGCACGCGTGGGTCTCTACGGTGAGAGCCGCAGACGATGTCATGGTGTCGATCATGGGTGTCCCAGCCACTGGAACATGGACATGTACCCATCTTGTTGTCAGGGAGCTGAGCATTGTGGACAATCATCAATGGTCGGCAAGCGCTCCATACCCTGACTCCAGCAGTAGTGGAAGAATTGGCAGTCCCAGTGTTCCTTGAACTTGTAGTCCCTATGATGATCATGCTCCCCATCATAACGACGCCTGGTGTGGTGCCGTTCCTCATCTTGGTGACGTTCGAGGTGATAGCGCTCCACCCGCTCATGGCAGTACTCCCGGTGACGGCATTCGCCACGCAGGTCATAGCTCGACCGATAGCGATGCTTTGATTGCCACTCGCGGATATGGTATTCTTCTTGGTCGCGTACCCGATGTTGCTCATGTCTTTCGTGATTGACCAGCATATATGCCGATCAGGACACCCGAGTCAGGGCGGGAGAACTGATTTATGGCTATGTCTTTACTAGACAAGTGCTCTTTTGGTCGAAATTCTAGTGGCCGATCGTTGTTTGGATTAGCTTTAGCCTTGCATTTATCCTGTGAGCCAGACGTGGCATTCACCCTGTTGATGGTTAGGAAAAAAGGGTTGGGACAATTCTAGGTGATGACCCTGTCGCCTTCGATAGCACCATGAACCCAGCATAGAAACTCACAGGATTCAGTCGTATCTGCAATCTTGATCTGACCACTGGCTGGGGCGGCTATCTTGGTATGTTCGAGGGCATAGGACATCACGGTGACCATATTGACATTAGAAAACTGAGTGATGTCCACTTTCAATGAGCTCCTTGCATAGGTCAACCTTCCCTACTCAATAGCAGTCTGAATTTGCTGACGCAGGACCTTGCAATCGTTGGTGTTATGGGAATCAAAAGTATTGTGAAACTTGCAATACTTGCATCCCTTGAGTTCTTCGGCTGGTATGATCTTGTGGCCAGGCATCAGCTCCAAGTACTTTTCCTTGAGTAGCAGGTCAAAGATCTACTCGGTTTTAGCCACATCAAAGTCATAACCGGCGGGAGCCTCTGGATGCTTGAGCCATTGACATGACAGGGGCTGTTTGGCTTAGTCCACTGCGCAACTACCACATCGGCCTCTTCATCGACCGATTCTTTGTCTTGCAGGTATGTGATGGCCCTCCGTGGCCTCTCTTGGTATTGCTCTAGATGTGTACACTCGTAGACTGCCACTTTGGAAAGTAAATGGCCGATGGAATTGAAGTCCATCGGCCCGTAGGTGAGCCTGGTGGTTTGGTGTAGACTGTTATACACCAGCTTTGCCATGTTCTTTTCTGACAAATGTAGAGAATAGCACCTATTCCTAGCTTCTTAGAAACGCTGAATGTACTGGCCAACAGACTCGCCAGGATGCTGACGGAGTGGCATGAGATCCGTGAACGTGGCCTCTTCTGACCCTGAGAAGAATTGTGCATGGAACAATTCTTCTAGTTGCTTCCATGTTGTGATGGATCCGGGTGTCAATGATGTGTACCACCGAAGGCCAGACCCATCAGAGATAGTGAAAAGAGCCGTATCTTCATGTGTTTTGTTGTCGCTGCAATTCCCAATTGAGCCGTGTATCGGCTAATGTGTTCCATGGTACTGGTATTATCTTTGCCACTAAACTTGGAAAATTCTGGTACCTTGAACTTAGGTCGGGGTGGCAGTTGATCATAAGCCTCGAGATACGGCTTAGAATAGGTGATGGAACCCCTCACCGATGTCATACCGTATCGGTTTTTGAGGATTCCATCCAGATCGGCTTGAGCAGTCGATCCGCTGTTGACATAGCCGTCCTGGTTGTTAAAAACCGGCCCTGATCCGTAACGCACTTGCCGATCAACAACCTCTTGATCGTGAGCCTTGTCCTTGCCACCGCCTATGTGGCCTGTATGGTGGAGCTGTTTGTTTGGTAAATGAGGTAGTTTCTCTCCCTCCCATAGATAGCTGTCCGATATGAATGCGAGTGGCTTGTCATCGCATAAGGGCTGATCATTCAAATTATTGGGCGCGTGCATGACTAACTCAGACTTGGTGCCTTCTAGAGCGTGGATGGGAGGCATGTAAGGCGAGCGAGTGTAGAACCTAGTCTCGACAAAAGAAGCGTCGATCGACGGCCCGATGTCTTGTGTGTATTCTCCAATGATGACAGGTTTGACCACACGTGCCACTATATTCCCCCATGGAATTCAATAGTACTTTAGCCTAGCATAGCATAGCTTGGCTTACCATAGAGTTCATCTCATCCCAAAGAGCTTTGTTGCGTGCTTCCGATGGTGTGGAGATATCCACACCATCAAGCAAGCTTTCTGGATATCCAATGCACTTGACACCGCCGCTTCGAGTCTAGGTGAAGTGGTTGAGAAGCTCTTCAGTTAGCTTGGCGATGCTCGAGTGGGAGTTGCGCGAGCGTACGAGGTGCTTGTTTGGCTTCCGGCCACATGACAGGATCGTGATTGGCCGAAAACTCTATGTTGCCCATCTTGGAAGCTTTTGGAGGCATCGTTTGGTAATGAAGTTGATGAAGGTGAGGTCCCACCAGGCATGTCAAAAGCTATGTAGCCACGGGAAACCGGTGGGCGAGAGCCCCGCGGCGAGGACTCACTGGGAGCCAGGGATAGTGCTGCTGCTGCACTCGTCTCCCTATAGTGCAGCTCCAATCGGCTCTGAGCAAAGCCGGTCTAGGTGACTGTGGTGATGCGGGCGTGCAACCTGGCTTGACCTTGCAGCCAGGAAGGTTGGATGGATGTGGTGGTTGGCTCTAGTTCTCCCTATAAAGCAAACACAACAGATCTTAAATGTTAAATTTTTGCCTGATCACTCGGATCGGCACCGCGAGAGATCATGAACGCCGGTCGGCATACATGTAGATGCTCAACAGTCAATGAGGCACAATGTATTACAATAACCAAGACCACATCCACAAAGAGAATAAATATAAATCCTATCTAAAAGCACGATATAAGAGATCTGCATAGCCAGATCGTCTTCTAACCAGGACCTCCAAAAAAGTCCATCTAGATAAATAGATACAAATTAAGACGTGTATAGATGGGGTGCTCGAGATACGCTGATCTATCAGCATGTCGCGAGCACATGTTGCAATGACACGTCGTGGATTGTGACAAACTAAAATGAGCTACATGAAGATTGATCCATGACATAAAGCATAGAAAACATAAACAAATCAATAGGCATGCGAGGTAAATGATGCATCTTGTGTCAAGCGAGGCTTGACACGAAATTGATCGAGGTAACTGATGGATCTCGCGCCGAGCAAAGCTTGACGCAAGATTTATCTAGATAACTGTTGATTCTCACAAGATTCACCGAGATAACTAGTAAATTGTGCCATAAAAAATGCTTCAATACACGGTTCACCTTGTGGCTCATGCCCTAATTCCCTAATGAACTGAGAAACATTAGAGCAACACGACGATTACCTTGAAAAACCTAATTGCTCAAGGGTGGCGATGCGTCGAGAGAGATTGGAGACAACTGCTGCTAGGGAATGTATGTTATCATCTTATTACGTAGGATATTGGTACACATTTATAGTCCAGAGACTTGGATGTCAAGTCCGACTCATCTATAGCTAAAACTCTATTTTAACTAGTCAAGGCCTAACTCAACTCGAACTAAATAAGATACATGGCCCACTGGCCTTTAGAATCACTCCTTTCCTCAGTCCATTCAGTCGATACGATCTATCTAAACAGCTGACTCAGTCCATTCAGTCGATCCAGCCCAAATACCAATCGGATAGATTTTGGCGATAACACGTTGTTTACGTGATCAGTGCACTGTAGCAAGCATGGAAAACAAGCTAACTTGTGTTCACCTTTCCTCTCAATATCATATGTATGGTTAGTAGTAAAGGGAACCTCCATAGGCTGTGTGTCATGATATTTAATTTCAGCAAGGCATGCATCATATTCAATCTTAGTAACAAGCAAGTTAAAATATACCATAGAGAGAATTATATTTCATATCAACAATAACATCACAAATATCATTATTAAGCCATTTAAAATTTCTCTTATTCTTGCCTTCTCAGATTCATGTAAACCACAATGTATGTAGCTCACCATAATACTCCTTAATAGTTTTATTATGTTATTGTAAATATTTCAATTCACAAATTAACTTTATTGAATAAGATACATAAACAAATTTATCTTTCATAATTTTTTTCATATCTCTCCAAATTTGTGGATCTTCATCATAATCACAAAGATCATTACACCAAATTAAAGTACATGATTTCAGAGCACTAGCAACATTCTTAATCTTTTTTTTATCACACATTCGACATTGCGCAAAAATTTTATCCATTGCTATTTTCCAATCAATATACGCATTGGTACCAAAACCATTATATAAAGGAAGATGTGGAAGAATATAACCTGTGAGAGAAGAGTTAGCTGCAGTTATGTGTTTGCCATTATCATTCATGGCTCCCTTGTCAGCGGTGCTATACCTTGTCATTATTAGTACAAAACAAGAAAACGCAGAAAATATATTTTCCTATCAACTAATTTGTATATACAGTGGAATCACACACTCTCAAGTGTCTTACTGAGCACTTATCAATGTTTTTACCGATGCAAAGCAGTGGATGGTACAACCGGTGCCTAGTTTATGATACCGTGAGACCGTGAGCGATGCAACTACAAAGGTCAAACCTGTGCTGATTAGTAGTATATGTGTGGAGCTTTGGGAAGCTTTATATGGTAGCAAGGACTAGCAAAATTCAAAATCAGATAGCACAATTGAGTAAGTGTCTTAAGTACTTGTCCAAGTTACTAGCCTAAATGTGTTCTCAGAACTAGTTCATGCTAACAAGAGATACACCGAAGTACAAAGGACACAAAGAATACAAGCACTTCTGATTTTTTAATATTCTTTTTTTATTTTTTTGGGCGGCTCTTTTCCTGCACTTGCCTTTTTCTTGCTTTTGTTCTTTTGAAAAGTGTCGCAAGAATAAGATACAACTCTACACTGCACAAAATTCTCGTATGTAAATCACAGATTTTCTATCCAAACTTGTAATAACGATTTCACACTCTTAATGACCTCAAATGTAAAAACTCACAATAGCAAGATTATAGATCTATGTTGTTTACTCTTTAATTTAGATATATGGAACTTCTTTTTTGGATAACGGGTGATGGAGATATTGGCCCCAAGATGCAGACTACTCAAAAATTTCAGGGTCAAAAAAGAGATTTTTCTTCCAACACAGATTAGGCCCTGATAATGATTTTTTTTGTAAACGTCACGATTGACACAATTGTAGATAATTTCGCAAGCTTTCCAGAAGTACTAGAACACAAATTTCCAGGTTACTATGAGCAAGTTATTATCAAAATACCAAACTAGACATAAACTAATCCGGGAATGATGGGATGACTGGTATCGCTGGAAACTGGCCGATCCCAATATTGGGCCGGATCAGCTAATAGGCCGAGAGAGGCTGCTCAGAAAAAGAATTAGCAAATGTAATAGTTAGGGCCGATGGACCATATATCTAGTAAATCGAGTCGGCTTAGAAGTAGCCCGGGTTAGCTAAGGTTTTTGTCAGGCTTATTGGCCAAGTCTATTGACTATAAATATGTACCCATACCTACGTAATAAAATTGATGACATACGTTCTCAGCAGCGGTTGTCTCCATATTCTCAATTCGGGTTTTTCAAGGTAATCGTCGTAGTGCTTAAATGCGTCTTTTATAGATTCATTAGGGCTTTAGGGCGTAAGCCATATGGTGAACCTCGTACTGAAACGTTTTTTATGGCGAGGTTTACTGGTCATCCCGATGAACCTCGCATGAATGCGAGATCCATCGTTTATCTCGCAAGTTTTCCGATCTGTTTATGTGTTTGTGCTTCGAGTAGTAGATCGGTTTTCCAGCAGCTCAGTATACATTACCTAACCGTTTGTTACAATCCACGACGTGTGCTGCACACGTGCATGCGACATGCCGATAGATTAACGTATACTGAGCACCTTATCTCTACATATCTTAGATGTATCTGCTTATCTAGATTGAACTTCCTTGGAGGTTCTGGTTAGAAGCCGGTCTAGTTATGCAGATCTTTTATATCATGTTTTAGATAGGATTTTCTTCTATTTACTTTACTTTGGATGTGGTTTATCTTTTAACATATCTACATGCATCCTGAACCATATGGAATCAGCACATCTACCGATGGAGTCTCACAAGTCGTGAGCTGCCGACCCGAGCGATCAGGTAGGAATTTAGTGTTTACATCTATTGTGTACACTTTACAGGGAGAATCAGAGGCAACCGCCGCATCCACCAAGCCTTCCTGGCTGTAAGGTCAAGCCAGGTGGCACACCCGCACAACTGCGGGTCAGCTTCGCTCAGAAGCCGACCGGAGCCACACTCTGAGAGACGAGCATTGCAGCAACGAAATCTCCGGTTCCTCATGTGTCAGCTGCAGGACGACCGCCTGTCGGTTTTCTATGGTAACAATGATGGGGTAGAAAAGGGCAAAAATCAAGATGCAAAACTTAAACCAAACCAAGAACGTGATATAAACCAGCAACAAGACTATGAATATGAACACAAACTCAACCATGCGGACTCTAAAATCAAATCATGCAATGTCTAAATGTGGTGATAGGACAAGATGAACTAAAAACCTAATTTTTGTATGGCTTTTTATGGACAATAGGTGGATGAAATCTAACAAAGGGGGTGTGATACAACCTGATGGTAAACCTCGCTTTGATACCACTTGATGGGGACAAGGGTGCCCAATCTTTCGTCAGGTGAGGATAACTATCGATTTGGTGGAGGCACGACATACATGATCCGACCTCCAATCAACACGATTGAAACCCTGATCGCAAAACCACATATCCGCTGGTTATCAACCGTGCACACATGATTGACTTCACCACGAAGGCTAATCCATGCCTGTGAATCGAAGAACACAAACAAGAGCACGGTAGAGGCAAACTCAAATTGCAAATCAAAAGATTAAGCACACAAATTGGGGTTTCACAAACGGGAAAAACTCGTACAGCGAAACTGTTCAATGAAAGATTAATATAAGCTAACGATGGATACTAAATATATACAAAAAAGAGGGCTAGGAGCGGCCAAGGGGGAGGCCGTCCAATCCTAAGGCATGCAAGGCCAACGAGCCCAAAAACCGGTCTAACTGCGCCATTGAAAATTTTGGAAGTCATTTTATTTTAACTATTATCGTCGACTCCGAGATTGTTTTTACAAAAAACCAGTTGAGTTGGAAAGGTTATCTACTTAGCTTTCCAATGATACGCAAAACGTCCAAAACGAAACCCGTATGTGGCATGGGCGTCCGTTTTCGTGAGGCCTATTCCTACAAACCAAACTGGCCTCGATATTGAATTGGACACTAACACCAATTGGGCTTGTGACTTTATCTTTTGTTGGGCCTTGGTCGTATGCGTAATGGTTGTGTCCTCATCAGATATTCTAGGAGATTATAATTGATTAGAATCCTAGATGTTCGCTAAGTGTGATAGCGCCAATGCCTTTGACGTTTGTCATAGTAACAATTTAAATGGTTTTCATTTAGTAATGCTTTTCAATACTACATGCTTGTACTTATATGTTTACATTTCTGCAAGTTACTATACGTTGACATTTGTTTCGAAAAAAAATGAGATATGTGAATTATGGTTCATAATTAATATTATGGTACCTACTTTTATTTACTATTAGTTATATATGGTAATTGCAAATTAAATGATAATTATATTGGATCAATTGAATTTATGCTTTTGAAAATGAAATTTGAAAGTATGGCTTACTAAGCTTATGCGGGTTAGAAATACAGTCCACAGAAAGCCTTGCATTACCTTAAAAGAGTCGGGCATATAAGACCCACAGGTATGTCCTAGCGAGTACCCCACATACTTAACGTTGTTGTTGAAATTTTCTTCACATACTTGTCATTTTGTGATCGAGAATGACAGCGATTGCCTCGGTGTTTTACTTCTGTTCCATATTTTGCACCTATATAATAATATGTTTTCTGCCGTAAGTTTATTTTGAAACTCTATTCAATATGATTGTATATCGTTTTGAGCAGTGGTTTTCTAATAATCAAGCTATATTTGTATAAAATGATGGATTATTATAATTGTTGTGGTTCCTACGAGGGCTAAATGTGTATGATGTCGGCATCCTTGGGTGATGAATACATCGAGTGCCCTTTGAGATAGGTCGACAGATGACAGCGTTTGATTCATTCTAGTGGCACTGCAAGCTATTAGGTGGTAGGTGTGCTTACCTCGGATTAAGTTGGCAGTTCTGCCACCGAATTGTATGGAGTTGACCTTTTGCAGTAGATGAAGCTGAAACAAGTCAAGATACAAGGACCTGAAGGTCCGTCCGAACAAAATTGTTTGGAGCGAATCTTTTTCAGCAGAAGAAGCTAAAGCGTGCCAGGATACAAGACCAAAAGGTCTGAGCCTTGAAGGATGGACCAGGGTCGGAGCATTTTAGCAGAATGTGTGAAGTTTGCCACAATGAGGGGGTTACACAGACTTGAAGGTCCAACCAGTGAAGGTCATACTAAGCCTCTGACATTTTACAGCAACAGATGTTGCTAGGTAGGCAAGTACAACAAATCGGAAGGTTCGATGTATGTCAGAAAGTGTTGGTCAGACTATGCAGTACATACGCTTGAGTACTTGAAAATGTTTCAGAAGCTACTATTCAATAGCTAAACTAGTGCTGGCGAGCATGCAGCCTGAGACTGATGGCATTTGTGTACACTCCCCCCCCCCCCTTTTTTTTTTGCCTCCATGCCTTTTTTCATCTTCATCAAAACCATAGCATGGAGCTACCCTTGTGTATAGGGAGCTGTGATCATAATCTTAGCTTTTTCTGAAAATATATTGGACATTTTATGTGAGTGATAGGTTTGGACATGATCAAGAATCATGGGCTAACATAAATCCTAAAACTTTCAGCAACTGAACAAGATGCTGCAGAGGCATGTACGGCATCGCGACACTTAAGTTTAGGGTTGAGAATACCGCAGCCATCTTTGAGCCTAACAGATACAACCTACGAGCAATCTCATGGGAGACATCTCCATCCTTTTCTCCCTATCTTCGGGAGGTGGTCGATTCAGAAGTTACCGATTCAGAAGCCACCTACAGAGGCAAAAGACCAGGCCGCTCTAAATACTTCTACATTCTTTGGTCCTAGCAGACGAGCAACAACTTGCCACCATATTTCCTCGATCCCCAACTTCTGGCAGCCGCCGCCATCCCATCCCCACAAGGTCAGCCTCGGCACAATGTTCAACTTCACAACAAGACATACGACATTAGACATTAGACTGTGTCATCGGTTACTACTCTCTTAGTTGTAAGAAAACATTTGTAGCATACAATTCAGATTTATGCTAGAGTGATTAGTAGTTAGATTGGTAGGATAAAGTGCCATATTTCATTGAAGCATATGTTGCAGTTGGACTAGCTAGCTTGATAACGTTTAAGACGAAATTCCATCCAAGCACATTTGCTTCCAACAATATGTTGATCAAGTTTGTAAATGAAACTATGAATCTAGTAGATGATTTTCTTAAAATTAATGACACCAGAACATACTTGTGAATAAAAAGGAGTAAACATGCATTGTTGTTTTGTCTATAAATTTGTAAAAAAAATATAACTCTTGTGGTAACGTAGCAGTACAGACCCAGTCACGTTGATATACCCAATTTGGGCACTAACACTCTTGATGAATAGTTGAATACTTGAACCAGTGGTCCAGACAGAATACATGAATTTGTATTTTATAGTCATCTATTCCATAAATAATGGACTAACAAACATGAAAAACATAATATCACATACTACTAGATTACGGTTACCAATATGTAATAGCAATGCTAATTCTCGGACCGATCCTCTGACCGCCTTCAAACAAATGCAGCACTTTGTTCAAACGCCATTTTGAACAAATACCAATATATCGGACTTAGGGGTGTAATCGAACCGGACAGATATCGCTGATTCCACATTTGTTTTCATATTTTTGTCGGATTCGGATTCAAATATAGATAGGTTCGGATACCGAATACGGTTTTTCTCTGTTATGGATGCGGATAGTCACACGTCAAATACGGAGCTAGCTGATTGCAGATAATATCGGTTACGAATATTTTGTTCGGATACCAAGTAAACAAATCATCTATATATATCATACTTGTTCTAATTATTCGGACACTATAACCCAATTTCTAAATACATTATGTTTAATGAAGTAATATCAAGAAAAAATGATAGCATGTTACGATGATTTAGTTCACGCGACCTCATGGGCATCTACATCGATACCCTCACCCATAAAAAGCCCGCATTTCCGTTGCCACTAGTTGTAGTAGATAGTATAAGGCAATATTTATAGTCACCGGAGAAAGAATAAAAAAAATGTGTCATATTGTTGCGTTGGCTTGTTTAAACCACACAGCCCAACGTAACTGCCTTCCGATCAGAGCTGGCCCTGTTGGCCCACGTGTTGGTGGCGCCCTGGTCAAACTGCGGCTTGTCACTTGAGCACTTGCGCATTCGCTGCCTGCAGTGCAAATCCCGCTTCACGAGCGCTCGCTCCGAGCGAGCCTCGCGTCCGTGGGAACGTGGGTCCAGAAAAGTTTTTTTTCTTTTTAATTTGTTGTTTATTTTAAAATTATATTAAAATATTATGATTAGTTATGGTCAGAATTTTATGAACATAATTTGTACGATGATCATAATTTTATAGTAAAAATTATGACATTATAATAGCATAATTTTATACTAACGTAATTTATATGATATAAAATTATGCTAACATAACTTAAATTCATTATAACAATTTTAAGACGTAAAATTTATAATAGCATAATTTACGGTAGCAAAATTTTATGCTAGCACAATTCATCATAACTGTATGACATAAAATTATGCTAACATAATATATGCTCATTATAACAAATTTAGGACGTAAAATTTATGCTAGTATAATTTATGCATCATAATTGTATGACATAAAATTATGCTAACATAATTTATGCTCATTATAACAACTTTAGTACATAAAATTTTGTGCATAATTTTATGTTAACATAATTTATTCTAACATAATTTATCATAACTATATGACATAAAATTATGCTAACATAATTTATCCACAGAAAAATTATGCTACTAAAAAATAAAATAAAATAAAATAAAAACTTACCTGGGCCCACGTGGGGCCAGGGGGGACAGCGTCTCTCGCTGGGCCGAATCCAGCGAGCGCTCGCTCTTTAGGCGGCCTCTGCCTGCAGCCACGTGACTTCAGGCTGTATCAACAGTGCGTCCATATCCTATCTTCTATCACAGCGCTGTTCTGCACTTTAGACAGACAGAAATAGTTGAAATAGTGATAGAGAATAAGAGAAACCGTTGGAAACAGCCTTAGTACCGCCTCGGCTGGCTAAAGCGAAGAGTGGCACCTTGCCTCTATAAATAAACAATAGGGGGAGTAGTTCGGCTCAAACTTTGGTCTCGCCTACGCTTTGACTTTGGTCTAAAGAAATCTCTGCTTAATATTAAAACAAATAAGGTTTTTCGGTCCGTCTACTCACGTTATGACGTGTGGGTCCACAACATCAATCGACCAACAGTTTATTAAAACAACCATTTTAAAGTCCGACTCCTTTATCCACCGCACCTCTCGTCACATGTTTAGGATTACTCTGTATTCACCTGTTGTATTGGATCCAGTTGCTTGCTGTTTGATTGTGGTGTGCCCCTTCAGGCATCTGCCCAAGTTGTGCATGCATGGGTTTGTCGCATATGATAGGAAAGATAGCGCGCGGCCTATAACTGGTCTGGACTCTCCCTTGCCATATCTGCTATGACTTCATCGTGGCGTCGAGCCCTCATAAATTCCACTGCAGACCCCGCAGCGTCCCGGGCCCTTCCCTCCCTTTCGTGCTCTCCCCGTTCATCACCATGCTCGATGACGCCAAATTCAGCTGTATTACAAATTGATGATTAATAAAGCATGCCTACGTCACAAATTTGCGTGGAGAGAACATAAACAATTCGACTTCCAGTTTACTATCAAGAACATCCACATGGGATTGCCAAAACGAACCAGAAAACAATTCAAAGATTTGACCATGGGAATGTACCTATAACCTGTTCGATCAACGGTCAACCTCCACAGGTCGGGAGGTTCGCAGCTGCCGTGAAGCCCACCGCCTGACTCTTGGTGTTGGAGCAGAGTAGCACTAGACTTATCAAGTAGCAGAACAAGCGGCTACAGGTCTTCTCAAGTTGCAGGCGGAGCATGATGGCCGCAGTCTTGATGTCGGCGGGTGGCCTTGATGAGGCATTTCTCCTCGACGTCGACCTACAGCAACGTGGCTGCGAACTGCGCAACGATGACTTGATTGATGGACGATTGGCGGACAAGGAAGTGGATCGACGAACTTGCTGTTGTTGTGGCTACGTGTGGAGAATTGGGAGTGCTCGGTGGCATATAAGGAAGGAAATATATCCATATAATCTATATTTTTTCTACATAAAATATAGGATTGTTTAATCTTCCATCCAATGCAAAATTGAAATACCCCCCAAGACATGCTACACGGTAAATACAAACTATACCAAGATACAAGTCCTTGATCATGTTAAGCGGATAAAAACTTTACTTAGACATGGACGCATAAATTTGAAAATTAATCCAACACAACTTCTTAATTTAAATCAATCCAACCTATATTTGGAACCTGAGTTTTTAATTCTACTAGGCTGGAAAATACAAGCCCTTAATTCTAAGGCTTAGTCTAACCATTCCCCTATCCACTATTCCAACTACCTCTCTCTCTACGTACGTACAGTACTGAAATTTATGATCTACAGTAGATGGGGGAGAAAGATAGGGGATGGGCTGGTTTTAGCCTAATGCAACATGAGTGAGAGTCTGGATGGAATTTTCTATTTTAATATTAGATTGTAGTTAGGGACACTAGGTAATAACTTTATTGCGATCCGCCGTGCGTTTGTGTGACCGCAAGGTCATGCGCCAGACCGTTCGATAATCTATCGTGTATAGCAGACACACTTGTTTATCTTCCTTGGACAAAAGCATCATTCTTTAGATACATGCCAGCGGTCTCTTACGGCCGAAAACGCCAGCAGGATATGTAGCTTCAGAACCTATGTCCATGTCAAAATCCAAGCGTCTGCATGCATAGGCCTTATCGGTTTTTCGCACCGCAGACACAGTTACCGTAAAGCTATCTCCAATGGGATTTCTCATCCCCATTTCTCAAATCTCATCCCGCGTGTCGCATCGTATACTGTGCACAACAGTATCAAACATGCCAGATTTTTGAAGAGTAACACGTTGCAGATATGGAGCCAAAGTAGCTGGTATTCTCGGACTTCTCTCCCACTCCTTGCTCTCTCTCCGGCAAGGGGGTGCGGCCGTGTGGGGATCAACGACAGTTGCCTCAGCTCGTGACTCGCCTCTCTAGGGTTAGCCTCTCTCCCTCTCACCTCACCTCTATGATCCATCCTTGTCACCTTAGATCCGGCGAATTCGTACCGGCTCCTAGAAATTTCGAATCAAAATCAGGCCACAATCGAAACCCCTTGGTCGGAGCCTCTCGGATCTGTGGCACGTGGTGATGTGTGGTGCGCGGGCGGTCACACTCCCGGTGATGTGTGGTGCGCTGGCGGTCACACTCCCGGAGGCCCCGCAAAGCAACGCGTGGATGATCTCCGGCAACATTGGGTAATGTGGCTTAGTCTCCCAATCTGGTTCATATCGTGGAGCTTTTCATTCTCGGTGATAGGATATTCGGCAAGGAGTGCCGCACCACTGAGTCCCGCACCAAGCTCATGGTTGACTCCGTGGTCTGAGGATTCAATGGTAATCTCGTTTCCTCCAGTTGTAGTTGTCGGTCCATTCCTGGGGCAAACAAGTTGGGCCGCATTATTTTCAGAATCATACTGTGTTATTAGGTGTGAGACTCAGGCTGAGTACAGCAATATGGAGCATCCTAGGGACCAAAATGCCATGTCACCTTCCAAATTTTCATTTGCACCCCTGAGATTTTCTTTCTCTCCCACCGCGCACCTTCCCCCGGTCACTCCTCTGTCTCTCCGTCCTCCTCTCCCATGCCAGCACCGGCGCCCGTCGCCGCGCTTCCTCTCCCGTGCCGGCGCCGCGTCCCTCGCCGCCCTCCTCTCTCCGGTGCAGCGTCACCCGCCGCGATCCCGGGGGCCCTCCCACATGGCCGCGCGCGCGCTGAGCTCCTGCCTCTCCGCCCTCTAGGCCCGGACCGCCCGCGCACACGCCGGCAGTCATGGATCCGCCCGTCGAGGACGCCGCCGCGCCAGACTCCTGGGAGACGGCCGACATTGAAGGGCCCATGAGCAGGCTCCTCTCCGCACACTGCTTCTCCTCATCGCTAGACCTCACCGACGCCCAGGACACCACCCAGATGCTGCCGCTGCCCGCGCTGCAGGCGCACGCGACAGGAGGAGACGGCACACCGGCCATGGGGCAGATCCGGCTTAGGCAGGCCTAGCTCTGGCTTGGGCGGGCGCGGCGACCATGGCAACCGAGGTTGAGGAGGCACTGCGGCCGGGGTCGGGAAGAGACTGGCGGAGGAGGAGGCGGCAAGGAGAAGAGTCTAAGGAGGAGGAGGCGTGGGGAGGAGGCCGGTGGGCGGCGGCTCAGCGGGGAGAAGTGTCTGGAGGAGAAGAGTCTAGATCTGGAAGGAAGAGGATAAGGGAGTTCGGTGGGAAGGAAACAAAATTTTAGGGGTGCAAATGAAAAATTGTAAGGTGACGTGGCATGACGTGGCATTTTGGTCCCTTGGATGGTCCATATTGCTGTACTCAGCCTCAGATCCACCTGTTTATAGCCTCAGTGAGTGTTCTGTAGCGGATCGTGGGTGTAGTTAATCGATGGAGGCAGCAAACCCTGGAATTAAGTGCTCCAGGACAGTGATATGCTAACGAGGGCTGATGAGAGGACATTGTGCAATGGCGAGACGAATGCACTTATTGCACTGCTTATTTTTGTAGACTATGCCTCAAGCACTGCAAATAGAAATCCTCAGCATACTCTACACTTGCAATGCCTCCTGATTAAGTGGTTCACCATGCCTTTGATGAGGACCATTTCCTTGATGTTATTTAACACGGTAGATAAATGATAAATCATCAACCATCAGGTTGAACATCAACAGGGAACCCCTTGTTTCAAATCCTTGTAAGGCGTAGCACAAAGATCAATCTTGCCATTGATATTGATACTCACTTTTTCAGTCTACCATCTGCCCCATTATACTATTTCCACAACGCACTTGCACTAAGTCGGATGAAACCACTATTTTCTATGCAGCTTCCTAGCTCAAGGAAAGATCACTCCACATAGCTGTCTGTTTCAATCAAGCATGTATATGTAATCTAAATTCATACTAGTTTGTCTGAGAAGTTCACGGTAATCTAGATTCATACTAGTTTCTACTTGGTTCTTTTTGCATTTGATAATTGTAAGCACATTGTCTCTGCAACATTATAGAAATGAATTCATATTAGTATGTGAGCGTATAAGCTTATGCAATCATGTTTTTATTTTTTGAGGTAAATACAGTAGGGGAGACCCCTACTGTGGTAAATATATTATAATAGGTATCAAAACTGTACAAAGCTAAGCCTGAGGGAGGCCTAGAGAAGACTTGCAAGAGAGGAGATCAAAACAATTGAGTGAAAACCACATAGAGGGGAGTTAACGAAAGGAATTTATCCAAGCTAAGAAAGGGACTCTTTTATCATTCTTCATTCGATGAGCTAGAAGAGAAGCATCTTCTACGAACTGGTGCTTCCAAGATCGGATGCTTGACCGTTTCTTCTCAAAGATAAGGTTATTTGTTTGTTTCCAGATCTTCCAAGCAGCAATGATGAACACTTCCATGAATAGAGGTTGTTGTGGACTGTTCTGCTTTGTTTCTATCATCATGCTGAAGAATGGAAGAGACGAGGTCTATTGTAAACCAATAGTCAGCCAACATGATTTGCTAAACTGACAGTCAAAGAAGAGATGGAATGCTGTTTCTTCTATGTTTAGTCTGCAAAGGATGCAGTTATAATTGTTGTCACTTACATTGAGGTTTTTCCTCCTAAGAAGATTTCATGTATTCAGTCTGTCCATGAGGAGGAGACAAGAGAACACTTTAAGTTTGTGTTGACGCGACTTATGTACAAAAATTATACATCATTTTATATGGTTTTTCATTGATTTTATGCGTCAACTATATCTTTCTCTAACATTTATCACCGATAATTGTGGATTTTGCAATATTGTCTTGGAAATATGCTACATGTGATTTTTTCAGGTTTTGAGCCAATTTTTCGCGAAATTCACCATGATCCACTTCGAGTAAGAAAAGACCTCTAGATGACATGAATTGAAGATGAAGAACAAGGAAGGCTTGGTGTACTCATGACCCCCTCTGTGTGGATCAAGGCTTCCTAATCAGAAGATTCAATAAAGTGTCAAGAGCTACAAGAAAATGAAGATATTTATTCAATAAAGATGTCAAATATGTCAAAGGCTAGAAGAATCCGTCAAAGCTCGGCCCATTACGAAGATTCCAGAAGCATAAGAGTCCCAAAAGACCACGCACAAATATTTCTTAGGCGGCAAGCAACGTCCCCGCGAAAGATGGAAGGAAACGGACGAAGGAAGGGCTAAGGTCGGCCGACTTTAGGCCCTACTAGTCGGCCGACCCCACCCAACCGTGGGTCGGTTTCCGATTCCTTTTCTCCCACGTCTTCTCCAGACTATATAAAGCGAGTCTAGGCCCCGAGTCGAGGCATCCAATTCATTATCAAGGCGACAAGAAGTAGAGAAGAGGGACAACAACTAGAGGAGAGCTGAGGGTCGAGATTCTAGGCTAGGATTAGAGTTCTTCTAGTTCGTAGAGGTGATTAGAGGCCTTGCATGGTGCTCTAATGACCTAGCTCCAGAGGTCTAATTGTATCATCAAGGGAGGTATGGCCATGGTTGTAAGTATGATACAATTTATTAATGAAAGCATTGTTCTTGTCTAATTATCATGTTCTTGTTCTAATTATGCATGTTCTAGCTCTAATTAGATTTAGATCTAGATGCTTGTTGATTAGACCATGTCTTTAAGGGTTATATTCATCTAGCGTTCTTGATTGTTGATCTAGCTTACTAATGATATAGTTGTATGTCTAGTTCTTTTGATCATGGAGATTAGAGGTTCTAGTTGTGCTAATTATGTTATTAGACCATATAAGGTAGTTGGAAACTAGTTCTCTGATTACGTGCCTGTTGAAAGCTTTTCGTCGATTACCTAGTTACCAGTGACAGTGGAGCCCGGGGAAAGGTTAAGCCGATCTAGGGGGTTAGGTTGATTGATCTTGATTTAATTATGCTATGATGAATATGCTTGAACATGCTTGTCTACCTTGAGCTACTTGTTATCTCGTTGCTTTTATCTAATTGTGGTACCCTTATCATGCTTGTTTTGGATCCAATTAGAGCCTGATTAGAATCTAGTTAATACACCTTAATTAGTGTTCTAGTTCTGTTCTAATTATTTATCTTATATATTAAGTATAGTTTAGACGTAGATTAGACATAGTTTAGAGCTAGTTTACAGGTAGATTAGAGCCTTGCTTTTTACCTTTAGTATTTCATAAACTCTTGTTAATTAGTTCTCAATTAGTTCGTTTCCTGTATTGACAAAACCCATGATACTCATCCTGGGGAAAAGTTACCACGATACTGTCGCTTCGCTTGCAGTATAAGGTTTGGCGTGCTTAATTGCCATCAATAGTTTGTTGCTGCACCTTGATTTCCATATCCACAAAAAAGGTTCTGGTGGCCTAACATGGTTGTACGGGAAGTTATATAATTTCTTTGATGAATAGTTGTGGGAGCCCCAAATGTAGTGCCATGAATCCTTGTTTTCCTCACGAACCTATATCCCTTGGATCAATTCTTGCAGACTTTGAAATTCTTGAAAAGCTTGTTCTGTCAGAGGTAAATAAAATTGATCCTCTGTAATGTTGTTTGCAAGGAACATGTTCACCGAAATATTTTTGTCCTTTGCAAAAGAAAACAATCTTGGAAACTTGTTCTGAAGTAGGTTTCCATTCCAAACATCCGACCAGAATAGCACCGTTGATCCATCTCCAATTGAACATGCGGCCACACCCCTGAATTTGTCGCATAGCTTGAGAATATCTTTCCACCAAAAGGATCCTTTTTCTCATGTGGCATGGGGAACCTCACCATTCGCATAATATGTACTCCAAATTAAGTTGACCCAAGGTATATCTCTTTTGTTATAAAATTTATCCAAATGCTTAAGAAGGAGGGTGACATTCTGACTTTTGAGACATATTACTCCAAGTCCACCTTTTGTTTTGGGTCTACTTATCTTCTTCCATGCAACCAAGGACTTACTTTTTGCATTCACATCGGATCCCCTCCAAAGGCAATGCCTTCTTGCTCTGTCAAAATACTCCATGACTGCTACTGGCATTTGCAGCGTGCACATAGCATAGGTTAGTAATGGAGAAATGACTGAATTGGTCAACTCCAATCTTCTGGCATGTGAGAGCATAGAGGATGTGGCAGTGAGTCTTCGCTCTACTTTGTTCATGAGAGGTGCAAAGTGTTCAACTCTAGGTCTAGTTGTTCCCAGTGGTAGACCCAAGTATGTGAAAGGTAGGCCTCCTAGTTTACATCCAAAAGCTGCAGCAAGTTGGGTTGCTCCTTCTTCTGAGATATTGAGTGGGACTAGACAAGACTTTGAGTAGTTCACTTTCAACCCTGTTGATTGTGAGAAACTTTCAAGGAGCTCTTTTAGACAAAGAAGTTCTTGTTGTGATGCTTTCATAATAATACTTGTGTCATCTTCATATTGAACTATGGGAAAATCAATGGAGTTACTTGCTGGAACTGGCATGCTGAGTGTGCCTTGTTGATGATGCATTGAAGAAGATCTGCTGCCAGCACAAATAAAGGGGGAGAGTGGGTCCCCTTGCCTGACCCCTCTCTTGCAGCCGAACGAATTACCGGGCACACCATTCAAGAGGATAGAAGATCTTCCTGAATTTAGGATCTTTTGAACCCACAGGGTCCAGGTTTTATCAAACCCCAAATGTTGTAACATAAGGAGGATTGTGGTGTGCTCAATTGTGTCAAAGGCCTTTTCAAAATCTAATTTTAGAATCACTATTTCTCTCTTGGATTGTTGACATTGGTGTATGTACTCGAACGCCCACGCTAGACAATCTTGTATGGTTCTATTTTTGATGAAACCATACTGATTCTGGTGAATGAATGGGAAGATGACGGACTGCAGCCTTTCAGCCATTAATTTTGTTAGGAGCTTCGAAGCACAATTGAGCAGAGAGATTGGTCTGTAATCATTCACGCATGTGGGATTATTAATCTTGGGTACCAGAGTGATGAAGGAGTTGCTAATAGCTTGCAGATCAATAGCTCCACTGAAAAAAAATCATTAACACAAGCTATAGAAATCCTCCTTGATTATGTACCAGGATCTTTTGAGAAAAAGTCCATTAAAACCGTCAGGCCCTGGAGATTTGTCCGTTGGCATGAATTTAATCACCTTGTCAATTTCTTCCTTTGAGAATGGAGCTGAAAGTTGCTCCAAGTTATCATTTCTCTGTACTAGTTCTTCCAAATTGAAACACATGCGCGGGTTAGTAGTTGTTCCCATCCTACCTTTATGTGCTTCCAGGAGTACTGCTGCTTTTTCATTGTGCTCCACTACCACTCTACCATCTCTGGTCTCAATACTTGTGATTGTATTTTTTCTGTACCTCTCTGTTGCAGCAGCATGAAAAAATTTTGTACTCTCATCACCAAATTTTGTCCATCTAATTGTATACCTTTTTTTTTCCAATATTCCTTCTTATACTTCAATAGCTTCAAGATATGGTTTTTGAGAATTTTTCTAAAGTTGCCGTCCTGCCTGAACAAAGGCCTTTGTGCCTCTAGCTTGTCTAGCACTGCCGGAATTGAGTCACATGCTTTGATTAATTTGTTTAAGTTAGAGATCTATTTACTCCATCTCTTAAGTACCCTTCTCAGTAGCTTAAGTTTTGCTGTAATTCTTTTTGCACTATTGGTGGCTCTAACCTCTGCGTTCCAAACACTTTGCACCAACTCAAAGAAGCCATGATGATCAACCCATAAGTTTTCAAATCTGAATATTTGTGCTTTGGGAATGGAGGTTCCAATTTGAACCAAACAGGGGATATGGTCAGAAACAGGTTTTCCCATGGGAAGAAGAAGAGTATTTGGAAAGTTACTTATCCAGTTACTAGAAGTGAAGCACCAGTCAATTTGTTCAAGAAGAGGTTCCTCCTGCATATTGCTCCAAGTGTATTTTCTGCCCTTGAGAGGAATTTCTAATAAACCTAGATTGCTTATGATCTCATTAAAAATGAAGATGTCATGCATGTTTCCTCCTTCCCTGTTTCTATTTGACAGAGGGAAGTCTTCAACAAACATCCAATTATCTCCAATCTGAATGTCATTCATCTAGTTTACAAAGTTATCCCATTCTTCCCCTTGGCATGGTCCATACACTGTAGTGAGAATCCAATTTGTATTGTCATGGACAGGTGAATTTGACAGATATCGCAAATATTTTAGTGTGCATGACTTTCCCTGTGAAGATGGAACTATTCCAACCCATAAGAATACCACCAGAAGCTCCTTTAGATGGAGAGAGCGAATTTATCAAATCGCTTTGGGGCAAGTTTCCTGATATAGGAATGATCAAATGAAGATCTCTTTGTCTCTTGGATACAGTAGATATCACATGCACTTTCTTCAATTTTGGCCCTTACTGCATTACATTTTTCTTCCGCATTTATACGCCGTATGCTCCAGTTAAGAACATTCCAATTTCTTTTATTTGTTGTACTATCCATGAAAAACTGCTGGGTTGGCCAGAGTACTGCTGCTTCCTTCTCCAGTATTCTCTTGCACCTCTTCCGTACTGCTCAGCAACAATTCCGCCGTCACCTCCGAAGGAGCTAGCCAGCATTGGTTTACTGCAACCCTTTGAATTTCAGAGATTGAGATTTCAGGGTAAATTTGTTTGGCATCTGAAAGTTCCTCTAATTTTTTGAGGCCTGGAAATTCATCTGATGAATTTAAAGTAGTACGCAGTTTATCTGTTAAGTGTTCTTGGCTGATTAGTTTCTTTTTCTTAGCTCCTCCCCCAAGTAGTCCTTGTTGGAGTTGCAAATGATTGAATGTATTTATACCCATTGGTTCTCTTCTGGACTCTTGCGCTTCTTCTGAGATTCTTGTCTGTTTGGGGAGTTCCTTTCCTTTTCTTTGAGTTATTGTTTGGAGTGCTATCATCAGTTGGCTTACTCCGAGTATTTTGTCCAATCTGAACCTGAGTACCAAGTCTTTGGGACACCATATGGTGTTCTTCCTCTAAGGCAGGGAAGGTGTTGATTCTCTCCTCTTCACGCTGTTGGCTTTCAGGTCCTCTCTTCTTGATCTTTTTTATGAAATATGTCCTTCTGAAAGCTGGCTTGGGTGGGACCGCAGTAGCATGTTGAATAAGAGTGTTGCTCTTCCCCGTTGTAGGACAAAGCCTGATATTGCTGCTAGCTGGACCTGCTACCGCATTAAAAATGAAAACTAAGCCCAGGAAGGCAATTTGTGTGCTCTCAGACTTGCCCTGATCTTTCTCCTGTTCTTTGGTTTGCCCCTCATTTTTGTGAGGGGCAACGAGAACATTGGGAAGGCGAAAAGAACCATGGGCACCCGCAGTACCCACGGAAGTGACAGGAAGACAGGAACCATTGTCAACAATGATGGAAGAAGGGCAAGAAGGACGGGGAGGTCGAATGGAAGAAAGAATACTGGTGTTGGGCGTGATGTGGTACGAGGCACCCGAGTCAGCGATCCAGTCAATACTGACGGAGGTCGGAGGAGGGCGGTGCTGTATGGGTAGAGCCTAGGCTGGTGTAGTGGGGTGCTACTGGGACAGAGGAGGTGCAGCACAAGCAAACATGGCCGTCGGCTGCTGTGGGGCTATAGGTGGGGTGGTGGTGCTCTGTGGAGAGGACTCCTTAGCAAAGAGGGCCGTAGAGGAGGATGACGTGGGGTCGAGGACACCCGGGACCATCTCAGCAGCCAGATCCGACCGGGAGGTCGTCGAAGCAGGACCCGGCAAGGCCTCGCCGACCCAGCGAGCGAGCATAGCATACGCAATGTACTCACGCTCGAAAGCTGCAACCACGGCGCGCTCACGCGCCCTAGCCACCGCGGCCTGGATGTGGAGCGGGACGACCATCGGAGTAGCCCCACCCACGGTCGTAGCAGAGGTCCCAACGGCAGGAGTAGCGGCGCCGGAGGAGAAAGTGGAGGCGGCACCGGCGGACGGCTATTAAATGGCGTGGCCGCCGGAAAGGAGGAAGGGGCCACCGAACCCCCCGAGAAGACCATCGGCGGCTGAGGAGACTGGGGGAGCGGCAGCCACAATGCCGGTGGTGTCACCAGGGGCCAGAACGGTGTCGGCGGCGAGGACAGCTGTGGCGGTGACAGGAGCAGTGGCGTCGATGGCCGATGGGGTGGAGGAGAAGTAGAAAGGGTAGGAGGAAGTGGAGCACGCGGCAGCCGCGCGTGGATGAAGAGAGCAGAGGGACGCCGACGCCACTGCAGGAAGGCAAATAGGGAGGAGGCAGGAGTGTAGCAGGGGGTGCAGAGAGATGAGAGTAAGGAGGAGCATCCAGGAAGAAGGGATTGGCGCCATGGGAGGGTGCTGTTGCCATTTGGAAAGGAGGAGAAAGTAGAGGAGGAGGAAGAAGTGGCGCGGCGGCAGCAGCTTGGAAGGCGTGACGGCGGCGGCCGGGACCGCAGGGGCAGGCGCGGCAGGCGGTGGCCGGAGGCGTGGCGGCGTGGGAGGCGCGCGGCGCGGGGGCGGGTGTAGCGGTGCGTGCAGCACAAGCGCGCGGGGGCGGGCGCGCGCGTGGGGGCGTGAGTGTGGCTGGCAGCAGCCGGCGGCCTGGCACGGCAGCAACGGCTGCCTGGAGAGAGGGAGAGGGAGAGAGGAAACCCTAACCTGAGCTAGTGATACCATGCTAGAATGATTGGTGATTTATTATTCCAACCCTAGAAGGGTGGTAGACATAGATGGTGTACATGGGCCTCATAGGCAGATACATGGGCTAACACACATACTCCAACAGTTATTAGCAAAAAATTGATATTAGTTAAGAAAATTATTATTATTATTAAGGAAAATTACTAGTATTTGTTAGGCAAATTACTGTTAATGTTAAGGCAAATATATGTTATTGACTTGGCAAAGTACTGTTATTAGTCATGATAGGCAAAGTACTGTTATTCTTGTGTAGGCACAGAAATGTTTTAAATGGGACAATAGTTTAGCTCCCAATTATGTAGTATATCTCCAGTTTTACTGGTGTCATAATTGTTTTTATCACGATATGTGGCTACTGGCTGTTGGTTTAGATGGTATAGTCATGTGAAATATGATCAACACTGAGCAGTACAACAATTTGATTGATACACTACCATCAAAATGCATTAGAAAACTAAAATGTAAGGGCAACAAATACCAATAAGGTTTATTTCCATTGTCAACAATAAATTGTATTGCCTGTTGGAGGACATTATTTTGTCTATAAGAGAAAAAATTATATTGTCTAATTATGCACACATTTGCCTACCCAATTTTTTTGGTTATGTGATTGACCACACTGTATTATAACAGTTGACCTGTTTAATGTTGCATTTTGGGGTTGGTGGGGGGAGGCTATATACACCACAGTCATTCTCTTCCAATATTGTCTAGGTGACAATCTTACATCAGAATCAGTAGGCACATTTTAATGATCAAGAGCTGCTTGGTGCGTGCAAAAAAAGAGAAAGGATTAAGTCCACAAAGGATATCGTTGTCAAAATTAGACGGCACCTCATTTAAATCCATAACTCTAGGCAGTCTGCAATGTTTCAGATAAATTGCATTATTACGTAATAAATAGAGAAAGAGGCAAAAGGAAGCACTTTCATCAATTAATTATGTTTTTCAAGACATCCAATTCACTCATCAATTTTGGCCTATACACTAACTATAACCCTTATAATTTTCAAAATTTCTTTTTGCGTACATAGTAAAACTGATAAGGCAATATAATGTAGTTCATGGAGCAGAGAACAATGCAAGAATGTTCAGCTCATTTAGCATATTTTCTATTCTTTGCAGGTGTGTTCAGCTATGGGCACATACAGCAGGGGCATAGCAAAACAGTTCATGACATGCAGCAGATGAGGTTAAAGAATCTGGTTTATCCAAGACACCCAACGCAGAGTTATAGGGATAGTGCATCCTCTCTGCATCTATATTTTCGTTTAATGCACGTCACTTGTAAACACATGCGTCAATCGGAGAGAGAAGGAAGATCACATATGCAAATTAGCAGATCTGTGTGTAACTAGAACAAAACCAAAATCTAGGAAAGCAAACTACCTTAAAATCTTGGACGAATTGAGTAAGATCTAGAGAACATACCAATGTCTTTTAGCATTTTTTTTCTATTTGTACCGGTGTGCCAAGGTGGGTGGCGGATCTAGATTTGCGAGCTCACCCATGGCCAAGCAGAGACGCGCGGACAGCCAAACACGGAAACAAGGTGACTTTCTTTTCAAAAATAGGCAATGCCGTGGCTATGGTTACCAGAGTGTGGATATAAATATGCAAAACACTGTTTGCGCACTGTACACAGAGTGAGAAAACACTGTTTGTGCACTGTAGACGGTACGAATACACGTTCCGATGACCATAGACTATAGACTGGGAGAGGACTATTGCAAGGCCGGCCGTGCATTAGGTGCCTGCAATAAAGAGTCTGTCCATTCTGTATCCGTGCGTTTGAATAGAACCAGTCTCGGTTGACCGCATACTTCAGAACACGTGATTTGTATCTGGCAGCAGATTCGGGTGACGGTAAGCTTTCGAACACACGAAGTCTTGACACCCCCACATAAAAAATCAAACGGTCCAAATTATTTGTGCAAAATACACACAATTTCTCATTCTCCTAGCAAAAAGCGTTGCTTTTGGAGCTGCACAGTGGCTGTGAGCGATGTGACTGATGGAACATGCTCTGCAAGCAAACAATGCATGAACGGACCAATTAAATCGTAGTTGCGCCGTTCGAAAAAAAATAGCATCGAGGTGAGAAAAAGCATCGGTTGAGGTGGGACCAACCATGATGTCTCTCTGTGATTTGTTTTGCAGGACAAATTTTGAATTATAGTATGGCTGACGGAGAAAATATTAAACAAATTTGGTCACATACGAACTACCATATGTGATTACAGTGTAAACACATATAATTACAGGAGTTTCAGTGTAAACACTTGTAATTACAGTGTGTATAAGCACGTACATATAAACTATAGTTATAATGTAAATATCTGTAGTTACACTGTAGTTACAAAATAAATACTTGCAATTACAATTACAGTGCTGAAACAGTGTCTAACTCATCCCGGCTTTCTAAAGAAAGTTACCGCTCAGATCGTATGAAAACTACTAAAAGGGTTACTATGTAAGAACAAATTACAGTGTAAAATGTTTTATTTACTGTGTGAGAAAAACAGCCTACTACAGTGTAAACGAATCGAAGAGTGTGTGGATCAAGAGGAGGAGAACCGCCTCGTGTCCTACATCCGCGCGCATGTTGCGTGCTGCTAGCGGACGCTGCCCCCTGTGCTGCGGCAAGAGCTGCCTGCCTGACAAAGCCCCTCCACTCAAATAAATGTGGTCGTATTCACTCTCGATTTGACGCAAATCGACGGCCATCAAATCGCGTGATGAAATGATTTCAAACACACTAGCGACGTTTAGCTTTTCTCATAAATAAATGGCTCTGTCGGATGCTATCACGGATATTATCCGATAAAGACACCGGATATTTGATATCCGTCGGATAATGAGGATATTGTATTTGAATTCGATATCCAAAAATAATATCCATATTTGCATTTGAAATTCGAAAAAAATTACGTATATTCGAAAATGGACATCCAAATGGCTGTTCGATTGTATTCGGTCGGTCGGATGTCGAATATTATTTGTTCAGATTGCACCCCTAATCGGACTGAACAGTAGAGAGGATACAAATCTGGCTTTCCTATTGTAATCTGCAAACCCCCCATCCCAAATGGGGCCATTTGCCAAAAACATGACAGGCCGGCCACTTCCACCGCTGCCACCTCAACAGAACGGAGTTCGCCCACCGGTGGCGTCCCCACGGCGCGACACCGGCGGGATCCTGAAATGCCAGAGCCGGCCGGTCTCGGCCACCCGGAACTTTTCGCAGAGGAACTCCTCGGCGAAGACCTTCTCCACCCTCCGGTTGATGTCATGCAGGAAGACGTCGGTGTCCCCCTCGCCGCGGCGCGCGCGCGCCATGGCCGCGGTGGTCCAGATCGCGGCCATCCTGCCGGGCGCCGCAGCAAAGTACCCCTTGGGCGCATCGATCATGACCATGTCCCACTCGGTCTCGTACACCTCGGGCGGCAGGTTGTGCAGCGCGAGCGGGCAGGCCCAGTTGCCGCGCACGCGCAGGGTGGCGTTGGCGTCGCCGGTGGGGACGCAGGCGGGGTAGCTCCTGTAGGCGGCGAGGAGGCAGGTCCGCCTGGTCGAGGCGCGTGCGGTAGGCGATGAGGTGGGCGCGGAGGAACGGCGACTGGGCGCGCACCACGCGGTACCACGCGGGGTCCTCCTCCAGGAACACGGTGGCGCCGCCGGGGTTGAGCGCGTGCCAGAGCCGGGAGTCATGGCCCAGCCCGAACACCAGCAGCCGCAGCGGCGCGCGGCGGCGGAGCACGGCCAGCGAGAGCGAGATCTCGTCGCGCGACTGCTGCGGCACCATTTCCGTGGTGGCATACTCCACGACGGCGTCTGCCAGCGCCGCCACGCCCGGCGCTCCGTACCCGGACCCCGACGGCGCAGTGACCGCCGGCAGGCATGGCAGCGAGAGAGCCAACGGTGGCAGCAGGTACGGCGCCAGAGGCGTGGTCACCAGGCTCGCCACCAGGAAGAACGCCGCCAGGAGTAGCGCGCACGCGACGGCGGCGAGGAGGCCGCGCCGGCCTGGGGGCTTCATTTGCGTTGCCTGGCTGTGTTTGAAGGTCAGGGAAGGAGGGAGGGAGGGAGGCCGCCGAGGTGTTCGACGAGACGCGACGCCCGGCCCGGGTGCAGTGTCCGTCTGAAAGTGAGAGCGTGTGCGGTGGGCGGTGGGGATTGGTTGCTTTATTTAGGTCAGGTACTCTGGTAGTGGTGTCCGTGTGAGGATGTGTCGTTTGCTCCTTGGTTTTGCTTTGCTTTGGTACGGAGTATTTGTTGGACACGCGGCGATTTATTACTTTGCTTTTTTTGGGCAGTGTGTAGTTTGTACTCATTTTGTTTTTGGGTTGGGCGTTCTCTTGCTCCCTCCACATCCGAAATTCATATCGTTTTGAACGTGATTCTACATATTAAGAAGTCTTTAATTAGAATATATAGTTTCTCTTCTGCCCATATTAAATACGGAAGAAAATTCTCTGTATGCGTGGTGCACAGCGCCCGGCGTGCGGCACCTCGCGGATGCGGTCCACGCGTCCCATCACACATCTAAAAACGCCCTGCGCAATCGGCGAAACAGCGAGCCGATGGCATCCTCGTAGCGAAGGAGCAAGCGAGCCGGCTCGGCCAAGATCAGATCGAGCCTCTCTTTTTTCACCACCGTACCGCCTCGCCGGTCGCCGCCATGGCCACCTGCGCGATCAGTTTGACGTCCAGACCAAAACGAAACCCCAACCTCCATGTAGTGCTCTTGCTTGCTTTCCTGGCCGAAACCGGCTCTAGTTTTGCTATCTGACGGCTATATCAATGGAGATTTGCACCGCCACCAAAGAAGCAGATGCAGGTTTGAGTTTACAGGAGCATTATGATGAGGCAACCCTTCATCATCTCAATAGTAGGATAATAGCTCCAATTTTGCAATGCGCTTCACAATTTGCGAGTCAGAATCTTTGTCGATTAGCAATATTACATTCCAGTGTGTAATGTGTATTTTTTTTAAAAAAAATTGTGCATTTAGTGGCCCTGTATCTCCACACCTTCAGTGAGCATCATTCATTCATTTTCTTCATTTGACATAATATGGAGTACATCAGCAACACTGAGGCCTTGGATTGGGCGCTAACCGAACAAGGCCTGACTGTTTATAGGCTATGGCCACAACCACCATGTTCTCCTTAAAAAATCATCCCATCAACAACGTTCAGACCTAAGTACAGATTTAAAATATAGGTTCAGTTTAAAATCAGCCTTTCCCTTTTCAGTTTCAAGAGGACAGGTTAGGGGCAGGGGTAGGGCACGATCCTTGTGGCGTCAGCGCGGATGGACATGTAGCCCAAGCGGCAGCGGCAGCAACGGTGGCGACGGCAACTTGGCAACAGCGGCGGCGGTTGGTGGCGGCCAACAGCGAGGAGGCAGGAGACTCGATCTAATTTTTGGCAGAGCCGGCTCCTCGCTACGAGAATGCCATCAGCTCGCTGTTTAGCCGATTTCATAAAAGCGTCTTAAGATATGTGCTAGGACGCGTGGACCGCATCCGCATGGTGCCGCACGCCAGGCGCTGTGCACCGCGCATGCAGAGAATTTTCTTCCAATAAATACCGTCTCAGTGTGAACCTGTGCAGCTTTTTGCCGTAGCACAGGTGGTTGTGCTTGTTAGGCTATCTCTAACCATTATCTAAAAATCTCGTCTATTCACTGTTCATTTACTATTTCAACTATTTCTCTGTTTACACTATAGTGTTAAATAATATATACAGTCCTTTAGATAACCCCATTAGAAATGGTCTTAGTCCTGAGGCATAGGTACCCACGTTCGATCCCTTGCATGACTTTCTTTTTTCAATGGTTTTTTATGTTTTTGCATTGCACTGTAGCGCCCTCCTATTTTGCATGCACGCGCCTCCCATTTTGCATGCCCTCGCTTTTCTGTTTCGCATGGCACTGTAGCGCGCATGTTTGCCCGCTCTTTTTTCTTCCCGCCTTTTTAAGTGACTTGTCGCATTTTGCTTTTTCCTCTGCTAAAAATACAGCAATTCTAGCTGCTTCTTCCTTGGCATCTTCCTCCTCAAATGAGTCCGGAACGTAACTATCGTCGCGAAAGGCTCGCGCATGGGCGAGCTGTGCGTGTGCTTGCCGCCGCATGCGGGCTGCGTAGGCATGGAACGCGCGAGCGCGGCCGAGCTCCTTCTGCGCCTGATCTCGAACGTCAAGCGCGCACCAGCTTCCGCTTTGCATGCGCGCCGTCATCATCCTCCATGGTCATAGTCTGCAGTTGTTGTGAGGAAGATGGAGAACTGAATGGCTAGAACGAGCAGCGCATGGATACGTGGAGTATGCTTTTGATGCGAGATTGGAACGTCTCGACGTGCAACGGCTGTCCATCCATTCATTACATGCGCATGCAGCGGCCTCCTCGGGAGTTTGGAGTTTTGCATGCAGCGGCGCCTTGGGAGCATGCATGCAGCGAAGCCTCGTCTGTGCAGCAATAACTCAACGGCAAATACGTCTCAAATGTGCAGCTTTGGCCAAAACGACTTGTTTTATCATCCTTCTTTCACTGAGCTAGGACGACATGAATTTCGGACCCGGAGGGAGTACCTTTTTATTTGACATGGTGAGCAAATCATTATTTAACATGTGGAAACTTGTGTTGAAGAGCATCATTTAGAACTAATCTGATAAACGTGTTTTTTTACTACATTTTCTAACCCGTATGTCTTTTTTTCAAGAGTTGAACCCCTCGATGGAAACAGAGATAGTATCAAATTTAAATATTTTAAACCAAATCACAACAGATGTAGGAGTACTTGGGAAGTAGGCGAGGGAGTGAAGTACGAATCCCTAGATACTTAAGGTCTGACCTAAGACTATAAATAACTGAGGTAGTGGTTGTGTGAAGTACCTTTTGTTGGATAATATCGTAGTTGGCCGTCTTGCCAAGAACTACTCCACCATGGTTAAATTAGCCGGTCCATCCGATCATCCTGTTGGCCGCCTAATTTGCTTCAAATGACTCGGTAAGATGTGAGATGTCACTTGTTAAAGTTAAAGATAACTTTTTAGGAATGTGATATGAAGAATATTTTTTGGCAAAAAGGGTATTTTTCAAGGGGTTGTTTTCTGTTAAATTGGCCTACCATGTGTTGGATTGGAGGACACTGGCGAGCTAACAACCACTGTACAAATAAAAGAGGTTGCTCGAGCACAACTCATCAGGAGGAAATTGATACAGGCCTAGAGCTCTCCCTCCAAAGGTTAAGCATTTTCTATGTTGACTCACCCATGCCAGCCTACCATCATGAGGAATATCAAACACTATGGCATGATTATTGACTGAGGTGTCCCGTGTTTTGACGATTGGACAAGAGGATGGAGTGTAAATTGGGAAGCGTTGTCATCCCGTTAGGGGCCGCTTTACGTGTTAAATAGAGATGGGAAAAGCCCCCATCGTGGCTTACACGTCAAGGTGCAACAACCAGCCGAGATAATCTAGTTTACATGGATATTGATCTTATCTGTACCGCTAACTCAGCTTGGGTTGTTGCATCTACTCGACAGAACAGATATACAACTTGTTTAACACTCCCCCTCAATCACACCTTATCTAGGTTGAGATTGCGCCTGAACCCTTCTAGCTGCTTGACCGGCAAAGGCTTAGTAAATCCATCCGCTACCTGATCATTAGTTGACACAAGTCTGATCTGCAACAATCCTTGTGCCACCCTTTCTCGGACGAAGTGAAAATCAACCTCTATATGTTTTGTCCGTGCATGAAAAACTGGATTGGCTGAAAGATACGTTGCCCCTATATTATCACACCACAATCTTCCTGACTTAGGCGCTTTTACACCAAGTTCTTTTAACAAAGTTTGTACCCACATAATCTCAGCTGTCGCGTTCGCCATAGACTTGTACTCGGCTTCTGTGCTGGACCTAGAGACAGTTGCTTGTTTTCGTGCACTCCATGATATAAGATTTGACCCAAGATACACTGCAAAGCCCCCAGTAGACCTCCTGTCATCAGTGCACCCTGCCCAATCAGCATCTGAGAAGGCACTTACTAATGTAGACCATGATCTTTGTATTCGAAGTCCTATACTGGTTGTGAACTTTAGATATCTCAAGATTCTTTTTACCGCACTCCAATGAGTCGTTGTAGGAAGATGTATGTATTGACAGACTTTATTAACAGCAAATATGTCGGGTCTTGTTAATGTCAAGTATTGCAGTGCTCCTACTATGCTTCTGTAATGAGACGCATCTGCAGGACCAAGCTTCTCACCTTTATAAGCCGACAGTCTCTCTACCGATGACATTGGTGTATTCATTGGTTTGCAGTTACTCATCCCGACACGGCTCAGAAGATCATTTGTGTACTTCTCTTGAGTTAGCATTATTCCTTCTCCAATTTTCTTTACTTCAATGCCTATGAAGTAATGGAGATCACCAAGATCTTTAAGTGCAAAGTCTGTCATGAGATCTTTTAGTAGTGCTGTCGTAGCCCTTTCTGAGTTGCTGGCAACTATAATGTCATCCACGTAAACCAGCAAGAATATCGTGACTCCCCCTTGATTGAAGAAGAAGAGGGAGACATCTGCTTTGGACGGTGTAAAACCAAGATCTTGGAGTTTCATACTGAGACAATGATACCAGGCCGTGGAGCCTGTTTTAATCCATATAGTGCCTTGTCAAGCTTACACACATAATTTGGCCGACTTTTGTCTTCATACCCAGGTGGTTGCCTCATGAACACTTCTGCTTCAAGCATACCATGAAGAAACGCGTTCTGTACATCTAGTTAGCGAAGGCTCCAACCATGAGACACTGCAATTGAAAGAACAAGCTGAATAGTTGCAGCTTTTACTACTGGACTGAAGGTATCTTCATAATCAATCCCATACCGTTGTTTGAAGCCCTTAGCAACTAGGCGAGCTTTATAACGATCAATCGACCCATCTGATTTTCTTTTAATTTTGTATACCCACTTACAGTCAATAATGTTCCTCCCTGCCTGTGGTGGAACTAAGTACCAGGTTTTGTTCTTCATGAGCGCCATGTACTCCACATCCATGGCTTGTTTCCAGTTTGAATCTCGTAGTGCCTCTTCCAGATCTCTTGGTTCAGCAGCTGTAACAGACAAGCCATACCTGACAGTGCCATCGGTATAACGTTTAGGCTTAAGAATACCATCTTGTGCTCGCGTTCTTGGCCGCAGAGGTGCTTGTGTCACTGGGTCAGCCACATGAGTATACGCTGCACCAGATTCAGGAGCATCGCCAGTAGTAGGGCCTGATCCCAATGCTGGTTCGCTTGCTTCCTACGGATGTGTGACGACGTCAGGTGGGACAGATGGGAGTCCTGAGGGCGATGCTCTTCCTGTTTCCGTTGTACCAGCAGCAGGAACCGGATCTTCCTCTTCCTGAATTTCAGCGTGCGTCTCCCCCTGAGAAACAGCAGCAATATTTTCCTCCACAACAGGCATTAGATCAGCATTAGCGTTAGTGGCAGGATCATTAAACACATCGGGAGACTGCAATGTAGTACCCCTAAACATACGAGGAGGAGACAGCTGAGGAGGTAACAGATTAATTTCAGTGCGCAGGTGAGCTCCAGCATTATCATGTAGCTTAGAAAAAGGAAACACATGCTCATCAAAGATGACATCACGGGAAATGTAGACGCGTCCAATGGCTATGTCAAGGCACTTGAAGCCTTTATGCATAGTGCTATAGCCCAGAAAAGCACACAGTTTAGATCGAAAAGCTAGCTTATGAGTATTATAAGGGCGAAGATTAGGCCATCAAGCACACCCAAAGACTCTTAGCATGGAGTAATCTGGCTGCTCATGAAAGAGAGAATATAAGGGGGTAGAATAATTAAGAAGTTTAGTGGGTGTACGATTAATAAGATATGAAGCAGTAAGAAATGCCTCATCCCAAAATTTTAGAGGCATAGATGCTGTCGCTAAAAGAGAGAGGCCTACTTCAACTATGTGGCGATGTTTGCGTTCAGCAGCTCCATTTTGTTGATGAGCATGGGGGCAGGAAACAAGATGGGTAACACCGACATTTCTGAAGAACGAGTTGAGCTTCTCATACTCGCCTCCCCAGTCTGTTTGCATAGCCACTATTTTACGATTGAATCGGCGTTCAACGAGTTGCTGAAAATTATGAAAAATCTGAAACACTTCAGATTTATGTCGCATGAGATAGATCCAAACGAATTTGCTATGATCATCAATGAACCTAACATAATATTTATTCCGACCAACCGATTCAGGAGCGGGTCCCCATACATCTGAGAAAATTAAATCTAAAAGATTCTTGGAAAAACTAGAAGACTTGGGATAGGGGAGTTGGTGACTTTTAGCTTGTTGGCTAGCATCACATACAGACTCAAGACAAACTCCCTTAGCACAAGGCAATTTATTCTTACTAACAACTCGATGAACAATGGAAAAAGAAGGGTGACCCAATCTACTGTGCCATCTATCCATTGAGGGTTTGACAACACTCAAAGCTTCATGACTCGGTTGTGGAAGGGGATAGAGGCCATCCTTACACCTGCCTTCCAAAATTGTTCTCCTCGTTGCCTGATCCTTAATCAAGAAAAAATTTGGATGAAACTCAACAAAGGCATTATTATCTGAAGCTAGACGATGAATAGAAACAAGATTCTTGCTAGCTTTAGGTACATGAAGGACATTTTTTAGATGAAGTTTGCTGTTAGGGGTATAAAAAATTGCATGGCCAATGTGTTTAATGTTCATACCTACACCACTTGCTGTACGAATCTGATCAATGCCGTTGTACTTGTCGTGGACGACCAGCCTATCAAGTTCACTGGTGATGTGGTCGGTGGCTCCGGTGTCGGTGTACCAGTTGGTGTCAATGCCGTAGGCGTGTGTTGCAGCATTGGCTGTTCCTTTCATCCGGAACATAGTCAGGGTCGAAACGGTGCCAGCACTGGACATCGCAGTGCCCTTCCTTGAAGCAGACTTGGCATCGACCATTGAAGCGCTGCCTCTGGCCATTTGTGCTGTTGGTGTAGTAGGGATGGCCACGGCCTCCACGTCCTCCTGGTGTGCCACGGCCACGTCCTCCTAGTCTGCCGTGGCCGCGTCCTCCTGGCATGCCGCGACCTCATCCTCCGCGTGTTGCTGCATTTGTAGAGAATTGCGACCCACCACCATTCTGCAGGTCTAGCCGTCCTTCAAAGCTCAGGATTTGAGCCAGCAGTTCATTGTATGCAACTGGCTCAACCCTGGACAGAAGATATGTCACCAGAGGATTGTACTCCACGTCAAGCCCTGTCAACACATATGACACTAGCTCATCATCTTCCAAAGGCTTGCCGGCCGCCGCCATCTCATCGGCCAATGCTTTCATCTTGCGCACGTATTCATGAGCAGACATGTTCCCCTTCTTGAGGGTTGCAAGAGCTATATGAGTGTTGATAGATCTTGCACGGGTCTGTGAGGAGAAGATTGCTTCTACAGCAGCCCATAGCTCGGCTGCAGTCTTTGCCGTGGCAACCTGCAGCATGACATCTCATGTCATTGTAGACAGCAGGTAGCTCAGAACCTGCTGATCGTGAGCCACCTAGGTTGCATACTCCGGGTTGGCGACCTTCTTGGTTTCATCGCCGTCTTTCACGTCGATCTGCTTTGGTGGTGGAGCAATTTTGCCGTCGAGGAACTCTTCTAGTTGGGCGCCTCGAATTGCCAGTAGGACTTGAAGCTTCCATAGCTGGAGGTTGTTCTTGGAGAGTTTCTCCGAGATTGGTAGGCCGAACGATGCTGGAATCGCCGACGTGCTTGAGGTGTGATGCCCTAGGCATCTCTAGAGCATTAGCATGTGCATCCTTTGTTTAATTACCTCTCATAAGCATCATCTCATCGCTTGATAATGTACTTTTGACTCATATGAACAAGCAGGATGGAAATAGCTAAGTGATGCACTCAGTTTTTGCATGAATGACACTAGTAAATTGGGTATGGCCCTAGTTGTGTTAAGATTTAGGTGAAACCTTTTATACCAAACTTGTGGGTCATGTTGTGATGAAAAACTTTGTTAATTGGAGCTTAGATAGAAAATGGACATAGCTTAGGGTAAAAGGCCTTTTTCTCTCAGCCAAGAAACACACTCAAAATCTAAATTTCATTGAAATATCACTTTTTCTATAATTTACAGTCATTTTCATGCAAAGCCCCAATTTAGGAAGTTTTAGATCTTGGAATTTGGATCAAAGTTGGTATAAAACACTCCTTGAGTTTTTGGACACAAATAGGACTTTTGTTTTTTCTTTAAAAAGGCTGGGTAGGGCAAATTCAAAAATCTGAGGAGAAATTTAAATATAAATCATACTTAGACTCGGATTTTGAACTTGAGATTTTTGACAAAGTTGTATATATGAAAGAGATCAACATTTCATTCAATTGGACATTTTTCAAATTCGGCTTCTAAATACCCCAAAATAGCAATTTTCAGAGCCTTACCAAAAACAGAAAAAAGGGGGCTTTCCTTTTTGGGACCCCGGGCCACAGACGGGTTGGCCCAGGGATCCGTGGGCGCGGCCGGTGCCGAGCCGGCGCCCGCCGCATGGACGCCGGCGTACGGCCGGCTACGCACGCCCACGGATCGGCGTCTCCGGTTGGCCTTAAGCGGAGGACGAGCTCCTCTACCCGTTCCCTTCGCCCACTCACCGTCCCGAGCCCTCTCCCTTGCTCCCCGCTCTCGCCAGTTCACGTCGCCATTGACGGCCGAGCTCCAAGCTCGAGCTCGCGCCTCGCGCCCCTCCCTCTGCCGCTCCCCGAGCCTCCACACCTCCACCGCTGCATCCGCCTCGACCCCGCGCACCTCACGCTCGAGTCCCCATCGCCATTCCCCTCTCGGACGCCGAGATTCGACCTCGCCTCGACGTCGCGCCGCGCCGGTTCACCCTCGGTTCACCACCGCCGTCCGCCTCGTCCACACCGTCTCCGTCATCACCGTCACCTCAAGGTAGAAGCCCCGCACGGGGAACACCATCCCCGACCCGCGTCGCGGCCGTGGCGAGCTCCGGCTCGCCAGCGCGCGCGCTTCTTCCCGCGCGGCCGCGGGCGTCGCGAGGAAGAAGAAGGGGGCCGGGGAAACTTTAGATCCGGCCCCTGATTTTCCCATATTTACGAATCAGTCCACCGCGCTGTGCCCTGAGTCTTGTAGATCTTGCATGTTAGCCCTCAGAAGCTACGGATAATTGTGTATAGGTCCTGGATATTAGATTTTCGATTTAAAATGCATTTAAAACTGCTGAAACTTTGAAAAATCGTAGAAAAGTAAATAAAAATCCAAAAATAGCAAACTAAGTTGCATTTTGACCTTTGATATCAGATCTATCTGTTGGTTATGATGGTTGAGTAGGAAAAGACAGTTTTGCCCCTGTTATTGTGCATGCTTGATAAATCAATGAAATTAGGAAACGTAGACTAAATGGTCTCCAAAAATTGCCGAACTTGGACAGCAGTGTTGTTAGGGTATATAGGCTCACTGTGATTTTTGGTAGCTCAAATGTTCACTGTTTAGTTACTATTTTGCCCCTGCATGTGTTTTTAGCATAAAAATAAATGAGGAAATGATAACCATATAAAGATTATGCTCTAAATGGTTTTACCCATTTTATTTGTGCTCCCTGTGGTATAGGTAGCTCACTGTTGAAATGGGGTACTGTGCATGTCAAGTATGGTTAGTGTTTTGAAATTAATAAGTTCATGCATGTTTAAATTAATAAATAGAAAATGTGGTTTAAATGAGGGTTAAAAATTCTGAATTTGGGCAGCAGCTTTGCTAGCATACCTAAGCTTAGTATAAGAATTTGATAGCCTAAATGCTTACTGTTTATTTACTGTTTTACCCTTGCCTAGTAATTAAGCATATAATTAGCAAAGGAAAAGAGTTCTAGATACAAGTAAGCTATAGGGGGTTTTGTGGTATTTATTTAGGTTCTAGACGATGTAAGTAGCTCATCGCTGAAAACGTGAGGCCATGCATGTAAGGTTTGACCCTATTTTGAAAATGGTAGATATACTGCTTATTTAAGAAAATAATAGGAAATGTGAGACTAGTATATTAATAAATGCCACCATGAATCATATTTGGAAACTTAGGAGTATGTAGGCCTTAGCCACTAAGTTGGAATGCAATGTAGGTCTTCGCTACTGTTTTAGAAATGCGTGATAGAAATGTTAAGCTAGCTAGGTGGAAAAGAGTTGTTTAAGGGAGCTCGGCCATTTCGCATGAATTGGTGCTACCCCGTCACACACCCCCACGTGGTTATGTGTGACAAGCTAAGTTATCATAGGTGATGGCTTGTACGATTTCTTAATGCTAAACAAGTTTCATCATGAAAATGCATAATGTTATTCCATAAACCATGATTTCTTGCTTTGCACTCGCATCATGAAGCAAGCATTGCACTAATACATGCTCCGACTGCACTATGTCATGCATATAGATCCAGCGAGCGAAGGACAACCGCCGGACCAACCAATCGTAGAGGAGCCAGAGGAGCAGCTGCACCAGGAGCTGAAGGACCAGCAGCAGGGACCCGACTACGCTCCGGAAGAAGCTATTGACCCTAACGAGTAAGGTAGGCAGGACCATACTTAACCCAGCAAACAAATTATACTTGATGATTACGCATATGCATTAGGAGTTGCTTGGAACCAGTTGCATTAGACTCCCTGGCCGCCCTGCCCTAGCACCTATACATAGAGTTCGTAGGACGAGTATGCCTAGAAATTGCTAGGTACGAGTAGACACGAGTGTGTGGACTCGTCGCGTAGGTGCTTTCAAAGTTACAAAAGCTTACTATTACATCAATTATTACTGTTGCTCATGAATTAAATGGAGAACGGGGGGAGATTTATTTCAGTATATACTTTTCATAATGTTGCACTATGGACTCCGCCCGAGTCGCATAAGGCCCGTCCGCTGTTCGCCTATTGGTCGGCATAACATTGCTAGAGTGCTTATCCGGAAAATGGGACCGGTGAAGTCTTACTTGGGTTTGTCCGAAGTTTTTGAGGCTCCGCCCATCCACTTGCTGGAGGCCGATGGGCCCGGGGGCACTTGTACTCGAGGGAGGGCTGACCTAGGGCACTGTGGTATCGCTCCTGAGGGGGCACAACCCGGGGGTTAGGTGGGGGCGCTTTGAATCTTGGGACAAGACATGTGGAGATCGGGGCTATATGTGGGAACGCGATGGCTAGTAAGCATATACCCCTGGCATGACAGTTATTCCCGGGAATTAAAATCGATTCGAATCGCTGATGCCTACCAGGTGTGGGAATGCAATACCTTTGACGTTCAACGTAGTAATTACTTGAACACTCTGTATCTAATACTCATGATTTTTGAATATCACATGTTTGATTTGAACTATTTACTTTACTGCAATTTACTATTATGTTGGTGGTTATACAAATAATGAAAACTGTTACTTATGATACACATGATATTGTTTAAAACTAAAGGCTAAGGATACACTTGCTAGTAAGCCGCTTCGCGTCAGCCGTAAGCCAAATCCATTAAGACCTACTGAGTAATTAGTACTTAGGATTTGCCTCCATATTTTGAGCGCAGGTATGGAGTTCATGGTCTGCACTTGTGTTGGGGGTGGCGCATGTCCTCACTTAGGATGAAACGGCATGAGTGGCACAAGGGCAACATCGGTGGGCTCGATGTTGTTACCTCTAATGCAAATCTTTTGATGATATCACGGTGACCTCTGAACTTTTAATTCCGCTGCGAGAAACTTTTGAACTTGCTACTTTATAACACTATGTTGGACTTGTACTTTATTCAAAACCGGTTTGTAACTAAGTCTAATATTATGCTATTCAACTGCCTGTGATGATGTATCTGTTGTGGCTCCATCGTGGGTCAGATGTGTATGATGTCGGATCCTCTGGGATATGGTAATATCGGGGGTCAAATGACTCTCGACGGACGACCGGGTTTAGTTTGGCCTAATCACATTGCGAGCCAGAGGTGGCAGATGTGCTTAGTCTGGATTAAATCGGCGGTTCCGCCACATGAGGAGGATGAACTCGCCATCTAGATGAGTTTTGAGGCTAGGCTCTTGGTACCATGTAAATTGGGAAGCATTGTCACCCCGTTAGGGGCCGCTTTACGTGTTAAATAGAGATGGGAAAAGCCCCCATCGTGGCTTACACATCAAGGTGCAATAACCAGCCGAGATAATCTAGTTTACATGGATATTGATCTTATCTGTACCGCTAACTCAGCTTGGGTTGTTGTATCTACTCGACAGAACAGATATACAACTTGTTTAACATGGAGACCACTGCTTCCTGAAGTGCAAGCATGTTAGGAAGTGTTGGAGAATAATGGGAATAGAAAACATCAGGTTATTCTTCTTGGATTGCCACCAGGTCATCATCGATATGTAAAATCCACTCTCAAACTAGAAGAGAGACACACGGCAGAAAGTTATTTGCCTGATTTGGGCCTAGAGGAGAGTATAATGACACCAAGGAGTCCTTGGCATGGGCTTTGATATCTGTCACATGTGCTATCAATTGAACAAATAAAGGGAGACCTTGAGAGACTTGTGACTATCTCTTGGCAGTGGGATATTAGAGAGCATAGGGAGAATGAATATCTCACTGTCTTCCCTAATGCAATGGGGTTAGCTAGACTGCATGAGTTTGGTGAGGCAAAGGTTAAGAATCAGCTGGGTCTTTTTATCGAGTGCAAAACTTGGGGGTCGCATGAGGAGGTAAAATTCCAATTGCTTGAGGTTTGGGTTCAGGTTGTAGGTGTCCCTAAACAGCTTAGGAAAAATTACCTCACATTATGGGCAGTGGGTACTCTTATTGGAGCAACTCAAGTGGTAGACATGGTGTTTACTCACTCAGGAGATTTAGCTCGCATCAAAGTTGTTGTTCTAGACTCGAAAAAAATCCCAGAAACCATTCAGGTTATCTTTGGTAAATACCTGCATGCTATTTACTTCATTGTGGAGGAGGGGGATACATCAGGAGATCACATTTTTGGTGAGGTGGAAAAAGATCCAATGGATGAGGACGAGGAAGACCGGTTGGGAGAGAAAGAAAAAGATCTTAGAAAATATACAGATGCAAGTTTAGGGAGTGCATCAGCAATGGCAGAAAATATATCAAAGAATCAACAATCATCTAGGACAAGCAACCAGCCAGGGAAGAAATCTGCAACTGTGGACCAAGCTGATTTTTTCGTGTCTGTTGGGCAACATACTACTGGCCAGGTAGCTGAGCCACTGTTTGGTATGGTTGGCCTTTTGTCTGATGATGTCCAACCTGATGATATGCCTTCAGATGCTAAAATAGCACAAATGGCTTAAGGGATTCCGGATAAAGTGGTTGACACTTAGCTGAATGAAACAGTTAACCATGTTATGGCACTCCTCTAACAGCTTCGCTGCACGCTCCAGTTCGAAGAGGAGGGCGTCCACGGTTGATGAAAATTCTTTGGAGAGAGCAGAGTGCTTGGTCACCATCAAGAATCTCGAAGTCCCTGCAAGTGGTAAATGTCTCGTCAATTCTATTTTATCAATTCCAGATTCAGTCATTACTTCAAATTTTAATAGCATTGGCATCTCTATTGCAACAATTAAGAACGAGATTTTTAGGTCTATCTCAGATATTAAAAGTGATGAGCTAGATAAGAAAACTTGTGTGCTCATGTTTCTAGCCTGGTATCATCAGATGAAGAAACTGATGAGGTGGATTATATAACTCTTGGCCACTTATGTAGTGATTTAGATGAGGAACAGTTGGATGATCGTGCTGATCACCTTGGAGATGAATGGCATACGGTGTTCGGAAGAAAAAGTTCCTCAAGGAAAAAGAGAGGGAGTGTTCGTTCTTTTACATTTTCAAAGCATAGTTCAATTTGAAAGGACTTTTTTTTGGAATAGCAGAGGTCTTAGGGACTTGGCTAAATTTAAATTCATATCTGATTCTTCTTGTGACTATCATCTTAACTTTATGGCTGTCTTAGAGACACATCGTGATGACTTTTCTCCCTCAGATTTGAACCACTTCTGTTGTGGTAGAGCTGTTTTTTGGCAATGGACTTCACCTAGGGGACAATCAGGAGGCATCCTTTTAGGGGTTAATCCACATGTGTTTGATATTGGAAGCATTGTTTTGGGTGATTTCCATATCAAAGTTAATGTTAGAAATAAAGTTGATGGCATTGAGTGGGCTATCATTGCCGCTTACGGAGCAGTGCAAGATGACCTCAAAGAGGCTTTCCTCACAGAGATGGTACAATTTTGTACATCTATAGATAAGCCTTTCATATTGGGTGGTGATTTTAACATTATAAGAAGCCCTTCAGAAAAAATAACAACAGAATATAGATATAATGATTGATGGCCTTTTCTTTTCAATGCTTGCATCGATATCCTAGACTTGAGAGAGCTTGACCTTTTTGGTCGATGGTTCACATGGGCTAATTCCCTTGAAATACCAACTTTTGAAATGCTTGACAGAGTCTTGGTAAGTACATAATGGGAATAAAAATTCACTTTAGCTTCTGTACAAGCTTTGACAAGAGATATCTTAGATCACACGCCTTTACTTTTGGATTTAGGGATGCCGACATCACATGTCAACCAACGGCTATTCCAATTTGTTCTTTGTTGGTTGATTAGAGAAGGCTTCTTTGACCTAGTAGCGGGGATTTGGAAGAATGAGAATAGGGTAAAAACTCTTTGCAAAGATGGCAAAATAAGACTAGACGTACTCGTTAGTATTTGAGAGGGTGGGCCAAAATTTGAAAGGAACAAGTAGGAAAGAAAAGGAGGAGATCAAAACTTATCGATTCGTTAGATAAAAAGACAGAACTCTTGGTACAATCTCCTGATGAGCGAGATTTGCTTTGCTATCTAAGAGGTAGACTATCTCACACACGATCGAAAACTAAGGAAATTTTAGAAGGTGATGATCATACCCAATACTTCCATCTTATCTCTAATGGTAAGCATCGAAAAACCATAAATTTTTAGTTGGAAGGAGATAATGGAATCATAAAGGATGAGGTAGAGTTGAAAGAGCATATCGCTTCCTTTTACAAAAGTTTGTTTGGCCCTCCAGAGGAAAATAATTTCAACTTATTAGATAGTAGAGTTGAGGATATTCCTTAGGTTACTGAGCTAGAGAATATCATCTTGGTAGCACAGTTTTCTGAATTAGAGGTTAAAGAGGCAATTTTTAGCATGGAACACAACAAGGCTCTTGGGCCAGATGGCTTTCCAGCTGAATTCTACCAAGTTTTTTGGGAAACCATAAAGGCTGATTTGATGGCAATGTTTTATGATTTCTTCAGAGGGGTTCTATGCCTCTTTTCTCTAACTTTGGTGTCATAACTTTGCTGCCTAAGTGTCAAGAAGCAGTGAAAATCCAACAGTTCAGATCCATCTATCTACTGAATGTAAGCTTTAAGATCTTCACCAAGGTAGCAACAAATAGAATAAACAAAGTGGCTCAGAAAGTAATACAACTGTCTCAATTAACTTTTCTTCCTGGCCGTTACATCCTTGAAGAGGTGACTATTTTACATGAAACTATTCTTGAATTACATAGGAAAAAGCTTAATGGTATTATCTTCAAGATAGACTTTGAGAAAGCGTATGATAAAGTTAAATAGCCTTTGTGGTGTCAATGGATCCAAAAATTTGTATCTAAGGCAAGCGTTGCAGTGAAAGTAAATAACGGTGTGGGTCGCTATTTTCAAACCAATAAAGGTCTATGTCAAGGGGATCCTCTATCTCCCATCCTTTTCAACTTGGTTGTGGATATGTTAGCCATACTCATAAGAAGGGAAAAGGAGCATGGGAAGATTAGAGGTTCAATTCCCGATCTAGTTGACGAAGGCCTCTCGATTCTTCAATGTGCCGATGACACAATATTGTTTCTGGAACATGACTTGGAGTAGGCAAAAAATGTAAAACTAATCTTATGTGGTTTTGAGAAACTTTCTGGGCTAAAGATTAATTTTCATAAAAGTGAACTATTGTGTTATGGGGAAGCAAAGGATTTTGTGGAACAATATTCAGAGATCTTTAGTTGTGGTATGAGCAGCCTATCTTTTTGTGATTTGGGAATCCCCATGGACCACAAAAGGATAAGCAATATATAATGATTGGAAACAAGTGGAAGATCGCTTTCAAAAAAAGTTGAGTGGCTGGAATGGAAAGATTTTATCTTATGGTGGCCACTTGGTGCTGGTAAACCCGTTTTTTAGTAGCCTTGCAATGTATATGATGTCTTTTTTTGAAGTACTGAAAGAAATTCTTAAGAAATTGGACTATTTTAGGTCTACCTTTTTTGGCAAGGTGATAACCATAAGAAAAAGTATAGATTAGCCAAGTGGGAATTTCTTTGTTTACCAAAAGACTAAGGGGTTGAGTGGCTGGAATGGAAAGATTTTATCTTATGGTGGCTGCTTGGTGCTGATAAACCCATTTTTAGTAGCCTTGCAATGTATATGATGTCTTTTTTTGAAGTACTGAAAGAAATTCTTAAGAAATTGGACTATTTTAGGTCTACCTTTTTTTGGCAAGGTGATAACCATAAGATAAAGTATAGATTAGCCAAGTGGGAAATTCTTTGTTTACCAAAAGGCCAAGGGGGCCTGGATATTAGAAGTTTTGCGTCATTTTTGATCGACATTTGTGTGAGTGCTTCTGCGTAGCATTCCTCAGCGTGTCCTAGGGTTGGTAGCTCTGCTTTGCTATGCGACATAGCATGTTTTGAGAAGGGAGGGCTTTGTGGTTTGTGTTTTTAGGCTCGACATATTCACGCCCCTCTAGGTCGCCTTCTCGGTCCTCATCGGCTCGCTCTGGCCCAACGGCCCCCGATGCCACCTCACCGACTGGCAACGGGCACTGAGCCACCTGCTTCCCTGCTGCTGACTCCCTCATCCAGTCACCGCTCACCTATTCTACTGGCCTTGGCCTCCTTCGTCCACCGATCTAGTAATGAATAGTGAGAAATGATTCATTATTGTATTATACTCTTATAGTGTTTTGTGTTCCTATTGAAGGCCCCTTAGGATGATAGCAATCTGGTAAAGGTGTGCCATTGGTGCTAGTTAGGTGTGCTAACTACATGGTTTCAGAAACATTACTGAACCTTTCTATAAATTTATTGTTTTTTCTTGTTGATTTCTATAAGCATATTAGTTCCTCTACTAGTTTTGATCTATGCTCCTATTAGTTCTTGTGCTTAGAATATATTATTGTTGCTCTATTATTTAGAGTACTCTACCAATAGCAGATTAGCAGTAGTGCATGTCTTTGCTCAAATTGTTAAACTCATTTGCCTTTGTCCCTCCATCCTAAAATATAGCGTTTTCTAGATTTGCCCTAAGTCAAACAATCTTAAGTTTGACCAAACTTTTCAAAAAAAAATATTAACATATATCACACCGAAGAAGTAAATTATGAAAATATAGTTCATGATGAATATAATAATTGTCATTTTAAATTACAAATATTATTTTCTTTTTTATAAACTTGGTCAAAGTTTGAAAAAAACTGTCTTAGGACAAATCTAGGAAACACTATATTTCAGGATGGAGGGATAATATTCTAGGTCCATTCGTCTTTGTCCATTATTCTTGGTCCTTTCTATGGCTATGTCATGTTTTAGTCCTTTAGCAACGGATGTATCTAGATGTATGGTTATTGGTGGAATTATGATTTGCCAATAAACTTTCAAGTCCTAGTTCTTTGTATTAACCACGTCAACTATATTCATTGTGTCAATTGTATACATGAGCCATGTGATTTTCTATTGTGATGAATTCCTCAATGGGCCAAACTATGGGTAATTGGGCCTCATTATTATGGAGTGGGTTTATAAGAAATACATCTCAAATTAAAGTTGACCTAAAGTGACATGGGCCTTAGCATGGGTAAAGCCCAAATAACATGCCACAAAAATTGGCCCATGCAGCAATGGTCACATGGTCAAATTTTAATTTATGATGCTTTAGTTTGTCTTGATATATGTGCCATGTCAGCTACCATGACGGCTGCCATGTCACATTATCACCTATTCAACGACTCATGATATTTCTTAGAGGAAATTCCTTATCTGCCATTGGAAGAAAACCATATGCCCTTGTGCCACTGAAAAGCTTTTCAATGGCAAAAAAGGAAAATTTTCCATTTATTATGATGATTTGGAGCGTCATAGGTGAGAGCCAATGGACAGGCCTCATTGCTCTCCTGGTGTGATGAGTGATTATCAACTAGCACAAGTCCTCTAATGGACTGGAGGCCCTCCGATGGACTAGAGGTAGGAGATGAAGAACCGGATGGACATGGGCAGAAGACCTTAATGGATAGAGGCAAAGGCTCGGCATCTATCAGTCACAGGATCTTGCTACATGGAGGGGCGGATTGGCAACTGTGGTGTAAGTCCTCCAATGGTCCATGAGGCAGCTCCGATAGACTAGAGAAGCCGGATGCATCTATGATGCTCCAACCTGAGTGCGTGGTATGAAGACGTGCAAGAGAGCTTTGGCGGCTTCAGCTCAAAACCACCACCCAAGTTACCCAAGACTTGGTGAGTGGACCTAAACTCATCAAGATAGAATATTGGGCCAACGCCCGGCCCAGGAAGCCCACAGAATAAAGTTTCTCAGTTTCTGACTTGCAAAACCCGGGGAAGCTTCTAGACTACTGGCTATGTGGCGTACATCCAAGTGAGCCATGGTGAAGAAGAAGATCAAGACGTCATTGTAGTCGTCCATTCGTATTGTTTACATTTCAGCCCCTCTAGGCATTTGTAATATAGGGGTCTTAGTGTAAACTAAGTCAGTTAGGCCTGGGTATAAATAAACCTGTGGCTGGTCATCTAGGTGACTCTTCCACCTCTAGAAACCCTAGGCTTAGCTTTGCAAGCAGCCAAGAGCTTAGAGAGAGAATCGGGTGCTAATCTAGGATTTGGAGTCCCCTAGAGCAAGTACTTTGCATTAGTGTGAGGATGAAGGGTGGTAGGCTGTGAGGAACCTTGTAAGAATTGATTTCCCACTCTAATCCAAGTAAGACTCGTCCCCAAATCGAGTTCATGTGTGTAGCCATCTCCTTTCTTCCTCTCTAGTTTTGGTTTTTGGATAAAACTCAAAGGTTTTTGGTGATTTTGCTTTGCCCATGAGTTAATCCTGTTCTTTTGGATCTTTTTGAGTTTCTAGGATGTGGAGATTATGTCTTAGAACATCTCAATCCTGCAGGATTGCCACGATCAAGTCATTCTTGAGTTTTCCCCTTTCTTGCCCAAAGATTGCCTTCTCACGAGATCTGAAATTCCCACTAATCCCGTGGTCATTTTGAGTTGACCTTTTAGGAATAGCTTGGAAATAGGGTCTAGATAGCCAGTGTGAAATCTTGTGAAGATTGGACAAGATTTAAACAAGTTTTGGGTTTGGGAACTCAGGTTCTTGAGTTCCACCGGACTATCTGGTGCAATCACCAGACTATCCAGTAATCTACCGGACTGTCCGGCGACGTGCACTAGACTGTCCGGCACTAGCCCCGGTCCCTGTCTCATCGGAACATGCTCTACCGGAATATCCAGTGACCACTACCGGAACATCCGGTGGGTGCTACCGAAATATCCGTGTGATCAAGGTTGCTGTCTAGTTTCTGTGTTTTTGTTCTTCCGCTGTGGTTTTGCATCGGCTTTGTTTTTCCCACTGCATGACCATACTCTTTGCTTGCTGGGGATCAGTAAGTTGCATTTCCTTGCGGTGAGTGTCTGGTGGTTGCAAAGTCCGTTGCTTGCCGTGACTTGTGATCTTTGTGATTGTTGAGTTGTGTGCTTTGCTTTTCCCATTGCATGACCATACTCTTTGCTTCCTGAGAATCAGTGAGTCGCATTTCCGTATGGTGAGTGTCTGGTGGTGAACTCGCAAAGTCCATTGCTTGCCGTGACTTGTGATCTTTCTGATCGTTGAGTTGTGTGCTTTCTCTCGCTTGGTGTGTATCCTTTAAGTCGACGGCACCTTGCGCTTTCTAGACACGTATCTGTTCAGTGGACGGTGTCTAGCGTGGTTTCTTGTGAGTTCTCGGTGCACCAAGTTCGGGGGTCATGATTTTGAGATTTTTTATGTGCTCCTATTCACCCCTCTCTAGTCACATGTCTCGGTCCAACAAGTGGTATCTAAGTCGGTTAGGTTTCCTCTACCTTAACCAATGACGAAATCGTAGCGACCCTGACTAACTCTGGGAAGATTCTGGTCCTTGGCTCTGATGGCTACTCCTACTAGAAGGGTAGGATGAAAGCTTTCTTGATTATCTAGAGTGAAGACATATGGGACTCTACTCAGAGTCCGACTTTCAGGGTGGTTCCCATTGTTGAGCGTACTACACCGGGGCTCGTTGCTCAGCACGAGGGAAACGCCAAAGCGATGAAATTTCTCTTCTCAGGACTTGGTCCAGTTGATTATGAGAAAGTGAGCCACCTTGTCATAGCTCGTGAGATATGGTCCCTACTGAGTGCACACCATGAGGGTACTTCTACTATCAAGGGCCGTCTCATTGAGACTTATAGGCATGAATATGAGAATTTTGTTCAGAAGCCTGGAGAGTCCATCGATGACTTGTTAGGTCATTTCCAATTGATCATCAACAAGTTGCATGTCAACTCCAACCCTGAGAGGATCCCATACTTTGACCATCAGGAGGCTGTTAAGTTGTTGTATGCATTGGATAGGACAACATGGGAGATCAAGGCTATCTCGATCATTAAGTCAGAGGCCTATGATACAATTGGAGTGGAGGCTCTTTACAGCAAGCTCAAGGCCGCAGAAATGGATTACAAGTTGAGAGAATCTCTCACTTGTACCAGCTCCAAGAGAGGCTACTCCCTCTAGAGAGGCCGCTACTAACCCCCCACTTCACAACTTCTCATTTTCTACTCTCATGTCTATTACAAAGGAGCAGTTGGCGTCACTTGGGGATGAAGAGCTTTGCCTAGTGCCTAGTCGCTTTTAGCACGCCTATGACAACTGGACGAGCAAGAAGAGGGGCGACAGGCCCAAACGCTTCGAGTGTGGAGAGGTCAGCCACTTCTTTGCCGAGTGCCCCATCAAGAACAACGACTACTATAAGAAGGGCAAGAACCACTCTCACGACTCCAACAAGCACCACTCCAGCAAGCACGACTCCAGCAAGCACGACCGTGCCAAGCACTGCTCCGGCAAGATCAAGAACTTCAGGAAGGCTTTCAAGAGTTACCAGAAGGGAAGCGGGACAAGGCCTTCTTTACCGAGCTAGGTAGCCTTTGCAGTGGAACTTCTTCCTCCTCTTTGTCCTCGTCAAGTTCAAGCAATGAGGAGATCATCACCAAGTGGAACAAGAGGACGGATCAAGGCAGTCCTGCTGGGCTCTGCTTCTTCTCCACCAAGTCCGGGGGCAAGCAGAAGAGGAATCGAAGATCAGTTTGCTCCATGGCGCTTGAGATCAAGGATGTCAAGGGTGACAACGACTCTTTCTCCGATGGCGAGGTAACTCCTGAACAAGCTGAGATTCTTGAGGTGCTAGAGCAAACAGTAGAGTGCTTAAGGCCCATGATAGGATGTTGGAGAAGGTACCCAAGAAGCTGCAGAAGCAGAAATCAAAGCTTGCTGATGCTTTGGCTGAGATTGAGAGGTTTAGGCGTGCGCAAGCTCAGCCTTGTGAGACTGAGTGCCCTACCTCTGAGACTTTGATGACTAGCCTTTGTGAGCAGAAGAGCAAGTATGCCCATTAGGTAGAGGAGATGGATGGGCTAAGAGTTGAGATAGGCAAGCTCCAGTCTAAACTAGATGAGCCTACTTTGAGTGAGGAGCTTGAGTGTGAGTCTTTCCCCCACCTAGCTATTGGCATAGCTGAGTTGAAAGTGAAATGTGAGGGGCTGCTCAAGGAGTTGGACGAGCTTAGGGCTAGACCCACGCTTTTGGATGCGTGCATGGTCTGTCCTACTTTGAGGAGTGAGCTAGAGTAGTTGAGAGTTGACCTTGAGGTGCTTTCAGCACCTGCTGACACTTGTGAGAACTGCTTAACACTTAGGATGCAACTGGTGGATAAGGATGCCACTATTAAGAAGCTAGAGAAGTCTGCTCCTTTGATTCCTTCTCTAGACTGTGACACTTGTGCTGCCCATACTTTAGTTCTAGAGGATCCGAGAGAGAAGTTGATCCTTGAAGAAGACAACTATAGGTTGAGAGAGGTGCTCAGTTGGATATATGCGAGAGAACCCCAACTAAGGATGATCCTAGAGAGCACCAAGAGAGCTGAAGTTGATGTGAGTGGACTTGGTTAGTTGAGTGCAGTACTTCGGGTGAGAAGAAGAGTGCTCCAATCAAGCTTAGGACTGCCTCTCCCTAGCCTACTACAGATGGGCTTTTCCATGATCCACCTAAGGCTGCTCCAAAGAAGCACTACTGGACGCCCAAGCCTTCCTAGGCCAAGCTGGACAAGATAGTGGAAGAAGTTCTTAAGCATTCAGGCAAGAAGCAAGTCCAACAACCTGCACCACCCAAGGGTACACCACCACACCAGAGGCCCAAGGCTCAGCGCAAGTCTATGCCCAAGAGACCTGTCTACCACTGTGAGTTTTGTTTTAGGAGGAAGCGAGTTGAGAGGCAGGAGAGAGCTCGGGGCAACCGGGATCAGTTCTACCATGGTGGTAGGCAAGATCCTCCCTGTCATGGTGAGATGAGAGACCGCTTTGCTAGTTGTGAGAGAGGAGGCGGCTTTCAGGCTCGTGCTCCTGGTGGTGAGAGATGCTTTGTCGGTCGAGCTCCTAGTCGTTTTCAGCGTGACTATGGACCTCGTGACCGAGGCTTTGGTAGAGTATTTGAGAGTCCACTCTTTGGAGGTTGTGGTTACCTTGATCATCATGATGCTTACTTTGACTATGCTTACCCCACTTTTGAGCAGATGGCTTGGCACGGGTTCAGCAATTTTACTGACCCTAGTGCCGGATGGTTCACTCACTCTCACTTTCCTTGATTTTGCAGGATCGAGGCCTAGAGGACATTTGGATCATGGAATTTGGCTACTCTAAGCACATGACAGGGCACCGTTGATGGTTCTCTAGCCTCAATCACGTGAGCACCAAGGAGTACATCACATTCGGGGATAATGATCAAGGTAAAGTGTTTGATGTAGGTGGTGTTTTGCTTTCTACCAAGCTTTCCCTAAGAGAAGTTTCTTTTGTGAGGAGTTTGGGGTTCAATTTGGTTTCTGTCTCACAACTTCTCAAGGAAGGGTTTGAGGTTCGCTTTAAATAAGGTTCTTCTTGTGTTCTTGATGCTAAGGAAAACCTTGTTTGTCAGATTTTGCCCTATGGACAGGTTTTTAAGGTTGACCTTGCATTTGTTTCTGGACCTCCTTGGTGTTTAGTTGCTAGTCCTTCTATTGATATCTGGAAGTGGCATAGGAGGCTAGGCTATTTGAGCTTTTATCTGCTTGCCAGGTTGAGTACTATGGGCCTAATCCGAGGATTGCCCAAATTGAAAGCAGAGATGAACTTAGTTTGCCATCCTTGTCATTATGGCAAGATGGTTGCCGCTTCCCATGCCCCTATTAATCAGGTTATGACCTCTTACCCGGGTGAGCTGTTGCATATGGACACTGTTGGTCCTGCTCGGGTACAGTCGGTTAGTGGGAAGTGGTATGTGCTTGTCTTAGTAGATGACTTTTCTCTTTTTTGTGGGTGTTCATCATGGAGTTCAAGGATGAGGCCTTTGGTTTTGTTTGGGCTCTGGTCTTGAGGTTGAGAAACGAGAGTCATAAGGCCATGAGGACTATCCACAGCGACAATAGAGGAGAATTTCGAAACCTTCGGTTCGAAACCTTTTGTTGTGACCTTGGTCTTGAGCACCAATTCCCATCTCCACATACCCCACTGCAGAACGGTATTGTGGAATGCAAGAACCGCACACTCGTTGAGATGGAACAGATGTTGCTCGATGAGTATAGGACTCTGAGGCGCTTTTGGGCTGAGGCTATGAATACGGCATGTTACATTGCCAACCAGATCTTCCTATGAGCTTTCTTAGGGAAGACCTCATACGAACTTCGGTTTGGTAGGCAGCCTAACGTCAAGCACCTACAAGCATTTGGTGTAACACCCTAATTTTAATTTTAGCATCTTATAATAAATTCCAAGTAATTTATTTTTCTAAGGTTCATGTGCTTAGTTTGCATTTATCATGTTTTGTCTAAATAAAATAAGTGCATAAAAGCAACCGTAGGCCTAACTTTCTTTGTGCATACATGCTGGTGCATTACTTTTCAGGGTTGTGTGTGTGAATTAAGGTTTTAAATCCAAATTTTATTTGAATTTATGGACCCCTTGCTTTCTTTTTCAAAAGAATTACAAAACAGAAAAGAAAAGAAGGAAGGACCAGCCTAGGCCGCCAGCCCAGCCAGTAGCCCAACCTAGCTCTACCCCGCCCTCCATCCCACCTGGGCTGACGCCATGGCCCAACCCCAACCTCGCCAGCCCTCTTCCTCTCTCGCACGCCACCGACAGGTGGGTAGCGCCCCTGCCCCCATAACTGGTCGGTCCCGCCTGTCATCTCCTTCCCCTCCCTCTCGCCATGAATCCTGCACACCTGCCGCTCTCTACTCGGCCACGTTGGTGTCCCAGCTAATGGAAGCCGAATCCGAGGCCATGTTCTCCTGCCATAATTGCTCCACTATCAATCCCTGGAGTCTCGCATTGGTTTCCCCTTCTTCCTCCCTTCCTTCACCACGTGGAAGCGGGCTTTCAAAGTCGTAGCCGCCTTCATCGTGCCCTCGTCGTTTCGGCTCGTCTGAGCTCTATAAAACTGACCACAAGCTTTGCACGGACCTTCTTTAGCACCCTGCCACTCCAATTCCACTCCTTCACACCACCGTGCCCGCAATCCACCACCGGAGCTCCGCCTTGGATAAGTGGTGCCGCTGCCCAATTCGTCATTGGCTAGCCTCTTCCTGTCCTCATGCCAATGTGTTCTTGTTCACAGGGTTGTCATGGAGGATTCCCGCAAGTCTTGGGCATAAGCATGTGCTTCCAATGCCCTTGTCCGCGTGCTCCGTTCGACTCCGTCCACTGTCCCAAATCACCAAACCGAGCCACTCACTCCCCGATGCCGAAAAGTCCTCGGTGAGTTTCACCATGGCACTCTATCCCTCATGAGCTAGGTCTAGAGCAGCGGGGGCGTCCCTAGGCCCCAGAGCAAGTAGCTCCGGTGAGCCGCCGCCGCACCAGACGAACTCCATCATGGGTTTAGGTCACCGCCGGTGCCTATTGCCTCCTTCAAGTCCCTGCTGTCCGATCTATAATGCACGGTCACGATTAAAACGTGAGCATACCCCTTTGTTGGACAATCGCAGCGCGCCGCGCGTATCACTTAACATAGTCAGCAATGGCCCCACATGCCAGGGTGTGTGCACCCACATCAGCGACGCATCAGTGCTGACCGAGTCCACCATGGGACTTTTTCAGAAAAGCTCCTGCGTTTCTCTGTTATGAACGCGCAGTCCATCGCCTTTGGGAAATAATTAGATTTAGGCCCTATTTTTAACGCTTAGGCCCCCGAGCTTTCCGTGATTTGAACCCAAAGTCCAAGCTCTGGAGTTTTTATTCCAAAACCCTCAGTTACTAGGTTTAATTATGTTTAGGCCTACGGTTTTTCAAAGCTAGCCCCTGATTTAGTTTATTTATCACATATTTGCCCTTAGGAGACCGTTTTATACATAACTTTCACGTTTTAGCTCCGATTTGAGTGATTCTTGTGCTCACTTGATCGTAGCAGTACATAGGATGTTTTAGTACAGTTTTATCTTCTGTTTTTATGAAATAATGTACTGTTGCTTATCTTTTGTTATTTGTTTGCATGCATGTATGTTTGGAAATGCTTGTATGTTGCCGTGAATGTGTTTAGACATTGAACCGTTCGTTGGAGCCGAAGAGCAGCAGTTTGAAGGTTTTGAATAGCAGCCACAACACCAGTTTAGGAAGACAAGTATAACATGGACAACCTAATAACTCTTTAATCACCTCATATGCCTATGTCTAACTTGTACGCCTATAAGGATTATACGTTGGCGTCTTTACTCGATGTTATGTATGATAATTCATGTTGGTTGAGTTTTGCTTGCTGCTGCATCAACACATGTATCTTTTGTTAACAAATTGATTAATGGACTTGAGTGGTCCATGTCTCCTTAATAATATGTTTTTTTAGCAACGTGGTTTAGGGGGCACGAGCAGTGTGCTTAGTGGTTTTGCACATTGCCACTCTCCATAAGGTCTGGTTCACAAAACGATAACCTAGGACCTTGGACGGTCTTGGCTAACTAATTAGTTTACTTTGGTTTGGGAGTAACTTACCAGCGGGGCAAGAGGGGAGGTGAGCTTCAGTGATCCTCACACTACCTTAGGTTGAGTGTGATGCTGTTCTTCTCCCTTTGTGAGGTGGGCCCCACTATTGCAGAACCTGAATCCTTAGCGGTTACACCTTACCAACGTGATCTTTGTAAAGGCCTCGTAGTGTGCTTACTAGTCATCTCATCTAAGGAAATGTGATGAACTCCTAGCATAGCTCACGACTTGTGGGTAAAGATGTACAACCTCTCGAGAGTATAAGATTGACATGTTAGCCGTGCTCACGGTTATGAGTAGCCCAGATCCTACATACAGATTAGTGGCTCCTGGTTTGGGTTTGGGAGTTGGTTTTGTTGTTAATAATGTTGACTAATGTTTATGCAATACTTTTTGGGTTAATGGTTTATATACTCACTTGTAGTTGCTTATTAAAACTTGACCAATTAAAAGCTCATGCATTTATGTCAGCCAACCTTAGAGCCTCATGGTTCATGTTATGCTTGTTGAGTATGGCTGTGTACTCACGCTTGTTGTTTTCTTTCTTTTGTTGGGTGGACACCCAACCGTTGTTCAGTTGATGAAGGTACAGGAGATTATGTGCAAGCTTATGATGAGTTCTCGTCATGCCAGTCTTCCAGTTGACGTCACTATGGTGGCTCGTGTTACCTTTCATTTATACTTCTGCTTATGACTTTGTTATAAAGACTTGTGGTCTTGATGTAATAATGTGATGATATGCTATGTAACATTATATTTCCCTTTTATGCACGTTCTATGATGTCACTCTTGTCATAATATATATGAGACATGTTCCTGGCACATATATGTTGTTCTGGTTCCGTTGGTTGAGAACCGGGCATGACAAAGTGGTATTATAGCCGTGTTGACTGTAGGACGGTAGCGTAGCTAGGAATGGTTGTATTTAAGGATTTTACTTCTTTTGTCTCACTTGCTGATTTATAAAATTTCTTTTTCCCTAGCTTACCATATCTATATATATATATTATCATTATGTTGAAAATTTTTCCTTTACTCATTCTATCATATAGAACTGTTATTAATCTTATTCTATCCTCCTTGTAGATGGCCCGCACCCACAGGACCGCACGTAAGAGTACCGGTGGAGCAAGGCGCTTTGGACTGTTTGTTCCACCACAGCTTGAGCCTGAGGTCCAGCCTGAGGTGGAGTCCGAGGAGTCAGAGGAGGAGTCCGAGGAGGAGCCCCAGGACCCTTTGCAGCCTGAGGAGCAGATGCCACAGGAGCATCCTGAGGACGATGAGGTGGTGGAGATACCTCTGCCCCCTCAGCCAAAGCCTGAGGTGGTGGTGATACCAGATGACGAGCCTGAGGCTGGAGAACGCGACGATTCGGGAGATGCCTCTGCTGGTGCTGACGGCACCGGAGGTGGTGGCACACCCCCGTTGTAGTGGATCGACATGAACCATAATGGCTTGCACTTGAGCTTCCCCAAGATGATCAATGACACTATGCAAGAGTTGGGCTACAACAACCTGGAGATCAGCTACAAGGTGGTGGAGAGCATGCACCATGAGTTCCCCACCAGGTTCAGTGCATCAACATGCTTCATGGTGGATAACATGGTGTAGGGAGGTGCCACCATGGCCGAGGAGCACTACTCGGTGTCGTATCAATCTACTCAGGATGCGGCTATCAACGACGTGGCTCGTCAGGCCTATGGGGTCTTCTGTGAGGATCACCATACTGCTTTCAAACAGTCTACTTGATGCCACCTTCCTCACCACAAGAGTGGTGAGATGAAGCACCAGATATCTTCCCTAGAGCATGAGGACAACGGTCAGTTGGCCTCACTGGTGGAGTTTACAGCATCCTTGAGCTCTAAGCACGATGCCCTAATGGGAGCGTAGTGCATCTTGAACTTGGAGCGTGAGTTCCTTCGAGCTCAGATCTTGGGGGCGACACATGTGACACACCTAGAGCCAGGACAGGCCCCACCGCACTACGGTGAGCCTAGTGGCAGTACCATAGTGCTTCCCCACGATGACTAGTCAGCCTGTGGTTCTATTAGTTTGGGTCGTTTGAGTCCTCTTTCGCTTTTATGTATGGAACTTGGTTAAGTTTTGGATGTTTGAATGCTTAGTTTATGAACAATGTTTAATTTGCTTCTTTGGTTGAGTGGTATATCCAGTTATAGGGATTTGTCTACAGCAAGAACATGTTTAATGTTATCAATACTAAAGCAAAGTTAGCTCGTTTGGGATAAAGATATCTACTCTATTGCTCTTTTTACTTTATCATCAGCCTTTATCTCTTATGCATCATTATATCAAATGTGTGCTTATGGTATCTCTGTTGACATCAAATGGTTAACACAAGGAGAGGTGGTGGTGCTGGTGGTGATAACTAGGAAAACCAAGGGGGAAGCAATCACATGCCCAACCCGCCACCCATCACTATGGAGCAATTGATCATGATTCAGACTCAGGTGTTGACAACTGTGAACACTGTGGTGCAAGTACTCCAACAGGCTCAAGCTGAACCACCACCCCCTTCCCCTACAGACAGGCGTGGGGATTTCATGAAAGGTCATCCACCTACCTTCTCACAAGCTACAAAAACACTGCAGGCTGACGACTGGCTTCATGCGGAGGAACGCCAGTTAGATATTGCATAGTGCAACGACAGGGAGAGGGTCTTGTATTGCTCTGGACAATTGAGAGGTGCAGCACTTGATTGGTGGGAATCCTACAGAGTCTAGGACGGGGAGGCTTTCACTTGGGCATAGTTCAGAGAGAACTTTTGCAATCATCATGTGCCTGCAGGACCGATGAAGATGCAGAAAAAGGAGTTCCCTTCTGTGATGGAGTACAGGGACAAGTTCCTTCAACTTGCATAGTATGCTACTGTAAAGGTGGCTGAGGATAGAGTAAAACATGAGTACTTCATGGAGGGTTTGAATGATGAACTTCAATACGAGTTGATGAACCATACCTTCCCTACTTTTCTTCATCTGGTGGACCGAGCGCTTTTCACTGAGAGGAAGCGGCAGGAAATAGAAGAAAGGAAGAGGAAGTTCAACAACTCTTCATCAGGTAGCAACACCCATCCTCGTTACCCTTACGGCTAGAGTTCTCAGCAACAAGGGTATCAGCTGCATACCTAGGTATAGCAGGGGTACCACCACCAGCAGTAGCGCAGTCAGAGCCAGCAGAGGGGCTAGGGACAGCGTTACCAGAACTAGCCTTCCTTTGCTACCTATCCAACTCAACGTCAAGTGCAACCCAACCCTCCTGCAGCAAATCAGGCTCCAGTTCCAATTGGCAGACATTGCTACAAGTGTGGTGATCCAGGACATTATGCTAATGTATGTCCCCATAAGATGCCAGCCAATCATCAGGGTTAGCAGTAGGGCCAAAGGCACAATCCTCCACAACAGTAGCAGGGGTGCCCTAATCAGCAGGCCAAGGCACAGTGGCATGGAAAAGTGAACCACGTGACGGCTGAGACTACAGCTGAGGCTCGTAACGTCATGCTTGGTACCTTGTCAATTTCCATCCCGCTACAATACTTTTTGATACTGGTGCTACCCATTCATTCATTACCATGTCCTATGTTGAACAACATCATTTACCAACTAGCACAATGAAAAGGGATATGGTGGTTACTTCCCCGAGAGGGAATTTGAGAACCAAGACTCTTTGTCCTAGAGTTAAAGTTGGCATAAGGGGGGCGTAGAATTTTGTACCAACCTGATAGTTGTCGACTCAATGGGTATAGATGTTATTCTGGGTATGGAGACTATTACCAAATGGGGTGTCAGAATTGATTGTGCTCAACTGATAGTTCTCTTGGCAGCCCCAAGTGGCCAGGAAGTGGAGATCAGTGCATCGGAGCCTTCTAGGTTTTTGCATCAGATGGAGGCTAAGCCCATAGATGGCATACATATTGTATGTGATTACCCTGATGTTTTTCTAGATGAGTTGCTAGGTATGCCACCTGACCGAGAAGTTGAATTTTTGATAGAACTTTTACCCGGTACCGCAAAAAGGCAATATATGGTGGCACCTAAAGAACAAGAGTTAATAAAGAAAAATATAGATGAGCTGTTAGAAAAAGGGTATATCTGACCTAGTTCTTCACCTTGGGCCTTTCCAGTTTCGTTTGCTGATAAAAAGGATGGGTCAAGGAGGATGTGTGTGGATTATCGAGCTTTGAATGATGTCACAATTAAGAACAAATATCCTCTACCTTGGATAGATGATTTGTTTGATCAATTGCAAGGTGCATGTGTGTTCTCGAAGATTGATTTAAGGTCAGGTTACGATCAAATGAAGATTCGTCCCTCTGATATTCCAAAAACTGCTTTCATTACCAGATTTGGGTTATATGAGTATACCGTGATGTCTTTTGGCTTGACAAATGCTCCTGCTTATTTCATGAATCTTATGAACAAAGTGTTTATGGAATACCTTAACAAGTTTGTGGTGGTGTTTATTGATTATATTTTGATCTACTCCAAGATAGAAGAACATGAAGAACACTTGAGACTAGTTTTGCAGAAGCTAAGAGAACATAAGTTGTATGCAAAGTTGAGCAAGTGTGAGTTTTAGATTGATCAAGTGCCTTTCTTGGGACAAATCGTTTCAAACGGTGGAATCATGGTGGATCCAAGCAAGGTCAGCAGTGTTATGGATTGGAAACAACCGAAGGTTGTGAAAGAGGTTCGTGGATTCCTAGGTTTGGCAGGATATTACAGGAGGTTCATTGAGATTTTCTCCAAGATTGCAAAGATGATGACATCATTGCTTGCTAAATTTATTTGGACAAAGGAGAGGCAAGCCTCATTCGATGAATTAAAGAAGAGAATCACTACTATCCCAGTGCTTACTCTACCAGATCCAACAAAAAGTTTCACGGTGTATTTTGATGCTTCAAAGGAAGGATTGGGATGTGTATTGATGAAAGAAGGTAGTGATTGCTTATGCCTCACAACAATTGTGAAAGCATGATGTAAACTATCCTACACATGATTTGGAGTTAGCAGCTGTTGTGCATGCTTTGAAAATTTGGAGGCATTATTTGTTTGGGAATCGATGTGAGATATACACTGACCATAAGAGTCTCAAATATATCTTCACCTAGAGTGAGTTGAGGCAGAGGAGATGGTTGGAATTGATCAAGGAATATGATCTAGAGATACACTATCATCCTGGTAAAGCCAATGTTGAAGCTGATGCTCTGAGTAGAAAGAGTTATGTTAATATGGCAGTCGCTTTCCAAATGTCACCTGAGTTGTGTGAAGAATTTGAGAGATTGAGTTTGGGCTTTGTACATCACACCACGGTGGCAAAATTTGAAGAACCTACTCTTGAGCAAGAAATAAGAAAACACCAGCTGAAAGATGAGAAGATTCAGGAGATCTGTGAATAGATCAAGGTGGGTAAGGCACCGCACTTTCGTGAGGATGAGCAAGGTACTATATGGTACAAGAACCATATTTGTGTGCCAGATGTGGATAGTATAAGAAAGTTGATACTCAGTGAAGCTCATGATACGGCTTATTCCATTCACCTTGGAAGTACAAAGATGTATTATGATTTGAAAGAGAGATTTTGGTGGTATGGAATGAAACGAGCAGTGGCAGAATATGTTGCAGTTTGTGATACCAGTCAGCGTGTGAAGGCAGAATATCAGAGACCTGTAGGTTTGTTGCAACCACTGAAAATTCCATAGTCGAAGTGGGAAGAAATAAGTATGGATTTCACAGGGACTACCACGAACTCAAAAGGGTTACAACTCGATTTGGGTAGTTGTGGATCGCTTGATCAAGGTTGCGCACTTCATACCTGTTAATACTACCTATTTGGGTGCAAGATTAGTGGAGTTGTACATTTCTAGAATTGTTTGTTTGCATGGTGTGCCTAAGAGGATTATCTCCGACAGAGGTTCACAGTTCACATCTCGTTTTTGGGAGCAGTTGCATGATTCGTTGGATACTAAACTTCGGATCAGTACAGCTTATCACCCACAGATAGATGGTTAGACTGAAAGAACCAATCAGATTCTAGAAGATATGTTGCGAGCATGTGCTATTCAATATGGTACTAGTTGGGATAAGATTCTACCGTATGCCAAATTCTCTTATAATAACAGTTACCAAGCCAGTTTGAAGAAGTCACCGTTTGAGGCACTATATGGTAGGAGGTGCATGACTCCTTTGTTTTGGAATCAAATAGGTGAGAAGCAAGTGTTTGGGCCTGACGTCATCAAGGATGCAGAACAACATGTGAAAATGGTACAAGAAAACTTGAGGGTTGCTTAATCTAGACAGAAAACCTATGCAGATGTGCGATGCAGAGATTTGACCTTTAAGGTTGATGACTTTGTGTATTTGAAAGTGTCACTATGAGGGGAATCCATATGTTTAACATAAAGGGAAAACTAGCACCGAGATACATTGGTCCGTTCAAGGTGTTGGAAAGGAAAGGAGAAGTAGCTTAAAAGTTGGAATTGTCTTCCGGCTTAAGTGGTATACATGATGTGTTCCATGTTCCACAGATGAAGAAGTGCTTGAGAGTGACAAAGAACAAGCACCACTGGAAGGCTTGGATGTACAAGAGGACCTGTCATATACAGAACCTCCGGTGAAGATTCTTGAAACCTCACAGAGAGTCACTCGGAATAAGAAGATCAAAATTTGCAGAGTGCAGTGGAAACATCACACAGAGGATGAGGCTACATGGGAAAGACGAAGAGATGAGAGTAGCTTATCCTGATCTCTTTGGTAACCAATCTATGTGACTCTCGAGGTGAGATTCCTATTAAGGGAGGGGGGGTAGGTTTGTAACACCCTAGTTTTAATTTTAGCATCTTATAATAAATTCCAAGTAATTTATTTTTCTAAGGTTCATGTGCTTAGTTTGCATTTATCATGTTTTGTCTAAATAAAATAAGTGCATAAAAGCAACCATAGGCCTAACTTTCTTTGTCCATACGTGCTGGTGCATTACTTTTCATGGGAGTGTGAATTAAGGTTTTAATTTCAAATTTTATTTGAATTTATAGACCCCTTGCTTTCTTTTTCAAAAGAATTACAAAACAGAAAAGAAAAGAATAGAGGACCAGCCCGAGCTACCAGCCCAGCCATTAGCCCAACCCAGCTCTACCCCTCCCTCCATCCCACCTGGGCCGATGCCCCAGCCCAACCCCAACCGCGCTAGCCTCCTCTCTCGCGTGCCACCGACAGGTGGGTCGTGACCCCGCTCCCCCTGACCGGCCAGTCCCACCTGTCATCTCCTTCCCCTCCCTCTCGCTGCGAATCTTGGGTGCCTGCCACTTTCTGCTCGGCCACATTGGCGTCCCAGCGGATGGAAACCGAATCCGAGGCCATGTTCTCCTGCCATAATCGCCCCGCCATCAATCCCTAGTGTCTGACGTCAGTTTCCCTTTCTTCCTCCCTTCCTTCACCATGCCGACGCAGGCATTCAAAGCCGCAGCTGCCTTCATCGCGCCCCCATCCTTTCGGCTCGTCCGAGCTCTATAAAACTGACCACAAGTTTCGCACTGACCTCTTTTACCACCCTGCCACTCCAATTCTACTCCTTCACACCACCATGCCTGCAATCCACTGTCGGATCTCCGCCTAGGGTAAGTGGTGCCGCTGCCCAATTCGTTGTCGGCGAGCCTCTTTCGGTCCTCATGCCATCGTGTTCTTGTTCACATGGTTGTCACGGAGGATTCCTGCATGTCTTGGGTGTGAGCACATGCTTCCAACGCCCCTGTCCGCAACCTTCGTTTGACTCCGTCCGCCGTCCCACATCGCCAGACCGAGCCGCTCACTCCCCGGCATCCACAAGTCCTCGGTGAGTTTCGCCATGGCCCTCTATCCCACCCAAGCTAGGTCTAAAGCAGCGGGGCCATGCCTAGGCTAGGAGCAAGTAGCTCTGGAGAGCCGCTGCCGCACCAGACAAACTCCACCTTGGGTTCAGGTCGCCGCCGGCGCCTATTGCCCCTTCGAGTCCCCGCCGTCCGATCTACAATGGACGGTCACAATTACAACGTGAGCATACCCCTTCGTTGGCCAATCGCAGCACGCCACATGTATCAATTAACACAGTCAGCAATGGCCCCACATGCCCGGGTGACGTGGCTAGCCACATGTGCACCCATATCAGCGACGCGTCAGCTCTGACCGAGTCAACCGCGGCACTTTTGCAGAAAAGCCCCCGCGTTTCTCTGTTATCAACCGACAGTTCGTCGCCTTTGAGAAATAATTAGATTTAGGCCTTATTTTTAACGCTTAGGCCCCTTATGTTTAGGCCCTCGGTTATTCAAAGCTAGCCCCTGGTTTAGTTTATTTATCACAGATTTGCCCTTAGGAGCCCGTTTTATGCATAACTTTTACATTTTAGCTCTGATTTGAATGATTCTTGCACACATGTGATCGTAGCAGCACGTAGAATGTTTTTAGTACAGTTTTATCTTTTGTTTTATTGAAGTGATGTACTGTTTATTATCTTTTGTTATTTGTTTGCATGCATGTATGTTTGGAACTGCTTGTATGTTGCCGTGAACGTGTTTAAATGGTGAACTATTCGTTGGAGCTGAAGAGCAGCAGTTTGAAGGTTTTGAACAGCAGCCACAAGACTAGTTTGAGGAAGGCAAGTATAACATAGACAACCTAATAGCCCTTTAATCACCTCATATGCATGTGTCTAACTTGTACGCCTATAAGGATTATACGTTAGCCTCTTTACTTGATGTTACCTTTGGGAATGCATGTTGGTTAAGTTTTTCTAGTTGCTGCTCGAACACATGTATCTTTTGTTAATAAATTGATTAATGGTCTTATGCAATTTAATTGTGAGCTTGACCCTGTGTGCTACGGCTTGAGTGGTTCACGTCTCCTTCATAGTATGTTTTTTAGCAACCTAGTTTAGGGGGCATGAGCACTGTCCATAAGGACTGATTCACAAAGTGACAACCTGGGGCAACGGTGCTACCACAAGACTGGGATGGGGCGGTCTTGGCTAACTAATTAGTTTGTTTTGGTTTGGGAGTAACTTACCTGTGGGGCAAGAGGGGAGGTGAGCTTCAGTGGTTCTTGTGCTACCTTAGGTTGAGTGTGATGCTGTTCTTCTCCCTTTGTGAGGTGGGCCCCACCGTTGCAGAACCTGAATCCTTAGCGTTTACACCTTACCAACATGATCTTTGTAAAGGCCTCGTAGTGTGCATGCTAGTCATCTCATCTAAGGCAATGTGATGAACTCCTAGCATAGCTCAAGACTTGTGGGTAAAGATGTATAACCTCTCGAGTGTGTAAAACTGACATGTCAATCGTGCTCACGGTTATGAGCAGCCTAGATCCTTCATGCAGATTAGTGGTTCCATGTTTGGGTTTGGGAGTTGGTTTTGTTGTTAATATTGTTGACTAATGTTTATGCAATACTTTTGGGTTAATGGTTTATATACTCACTTGTAGCAATTAGTTGCTTATTAAAACTTGACCAATTAAAAGCTCATGCATTTATGTCAGCCAACCTTAGAGCCTCATGGTTCATGTTATGCTTGTTGAGTACGGTTGTGTACTCATGCTTCGTTATTTTCTTTCTTTTGTTGGGTGGACACCCAACCGCTGTTCAGTTGATGAAGGTGCAGGAGATTATGTGCAAGGTTATGATGAGTTCTCGGCATGCCAGTCTTCCAGTTGACGTCCCTGTGGTGGCTCATGTTACCTTTCGTTTACGCTTCCACTTATGAATCTGTTATAAAGACCTGTGGTCTTGATGTAATAATGTGATGATACGCTATGTAACATTATACTTCCCCTTTATGCACGTTCTGTGTTGTCACTCTTGTCATAATATATGTGAAACATGTTCCTGGCACATATATTTTGTTATAGTTCCGTTGGTTGAGAATCTGGCGTGACATTTTGATAAAGGGGGCAATTGGATAAATTTGAATCTTGATGCTTGGATGGTATTTTCCTTGGGTGCGCCTCTAGCTCTAGAGCTTTTAGAGTGTGGATCCTTGATACCAAACAAGTGGTAGAGACTTGTGAGGTTTCCTTTGATGAATCTATGCCTTGCACAACAGCTACATTTGAGCATTCAGGTGATGACGAGAAAGGCGCCCCTATCTTTGAAGATGAGGAAGGTGCAGTAGATGTTGGTGATGCAAGAGCTACTACACCGGCTGCAGCGTGTTGGCAGTTAGCCTAATTGATTTTACTCCTCAAGCGAATGGAGACCGGTGTAGCTTTCACCCGAGAGTATCCAGGGTATCAAATTTATCCACAGGGAAGCATTGAGAAAGAACAATGATTCATCGATCATCTAGCTTTATCTATCTAATTCATTCCAAATGATAGGTGGAGATATATGAAAGATATACAAAAGACAAAAAAAACAAACACCATGAGATACAGAACAAACACCATTGCCATGAAAACAGGTGTAGCTAGGAGGACAACGAATCAAGACTAAGGTTTCAGTCTTCATTCTTTACTAGCATACAAGAGCTATCCATGATAAGGTTGAAAGGACTTCAACAGAAGCGATACTTGTGTCAAGTGAAATTCTAGAGTCTTGAGGGTACCAGGGGTAGATAGTTGGTCCCAAAGGAGAGTCTAGCTAACACCTACGGCCCTCCCGAACGACGGGCCTGGACTACACAGGCAGACCACACGCTGTCACCGAGTGGGGCTACCAAGCAAATCCATGTGGAGAGGATGGCACACTACAAACGTGTTCAAGCAAAGCTTGAACAACAATAGTTCATCCTTACCTCGAGGAGAGGAACCAACCAGAGCCTAGCGTCTAAGTCTAGGGGTCAATTGTAGCACCGTCAAGCATGACTAAGAATCCATCAATTCTAACTTAGCACAACTCAGGCCATGATGCAATGCTCTAACTACTGATCACATCATGTAACTAACTAAAGAAGAAGAAGTGCATTAACTAAGAAGGTAAAGCACTAATCATCATCGGGAAAGTAATGCAACAAATATATAAGTAAGAATGTAAATACATTACCGGGGATTCCCATCCAACTCCGACACATGAAGCTTGCTCTTACTCCTAACTAAACACTGAATTCAAAGCAGAGACACCACCCGAGGGGTGCCTCCAAGTGAGGGAGAGAGAGTTTACATGGTGAAAGGTACAAGTGAGAGTGAGGGGGTGCCTGTCTATTTATAGTGTGAGGAGGGAATATTCCTAGTGCCTACATGCAAGATTCTTCCTCCAATTCCTCCTTGGGCATCATCTGTCCCCCCAACTGACTTAGGAAGGTCGGTAGTAGTGTCTTGCACGTGTTGGCACAAGAAACCGGTCAAGAACAGGCCATTAAGGCCCTGAACCGGACGTTGCAGTTAAGAACCGGTAATTTGCAGTTAAACTAAGTCCAAAACCAGTCAAAACGGGTGGTGAACTGCTCTGAACCGGCCTCCTACGGTCAAAACTACCCCGCGCTCCACTCCCAGGCCACCACGTGGCCAAGTAGGCCGGCGGACCGAGCCTCGCGCGCGGGCACGCGCACACTACCCCTGGTTGCCACGTGTCGCTTCATGATTGCTGCGTCACCCCTGCCTTGGCCAATGGGAAGCCGCCACGTGTCACCCTTCGGTGCCTTCCCGCCTGTTGTCGGTATAGAGGGGTCTGCTGACGTGTGCGATGACGTCAGCAGGCCCTATATTTTTGTATTTTTGATATCTTTTGCATATGAGCTCCAATTGATGCGAGTAATATGTCCGTTGGAATCATATCGACGAGCACTACGCAATGGTGTAGTCCTTGAGGGCATTTGAGATACTTTTTAGTAGTGATTATTGCAATCCATTCTCAAGCCCTTTTATGCGCTGATTCTCTCTAGCTCCAAATGATATACTTTTGCATGGAATTTGAGCATCTCCCTATGATACATCGAAAACCACCAAAACTCGTGGAATTCATCAGTGTTAGGTAAATAATGCACATAACTTTAGCTATACCCCATTTATTCATTGAGGAATTGATGGTCAAAATCGTGAAATAACGACATTCAACATGGCACAGCTAGGGTTTCGCAGAAACCTTTTCTGCGATGGCTCATGTGCACGCTCGGTTACTCTATGCCGTGCCCTTTCATGCATATATATAGTCTCCACTAATGGGCTTTAGCCACGTAAAGGCCCGTCAAGATCCTATTTGCTTGTGAATCAAGTATCCGAGTCCCAATAGAGGTCTAACTGCGCATACCATATGCGAGCGTTCGAGTCAGACCCGATGGGTCGAGTCCCGATTGGACTCAACATCGGCTCATACCAAAGCTAATACGACTCAGATCGGACCTAGAAATTACCGCATGGGCACATCTCCATCAATCTCCCACTTGCCAAGAGGCAATATCCTGGTGTCACTGTCCCTTAAGTGTGTCCCTGTAGGTTTTCATGCAGTCGGCCATGGCGAAAAACCCTTTATCAAGCCGATCGATCAACAGCAGCGCCTAGCAGCACATGTTGACCCCCGAAAGCACAATGATCATATCAACCGAACCTTGATATACAACTCATCCTATATCCTTTTGCCACATGATGCCAGTCAGACTCAAGGCAAAATTTGTGCCACCCTTGTTGAATAGTCCGACTTATTTCACTCGTCAATGGTGGATTACTGGACAAACCATTAGTCCAAATGTGATTAACCATTAATCACATAGCACGGCCATGCATTTTCTAATCTAGCCACCTCGAGGGGCCCAGAGGCAATCTCTCCTGTTATGCAGGAGGGGCAAATTCCATCTTGATCCACTCACATCCCAATCCATGTTTCACAATGCACCTAAAAGTTACTTTTATAACTACCCAGTTACGGAGTAGCGTTTGGTAACCCCTAAGTACACCACTACGCATAGTGAGAAACAACAGTGATCTCAGGTCAAAGGATTTAGTGGGTATATCACTCGAGAGCGCTTGATGGCACATATAAGCATAACAATCCCAGCAACGTCTCGGAGTGAGTCAATCCGACACCATGTTCTCTAACATCTGTCCACATCTTTGATTCGATATCCAATATCTATGACTCGTGAAACATGATCATCAATCAATCCATATGCTAGCCCTTGAATCATTACTATACCATGTAAAGATTTTAGGCTAGGGACCATTCAGAACATGGCATTTAAACAAGAGTCTCACGAATGAGTCATGCACTCGCTAATCCAATGTTCACAGCACATGTTCATGGAACAAGTATGAATAACACTTATTCAAAATAAAACATAACAAATTCTCATCCCACATACACTAGAGTCAACTCAAGTATCCAATACCCATTGCTTTTGTGTGTGCCTCAAACTTGGATTGTGGAAGAGGCTTCGTTAATGGATCAGCTACATTTAGGTCTGTGTACACTTTACATATCTTCCCATCACCTCTATCAATAATCTCTCTGATCAGGTGATATCACCTAAGTATATGTTTGGATTTTTCATGTGACCTAGGTTCCTTAGCTTGTGCAATGGCACCGATATTATCACAGTAAAGGTCCAATGGACACGAAGCACTTAGAACAACACCCAACTCAGAAACAAACTTTCCGATCCAAACTGCCTCCTTTGCATCTTCCGAAGCTGCAATGTACTCGGCTTCTATTATAGAATCGGCTACCGTATCTTGCTTGGAAATCTTCCAACTAACCGCTCCACCATTGAGGCAGAATACGAATCTGGCTTGCGATCTACTGTCGTCTTTGTTTGTTTGGAAACCAGCATCGGTGTGACCCTTTACAATGAGCTCTTCCTCACCTCCAAACATTAGAAACGCATCCTTAGTCCTTCTCAAGTACTTAAGGATATTCTTTATAGAAATCCAGTGACCTTCACCTAGACATGACTGATATCGGCTCGTAACACTTAGAGCAAAGGAGACATCTGGGCGTGTACATATCATAGCATACATGATAGATCCGATTGCCGGGGCATACGGGATCTCACTGTTGGTGGTTCTTAGCCTACCGGATTTTACTCCGCAAGCGCACGAGGACCGCTGTAGCCTTTCAACCGAGAGTACTCCAAGGTATCGTATTTATCCACAGGGAAGCAATGAGACGGAGATATTAAACTATCATTCATCCAGTTGTTACTACTCTTTCACGTCAACCGATAGCTAGGAAAGGTTGACACCAAACACCAAGGGATACAGGCCAAGCACCATTGGCAGAAAATAGGTAAAGCTAGGAGGACAACGAGATAGGGACTGTGTTCCGGTCTTCTATCTCTGCTAGCATACAAGAGCTATCTGTGTTAAGGGTCGAAAGGACCTCAACAGAGTTATGAACTTGCGTCGAGTGAAATTCCAGCGCCTCGAGGGGTCAAGGGGTAGATAGTAGACCACCGAAGGAGACCCGGCTATCACCTACGGGCCTACCGAACGAACGGGCCTGGACTACACAGGCACACCACACGCTATCACCGAGTGGGGCTACCAAGCAAATCTGCGTGGGCAGGATGGCACGCTACAAACGTGTTCAAGAGAAGCTTGAACAATAATAGCTCATCCTTAGCTAGAGGTGAAGAGCTAACCAGAGCCTAGCGTCTAAGTCTAGGGGTGAATTGTAGCACCGGCAAGCATAACAACGATTAATCAATTCTAGTTTAGCTCAACTCAGGCTTCGAAATGGTGGACCAAAAAGGAAAATGCAACTGCACCACTCGAATTACTAACAGAGACAAAGATAAGTGCATAAGGTAGAAACATGAAGTACTTGCACTAGTCAATAATGGGAAAGTAATGCTGAAGATATCAAAATAGAATACATTACCGAAGATTCCGAATGACTCCGATACAGCAGACACTTCTCTAACTCCTAACCAAACACTATTTTCAGAGTGGAGGCACCTCCTAGAGAGGGAGAAGAGAATCACATGGTGAAAGGTACATTTTTGGAGTGGGGGAGCGCCCCTCTACTTATAGCCTTGAGGTGGGGGTAGTCTTCCAAGAGTTCTCAATGTGGGACTAATCCCAAAACACCTCTTGGGCTGCCACCTTCCTCCGAGCAGCCCAAGTGGTGGCCGGGCGGCCAGCCCATCAGGTCGGGCGGCCAATATGTTGGCCGGGTGGCCAGCCGATCAGGCTGGCCGGCCAGCCCACCAGACCCGTAGTGCTGACTTGAAACAGCCGTAACTTTTGCATCCAGACTCCAAATTGAGTGAACCAAAACTCCATTTTCATTATTTCGACGAGCTCTTTGTAATGGTTTGGTCCATGAGGACATTTGAGATACTTCATAGTGATGGAATTTGTGGTTCTTATCTCAAGCCCTTTGTGCGAGAATTCTCTCCTGCTCCAAATGATCTTCTTTTGTATGGAATATGATATTCTCCCTGTGATACATCAAAAACCACCAAAACTCGTGGAATTCGTTAGTGTTAGGTATATAATGCACAGAACTTTATGTATACCGCATTTATTCACTGACAGTTGGTGGTCGAAATCTTGCAATAACGACCACCAACACACCCCCAAGCTTAAACTTTTGCTCATCCTCGAGCAAAGCTAAGACTTAGGCTTGGCAGATCAGGAGTTGCGTCAATGTCAATGTCTTGCAAGTATTAAGTGCACAATCCAACACTCTATTTTTATGAACAAAATGGCATAAGTGTACCCCTCCTTTTTATCCATACCTGTGGGGCTTCTGGCAATTCTTACCTTGTCTTCGGCGGTTGATAGACGGAACAATCTTAGTCGAGTGTCACGGAACAATACTCGGAGGGTTTGAAATTTTTTTGAAATGAAAGCATTAAGTTCCTCAAATGGTACCCTCGATCGCTGAAGTGGTTTTATATTTCCTCACCAGGCCATTGGCCAAACTTTTCCCTATCAACTAAAAGGCTTATGTGGAGCTCAAGGTAGGGATAAAGTTGGCTTACCTATGTCATGTATTTTGTTGAGTCAAAGATTGGTCCTAGCGAAGTTTGTGATACTTCTCATCCCGATCAAAGGATAGAATGGGTTTGTTTTGTGGATGGAAATGGTCTTGGATGAAAAACTCCTTATTTGGTGAATCCCCTCTCAGAACTTTGAAGCTTTTGAGTTCATGCCTGGTGAACTCACCTGGTGATCTTCCCCCAAGCTTAGTTCTTGCAAGTGATTGCCATGAAACTGAGCTTCAGCATTACCTGGCATTGCCTCCCGCAAGCTTGATTATTCCCTGGGTGACGACGATGCTACTTTTGTTGCTCACCTATGTTAGGTGAATTCACTTCTGTCTCTACTCTTTTTCTGCCTCCTCTATTTCTAGAAATGACTGTCTGATGAGCAGTTGTTTCTCTCGTGCTGCTGTTTGGACCGTTTGCAAAGTGTTGGGGGCTTGGTGTGGCGGAACCGCCGATTTAATCCAGGCTAAGCACACCTGCCACCTCTGGCTCGCAGTGTGATTAGACCGAACTAAACCCGGTCGTTCGTCGAGAGTCATTCGACTCCCGATATTACCTTTTCCCAGAGGAACTGACATCATACACATCCAGCCCTCAATGGAGCCACAACAGATACATCATCTCAGGCAGTTGAATATGGCATATATAAGCTTGTTTTACAAACCGATTCGAAATAATAATATAAGTTTCATCATATTACCATACGAAAGTCAAGTTTGAATCAGTCAGCGGAAGTGAATTTGAAAAACGTCTCACAGCGGAAGAAAATACTTTACTAGTCTTCATGCAACGTTGATCGAGACGAGCAGCACCGAGCCCACCGGTACTACCCTCCTCCAAGCAGATGTCCAGAAGTCGTCGGTACCTGCTCTCAAAAGGTGGGGGCAAACCCTGAGTACTAATTACTCAGTAGGACTTAATGGATTGGCTTACGGCTGACGCAAAGCTTGCTTACTAACCTTTGGATCCTTAGCCATTGATTTTAAACAGTGGTATATCAATATAAAATATCAAGATTCATCTTTTGCATATAACTCCATAACAACTTGTAGAAATGTAAGCAATACAATACAAACATGTTGTATTTGAAAACATGAGTAACGGACATAATATATTCAAGTAGTTACTACGTTGCCCGACAGTGATATTGGCATTCCCACACCTGGTGGGCATCAGCGATTCGAATCGATTTTTAATTCCCAGGAATAACTATCATGCCAGGGGTATATGCTTACTAGCCATCGCGTTCCCACATATAGCCCCAATCTTAACCTGCCTCGTCCCAAGTTCGATTCACTCCCGCCTAGCCCCCGGGTTGTGCCCCCATGACGAGCCTGCCGACATCTCGGTCTCCCCGTCATGAGTACCAAGCTCCCCCGGGCCACCTTCCTCTCAACCAGCGGGTAGGAACGTGTCTCTGTGCTTCGGACGAGCCCAGGAAAGACTTTTCCGGTCCCATTCCCCGGATAAGCACTTTAGCAATGTTATGCCGATCAGCAGACGAACAGCGAACGGGCCTTATGCGACTCGGGCAGAGCCAAACGCACACCACATAATAAAATTATTCTCCGCCCGGTCTCCATTTAAATCAGGAGCATAGTATTACTTCCTCAATAGTAATAGTTTTGTAATCTTTGAAATCACCTACGCGACGAGTGACTCCTTTCACTCGTGTCTACTCGCACCTAGCAGAGCCTAGGCAGCTCGTCCTACGACTCTATATATGGGTGCTAGGGCCAGGGCGGCCAGGGAGTCTAATGCAAAGGTTTTCAATCAACTCCTAATGCGGATGCGTAATCATCAATCAAGATAACATTAGCTGGGAAATTTATGGTCCTGCCTACCTTTGCTTATTCTTACTCAATCAACAAACTAAACTAGGTTAGTTTGCCGGGTTGTGAGGCTTTGCCCCAGGCAACCCCTTGATCACTTGGACAACTCCTCCTTCCAAACACGACTGATGGGCTCTCCAGGTCGTGTCTGGGGCTTACTTGATCTTCTGGAACACCATTGCTTAAAGTAGCTCCCGTACTTGTTTCTCAATCACGTATCTGCAATAAGCGTTGCTATATGAATGCTATGCATGACACAGTGAATGAGATGCACGATCATCAAGCATACAACTGGTTAAGCAAAATATAAGGCAAACCTCTAGTTACGCAGGTAATGGATTACTAGCTCAACCAAAATCTCCCGACTGGCACTAGTATTAATACTACTCTGATGGACCCGAAACAATCGTGTATGTGTAATTTCACACGAACATATACAGGAGTTAAGTTGTCGATCATAAACCTAACATGGTAAGTGTGGGGTTTTTATTGGATATATTAGTTTCACATTTTTGACTATTTATATAAAATTTCATTATTTCTACTATTTCCAAAACAGAGTCACAACCTTACATGCACCACCTCCTATTCTAGCAATGAGTCATGTTCATAACCTAGAGCTCATATCAAGCCCTTAAAGTCACTTGGAGCATTTTTTTCTCCATAGCAATCTTTTTCTAAATTAATATATGCTTAAATACAAGACAAGGGCAAAATAGTAATTAAACAGACAATGCTAGGGCTACCAAAATTTAGACAGAGCCTACACATGTTAATAAGATCTCTGCCCAAATTTCATAATTTTTGAAGTTCATTTTACCCACATTTCCTATTTATTAAGGTTTTTCATGCATGCACATTAACAGGGGCAAAAAGGTCATTTCAGGGATCTACTTCTTTGCCATTCTGTAGACATACTAAAAATGAACATAATGCAACAAAGTTTATATTTTTAGCATTTTTCTACAATTTACTATGAATTTCTAAAGTTTCAGGCCTAGAAAAATGAAATTATATTCGAAATCTCTCAGACCCCGGACCTTTACGTAGTTATCCCTAGCTTTCAGGGGCCTGTACACAAGATTTTCAAGACTCAGTGAATAGTACTACAATCGAGACGGAATTACAGGAAAGAACAGGGGGTTTTCTACAAAACCTCCTTCTTCTTCCTTCGGCCGACAGAGAGGGCGCGCGGCGTGGGGCATGCTCGCGCGGGGGCCGGCGTGTAGGTTGCCGGACTTGGAGCCGAGTCACTTGCGGAAGGTGTCCCAGGTGTAGGGCTTGCTTTCCCCCAAGGTCGCGTCATGCGGGGTCGAGCGAGTGAGCGGGGAACGGCCGTGAACCGATGGTGGACTCCGAGGTCGCGTGCTTTGGGGCGGGAGCTCGATCTGCCGAATGGAGAGGGGAAAGGCGACGCCGCCTCGTGCTTCGGGTGCGCTAGGGTGTGGCGCAGCCGGAGGAGGGGTTCAGGTGGCGTGGGGAGCAGCGGAGGAGCGAGCACGGCGAGCTTCGAACTCGTCGGTCATGGCGGGCGCGTTCTGTTTGCGCGGAGGAAGAGCTGGGAGGGAGAGGGAACTCGGCTTCCTTCTCCTTATCGCCGGCGGGGTGGGGCAGGGTAGGCCGGGCGGGCAGGGCAGGTGGAGGCCGGGCGGGCAAGGCAGGGGCGCGTGGCCTCGACCCGGTGCGCTGGCGGCGCGCGCCCGCGGTGGCGCGCGGCGCGTGGCCGGCAGCGCCGGGCGCCGGCGCCGCGTGGCGGGCTGACGAGTGGACCCCACTCGTCAGTGACTGCAGGGTGGAAAATAATTTCGGAAAATTGAAAAATGCTGTTTGACTGCTGAGACATGTTTTAGAAATTGTTGTTTTTGAACATCCTAGGGGCCGAATTTGGGAAAACCCAAAATACAAAAGTTGTTCTACTTTTCCAGATCTATAACTTTGTCAAGAGGAGAAACATCAGATTCCAAGTTTAAATATGATCAAATTTGAATTGAACCCGCTGACTCCAGTTTGACCAAAGTTTAATACAAACTTAAAAATTCCTAAAGTCTATTTTATGCTCATTTTCAGAGAAAGAGTATTATACCAATGTTGTGTGGTTTTTAATTATCTACAACTTTCTTATATGATGTTTTGCATGATAGGGACTTTTAATTGCTCAAAATTTGAATTTTCCATTCAGGTCTATTTGGACAAAATTCACTAGAAGATAGAAAAGGAGCTAAAACATCTTGCAAACCTTTATGCATGTCACCACGCCCGATAACAAAGTTGATCTACCTAGAATTGTCTACAAGTTTGTTATAGAAAGTTTGGTCTAAATTACATTTCATTTTGAACTAAGGTCACAAATGCACTCAGGGGTTTTGCATATTTCACTGAAAATTTCTGACTTCGTGATTTACTAGCCTAGTTGTGACTCTTCTCTTAACATTTTTAAGCCAAATCCTTGAATTCCGCCAACCTAATCATGTGTTAAACATTCGAGATGCCGGGGGCATCACAACCCACCCCCCTTAAAGAAATCTCGTCCCGAGATTTGTGTGAGGTACGGGTGTGTTACCTATCGCGTATGGTAAGGAGTATGGCATCGTGGTTCGTGCCTTTTCGAATGCACATGATAATATCCAAATTTTTCACTTGTTGGCTTTGTCAACTAGCTTGTGAATGGTTAGTACCTCTTTAACACAAGTAGTCACAGAGCATCCTCTAAGTTAGGCTCGGGTGGTCTCTCTAAGATACTCGACGAGTCGTGCCATATAAGAGAGCGAATGAACAAACCATGAAAAGACTGTGGTCAGTGAGCAAGTGACTGTGATTGAAGCAAAGGAATGGAGTATCATCAGATGCGTTTTTGAGAGACACATTCATTCTATTTGATGGGGACTGTGTCCACATATAAAATTTCAAATCAACATGCCTTCAAAGAGTAAGATGTGGTGAAATGTAGCACATTCTACGTTGGTTATGTTTGATTAAGAAAATGGTAATAGCTAACGGGTTCTTACTAGCGAAACAAAATGCTAGCAATCTCCCTTCTAAGAGGAAGAAAACCAATCATAGCTAAATGACGATAAGATAAGAGCACTAGCCGACAACAAAAGCTAGTGTGGAGGATGTTCGTGAAGTACACCCTCGGGAAATAAGGTTCAACGAATGGATAGAAGATATCGACGGAGTTAGTGAGAACGAAGTTGACTGTTCCCGCCAATCTTCGAAGGCAAGGTTAAACATGGTTATGAATTAATATGAACAAGTTGTGGGTTTGAGACGGATCATTCCCCATTGGTCAAAAAGCAGGGTGAAACAAGGCAATGGAAGGATGTCATGAGATAGTGGAAATGAGGCTGATCCCTACAAGGTTTTGATTAAATAAAGAGGAAGTCCGAGGTGATATAAGAGCTTAGGGTGCTTGAATCCCATGGTAAAAGAAGTTCCTTGATTTACAAAGCTTGTAGCAAGTAATTAACGAATAGTGGAATATAATGCAATTAGGCTAGGATTTCTTCGATCACAAGGGTTCGAAGCGCATGAACAACAAGGGTTTTAAAGAAAAATTTACCAAAGCTCAATGTGTTATCACTATAAGACTAGGAGTACATCTAACCATAGGAATGAGATACAAGTTGACTCTACAGAGCCGGACACCTGAGGTTTTTCTGATTTACGCAGGTTAAACCTTCTGATACATAAGCTTGTCCCCAACTTTATCGTACTAATTGGTACCCAGCTAATACTGCCTAAACGTGAGATTGATGCGTCTTGGACGAAGACCGGTTTCTTCTTTTAACCATGTCGGTGCAGTGTTAGGCTTCACATGGGAAATACCATGGAACAGTAGTCTGGATCTTCCACCGAGTATAAGGACATCGCCAGACTCAAGGTTGACCTTGGTCGCTCTATTCTTGTCTCGAGTATCGCTGAACAGAAATTCTGCCGTGTCACCTAGGGAGATTGAGATGATAGGTAGACCTTGATTGATGCTTCTTCCTGATTCATCCTTATCTTGATGGAGTCCGAGCTTCCCGACGTTGTTGTAGTAGTTAATGATGCATATGTCAGGATTGATTAGAGGAAATTCGCTTGCAGTTGAATTTGCAGTTTGAGCAATTGTCTTGAAAGCTTCTGGTATCGCAGGGACTTGGGCACCATCGCATGGACGTGTTGGCCCATAGAAACCTGTAGTCGGATCCCACTTCTTCCCTAGACACATCATCCATAACTTCATCTTGGCTCCGTTTTTGAAACTAGGGTTATAGAATCCTCCTGGACCAATACCTAGTTGTCGACATGTACGAACTATCTTGACTTGATCTTCAGGCTTGACGAATCCCTTCAATAAAACCAGGCCGGGTCGCAGATGTTGAACTAAAGCCGTGTTAGTAGAAGATTCTCCTGCTTTTCTCTTCTTCTTGTGACCTTCAGGTGCTGTTGTTTTAGCCTTCGTGGGCTCAGGGTGATCAGGACATAAGTCAAAAGGCTGCGACATCTGTAGCAGGAAAAACAAGGCTTCCGTAGGTTCAAGGGTTTTGAAAACTTGGTGTGGGCATAGTGTTTTCCGCGTTTACGTGTTTAGGAAATATGCCGATAAGTAATTTTTCGCAAAACGATGGCACAAGGCTACGGTATGTTTCTAACGCGTGTGGCATCGGTAACTTCGAGATGGGTTTGATTTTTGGACCGATCGACGTATTTATTGTATTTGACCTGTATTTATTAGACGTTTCATATTTAGAATGAATTAGGTGTAGAAAAATTGCGACAACCCAAGTGTACTAGTCAAGTCGCTTGCTTAGTTTCTACTAGTTCTATTTGTACTTTGAGCTACGTATCAATACAATGGAACACACTCAACGCAATATGCTCCTAGTCACTCTTAAGTAACAAAAACAATGCATGAGATAAGACATGATGTCATGATGCATGATTCGCCCTATTCGGTCTCACATCACACACCCTATGTATAATTATATATCTAGCGAGTATTCGGTGACATATATGCACGGCACTCTCTAATGCAACTAGTCGTTCTCTACTCGTTCTTAATTTCGCACGTGGTTAGTGTACCTGCAGAAAAATGCATGCTCAGATCAACATCATCACCATTACCAAACATTACCACTCTAATCCTAAAAGTGGCATCCACGATTTTCTTTAAGCTACGTCTGGTGGACGACGTAGTGGCGCCATTTCTCCCAACACACCCAGTGTTTCTCCAGTACTGGGAAATTGCTGGGGAGAGAAACGGTGGCCAACAAGATCTAGCTATAATTTTGGTCGAAGGAAAAGTGGTCACGAAACACTCCAATAGCGTGACCACCCCCCTTAGAGAGTTCTGCCCTATCAGCATGAATGCAGGGTTCGCAACAGTCCGCAAATCCCAATAGCGCTCTGCCAGTACTGGGGATAGCTATGGCCGAAATGTTGCTTCCCAAAGCGCCGAATATGCATATGAGTTCTATCTAGGTCAGAATGTTAGCGATGTCACCTGGTATTTCACTAACATCCTTAATAGGGGCATATCGATACTCTCATTTTTCAAATACTTCGAAAAGGGTTTTCGAAAATAGGTTTGCAAATCAAGACTGGATGATATGTCTGTTGTCTGTGTATGATCGGCTCTGATACCAGCTGTGGCGGAACCGCCGATTTAATCCAGGCTAAGCACACCTGCCACCTCTGGCTCGCAGTGTGATTAGACCGAACTAAACCCGGTCGTCCGTCGAGAGTCATTCGACTCCCGATATTACCTTTTCCCAGAGGAACTGACATCATACACATCCAGCCCTCAATGGAGCCACAACAGATACATCATCTCAGGCAGTTGAATATGGCATATATAAGCTTGTTTTACAAACCGATTCGAAATAATAATATAAGTTTCATCATATTACCATACGAAAGTCAAGTTTGAATCAGTCAGCGGAAGTGAATTTGAAAAACGTCTCACAGCGGAAGAAAATACTTTACTAGTCTTCATGCAACGTTGATCGAGACGAGCAGCACCGAGCCCACCGGTACTACCCTCCTCCAAGCAGATGTCCAGAAGTCGTCGGTACCTGCTCTCAAAAGGTGGGGGCAAACCCTGAGTACTAATTACTCAGTAGGACTTAATGGATTGGCTTACGGCTGACGCAAAGCTTGCTTACTAACCTTTGGATCCTTAGCCATTGATTTTAAACAGTGGTATATCAATATAAAATATCAAGATTCATCTTTTGCATATAACTCCATAACAACTTGTAGAAATGTAAGCAATACAATACAAACATGTTGTATTTGAAAACATGAGTAACGGACATAATATATTCAAGTAGTTACTACGTTGCCCGACAGTGATATTGGCATTCCCACACCTGGTGGGCATCAGCGATTCGAATCGATTTTTAATTCCCAGGAATAACTATCATGCCAGGGGTATATGCTTACTAGCCATCGCGTTCCCACATATAGCCCCAATCTTAACCTGCCTCGTCCCAAGTTCGATTCACTCCCGCCTAGCCCCCGGGTTGTGCCCCCATGACGAGCCTGCCGACATCTCGGTCTCCCCGTCATGAGTACCAAGCTCCCCCGGGCCACCTTCCTCTCAACCAGCGGGTAGGAACGTGTCTCTGTGCTTCGGACGAGCCCAGGAAAGACTTTTCCGGTCCCATTCCCCGGATAAGCACTTTAGCAATGTTATGCCGATCAGCAGACGAACAGCGAACGGGCCTTATGCGACTCGGGCAGAGCCAAACGCACACCACATAATAAAATTATTCTCCGCCCGGTCTCCATTTAAATCAGGAGCATAGTATTACTTCCTCAATAGTAATAGTTTTGTAATCTTTGAAATCACCTACGCGACGAGTGACTCCTTTCACTCGTGTCTACTCGCACCTAGCAGAGCCTAGGCAGCTCGTCCTACGACTCTATATATGGGTGCTAGGGCCAGGGCGGCCAGGGAGTCTAATGCAAAGGTTTTCAATCAACTCCTAATGCGGATGCGTAATCATCAATCAAGATAACATTAGCTGGGAAATTTATGGTCCTGCCTACCTTTGCTTATTCTTACTCAATCAACAAACTAAACTAGGTTAGTTTGCCGGGTTGTGAGGCTTTGCCCCAGGCAACCCCTTGATCACTTGGACAACTCCTCCTTCCAAACACGACTGATGGGCTCTCCAGGTCGTGTCTGGGGCTTACTTGATCTTCTGGAACACCATTGCTTAAAGTAGCTCCCGTACTTGTTTCTCAATCACGTATCTGCAATAAGCGTTGCTATATGAATGCTATGCATGACACAGTGAATGAGATGCACGATCATCAAGCATACAACTGGTTAAGCAAAATATAAGGCAAACCTCTAGTTACGCAGGTAATGGATTACTAGCTCAACCAAAATCTCCCGACTGGCACTAGTATTAATACTACTCTGATGGACCCGAAACAATCGTGTATGTGTAATTTCACACGAACATATACAGGAGTTAAGTTGTCGATCATAAACCTAACATGGTAAGTGTGGGGTTTTTATTGGATATATTAGTTTCACATTTTTGACTATTTATATAAAATTTCATTATTTCTACTATTTCCAAAACAGAGTCACAACCTTACATGCACCACCTCCTATTCTAGCAATGAGTCATGTTCATAACCTAGAGCTCATATCAAGCCCTTAAAGTCACTTGGAGCATTTTTTTCTCCATAGCAATCTTTTTCTAAATTAATATATGCTTAAATACAAGACAAGGGCAAAATAGTAATTAAACAGACAATGCTAGGGCTACCAAAATTTAGACAGAGCCTACACATGTTAATAAGATCTCTGCCCAAATTTCATAATTTTTGAAGTTCATTTTACCCACATTTCCTATTTATTAAGGTTTTTCATGCATGCACATTAACAGGGGCAAAAAGGTCATTTCAGGGATCTACTTCTTTGCCATTCTGTAGACATACTAAAAATGAACATAATGCAACAAAGTTTATATTTTTAGCATTTTTCTACAATTTACTATGAATTTCTAAAGTTTCAGGCCTAGAAAAATGAAATTATATTCGAAATCTCTCAGACCCCGGACCTTTACGTAGTTATCCCTAGCTTTCAGGGCCTGTACACAAGATTTTCAAGACTCAGTGAATAGTACTACAATCGAGACGGAATTACAGGAAAGAACAGGGGGTTTTCTACAAAACCTCCTTCTTCTTCCTTCGGCCGACAGAGAGGGCGCGCGGCGTGGGGCATGCTCGCGCGGGGGCCGGCGTGTAGGTTGCCGGACTTGGAGCCGAGTCACTTGCGGAAGGTGTCCCAGGTGTAGGGCTTGCTTTCCCCCAAGGTCGCGTCATGCGGGGTCGAGCGAGTGAGCGGGGAACGGCCGTGAACCGATGGTGGACTCCGAGGTCGCGTGCTTTGGGGCGGGAGCTCGATCTGCCGAATGGAGAGGGGAAAGGCGACGCCGCCTCGTGCTTCGGGTGCGCTAGGGTGTGGCGCAGCCGGAGGAGGGGTTCAGGTGGCGTGGGGAGCAGCGGAGGAGCGAGCACGGCGAGCTTCGAACTCGTCGGTCATGGCGGGCGCGTTCTGTTTGCGCGGAGGAAGAGCTGGGAGGGAGAGGGAACTCGGCTTCCTTCTCCTTATCGCCGGCGGGGTGGGGCAGGGTAGGCCGGGCGGGCAGGGCAGGTGGAGGCCGGGCGGGCAAGGCAGGGGCGCGTGGCCTCGACCCGGTGCGCTGGCGGCGCGCGCCCGCGGTGGCGCGCGGCGCGTGGCCGGCAGCGCCGGGCGCCGGCGCCGCGTGGCGGGCTGACGAGTGGACCCCACTCGTCAGTGACTGCAGGGTGGAAAATAATTTCGGAAAATTGAAAAATGCTGTTTGACTGCTGAGACATGTTTTAGAAATTGTTGTTTTTGAACATCCTAGGGGCCGAATTTGGGAAAACCCAAAATACAAAAGTTGTTCTACTTTTCCAGATCTATAACTTTGTCAAGAGGAGAAACATCAGATTCCAAGTTTAAATATGATCAAATTTGAATTGAACCCGCTGACTCCAGTTTGACCAAAGTTTAATACAAACTTAAAAATTCCTAAAGTCTATTTTATGCTCATTTTCAGAGAAAGAGTATTATACCAATGTTGTGTGGTTTTTAATTATCTACAACTTTCTTATATGATGTTTTGCATGATAGGGACTTTTAATTGCTCAAAATTTGAATTTTCCATTCAGGTCTATTTGGACAAAATTCACTAGAAGATAGAAAAGGAGCTAAAACATCTTGCAAACCTTTATGCATGTCACCACGCCCGATAACAAAGTTGATCTACCTAGAATTGTCTACAAGTTTGTTATAGAAAGTTTGGTCTAAATTACATTTCATTTTGAACTAAGGTCACAAATGCACTCAGGGGTTTTGCATATTTCACTGAAAATTTCTGACTTCGTGATTTACTAGCCTAGTTGTGACTCTTCTCTTAACATTTTTAAGCCAAATCCTTGAATTCCGCCAACCTAATCATGTGTTAAACATTCGAGATGCCGGGGGCATCACACTTGGATTTGACACATTTGATCTGATGATACTACTCTCATGGATGAATGTCGCTTGTTGGATCTCCCACTCCAACATCATATTTTTGCCTTAAGCCTGACATTCTCCCAAAGTAACACAATTTCGGTCGTGGCCAGCTATTTATTCCCAATCAGACTGAGTGGAATGATAGAGGTGGATGTTTGTTGGAGTTGACTCCTTTGCATCCTTGTAGTTTGCCACCAACCATAGTTGATGGCTGCTCGCCATGCTTGTGATGTCAGGTGGCTCATTGGCGTGCTGACTCATGTTGCGCCATGCTTGTGATGTCAGGTGGCTCATTGGCGCATTGACTCATGAGTAGAGTAGATCGACCTAACCTCTGGTAAATCTTGTTGTGTGTCCGGCCAGGGGAAGGGAATTAAGGAATGCCTACTCGTAGCGTTCCTCCATACTTGGGTGATGTCTCTACGTAGATTTTATACCACTTGCAACCTCCTACTATAAAGACATCTGGTCTTGTGGTGTTCAAGATGTCCTCTCGGGATGAGAGATGGCCTTTATGTTTACTTCCCGAGTGATGCAGAGCATGGTCAATGTATTGCAGCAATCAACCGTTGTCGTAGGTTGAACATCGAGGTCCTTCCTTTCAGGGGTTGGTTCAGAGGATAGGTGCCTCATGGCATATCCTCCCCCAAGCTTGATTCCTGTGGTGTGAAGAAACAACTCCTTTGTGTGAAGTTTTCATGTTCCTCTTTGTCCTTCATTTTGGTTCCAGTGGAAGACTTGTCCAATCATTGTGCGAAGAGATACTCAAGGCTGAGGGTGGATCACGTGATGGCATTTTTGTTCCTCCATTATGATCTCTGGAAACCTCCTTCTACCTTTCCCTGCATGTTAGGGTTCGACGTGGCCTTTGTCTACCTAACAGGATTTCATCTTGGTTGGGCAAAGTAGAGGGCTAGCTTAGCTGATCAGGATAAGCTAACCTATGATAGCACTATTGGAAGATCTTATGGTCCTAGGATCTTTAGCATGAAGAACGTTTGGTCTCTAGTGCTACCATGATAGCACTACTATGGAAGATCCTAGTACGATTAAGGTTTTGTTCCAAGAGCTATCACTAACAGGCATTTTGAAACGACCTCTAATAAGAGAATGTTGAAAAATAGCTGTTAGAAGGGTTAGCTTCATTGACGCTGGAGGTATCGATGCTAAAATTCCACCTCGATAAACAGTAGAGCTCTTGCTCCATGGTTGGTGAGTGGAATGTAATGTCGCGGATATGTATCAAGTTCTACTTCATTGGCTTTCAAATTTTGGTTGTCTCTCTAGAAGCTTGTCAAATGCCAAACAATTTTCTCCCCCAAGCTTGGATTCTGCACTGATTGCTGATTCCAAACTTGCTCCCTATCATGCTCTTATTGGGTTTGATACTTGTCAGGTATGACATGTGCCACCAGTCATTGACTGCTTATCATGACCTCGACATTCTCACCATGCTTGTTGACTTTGATTTGTGTTTGCCCTTGTGGTGCTTAAGACGGGGCTCTGCCTGCGATCAGAGCTGTCTATGACGGCCAAATTTGGGATCTACACCACAATGCCATGGGTACACAATCCTCTCGTGGGGCAATAGACCAATGGCCTACTAGCTGTGCAAATTCAAGCATGGATGATAGCATAATGTGGTATACGATTGCATGTCACCTTGCTATCATTTCCTAAAAAGGGCAAGAGGTTGAGCACGAGAATGTCGGCCATGGGGCCTCTCCACTGTGTAAGGAATGAACGCCTCCTGCAACAGGTTAGTGTACAACAAACACAAGGGTCCAAAATGTGTATAGAGTATTAACCACCAGGCCCGTTGTTCACAAAGTGCTAGCAAAACATTTCAATCAAAGCATAGCATAAACCATGTTGCAAAACCATGACTTCATCTCTCCAACTTTACTCAAATCCACGGTGTAAAAAAACAGGTGCATTTTTGAAACATTACCGGGATTTTTGTGTCTCCGAGAAACTTGAGAGATCCAACTAATTCAAGAATCGCGGCTCATGAACTAGCACGGAACGTCACTACCAAAGTCTACACATAGCTCATTTATCCCGACACATGGTTTAAAAAAAAGAGGCTAATTCAACCCAAGCACCACGCTTAATTTGAAAATTAGTTTCTGGGCACACACATGGCCCAAGCTATGTTTTTATGTAAACTTTGTAGCATGAATGAGCATGATCAAGATTTACTCAATGGATAGAGCAAGATTGAACAGAAGGTTTTATATTTTTCTATTTTTTTGGATTTTCAAAAGAAAGAGCAATAACAAAAAGATGAAAAACAGAATAACACTCTAACTCGGCACTTCCCCGGCAACGGCGCCAGAAAAGCTTGTTGGCGGTTCTTAGCCTACCTGATTTTACTCCGCAAGCGCACGGGGACCGCTGTAGCCTTTCACCCGGGAGTATTCCAAGGTATCGTATTTGTCCACAGGGAAGCATTGAGACGGAGATATTAAACTATCATTCATCCAGTTGTTACTACTCTTTCACGTCAACCGATAGCTAGGAAAGGTTGACACCAAACACCAAGGGATACAGGCCAAGCACCGTTGGCAGAAAATAGGTAAAGCTAGGAGGACAACGAGATAGGGACTGTGTTTCGGTCTTCTATCTCTGCTAGCATACAAGAGCTATCTGTGCTAAGGGTCGAAAGGACCTTAACAGAGTTATGAACTTGCGTCGAGCGAAATTCCGGCGCCTCCAGGGGTCAAGGGGTAGATAGTAGACCACCGAAGGAGACCCGGCTATCACCTACGGGCCTACCGAACGAACGGGCCTAGACTACACAGGCACACCACACGCTGTCACCGAGTGGGGCTACCAAGCAAATCTGCGTGGGTAGGATGGCACGCTACAAATGTGTTCAAGTGAAGCTTGAACAACAATAGCTCGTCCTTAGCTAGAGGTGAAGAGCTAACCAGAGCCTAGCGTCTAAGTCTAGGGGTGAATTGTAGCACCGGCAAGCATAACAACGATTAATCAATTCTAGTTTAGCACAACTCAGGCTTCGAAATGGTGGACCAAAAAGGAAAATGCAACTACACCACTCGAATTACTAACAGAGACAAAGATAAGTGCATAAGGTAGAAACATGAAGTACTTGCACTAGTCAATAATGGGAAAGTAATGCTGAAGATATCAAAATAGAATACATTACCGAAGATTCCGAATGACTCCGATACAGCAGACACTTCTCTAACTCCTAACCAAACACTATTTTCAAAGTGGAGGCACCTCCTAGAGAGGGAGAAGAGAATCACATGGTGAAAGGTACATTTTTGGAGTGGGGGAGCGCCCCTCTACTTATAGCCTTGAGGTGGGGGTAGTCTTCCAAGAGTTCTCAAGGTGGGACTAATCCCAAAACACCTCTTGGGCTGCCACCTTCCTCCGGGCGGCCCAAGTGGTGGCCGGGCGGCCAGCCCATCAGGTCGGGTGGCCAATATGGTGGCCGGGCGGCCAGCCCACCAGACCCGTAGTGCTGACTTGCAACAGCCGTAACTTTTGCATTCGGACTCCAAATTGAGTGAACCAAAACTCCATTTTGATTATTTTGACGAGCTCTTTGCATTGGTTTGGTCCATGAGGACATTTTAGATACTTCATAGTGATGGAATTTGTGGTTCTTATCTCAAGCCCTTTGTGCGAGAATTCTCTCCTGCTCTAAATGATCTTCTTTAGTACAGAATATGAGCTTCTCCCTGTGATACATCGAAAACCACCAAAACTTGTGGAATTCGTTAGTGTTAGGTATATAATGCACTGAACTTTATGTATACCCCATTTATTCACTGACAGTTGGTGGTCGAAATCCTGCAATAACTACCACCAACACTCACTCATCCTCTTTTGCTCATCAGTAGTCGAAGGACACTGAGTCTTGCTCAAGATCGTGCCAGGAGACATAGGCAAGAAACCTTTCTTGGAATCATGCATGTTGAACTATTTCAACACCTTGTCAATATATGTACTTTGGCTTAATCCAATTAAGCGCTTGGATCTATCTCTATAGATCTTTATGCCCAAAATGTAAGCTGCTTCTCCCACGTCCTTCATCGAGAAACTCATTCTCAATGAGTCCTTCACAGCTTCCAACATAGGAATGTCATTTCCAATCAACAATATGTCATCTACATATGAGACCAGAAAGATTAGTGCACTCCCACTAACCATCTTGTATACACAAGCTTCTTCTACATTTTTTATGAAACCAAACCCTTTGACCACTTCATCAAAACATAAATTCCGACTCCGAGATGCTTGCTTGAGTCCATAAATAGACTTCAAAAGCTTGCATACCTTCCCAGCATTCTCAGGATCGACAAAACCTTCAGGCTGTGTCATGTACACATCCTCACTTAGGTTTCCATTAAGGAAATCAGTTTTGGCATCCACTTGCCACACCTCATAGTCAAGATATGCGGCAATCGCTAGGAGGATCCGGATAGACTTTTGCATGACTACGGGTGAAAATGTTTCATCATAATCAACACCTTGAATCTGATGAAACCCTTTTGCCACAAGTCGTGCCTTATTGATGTGAACATTTTCATCAGCATCTATCTTTTTCTTAAAAGCCCACTTGCACTTGATAGGTCGTACCTCATCAAGTGGCTCAACCAAGTTCCAAACTTGATTGTCAGCCATGGATTTCAACTCGGATGTCATGGCCTCCAGCCATTTCTCAGAGTCGGGTCCCATCACAGCTTCTTTGTAAGTCTTAGGCTCATCGTGCCAACCCATGGTGAGGAACATGTATCGGTCGGGTGCACGATGTGCCCTCTGTGACCTACGCAGGGCTAATGGTGTTTCAACAGAGTGCTCAACACTTGACTCATCCTGTTGGAAATCAGGCGGATTAGAGCCATTCTCCAATGTTTCTCGAACCTCTTCGAGTTGCACCTAGTTCCGACTAGTTTTGTCTTTCAAGAGAAACTCTTTCTCCAAAACGACACCATTCTAGCAACAAACACTTTTGCTTCCTCCCGGTTATAAAAATAATATCCTTTGGTTTCCCTAGGATAGCCCACAAAGTAGCATTTGTCCAACTTAGGATGGAGCTTGTCAGACATCAAACGTTTGACATAAGCCTCAAAGCCCCAAATCCTAAGGAAAGACAACCTGGGACTCTTCCCTGTCTATATCTCATATGGTGTCTTCTCCACAGACTTCGATGGAACTCGGTTCAGTGTAAACGCAGCAGTTTCTAGAGCGTAATCCCAAAAGGACAATGGAAGATCAGTCTGACTCAGCATCGACCTCACCATGTCCAATAAGGTTCGGTTCCACCTCTCGGACACACCATTCCATTGTGGCATTCCGGGTGGAGTCAGTTGTGGAACGATTCCACAACTCTTCAGATGGTCATTAAACTCTTGGCTCAGATATTCTCCACCACAATCCGATCGTAGGAATTTTATCGTCTTGCCCGAGTGATTCTGTACTTCATTCTGATACTGTTTGAACCTTTTAAACAACTCGGACTTATGTCTCATTAAGTAGATATAGCCATACCTACTAAAGTCATCCGTAAAAGTTACAAAATACTGAAAACCGCCTCTAGCCACTGAGCTCATTGGACCGCATACATCAGTATGTACAAGGGCTAATAACTCGGATGCCCTCTCACCCTGACCAATGAAGGGTGCTTTTGTCATCTTGCCAAGTAAACAAGACTCACATGTCTCAAATGATTCATAATCAAATGAGTCGAGTAATCCATATTTATGGAGCTTCTCTACACGTTTCTTGTAAATATGGCCAAGACGACAATGCCAGACATAGGTAGGGTTCAAACCACTTGGCTTGACTCGTTTAGCATTAATGTTAAGAATTGGCTCATCCTCAAGATCAAGAACATACAATCCATTCACTAATGGACAATGTGCATAGAGCATGTTATTCAAATAAATACAACAACACTTGTTCTTTATTATTATCTCATAACCACCATCCTCCTCTAAACATGAAGAGGATATAATGTTTTTTCTCAATGTTGGAATAAATAACAATTATTTAACTCCATCACTAATCTTGAGGGAAGCGACAAGTGATATGTGCCAGCTGCCAACATAGCAACCTTTACTCCATTGCCGATGCACACGTCCAACTCGCCCTTCGCAAAACTTCTAGTCTATTTTAGTCCCTACAACGATTTGCAGGTATGAATCATCGACCCGATATCAAATACCCATGATTCACTAGAAGATGTTGCAAGATTAATTTCAATGACATTAATACCTGAAGTGGAAGTCTCACTTCCCTTCTTCTTCTCTTCCAGGTACTTCTGGCAGTTCCTCGACCAATGCCCACTGTCCCCATAGTGGAAGCACTTGTCCGAGGGAGAGGGACTAGCCTTAGGCTTAGCATCAGTCTTAGGTTTTTGGATCCTATCCTTAGCCTTACCTTTGCCCTTGCCCTTGTGCTTCATCTTCTGGCTATCCCTTTGGATCATCATCACATGAGTTGCGGTCTTTTTGATTCTATCCTCGGCACTTTTAAGCATCCCATGCAACTTGGTCAGAGTCTTATTCAAGCTATTCATATGATAATTCATAATGAATGGCTCAAAACTAGGAGGCAGAGATTGGAGGATCACATTCGTCCCAAGTTCTGGCTCAAGCTCAATACCAAGTCTGTCGAGTGCCTCAATGTGACCAATCATCTTGATCACATGAGGGCTGATCGGACTCCCTTCAGCTAGCTTACTACCAAACAAGGCCTTCGAGGTGTTATACCTCTCGACCCTTGCTTGGCTCTCAAACATGCCACGGAGCCCTTCAATCATATTGAAGGCATCCGAGTCCTCATATTGCTTTTGACGCTCAGGGGACATGGTGGCAAGCATGAGACAACCAATGTCAAGCGAGTCATTGCAGTACTTCTCATGAGCCCTGCGTTCAGCAGCAGTAGCACCAACTACAAGATCCTTAGGATAGGGCTACTCAAGAACATATTCCTTTTTCTCTTGCTTGAGAACAATTCTCAAGTTTCGATACCAGTTTGTAAAGTTTGTTCCAAACAACTTCTCTTTATCAAGAATAGATCACAAATTAAAGCCAGAACTCAGAGTGGGATTAGCGGCCATGATCAACTACAACAGGAAGTAAATATGCAAAGTTTCAACACAATGTATTATGTAGATCTTTTATTAAACAATTTAACAAAAGATACTCCCACTATATGTTTGCAATCGTATTCCCTTTCATGACACATAGTGGACAAGATCTGTGTTTATCTAAGTCCTAGCGAGCTTTGGCATCCCTGCTAGAAACTTAGCAAAACTGGTAGACAACCATTGTCAATCACATCCTATGTGACTCTCGTTTGTTGGGCGACATCACATGTCATGACATCCAACATCATGCCCAAGGTCCAAATCCGATTTGATAACCTTGTCAAGCAAACCAACCCCATACGCGCGGATGTCCGATATCCACCCTATTTGATTAAGATAGTTGATGGTACCCTCCTTTGGCAGACCCACCAAACAATGATCAAAATTCTTGAATCTTTCCAAGGAAATCTACTCTAACACATCAAATGCAAGTATGAATAGGCAACGGTAACACAACTATGGACCATAGATCCAATCTATGAAAACTCATCGGGTTGATCCAATCAAGCCAAGTGCAAGTTTCATCCATGTACATCGCATCGGCTCATCCAATGAGCCAGTGCAGATAGCCTATAACAGATCCAATCTGTTACCACCAATCCATCCAATGAATCGATGCGTGGAGCCTATAACAGATCCAATCTGTTATCAAGGAGCTGCAGTGGATCCAATCTACTACGGTAATAGATCCAATCTATTACAGCGATCTAGATCATAAAGCTACGTACGATCGTCTTTGATACCACTGTAGGGTTACTGCGGTAGGCTACCATAGTATGAAAATAATTTTCTACTACCGCGTAAGACACAAGAACACGTACAAGCAAGAGTTCATAGATCGTTACCACTAGACGCGCAATGCAGTGGAAGACGAGTCGATGCAGCCGAGTGCCGAGTCAAGCGCGCCGAGTCGATGTGCAGTGAGGAACCAATCTCAAGTCACCCAACCAAAATCGATCAGAAAACACTCAGTCATCCTTGAGATCAGTCGGCTGATCAGCGTAGCAGTCGTAGCAATGCCTCTACGGTATCAACACAAGCGGGAAGGCGACGCCGAGTTCTAGCATGCTAGCACCATGAACTTGGCGGAGGATCTTGAGAGATTGGACTAGGGCACAACTAGGGTTTCGCAGAAACCTTTTCTGCGATGGCTCACGTGCACACGGTTACCCTAAGCCGTGCCCTTTCATCCATATATATATATAGTCTCCACTAATGGGCTTTAGCCACATAAAGGCCCATCAAGATCCTATTTTGCTTGTGGATCAAGTATCTGAGTCCCAATAGAGGTCTAATTGCGCATACCATATGCGAGCGTCCGAGTCAGACCTGATGGATCGAGTCCTGATTGGACTCAGCATCGGTTCATACCAGAGCTGATATGACTCAGAGTCGGACCTGGAAATTGCCGCACGGGCACATCTCCATCAGGTGCTTCCGTGGTGCTCCAACCTGAGTGCATGGCGCAAAGACAAGCGAGAGAGCTTTGGCGGCTTTGGCTCAGAACCACCACCCAAGTTACCTAAGACTTGCCGAGTGGACCTAAACTCGTCAAGATAGAAGATTGGGCCAAGGTGTGGCCTGGGAATCCTGCATAATAAAGTTCCTTGGTTTCTAACATCAAAACTGGGGAAAGCTTCTGGACTACTGGCTACGTGGCATACATCCAAGCGAGGCATGGAAAAGAAGATCAAGACATCATCGTAGTCGTCTGTTCGTACCATTTGCATTTTAGCCCCTCCGAGCATTTCTAATATATGGGTCTTAGTGTAAACTGAGTCAGTTAGACTTGGGGTATAAATACACTTGTGGCTAGACATCTAGGTGACTCTTCCACCTCTAGAAACCCTAGGCTTAGCTATCCAACCAGCCAAGAGCTTAGAGAGAATCGGGTGCTAATCTAGGATTTGGAGTCCCCTAGAACTAGTACTTTGCATTAGTGGGATGATGAAGGGTGGTAGGCTATGAGGACCTTGTAACACCTAATTTCCCACTCTAATCCAAGGAAGATTCATCCCCAAATCGAGTTCATGTGTGCAGCCATCTCCTTTCTCCATCTCTAGTTTTGGTTTTTGGGTGAAACACAAAGGCTTTTGGTGATTTGCTTTGCCCGCGAGTTAATCATGTTATTTTGGATCTATTGGACTTGCTAGGATGTGGAGATTATGTCTTAGGACATCTCAATCCTACAGGATTTTCATGAGCAAGTCATTCTTGAGTTTTCCCCTTTCTTGCCCAAAGATTGCCTTCTCATGAGATCTGAATGTCCCACGAATCCCGTGGTCATTTTGAGTTGATCTTTTGGTAATAACTTGAAAATAGTATCCAGATAGCCTGTGTGAAATATCGTGAAGATTGGACAAGATTTGGACAAGTTTAGGGTTTTGGAACTCAAGTTCTAGGGTTCCATCGGACTATCCGGTGCAATCACTGGTCTATCCAGTAATCTAACGGACTGTTCGGCGACGTGCACCAGACTATCTGGCACCAGTCCCGGTCCCAGTCTCACCGGAACATCTGGTGTGCTCTACCGAAATATCTGGTTGGTGCTACCGGAACATCCGGTGTGCTCTACCAGAACATCTGGTTGGTGCTACAGGAATATCCGGTGTGATCAGGGTTGCTGTCTAGTTTTTGCGTTTTCATTCTTTCGCTGTCATTTTGCTTCGGCTTTGCTTTTCCCACAGCATGACCATACTTTATGCTTGCTGAGAATCAGTAAGTCGCATTTCCGTGCGGTGAGTGTCTGGTGGTGAACTCGCAAAGTCCGTTGCTTGCCGTGACTTGCAATCTTAGTGATCGTTGAGTTGTGCACTTTCTCTTGCTTGTGCGTATCCTTTCAGTGGACAACACCTTGCGCTTGCTATACACATATCTGTTCAGTGGACGCTATGTACCGTGGTTTCTTGTGAGTTCTCGGGGCACCAAGTTTGGGGATCATGATTTTAAGATTTTCAAGAGCTCCTATTTTTCCCCCTCTAGTTGCAAGTCTCGGTCCTACAATAGGTGATTGTGACAGTATATGAATGCCATAAAATTTATGACGTTTTTTCTGTTTTGTCACAGTAGGAGCTTAGATATGCACCCCTTGGGACGATGATAGTTCGTCACAAAGGCATCATAGATGATGTTTGTTGATGGCAATTAAGCACCGCAAACCTTGAACTACTAGCGATAGTATCAGTTGTAGCATTTCCCCAAGATGAGTATCAAGGGTTTGCCAATCAATTACTAACCAGCTATAATAGACCTGAAAAGCTAAAGGATGATAAATGATAATCTAATCACGAACTAGATATAAAACTAGACTATAGCATAAACTAGATCAAAGCAAAGGATTAGTAAGAACAAGCGAGATAGGCTAAACTAGAAAAAGGGATTAGCAAGAGATATGAGACAAACTTCTTGTAAACTAAGAACCACTTTGAGCATAGATCTAACGGGAAACATAGAATAAAGATTATCATGAATGTAATAAACTTGCTCAAACATTTTCCTCCAACCACTTGTCACATAAGTCAGGGTAATTGACAAACTAGCAAACCTAAACCATATCTAAGCATGAGCAGATTCAACCAACCAACTAAGGTAAAAACATCTACTAAAAGACATGTGGATTAATCATATGGGCCGAGCACATGTAGAGATGAAGCATTGCAAAGACATGGATCATAGATCATGTATAAACAAAGAACTCATAGTCAAAAGACAATTTCATTGATCCAACTCAGGGTTTATCATAGCAAAACAAGAGGTACAAAGTTTACTCATGATTCATCATAAACCTAAAATGCTTAGATGTTGGATTCGATGAGATGAAGCACATATTCGAAGATGAACTTGAGCACCCCTAGGAATTGAAGGGGTCAGCCAACCAGACCCCCTGGGGTCGGCTAACCCCCTCTATTCCTGCCTCCTCTTGCTTCACCCTTTCGTCGAGAACTCCTTCTTGACGAAACTTACAAGATTGGACCCCTAACCCTCAAGTTGGAGCTTTGTTTACAATGAATTGGATGCCCTCTTCCCCTAGGGAGGCCACGTACTTGTACTCCAGAGGGTGCCGTATACATGGAAAGTCTAAGGTCGGTTTGGATGGCTTCTATGACCTATTTCCATGTATATACAAAGGTTCTTGGTCGTCCATGAAGCACCATGCTTGGAGATAAACCTATTGCCTTTGTCCTTCCCGAAATCCAACTTTCCTTATTCTGCACCCTTTAGTATTTCTACCATAACTTTCTCATCTGAGGTCCAAATAATGCAAACTTAGACTCTAAATTGTAGAGATCGAAGAGATCGATAATTTTGATATTGAAACTTTCTTTATTTGACATTGTTAAGGTCCCTGAATTGGGAGCACAATGTGCATCTGTCCTGAAATCTAAGAGTATCTCGAGATTTAATTGAAACTTAGATAGATTTCATGATAAACCTTATCTTCAATTCCTTCAAACTCAAGCAATCCTTAGCTTCCAGAACCCTCTCAATTAATGGACGTGGGCCTTTTTTTGGGCTTCAATTGTTCTTATTTTGTTAATCATGTCACCTCCTTGGACTTGTAGCATTGATCCATCAACGAGTAGCCTTGTCATTTATTGCAATTAGTCCTCATTTTCCTGCAATGTTTGATAAATTGCAAAAACAAAGAGCATACTCTGATATAGGGTTAATTGTTAGTAAAATATGACTGCATCACTAGATCCGTGCCTGTGCGTTGCTACGGAGTCATATAATGTGCCTAAGGTTCTACGTTGGAAGCTAACATGTATCTGAACAATGCCTAAATTCACAAATTTTCCAGTGTATCATACGATTCTGTTTAGAAAAATAAAGTCAAATTTCAACACATTTGTCCATAAACCATCACAGCCGATGTCTAAATCTTCATGGTATGAATAAAAGAAACACACAAGTCCAATAATAATAAGTCGATATTCCCACCACTGACAAAGACAAAAAAATTATTCAAAAAATTAAGACAGGGAAACGAAACAGGTGATTCTAGGATGTCCATGTAGTCTCATTAATCACATAGCTTTTTTGTCGATGTCTGAATTGCATTGTTCTAGCGACAACCAAATCAACAGGCAATTTGTGTGCATATTTGTTTGTATGATTAAACTGAACCAACCATTTGACAACCAGAGATTACTTGCAACCAAGAAGTATCTAAAATTCTATATGGAGATGGAATGAATTTTTGCCATCATGCAACTCATACTGGAATGGGGAAAAAAGCAGTCAGTTGTGTGCAATAACTTGAAAGACATGCTTAACTGAAATGATCTATTTAATGTCGATACTGTAAACCGGACAATACAAGGGTACATAACACAGATAATGAACTAACCATAAGCATTTAGCGACCGTATTAGAAGTCATTGGTATGCCATATTTAACTCATGGTGTCATGAGTGAAGCAAGCTACCGAACAACAACCTGTTCTTAGCATCCATCCTTAATCAGTCCTTAGTCTGTTAGCTACCGAACAACTCGTGCCATCCATCCTTAATCTGTGCTTAGCAAAGAACTGAGTGAGTAATATGAAAAATGGTTTGCCACAAAGCTCCGGCGACCAAAGACAATTCAGAGCTCTAATCTGGGAAAGCAGATCTTCTTCAGTAGGTAGCCTCAGATCATCCTTAATGCCTCCACTTTCAGTCAGCAGGCTGACCTGCAATATGCGTTGACCAAGTAGAAAGAATTAAGCAATTGATATGTACATATAGTCAGGAAAGTAGAAGAATCGAAAGAAGCATACAAATTCATTCTCGGATATATCTATCAGCTGGTAATCAGTACGGTTGACATTGGGCACCTACATTCTACAGCAGAAGACAAGCAAACAAAATACATGGTAAGAACTGAAGAAACAATAGTAAACAAGCGAACATGGTTCACACTTATGTCACATTGACCGTCTTAAGTAACATAGGAGCAGAAGCCTTCAGATTTGCATAGTGCATTTTCCTTTTGTACACAAAGGCCAAGCAATTCGATAACAGACTAAGATTCTATTAAATCAAATACGTTGTGCATCAAATGCAGCAAAAAATGAGGTGGTAGATTTCCTGGTGAACAAGGAAACAGAAAGTGTGTCAATATGATAATCTGAGGGTGATCCTGCAACTACATGCAAAACTGTGCTAACATTGGATGGTCTGCAAACACTAACAAGCTAGCAGTTCAATTTATTTTTCCAACATGAACATGATAGTTAATTAAGAGCTCCAATAGTCTACAACCCATGATAATGAAATTAAACCCATTGAAGGTGCCAAGGAAAAGCAGAAACAGAATGTATTTGTCAATGCTACGATACAGTGTTAAGAATAAGCAAAAGAAAATTTGCAAATGGCAAGTACAGTAATAGTTGTTTCCAAAACACCACAGGGTTGGGAATTACTAATAGAGATGGAGATATCACAACAAGTGGACAATGATCATAATGTTAGAAGGTATTTATAACATTACATCTGATTGTGTTACCTAATTCAGCATGTGGTGCGTGGGCCTACGGCGTCAGGACTTCCTTATAGACAATATTCTTTGTGTATATTCCATCATTTGTCACGGAGCTCTTTTTCAACACCTTCTTCTTCTTCGTCTTCTTCTTATTATTATCAACAGTAGCTGGGATGACAAGTATCTTTATGTTTGATCGTGATGTAGCTCTGGATAGGGCAACATACAATTGGCCATGAGAGAATACTGGTTCAGACAAGTAGACACCGACGTTTGGAATAGTTTGACCCTGGGCCTTGTTAACCGTCATGGCAAAACTAAGCCTCACTAGGAACTGCTTCCTTTTGAACTGGAAAGGGAACATCTCATCATCAGAAGGACACAAGGGTATACGTGGGAGGAAAATCCTCTTTCCAGCATGCTGTCCTAGGACAATTTCTGCATCGATGCTGTTTCTTTGGAAACCACGGACCACCAACCTCGTGCTATTACAAAGTCCATTCGCAGGATCTATATTCCTAAGCAATATTACCGGACATCCAATCTTGAGCTTCAAAATGTGTGGAGGCAGGCCATTAGGGGTCAATGTATTTAGGAACTCTGATGGGTAGTAGTTGTGGGGATCATCGATCGCGGAGTCAAAGCTATGGTAGACCATCTGCTCCCCCTGGAAACAACCAATCATCCTCATATTTATCATATCAACCCAGTCATTCCGTGTGGACAGTATCGCTCTCGAAGTGATGTAGCTTGGATTTGACATATTTTCATCAAGCATTGGGAAAATGTGGTCTATTAGCCCATCAAGATCACAGTCGCTCCTAGTATATGGAACACAAACATCATCAGGAAGACAGATCTCAGATTCACTATTTGTCTCTTCGGTACCACCCCCGATGCGCAACAGATATTCTGCGAACCATGGATCACTCTGTGCCCTCATGTTGCGGACAAGTTTAAGATGAATCATGGATTCCCAGAGGTAAGATTTCCGTAACGATGCAGCGACTATCTGAGTCCTTGTACCCTTGCGGACAACCGGTAATACCTGTCTGAAATCACCACCAAACACAACAGTCTTTCCACCAAACGGTAGTCTAGGACGGTCCATTATATCACGCAGGCTGTTGTCAAGTGCCTCTACGGCCTGTCTCTTAGTCATCGATGCCTCGTCCTAAATAATAAGTGATGCTTTATGAAGCAACTTTGCAGTCCCACTCTGTTTTGTGAAGCTGCATACAGCGCCATCATCAATATTAAGGGGTATATTGAAGCGCGAATGTGCAGTTCTTCCGCCAGGCATTATTGAAGCCGCAACACCAGACGTAGCTGTTGCCACAGCAATCTTGTCTTGACTGCGTAGTGTCGCAAGCAAGGCCTTGTACAAATAAGTCTTTCCAGTACCTCCAGGTCCATCCACAAAGAACACTCCTCCATTAGTAGTGTCAATAGTAGATAGAATCTTGTCGTAGGCAGCCTTCTGCTCTTCGTTAAGGGAATCTTTGAGAGCCATGTCTTGTGCCGTTGGTTCGATAATTCTCTCCTCGTATTCCTCCCTAACGGTTCCCCTGGCATCGTCGTATGTCTCAATTATTTTTGGGAGAGGGTATGTATCTATGTCCTTCCCCATTGAATGTAACATATTCCTAATATCAATCAAGACCATTTGTTGCACGTGTGTTTTGCTCTAATTGCCTCACTGATAGTCTTGTGACATAGCTTCCAGGTGTTTAAGCCAAAGCCCTTCTACATTTGTCGGCTCACAGTGCACCAGTATTATTGCAAATAGCCTTCGCAGCGCAGATGGCATTTGGTAAAGAACAGCTTTAGTGAGACACTCATCTTGTGTGCCATCTGATTCAAGCAATCCCCTTCTCTCAGTGGCCTCACAGAAAGTCGATAGTAGATCACCATCCACCGTCATTAGATCCTCAAAGGAGGTAGCTCCGGCCATGTGGTTTAGGAGAACGCGAAGATAGTAGCGCTCCCCCTCGCCTGGATGAGCAGAGACGACTCTTCCAATTTGTCCACCTGTATTTCGTTTCCTTCGCTGCCATACTTTGCCCTCCTGCCAAGTGTAGTACTCAGGAAAGTCACGGTACAATATACCACTAGCATCCTTGTCTTCCCTATTGGCCTCGAAATAAGCTGTTAGCATTGAATGATCAGCACCTAGACGATTGACGACTCGTTTTATATTCTGGCGCTCGTGAAATGACACCATGTGCAAATTTGGAAGATGAAGTTGTAGCTGCTTCACTGGTGGGGAGTTCTGACTCAAATCAAAGCTGTATATCCTCCACAGGGCTTCTGGAGGGGTCACCCACCTTGCATCCCTGTACTCCTTAATCTCATCTACATTACCGTCTGCTTTGTTCCCTTCTCTTACAGCCACGGATGCCCTATCATGGCCTTTGTATATGTACTTGAATAAGTACTTAACAGCCTTTATGCTTCCGCACGCCTCAACATTGACGTGGCAATTGAAGAGACGAAGGAGGTAAGGACTGTAAGGGACGACCCATCTATTGTCCAGTTCACACCCTCGAACAGGTTCCTTACGGCCATCTTCATGACGTCTGTAAATAGGATATGAATCCTTTCCTTGTAATGTTGCATCACTGAAAGGCCTGGGATAATGGTTCTTACATGACACATGACCTATACTGCATGGACACTTAGGGTTCAATGTCCCACAAGGACCATGCATCATGTGCTTGATAACCATTTTGTGTAGTTGAGGGTACTTCTTCTTGTTTGGGATCTCAGCTGAGATCAGAAGATCATACTGCTCGGGGCACGTGAGCTTGTACTTCCTTTGCATGATGAGTACGAAATGGGCATGAGGCAAACCCCGCTTCTGAAACTCCACGACATAGACAAAGGCTCGGACCTTTCCAAGAATATCTTCTTTTGTCAACCTCTTCTTCAACTCCTCTAGCTTCGCATGGAAGACACGCAAGACAAGGTCTGGACGATCCTGTGGTGTCTGCCAAGGGAGGAGCTCCCTCTTTATCTCATCCCAGTTTGGGTTACATGTCATGGTCAGGAAGATATCTGGTTTCCCAAACTTTCGCACCAAGGCCATAGCGTCCATATACCGACGCCTCATGTCACAAGGGCCGCCGATAAATGAGGGTGACATCACGGTTCTCTTTCCAACCGCGTCTCCTCTACCCTCGCCAGCATGTAAGCTATCAACCAAACCTTGGTAGAGGTCCGCCCTTAACCATTCTTGGTTATTACGTATGTAGTCTAACCGAGAGCTCTCAATCTTTATGTATGTATCTATTGCGAACTGCTGGAAAAGCCTTTTTCCATGTAGTATCGGATTGAATATACCTGGGCGAATCTGGAATTTGTAGCAGTAATAGTCACGCACGGAGACACATAAATGGCTTGGGGAATCTGAATATACAATGTGTATTAGTGAGTAGTCATATGAGAAGCATTACTAATACTGAGTTAGGTAAGAACTGCGAATAAACAACTAACCTAGCTCATCGTCATCATTTTGATTCCTTTTCTTATGGGTGGCACGGTATGCTTCCACATCACCCATGGTAACATCGGCCTTTGGGATATTTGCGTGCCATCCCAGTTCACCTCTTGGGAAGAACAGAGGATAGGATAGTGGGTCATAGCATCCATGATATGATCGAATGCCATGGCTTGATCGATCCTTCCCGTGCAACATCACACTTCTACTAAATTGACCTCGTCGTTCGCTCCCCTCAACCCAAATTACAGCCACCTCAGAAGTGAGAGGCGTATTATATGTCTTCTGATCCAACGTTTGGTCAAGGTTCAGCTCGATATGATAGTCATCTAGGTTCTCGATGTGCCCCATACTCCTAAGGTGCTCAAAGTATGGACACTAACTATGTGATAAGTTGTTTGTCCTTCTCAAGTTTCTCTTCGCGGCACCTCCAGTACCGATGGTCGAGGCTAGATTCATCATCATAGAAGTAAAGTTCAAGATGTTTATGTTCCAAGCTTGCTTCCCTACCGAATGACCTTATGTTGTGATACATCATGCCATGTTCACGAAACGTGTAGATACCACAATCACTCATTTTAGTTGTCTTATTGTCAAGCCAACAATATAGGGAAGTGAATGAGAAATGGCCATTGAAAAACCTAATGTTATCACGAAAGTGCCTAGCATCAGCATCTGCACTCGACCACAACCTCATGAGCTCATCACAAGTTGTCTGTGGGGCTAGATCAATCTTCCCATTGCGACAACAGAACCCTGGTGGCTCATACTCAAACTTCTTCGCATTGCAATGCCCACAGTTTGGAACAGGCCTCAACGTATGTGTTTCTTCAGGCATGTTACTATACACCATGTCGTATGGATCTAGAACATTAGCGATAGTAGAGGAATCATCTTGAGCTTCTTCGACATTGTTCTCCTAATCAGTATCCTCTTCTATAGACGTTTAGATATATAATGGGTAAGACAAATCTACCAATAGAAGTGTTGGAAGCATATAACAAAATCATCTCCCATACCTTGGCCCGCAAATAGATATCCTTCATCGTCCTCATCATCTTCTTCGAAGATGACACACTCATCATCATCAGCTAAATCGTTAAATATTTACTATGTAAATACAAGGGAGTTCATCGTGGAAAATTCTATAGTCTAAATACAGAACTTTAAAATAATTACCATTGGGAATGAACTCTGGCATCGTTTGGGGATGCTCCTCCCCCTCTCCTTGTCCAGCGATGCCATTGGATTTTTCGACGGTAGGGCTTGGGCATGGACTACTATGTTCTATTGATAGAACAACACATTTAGTCAGACTACATACCATCTATGACGTGCAATGTCAATTCAAAAATTGTTTGGCAAATACCATTGTTGTTGATATCTACAGTCATTTGGGGCTGTGTCGAATCACCCTTTTCTCTAGCATCACTATCATTACCCTCATTATCTGCTCATTCACGAAACTTTAATGAGTAAAGGTACATCCATTAATGTTGGATTAAATTTGTAATATGTGCCAAACATTGATATAAAATTACCATTATCACCAACTTGCGCACGTGCCTCAGTTGTGACGTCAAGGCCTGGGCATGGACCAATATTTTCTATTGATGTTAAGAAGAATTTAGTAAGTTTGCAGAGTCCAATTGACAGGTTATATTGATTAAAAATGGTTCAATTATTACCATTGTTAATGACCACTATCGCGTTCTGGAGTTGTGTTCCGTTATTTACTTCTCCAACCATGCTATCAATCTCCTTAGTTGAAGCAGGCAAGTCCTCAATTGAAGTTGCCAAGTTTCTTGCAATGGTTGCTTCAAATTGTTCGTTTCGACGAGCTAACAAGGACAATCTTTCTCCAGATGGCACATGACGTTTATGTTTGGGTTGACAAAGAGACTTATCGGAGGTCTCGACCTCCATAGTCTGCGTTGAAGCTGGCAAGATAAAGCTTGGTGTTGGGCTCAAATCAGGAATAATAAAATCATCAAAGCTAACTGGGGATCCATGTGACGTTGGTGCATTTTCTGAAGGTGGTACAACATCCGTTGTATACTTTGGGTTCTCCATAGCGATAGAAGCTGGGTTCAAAGTGTTCGCCTGCAACTCTAGTTGCCTTCTTTTGTAGGCTCTCTTAGATTCCCTCCGCGCTGGTGTTGTATTCTTCATCCTTCTCTGGTCAGCGGACATTGCTGCCAATCATGCTCTATCCCTTCTCCTTTTGCGTTCCTTTTCATCAATGGCTCTTGGACACACCTTGGTTCCATATTGATGTGTTGTATCTACTTTAGATTGGAAATGGCATATCACTTATATAATTTTTTTAAACTGCTGTGGTTGCTAAAGATTGCAAATCGCACATCACACACACATATATGATTTAATTAAAATGAGTATTTATATACTTAGGTGTTATATAATTCAACCACATATATGAGGTTAAGAATTACCAGATACATCATGTTGATGAACTCACATAGATGATTTAACAATAGACAAATTAACAATGCCAAGCAACAAATATATTCATGGTTCACCTGGGCTAGCAGCAGGTGTGGTATTCGTCAAGTCAATTATGCTGCCGCTTGCTACAGTATCTGGTGTGCAGTCACCTACATAGAAACATAATGGCATAAGGTGTTATATAATTCAACCACATATACGAGGTTAAGGTTTCAAAGATACATCACATTGCATGAACTCACATAGATGATTTAACCAACCATGCCAAGCCACTAATATATTCATGGTTTACCTGGGCTAGCAACAGGTGTGGTATTCGTCAAGTCAATTATGTTGCCGCTTGCTGGAGTACCTGGTGTGCAGTCACCTACATAGAAATATAATGGCATATAGATCATGTTTTAATACATGTTAAATAGTAGTGCAGATCAACTCATAACAAGATTGGGATGATTTGTTTTCATGATCAAACTTGTTTGTGTCAAACAAATCACTCCGATGTAGCCAATCAAAACTATCATCGGGGTTGTCGTTTTCCTTGTTTGAAGTGTTGTTTCCACCTAGATGTACAATGTTCTTCACCACTATAGTGAACATGCTTAACTATATAGGGTACAAAGAGTAATATGAACATGGCATCACCTTGCATTGGACTTGGGCAGATAGGATGGCTTGACTTTAGCCTATTTGCTTGTCGGCGCTTCTTGTTTATTTCATCCTTGTTGAGTTGGTATGATTCACGGCGCTTCTTATTCAGTTCACTTTTTTGTTCATTAGTCATTGATGCGGCTCGTGCCTTATCCATTTCCCTGCGACGTGCCTTGGCAATTTGGCATCGACGACGGTACTTGAATTAGATGAGTGTTGACCACCTGCAAGCATCAGATCTTGTCAAGTAACTTGCTTTTAATACGTAGCAATGATAAAGTAGCATTAATTATTATACCAGCAAATGTATTGTTTGACAGGTGTTTGAAAGGTGTGTCACAATTGCTCTTATTCGATTGATCCATATGTCTGGGCTTAAATCTTGCACCATCAAACAAAGTAATCAGAACACATTAGCTGGACACTACCACTAAAAATACAAAGTATAATGTAAAGGAGTCTAACAATTACTAAAACACGAAATGATACCTAGTTATTGCAGTGTGCTCATGCGGTTCCTTTATCTCACAAAACATATACAAGATACTGAAACATGTAAAATACTAAAAAAAAGTGCTCCCAGTGATATCATCAAATAAAGTGACAGGTTATATGAAATAGCTGGAGGGGAGACGATGCTTAGGGTCCCTTTGGAACACAGGAATTTCGCAGGATTAGCACAAAAATTTTACAGGAATCAGTCCAAAAACACAAGAAAAACGCAGAAACAGGAAAAATTTCCTTTGTTCCAAAGGGGGCCTTAATAATGATGCCACCTTTTTTAAACATGAACTGTAAATTGAAATACAGAAATTCAGTTAGGTGAAAACTGATTTAATTAATGTGTCACCTCTCACACCTAAATTGTACCATCACTGAAACGAATCCTGACAGCATGCCGACAATTGTGCTCTATCTAGCCCCACGCCATGTATAGGCACGTGCAGTGATCGCCCTTTCTATCAACAGCATGATTTGTTGAATTTTGTTCAGGTTCATGCATGTTTAGCAAACCCTATAGTCCGACTGAAATATGGCAGGCCTCAAATTTGTTTTACCTTTTAACTTGAAACTTTGTTCTTATTTTTTAAAACTGGAATCCAAAGCAATCAAATTTGCATAACATGTATCAGGAATTATAGCATGCACTCACCTGCCGGACGATGGCGATGCACTTGTTGGTGTGATCCTCAATGGCAGGCTAGTTGTCGCCTATAGTTTTAAAAAAACTGAATTATTGTGTCTGCCATTAAAACTTTCTGAAAAAAGCAAGCACACATTAAAATGAGCACCAATCACCAATCATTAAAATGATCAGCGCCGAAGCTATCAATTAAAAGGCACCTTATCAATCATTTACTGTATCATCATACCAGTGCAATATGTGTATTCATTTTTTTCAGGACTTAAGGGTTGTCAAAGCACCAAAAGAGCAGGAAACATGTACCCACCACTCTCTCAACGAGTAAAATGTAGTGACAATAGCCAAGAGAGAACAGAGACCACAAAAAGCCAATAGGTAGTAACATAAAATTTATAGAAATTACTGCTCACCATTAAACCTTTCTGAGAAAAATTGTCACACATAAAAATGATATACAATTACCAAGAAAAATAGTGAGCGCCAATTGACCAATCTAGTTATCTCTACCCTTATCTAGAAGTGTTTGATATTCCCCTACGAGACAGTAGCTAATTACGTACTACTCCAACATTTGGCCACGCAGTACAAGGAAGCAAAGCATTATGTCCAATCCGTCAGCTAATCTATCTACTTAGTGCATGCACATGCACGATGGATTCGATTGCAGCACAGCACCCTCACATGCCCTCACATGTCGAGTCACATGTCCGCGATCACATGCCAATGCAAAGAAACGACGATGGAACCGTCAGATGCTAGGCCGGGCAAGCGAGAACTGCGGTCGTGGAAGCGCTATATTCTAGGGCAAGGGAGACTCACTTTGCGCGCGGCGGCGATGAGGAGGCCAGAAAGCAGACGGGCGATCCACAGCGAACTCTCAGCGAGGACAGACGGATGGTGCGTCTTGCCGGTGAGCGGGCGGGCGATCTTCGGCGTGCGTGAGGTGGGAAGCAGCCCGCAGGCAAGGAGAAAGAGGGGTGATCTGAGGAGAGAACGGGGGAAGCGATGCAGGGCAAGGAGAACAGCAGACGGATATCGCGCGCACGTTCTTCTGTTCCGTGATTTTGTCCGTGTTTTCCGTGGGGCGAGGTGATCGTCGAGGCCGCGAGGATCACACGCCTTAATTCACACGCTGCATTGGACCCACATGGCGGCACGGACGCCGAGCGCGGGCCCACATGATGGCGCAGGGCTGGAGCGGAGAGTTTGCGAGCGCGGAGCCCGGGCGGACGACGTACGACGGGAGCGAGTCGCCCTTGCAGGCTTAATAAAAGCCGTAGAGATATGATTTATCTCTGAAAACTAATGAAATCATATCAAAATAGAGCATAAATATCATTGTTATCTTACGCCAACAGCATCCCCACATTTAGATTTTGCTAGTCCTCAACCAAAGAGATCGATCAATAATTCAACATAAAATTTAGGAAATTCTAAACAATCACTTGTTAAACTAACCAACTTTAGAATTCAATTCAATATCAACGTGGCATTTTAATCAACTTTCATTCACAAAGATCCCCACAGAAATTTTTGAAATCAAACGAATGATAGCAAAACCAAAACTTCCTTCAGAATCAAAATAGATGGATTTTTGTATGAAAAATAATCTCCATGGATCAAGAAATTACATCAGTCCTTTTTTGTCGTGCTCACATGTAGGCACTTATATTTTGTGGCTATCCTATTCATCATTGCTCACATCTCACCCTTCCCGGGTATATATGTAGATCTTGGTAAGGAGTTAACTCAACTTATTGTTCAGCTAAGATATCTTCCTAAAGATTATTCAATCAACATAAATAAATTTTGGTCAAAAAAATAAATAAAACAAAAATAATAAAGTAGACGGGTGGAAAAACAAGATATAGATAGTGGACATGTGCAATTTGTACGATGTAAAATATGAGGCAAATGGATTCCCAATAAAGGATAGTACATGGTTGGAAAGAGTGAAAGTTTTTGCTCAATACACTAATAGACATTAACTCTACTCTTCACTTTCCAAAATTCCACCTCTAAATTCTGTTTTCTCTCTTTTTTTCTTTTCTTTCTTTTCTTTCTTTTTTCTTTTTAGCTCCCTTTGTTTTCTTTTCTTTCATATTCTCTTCTTTTTCTTTCTTCACTCCGCCTTTTTATTTGCTAGATCCATATAACTATAGAACTTTCCATCATGATTAGTAAATGAGAAAAAACTTCACTATATAGGTAATGACTGTCAAAAGATCAAAGGGTTTAAAGGATATGGAATTCAGCAATTCTAGTGCTCCAATGTAGAGCAACTAGTATTGAATATATATGTGGAGGCTAGCAATCAAGAGATAAAAATATATGACCACATTTTTCAAGAGATTAAACTTTCTAAAGGAATCAACCTTAACCAAACTCATTTGAGATAATCAGCTTATAAACTGTGTTTTCAACTAGGCTCTAATAGGATTTATCCTCTCTCTCTCTCTTGACAAATGGATGGAATACTTGATCATATGAGCTTTTTCTAAGTCATCCTCCAAATTTTTTTCTTAATTGAAGTTTGGAAAAACTATAAAACATCATCTCTCTAGTCAAATCATGGGTTATGCACAACTAATCAATCTTTTAAGCACCACAATAAACATATTTTGAATCCAAATGAGATAAATCTTCGAAGTAATCATAAAGAACAAACTTCACAACCTAAGAATCAAAACTTTTAAAACATTTTTTATTTTATAAACAAGCAAAAACACATTCGATGATAAACCTCCCCAAACTTAAACAATGCAACGTCCCCATTTTTATTAAAATATAACACAAGAGATAATCGTCAAATTGATAAGTGAAAGCATAGTAGTAGGTAGAGAATGAATGTAGAGAGGAGGATTAAGAAAAATGTTACCGTCCGTGTGATGATGTGTAGCCAATCCTCTCATGGTGGGAAGATGAAAATTTAGATGGTTTTTTTTGTCTTCTTATTGGTTGCTTGCTAATGTACAAGAAATCTCATCTTCATACTCTTCACTTATTCATCATCCATCAATCTTCAAATTTCCCATTTGTGGCTTCTCCATATACAGAAAGTGTTAATGTATGTCGAGCTAATCTGATGCGTCTTCGTGTTGTTCATGTTGCTTCTCTCATGGCTTTTTCAAATGTTGCACCACCTTCTTGAATTTCCAACTCATGGAGCACTTTGAAATGACTATTATCCTCTGAATTGGCCCACGAGCCTTCTATGTAAGCATTGCCCAATATTTCTTCCTTGTCATTGCCATCATCTTCCACATCTAATCATCACCATTGTAGCTGACCCTCTCTTCTTTGTAGAATATCTCCTTGATCTCGAACAGAACATACCTCCAATAATAGATCTATTGGATATCCCTTGAAATTATCTTTTCATTTTGTACTCATGTACTAAAATCTGATTCCGAATGAAGGAATTATGCCATATTTACTCCATAGTACTTCGTGCTGTCAGAACTGTTTCCAGCTCGAGCCACGTCCATTGTTTTGGCCATAAATCCTTGTAGAAGATTCCAAATGAGGCTCCGTTTGATCTGTTGAAAAGCTAACTTATTAGGGCTTCCAAATATATGAAATTTTTCTGCTTTTATCTTCTGGAGTTCACCAAAATATTGATGACTTCTTCAAGTTTTAGATTTGAGCTTCAGATATGTTGATAATTCTCAATCTTTCAATCCTTCGGCACCATGGTGGTATGTGTGTTGATTCTTGAAACACTTTTCCTCAATGTTCTCCTTCATATTCATTACAAAAGGTTCCTCCAATCTTCATGAACATAAACTCTCCATACCGGCAAAACAAATTGAGCGCACAAATCTACTCCCGGGGTGATGATTGGTAAGTAGAAAGAATCTACCTTCATCCAACGCATCTAATGATTTCTAATTTGTGGCTTAATTACTCTAGTCAAAATAAGATTTAGCAAAACCTATATGAGGGTACGTGTGTGCAAGTGTATATGCATGCATGAGATAAGCATATAAACAATGACAAAGGTTAAATCAAGTGCTAAACACCACGTCCGCAACATGATTGCTAAGTTTTTCCATAGCCATAAAGATTTAATTAACCAAGATAAAATACACCATGTTTTATCAAGGTCATCAACTCATAACAGCACAAGAAAAACAAAGCTCATTGCAAAGCTTATAAACCAATCAATGAAATTATGGATAACTAGAAAGGTTTAATGAACTTCATCATGATGATCAACAATCTAGTCTAACCACCATGATTACACAAAATTGCTAAGGTAAACATCCGCGAAATGTTATCATGAACAAGAAAGCACACATCACGAAGTTAATTAATCAACCAAGCCAATCATAATGCAAACATGCAACTCTAATTTAAATGCAACAAGGTGATATATGCAAAATGCAATCTAAATGCAACAATGAGATATGAAATGAATGCAATCTAAACCAAATTTTTTTCTAGGTAATTAGCCACAAATTCGTCATCAGAAGAAGGCGTTTAAGCTTTCTCACTATTACACAAAACAAAAATAAACGAAAAATGGGTTGCCTCCCGAAAAGCGCTTCATTTACAGTCTAGAGCTAGACTAATCATCCTGACAAGTTTAAGAATATTGACAAGATGGGCATTTAGAAAACTTGTGATAAACATAAGCATCCATGACCACAATTATGATTAAATTACAGAAGCAATACGTATTGTGGTTAAACAGATTGTAGATCATATGTTCAATGTTAATCTTTTTCTCTAAATTAGGTTCATTGGGCATAAAATTATCAAAGTCAGCATTTGTTGCATTTTTATAATTTTCAAGAAATCTAGCCTATAAACATGATCATTATCTGAACAAAGCTTAGCATCGAGATTCATTTGTCGGTGTTCGGTACCGGCAGTACACCACAGGATGTATCACGTAATGCTTTTGTGGTTGGCGAGATCGACCGTAGCTCGATGGTTCGCGTGAAACGTGATGGAAAAGAGATCTATATAGGTTCGGGACGCGGAAAGCGTAATACCCTACATCCTGTTTAAGGCGAGTTGTATTGATCTAAGTTTTTGAGATTATAATGAGGGCGTGATTAGGTAGAAGTTTGCTATGCAATGGCGTGATGCGTTATCCGCGTAGGAATCCATCACCCTCCTTATATAGGCTGACGGGTTCTTGGGTTACAAGTTAGGTTCTTTCTATATTTCCTATACGGTTTAGATTACAAAAGATCACATAGAATCTATGATCCATATCCTTTCCATCTTCAAGTCACATACTCTTTGGAAATAAAGTCTGAGATACGTACTCTTTTATGCTTTCCTGAATTGCACCTGTCTTGCCTTGATTGCTAAGTCCTACTTGCCATTGCTCTTTTTAAGCCCATGCCAAATAGTCGGCGCATGAAATCTGCCGACCAGCCTGCCTAGGCCCATTGACGGCCCATGTCTTGAATCCGCCCCGTGAGGACCTAGGGGATATCTATCCCCCACATCATCTTATTCAAATTTAAAGATTCCTCAAACCAAATAGAATTTTGAGAATAATTTGTGTACCTTGGGTTCGAATTTTGAACAAGCTCATCCCTCAGCTTCTCAATTGGAATTTTAGTCTCAACATCTTGAAATGATTTTGTGTTGATTTGATGATCTTCAATGTCTTCACCGAGTTGTTCTTCTAAATGGTCAGTCTTCATCATGTCATTGAGATAGATTGATGTTGAATCAGTCTCTTCATCTTCTTCAACCATTGCCACATATTGATCCTTTAGTGTGAAATCTTGAGCACCACAAATAGTGTTAATAAATGAAGAAATAGATGAGTATCCAGAGTCTTCCTTCAGTGAGGTACTATATGGCATGTAATCCTCAATCTGATTAATAGTTCCTTTTCCACTCATCGTCACTCCATTCTTCGTCAGGTGCCATTTCTTCTAACTCATCATCCACTTTAATTGTTTCTCTCTCAAATGACATGCCATATAATTCATCTTCATATTCTTCAGTTGTGTCAACTGCCACTGAGTGAGGATAGCTTTGCTCATTGATCATTTCTATTGCAAATTCCTTTGTAGACGAAGAATTAATCGTGGCAGATCTCTGAGAAGGTGAGGAATCTGACTTTACTTTCTTCATCTCAACAAGTGATTCTTCGTTGACTTGAGAATTCTGTAGCATTTCTCTTATGGTAAATTCCTCCACTAGCTTGTCTGATGAAAGTGATTCTTCAATGTATATTGATGGTAACTTTGACGTCTTCACTTCTACAAAACTTCAGCTAGCTTCAGTTGACTTATAGGCAAGTGACTGGTTTTCTTCTTCCTCAAACATGCTGACACTTCTCTGCAGCTGTGGAATGATCTTGAGCATCTCCTCCTGTTTTGGTTCTTCTTCCGTGAATAATTTCTGCAGCATCTCCCATGTATTTTGGCCTTCACTAATCTTCGTCGATGGAAATTCTGATGGAAAGAGTTCCTCTTTTTCCTCTAAGTATTATTATTGGGGAGGACCTACACTCTTCAGTGGTTCTCCAGAATCAGTAGGCATCTAGTGTGATCTCTCGTATTCTTCATCATCAAATCCAAATGCCGCTGAAGTAGGAATTGTAGGTAGTTGAGCATCTGTTGAAGGTGCCACCTTATCCACTTTTGCTTCTTTGGCATCTCTTTCTCTCCTTTCTCTCTTCCTTGGAGGTCAAACAGATATTGGATAAGATCTCATTGGCTTTACCGGTTGACTTGCTCATAAGTGATCCTCCTGCACACATGTTCACATATCTGAAAGCTTCTTAAGTTAACTCGTAGTAGAATATCTGAAGTGACTCATCAAACGTCACTCCAAGTTGTGGCCCTTGCAATAGCAGGTCATTGAGTCCCTCCCAAGCTTCATCAATGTATTCATCTTCTTTCTGCGTAAAGTTCCACACTTGCTTCCTCAACTTGTGCACCGTGAGCATGGGGAAAAACTTGGTGACAAACTTCTACACTAGCAATCCCCAGTCTCCTTGAGCTTCACTTGCAACAAGTGGGTACCATATCTAAGCTTTATCGACCAGAGTGAATGGGAAAAGATTCCATTTGAACCAATCAGCAGGAACTCCTTGTTGGAACGTGTGGCAGATCTCACTGAACTTCTCCAAGTGCTTATATGGATTTTCTGATTCAGCTCCACTAAAAGAAAGTTTGGCAGTAATCCTTAGGATTCAGTTGCTAGCTTCAGATCTATAATTGTTGGAGTAGGTAACTCCCTTAACATTAAGTTCCACATATCTTCTCAGATCGTCGTCATGTCTACGCAAAAACACAAACAAAGACACAAAAACAAAAACCTATGACAACAAAGTTGCTGGGTTAGTCTAAACACAAGAACGATGAATGAACACTAGAACGAGGATAAACACAAGGATGAGATTAGAGCAAACTAGACAATTAGAGACTAAGATTAGAGAATACTAAACAATTAGAGACTAAGATTAGAACAAAGACTAAACACAAACTAGAGAATTAGAACACACTAACTAACTAGAACACAATTAGAAAACTATTAGCACAGTTAGAACCTGATTAGCACACAATTAGCAAACACACACTAACTATCAAAACTAGTAGTAAAAGGTTAATACAAGATTTATAATAGCTTAAACGATAGTTTTCTCCGGCAACAGCGCCAGAAAAGCTTGTTGACGATAGCACTTAAGCTACAGTATTAGTTGTAGCCTTTCCCCAAGATGAGTATCAAGGGTTTGTTAATCAATGGAAAACTAGGTTTAAACTACTATTAACCAAAGATTAATCAACAACTAACTAGCTCTAATAGATCTAAAAAGCTAAAGGTTGAGAAATGATAATGTAGTCACGAACTAGATATAAAACTAGACTATAAGAAAAACTTGATCAAAGACAAAGGATTAGTAAGAACAAGCGAGATAGACACTTGTCACATAAGTCTGGGTAATCGACAAACTAGAAAGCCTAAACCATATCTAAGCATGAGCCGATTCAATCAACCAACTAAGGTAAAAATATCTACTAAAAGACACGTGGATTAATCATCTCGGCCGAGCACATGTAGAGATGAAGCATTGCAAAGACATGGATCATAGATCATGTATAAATAAAGAACTCATAGTCAAAAGACAATTTTATTTATTGAACTCAGGGTTTATCATAGCAAAACAAGTACAGAGAGTTTACTCGAGCTTCATCATAAAGCTAAAATGCTTAGTCATCAGATTCAATGAGATGGAGCACATATTCGAAGATGAACTTGATCACCCTTGGGACTAGCAGGGGTTGGCTGACCAGACCCCCTTGGGGTCAGCTGACCCCCTATATTCCAGCCTTTTCTCGCTTCGCCCTTTCGCCGAGAACTCCTTGTCGACAAAACTTACAAGATTTGACCCCTAACCCTCAAGTTGGAGCTCTATTTACAATGAATTGGATGCTCTCTCCCCCTAGGGATGCCATGTATTTATACTCTGGAGGGTGCCCTATACATGGAAAGTATAAGGTCGGTTTGGATGGCTTCTATGACCTATTTCCATGTATATACATGTGTCTTGAAGGTTCTTGGTCGTCCATAAAGCAACATGCTTAGAGATGAAGCTATTGCCTTTGTCCTTCCTGAAATCCAACTTTCCTTATTCTGCAGCCTTTAGTATTTCGACCATAACTTCATCATCCGAAGTCCAAATAATAGAGCTCAAAGATATCGACAACTTTGGTATTTAATCGTTCTTCATTTGACGTCGTAAGGTCCCCAAATTTGGCCCACAAGGTGCAGTTGTCCTTAACTCCAAGAGTATCTCGAAATTTAATTGGAACTTGGATGCATCTCATGATAAACCTTCCTTATCTTCAATGCCTTCATACTCAAGCAATCCTTAGCTTCCAGAACCCTCTCAATTAATGGACTTGGGTCTTCTTTTGGGCTTCAATAGTTCTTATTTTGTTAATCATGTCACCTCCCTAGACTTGTAGCATTGATCCATCAATGAGTAGCCTTGTCATTTATTGCAATTAGTACTCATTTTCCTACCGTGTTTGATAAAGTGCAAAAAAACAAAGAGCACACTTGGATATGGGGTTAATTGTTAGTAAAATATGACTTCATCGTATGATTTACCTCTGAAAACTCATGAAATCATGTCAAAATAGAGCATAAATATCGTCGTTATCTTGCGCCAACAATGTTCTGTGACAAAAAAAACTATTTGTGACGTTCTCTAATCATCACAGAAGGCCTAATCTCTTGTTGTTTAATCCCTCCTTTGACGTATTTGCACCCCAAGTCCATCTCGTGTACCCTAGAACTCAATCAAATATACTTGCACACACATGAGTCCCAAATGATACATGTTTTCATTTTAACCACTAAAATCACATTAAGCAACTAAACACGAGGCTTAGGGCCTATTTTTTTCATACAATTGCGGTGAATCGTCAATCACTGGCCTACAAAATACACAAAGAGAAGATAAAATTAATCATCACCGATTCGGTGGTTCGGCCCTACGTCACTCCATCGACTCACAAGGCGTCGACATGTGGGAGAAAATGCAGGTTAGAATATGCAAAAGGGTAATGAATAGCAATAGAAGCCAGCTTAAACACATGATGAAGCAAAACACGCGCCACGCATACAAATCAACATCTCGACTGGAACATTCCAACACTTCGACTTGGGGCTAAACCAAACCAACCGACCGGAGCATCCTAATAATGGCCAAATCTAACTATTCGACCAGAACTTGCGTAATGTGGTTCTAGGGCCAAACTAAGGCTTGAACTTAGACGCATGTGATGAATCATGACTTCTCATGAAAGCGTGGTGCACGATATAGATAGAACACAAAGTCGTATTGGAAAGTAAAAAAGGCAGCAGGCACAGTCGACTGCCTCGAGTAGATTGACTTGACAGTCTTGTTGCTAGATAGATCTATTACCATAGCTTGACTATAGCGTATTCACACGCGTGGATAGAAGTCGATCGAAAGCTCATAGCAAGAAACATAAAGACAAAGGCAGAGCCTTGAAACCATGCCATAAAAAACGCATTTTGTACAAGGTCCGCTAAGGATACAGCAAACACTATGATGTCATAATTGACCTAGATGAATCTAGTCAGACGGCGTGACGCTTACCTAGAGAGAAATCCTAGAATATGGGCGGGTATACGCTGAATTGTTGATGGATGCTGATACCACTTAACGTTAAATGTCATACAAATTTATATCCCCAAAGCTTGCTACAACAGGAAACAAACCAACTAAACATGATTGGGCCTTTCCAGTGGCCCATACTTTGAAGACTTCCTTTCGCCAGCCAGACTCTTGATGCGCTAGCGATCCCCGCCACCCACTTCCTGGCCCTTTCTAGGATTTGCGCCAATACTAGTGTAATTAAATACTTTTTATATTACCCTGATATATATACATTTTTCACTGCTCCAACACTTTGAACATTTGAATTCATATGTTTAAATACATGTAATAAGCAAAGTTTAATAAATAGAAATTGTGTCAAATTTTAATTTATTATTTTTGTAGCTTATGGAAAGTTTTTAATGGTATATAAACAATTTGTTATCTTTTAAATTGTTGGATCTATTTTCATTATGCATGTAGAACAGTTATGCATGTAGAAAAATTATGTTGTGTGCGAAAGAATTCAGTGTGCACCTAGAGCAATTCATTATGCGTTGAGAACTATTGATACTGCATGCAGAACAATTAATTATCCGCGTAGAACAATTTGTTATATGCATAGAACAGTTCATAATGTGCATGGAACAATTGATTGTGCGTGTAGACCAATTTATAATGCCTAGAGCAATTTATCAGGGTCGAATAATTCATTATAAACTTAAAACAATTCATAATGCACGCAAATAGAATGATTATTATACATATAGAACAATTCATACCATATATTGAGCAAATTATCTTCTATCTCTAATCTAAATAGATGCACACCACCAATTATTTTTCTATATATTTTTCTATACGTGCAAGAATATATCATCAAAGGGGTCCACTTAGTGCCATATTGCGTCATCATCCACTAAGTCATCTGTTTATAACTTCCATTGATATTCTATGATTATATGCATGCAATATTATTATTACATGGTATATGCACGGGTTAGCACTTAAATTCTCTCTGCAATGCGCGGAAAATTCATCTACTTCTCCTAGGATTATAGTACTTTAAATCATTCACTTTGAGGCCACTCAGATTATGACACGTCATCCGCAAAAAACAGTTGAAAAGATGAAAGAAATCAACCAGATTCTACAAAAGAAATACATAAAAAAACATAAAGATCACACCCAGATTCTCGTAACTAACTAATTACACTGCACAACACGAGCTTCTCATGCGCTGGTTTAAGTTTTTTTTCTGCCACCATGGACATGTGCAAGGTGCTTTCGCGAGTTGCCACTGCAAAATTGAGCAGTTTGGACCGTCTCCAACGGCATGTCTGTATCGATTGCCTATACACTATTCCAACTATCTTCTTCTCCAACTATCTTCTTCTCTGTCTACAGTAGCACCGCAGTGTCGTTTTACACTATAAGCATTTCATTTAGACATCCCATTGAAGACAGCCTTAGAGCGTGAGGAAACATAGATTAGCATGCAAAATAGTTGATCCCGTTGCATGCTCAATTCATTATTCTCTGTCCTTGCAACTGCTGATATTGAAAAAAAAGCAAAGATACGCAAGTTATTGATTTTTTTTCTCTCCACCTAGACAGCTAGACTCACCAGTAAACATACAAAGTAAAAAACCACAATAGCTACCAAATTGTGAGTCCAAATCAAATTTTGATCACACCATCATTGTTCTTATCTATATCTACGCTATAAAAGAGCGAGTTTTCTGAAAATCTTTTTTACCTAATAAAATCAAGGTATACCCCTCATATTGGGCCCACTGCTGCAGTTTGGAAAAGGTCGGAAAGGGGTGAAAGACACAAATATCATATATGCAAAATGTTTCATCCATTTTCTCTCTATTTTTCACCTTATTTTGTACCCATACCCACCAGATATTTTCCTCGTCTAGGAATTAATGAGAAATAAAGAATGTCAATCATGCTTCTTCCTTTTACTTGTTTCTTCGTGTAGCCTGATCGATCGTATCATAGCACGGAAAGAATGTCAATCATGCTTTTCCTTTTAATTGTTTCTTCATGTAGCCTGGCCGATCATATCATAACACGTGTGTGTTGCACGTGTGTGTTGAACTTCAATACTTTAGAAAACATGTATAAAGAACATTTTAAATATTATTTGTACAAAATGAAACTATGGAATAAAATTTATCCGCATGGAACTTTTTATGTTGAACGAAAACTTACGTTTTTAACAAAATACTACAACAACAACCTAAGCCTTTCAGTTCCAAGCAAGTTAGGGTAGACTATAGTTGAAACTCAGCGAGAGTCACCAACGGGAGGCTTGGTATTATGTGTTTAACAAAATACATGGAATGAAATTTTGTTCATGAAGAAGAAAAAAGTGAACATAATTTTATACGTGTAGAACAATGCAAATCTACAAAGAGCGAGTTTTCGCCAAACATTTTTTACCTAAATCTAACATATACGTCTCACGTTGGTCCCACTGTGCAAATTAGAAAAAGTTGCAAAAAAATAAAAAAAACCTAAAACCAATAGCAGCGAAAATATTTTCACCCTTTCATTGTTTTTTTCTCACCTCATTCCTGCCCAAACCCACCACCTACGCAACAGAAAATTTGGAACGAGATAATCACCTACTTAAATTTTGCCCAACCCACCACCTACGCAACAGAAAATTTGGAACGAGATAATCACCTACTTAATTTTTGCCTTTGCCACCTTCCCAAGTACCTCGCGTCCTCGCCCACGCCATCCGCACAACAACCTACGCCGCCGCCAGACGCGCCCCGAACGCGTGCGCCCTCCGGCCCTGCCCATATACTTGCGCCGCCCTGGCCCCTGCCCCCGACTGCATGAGCCCCCGGCGCGGCCGCCTGACGCCTCAGCCCCAGCCACTTGAGCCGCCCGGCGCCCCACCCCCGGCGGCCTGAGTCGCCCCCGGATGCAGGCGCCCCACGTCGCGGCCGCCCGGCGCCCCGCCCCTTGCCGCCAGCGCCGCCTGGTGCGGACGGCTGCATACCGCCCCGGACACCTGCCACACCCGTGCGCCTGCACTGCCCCCGTACGCCTGCGCGCCACGTCGCGGCCGCCCGCCATCCTGGAAGCACCTTGGCCACTTGCGGCGCCCCGGCTCCTGCGCCGCACGACGACCCTTCCGTCGCTGCCACGGCCACCATGCTCCTCGACGGCACTGAGCTCCTCGGCGATCTGCCTGACCGCAGCCGGGCACGGCCCTACGGCCATTTCGCACCCACCATCTTCAACAAGTCAACAACACCGTGCTCCAGTGGGAGAGGGACGAGGCCACGTCTCCATTGCCAGTGGTGATGCACTCTTCCTGGCCAGCAACACACCGCGCAACCCCCCTTTATTGCTAGCGTCTACGCATGACCCTCCTTCCTTGCCGGCGGCGGTGCATGGCCATGGCTGCTGCTACGCAGGGACCGAAGCTAGGGCCCTGCTTCCTCCATTCATGCCTCTGCTGGGGTCATCCGTGCCAGTGTGACATGGGAGTACCACGCTGACGAGGGCAGGTAAGACTAACTTCTGTTCTGCAGCGTCGACAGTTGGATGATTTTAGCTTGCCCACAAAGTTCTCGATAGAATGCTTCTTCCAAACATCGAATTCATTTTTCAGAGACATTGTTCTTGCAAGAATTGTTGAAATAAACTATCTCTAAATACGCTAGATAGTTAGATCTACTTGAAAATTTGATCAATTCTGGCATTAATTCATCTTCTTCAATTTCTAACTTAGACCCTTTTCGTCAACTGCAGGAAGGTACATGTTGGGTGTGGATCAGTGTTTTCAAGTCGTCCGATTAATCGCGATTAATTGTGATTAATCGGTCTGGTCGGTATTGTGAGCTCGACCAGGGCTACCGACTCGACCAAAGCGACCAGGTTTCTGGTCATCCGATTAGTCGCCGACTAATCGTGATTAGTCAGTCGACCAGGGCGTTTGGCGACCAGATTGGCACTTGGGCTTTAGGAGATGCAATTGGGCTAGCAATTGGGCCCGTTAGGGTTGGAAGAGTCACACGTCCAGGAGCCAAAAACATGAGGGGAGAAGAGGCGGGCGCCGGGGCCAAAACCCGTGCCGCCAAGAAACAAATCCCGCTCCTCTCCGACCTTCTCTTCACCGGCCTCCCCTCCCTCCCTCCCGGCTCCACCGGCTCCAGATCCTCTCCCTTCCCCACTCCACCAGGCTCTGGCCGCGCCGGCAGCTCCCCTCTGGCCGTGCAAGGAAGCAGGCAAGCAGCAGCACCAGCAGCCCCCTTCAACCTTGCATCGTTGCCCTACTAAAGATGAGCTCCTCTAAGGTGACTTTTGTTGCTGTTCTACACTCCCCCCTTTCGCTCCCTGCTAACTGTTGTTGCTGGCCTTCGCATCTGCTGCCCCTGCTCCCCTGCTTGTTGTCTACTTACTGCAGCTCTGCTTGATATTGTTCTACCGATTAGTCCGTCTTGGTCGCCGACTAATCACGATTAGTCGGCTGGTCGGTCCTTAGGCGACCAGGTCCGACCAGCCGACTTGAAAACATTGGTGTGGATGACTCAGTCCCTTGACAAAGTCAAGTAAAGCAGCTACAAAATAGGAGCCAAGATATTGCCAAGTCTTTAGTTGATAGTTAATTAGTGTAGTCCCATTCTTATTACGACCACTATTATTTCAGTTTATGCATTATTTTGCTTCATGTTTGTATCAGCTACTTCAACTGTTGTTGCAGTACTCTTAAGTCTCTTTTATACATGATAATGGTTTTCTGATTGGTATTGTTTGTGCCAATTCTAATTAGGTGTATGACCACGGCAATAATAGTAATAGCTTGTTTTAAAGGTATATCACAACGGTGTTATTATGATTGAAATGAGCATATCGATGAAATATACGTTTGGTGCAACATGAATTATTGCCACGAAATATGTTTTGCTGCAACTTTTATTCAACTTCAACTAATTGTGGTGGCAATATTGTTATATCGCCATGATTTTGTTTGGCTGCAACATCATTTTTTTCCAACTAATTATTTGTGGTTGCAACATTGTTTTGTTGCAATTATTTAACTGTGGTTGCAACATCGGGTTTTGGCTTTTAGTAATTAGTGGTTGCAACATGGGTTTTTCGCCACTAGTTATAAGTGGTGGCAATATTATATTATCATCGTGAATTTGTTATGGTTGCAAAATTGTTTTTTCGCCGTTAATTATTTGTGGTTGCAATATTACTTTCTGTCCATGGCTTTATTTTGGTTGTTAACCATATTTTCCGCCATCACTATATTTTGGTAGCACTATATTTTGGTAGCAAGATGGTTTATTGCACCGAAAAGTCTTAGTGGAAATATGCATTATTACCACACCTTTCGTTGTTGTAACTAAAGACTACATGGTTACAATACATATTATTGCCACGGCAATGATCGTGGTAATTGATGACCGAGTCTGTGGCAATACAAACTATTGCAACGCTATCTTTGGTTGCTCGTAATTTCTAATGCAACACACAATTTGGTGGCAATTACTTCATCTAATGCCACGGAACACTAGTTCGTAACGTCAACTTTAGACGCCCCTATTAATTGCCACGGCTTGCAACGAACTTCATTTGGTAGATATTTGTACATATTGCAACCATTTAGCACATATTGCAACCATTTGGGAACGTTGCAAAAGACCCTGATTCTAGTAGTGTTGGGGCAGCCTTAGGAGGCTCGTGATAAACCCCATCAACAGTAGGGCTAGACTGAGGAGAGGCAGTCTTAAGCTTAACTGGGGCACTCTTCTTCTTACCCGAAGTACTACACTCTCCCAACCCAAGTCCACTGGTGTCACCCTCAGCTCTCTTGGTGCTTTCTAAAATCATCCTAAGTTGGCGCTCTCTAGCATACATTCAACTGAGCATCTCTCTCAAACGGTTGTTCTCATCAGCCAAGGTTAGTTTTTCCTCTCTCAGATCCTCCAGAATCAAAGTCTGGGCAGCACAAGTGGGACGGTCTAGGGAGGGAATCACAGGAGCAGACTTCTCAAGCTTTCTAATGATGGCATCCTTCTCCACCAACTGCAGCCTCAAAGTGAGACAACTCTCACACGTATCAGGAGGTGCTGAGAGCACTTCAAAGTCAGCTCTCACCTGGTCAAGCTCACTCCTCGAGGTAGGACAGACCGTGCACGCACCCAAAAGCGTGGGTCTAGCCCTAAGCTCCTCCAACTCCTTGAGCCGCCCCTCACACTTCACCTTTAGCTCAACTATGTCAACAGCTAGGTGGAGGCAAGACTCACACTCAGGCACCTCACTCAAGGTAGGCTCATCCAGTTTGGACTGCAGCTAGCCAAACGCAACCTTCAACCTATCCATCTCCTCTACCTGATGAGCATACTTGCTCTTCTGCTCACAAAGCTCACTCATGAGGGATTCACAGGTAGGGCACTCAAAGTCACTAGGCTGGGCTTACACGGGCTTGCACACTCTTTAGCCTCTCAATTTCAACCAAAGCATCAGCAAGCTTGGCTTTCTTCTTCTACAGCTTCTTGTCTGCTTTCTCCAACAACTTATCCTAGACTTTCAACTCACGACTATTCCCCTCCAGCATATCAAGGATCTCAGCTTGCTCAGGAGTTATCTCTTCATCGGAGGAGTCGTTGCCGTTGCCCTTGTCATCCTTGTCCTCAAGGGCCATGGAGCAAAACGATCTCCGGTTAATCTTGTGCTTGCGCTTAGACTTGGTGGAGATGAAGCAGAGGCTAGCTGGACCACCTTGGTCCCTCCTCTTGTCCCGCTTGGTGACGATCTCCTCATCGCTTGAGCTTGACGAAGACGATGAGGAGGAGGAGGATGATCCGCTGCAAAGACCACCAAGCTCGACGAAGAAGGCTAGGTGTTGACAATGCACTCATCAAGGGGGAGATTGAGAGCCAATGGACCGGCTGTCGGGGTTTAGTACCGGCAGTGCACCACAGGACGGGTCACATGGAGCTTTTGTGGCTCGGCGGGATCGACGTAGCTCGATGGTTCGCCGAAAAAGCGATGGAGACACAGAGATTTATACAGGTTCGGGCCGCGAGATGCGGAAAACCCTACATCCTGTTTGTGGTTGGTTGTATTGCTGCGAGTTCTTGAGGTTACAATGAGGGTTATGGCTAGATTGTGATGGGAGTAACTATCCTCTGTAGGGGTCCCTCATCCGCCTTATATAAGCTGACGGAATCTTGGGTTACAAGTCGATTTCCTTCTATATCTCCTAATCGGTTCAGATTACAGAAAATCAAACAGAATCTAAGTTTCCATCGTATCTTCGTCAACCTCCTCAAATCTCGGAACCAGAGTCCGAGCCAAACTTCCCTGTTTGTTCTCCAGCTTGCGCCATCATTGCCTTGAACTCCAAGTCATTGCGACCACGATCGGGCCTGGGCCAGGCGTTCGGCCCACGGAAACGGCCACTCGCCCGACTCAGGCCCACTGTTGGCCCATGTCCTGGATCCACACCATGAGGAGCTAGGGGATATCTATCCCCCACAAGCCCGCGAGGCTCGAGTCAATTCAGAGGTCAATTGACTCGAGACTCCCACAACCAACTAGAGCTCCGAGTGAAGCGTCTCGCCGAGTCAACTTTCATATTTCTTCAATGGTTGCACTGATTAGGTGCACCCATTGGGTGTAGCCCCAAAGCTTTAAGCTGACTTGAGCATCAATCAGCTTAAAGATCCAAAAAGAACCAACTGCCCTTGACAACTCCATCTTTAGATCATTTGTCTTCTCGAATCATTGGTTGCACCGACTAGGTGCACCCAATGGGTATAGCCCCCGAGCTTTAAGTTGACTTGAGTAACAATCAACTTGAAGGTCCTAACAATCTGAAATTTTGAAAGTACACATTTCTTCCCGAATCAATCACTGCGTCGTTTGAATGGTTGTACCGACTAGGTGCACCCATTGGGTGTAGCCCCCGAGCTTCAAGTTGACTTGAGTAACAATCAGCTTGAAGGTCCAAAGAGCTCTCCTGACTCAACACCGCCCGACTGAAGTCTTCAGGCCTTTGTCTCAATCAGAAAAAACTTACAGAAAAAATTCCCCACCCATTGGGTGTATACCGGGAAACTGCCAGTAAAATGAAGAGCCATTCCTTTCTTTGCCGCATACGCTTTTCCCTCAAAAACCCAACCATTCATGGATCCAACCCTCTTGATTCGTTTCATCTATGGATCACTGACACGTGTCTATCCGAATACCAAATGCCATCATTATACGCGGACTTGCAGAAACCGAAGCGGCACCTCGCCTACTATATAACTGAAGCCAGAACCCATCCATCAATCACACTTCCATTGTCTTACACACGCATAAGATTCCACTGCTCCAAACCCTTTTTCTCACGAACACCATGGCCGGCCCTCGCAAGAACCGCCCTGAGTTCTCTGACTCAGAGGATGAAATCTTCACCGGCGGTCTCGGCGAAGAAGACCCCCCAGCGACGCCGAGCCGTTCAGCAATAGCGACGACGGCAGCGACGTCAAAGGGAAGGCGCCGCCGGAGGGAGCCGACGAAGGCTCCGATGCCGACTCCGACCAGTATAACTGGAAGGAGAAGGCAATGCTCCGGGGCCTGAACCACCCTGGTCTCGGCGGTCCTGACGACGAGGATAGCGATGAGGAGGAAGACGATGCCGACGACGACGACGATGACAACGGCGATGACGGAGACGATGATGGCGACGATGACGATGGCAGGAGCAGCGACGAGGATGCTGCTCTGCCACCCAAGAAGCGCCGCCGTGTCAGCTATTAGGCTAGGATTTTAGTCTAATTAGCAATGTAGTACCGTAGGAGAATCTCATGTATCTATAGGTCCATCTTTGTAATGAATTTCGCCTCATTTAATGAATGCTTTGAAGTTTCAGTTTGCTCATGAATTTGGCCTTGCAAAGTGAAATCTACCCCTTCTATGAACAATCCCTGTCATACTGTTTATAAACAGTCTATGCATTGAAATCCGTACCATCGAATGAAAACTGCGAGCCCCCGAGCCAAACGAATCATCTGGAATATAACTGCCACTAAGCATCGACAAAGCGCTAATAACCGAGTCAATTTATCCGACTGAATGATGTCCGACTAAATTCCATGTGGTCCAAGAAAAATCCACTCCGACTGAATTCGCACCGACTGATAGGATGTTGACACCGTGAACTTCCTTAGAGAAAACAAAACTCCTCAATTTAACGCCATCGAGTATTAAAGAAGACCAATACCCTAATGGTTCCTTCCACTCAAATCCGCATTCTCAACAACTGCATTTACTCCACCGCCATCGTCACCAGATTCGAAATCCTTGTCCCAAAACTTCCAACCAAGCACCAGAATCCTTCGCGCTCATGGCTCCGAAGAAGAAGACGATCAACGAACATGGAAACACAAGCGAAGGGCTTCCACACGACGAAAACCGGCCAATCCCGTCGCCGTTTCTGGCATTCCGTATGTCATCCATTTCTGAATCTCATCTGAATCACCTTGTAAGGATGAGAGTTCTTCCTCCCAAGGAGTTGGGTGGGTGGAGAGATTGTGAAGGTGAAAAAGTCCCCACAGAAGATACCCATGAGTCCTTAGTTTTTGCCCCTTTCTTTATCCATGGTTTAGGATTGCCCCTCTGTTCTTTTGCCCGCGGTTTACTGAACTTCTATTGCATTGATCTATCTCATTTGAATCCCAATTCAATTCTCCAAATTTCAATCTTTATTCACTTGTGCGAAGCTTTCCTCGTGATTGCTCCCCATTTTGGTCCTTGGAAGTATCTGTACCACTGCAAACCTGGCACCCGAGACAAAGTGTTGCAAGTAGTTGGAGGAGCTAGCCTAGAACTGCGTGGAGGACGCAAATCAGTGTACATAGATATCCCTCTCAAGGATAGCAACAGAGGATGGCACTCTGAGTGGTTCTACATGACCAACCACGCCAAATCCCTGCCAGCCCGATCAGGACGTCAGCCGAACTCCAAGCTTAACAGTTGGGAAGAGGCACCAACCACAGAGGAAATGGCAGAGGTAGAAATTCTGCTTAATGACATCTTAAGTTTGAAAGATAGCGGTTTGACTGCTCACGCCATAGTTATAGATTTTATCTTCCGAAGCATTCAACCGATGAAGGATCGAGTGTATCCAGCCTATCTGTATGTTGGGGCCAGTGATCCCACTCGAGAGATCAGCCGGCCCATATCTGCAGAAGAAATCAAGGCCCAAGTTGGCCTGATGCTAGGAGGTGACATGTACAACGAGGGGACACCACAGCCTTATTCTGCATGGCATCCAACGCCCACTGTAAGTATGATAGCTCGCCTACCAATTCACTGGTGTGTTTTGATAATGTAGTCAATACTGAATAGATTTCTGACTTTATCTTTGCAGAGCAATATTACAAAGTCTCTGTCCAAACCTCCTCAACATAATGCAGACAAGATGTTGAAGCGGCAATCCCAGTTAACTGCTCAAGAGATGGAGGCCGTGGTTGCAGCGACACAAGGAAGAGATAATAATGAAGCTGCGACATTTATCATCATCCCACGTCCTAATGATAATGCAGATACCGAAGAAGAAGATGCAGCCCAGGAAGAAAAAGCCCCCGAGCATGCAACAAGCTCAAAGGAAGGTGATGTCGCCTCCAGGGTGTCAAGGCGTACCCGAGCTAGGACGTCAACAGAACAGTCCGATGTTTCCCAGAGAAAGAGAACCATCAGGGAACAAATCAACAACCAGAAGACTTCTCCTGCCAGGCCTGATCCAATGTCCCCATCCATGAGATCGAGCAAGAAATTCAGAGCGCAGGAGACGACTGACCATAGTACGGGTTCATTCCTCAGCGGTATTGACTTGAGTTCTTTAATTGACGAGGAGGAGGAAGAAATCCCATTGCAGCGTCGTGAAAGGAGATCCAAACAAGCACAAGAAACTGAGGTCACAACCTCCCCTCCAACTCACTCAGATATGCCAGTAGAAGAGGAACTAGAATTATCAGACATTGACCCAGAATTAGCACAATTCGTGAAGTCCTTCCCTCTCCCGAGTGACAGTATCTTCACGCCATCACGGTATGACTGAATATTTTGACCATCGTCTCTTCATATCTATTTTGCAACATACTGATCGCATCAAACTACTATGCAGACCTTCAGCGGAACAAAGTACAGTACCTCTTGGGTCCGATGCTGACCCAAGGAAAGCCCCCGAGCTTGAGACAAATGAAGCCAGAGCCCCCGAGCTCGGGACTGAAGTGACTAAAGCTCTTGAGATTGGGTCTAGTGCAACTGAAGCCCCCAAGCTTGAGGTTTCAGAACATACAACTGAAGTGCCTGAGCGTGAGGCCCCGAAGTGTCCAACTGAAGGACTGCTGAAGAGTACATAAGATCACCGAGATGATACTGGCATGGAACCCCTATTCAACTGGCACGATGCGTTCAGCAATCCTGAAGGAAGAAGCACTTCAAGGAGCCAAGAGCCTGCCATGCGTGAACAAGGCCCACACCATGAGAACGATGCAATTACTGGTGACGGGGCGACCAACGCCAGAAATATTCCAGAAATCACTCTACCAGCGTCAAGCCCCCAAGATGAAGCTCCTAAGTCAGCGGATGATACTGTCATGATTAAGAAAGCCCCTTCACTCGACCTGGTGACCCCAAATCTACAACTTGCTGAAGGCCCATCTGAAACCAGACCATTCGCAGCTTTTGAGGTAACTCGCTATTTTGATTGCATTGATTTTTGAAGTCAATATTAATATCACTAATGTGCTGAATCTGTTACTGCAGGACTGGCTTGACCAAGCTGCACGATGGCGTACACGGCTCACTCCAGTGATTAGGAGCGATGTGATCACGCTACGCGAACAACTGGCCGAGTCAGAAGTCAACCGTGCTGCTGAAAGCACTGGTAAGTGCCTACTATCTTGTTCGCCCACGTAACCTAGCATCCGACATATCCTGATGTACTCCTACCCTGACACGCAGCTGCGGCTAAGAGGATTGCGGATCTGGAAAATGCCTTAGCCCAGCACGATGCTTCACGCCGTAACCTTATGCTTGAGCGTGATGAAGCTCGAGACAACGCTAGGAATCTGCAATGCAAACTTGAGCTAGAGCGAAAGCAGCATGAGGTAACTCGTCAGGAAACCCAGTTAGCATATTTTTTACTTACAGAGGCCTATAAGTTGAATCGGTCCACAGGATGAGGCACTGCGGTTTAAAAGAGAGATCCAGGAGCTTCGAGAATCATGGGATGGATTTGAAAGGTCATTCCAGAACATGTCCAGTGCTTTGACGGTACTTCAGACAAGCCACCAGTTGACTCGGACGGAGCTTGAACAGAAAACAATAGAACTAATGGAAGCTGACAAGATCCGGGTCGAAATCCAAAGCAAAAACAGAGATCTGGACAAGGTGCTGAAATCAACGAGGCAGGCTCTCAAGGAATCCCAGCTTCTATCGGAGAGACAACAGCATGACTTGGAGCTTTCCATACGAAACTATGAAATCATTAAGAAGAACTGCGACAAACTGATGGCGGTCTATGAAAAGAACAAGGAGCTGCTAAAATTTGCAACAACTGTGCTGAACACCATGCTGAACATATGCGCCCCAGAGGTTGGCTCATCAAGACCACTATCAGATCGGGTGGCAACCCTAGCTGATGATACCAAGAGATATCTTCGAGGGCGACTGAAATCAATCCTCCAACACGTGCTATTGATGCTGAAGATAACTCATCCAGAGCTAAACTTAGCCGAGCTGATAGCGAAAGTTGGAGCTGATCTGAGTGATGCCACCATTGACCAATACGCCTCAGAGATTCAATCCATAGCAGAGAAACTGATCTCAGAATTCGAGCTGTAAATTTGAATTCTTCCTTGCTAGGATTTAATTGTACCTGCCATGAGAGTTAGTCTGTAGGACAACAATGTCAGAATTTTTAGATGACATGAAATCGTTAATGACTACTCGTCTTTTTATACGATTCTGTGAAAGGAAAAATCGAGTCCTTGAATTAGCATTAGCATGTGGACTTGCTTGAAATCGAAAAACGCGCAAACGAGTACAGAATTTAGTCAATCGAAATGAAAACTTATCGAAAAATGCAAAACGCAAGGCCAGATCGTGCCTATCTATTACGAGTACTTGAGGGCATGTAGCACTAACTGTAGGTCCACGACCTAAGCCAATTGCCCAGTGGCTAGGGTTGGATTGCACCCTGTTTATGAAAACGCGAAGGCATGTAATACCAGCTGTTGGTCGTCGACCTAGGCTGATTGCCCCGTAAGGAGGGTCGGATTGCACCCTTTTTGTGAAAACGCGAAGTCATGTAACACCAGCTGTCGGTCAATGACCTAGGCTGATTGCCCCGTAAGGAGGGTCAGATTGCACCCTATTCTGAGTAAGCATAGGCATGTAACACCAACTGTCGGTCGTACGACCTAGGCTGATTGCCCCGTGATTAAGGTCGGACTGCATCCTAGCTTGAGTAGAAGTAGGCATGTAACACCAGCTATGAGTCGGGTCAGGACTCATGACCGATTGCCAGATTATCTGAGTATAAAGACATTATTCACTAGAGGTCATATGCATTCATGTTATGAGGAGAAGAAATATGCATAGAGATCATGCATTCATTTATTATCTGAGTACATCCGACTGAACATGAATGAGGACGAGTCCACTTGAAATCAGGACTAAGCATGAGTACAGACTAAAGTACATGACTTCTGATGTCGCATGATGCCTAAGAGTAGAACTTGCGCAGATGCTCGATATTCCACGAATTCCCGACTGGGGTGCCATCCATCTCAGATAAGTGATAGGATCCTGGCTGAGTGACTTCTGTAATGATGTAAGGCCCCTCCCAAGGGGGGACAGCTTGTGGTGCCCAACCCCCTTGAGGACCCTCCGGAGGACCAGATCTCCCACGAGAAAGGCGCGAGGACGCATGTTACGCTCATGATAACGGCATAGAGTCTGCTGATAGCGTGCCAACTGAATCACTGAGTTAAGCAACTCTTCTTCCAGTAGATCGACCTCCTCAAGCTGCGTACTTTCTGCCTCTATGATATCTTTGAATGCCAACCGTGGTGCCCCGTGTGCCAGGTCAGCAGGTAACACTGCATCCGAGCCATATACCATGAAGAAGGGTGTGTTCCCATTGAGGGCTTTACTTGGCTGCGTTCTGAGGCTCCAGACAATGTATGGGAGTTCTCTGATCCACTTGCCAGCTAATCTCTCATCCTTATCGAACACTCTCTTCTTCAAAGCATCCAGAATCATCCCGTTAGCTCGCTCAACCTGGCCATTAGCACGAAGGTGCGACACCGAAACGTAATTGATGAGTATAGACCTCTCGCTGCAGAAGTCGAAGAACTCCGAGTTTGTGAAGTTGGAACCCAGATCTGTAATGATGCTGTTCGAAATTCCAAAGCGGAATATGATATCTTGCATGAAATCCACTACTTTTGCTGAAGTCAAAGATGCGATAGGCTTGACCTCGATCCACTTGGTGAACTTGTCGATGGCTACCAAGACGTGAGTGTAACCACCTTGAGCCTTCTTGAGTGGGCCGATCATGTCGAGTCCCCAGCACACAAAGGGCCATGAGACAGGAATATTCTGCAGTTGTTGAGCCGGTAGGTGATGTTGATTCTCGAAGAACTGACATGGCTCGCACCGCTTGACAATCTCTGCAGCATCTTGCTTAGCTGTCACCCAGTAAAACACAGCCCTGAATGCCTTCCCGACCAATGTCCTGGATGCAGCGTGATTACTGCACTGCCCAGCATGGATCTTCATTAGTAGACTTTTGCCCCGAGACTCGTTGATGCACTTTAACAGAATTCTGGCTGCGCCGCGCTTAAACAAGTCGTTGCCGATCAATGTGTAGATGGCCGCACGCGGAACGAGTCGCTCGGCTTCTGCTTTGTTGTCAGGTTCGTTGCCATCCCTGATGTACCTGATGATTGGGACCCACCAGTCAGCCTGAGCATCCTCTAGGCTCAAAACGTGCTGCTCTAGGGGTTCTAGGTCACGATCAATGGATGGATGAGACAACTCCTGGATGAATACTCCTGAGGGAATTTTAGCCCGGGATGATCCGAGCTTGGACAGTAAGTCCGCATCGGTGTTGCCGTTGCACTCCACATGATGAAACTCAAGGCCATCAAATTTGTCTTCCAGTTTCCGAACTTCAGCGCAGTATTTGTCCATGACTTTTGTGGTGCAATCCTAGTCCTTGTTGACTTGACTGATTGCCACTAGGGAATCCCCGTAGACCATGAGGCGCCTGATGCTGAGTGAAATCGCGATGCGCAGGCCGTGTAACATAGCTTCGTATTCTGCCGCATTGTTGGAAACTGAGAAGAGAATCTGAAGTACATACTTAAGCTTCTCACCTTTCGGGGAGGTCAAGACAACGCCTGCCCCAGCACCATCTATCTTCAGTGACCCATCAAAATACATCTTCCAGAATTCCAGAGGCTCTAGGTTATCAGGTACCTGATTCTCTGTCCACTCGGCGTTGAAATCAGCCAGAGCTTGGGTCTTGATAGCGGTGCATGGGCGGAATTCGATGTCAAGTGCTCCCAGCTCACACGCCCACTTAGCGATTCTCCCCGTAGCTTCTCTGTTCCACATGATCTCGCCAATGGGGAACGAAGTGACCACCACCACCTTGTGCTCCTCGAAATAATGACGGAGCTTTCGAGCTGTGATGAGGACCGCATACAGTAACTTCTGAACCTGAGGATACCTGATCTTGGATGGGCTGAGCACCTCACTGATGAAGTAGACCGGGTGTTGAGTCGGCTGAATATGCCCTTCTTCCACCCTCTCGACCACCAATGCTGAGCTGACCACATGAGTCGTACAAGAGAGATACAACAGCAGATCCTCGGCAGGGGAATCCACTGTGGCTCGGTTTGGTGACTTCAACACTGGAGGATTCATCAAGAACCACTTGAGGGCCTCAAGTGCTTCCTGAGCTTCTGGCGTCCACTGAAACCTATCCACCTTCTTCAGGAGCTTGTAGAAAGGCATGCCGCGTTCGCCTAGTCATGAGATGAATCGGCTTAGCGCGGCCATACACCCGGTGAGCTTCTGCACCTTTTTCTGCGACTTGGGAGGCTGCATCCTGAGAATCACGTCGATCTTCTTGGGATTAGCCTCGATCCCCCACTTGCTGACGATGAAACCGAGTAACTGTCCGGTTGGAACCCCGAATACGCATTTAGTCGGGTTAAGCTTCCAGCGGAACCTTCTCAGCCTCTGCTTGATTGGCTTGGCATTGGGGAACACTTTGAGTCTGTGCTGGGACAATTCTCTTGGGACTCCGGGCATATCAGCAGGCTTCCAAGCAAACATGTCCCAGTTGTCCCTCAAGAACCGGACGAGCGCACTTTCCTATTTGGGAGGTAGGATTGCGCTGATGGTCACCGTCTTCGAGGCGTCGGGGAGGTCGAGGCTCACTTCCTTGGTCACCACAGTCTCTTGGATCACCGTGGTGGGGATCTGCTCATGAGTCAGGATTGCCTGGTTTTCCTTCGGGAGCTTGTTCGCATCGTCGACGAGTCGGCGCTGAGCCACCACAGTGGTCGTGGTGTAGGCCGTCTGGAAAGCCTCACGTGCGTAGAGAGCAGAGGCCTTGAAGTCCGCCCGCACGGAGAGAACTCCACGTGGGGCCGGCATCTTCAGGACCAGGTATGAGTAGTGGGGGACAGCCATGAACTTGGCTAACCCGGGTCGCCCAATGATGGCATTGTAGGTGGAGTCGAAGGTAGCCACCTCGAAGCGTAGGGTCTCGGTATGGAAGTTTTCCTCCATTCCGAAGGTGACGGACAGACTGATGTGCCCCAGCGGGTACTCCCCCTCCCCAGGCATGATTCCAAAGAATGGACTATCCGACTCCTCCAGATTGTCAATGGAGAGGCCGAGAGACAACAAGGTATTGGGGAACATGACGTTGATGCTGCTGCCACCATCGATCAGGGTCCTCATGAGTCGGCTCTCATGGACCACTGGGCTAACCAGCAGGGGGTATTTGCCCAGGTGATCGTACTTGAGCCACTGGTCAGCCCGATTGAAGGATATCGTCAGGTCCGACCAACTGTATGGCTCCGAAGGTTCCTTGGTGGCCACCAAGACTTGGTGGTCGTCGAGCTTCTGCTGCCGCTTGCTCTCCAGGGAGCCATGCCCCCCCCCCCAAAGATGACGTTGACGTGCCGGTTGATGTTGGGGAAGCCGGCACCGCTGCCCCTATTCTACTGAGGTGGGGGCCCCTGATCACGTGGGAGTGGCGGTGGAGGAGGTAGAGCCATGAAAGGCCTACCGTGAGCGATCGAAGCCTTGAAGTCCCTGCAGTCGCGCATGGTGTGATGCATCTCCTTGTGGTAGGGACACGGTGCATCGAGGAGGTGGTCGAGTGACCTCTGCCCCCCTTGCCACGGCGGAACGTGCGGCCACGTGGGCGATGGCCCCACAGTCTGCACTTCCTCCTGCGGTATTTTCTCCCAACGGTGATCATGCCGCGAGGACTCTTCACGCTTCCCACGTTCTTCTCGTTGTGCGTCGACCAAATCCCGAGCTCGCTCGTCCGCAGTGATGTATCGGTCGGCATCGCGGAATAGCTGCTCGGACGTGATCAGGGACTTTTGCAGGAGGGCCTTCACGAAAGCCTCGTCCCTGTAGCCTCGGAAGAAGTCGTCGATTACCGCTGCATCAGCGATGTTGGGAATTCTGTTCCACATCGACTGAAACCGCTTGAGGTATGATCGAAGACCCTCATCATCCTTGTGCTTGATAGACTTGAGGTCCCAAGGCTATGCTAGCTTGTCTGACAGTGACTGGAAATTGGCGATGAAGCGCCGATAGAAGTCGTCCCAGTTGTCGATGCAGTCATGCCTGAGGTGTCGTAACCACTGTAGCGCATTCTTTCCCAGGATGATTGGGACGTAGGCCGTCTTCACTTGCACCAGCCGCACTAGCTGCTGTCCAGTACACAACCAGCCAACTAGTGGGGTTGAGCTTTGCCTCGTACTTGTCGACGTTGGATACCTTGAAGTTCTGCGGAGACGCTACTCCGCGAAGCCGAGTGGTGAAAGCCGGGATTCTGACCACGCCACGATGGGCTGGTTCATACCGACCTTCATCTTGAGCTGCTGGATCGCGGCGTTGAGGGGACCGAGGGCGATTCCCCCCTAACCGATCGCGGACTGAACGCCGTGCCGTCGGGCTGTTGATAGATGCCCCGGCCGAGTTAGCTCTGCCCCGGTCTTCTTGGTGCGGCGCCCCGAAGTGACGGTCGTAGTTGTTATGACGTCGGAGCTCCTCTGCGTGTCATTCCGTGTGCGATCTTTCGATGTTGTGGCGCGCGTCACGCCTCTCGTTGATGGCTTGACGGGCATCGGGGGCCGCTGGAGGAACGGTCGGAAGGAGGTGGTGAGCTTCCATTGCGAAGATCCGCCGATATGCTTCCCCCTTCGGAGTCTGAGGGAGTGTGTCTGCCAGCCGCGCCAGGACTCCCCCCGCTTGACTTAGGGTGCCCATGGCCGCGGCGAAGTCAGGCAGCAGGTTACGCCCTGCCGGTAGAGGTGGTCGTGGTTGAACGTGGTTCTCTGCGTCATGCGCCGCTCCCCCGTGATCCCGCTGGTAGTGTTGGTCCTGCATGTGCCGACGGTCACGCCGCCGACTGTTTCGTTGCTCGGGCGTCTCATCTGGATCTGTCGCCTCATCCTGTGAGACGGGCAGGGTCGGGTCTTGATTTCCCGCGTTGTGGTGACGGCAAATGTTGTGCTGCCAGTTGCGACATCGCCGCCGATCGCGCTGATGAGGTGTTTCTCCGTTCACGGAAGGCTCGTCACCAGAGACAGGGTCGTCCTCCACCGGCATGCCGATGATGAGTACCTCGGAGAAGTGCGTCAGTACCTCCGAGCTGGCCTGATCATCGAGGAGTGTCAACGACCCCTCCGAGTGAAGCTCAGAGTCGGGAAGCGTGGATCCCGATGCCGTGGTCGTCCGAGGTTGCTTGCTTCTGGGCTTGGAGGGAGACTCCAGGTTGCAGACCATTTCAATGCAGGCAGGCTCACCACCCTCTCGGGGAAGAGGTGGCTGAGTCAACTGCTGTGGAAGCGCGATCTCTGACTTTGCCACCGTGCGCACACTGCGCCACGTAGCGGTTCTGCCGCTCGGGGTAGAGTTGATGACGAGGCCCAAACGAAATCCAGTCACTGGTTCCTCGATCGCATTATAGATGTCGTCGTCCATGAGCGGTGTGGACGTTGAACCTGAGGGAGGTCTTGTCGTCTTCTCGTCGCCCCCCTCCTTGAGTTGAGGTGGCTGAGGCTGCAGTTGACGGCGAGGGCTTGCGGTCTCTCGTCGTGCATCCTCATCGTGTTTGAGGAGAACCGTGGGGCGAGGAACGAACCGTAGATGCGACGAGGTCGACTGACGAGCCGCCGCAGCGTTGCAGGGACCGCGGGGAAACTTGGTGGGGGCCTGATCTTGCGCACGATCTGTGGCTTTACTGCTTCGGCCATCAGTCGGGAGCAAGATCGGGGTCTTCTGGCGAGGCGGGGTTGCTGGTGTAGAAGTCAAGGACGTGCGGCGAGTCACCGGTTGCCGCGATTTCTTCTCCCGACGGATCTGAGTCCAGACCAGAGTTGGGGAAGTGAAGAGTGCGGTGCGTCGAGTCGTCAAGGATGTAGTCGCCGGCCATGGTGGAGGAGTGGGAGCAGATCTGCGCCCGACTGTCACCTCGACCGCCCGTCGAGGTCTCGACCCAGATTGTATCGGGGTGCGACTTGGTGCCTTACACCGGGGTGGGACAAACCGAGGCTGAGTGGCCCTGGTGAGCTGGTGTGTCGACGCCCGAGGACGAGCTGGCTCGGCACCGGTGGTGGCTGGTCGCTAGCCTGCCGTGCGCTGAGCGGGCCCAGATGTTGGTGAAGTCAAAGGGAGCTTCGGAGTCGGCGATGGTGCTTTGCAGCCACGCGCCTCCCCCGTGGCACCGATGAGGCGGCATAAATCGCCGGATTGATCGGCGATGAACGAGATGGATCCAAAACAGATCATCTCACCCGGAGCGAACTTGCTGACGTTGTTGATGAGGTTGGCCATGGAGCTAGCTTGATGCCGATGCCGCTGAACCCCTACCTGGCGCGCCAACTATCGGGGTTTAGTACCGGCAGTGCACCACGGGACGGGTCACGTGGAGCTTTTGTGGCTCGGCGGGATCGACATAGCTCGATGGTTCGCCGGAAAAGCGATGGAGACACACAGATTTATACAGGTTCGGGCCGCGAGATGCGTAAAACCCTACGTCCTGTTTGTGGTTGGTTGTATTGCTGCGAGTTCTCAAAGTTACAATGAGGGTTAGGGCTGGATTGCGAAGGGAGTAACTATCCTCTGTAGGGGTCCCTCATCCGCCTTATATAAGCTGACGGAATCTTGGGTTACAAGTCGATTTCCTTCTATATCTCCTAATCGGTTCAGATTACATAAAATCATACAGAATCTAAGTTTCCATCGTATCTTCGTCAACCTCCTCAAACCTCGGAACCAGAGTCTGAGCCAAACTTCCCTGCTTGTTCTCCAGCTTGCGCCATCGTTGCCTTGAACTCCAAGTCATTGCGACCACGATCGGGCCTGGGCCAGGAGTTCGGCCCACGGAAATGGCCACTCGCCCGACTCAGGCCCACTGCTGGCCCATGTCCTAGATCCACGCCATGAGGATCCAGGGGATAGATATCATCTATCCCCTACATCGGCTCCATTGCCTCTGGAGTGATGAGTGATTATCAATAGAAGCCAAAGACCTAGAAGGACTTGGGCACAAGACCTCCGATGGACAGGAGGCCCTCCGATGGACAGGAGGTAGAAGGAAGTCCTCCGAAGGACTGGAGGCATGCTCAACGTCGGTCGTCCCTGGGAGTTCGGTACATGGAGGAGCGGAACGGCGACGGCATGAGTAAGACCTCCGAAGAATTGCGAGGCGACCCCGATGGACTAGGGATGCCGGGTGCCACCGCAGTGCTTCCGCCCGAGTACATGGCACGAAGACAGGCGAGGGTGTTGGCGGATTCGCTCAAATCCGCCACCCTACCACCAAGTTACCAGACTCGGCGAATGGGCTCGTTCTCGCCGAGATAGAGTGGAGTGGGCCGCTCTCCTGGTTTCTGACTTCAAAACTGGGGGTCGATCGGCGGATTTGGACTACTGGCCACGTGGACGTCATCCGGGAGTTAGCTTGTAGCCGAAGAAGATCAAGACTCCATCGTGGTCGTCCGTCCCCGAGAAAGTCGAGTCTTTTCCGTTTTGGCCCCTAAAGGCGTTTCTGTAATATGGGGGTCTTAGTGTAAAATGTGTCGATTAGGCCAAGGCTATAAATACCTAAGTGGCTGGTCATTTAGATGACTCTTCCACCTTTAGAAACCCTAGGCTTAGTCTCCAACCAGCCAAGTGCTTAGAGAGCAAATCGGGTGCTTAGCTTAGGATTTGAGCGTCCCCTAGGCTAGTACTTTGTATTAGTGGGAGGATGAAGGGTGGTAGGCTAAGTTGAACCTTGTAAGCACTGATTTCCTCATCTAATCAAGGCAATATTCGTCCTAAATTCGTGCTCATGTGTGCAGCCATCTTCCTTCCCCTTTTCTAGTTGGTTTTTGGATGAAACTCATAAGTCTTTTGGTGATTTGCTTTGCCCGCGAGTTAACCCTGTTCTTTTGGCTCTTTTGAACTTGCTAGGACTTGGAGAATATGTCTTAGAACATTTCTATCCTACTGGATTTCCACGAGCAAGTCAATCTTGAGTTTTCCCCTTTCTTGCCCAAATTTTCCCCTCTTCACAAGGTCTGAAATTTCCGCTAATCCCTTGATCTTTTTGAGTAGATCTTTTGGGAATAGTTTTGGAAAAGTGCTAGGATAACCTGCTTAAAATTTGGTGAAGATCCGAGAAGATTTGGTCAAGTTTAAGGTTTGCAAACTCAAAACCCGAGGCTGTTTTCTAGGCACACCGAACAGTCCGGTGCAACTTCACCGGATAGTCCGGTGGACCTAACAGTCTCCAAATGGACTGAATTTTGAGTATGTTGTTCCCCATGTTTTGCTCAGCCTATGGTTAAAATTTCATGATTTTTTGAGCCCGTTTGATTAGGTTTTGGCAATTTTCTTTATAGACCTATCTGTATGAAAACTTCCTGTCGGACTGTCCGGTAGAGCACGTCGGACAGTCTGGTAGCTACTGTGTTTTTGCCTCCGGATTTGGTTTAAGTTGTTCCTAAGGTTTGTGGCTTGTTCTAGGTGGGTTTGGGGGTGACTAGGATCATTTCTAAGGTCTTTAGCACCTCATTTGCTAAGAGGCCTTGGTGATTGCCCCTGCTATCTTTAGCACCTCATTTGCTAAGAGGCCTTGGTGATTGCCCCTGCTAGACACGTATCCGTTCAGCTGATGGTGTCTAGCGTGATTCTCTTGTGAGCTTTCGCTGCACCAAGTACGGGAGTTGTGATTTTGAGTTTTCAAGTGCTCCTATTCACTCTCCTCTAGTCGCACGTCTCGGTCCTACAATATGGACGTGGAGGGAAGCAGCCACCCCAACCAGAAGTGAGTGGGGGCTATAAATACCTATCCTCAAAAAACTAGCAGTTGGTCTGTGTCATGTCATCACCGGACAGTCCGGTGAGCCCTACCGGACAATCCTGTAGAGGCTGACTAGTCGTTGGGATTCAAACCTCCTCTACCGGACAGTCCGGTAGAGTTCACCGGATAGTCTTTTATACTTTGACATTATGAATTAACCTATGAAAATCTGTTAAGTGATTTCATAAAATAATTAAATCTTTAATCGCGTTGTCAATCAATATACCATAACCATCAAGTAGGCTTGTTGCACTTGCAACATCTCATTCCCTCCCTCCTTTGATCTAGCTCAGCTTCCTTCATATTGCCCCACAGCAGGCCTGACTCCGCTCACCTTGTTGTGGGTGCCGGAGCCAGGAGGGGCGGCACAGCTCGGCCGATGTGGGTGTGGTCAATGCCACACTCGCAGACCAAGAGATGTAAGTCAAGAGGGAGCAGAAGGAAACCGTCCTTGCTGGCAGTGAGGAGAGCAGCGGTGCAGCAAGATTGATACACATCCGATGGCCAGCTCAAGGTAAGCTGAAAGCATTTGTTTTATCATTTTTTCTGTGATCGGTTTCCAGAATGGCTGAATGTTTTGTACTTCAGCGAATGTTTGCACTTCGTTGTCATCTTTGGCAAAACTGGCTAATTTGCATCTAAGTTCCTTCGTTGATTCCATCGTCAGGATGGAGGTCGGCGTGGAGTTCGGGATCGTGTCGAGGACGAGCTCGCGCTGGCACCAGCTGCACCTCACCTCCATTCAGATTGCTCCCTCCTGAGCCAGTCAGAGGGCTCATCCCTGCCGTCAATGGAAGATTATCTCCCCATCAGCATTAGTAGCCTGCAGCTTTCGTCATCATTGTAATGTAATAATTGCCCTATTGCCTATTGGAGTGTTTGAGATAGCATAAATTGATCTGAGCTTTCTGATTGTACAGGTACCTCTGATCTATATCATGGGAGTGGGTTCCTATTGGCCACTACATACACATTAATCTCTCCCATGCGTTTGGTTCCTGTGTAAGTATACGACATTGCACAAGCAGATCATAGCTTTTTGCAGCTGCAGCAACTGCAGTTTTTTTATTTCTTAACACCAAGCCGGCAGCAGCTTCGTTTCATTCTTGAAAACAGTAACAGCAACTTAATTTCAGATATGCACAAGAGGAGAAACAGATTGCTGCAGCACAAAGTTATTTCTTGAGATGTCATTTTCATCCTGCAATGATCAAACACTTGAGTACTCTTGCTTAGCATGTTTCTTGTGCTGTTAACTCAATCACCTGCAGCAGTATTTGGACATCTCGGTTGCAGACTTGCAGGTTGCTTTACCTTTTAGCTTAATCACCTGTAGCACACTTGAGTATTCTTTTAACTTGGTCATGTACTGACATAAATGTGGCCAGCTGCTATTTATTTGGTTTGGTTTGTATGTTTCCTTTTAGCTTGGTTTGTATTTGGCTGCGGCTGGTTACTTCATTTGGTTAGTATTATTATATGCTATAATTTGGTTAGTATTAGTACGTGCTCTAATAACAGTTTTTTGGTATTTGTTATTTGTTTCATGTTCTAATTGCAGCCCTGACAGAAAGTCACGGCTGACGAACAAGGTGAGTACTACAGTGAGCTTAGTTCACATGTTTTGCCATATCTGCAAATAGTAACCAATGCTCATGGTTTCCCATCAGTCCTGCTACCACAATTATCATAGGGCAACTGCAGTATTGCAAAAGTAGTAGACCTTGCCACTAATCAATAAGGCCTTGGTTGCTTGTAAAACTTAGATGCTTGTTGTGTGAATGCTTGCAAGTATTCAGTTTTTTCTGATATGAATGCAACAATCAACAATGGATTCAGTTTTTCTCTTGCTAATGACTAGCTATGAATAATGTGAGTTGTATGAAGATGTGCAGCTCATTGTTTCTCAAGCTCTGAGCTTTTTCTAAAACTCTGAACTTTTCTGATAAGCACTGAAACTATGTTCAGATGTATTTCGCAGAAGCAACCAGACCGCATTTTCTCTTAGGGACCATTCCTCTACTTTTAGAGGAGTTTTGGCCTCCAGACTTTCAGGGGCATAGTAAACCATATAGCTGTATTAACATGAAAATCCCACTACAACACTACTATGGATCGAACCACCTTGATAATGGGAGCCGCGGCATAAAATGCAGCTGAAGCCATCATTATTGCTGGCCAAAAAGAACTTAGGCTTTAGAGAGAAAAGGGCCACCACTGGCTTACTCAAATAAAAGGAAAATGGACCGATTTTCATCCTCACATTATCATCTTGAATTGTATAGGATCACCAAAGAAAACCATGGCAGTTCCAATAATACATGGAACATACACAATTCATTTTATGTCTATTCACATGTGTTTTTGTGTGTGCTATATATACATGCTTCAGAACACTGTTTTTGCACTGAACATCTATAAGAGAATTGGTCCCAAATACCATCTTCATGACTGCTTCTGCTGCTCTCTCTCACAATAATTCTAGTCCCTTTTCAGTGATTTTAGCTTATTTCTATATCATCTTATTTGTTTTGATTGCAATTTGAAGAGAACTGTGTCTTTGTATATCTCGAGCAGGAGGTCTCTTTGTCATGCTTCGCCATTGTTCAGTAATCAATTGAAATATATATCCTTTTATGCTTCTTAGATTGCACTTGCCTGTGAGTCCTTGAAGAACTATGAATTTTATGAATCAGAACTATGATTGTTGACATGTATATTGTGTTTGTATGTATGGCTACGAGGTAGATATGATTCTAAAGAGTAATGTTTATCACATAGTAACACTATATTGTGTGTGTGTGGTGGGGGGTGGAGTGGGGTTAATACAATCCTTCTTTCTGACATCGAAAAGAATTCTTTGTTCCCACATGTCTAAATAGAATTGCTATTTTGGACTTTGTTACATGGCAATATAAATGTCACTTTGAAATGTTGTTGTCTCCCGTTGCAACGCACGGATCAATTTTAGTTGATCAATCACATTTAATTCAGAAATTTTTTTCTGAGAAGTTTAGCTAACATGTTTTCTATTTAGTTTGCCGACGAATCTTACAATTCTTTTAAAAGCCATAGGCAAACATCCATCTACAAAAAACAGACAAGGTAGAGTAATAGACCGAAATACCAAGATCTCCTTCAGGACTCATAGCATAGGGCCTATAGATATGTCCAATTCAAATTTTGCTTTAAATGATTGCATTATAGGATCTTTCGAACATCCTTGTCCCATGTAGGATGGTTCTTATTTTCCTTCATCTAAGTGCCCAATCCTGTTGGTGATACTTGTAGATATGCCTTTAATTTGTTGGCACTTGGTAGAACTCAAACTTATCATTGCTCTTTTATTCACATTTACTTGTAGATATGCATGTAAATATAAATTTTGAGAACCACCTTTCTTTTATTTAGAGTTATTGCCTACTGTTGCTTGATATTGTACACTCTTCCACTGTTGAATGGACACTACAACTTTTTTTCTTCTAAGAATATGCGTTATAATAATTATCATTTTGTCAAAAATATAAGACACCGTAGCGATGCACGGGCCAATTACTAATTTAGTTTAGTATAAATCAGCAGCGTGACAACAATAAAATATTACTCATTAGTCTACACTGAATGAAATACACCAAATGTATTCGAACAAAATTACATGTTGACAAATTGAGCAAGTGATGAAGATAATCTAAAAACCAGTGACATCAAGGATGTTATAGTTTAAAGCAGAACCAGCACGCTATGTGGAAGCTAATGATCTCCTTGCACCACATGAGCCACTTCTTCTAACTCCTGCCTATATCGATGATGTCTATTATTCGCACCACTATGCTACATTCATACTACACAACGTGTTGTCTCAACTAAATTGAATTGTTTTTCCAATAAAAGCTCTTTTATTCGCATAACTAAGTCCTAAAATTTATAACTATTGATGTGAAAGAGGTTCGTGCGTCGTAGACTTTCCCTCCGAGCCTCTCATGAGACTCTCCCTCCAAATCACCTCATGGGCCCACGCAGCCCACGGAGATTAAATTTTCATATTTGCCGGTCAAGCAGCAAGAATATGCGCCTTAGGCTACCTCCAATTGTATGCCTCAAACTGGTTCCTCAAAATAATATAGCGGCACTGTTCTGCCCTGTTTGGTACGGTACTGTAGCTGACATGACATACAGAGAGGAATGGGATTTGAGGAATTAGAATGAGGAGTATTGTTATCGTTGGAGAGAGTCTTATGGAGCTGTAGGTCAATAAATTCTAGTACGAGTACGTGGTAAGTGAGAACCTCCTGGGGACATAGTGAGTTGCCGAAGTGTAATGCAGATCAGAATTGCAATTGTTATGGTCCAATTAGAAGCCATGCAGTTCTAGTTAAACATTTTTCATGTTTTCTTCTGTATTTGACTAAAATTATCAGCACTCCATGGCGCACAATAAGCACATACATTGTTTAAAAAAAACTATGTTTAATAATTTTTTGAAGGATTTATGTATGAACTGTACTTATTCATGCAAAATTCATTCATTTCATATGAGACCTCTAGATTCATGACTCATGTTTACAGAAATGTTAACTATTTTTTTTAGGACGCTGACCGCCTCCTAAATACTAAGAATGGCACATTATAATACATATTCCATCGTAAGTTAGGGACACCATGCTAATCCCAAAATAATTAGTAAGCTGATTGTTAGTGGCACTTTGGTACAAAAGTGGTTGAGGGATCCATACCCATTCTACACTCTTCCTTTCAAAATGCTTCAAGTTTTTTTCATAGATTTTCCTAGACTAAGTTGGTGCCATGAAAAAAAAAACAAAGCCAGATGTTAGACCATGGTAAGAACAAGTTTCCAAAACACCAGAAACTATTTCCTCCAACCCTGCCAAGTGCCAACAGGTGAAAAACTTAGCTGCCTCGGATGCTACTAATATTTCTGTTATGCACAAAAATCCTCATCTAGCCTGTATAAATACACAAGAACATTGGCTTGTACAATCCCACATTTTGAGCAAGTAAACAAATTGCCGCATCTAAGAACAGTCAAAGCCGAACATGTGGATCTAGGTCCATATCACTTAACCTTGGACCTGCCCAATACCAGCATTGGGTGGCCATGCCGCAACAACATTGTCTTCAGCAAAAGGCGCCTTGATGAATTAGTCTTCAGAGGGTGATGCCCAATCATCCGTGGAAAGTAGTACAAATGTCAAGCAATTGTTCCATAAAAAATATGACATCAGCAGATCAGCTATAGGGAGATCATTCTTTCCTTAGAATTTGTTTTTTCTAATTCCTTTTTCACACTGGTTTCTAATTCCTTTTAAAAACTCACCAACAACATTTTTCTGCATGGCCTATAGAATGCACTTTGGATTTGAAATACAAAAGAATTTCAAGAATAAAATGAAACAACAACTCCAACTCAAATGGTTAAGTTTTGTAACAGCTATGGTTAGGTTCTCCATTCAGTTGTAGGCTGCATAATCTTAAGAAAAATCAGTCTATATGAATTGAAGAAAGCTAGAGTCACCTACTGATACTCTGAGAGCCATGGACATAGTATACAAAAATCAATGGAAAAGCTCCAACTCATTAGATTGATAACCAATGGACGGCCTCACCTACATTTACAGTTAGAGACTGTAATAATGGAGGAGAACGGATGTCCTCACCCATATGATTCCGCATCTACATATGCAATTCCTTCGTCCACAAGAGACATGGTAGGCATCACTGAGAGCGAGGAACAGAGCAGTGGATGTGAGCGGCGGCGAGGACCAGCTGTGATCCTGTCTTGATGAGGTTGACCATGACCACAACAGCGGTGGCGGTGGAGGCTGGACCAAAGAGATTCAATGGGCACGCGCTATTGATCTGGATCATCAAGAAGGACCTAGGCCTACTAATCTACCCATTTTTAAAGCAAGTAGTAATGTCAATTGTGATTTGAGTTCATATAAATAAAAAAGCATATGATGCTAACAATAGTAATACCTTGGCTCCTTGGGAGTGGATTAGTCGACTCCTCGTACTGTTCCTTGTTGCTCCCCTCAAGAAGTGACCCTATTGATTACAAAGAACCAAACATAAGGTAGAGTTAAATAAAAACTCTCGCATCACATTTTATTAAGCAATCATATTCAATAGATAGGACACTTGATCAATTGTGAATAGTTCCAGGTTCCAGCATGTAGATGTTTTAATAAACCAATGAGATAATGCACATCGCTCCACCTTCAATGTCTGACAAATGCAGACATTTTAAGTTGCATGAGGCCAACAACAAATCAAGATACAAAGATAGAAATTACCCAGATATACACTCAGATTGCTCATAAGTAAACATGGTCTCTAAATTGCTACACATGTAGGTATTTGCTTCTAAATAAAGAATGTTCTCTAAAAAAATGCTTGAAAAGTGCAATTTCTTGGATCACAACAGGTAATTCTAATGAGCTGCTTGGCTGTCATGATACGAGCACAAAAAATAAATTTACTACTTCAACTACTGCAGTGTGGGAACAGAGAGAAAAAATACTGCAAGCAGGAAACAACAAGGAACCATTTTAGAGTAAGGCTTCGCTAATATGATATCACTGGATCACATGGCATCCTAGAAAAATGAGTTCTGCAGCGGCATCAATGAGAATTAGATCTACAATCATGAGGGGGTACCTTGGAATTGATCTCGTCCTGCAAGAAAATCAGATCTGCGGACATGTGCTTTGTTTTTGTGCATTCCAGAAGACAAACACATCACAGTGCAGGGTAAATAATCTCCAACACAGTGACAGTAGAGATAAAGATGGTGATACATGGAGATGCCAAACTGAAAATCCCACCAGGTCATGAGGAACAACTGATGCTTCCTTCTCACATATTGTCCATGGTTTGCTCATTAAGCCTCAGCGCTAACAGGGCCAGCAGTAGTGCAGAGGTGGCGTGGCAACTTGGCCACGACCCACGATAGAAGACAGGCGTGGCAACTTGGCCACGACCCACGATAGAAGACTACAGTGGAGGACAACGATGGGTTGGTGGTGTAGCGGCACCAGGACACCATGTTGTCCTCAACCTCTCCCTCCATGGTGCAAGAAGAAGGCACTCTTCCCCCGGCTCCTTGGTGCACCGACGATGGGTTGGTGGTGTAGCGGCACCAGGACACCATGTTGTACTCAACCTCTCCCTCCATGGTGCAAGAAGAAGGCGCAACCTCTTCCTCCGACTCCATGGTGCACCCAACGTTCCATCGCCGATGCTTCTCCAGAGCCCCACCCATGCGCCCACTGGAATTGTGGTCAAGGGTTATAGGATCGGAAGGGCAAGGAGACGGCTAGCGTCCATGATTTCTGGGGAAGGGGAAAATGGTTGTCTCCACAACGCCGTGCATCCATTTGTTGTCTTCACTTGGCCATAATGCTTGCTGACAAATAACACCTTATTGGGCATAAGTTTTGCATCTATAAATAAATAAAAAAACATCCGAGTGCTTGACCTGCCAAATAAAGAATGAGTGAGTTTGTTGCATCAATAACTATCTACACAATACAACCTCAACAAAATTTCGAAATCGAATGATTGATAAGTTTGAAGCTAAATAAAATCTTAGTTAGGAACATTTATGATGAGGACATCACTACACATGATCCAAGCAATCCTCCCATTGATGTACAAGGAACAATCACAAGGGCTAGAGCACGACAATTGAATATCCATGTGAGTTCATTCCTAAGCAATTCTTTATGTAATTTTGGGAATATGATGCTACCTAATGATATGATTATGCTTAGAAACCATGGAGCAGGCTTGGAACTTGGTGGGAAAGGGCAAGGAGGCAAGGAGGACCAGCTAGGACGTCTGGATCAAGATGGAGGCCAGGTCCAACTAGACTTCGAGTCCCCCTCAGCCTCCAGGAGCAGTCTGTACCAAAATTGAGGCCCAGGACGCATCCGAACTCCGTTTTCGACGATCCACATATGTCTGTAAAGATAACTTCATAAGCTTTCTGATGGAACTGGTTTCACCTCAAATTTTCTTTGGAGTCAACGGGAAACGTCAAAACAATTTAGCGCTCAGAATCTGTCAAGGTGCTGCGTCACCGTTTTTGGGCCTTTTGTCCGTGTATCGTTTGAGAGCCCATTAGGGGTGTCCAGGGGTTATGTGGTGATCCTAACTCTACATAATCAATAGCCGCCGCACAAGTTAGGGTTTGGGTTTTGCTTAGATATTTTCTGTCATTGACAGTCGCCGTCGCTACGGTTTGTGAGACCCCACCGTGTGAGCTTAATCATTCATCGTGCAAATTCAGTTGCAACTTCCTCGTTCTTGTTTTTGTTCTCGATTCATTTGCAGGGACTAGCCTTATTGGCAAGGTCATGGCAAGGTCAATTCATGTGCTCACGGGCTGATAACCAACGGAGCAGTGGTGTAGGGATTGCAAGGGTCGAACGTGTTGTTTTGAAGCCCTCTTCCTCAACGTCGAGATCTCCATCAATCGACCTATCCTCACCTCACGGAAGATCGGGAACCCGATTCCCCATCAATTTATTTTATAGATATGATCTAGCGTCCTATAGTATAGTTCCTTAGGAACCAAGACGGAAGACAACATGGTGTGGAGATATAGGTGCACGATGAAGCTTGTACCTGCATACGCAAGTTTCATTCTCTTTGTCAGTCATTATTACTAAATGAAGTAATTGAATAAACAAAAATCATCAGTCATGCATACTTTGTAGTTGACAAGTCATGTGGTGCCTTAGATACCAAAATCAAGATGATCAGACCTTACCAAGGCCACTTCAAGACAAGTTTTTTTTTCAAAATAACATCTAGCATATGTGGCAAGTGATGTAAGTTGCAATGTATGCTCTGTACTGTAGCTATGTGGCAGACAATCCTTCATTTGCAATGGTTTCATAATCAGCTGTGCAATGCAATGCCGAAATAGACCCAGATGTTTTGCAATCACTCTTATTAAAGTATCAATGCACTTCAATTTCGTAAATAAGAAACCACATGTTTTCCTATCACTCTTGGCACTGGGAATTTGTTTGCAATGTAGCACCTAGTCTTAGCAACAGATTTTAAGGTGAAATGACATTACTTAAAAAACAAGTGCACAACGGAGTTAAAAGGACTGAGTTCATGACAACAAAAGAATAATATCTATCTAGCATATTACAGATTGTAACATAAAAATTTCATTACTTAAGAAACCAGTGCACTACTGAGTTAAGGACTGAGCTCATGATAACAAAATAAAATCATCTAGCATATAAGATTGACAGCCCTTTTCCTTTAGTTCCACAAAATCATGAAATCAGCACACAGGTATTCATCTAACAGCAAGCTGCCCACCATGGATCCACCTTGGTTCTCAAAGCGGAAGATGCAGCCCTCTAGCTTGCTTCCAGGATAGCATATATTTGTACAATGTGCAACCAAATGCTACAGAACTTGTCTGAATACAATGTGCAACCAAGGCCACTTCAAAATAAGTTTTTTTTAAAAAAAATAACATCTGTTTTCTATCAAACGTGTTAGGTAAAAAACCCTAATAGTCAAAATCCTTGCACAAAAATACCTACTAGCTGAAGAAGGCACAAACCCAGGCTGATTAGCTTATTATGTACCAGTACTTAGCAACAAGTTGCGTCTCAGACCTACTCCAAACCCAATACTCAACACCTTATTAATCTTGGAGCCTGTGCTAGCTGGCCCATATAGTCTATATGAGTTCTGGTCATCACCGTGAATAATTAACCACCAAGCTTTTAGAGCTGAACTAAAAAGGGCTTACCCACAAAATAATAGCAGAATGCGATGCTTGACCATGTCATGGAACCCAGTGCTCCACTCAATCGGTATCTTCCTGCCCATGGAAAGTTTTGAAAATAGAAAATCAGTCTCACAAAGCAGAAAATGAATCCAAGACCATGCTGAAAAAATATTTGGTCAACTCCTACCTGACGACTCCTTGTCCTTGTTGACTTCCTTAGTTGTTCCGCGGATATATAAGTCGGTGTCACATTGCTATTGCTAGTCTTGTTGTTGAACAAATTGTGAACCAATTGGTTCTTGTTATTTTTCTTACCCACAAGTGGCACAGGTGTGCCATCATTCTCAGTATTGCTAGGTAGGTTACTCTATATAGGGAAAAAGCAACTAGATTCAGCCTACATACCAACCGTACAGTGCATAAACAACAACAAATATTACATGTTGCATTTTTTTACCTGTTGTCCTGCTGCTAACATTGAATGCATCTCCTCCCTGAGCTCTGCCCTAATTTCCTCCTTGATCTGCGCCCTAAATTCCTCCCTTTTAATCTGCTCTCGCTCTTCAATCTCTGTCCTAACCTCTTGTGCAAACCTTTCCCTTTCAGCAACATCTCTTGCAACCTGTTCTTTTAATTTCTGAACCTCAGCTTCAAGCTCTATCCTTTTTTGTTGGTCTGCAGCTGAAACACGGGAATGTTCCATTTGAGCAACCATCAGCTGAGCTCTTGTTGGATATTTTGCCAAAGCTCCATGACCATAAATTCTGGTTGTCTAGCATCCTATGACTTCCCTATAGGTTTTCTGGAAAATATCATTCTTCTCTTCGCGTGTAAGGTTACTTCCTTCCTGCTCTGTTTCTCTTTCACTTAGTCTAGATATAGCATTATCCTGACGATACAAACCGATTGAAGTAAATAAATCTAATATGAAATGTTTCAGAGTGTTTACAAGAGGGCACAATCAAAGTTTACTCACATAGACACCTTGAGATGCAGTGTTTGTCCATTTTCCATTCCTCGTATGAGTACTCAGCCAAAGTTCTATATCATCAGGCTCTTCACCAGTCTCCTGGTCTCTCTAAAAAATCAAAAGGTGCACCAAATACTGTATCATCAGGCTAGCAGCACCTTCAGTTGATGATTTATTTTATTTGTATTCCTCTCAATAAAGGAAAACGTCATCAGCTAAAGCAACTTGTCAGTCAGTGGCATAATGGCATTCATGATGGTATGAGACTTGCACCCTGTAATGTCTTGCGATATACTGGTATGTTCAGTTTGGTTAGCAAGTGCAGAGTTCTGAAAGTGTGGTTTCATACATGAGTGCTAAGTAAATATATGAGAACATTTTACTGTAGTTTGTTTTGAATAAATTAAATTGTTTGGATAGTAGATGTGCTCTGCTGCTATTAGTGCTTGAAAAAGATACAATACATAACAGGAACAATGATTTCCCTAGAGAATTTTATCTACACATACAACAGGCACGGGCACAAACTAGTAAGGAGGATAATAGGCTATCATAACATCACCTGTTGAAAGCTACGCTGAGAAAAAGGTGTGGAACCCGTACAATGCTTGGCCTTTTTTTCCTTACAGCACCTGGTGTTCTTTCTACTAATTTGCTGCCAGATAAGATGGTACAAAATGCATTACAAACACAATGCACATAGCATTCACAACATAATAAGTATAAGAGAGATCAAAACAAGACGCCATGTAACCTTGAATTCCTCAGATGCAAAATACTTCAACAAGTAATACCACTCAATAGTGTCTACATCTTCAGACTTATTCTTCATTCTATCGGCATCAGTGCTGTAAGCCTTGTATGTAGCACTCAGTGTTCCTCGCCATCCTTTATACCGTTCCCTAGCAGTATCCATGATCTTTTGCTCTGGATTATCAGTGTTTTGAAGGTCCCACTTGTTCTGTTGTTAATGAAACCATAAGAGGATGTAAGCTGTTTGGTATAAGTATAAACATGAACTATGAACAAACTAGACGTACCAGCACATCGGATGTAATGGATTCTTTTACATTGTCCATTACATCTTTCCAGCTTCTAACACCAATGAGTGGTGCCCTCCTCTTTGTGTACATGGCAACTTCATCTACGAAGGTTCGGTGGTTTATTCCAATGGGACCACCAAGCCTAGATGAGAACTGAATTTGCAGCTTTTGTGATGCATTCTTTATTCTCTTCAAAGCTCCGGTAAAACCTTTGAGTGTTCCTCGTCCACGTTTTCTAGGGCCTTGCCCACAAACTCCTATTGTTGCATTGAGAATCAGATCGACATACATATCCATGAAGGAATAGATGACACTGCAGATTTATATTTTCCTAACATAACGTACCATTTGCTTTCTCCTTATGCCGCCGAGCATGAGAAGGCCAACCTGTTAGAGATGGCGTGCTGTCCTGGATCTCATCCTCTGGAATGATAGGAGCATCATTGGTAGGATCATCTAAATAAGAAACAACAAAAAAGGTATGAATTGTAAGTACTAATGGAGTTTTCAATAACGATTGAGTTTGTCTATGAAGTAGTAGAAATTAAATTAATAATACCAGGAAGCATGTTCTGAGTCGTTAGCCACTGTTTGTAAGTTTTGATTGTGGCCTGCCTGTAGTCATCTGTGTATTCTGAGATTCATCGATATGTTAGTACGCTACAAACAACAGCATATATCATATATGTAGGTGTACACGTGTGAGAGAACTTACCCTTACGCAGCTCTGGATATACCTCTATCAGCTCTGCAAGCCATACCTTGTACTCATCAATATTTTCCTCTGCATGAGGTTCCTCATTCATTGGTCTCTTTGTGGCCTGCTTAATGGGACTTATGCTCACCGACAGCTCTATCAGTGGATCCTTTGTCATTATCATTCGTATTCTCCTTTCTGTCTCATTGTTTTCTACCATATCTTGTCCCTTGCGTTGTGTATCAATCACCTCAACACTTGCTGCACCCTTTCCACATCGCTTTTATAGTACATGTAGTCCCTCAAAGTGTACCCCAACTGCTCTTGCAGGCGAAGCAAGTTAAAAAAAGAGATATACGCCCTATCAAGTCCAAGCTCAACAAAATCTCTTTGTCGAGGTGCCCCAATGCATTCAAATAATATATACCACATATCACCCGTCTCTCTGCAATAAAAAATTTGAATTACGTACAAACGTAGAGATGCAACGAAAACCAGTGTACATAGGTTAAACAACACAATTAACACTAGTGATTCAGCGAACTCAGAAACTTGGAAAACAAGTGCTTAAGTTTATTATATATACTGAGAAATGAAATGAATAAGAATGTAACACTATGCTCCTCATGAATTGTCACTCAGTGGATAATAATTTGTAATACCATATTAATTGTTTTTTAGTTCCAGCAATATTGCTATTCTCTTTGATTAAGCATACCAAAACTGTTCTCCAATCCAATGTAGTAGAAATTTTCTATGTTCGAGCTAGACAATAACAAATTACAGTAGCAGTCATATCTGTGGTTCGTTGTATCCCTACCCAATGCACATGAACTAAAATTGAGTTTGCTAGAAGAAATGGGGTTCAAAGAACAGAAAACACATGTAGCTTGCAAATCCAGAAAAAAGTTTTAGATATGTTGTAATCACACATAGAACAGAGATATGGTGTATTCACAAATAAATGTGAAATAATATACTACAAGAACCAACACTTAAATCTGAAACTAATGCTACAATACAAATATGCAAATTTAAACAATTTAATTTCTCTTAATTTCAAAGTTGCCTAGAACGAGCGTGCCAATGTGCCATATATAGCATGAGCTATGTCCTTACCATCGTAGAACTGTGCTACCGATTATGAAATCTAGAGGCAATGCTGAATGCCTAGCATCTCTACTTAGCCAATAAAAATGGGCTAGCAGGTCCAACAGCTAGAAGTAAGTTCAGAGTTCACGAGGTTGAGGCAATAAAAATGGGCTAGCAGGTCCTACAGCTAGCAGAGTGTAGCAGCATATTCTCGGCTAAAAAGGTTGACCATGCAGTGTCATTATATGAAACAACTAATCAGGTAAGAAATTGAACAATAGACGAGGTTCAACCAAAGTAATAGAGATGTTCCACGAGACCAGGCCATGGCGTCAAGTTATTTCAAAGACATCTCTGTTACTTTTCTGCAGAGTATGGAAAACAATAGACAGGCACTAAACAGCAAATCTTGACTGAATGATGTCAATAAATTTAGTGATGTATTGTCCAATGCAACAACCATGATTTGGCACTAAAAGGTAGGTTGTATGATACAGTAACAATATAGTAGTTCATTTGACCTTTTCATGACATATTTGAACAGTATAGTATCCAAGTAGTATGCAGTCAACGCTCCGTTAAACAACATTCAGAAAAATAATGCAGAAACATGCTCTTAAAGTTGGTAATTTAATTGGCAAACTCTTGTCTAATAATAATAATTAGTGGTCATATCCTAACTCGTGTATTATATTCGTTCCATAAGCAGCTCATTAGAAACAAAGAGAGCAATATATCAGCCGACAGGTCTGGTCTGAATCTGAGTTCTCAATGATAGTATAGACAGTAACCAAATCTCAAGCAATTTATACGGTCAAATTTAGGAATACAAATGTTACAAGCAAGAAAAAAATGAAATGGCTATTACACTGCAAATATTCTGCTGTGTCCTGCTGTGTCCTAGTATATTATTTCATAATAGAAAATCATATTAGTTCCTCACTAAGGAATTAAAATACAAAGAAATTATAAAATAATGTAAAACCTATTTTATAGTGACTACACTGATTGAAAACCTAATTTACTGATTAGTGTTCTACTTGATAAATCTAGGAATACTACAAACACTTTAGTCTCCACATTATATGAAAAAATTATCACACTAAACAACAAGCTCATCGAAAGGAACAAACTAAAAAAACAATGGCAAAAGGAGTGTGGGATTGAACGCAGGACAACAAAATTCTTCATCAATCGAAATGTACGCGCTGTTATTACTACTGAAAAACAAAAGGTAGATCAGTTCTAGGTCATGGGATAACTTACCCACCCGGCGGTAGATCGAGTAGATCGAGCGACACATGTTCAAGGGGGGCATTGTGACCAACCTCCTCAAGTCCATCGTTGGTGCCGGCCATAGCAGGAGCTGCTGTAGATGGCATGAGACGCGGGAGAAACAAGGCAAATGGAATAGATCACGAGATTGTAGGGAGAAAACCGTATGTATTTATAGGGTGAGATGTAGATGCGTTCGGTGCTTTGGTGGGAAAAATAATTTGGGGGATTTGTGGAGGGAGGGAGGCGCGCGTACCTGCATTGTGCTTGGAGTAGAGGGAGATGGATGCGAATCGCGCGGGGCAGCGCGGCGCGGCCTCGCGAATCGCGCGGGGCGGCGAGGCGTGGGCGGCAGAATCGCACGTTGTCTGTTGTCTCCAATCCAGCGGCGGCGTCAGGGCAGGCTGCTATGCGAGGTTTCTACGCCTGCCTTTTCTGTTCGCTGGCTGATGACGATGAGCGATTGGGAAGGACATGAGCATAGAGACAGCTGTGGACGTGGCTTCTATCCTATCATGAGACGCTGACTGTGGGCCACTGTGTGTAGAACGGGAGAGGTAAAGCCCAAATGATACAACCAATAATGTACCCAAATTAACCAAGCTAAAAATACAATATAAAAAAATTTAATCATGGTTTTAAATAGCGGGAAATAAACAATAGTGGCAACATTTTTTTAGAAGCTATAAGTCTATGGAAAAAATATAACGTATCTATTGCACTACAATTATGCCAAATAGCATCGCTAAATCGGGCTATAACGGTTATAGTCTGCATGGCGTCTGAAATCATAATAGCCTATCTTTTACTCTCTCAAAGAATTATAGTGCAACTATAGTGACACTATAGCCCGATATTAAAATCTATGATGTTAATCGACAAAAGCCTATAAAATTAACGTTGATTTACTTAAATTACACTAAAACTTCAATACTCGAAGTTCTTCCAATTCCAATTTCGCATGATTCTGTAACTTTTTCTTCAATCAACTTTTGGTAACAATATTTTGTAGGAGTACAAAGATTTCAACCTTTGGTAAGAAAAAGGTTGACAATAGAATAGAAGAAAACGAAAAGAACCGGAGCTCAACGAAGCCAAGTAGTAATTTACGAGCTAGTTCTGCGATAAAGAAGAGATCCGATCACCTGAAAACCAGTGTTGCTTAAACGGCCATGTAGCCTGTGTACACACCGTGTACACGCTAATCGATACTCAATTTTGTCCAAAACACTGTTTGAAGGTCGCTTAAAGGAGCAAAGCCATGTATGATCCAGATGGAACCCTTCTTCACAACCATAGAGTCAAGCACCCAAAGCAAAAGCTACCCATCGATGAAATATGCGTTCATTGCCATCCGTCCACACCATCCCCTTCTCATCTATTCATCGTTATCGAACAAGCACACCCTAGAGACTATAGTCTCCATCCTCCACCACGGCACCTTAGGTTGTCCCTTGCGCCGTCGCCCCTCGCCCCCTGCTCGGCTGCTCCCCATCCGCCACCTGTCGCCCGACTCTATAGCTCCAGCTTAGGCCCCCTCCGTCCGGCCTGCTTCGTTTCATTATTATAAACTGTCATTCTTTAGGTAAGTATATAAGTCATCCAAGGCGTAAAAAAGCGTCTTAGATGATTGTGAGTATATTAGACACTAGTGATACCCCGCGTTGCTGCCAGAATTACTTAAACTATTTCTAAAATAGTATTTAAAGGTATAATTAAATATTAGTGTGATTGTATGGCAATTTGTTGCATGATGAATCTGCATATGATAAAAGAAAATGTGTATGATAAGAGAAATAAAACAGGGAGAAAATATTGATGCGACAAAATTAATTTCTAAAAGAGGTCGATGTTGATATGGTTTAATATTAGTGCTTTTAATGTAAAGTTTTGTCAAAAGACATGCATGCGTGTTAAATATAAATTATTGTCTAAAATTAAGCATATGTGTTTATAATAGAAATGATTCGATAATGAAATGAATATCAAATATCAAATTTAAATGAAGCCTAATAAAAAATACCTTCAAAAAGTCCAAAACAAAGATCGGCTGCAAGACCTCATGCAATTTGACATTGCCCTGTCTCCGTTCCAGATCGACAACATCACAACACGGTGCCGGCCCCGCTACCACGCCCCGGCGGCGCCGCGCCGCCCTTACCGCGCGAGGGCCAGCCGCCCCGCCCTCTCCCCGGCACCCGTCCCCGTCCCGGTGCCCCATCCCTACAATGCTAGCACATCGCCTCGCCCTGCACCGGCAGCCCGGCCGCCTCGCCCTGCACTGCACCCTGCCATAAGGACACTGAATATTTGTGGTTGAAATTTGGGTGCAAGCATCGCTACTTAGGCCATCGCCGATGGTTAACATCAAACCACAAGTGGCGGCGGAACAAGATTAGCTTCAACAATAAGGTTGAGACTAGGGAAGCTCCAGTTCCGTTCACTGGTGCTCAGGTGCTACAACAATATGAAAGTTTTGAGCAAGTGACATTTGGGAAGGTGTCAAAAAAGAGGAAACAGCGTGATGAAGAAACCAGATGGCACAACTGGAGGAAGAAAAGTATATTTTTTGAACTTCCCTACTGGAAAGATTTGCTTGTGAGGCATAATCTGGATGTGATGCACATTGAGAAGAATATTTGTGATAGTATATTGGGCACGTTGCTTGACATAGAAGGTAAATCTAGGGACAGTGTGAAGGCTCGCCTAGACATGCAAAATTTGGGGATAAGGAAGGACCAGCATCCAGTAATCAAGAATGATAAGTATAGTTTGCCAGCATCCATGCACTCTTTGGGCAAGGAACAAAAGACATTTTTATGCAAATTCCTAGAATGTGTGAAGATGCCAGATGGTTATGTGTCCAATATTAGGAGATGCGTGAACATGAAGGAATGCAAGGTGTCTGGACTCAAAACGCATGACTGTCATGTTATATTTCAGTAACTGTTACCCATAGCAATACGTGACATATTACCAGATGATGTTGTTATCCCACTGATTGAGCTTAGTAGGTTCTTCAATGCCATTTGCTCTAAGGAGCTAAGTATGGATGACTTAGAGAGTGTGAGCAAATCGATTGGAGAAACCCTATGCCGGCTTGAGATGGTCTTCCCACCAGCATTTTTTATATCATGATGCATTTGCCGATTCATCTTGCTGAAGAGAAAAAGCTTGGAGGGCCTGTGTGCTATAGATGGATGTACCCAATTGAGAGATATCTACGGACGCTTAAAGGCTATGTTCGCAATAAAAGCCACCCTGAAGGTTCCATTGCGGAGGGATATGTATTGGAGGAGTGCATGACATTTTTCTCTCGATTCTTGGAGGATGTAGATACCAAGCTTAATCGTCCAGAGCGGCATGAAAGCGCGGCAGTGGTTGAACCTCCATCTGAGCTTAGCATTTTTGGCAAGATTGACTACAATAAGAAATGAGCTACTATCGAGACACTTTCAGCGTATGAGATGCAGCAGATTAGACACTACTTATTGACAAATTGTGATGAAGTTACTGCATATATCAAGTAATAAACAATGTCGTTCATACATTTTGATCATATGTATCACTGTTTACTAAATTTTTGTTTCGCTCTATATAGTGAGCATTTGGATGAAGTCAAAAGGATTAATCCTCGGAATGTTCCAAGGAGGCACAGAGAACAATTTGTTGGTTGGTTTGAGCACAAGGTTAGTGATTACATTGGTATATATTGGTAATTTGTATGTGCTGGTAAGTAATATTTGTGTATAAACTTCTTATTTATGTAGGCAACTCAATTACATAGAGAAGGGAAAATAAGTGATGTTATGTATGGCCTAGCCCAAGGACCTGATCATCGGGCACACGTTTACAACCGCTGCTTCATCAATGGTTTTCTATTTCGGACAATATATGTGGAGAATAGGCTAACTACACAAAACAGTGGTGTTGTTGTTAAAGGCGACGAGAGTAACGGCAATATTGAGTGGTATGGTGTAGTCAAAAAAATAATCTTGCTAGATTTTCCAAATGAAAAGGAGGTTGTGTTGTTTAAATGTGATTGGTACGATGTCCCTGGTGCCAATAGAAATATAGGAAGAGGATTCAAAAAACATAAGTATGGTATTATTGACATTGACACGACCCGATTACGATATTTAGAAGATCCTTATATTCTTGGGACACAGGCTGAGCAAGTGTTTTATGTGAAAGGCACAAAGTATCCAAACTGGTCAACTGTTGTAAGATTGAAACATAGAAACCTTTTTGCCATGCCCGATGCACCAGATGTGAATAATGAGGGTGAACTTGACTCTGACGCACTGGATGTCGGAGTCCAAGACATGAATATAGCACATACAGAACTGGATATGGCAACTTGGAGCCGGTCTAACTTGGAATGGGTAACCGGTGATGTTTCAGTGATTGAAAAGGCACGTGTGGAATGCCAAGAGGAGGAGCCATGCCATTTGCAATTTGAAGATGATGAGGAAGAGGATGACACCTACATTGATGATGGTCGTGTTGCTCCTGCAGCTTCGGTAGCACAAGAACTGGATGATGAATTCTTTGTTTAGACATGTGGTCCCATGTTTTGTTTGAGGTACATTGGTTATACCTTGATCTATGAAGATTGGGATTTTGTAGTTTAATTTCTTGGCAATCTGAAAATGCTAGATCATACATGATGCTTATTGTTTTTACTGAAACTTTACAGCTGTCAGGAAGAATTAACATTTTTATTGTCAGTGACATTTTGTGGCTTGTTGATGCCTATATAGTTTATTAGTTTAATTTGTCGTTTTATTAGTTGTGCTAATGCACTTTTATATGTTATCCGTTTTATTAGTTGTGCTAATGCACTCTTATATGTTACCCTTGCAGCCAACTGGATTCACGAGATTGATGCATGCTTTTTGCAAGATGAAAGCCAACTGCATTAGCTAGATATCGATGCATGCTGTCTTTTCAAAGATGAAGCTAATACCTTGATGAAGTCATTTCTCTGGAGTCTATTGTTTCTAGTCTAGTTTAGATTGTTGGTTTGTAAAAATAAATTCACGACAGTAAAGAAAATGCGGATCCTGGTTTTTGAAATGTGGCGTATGTATCTGAATATTAGATTGACATGCTATAATATAAGCTCCTAATCGGGATTCAATCTGAGAATTCACGCCATGGATTCTCACCTAGACACTGAAAACTACAGTCAATCTGTATTTTTTTTAGCAAGTCAACCTGCAATTTCAGGCCTATGTGATGCAAGATGACAACCTGATCAGGCCTATGAGCAGCCAACCATACCTTCACGTGGAAAGAGAAAAAATTGAGGCTATAACTTGTTTGTTTTTTCTACATTTCGATCATTTGTGAACCATTGATTAGTTTAATAACTATAACTGCATGAATGATCGCTTCAAATCTGCATTGTCTTGTGCTTGAATTTTTTATGAAAAACTATTTGACACTTACCTCTGCAAGGAAAATAATATCCAGTGCTATATGTGGTCTAATATTTTGCTCTAAATTATGGTCACATTTGCCTCAGCAAGGATTTATGCTTACCATGTGAAGTATTGTCCTGTGCTAACCGGTATGTCTCCTCTTTGAGTCCTTGTGAAGGTATTCAATATGCAAAGGGAAGGTATGGAAACCTATCACCGGCTGCAATGGCCTAGAGTGCGGCTGGTGCTAAGCTGCGATGGCTTCCCCACCTAGCTCGTTGTTGCCATATCCCCTCTCATTGCTGGCGTCCTGCAGAGTCCAGATGCCTCTTTCCCCATGCCGTTTCTGCTCGTCTCCCTCACAGGCGAGGTATGATTCCCATTTGACATTTGGTTTTGCCTCCCTTTTATCCCAAGGCAGTGAGGAGGACACCAACAACTTTCATTGATACGTGATCCCAATCTGTGTAGGCAGTAGATTGGATTTGTGATCGAGATGCAACTGGAGAAGCACCATGCCGATGCAGTGGCCGGGGAGAGGAGACATGTTTGACGTGTACCTTTGCCACAGCTGTGCCCTATTCAGATAATTTCGAAATATGTTTTCCCCCTGACAATGTTATATCGAATTGATTTATAGGTTCACTTTCCCCTACCACCGATTTAGAACTGCATAAATTGGTATGGTTCTTTTAGTTAGTTTTGGCTTGGGACCAGTGTATTTTGTATTACATATATATCCGCAATTTCCAGGTTAGTCCAGAGATTGTCTCTATTAGAGACGAGAAGGTTTATAGATTTACAAAGGAGCGAAATGTGCCTCTTTTCACGCAGACATGAAGTGAGAAGTTTGCTCGTCGTTCTTTAACTTCACCTGCCTTGAGTTATTTTCACTAAGACCTAACAATGCATTTGTCCAATCACCTGCCTCGAGTTATTTTCACTAAGACCTAACTATGCATCCATTCTGAATTTCTATTCTCTTAGAAGTCTATACGGAGTCAGAAGCTCATAGCAGATTCGATTATTAATGTATCAAAGAAAAGCTTGGTAATTGATTTGGTCGCTACCTTGGTTTTGGGACTTTACGGTTGGTGCCGCGCTATTTCTCTTCTGCGTCCATCCTAGCTGAATTTGGCAGTTCCTACCTGCTCACAGATAAGTGGCCTCATGACACACCCCAATCATCCCCTTCCTTCCTTGCTACATGTTGTACTACTGCCACTTCATTATACTGGTTTGGTTTATGGTGCCCTGCTGAAATTGTGGTTACATGATTGAAACTGAAATGTAATCATTCTTATTTGATTCTTCTTTTTTGTAGAAGTACTATCATCCTAATACTATTTGTTATCATACTTATTCTAATTTTTCTCTATTTATTTTATCACCCCCATCTGATTATCTTTTTTCCTGTTGCGCCTCGTCATTGAGTTATGCAAAAAAGGGATTTATGCAAGAAAAACATATACCAATTTGTTGGAGGAGAATCATAAGGTCTACCTCCTGTGGCACCACCTTTTTCCGCCTCAAGCTTTTAGGCCTCGGATCTTCGTTGATGGTGTCAAGAAATTTGATAACCGTGCTCTGTCTTGCTTCCTTATAATGTGGGTTACTCTGTTCTTTCTATTTTGGTAACAAACCACGCTTACCTTTCTTGATCCTTTTTCGAGCTTTATCCTCTGATACAATGGTCACCTTGGTTTGAATGACTTGCTTTTATTGATTAATGTTTAACTAGGTTGGTCTTCCGCAAATGTATGAATAAAGGGGGTTGCATGAAGCTACAAGAGCTGTCACTGTCCAGCTAACACAATGAAAATGATGTAATTGCCCTATGAAAGGAAAAGCAATATTGTTCTCTACCAATGCAAACTTTGTCTGTTCTTTTCTTGAAATCTTCCTGGGCTTTGGCATTCCTATTTTCCTGTACGTGTTGTACGAATTCAGCCTATATAGCAGTTATTGTTCTGTTTCGTTTGCTTCACTGTGTTTTGACATCTCAACAGAAGATGGAAGGTGGTAGCATAATGGACCATGGTGTTGGCACTCAGCAAAACATAGTAGGTATTTGCTGGACACCACATTACTATCTAAATACATGTCCTCGATATCTTGCTGAGATATTCAGGTATTTGGCTTACTGGCTTAGTAGCTGTATGTTTGCCATCTTGTACTCCATTGTCAGGAAATGGAAAAACGACAGTTCAAAAGCAAGGAAGATCGAAAGATGCATGCTTGTGACCATGACGCTCATGTGACAATGCTACTGGGGACCTTGGATCTTCAGTTCAGTCTCGTAGGGATGATCTGAAGGTACTATGGTCATGTTCATTCTTCGGTTACTGGCGAAGTTTTTTAGTAAAGCTGCGATATCCTCTATTCTGTTTCTTATAATTTATTTTCTATAATTTAAAGCATTCATAAAACTTCTTCATTTACAAGATAATTTACTTAGTACCTGCCGATGATTCCTGGTATGAAAAGTTTGCTTGGTATGGACCTAATAGATGCCAATAAGGACCTTGGATGCTAACCAAGTCTGGTTTTGGAAAAAAAAATTGTGATTACACCTTCGGCGCATGTTTAGTGTTAGTAGCTTAGCATTCTAACTTATAAACACTTACAAACTTCAGTAATCTTCAGGGAAGCATGTTAATCCTCTGTCAAATATTTAAATTCTCTGTCTGCCACGTGAGGGCCACCAAAAAGCATGGGATGCAGATTCAATGGTGAGAAACTGGATAGATTTGGCTAGATGATCTGTTTTCCCTTCATTATGATTTATTCACAGTAAACTTTACCTTCATGCATTGCTATAGAGTCTTGTCGCTCACTGAATAAATGTATATTGTAGGGCAAGGCTCAATGAAGACCAAAGGAAGCATAAAAGAGACCATCTGTTGTTGCTGATACAAGAGTTTCGATGCGCATAACAACCTTGCTATGTTTTAGTGTAGTTTTGAAATTGCATGCCTAGTTTGCACTCTGTTTAAACAATGTTCTCTAGTTATTGTGAGCTTAGAATGCTTTTGCACAATTAATAAAAATATCTGTTTAAAAAATGTACTGTAGAGTGTTCTTTGATTCGTCTCTGTTATGTTTTTAAGGGTTTTGGTGATGCATCTCACGATACAGAGATTGGAATGTTATGTTGCCACGAGACACGACCATGCCACCATGCTGCCAAATCAAGAGGGGGCAGAGCTAGCGCACGCTGGGAAATATCTCGCCATAGGCATGGCGGCCCGTCGTGGCCAAATATCAAAGGTGGAGCTTTGCTCTGCGTGTCGTCTTGCCATTGCCGATGTTGGCGTCCAGGCAGAGCCATGCCGAACATGGTCGATATGGGCCTATCTATACCATTGTGACAAAATATTTTCCTACGGCCCATAAGAAAATATCGCCTGCCTCCCTCTCGCCTCAACGCCTCACTCTCGGATCTCGCACACGCTGCACCGCCTCCGTCGTCTCCATTCTCAATCGGCCAATCCCCAGCTAAGATATATATCTTTGAGTTGTTGGTTCTTTTTTAGCTTATTCGTGCATTGATCATATATGAGCCTATGCGTTGCCAGCTGTTCCATTTCTATTTCAGTATACAAGCATCGATCTTAAAACGTATGTCAGTCAGAAGGAACCTTTTTTACTTAGGAGTATCTCATCAGCAAGTACACATGGATCATTTGAGCCATTTCCATGTGGCTAACCTTTAAATTGCAAAGAGAAGTAACAATAAAAGGACATCAAAAGAAAGGATGGCTCTAACAAAAATTTCAAAACTCATGTGCAAAGATGCATATATACGTCATTTTACATGTCCAACCAAACGGTGACATTTACATAAATAGAAAAAATTTTCCTTTGGCAATATTATTATCCATGACCTTTGGTAATACATGACTATTGTAGAACCTATTTTTCATTTTTTATACGTCGTTTTAAAATTGAAAAAAAAGTGGCCATAACAAGGCTCGAACCCTGGTCATCTGGACATAAACAAAGTGTTTCACCACTAAGATGAGTCGACAATGATTTTCATGTTGCAATGAATTTAATGTTTTGTTGCGACACGAGCGGTCTTTTGACATAATAATCAGTAGTATAAAGAATCGTAGTAATAAATCTTAATTATCACAACTCAATTTAAATCGTGGCAATAGTACGTACTTATCGCAACTAATTATTGTACCATATCAACCAAATTCTTCCCGATGCAATATTGTCCACTTATCATCACCAAAAAATAAATGGATGCAATAGTACTTACCTGTCACAACGACTTTTCTTATATTATGCCATTAAACATATAACGTTGCGATAATGTCAAATTTTGCCACCAAAATATAAATGGAGGCAATACTACTTACCTATCGCAACGACTTTTCTTATATTATGCCATTTAACATATGTCATTGCGATAATGTCAAATTTTGCCACCAAAATATAAATGGAGGCAATAGTACTTACCTATCGGAACGATTTTTCTTATATTATACCACGAAACATAAATCGTTGTGAAAATATCAAATTTTGCCACCAAAATATAAATGGAGGCAATAGTACCTACCTATAGCAACGAAATACACCAACGCAAATATTCGGTTGCGAGATTGGCCACTTATTGCAACCAAAAACAATTGGAAGCAATAACACCTACCTATTACAACTATACTTTTGTGATATTGCAACCACAATACTTTTATTGCGATATCACTCACATATCGCCACCAATTTAAAATTGGAGGCAATACACCATTCTATTGCAACAAAATATTAGAGAATCACAACAAAAAAATATTTGGTGGCGTTCTTGTCCACATATTACCACCAATTTTGCAAATGGAGGCAATAACACCTTCCTATTGCACCCAAATGGCATGTGGTTGCAATGTGTTTGGTGGCATTAGGGGTATTTTTTAGTAGTGCAAAGAAGCAGTTCTAGACACCCAAGCCCTCACAGGCTAAGTTGGACAGAGTGGTGATTGAGATCCTCAAGCCTCCAGTGAGCAAGGAGAGAGTCCAATAGCCTGCTCCACCTAAGGCTTCACCACCTCACCAGAAGCCCAAGACCTAGCCCCAGCCTATGCCCAAGTGGCATGTCTACCACTGTGACTTTTGCCAATAGAATGGCCACTTGGAGGAGTTCTGCTTTAGAAGGAAGCGAGCTGAGAGGCAGGAGAGAGCTTGGGGGAACCAGGATCAGTTCTACCAAGGTGGTAGGCAGGATCCTCCCCATCGCGGTGAGATGAGAGACCGCTTCGCTAGTGGTGAGAGAGGAGGCAGCTTTCAGGCCCGTACTCCTGGTGGTGAGAGACGCTTTGCCAGCCGAGCTCCTAGCCATTTTCAGCGCGGCTATGGACCTCTTGACCGAGGCTTTGGTAGAGGGTTTGAGAACTCATGCTTTGGAGGTCATGGGTACCCTGATCGTCACAATGCTTACTTTGGCTATGCTTTTCCCACCTTTGATCAGATGGCTCAACATTGGTTCAGCAGTTTCACTAACCCCAGTGTCGGACCATTTGCTCACTCTCGCTTTCCTTGATTTTGCAGGATCGAGGCCTGGAGGACATTTGGATCATGGACTCCAGTTGCTCTAGGCACATGACAGGGCACCGCAGCTGGTTCTCCAGCCTCAACCCCATGAGCACCAAGGAATACATCATATTCGGGGATAATGGTCAAGGTAAAGTGTTGGGAGATGGTTCTGTTGCACTTTCTGGCAAGCTTTCCCTGAGAGAAGTTGCTTTGGTGAGGAATTTGGGGTTCAATTAGGTTTCTGTCTCGCAACTTCTCAAGGAAGGTTATGAGGTCCATTTTAAGGAGGGTTCTTCTCATGTGCTTGATGCTAAGGAAAACCTTGTTTGTCGGATTTTGCCCTATGGGCAGGTTTTTAAGGTTGACCTTGCATTTGTTTTTGGCCATCCTCGGTGTTTGGTAGCTGGTCCTTCTACTGATATTTTGAAGTGGCATAGGAGGCTAGGCCATTTGAGTTTTGATCTGCTTGTCAGGTTGAGCTCAATGGGTCTGATCCGACGATTGCCTAATTTAAAAGCAGAAAAGGACTTAGTGTGCCACCCCTGCCGTCATGGTAAGATGGTTGCTGCTTCTCATGCACCTATAAATCAGGTGATGACCTCTTACCTGGGTGAGCTGTTACATATGGACACGGTTGGTCCTGCTCGGGTACAGTCGGTCAGTGGGAAGTGGTATGTGCTTGTTGTTGTAGACGACTTTTCTTGCTTTTCGTGGGTGTTCTTCATGGAATTCAAAGATGAGGCTTTCGGTTTTGTTTGGGATTTGGTCTTGAAGTTAAGAAATGAGAGTCGTAAGGCCATGAGGGCTATCTGCAACGACGATGGCGGAGAATTTTGTAACTCTCATTTCAAATCCTTCTATCGTGACCTAGGTCTTGATCACCAATTCTCGTCTCCTTATACCCCACCTCAGAATGGTGTTGTGGAACGAAAGAACCGCATACTTGTAGAGATGGCGTGGATGATGCTTGATGAGCATAGGACTCCGCGACACTTTTGGGCTGAGGCTATGAACACGGCCTGTTACATTGCGAACCGTATCTTCCTATGAGCTTTCTTTTGGAAGACCTCGTACGACTTACGGTTTGGTAGGCAGCCTAGCGTCAAGCACCTGCGTGCATTTGGCAACAGATGCTTTGTGCTCTAAAAGGGGGGGCATTTGGACAAATTTTAATCTTCCTACTTGGATGGTATTTTCCTTGGGTACGCCTCTAGCTCTAGGGCATATAGAGTGTGGATCCTTGATACCAAACAAGTGGTTGAGACCTGTGAAGTTTCCTTTGATGAATCTATGCCTTGCACAATCCCTGCATTTGAGCTTTCAGGTGATGATGAAGAAGGAGCTCCCATCTTTGAAGATGAGGAAGTTCAGGTAGATGCTGCTAATGCAGGAGCCACTGCACTGGCTGCAGCTCCTACCCCCTCAGCTACGAGCTCAGAAGATGAAGAAGGACCTTTGCCGACGGCTTCCTCCTCGCTCCCCCGACCACAAGCTCGAGCAGAGGCTGGCCCCACTGAGGACAAAGGGGAGGTGACCTCTGAGATTGTTCCATCATGGCAGGTCTAGTGGGATCACCCTCCACATGGGATCATTGGTGATTTGCATGTGAGGACCTTAAGGTCCCAGTTAGGTTCTATCGCTTTATTTGCTCATGCTGCTTTTGTTGCCTCCTTTGAGCCCAAGGATGTTAGACATGCACTTTCTGATGGTAATTGGGTTAATGCCATACATGAGGAGTTAGAAAACTTTGAGAGGAATGAGGTTTGGGTTTTGGTAGAGCCACCACCACATTGCAATCCTATTGGTACAAAATGGGTTTTCAAAAATAAGCAAGGGGAGGATGGCATTGTTGTGCAGAACAAGGCTAGACTTGTGGCTAAGGGTTTTTGTCAAAAAGAGGGGATAGACTATGAGGAAACGTTTGCTCCAGTTGCACGCCTGTAAGCTATACGTATTCTCTTAGCCTTTGCAGCTTCCATGGGTTTCAAGCTTTTTCAAATGGATGTGAAGTCTGTTTTTCTAAATGGTTTCATTCAAGAAGAAGTTTATGTCAAACAACCCCTTGGATTTGAAAATGCTAAATACCCTAACCATGTTTACAAATTGCAAAAAGCCTTGTATGGTTTGAAACAAGCCCCTAGAGCCTGGTATGAGAGATTTAAAACCTTTTTGCTAAACCAGGGTTTCAAAATGGGGAGTGTTGATAAGACCTTGTTTGTCCTCAAGCATGGTAGTGATCTTCTTATTGTCCAGATATACATGGATGATATCATGTTTGGTGGCTCATCTCACTCTCTTGTTACCAAGTTTTCTGAGCAGATGTCAAAGGAGTTTGAGATGAGCATGATAGGAGAGTTGTAGTTTTTCCTTGGATTGCAAATCAAGCAAGGGCGTAAAGGAACCTTCATCCATCAAGCCAAGTACACGAAGGACATTCTGAAGAAGTTTGATAAGGAGACCTCAAACCTATGGCGACTCCCATGTCACCACAAACGGCACTTGATGCAAATGAAGAAGGGGAGGTTGTGGACCAGAGAGAGTACCTAGGAATGATTGGCTCACTTCTGTACCTGACGGCGACTAGGCCGGACATCCAGTTCGCGGTTTGCCTTTGTGCACGTTTTCAGGCCTCACCGAGGACATCACACCGTCAAGCGGTGAAGCGCATCTTCAGGTACCTGAAATACACTCCTGAGCTTGGTCTTTGGTTCTCCTCAGCTTCTATGCTCTCTCTCAGAGGGTATTCTGATGCTCATTTTGCGGGTTGTCAGCTGGAGCGCAAGTCTACTTCCGGCACCTACCAGTTTCTCAGTTCTTCTATTGTCTCTTGGTCCTCACGCAAGCAATCTGGCATAGCCACTTCCACAACAGAAGCCGAATACATTGCTACTGCTAGTTGCTGCTCCCAGTTGCTTTGGATGAAGTCCACCTTGAGTGACTTTGGTCTCAGTTTTAGGAAGATCCCTCTCCTAGTAGACTCTACTTCTGCTATTTCTGTAGCTAAGAACCCCGTCTTGCACTCCAGAACTAAACACATAGACGTGAGGTTTCACTTTCTGAGAGATCACTATGAGCAGGAAGACATAGACTTGATCCATGTGGAGACCGAGAACCAGTTGGCAGATATTTTCACCAAGCCCTTAGAGCTTAGCACGTTTGCTCGCTTGTGTGGGGAGCTTGGTGTTTGTTAACCATTTTAAGTTGGTGTAACTTTGTTGTAGTTTAGGTTTTTCTTTGCTTTTCTTTGCATTTTGTATCATATCATACATTGCATTGTATCATATGCATTTTTACTTCACTAGCACTAGAGCTCTTCTGGAATGACTATTTAGTACTTGCTTGTGCTAGATTGTACAGTTGCTTGCTTGATTATGGTTGGCTAAGCTCCTTGAGTCTATCACCTATCATTTGTGAGCTAAGCCACTTTTATTTCTTGAAAATCCAAAATCATGATCACCACTTGACTTGGCTACCTAGCATGTGTAGGAATGTTGAATGCTATGCTATCTTCTCATGCTTGGATAGGCTAGTCGTATGCCTTTGTTGAGTTTATGCCTAAGCATTTATGACACCTTGCTTAAACCTGAAATCTGAATTAAATCTGAGCACCTTGTGTGTCTTTTGAGCTGAAATGAAAAGATCCAGGTGGGTTCGCTTGTCACACTGTTCTAGTTTGAGATAGCTTGCCCTTGCACTTTGGCATGAACTTGGACTAGGCTGTGTATGACCAAAACCTTGTCTTAAGCTTCTGATGGTTTTCTGAACCTTGGCTTGGCCTTGGTTGGTAAGAAGTGGCAAAGACAAGTGAATAACCCCTGGCACATGATCTGATTTGCATGAAGTTCAAAATTGCTAAATCTGAAATTTGTAAGTCTCTTAATTGCTTATGGCCTGTTGTATATGCTTTGGTTGAGAGTAGCACACCTTGTATGTTTTGCTAGCATCTGCTAGATGCTATCCATGTTGGTGATGCTTTCTTTTCCAAAACCCTGAAAAACATGCTCCCGATTTGTATAAGATAGATTCAATTGAGCTTGTTGCATGCTTCCTTGCCCTCACTTACTCTGTATGCTAGAACTGGTATTTACTAGCTTTTCATCCCTGCTGAGCTCTTCCTGGTACACTTCCTGCATTTCATGGCATATTTTGAGGGGGAGTTGTCTAGTTCAGGGGGAGTTGAATTCTATGAACCCTTGATATGTCCATTGTCAACAAGGGGGAGAGATGTTGACTATAGGAGTGTTTCATGGACCAAGGTGGATAATTAGTTGAGGGGGAGCTGTGCATTCAGGGAGTTGAGCTTTTAGCATGCTCATGCATCGGTGCGTTGAGCCTTTTGCCTCTTTCTGGAGGAGCCGATGTTTTGCCTAAGCATGGCTGTGTGGAGCCGGTTTTGCCTCTTTCTTGAGGGGTCATGCTTTAGTTTGATCGACTGCGTTGAGCGGTTTCCCTTGTCTTAGGGGGTCGATCTTTGGCTTTCTTTTTTGTTGCCTCATTTTGCCCTTCTTTGTTTGTGTTTGGCTTTTGGGCATTTTGAGCAATTTTCTTCTTTTCTTCTTTCTTTCTGGTTTTACGTATGTTTTTCTTGTCTTTGTTCTATTTTAGGTTACAAGTAGAAGGTGTTGACAATGCACTCATCAAGGGGGAGATTGAGAGCCAATGGACCGGCTCTCACATATTCAACCAGAGGCTCTAAGAAACACTCCCCGACACTCTCTTTGTGAGATTGAGCTAAACAAGTGAGATTCTTGAGTTGGGAGAGGATTTGCGAGATTGTGTGAGCTACATTGTGAGCACCTAGCTTCTGAGCACAGATGGCAAGCATTTTTGGGAAGCATTTTTGTTACTCTTGGAGGTCTCCTCCAAGACGGCGAGAGCGACCCGAAGGGCACCCAGCTTGTCGATGCCACTTCTCATGTAGGTGATTACCCCCGCTCTTCGGAGCATTTGCAGTGAGCACCTTCATAGCCTTGGTGGTTGTGAAGGGGAGGCCGTGAGTTAAAAAAGACTCAACCTCTTGGTGGGCGCCTTAACAAGGACGTACGGACACATGCGGGTGTGCTCGAACCTCAGAAATAAAATCTCTTGTTGTTTGTGTTCTGCCCCTGCTGGGAGACCCAAGCTTTGTGCTTGTGGTTGATTTATTCACTTGAATTACATTATTACTTCCGCTTTCATTATTATTCATGTGCAAGTTCTCTTTGTGAATGCAGGGATTGAGTATTGCTGAGCTCAACATTTCCATAGAAACATTTGACACAGCTCCACATAGCCCAATAAGTATTTACTCGCATATTTACATTTGTAGGGCTTAGTCTTTGTGTGACACCGGGCTATCCGGTGAGGATCACCAGACTATCCAGTTCTACCAGACTGTCTGGTAGACAGCACCGGACTATTCGGTTTTGGGACTGACAGTGTGTTTTTTAAGTGGTGTAAATTTTCAGTTACACCTATTCACCCCTCTGGGCGATATTAAGGTCCTTTCAATTGGTATCAGAGCAAGGACTCACAAAAAGGTTCACCGCCATGAGAAAATATGTCGACGCCTAGTGAGGTAACTTGTGAGCCACTCATGCTTGATGGCTCGAACTATTCTCAGTGGTCAGCTCATGTAGTTCATTTGCTTAGGACCAATGGTCCACTTGTGGGGCAAATTGTAGATGCAAGCATATTGCCTTCTAGCTACGAGTGGGTTAACCTATCTCATGAAGAGACAATACACTTGTAGCTCAATGCTCGAGTTGCTAATTATTTGTTGAGCACTTTGAGTCCAGATACTTCTAAGTGGCTGTTCAACGAGTACAAGAGATTTGAGGATGCCCATGAGATTTGGGTCACCCTAAAAAATGAGTATGCATGCAAATCTCAGGAACAAGCCTACACACATGTGATGGACTCAGAAGAAGAAACAATGAGCCATTGTGGAAGCATAGAGGACAAGGAGGAAAAAGAAAGACAGTTGGTGAGGCAGTCACTGCTGACACTGGATTATCCGGTGGATGTCACCGGACTATCCGGTGCATCGGACTGTCTAGTACAGTCCACCGGACTATCCGGCAATGGCAGTGAGGTTGCACTAACCAGCGAAGAGCAGCGATGGAGACCAAGTGAAGAATCATGTTCACCCAAGTGCCACTACACCATTTCACACTCACATTAGTGCCTTATGGCCATGGAAGATGAAGAAAGTGAGAAAGAAATGAGTGGGAGTGATGAAGAAGAAGATGAGGATGAGATCACCGATGAAGACCTAGAATTTGGCAAGCTAAGAAAGCAAGATCAACAGAGGGAAATGAAGCTTGTCAAGATCATCATTCAACAAAAGCGCTCCCTTGAGAAACAAGAAGATCTCCTAATCAAGAAAATGGAGGAACTCAAGGAAGCTCGAGAAGAAAAGGAGGAACTTGAGCTTAAGGTCACAAATCTGAACCTCAAGTGTGAGAATTTGACCAAAGAAGTTGATAACTTTGCAAATGCAACTTCTTACATTGAGAAGCTTGAGAAGAAGTGTGAAGAAAGAAAACAATTGCTAAAGAAGATCAATAACAAGTGCTTGGAGCTTCAACAAGAAAAAGATGTGCTCCTAGATGAGAGTATGCAGCTCATTGATCAGCTAGCCTTGAATGAGTTACCACATGAGGTATTTGCCACATCGGTAAAATTCTGTGAAGCTCTTGTGCAAAATGATTCTTGTTCTTCAATTGATACTATCATTGCTTGTGCTAACCCTTGCTGCCTTAAAGCAAGTGACTCTTGTGTTGAGCATGATGTTGTAGAGCCTTGTGATGACTTCATCGCAAAGGAAAATGAAGATCTCAAACAAGAGGTTGAAAAGCTAAAAGGAGACTTGATCATGCTTAAGGATAAGTATTGTGCACAACTTGCTCAAGATAACCGTGATGACATGGTGAACAAGCTTCGTCTGGCTCGAGGAAACCTTTGCACGCCTCTGTTACCTTTTGGGAAGCCTACGGCCCATAGAAACAATCTACCTGAGACTGTCCCTTGGCCCGCGGGTCTGACACAAGGTTAGAATCCGAGCTCTTCCAGAGTGGTATTTCACTGATGGCTCGGGCCCCTCCGAAAGGGGGCCTTATTCGCCTTCCACCTAAGCTGCGCAGGAAAGGCCCAAAGCCAATTCCAGGGAACAGTAAAGCTTCATAGGGTCTTTCTATCTAGGTGCAAGTAGTCCGCATCTTCACAGACATGTCTATTTCACCGAGCCTCAAACCGTGCACAATCAGCAAAGTCAACAAAAATCAAGTCTCAAGTTGAAGAAAGCACAAAATCACAAGAACAAGTCAAATCAAAAAGGCAGAAGAGCAAATCAAAGAGCAGATGCTACTGGTGCAAACAAAAAGGCAACAAAGTTTAAGCTTGCCCAATTCTCAAGTCCAAGATTGTGAGCAGCATTGGCTCACCGGATTGTCCGGCACAATCTACCAGACTATCTGGTGATACCGGACTGTCCGACAGGAGTGCACCGGACTATCGGTGAAGCCAGGGGCAGCTCAAGTCACAAAAGGCAATACAAGAAGTAATGACCAGTCAGCACACAATAGGGTTGGAAAGGATAAAGCCCATTCAAGCAAAGCAGAAGAGCTACCCGAGGGCTTCAGGCAAAGAATATGCTACAATTGCTGACAAAAAGGGCATCTCAGTAAGGATTCTGTCGGGGTTTAGTACCGGTAGTGCACCATGGGACGGGTCACATGGAGCTTTTGTGGTTCAGCGAGATCGACGTAGCTCGATGGTTCACCGAAAAAGCGACAGAGACACGAAGATTTAGACAGGTTTCGGGCCGCGGGATGCGTAAAACCCTACGTCCTGTTTGTGGCTGATTGTATTGCGTTGGGTTCTCGGGGTTACAATGAGGGCTAGGGCTGGATTGCGATGGGTTGAGGTGTGTTTCGACGTTCTCCATAGGGGTCCCTCATCTGCCTTATATAGTCTGACGGAATCTTGGGTTACAAGTTGAGTTCCTTCTATATCTCCTAGTCGGCTTAGATTACATGAGATCAAACAGAATCTTAGTTTCCATCATATCTTCTTCAATCTCCTAAAATCTCGAAACCTGAGTCCGAGGTAAGCTTCCTTGTTTGCTCTCCGGATCACGTCGTTGTTGCCTGGAACTCCAAGTCATCACGACCGTATTTGGGCCTGAGTTAAGCGTTCGGCTCATGAAATCAGCCGCTTGCCTGACTCAGGCCCACTGTTGGCCCATGTCCTAGATCCACGCCATGAGGAGCCAGGGGATACTTATCCCCCACAAGCCCCCGAGGCTTGAGTCAATTTAGAGGTCAATTGACTCGAGACTCCCACAACTAACTATAGCTCTGAATGAAATGTCTTACCGAATCAACTTTCATACCTTTCTAATGGTTGCACTGATTAGGTGCACCCATTGGGTGTAGCCCCCGATCTTTAAGCTGATTTGAGCAACAATCAGCTTAAAGGTCCAAAAAAGAATAACTGGCTTCGACAACTCCATCTTTAAATCATTAGTCTTCTCAAATCATTGGTTGCACCGACTAGGTGCACCCAATGGGTATAGCCCCCAACCTTCGAGTTGACTTGAGTAACAATCAGCTTGAAGGTCCAAATAATCTGAAATTTCGAAAGTACATATTTCCTCCCGAGTCAATCACTGCATCGTTTCAATGGTTGCACCGACAAGGTGCACCCATTGGGTGTAGTCCCCGAGCTTCAAGTTGACTTGAGTAACAATCAGCTTGAAGGTACGAAGAGCTCTCCCGACTCATCATCACATGACCGAAGTCTTCAAGCCTTTGTCCCGATCTGAAAAAACTTACAGAAAAAATTTCCCACCCATTGGGTGTAAACCGAGAAACTGCCGATAACATGAAGAGCCATTCCTTTCTTTGTTGCATACGCTTTCCCTCGAAAACCCAACCACTCGCGGATCCAACTCTCTTGAACCATCTCGCATGTAGATGACCAACGCGTGTCCATCCGAATACCAAGCGCCATCATTATACGCGGACTTGCAGATGTTGGAGCGGCGCTTCGCCCGCTATATAACTGAGGCTAGAGCCCAACCATCAATCACAATTCATTGCCTCTCGCACGCATAAGATTCCACTGCCACACCCCCTTTCTTGCAAACTCCATGGCTGGCCCTAACAAGAGCCGCCCTGAGTTCTCCGACTCAGAGGACAAGATCTTCATCGGCAGCCTTGGTGAGGAAGATCCCCCCAATGACGCCGACCCCCTTAGCGACAGCGATGACGGCGGCAACGTCAAGGGGAAAGCGCCGCTGGAAGAAGCCAACGAGGGCTCTAATGCCGACTCCGACCAGTACAACTAGAAGGAGAAGGCAATGCTCTGAGGTCTCAACCACCCCAGCCTCGGCGGCCCCGACGAGAAGGAGGAGGAGGATGAAGACGCCAAAGACGAGGATGACGACGACGACGACGACGGTGGTGACGACGGCGATGACGACGGCAACGATGGCAATGATGGCGATGGCAGCAACAGCGACGAAGATGCTGCTCTGCCACCCAAGAAGCGCCGCCGTGTCAGCTATTACACTAGGATTAGTCTAACTAGCAATGTAGTGCCGTAGGAAGATCCCATGTATCCGTAGATTTATCCTTATAATGAATCCCATCTTTTTAATGAATGGTTTATGTTTTCACCTTGTTCACGAGTTCACTATCGTATAATGAAGTTCGTTCCTTCTATAAACAACCTCTGTCAGATTGCTCAAAGATGGTTTAATCACTAAAAACCAGATCACCGAATGAAGACCTTGAGCCCCCGAGCCAAACGAATCATCTGAAATATAACCACCACCAAGTATTGACAGGTCGAACATATCCGAGTCAACTTGCCCAACTGAACGATGTCGATTGAATCCCAGATAACCTAGGAGAAAGTTACGCTAACTGAAGTCGTGCCGACTGAACCATTTAAGAAATCTGCTATCCCGTCAGAATCACGGAGAAGATGTTGATGCCATAAGTTTCCTAAAAGAAAAACAGAACTCCCTGAACTTAACGCCGTTGGGTATTAAAGAAGACCAATACCCTAACGGTTCCTTCTACTCGAATCCCCATCCCCAATAGCCGCCATTACGCCACCACCAGCACCAACAGATTCAAAATCTTTGTCCCAAAACTTCCGAACTAGTGCCAGAATCTCTCGCACCCATGGCTCCGAAGAAGAAGACGATCAGCGAATGTGGAAACACTAGCGAAGGGCTTCCACACAACGAAAACCGGCCAATCCCATCGCCATTTCTGCCTTCCGTATGTCATCTGTCTCTGAATCTCACCTCAATCATCTTGTGAAAATGGGGGTTCTTCCTCCCAAGGAATTGGGTGGGTGGAGACATTGCGAGGATGAAAAAGTCCCCATAGAGGATACCCACGAGTCCTTGGTCTTTGCCCCTTTCTTTGTCCATGGGTTAGGATTACCCCTCTGGTCCTTTGCATGAGGATTACTGAATTTCTATTCCATTGACCTGTCTCATTTGAACCCAAACTCCATTCTCCATTATCCAAATTTCAATTTTCATCACTTGTGCGAGGCTTTCCTCCGGATTGCTCCCCATTTTGGTCTTTGGAAATATCTTTACTACTGCAAACCCGGCACCCGAGACAAGGTTCTGCAAGTAGTCGGAGGAGCTAGCCTAGAACTACATAGGGGGCGCAAATCAGTATACCTGGACATCCCCCTCAAGGATAGCAACAGAGGATGGCACTCCAAGTGGTTCTGCATGACCAACCATGCCAACTCTCTGCTGGCCTGATCAGGACGCCAAACAAACTCCAAGCTTAGCAGTTGGGAAGAGGCACCAACTGCAGAAGAAATGGCGGAGGTGGAAATTCTGCTCAACGACATCTCAGATTTGAAGGACAACGGCTTGACTGCCCATGCCATAGTTATAGACTTTATCTTCCGAAGCATTCAACCGATGAAAGATTGAGTATACCCAGCCTACCTGTATGTCGAAGTCAACGATCCCTCTCGAGAGGTCAGCCGACCCATTACTGCAGAAGAAATCAGGGCCCGAGTTGGCCTGATGCTGAGAGGTGACATCCATAATGAAGGATCACCACAGCCTTACTCTGCATGGCATCCTACGCCAACTATGAGTATTATAGCTCGCTAACTGACTCACTAATGTATCCTGATAATATATTCATCACTGAACAGATTTGCTGACTCTATCTTTGCAGAGCAATATTGCTAAGTTCCTATCCGACCCTCCTTAGTACAACGCAGACAAGATGCTAAAACGGGAGTCCCAGTTGACTAATGAGGAGATGGAAGTTGTGGTCGCGGCAACACAAGGGAAAGACAACAATGAAGCTGCATCATTTATCATCACCCCACGTCCAGCTGACGACGCCGATGCCGAAGAAGACACCGGGGCTCAAGAGGAACAAGCCCCCAAGCATACAATGGGCTCAAAAGGTGGTGATGCCGCCCCAAGGGTGTCCAGACGTACCCGAGCCAAGACATCAACAGAGCAGACCGAAGTTCCCTGGAAAAATAGGACCATCAGGGAACAAATCAGTAGTCAGAAGACCTCTCCTGCCAAACCTGATCCAGCATCCCCATCCAAGAGACCGAGCAAGAAATCCAAAGTGCAGGAGACGACTGACAATAGTGAAACCTCATCTCTTGGCGGCATTGACTGGGGTTCTCTGATCGACGAGGAGGAGCCCATTGCAACGTCATGAAAGGAGGTCTAAGCAAGTGCAAGAACTTGAAGTCACAGCCTCCCCTCTGACCCACCAAGATATGCCAGTGGAGGAGGAATTGGACTTATCAGACGTTGACCTAGAGTTAGCACAATTCATAAAGTCATTTCCTCTCCCAAGTGACAGCAGTTTCATGCCACCACGGTACGACTGAATACTTTAACCATCATCTTTTCATTTCTGTTTTCCAACACCTTGATTGAATCAAATTGCTATGCAGACCTTCCGCAAAACAAAACACTGTGCCTCCCAGGCCCGATGCTGACCTAGAGGAAGCCCCCGAGCTTGAGTCGAATGAGGCCAGAGCCCTCGAGCTCGGGACCGAAGTAACCAAAGCCCCTGAGCTTGGGTCTGGTGCAGCTGAAGCCCCCGAGCTTGAAGCTTCAGAGCGTATGACTAAAGCACCTGAGCTTTAGGTCCCGAAGCGACTGACTGAAGCAGAGCTGAAGAATACAGAAGATTACCAAGATGACACCGGCAAAAGGCCCTTGTTCAACTAGCAAGACACGCTCATCAACCCTGAAGGAAGAGGCACTCTGGGCCGTCAAGAGCATGCCATGGGTGAACATGGCCCACAACATCAGAACGAGGCAACTGCTGGCAATGGGACAACCAATGCCGAAAATATTCCAGATATCTCTATGCCAGTGCCAAGCCCACGAGACGAAGGTCCCAAGTCGACAGATGACACTATCATGGCAGAAGAAGCAACTTCACTCGACCTAGTGGCCCCAGATCTACAACTTGCTGTAGGCCCGACTGAACTGAGGTCATTTGTGGCTTTTGAGGTAAGTCGTTATTCTGATGACGATGATCTTTGAAGTCAACATCAATATCACTAATGCGCTGAATCCTTTTTTGCAGAACTGGCTCGATCAAGCAGCACGATGGCGTGAACAGCTTGCTCCAGTGCTTAGGAGTGATGTAGTCATGCTGCGCCAACAACTGGCCAAGTCAGAAGCCACCCGTGTTGCTGAGAGCGCTGGTGAGTGCCTACTTTTTTAGTTGCCCATATAGCCTAGCGTCCGGCATATCCTGATGTACTCATGCCTTGACATGCAGCTACGGCTAAAAAGATTGCTGATCTGGAAATCGCCTTAGCTCAGCGTGATGCCTCACACCGTAACATTGTCCTCGAGCGTGACGAAGCCTTCTTGAGGGCCTCGAGTACTTCCTGAGCTTTTAGTGTCCACTAAAATCTGTCCACCTTCTTCAGGAGTTTGTAGAATGGCATGCCACTTTCGCCCAGCCGTGAGATGAATCGGCTTAGCACTGCCATACACCCTGTGAGCTTCAAGACCTTTTTTCCGTGACTTGGGAGGCTGCATCTGAAGAATTGCATCGATCTTCTCTAGATTAGCCTCGATCCCCCTTTTGCTGACAACGAATCCGAGTAATTGCCCAGCTGGAACCCCGAATACGCACTTGGTCAGGTTAAGCTTCCAGCAGAACCTCCTTAGACTGTTGAAGACCTACTGGATGTCGTTGATGAAGTCTTCCAGATCCTTCATCTTGATCACCATGTCATCGATGTAAGCCTTAACACGCTTGCCCAAGTGCTCAGCCAGGCATGTTTGGATCACGTGCTAGTACGTGGCCCCGGTGTTTTTCAACCCGAAAGGCATAGATGTGTACCAAAATACCCCGAACGGCATGATGAAGGCCGTCTTCTCTTGATCCTCCAAGGCCAGGCTGATTTGATGGTAGCCTGAGTAACAGTTGAGGAAGCACAGGAGAGAACATCCGGCCATAGAGTCGACTACTTGATCTATCCTAGGTAGCCCGAAGGGATCCTTCGGGTAATGTTTGTTGAGATCAGTATAATCAACACACATCCGCCAGTCTACTTTATTCTTTTTCAAAACGAGTACAGGGTTTGCAAGCCACTTAGGATGCATGACTTCCCTAATAAACCCGGCAGCTTGGAGCCAGGTTAGCCTCTGTCTTTTCTGGAGTAAAGCGACGCAGCCTCTGCTTGATTGACTTTGCGTTGGGAAACACCTTGAGTTTGTGCTCGGCCAATTCTCTTAGGACTCTTGGCATATGAGCAGGCTTCCAAGCAAATATGTCCCAGTTGTCCCTCAAGAATTGGACGAGCGCACTTTCCTATTTGGGAGGTAGGATTGCGCTAATGGTCACTGTCTTAGAGGCATCAGGGAGGTCGAGGCTCACTTCCTTGGTCGCCACGGTCGCCTGGATGGCTGTGGTAGGGATCGACTCATGAGTTGGAATCACCTGATCTTCCTTCGGGAGCTTGTTCACGTCATTGATGAGTCGGCGCTGAGCCACTGCAGTTGTCATGGCGAAGGCCATCTGGAAAGCCTCTCGAGCACAGAGCGCAGAGGCCTTGAAGTCTGCCCGCACGGAGAGAACTCCATGTGGGGCCGGCATCTTTAGGACCAGGTATGAGTAGTGGGGGACAACCATAAACTTGGCTAACCTGGGCCGCCCAATCATGGCATTGTAGGCAGAGTCGAAAGTGGCCACCTCGAAGTGCAGGGTCTCGGTGTGGAAGTTCTCCTCCATTCTGAAGGTGACGGGCATGCTGATATGCCCCAGCGGGTACTCCCCCTCGCCAGGCATGATCCCGAAGAACAGACTATTTGACTCCTCTAGATCGTCAATGGAGAGCACGAGAGACAGCAGGGTCTTGGGGAACATGACATTAATGCTACTCCTGCCGTCGATCAGCGTCCTCATGAGTTGGCTTTTGTGGACCACTAGGCTTACCAGCAGGGGGTACTTGCCCGAGTGATCGTAGTTGAGCCACTGGTCTGCCTGACTGAAGGAGATCGTCAGGTCCGACCAGTTGTATGGCTCCGGTGGTTCCTTGGTGGCCGCCATGACTTGGCAGTTGTCGAGCTTCTGCTGCCGCTTGCTCTCCAGGGAGCCATGCCCCCCGATGATGACGTTGATGTGCCGGTTGATGTTGGGGAAGCCGGCACCATTGGCCCTGTTCTATTGAGGCAAGGGTCCCTGATCATGCGACAGTGGTAGTGGAGGAGGCAGAGCCACGAAAGGCCTACCATGGGCAATCAAAGCCTTGAAATCCCTACAGTCGCGCAGGGTGTGGTGCATCTCCTTATGGTAGGGACACGGCACATTGAGGAGTTGGTCGAGTGAGCTCTGCCCCCCTTGTCACGGCGGAATGCGTGGGCACGTGGGTGATGGCCCCACAGTCTTGACTTCCTCCGGAGGTCTCTTCTCCCAACGGCGATCTTGCCGCTGGGGCTCTTCGTGCTTCCCCCAATCTTCTCGCTGTGCGTCAACCAAGTCCCGAGCTCACTCGTCCGTGGTGATGTATCAGACGGCGTCGCGGAAGAGCTACTCGGACGTGACTGGAGACTTCTGCAGGAGGGCCTTCACGAAAGCTTCGTCCTTGGAGCCGCGGAAGAAGTCGTCGATCACCGCCGCATCAGCAATGTTGGGAATTCGATTCCGCATCGACTGAAACCGCTTGAGGTACAAGCGGAGACCTTCGTCGTCCTTGCGCTTGATGGATTTGAGGTCCCAAGGTTGTGCCGTCTTATCCGACAGCGATTGGAAGTTGGCGATGAAGCGCCGACAAAAGTCATCCCAGTTGTCGATGCAATCGCGCCTGAGGTGACGCAGCCACTATAGCGCATCCTGTCCTAGGACAATTAGGACGTAGGTAGTCATCACATCTTCACTGGCCCCGGCCGCGCTAGCTGCAGTCGAGTACATAGCCAGCCAGCCAGTGGGGTCGAGCTTTGCCTCGTACTTGTCGACGTTGGAGACCTTGAAGTTCTGCGGCCACGCTACTCCATGAAGTCGGGCGGTGAAAGCCGAGATTCTGACCATGCCACGATGGGCTGGTTCGTACCGACCTCCATCTTGAGCTGGTGCATCGTGGTGTTGCGGGGATCGAGGGCGATTTCCTCCCAATCGGTCGTGGACTCACCATCGGGCCATCGGACTGTTGACGGATGCTTCGGTCGAGTTAGCTCTGCCCCGTTCTTCTTGGTGTGGCGCCCCAAAGTCACGGTCGTAGTCGTTGCGACGTCGCATCTCCTCTGCATGTCGTTCTGTGCGTGATCTCTCAATGTTGTTGCGTGCATCTCGCCTCCTGTTGATGGCTTAACGGGCGTCGGGGACTACTGGTTGGGGATTGACTGGAAGGAGGTGATGAGCTGGTTGAGCGAAGATCTGACGGCATGCTTCCCCTTTTGGAGTCTGAGGGAGAGTGTCTGCCAGCCATGCTAGGATTCCTCCCGCTTGACTCGGGGTGCCCATGGCCGTGGCGAAGTCAGGCAACAGGTTGTGCTCTGGTGGTGGAGGCAGTCGGGGTTGACCATGGTTCTCTGTGTCGTGCGCCCTTCCCCCATGATCTCGCTGGTACTGCTGGGCCTGCATGTGCCAGCGATCTCGCCACCGACTGTTTCTCTGATGGCGGAACTCAGCTTGCTCAGGCGTCTCGCTCGAATCGGACGTCTCATCCTGCGAGATGGGTAGGGTCGGGTCCAAGTTACCCGCGTTGTGGTGACGACAGATGTTGCGGCGCCAGTTGCGACGCCGCCGCTGGTCACACTACTGAGGTGATTCCCCATTGACGGAAGGCTCATCACCAGAGACAGGGTTGTCCTCCATCGGTACGTTGATGATGAGTACCTCGGAGAAGTGCGTTGGCATCCCCGAGCTTGCCTGATCATCGAGGAGCGTCAACGACCCCTCCGAGTGAACCCCGAAGTCGGAAAGCGTGGATCCCGATGCTGTAGTTGTTGAAGCTTGCCCGCTTCCGAGCTCAGTGGGAGACTCTAGGTTGCAGACTATCTCAATGCAGGAATACTCACCGCCCTCTTGAGGGAGAGGTGGCCGAGTCAACTGCTATGGAGGCTTCGGAGGCGCGATCTCTGACTTCGCCACCATGCGCACGCTGCGCCACGTGGCAATCCTGCCACTCGGGGTAGAGTTGATGACGAGGCCTAGACGAAACCCAGTCACTGCCTCCTCGACCACGTGGTAGATGTCGTCGTCCATGAGTGGCGTGGACAGTTGACCTTGAGGAAAGTCTTGCCGGCTTCTCCTCGCCCCCCTCTTTGGATCGAGGTGGCTAAGGCTGCGGTTGGCGATGAGGGCCTGCAATCTCCCGTCATGCATCCTCATCGTTTTTGAGGAGAACCGTGGCACGAGGAACGAACCACAGATGTGATGGAGTCGATGCAGCGTTGCGGAGGCTGCGGGGAAGCTTGGAGGAAGCCCGATCTTGCGTTCGATCTGTGGCTTTGTTGCGTTGGCCATCAGTCGGGAGCAAAATTGAGGTCTTCCGGTGGGGTAGGGTCACCGGCGTTGGAGTCGAGGACATGCGGCGAGCCTCCGGTTGCCGCGGTTTCTTCTCCCGACTGATCTGAGTCCAGATCCAAGTTAGGGAAGTAGAGAGCACGGTACGTCGAGTCAGCGAAGATGTGGTCGCCGATCGGGGTGAAGGAGTGGGAGAAGATCTGCGCCTGACTGATGCCTCGACCGCCTGTCAAGGTCCTGACCCAGATTGAATCGGGCAGCGATTCGACGCCTTGCCCCGAGGCGGGACAAATTGAGGCCGAGCGACCCTGGTTGGCTGGTGCATCGACGCTCGAGGACTAGCTGGCTCGATGCTGGTGACGGCTGAATGCTAGCCTGCCGCCCGCTGGACAGATCCAGGAGCTGGCGAAGTTGGAGGAAGCTTCGGAGTTGGCAACGGAGCCTTGCAGCTACGTGCCTCCCCCGTGGCAGCGATGAGACGGTGCAGATCGCCGAATTGGTTGGCGATGAATGAGATGGATCCGAATTAGATCATCTCGCCCGGAGCGAACTTGCTGATGTTGTTGGTGAGGTTAGCCATGGAGCTAGCTCGATGTCAATGTCGCCAAGCCCCTACCTGGCGCGCCAACTGTCAGGATTTAGTACCGGCAGTGCACCACGAGACGGGTCACATGGAGCTTTTGTTTCGGTGAGATCGACGTAGCTCGATGGTTCGTCGGAAAAGCAATAGAGACATGAAGACTTAGACAGGTTCGGACCACGGGATGCGTAAAACCCTACGTCCTGTTTGTGGCAGATTGTATTGCGCCGGGTTCTCGGGGTTACAATGAGGGCTAGGGCTGGATTGTGATGGGCTGAGTTGTGTTTCGATGTTCTCCGTAGGGGTCCCTCATCCTCCTTTTATAGTCTGACGGAGTCTTGGGTTACAAGTTGAGTTCCTTCTATATCTCCTAGTCGGTTTAGATTACATGAGATTAAAAAGAATCTAAGTTTCCATCGTATCTTCTTCAATCTCCTCAAATCTCGGAACCTGAGTCCGAGCTAAGCTTCCTTGTTTGCTCTCCAGATCACGTCGTCGTTGCCTTGAACTCCAAGTCATCACGACTGTATTTGGGCCTGAGTTAAGCGTTCGGCCCATGAAATCAGCCGCTCGCCCGACTCAGGCCCACTGTTGGCTCATGTCCTGGATCCACGCCATGAGGAGCCAGGGGATATTTATCCCCCACAGATTGCCCACATGGTAATTTCACCCATCCCAACCTTATCAATAAAAGGGCTAAAATGACTTGTGCACCCAAATCTAGTAGTGGTGAGCCTAAGGTGACTAGTACATCAAAGGTTACCACTAAGGCTATTTGGTTACCGAATATCTTTGTGACTAACCTCAACGGACCCAACCAAGTTTGGGTACCAAAACATGCTTGAAGATTTTCAGGTACCTGCAGGATGCATTGAGGGTCTTGGTAGCCTTGAGAAGCTAAATACAAATATATTCTTGTCTCAAGATCCATTCTTCTCATCTCAAGCCAAGATATGAATCATTGCAATATCTTCACCCTCAATTACATCATGGGTAACTTGTGCTTGATTAGACCCTTGATGGCTTGGACAAATCAACTCTCAATGAGTTGAGCCTTGCCCAAATCATTCAAGTTCAAATTCCACTCCTATCCTATGCTTGTGTTCTTGTGATACGTTGACGACTCTCTTTGTGGAGCATGTGCTTTAAAATTTGCAGGAACATAGGTTGAAACTCATGAGAGGAAAAGGAAATGAAATTTGGAGAATATCAAAACATTTAGTGCACCTCTTCAGGGCTCATCGGCTGGACCCATCGGTTCAACCAGTCTAACAGAGCTGGCACGGTCTGCCAAAATTGTTGGCCCACGGGTTGGACCATCGGCTCAACTGGCTGGTCACATCTCCAACCGGTTTGCTAGTCACCCTACTGAACTATCCGGTGGGAGCCACCAGACTATCCGGTGGAGGTCTGATCAGCGGCCAAATCTATGTGACCATGATTGACAGTGGTAATCATGTCCTATCTATCAAGTCTATGTGACTGTGAGTACATCTACATAATTTCTCATTCGACTATTCTCTATTTAGCCTAAGTACAACTTCTAATCCCCGGGTTTGTAGCAAAACTTGAGCATGTGAAATTGGTTATCCAAGGACCATAAGCGTGCATTTAGGAGAGTAGAATTGCACTTAGGCACTGTGGTACTAACAAGCTATATGTGAGTAAGATTGCAGATCCTTAAAGGATGGTGTTTGGATCAAATGATTTTGACTTATTGCAAAATAAATTGATGATGCTCCAAAATTGCAAAATCAGGGCATGTACTATAGTATATATCATTTCTATATCCTTGTAAGTCAGATAAATCAAGGCCATGGTATGAGTTTAATAGATGCATTGTAAGTACTCTTAGGTCTTGTAGTTCCTGTGTGGTTGTTGGTGGATTGAGTGATTCAACTCTAGTATGGATATTTGATTGATACCTTTGCAACTTTGAAAGTTGTCAAGTTAGTCTTGAGAGCATGGTGCTTCAAATATGATAGGAGATATGAGTTAAATATGCCATCATCTATGATATGACCCTAAGTCTCACTAGCAGTCTTTGTGGTATATTTCCTAAGGTTTGAGTTAGTGAAATATTATGTCTTGTCATGAGTTTGTCTCATGAGGATTTAATGACATTAGATGTCTGCTTGATACTCTTGCTAAGAGTGCCTTTAATGCCTTAGTAAGTTGAGTATGAGTCAAACATGCTAATCATCCTAAGCAAGGCATGGTAGTCCACTAGTATAGCAAAAATGGGATTTTGAAAACATTTGTTGTTGAGATCTTTGTAATCAACCTCTCTTTATATGTGGTTATTGTTCTCTGTGCTTGATTGTGCCTAACCACATACATTGAGATTTCTATGCTGAAATTCAAAAACACTTTCTAAAATGAATTTGCTCAAAGCTCATCTCCTTCAACTAAATTATCTCTTGACCAAAAGCTTTGATCAAAAATGTGTTTTCAAAGATCTTTTATCTTCTCTGAGGACTATGTTACATAAAGGAGTCAGTGGATCAAAGGAATATAGCATAGTTCTCAGTTCTTCTGCAAAATCATTTTTGCACCGGACTATCCGACGTGCCCTACTGGACAATCTGGTAGCACCGGACTATCCGGCAGGGGCTACCGTACTATCCCATACACGCGAGTTTTACCCCCACCCACGGTCCAAGGGGTATCCACTTCGTGTTTTTACCCCCATTCACTTCCACCGCCGTTTTCTCCCTGTTTTTCACCATCTTGGCGATTCTACGGCGATTTGAGGAGTTTTCCTCGTTCCTCCGTGGATTCGAGGATCTTTTGGTGGGGATTGGCCACTGCTTCTTCAGAGTATCTGATTCCACCGGCCTCTCCATCTGTTTTGCCCTAGGGTTTTCTCTCCGAGGTACTTTGCACTCTTTTTGCCCGATCTCTCTCCTCGGTGCAATGCTTAATATTTCCATTAGTAGAAGTACTCCTGCAATGCCTATCTAACATGCCCTAGAAGATCAAATTGATTCCATGGCTAGTTTGGGAGATCAACTTGCCCTATGTCATTGGGCGCTAGCGGACTATCCGGTGGCGGTCACCGGACTATCCGGCGCCACCAGACTATCTGGTGGAAGCCACCAAACTATCTGGTGATACCTAGAGGGCCTGGGTGAGTGGGTCTTTTGGCTCCTATTTTATACATTGAGCCCCCAAATTCTTTTGATATGCTCTTTTATGTCTTTGTGACATATTCTTGCCATAAAATCATTCTTTTTCAGTTATCCCATATCCTTTTACACTCTGAGACTAATTCTAGGTTTGAAATCCAAATCTTTGTTTCTTAGGGCCGTAAAAGATGGGTGGTGAACAACCCATCCGGCAATACATTAGGACAAAGAGAAAGGCTAGGAAGCCTCATCCTCAGTCAAGCAGTGACACTTCTTCTCCCTTGGAGGACACCGGTGCAGGTGGTTCTCAAGGGGGATGGAACCTCAGACACAGACAGTCGACACCTCTGCAGCCTACTTCTCGCGGTCAGATGCATATTTCAGATGAGGCAGAGGTAGCGGAGACCTCATCTGATGATGATGTGGAGGATGAGACCTATGTGGTCCAACCTAGGCCTCATGGAAAAGGCCCTGCTCAGGACAGCAGTGATAATGATGGGGAAGATGACAGTGATGATGAGGTAGAAGAAGCGGAAGGGGCAGCACCTCCTGAGGCTGATTATGCAAGGAAAATGTCAAAGCCCAGCAGACCGCCAAACAGAAAGGCTGTGGATTACAAGAAAAGGGGAAAACTTAATGAAATCAGAGATACCAGGAGAAGGGATTTCAGGAAAGAGCCCAAGAGCTCTTATGATTGGAGGTTTCATACTAGGTTTCAGGAGGACTACTATGAGTCAGTGATTGTCTCCAAGGAGCACCTAGTTACACTTGGTCAATGGGTTGACTGGAGATACATGAAGGATAAGAAAGAACCCATATTTGATCAGGTTCTTGCAGCATGTGAGAGGCAGCACATTCAGAAGGTCATGAGCTTCAAGCATGATTAGAACAAATAGATCATTGCCCAGTTCTATGCCACCGTGTACTTTGATGACACTGATGCAGATCCAAGGAAGTGGAGTATGGCATGGATGACAGAGGGTGGCATTTGTTCTATCACATATCTTGACTTTGCCTTGGTGCTTGGGAGGAACAATGTTGATCTGAACAGGCCCAAGATTCACCTAGAGCAATGTCTCCTTAACAGTGAGATGAAGTTCATGTATCCTCCAAACAATCAGGAAAACTTTGGACATTCACAGGGTCTTTACTCATTCTATGGATATCTGAATAGGATGTTCAGAAAGACCCTGGCTCCTCGTGTTGGTGATGCTACAAACATTTCTCACTATGCCAAGAATCTGCTTGCTAGGATGAGGGAAGATGCACTGCCCTTTAGCTTGACTAACTTCATATGGAAGGAGATTAAGACCATATCCTTTGACCCATATAGGAGTTGTGCATATGCTCCCTTCATTATGGAGATGATTGACATAGTGACCGGTACAGCGTACATCTGTGACATTGAGCACCGGCCATTCTGTGTGAAGAAGATGAAGCATCCCATTGTGCTAGCTCCCTCAGTTGCACCTCTAGGTTCAGAGCCATCACAGGCTCAGCAGGCCCCAGTGCCACAGCAGCAGAGGCAGTCACCTCAAAGGAGGAGAGACAGAGGACAACACTCAGGTGAGAGGAGGAGCACCTCTTCAGTAGCTCAGGCTTTTAGAGCCATCATGGGAGCTTTGAAGTGCTTCCTGGGCAAGCTATACAAGGAAAGCAAAGCAAGGAAGCAGCTGGCTAGAGAGACGTGTGAGAACGTGAACAGGCTTAAGAGCATTCAGAGAGCTCTTAACGTGTAGCCACCTCCCTCTCAAGACAAGCCAGTTGAGGATGAGCCAGACAGCGATCCAAAGAAGCTAGAAGATCCCTTTGCAGCCTATCTCACAGCTTAAGCTCAGTCAAGAGGCTTCTCAATGCCTCCACCGCCTCAGGCCTATCAGCAGCCACCTCCTTCTGCACCTGACTCTGTGATAGGTGTTTCCCAGTTCGTTGCTTAGTCCTTGTTTGGCTTGAGTGATGCCTTGACAGCTAGCTACCTGGGCTACTCCACCACCTTGGCCTCCTCGATCTTCTCAGGATCTCTACCTTTCTCCATGGGTCAGGGTGGGCAGGGCTTCTCCAATGGAGCATTCTTTCAGAGTGGCAGTCAGTTCTAGTTGGGACCTCCGGGTGGTCAGCACTAGTGCAGGCTGGGATCAAGGCACTCAGTGAGCCCTTGAGGTACCTTTCTCCCTTTCTCTTGACCTTTTTGGTGCTTAATGACAAAGGGGGAGAAATTGTACATTAAAGCTTAGTGCTTGGTTGGTTGCAGTGGGAGTATCATGAGATGTGCAGCAGCAACAGCGGGCTTAGTGTAGATTCAGAGCAGATCTTGAAGTCGCTTGCAGCTTGTTTTAGTTTTTTAATTTCTTTTCAGCTGTACTCTTTAGTTATGTATCGAACTCCTAAGTTCATGTGATGGAAACTCATTTTGTAGCACTTTTCAAAACTCTTGTGTGATCTGTGTGAACTAGATGTTATCTAAGTATTAATCTTATGCTAGAAAGCTTTGTGCCCATCTTTGTGAGCTTTGTAGTTGTGATTTGGTCTATTCAGATAGTAGTCACCGGACTATCCGGTGCAACCAGCCAGACTGTCCTGGTGATGGTTGCCGAACTATCTGGTGACAGGCAGTGGTTGCACAACCAAGTCTTCCTATTTGGTTTACTCTGTATTTTCCTTTTGTCTTTGTGGTATTGGAATGCTGAGATATAGGGGAGCTCTCCTTGCTCAAATATGTGTTGTTGGGCATTTGTGGCTCAAATATGAGTTTTTGTAACTCAAGCACATATTAAGGGGGAGCATACCAAATATCTGAGTATTCATGCACCTAATTTATTTATCTCTTGTAAGCTTTAATCGGGGTTGTCATCAATTACCAAAAGGGGGAGATTGTAAGTGTAGCAAGCCTCCTTAGTGGTTTTGATGTATTGAGTGACAACGCGATTAAAGGTCTAACTACTTTGTGAAGTCACTTGACAGGTTTTCACAGATTAATTCATAATGTCAAACTGTAAAAGAGTAAACTTAACTATACATAACTCATGATCAAGCATGAATACTCTCATGTGTTGGGAGTCAAGCATATTGAATGAATATCACACTCATGACATGATTGATGGGTTATTATTGAATATCTATTGCCTAATGCGGATAATTGGTCATGGATCATCTCACTCAGTTGGATTTACTCTTGGATCATCTAAATGATCATTATATTTGTTATAGTCTCTCACGATGGCTTGGTTACTTATATTGTTGATCATCTTATCATGCCATAGTGAAGAGCAGCCATCTCTAATGGATGACATTGCCGAAGTGCGGGATTTAGTTGGTTTTCTGTTATTGATGCACTTTGAGGCACTTGGTTATCATATTGAGAAAAATGGTCAAGGAAATACTCATGGATCATTACATTGGCCATATTATTAGTTGTGATGTCTAAGTGACCACTATAATCAAGATCAAGTATATTGAATGGATAATGAGCAAATGTGCTCCATCTACCTATTTAAGAGGCTTTCTAAATTGAAGTCCAACTATTCAGCTCAAAGATTGCTCGCAAAGGAAGAAGCTCAGCTTGGTTATCCCTCTCTATTGATATATTCCAAGACGACATTATTCATCAAGTCAAGACTCAAGTGGATTTCATCTAGATTTATATTTATCTTGAGTATAGGTATGCCGTACTATCAAGAAGGAAGCGAAGCTCGGAAGTCACTAGTCAACATGTGCTCATAGCTAGTTTCAGAGAGTGCCAGGCCAGTGCATCTCTTGTAGTGCATATAGCATCTATTGTGTCATATCCCTTGTGGAAATTGCCCGAGCCTTATTGTGAGAGCTCTCTGAATCTTTTCTTGTGCTTTTATCTCCTAGTTAGGTGTATCTCTAATGGGGATAACACCTACACATTTCTTATCTAGTGACCAAGGATTAGTGCCTTAGCCATCTAGTCGGGGAACCCCTCGCCGGACTATCCAATGAGCTCTACTGGACTGTCTGGTAGAGGGGGTTTGAATCCCAACAGCTAGTTAGCCTCTACCAGACTGTCCAGTATGGCTCACCAGACTGTCCGATGATGGTTTGACACAGGCCAACGGCTAGTTTTGTGAGGATGGGTATTTATACCCCCCACTCACTTCTGGTTGGGGTGGCTACTTCCCTCTACGTCCATATTCATCGGGAGGCTCTAAGAAACGCTCCCCAACACTCTCTTTGTGAGATTGAGCTAAACAAGTGATATTCTTGAGTTGGGAGAGGATTTGTTAGATTGTGTGAGCTACATTGTGAGCACCTAGCTTCTGAGCACAGTTAGCAAGTATTTCTGGGAAACATTTTTATTACTCTTGCAGGTCTCCTCCTATACGATGAGAGAAACCTGAAGGGCACCCAGCTTGTGGGTGCCACTTCTCTAGTAGGTGATTACCCACGCTCTTCAGAGCATTTGCAGTGAGCACCTTCATAGCCTTGGTGGTTGTGAACCAGAGGCCATGAGTTGAAAAAGACTCAAGCTCTTGGTGGGCACGTCAACGAGGAACATACGGACACTTGCGGGTGTGCATGAACCTTGGAAATAAAATCTCTTGTCATGTGTGCTATGCCCCTGCTAGTAGACCCAAGCTTTGTGATTGTGGTTGATTTATTTACTTGCATTACATTATTACTTCCGCTTTCATTATTATTCGTGTGCAAGTTCTCTTTGTGAGTGCAGGGATTAAGTATTGCTGAGCTCAACATTTCCATAGAAACATTTGACACAGCTCCACATAGCCCCATAAGTATTTACTCGCATATTTACATTTGTAGGGCTAAGTCTCTGTGTGACACCGGAGTATCTAGTGAGGATCACCGGGCTATCCGGTTCTACTGGACTGTCCAGTAGACAACACCGGACAATCCGGTGTTGGGACTCACAGTGTGTTTTTTAAGTGGCGTAAATTTTCAGTTACGCCTATTCACTCCCCTCTAGGCGACATCAAGGTCCTTTCAGATGTCGTGGTGCCGCCAACTCCGCCTGCCCAAGCACCACCTCTAGTGATGACCGCCTACCCACATCCTCTTCCAATGATAGCCGGATCCATTGCAGCACAACTTTGGGTGAGTAGAGCAGAGCCGATGGAGCAGGGGGTGATAGCGGAAGAGGGGGCAAGTCAAGCAGAGCTAGGATGGTAGAGGGCGAGGTTTGCGTGGGTTAGGGAGCAGGCGACGATGGTGACAGAGGGTGACCCCTTGGAGGTCCACATGGGACAGTGAGCGAGCCATCCTCATTTCCCCTTTGAATGTCTGATCTGCCACCGACGACACCTTGGAGGGCTGATCTGCTGCCGCCGGCATCTCCCCTGCTCCTCTGCGTGTGGCTGCGGGCTGGTGGGGATGACGAAATGCGGGCCAGTTGGCCTTCTCCTCATCATGGCCATCACCATAGTCTGAGACAGATAGGGTAGGGGTGGAGCAAAGCCACGGGCAGACGAGAGACGCAGGGGCCAAGTCGGCCGCCTCTGGTGTGCGACCGTGTATGAGAGGGCGGTGGTGGGGTGAAAGCACAGTGGCGGTGCATGTTTGAGTCAAGGGAGGGCGGACCCCTTCACTGCACCTCACCTACCTCCTCCTCTCCGGCATCCTTGCCAACGACAGAGAGGAGGTAGGCTGGGCCCCTTTCCATTCCTGTAAATTTTTAATGATGTTGCTCTCTCTCGCCGAAGGGCGACTTGGCTGCAAGGGGAGCTCTGCTACCACTCACCGGAGGACGACATCATCGAGCTCTGTCTCTGCTTTGTCCTCCTTGTTCTTCTCTTTCTGGTGAGATCTTCCTTAATAACTCCCCACTCCATCCTCAAGCTGGCTCTTCTGTCTACCGGCACTTCAACGGGCAAGCTCAACATCTTATGGATCGGCGCCGACGTGCCCAGCTTCATGGCGGTCACCTGGAGCTCAATGGATGGCCGGTGCACGAGCATGGGACACTGGTCCGAAGGCCGCAGCAGCACCTCGCTGGATCTGGCGATGTCATCGCTAGATCTGCGGGACCCGCTTGACCCGATCTCCTTCCTTGACGAGCTCCGTGTGCTCGATTTCCATCAAAACTACCCCCACGGCTCGCTCCACGTGCTCCTCTGCTGCGGCCCTGACCTCACCGACAACAATCCCAGCGGGACCATACCTGGCAACGGCGCTCATGGACGCCCACTTGAAGGCGCTGCTCGACACCCACACGAGCCCCATCTCCATTAGGTGCGTCCAGCTGATCCCTATCTCTGGTCACGTGGCGGCTGTTGATGCCGCTCTTCGGCTTGCGGCGAGGGATCCTCTCGGCGGCGGCGTCTCAGAGTCACATCGTCTTCTCTGTTGGTGGTGCCCACCACGGCGGTGCTGCTAGTTCCGAAGATGGGCCCCACGCTCAAATCCCCATGGTTCGTCTTCCATCCTCAATGGGTGGTCAACACGTTTCAGGTATCCTGTCTTGCATGCAAAGGGATATTTAATTTTTTTGCCACTCTTATAGATGGCAACTCTCCATTTATCACTCATACGGTCGTCCTTACATATTTGCCATTGGAGAGAGAAAGTTTCCTAATAAAATGCCCTTTTCGCAGACGTGGCATGCCACGTGGTCAGTTTTGCTGAGGCGTCATGCCACCGGAGCATGCCAACGTGGTGATTGCACAATGCCGTTGCAATCTCTAATATGCTCTCTCTATTACACGCGGGACCCACCTATGATCTCTTTCTTCTTCCTCCGGTATCTACCTCACACGCCATGCGCTGCCTGCTCGCCGCGCACCCTGCCTCACGCGCCCCGACCCGCAACACCACGCCACCTACGGCTGCTCGCCTCACCTCAGTCGCACGCACCGTAGCTCGCCTCCCGCCGGGGACAGCAGCGAGGTGCGTGGGCTATGACTCATGGGGCTGCTGCTCCTACCCGTACCCCAAATCCACCGCCTCAGAGGGCTCAGGGTTGGGGTAGGGCACGGCGGCGGTGAGGCTGTGGAGGTTGAAGGACTGGAGCCCGGTCGAATGCCATGGACGGCGCACGGGCCAAGCGCTGGAGCTGCTCCTACCCCGCATCCGTTGCCGCGGCGTCACCTTCCTTCTCGCCCGCAACACCGCGCCGCCGCCGGCCCCGGTACCACCACGTTGGAGGTCACCGCGATGGTGCCGGTAATGATGTTGTTGACGACGAAGAACACGGCCGAGTGAACTATCCATGGACGGCGGTCCACAGCGCGGGGATCGCCGCTTCTAGCATCTCGCGCGCACCGCCTTGATCCTGCCGGTCTGTGGTGAGGTTTCGGTGGTGGTGGCCGTTGGGTAAGCGGAGGAGACGGGTATGGCAGAGGTGGTGATGGGGGCTCGGCCGGCGACGGCTTGTGCGCCGAGGGGTAGAAGTAGAGGCCAGAGGGGAAAGGAGAAAAAATAAGGGCACAAAGGCCATTTGACATGATTTTGCCATGTTGGCATGCTCCGTTGGCACGACACCTCAGCAAAACTGACCACATGGCGCGCCACGTCAGCTTAAAGGGCATTTTATTAAGAAACTTCCTCTCTCCAATGGCAAATATATAAAGACGACCGTAAAAGTGATAAATGGAGAGTTGTCATCCATAAGACTGGCAAAAAATTAAATATCCCGCATGCAGATGATGGCATCCCTACAAGGTGCGTGTCATATCAGGTATTTGGCTTCCAAAAAATCAAGCTGCATACCTTTGAAATCAACTATTTGTGGGTCTACGCAAGTTTCAAAATGGATATAATCTACCGTAATTCAAATATTTTTTTTTATGGAATGAGGCACGGAAGTGGCAAAGCTACTCCAGGTGTTCGGGTTGAACTCCGACTATTGTCGGTGATGGTCCTCAGATTCAACGCTACGAGAAGTGAAGCTATAATCTTGAGTCCAGTGATGCTCATCCGAAACCTATGGCTCAAGATCTTTAATCCTCCAAGACACAGGCCGGTCAGACAGTCGAGGGGAGCACCGACTGTACTATTGGAGTGCGATAATGAGGATCTTAGATGTCTCTGTTGTGGCCATCTCTCGGCCCAGTGCCCCCAATGGAGATATCACTTGTGCCTGTTCCAGAAAAAATTCAGAACACCTTTCTTTAGACCACCTTATTTGCTCGTATATGAGCAGACTTGCATGAGTCGTACTGACTTCTTTGTAGTATCTATGATGCTACAATTGTACTGTCCTTTTTACTCTGGTTTCACGCTATATTAATATATGAGTACTCGCTCTTATCAAAAAAAGGGAGGGGCGGACTCGAAGGGCGCGCCGAGAGGCCAGTCTCCGATGATGGGCCACTTTGCACTCTCCTCAAGGATCTCCTACCAGACCAAGGGAAATGGTGTTCTTTCTGGATATTCTTTTTTCCTCTCTATTTTAGGTACATTTGGAGTTCGAATTTGTGGAAATGATTAGAAGATTATTTGATTTGGAGTTTGAATTCATGAAATTTCTCAGAGAATTTCTTTTGCGCTTGCTTAAGCGAAAGCTCAATTTTACTTTCCGTCTTCATTTGTCTTTGTTGCCTGTTCTTGCTGAACATGAGAGAAGAGGAAGAATGAGAAGCTATAATATTGATTAGCGCTTGAGTCCATGCATGAGCGATTGCAGGAAAATTTTCCCTTTGGTTGGAATAGATTTTCCTTTACCTCCAAAAGTACTCTCTTCCTTGCCTTTCCTCCGGAAAGTTTCTCCACGATTCCTTTGTTTCAAACACGTCGCTTCCTTTCCTTTCATATGGAACCGAAACCTCCTTCTTCCTTCAATCCAAACGGGGCATTAGTCGGTTCGTGTCATGAGGGGAGGAGGGCGACGGTTGAAGAATGGAGTAGACTCACTCCAAACTTTATGTGTTGTTAGTAGAATAGAAAATTATAAGTAAAACTTATACACATTTAGATTCATGAGTGCATCTCTCTCGAGGCTATGGTAGCCCCTTTATCGGCGTCAGGATCTTTTGGCCATCCCTCACCCCACCCCCACCCCCACCCCCTCACACCACTCCAATATTGTCAGGGTTTAGTACCGGCAGTGCACCACGGGACGGGTCACGTGGAGCTTTTGTGGTTCGGCGAGATCTACGTAGCTCAATGGTTCGCCGGAAAAGCGATAGAGACACGATGATTTATACATGTTCAGGCCACACGATGCGTAAAACCCTACGTCCTGTTTGTGGTTGATTGTATTGCGTCGAGTTCTCGGGGTTACAATGAGGGCTAGGGCTAGATTGCAATGGGTTGAGATGTGTTTCGATGTTCTACGTAGGGGTCCCTCATCTGCCTTATATAGTCTGACGGAGTCTTGGGTTACAATTTGAGTTCCATCTATATCTCCTAGTCTATTTAGATTATATGAGATCAAACAGAATCTAAGTTTACATCGTATCTTCTTCGATCTCCTCAAATCTCAGAACTTGAGCCCGAACTAAGTTTCCTTGTTTGCCTTTTGGATCGCGTCATTATTACCTTGAATTCTAAGTCATCACAACCGTATTTGGGCCTGAGTTAAGCACTCGGCCCAAGAAATCAGCCGCTCGCCCGACTCAGGCCCACTGTTGGCCCATGTTCTGGATCCACGCCATGAGAAGCCAGGGGATATTTAGCCCCCACAAATATCTGTTAGGAAAGATAAAAATGAAATGAATTGAAACAGGCGAAAAGTCATTCTCCCACTAGAACATAGCGTACAATAGACTGAAAATGGTCCAGAAAAAAATTAGCCGGTTCACATATTCCCAATCCAAAGTAATAGTACAGCACATGCATGTCTTGATACCATGGGAGCGACATAAAACCGGAAGATAGCAACACACGAAATCAACTGTAAGATAAATACAAATCCTCCTTTAAGGCTGCATCCATTTGCAAGCCACGGGTCACGTTAATAGTATGTCACACCGGCCCAACGGAAGGCGCGTGTCACCAGCGGAGGCAAAAGGCCTCACCAGGTCAGGCAGCAGGTCGGCAAGGCACTGAATCACTGAGTCCGTGTAACGGTTAAATGCACTTGCTTTCCTGGCGACACACGCCTCGGTCTAAGAACCATAGCATGGGACTGGTCAAGATCTTCCACGAGACTAGTGTATACATATGCACAACACGAAAGCGTGGCACGAGATGATCATCATCGGCCGAGCAATTAAGGCACGAGGGTTAGAAAAAAGAAACAATGAATTAAAAAAAAGATCGGATTGATTTACATTTTTCTTTTTTCATTAATTTTAAGATATGGAAATTACTTGGTGGGTATGAGTGCAAAATTATATGAGAAAATAAAAGACTAAATGTGAAAACATTCTCCTTCTATCGGTTTTAGATTCTTTTCAACCTTTTCTAACGTGAAAACATTATCCTTCTATCGGTTTTAGATTCTTTCCGATCCTTTCCAACCTACACACTGGGGCCAACGGGAGGGTTACACAGCGACCATCATAGGTTAAAAAAGATTTTTCTAAAACTCCTCTTTTATAGTGTGTAGATGATGTAAATTTTTAGCCGCAGTGACAAATAAATGCGCTATACATACACCACTCTGGACACTGAGATGTGCAAGACCATGCTATTACCCTCGTACAAATGGGTTATGTGCACGATAAGTGACTGTAATCTCGCCAAGGAATGCTGCACCTGCCTTAATCTCCATTTTGGTTCCGCCAATTATCTTTTCCATGTGATAATGAGAACTTGCACCCTGGATGTAGATATTGTAGTTTGGAATTGGAATATGGTTTAATGAATTCTGCTGTTTGGTTCCTTTTGATTTCAGAGATGGAATCACAACTCAATTCCTTGTATTGGATTGTAACTAGGTTGTTTCTCCCAACTTAGAGCTTGGCACCTCGATATTGGACGGAATTGGATTCCAGCCAGTCCAAACAATATATTTGTAATAGCAAACCAATTTCAATACCAGCCTGATTTGGTATTAAGCACAATTCAATTCTAGTGTCTCAAATATCAACATCCAAACGGGAGTCAAGTATAGAAATCATCAATCTTATCTGTTCAAATATTTCGATTACCCACAATAATGTTATCTTCCTCAGAGTTGTTCCCGACCTGTCTAGCCGTGAACCTTTCTCTTCCTTTTTAGAATTTACCTTGGCCATAGGACTAAAGGTTGTTATCCCCGTGTAATTGAACAATGGCTAAAACACCGACCTATTTTGGCAACTTTTGGATCGGGAGATTGTAGCAAAATTATAAATGATTTAGGAAAATTTTGATATACTGTGGATTTAAATCCACCCTGATTCCCAAGCTGTCAAAATCCAAAGGTTCCAAAACTAACCTTTATTTTCTTCACTAAGATAACACTGTGGATGACCAGTCCGATTGACTATCATCATCCGAGACATATATAAGGTTTAGTTAGGCAACTCTTCCACACTAAGCTCTCTAATGCCAAATCCAGACGTAGATGCGAGAGAGTTGGCAAAATCTACACATATCTCAATGAACACATATCTCAAAGCAGATAACGGAATCGGTTGGCTGACCTTTCGGCATTCGCTTGCTTTGAGGTCTGTGCCGTTCTGTCTCGGAAGTCGGAACTCCGAACAACACAGAAATACTGAGCAATAATACACAAGCTTGACCTCTACTGCGGCTTGATCTGCGGCTGCTGCGGCAGGGAGGTGTCGAAGGACCTCCTCCTGACGAGCAGACAGGTCACCCTTGCCGCCGCCGTCTGCTGCTGCTGCGCCTGCGCGCGCAAGGTGTCGCCGAGCGTGCACAGCACGAAGTCCGGGCGGTGCAGCGAGAGCGTGAGCCGGTCCTCGCCGACGACGAACGCGGTGGCGTCCAGGAGCACGTGCCACGCATTGCGGTGCGCCTCAGAGACCCAGTGCAGTGAGTACCGGGCCGGCTGCGTCTGCACGCCGCCACCGCTGCCGCCGGTGGAAGAGGCGGACGTGGAGGGGGAGACGGCGGGGTAGGCGAAGAGGCCCTTGGGCGCGTGCTTGGACTTGCGGCGGAAGTACTGGCTGAGCTGGGAGCCCTTGATGCGCAGGTCCAGCCACGTCTCCGGCGCCGCGATCACCTTGGCCTCCTTGTACGCCGCGAAAGCGCGGATGCAGTCGCCGTCCTCCTCCAGGATCGACATGTAGTAGCTGCTCCGGAAGAACGGATAGCTCTCCCCGACCTGCAACAACCGTTAGTTACCAGAGTGGATCAGTTTCGCTGCTTATTAAGGCCCGGCCCAACATGGAGGCCCGTCTGGAAACAACTTGGTTCCTTACATGTAGTAGGATTGCCTATACCCCTCAAAAATACATAGTATGTAGTTGGATTGCTTGATTTAAGGGTGGAATGACTATGGCTTGGGTTTTTTTTTAAAAAAAAACAATTGCGTCACACTCTACCTCTCTTCTATCTGCACCTCGTTCGTCCTCTATGTTCCAAATGAACCAAAATTATGTTTTATAAATTCCAAAGCCAGTAGCACCATGCATATGTATTATTTTGTTCACGAAACAACAACAAATGTTTCATTGATGAATCAAGGAAATCCACTGTCAAAAAGCCTGTAAATTTTGCTACAAAATCAATCAAAGCTACGATGTTGGGAGCCTAAAATTAACTTGAGATAATTAAGCTGATCAGATAGGACATGGCATGATGCTAGGAACATTTTTCAAGTAGTTATAGTAAATAAATAAACTAATGACAATCAGCAGGCTAGCAGCCCTACCAGCATCATGGCGTCCCTTGGCGTCGGCGCGAAAAGCACGAGGTACTCGTCGTCGGTGAGGCCGCAGTGGCGGAGCACCCGGTTCCTGGCCTGGATCTCCGGGATCGAGATGAAGCTCCCCGGGAACGACGACTTCTTGGTCAGCATGTCCAGCAGCCGCGACGGTTCCAGGCGGACCATGTCCACCATGTCGGGTCTCGCGGCCGACGACGGCGACGCCATAGGGGACGGCGACCTCCGCCGCTCGCAGCCAGCCTCCGGCGACGTCGTCGTGCTGCTGTAGTAGGTGGAGTAGAGGTCGTCCTTGTCGCAGCTGCCGTCCTCGATAAGGCCGTGCGAGTACTGCGGGTACATGGCCATCACGTACTGCTCCACGTACTGCCGCTCGCTTGGCGTGATCGGCCCCGACCAACGCAGGTCAAGCCCGTGCAGCGTTGAGATCGCCTCGGCTATGATGTGTGGCGGGATGAATTCCCGGGGGCAAACCTTCTGCATATATATGCATACCTCGGATTTGAGATTTTTTATATCATTGTAGATCATGCATATGTGTTCCAAGTTCAAGTTATAATCTAATAATCACCTTGACAACCATGCTGTTTGGCCTTGAGGCGATAGGAAGAGGAGGTTTGGGAATTGAAGCGCAAATTCCATCTTTAAATTCTCCACCAATTAAACCCTGAATTAATGTATCCATATCAAGAACAAGATATATGTAGTACTATAAGAAATTAAATTCAAGAAGGTAGATTTTCAACAACAAGAAGCTTACAGTAGCTCACATAATGACATACCTTGTGTTCCATGTGGATGTGCTCCATCTTTCCACACATTTGCGTGCCCTTTAATCGACAGTCTAGACTCTAGAGACAGGATGTGTGTCCTTTGATGTGAATGATATGGCTCCTAGAGGAACTCAAGACGCCAGTAGAATAGCGAACAAATTGAAGTGATGAGGATATGAGAAGTGGAACGAGCTGATGGCCAAGTACTGAATGAGGAGCAAGAATGTTGTTTGTGTTTTAGAGATGGTTCCTCGATCTCTCACCTGGTTGCTTCTAAGTTTGGTCCTGAAGGACGAAGATATAGCTAGAATGGAGCAGCTGTTTAACCGTGGTTCATATTATATTTAGCTAACCCCAGTTGAGCACTGATTGATGAGGCACACATAACAAATGTCTATGTCTCTGTCAAAGGATCATAAACTAAGTTGTTGTGACTTGAACTCTTATGTGCTATTGAAGTCGTGAACATGTGGGTCCATGGCATCCAGCTACAGGTATATGCCATGTTCCTCTGTATTATTGGTAGCTTGGTCTTTCTTAGGCTGCAAACAATATTTAAGCAGTATATATAGGATTATTGGAGCTACCTGTAGATACCTACCGTGCTATATATGTACACTAAACAATGGTGAGGGAAGAAACAAGTAAAGTATTTTGACTCAGTCAGTTGGTCCATTAATTCTTTCTTGAATTCGTCCCTAGTGTAACATATAAGGGTAATTTTACACATATGGTGCCATGTTTTTGGATTTAAGGTATGTGTTATTATGGGTTCGTCATATAATTCATGAAAGTATCTTGCAAAACATAAAGCTTTCAGACTACCTATAGCTTCAGATCCCAAGTTCCCACAGACATTAGATCCTAGAACTAATTTTGAGCGTAGTACGTGGCTGGTTCTTCATCAGTTCTGCTGATAATGAGGAATGACGCACTGAATGGAATAGGAATTTTTTTTTTTATAGTAAGGCCAAACGCCAAATGCAATTTTTTCTATTAGACCCTGTTTGGAATAAAAGAAATTTTTTCTGTTACTGCATTTGTCCATAAAATTGAACTGTTTCCCCACTATTACAAACAGGCCCTAATTTGGAAACACAATTGGTACCTGCTTACTGATTCCTCGCTCTTCCTAGTTCCTACCCAAACAAATTATCTCTTTCAGAGTGCTACTGATTCGAATATTAAAGCCTTTAAATTTTCTCTTAGGAATTCAAGCTGTTCATCTAAGGTTATGAATCAACAGCAATAATCAATGCAGTGGTTAGTTTTGTCGACCACATTGTTTAACATAAATGACCAATCTAGAAGAGTCTTCATAGTGGGGATGTTGAGGAGTAGCTAGGTCGATATAAAGGTTGAGGCAAGACAGTGCAATCTTTTGTCATTCTGAACAGTTAGATAGTGCTGCTTATGGTGCAGTGTGGCAATCCCAAGTTTCGCAGATTTCTTTTTGACACTGTTGTAGTATTGCTGCTGGCTTCTAGTGGGACAAAGACCTAAACGGAATACAAAGGCAAGGAATCTGCATATATCTCTAATGTTCTAATTTCCAATCGGCATTATTAAAAATCGTTAGGTAACGCTGATGCATGCAGGCGCCCAAAAAGTAGACCTTTGGATCTTTGTGCACTAGGACTAACAATGACGGATTTATCAATGATAGTTAAATCATAATCCTGTATTATACGTATGTTCCCGTACGGCTTACGCTTGTACAATCCAGCTGGTCACGATCTAGCTAGGTGACTAATTAATTTTTTTCTGTGCATATTAAGAGTATATGCCAGTTTCTAGTCATCTGTTACGTAATTAAAAAAATTCAGGAAGTGATATAGATTAAAAGAGACGTCATTCATACACACGTCAGTTTTCTAGAAGCACCATTTCATACTGTATACATTTTCACAGTATAATCCCTAATATACTTCTTCTTCTGGTTACAACAGTTTGTAACTATATACATTTAAATAATCCCTCCATTCTTTTTTATTTGATGCGGTTTACATTTTTCTTCAAAACTTTAATCCTTGGTTTTTATTCAAAAAATTTATACAAACATATGTAAACTCTAAGTCATACTCAAAGTCCACCTAATGATGAACCAAGTAACAACAAAATAAATGATAAACAATGAAATTTCTTGAATAAGACGAAACATCAAAGTTTTGAAAAAAAGTCGGCTGCGACAAATAAAAAACAATGGAGTGAGTATATAATAAATTATAGACATATATTATCCATAGGAATAGTTTGTGATCTATATATATCGGCAGTCGTTAAACAGAACCAACAGAGAGAGGACACTTAATTTAAGTATTGTTTCAAATAATGAATGTTTTCTTTGCAAAATTGAATGGTTTTCATATGAAATTCATGCGAAATTCCTTCTAATTCCATGTACTCTGGAACTGGCTTCACTTGTTATAAAGGGTTCTGTGCTGTTGAATTGGCATGAATATCATGCAGAGATCCTTTTTAGCCAAATCAAATTTTCAATCGTGTTATCTAGAGCTCTTTCTTCTTAAAATTCTGATGGACCAATTATTGACCTTTCTTGTTTAGTGAAATTTCCAGTATGTTCATGGATACATGTCTGGAGACCATGATAAGATTTTCCTTCAAGCTTTTTGATTCCACCGTAGAGATGCACGCAGCTCATTTGGCTACCACTTTTGTCACCTTGAAAATGATAATATTATTTTCTAGAACTTCGGACGGTGGGATGAAGAATGTCAACACATGACTGATTCAAATTCCACATTTTCTCGAGCTAGCTTGAGCAAGTTGTCTTCACAGGATAACGACCAGTATCTAATACCGATGTCACCAAAAAAGTTCACCCTTGTCATTTTGTGCAAAATTCAAACACCTAAAAACACATGATGGAAGCAGAAAAGGAGTAGACTATGGAACTTCGTCAAAATTTTTGTATATACCTACATCATACCAGAACATCTTTCACGCCATGTGGTGGCGCCCAAGCAAAGTTGCTTCCATAAGAAACGTGTGCTGGCCGATCAGCAAAAAAAGTCCTCTCTTTTTTTTTCTATATAGAAGCGAATAGGTGCTCTTGCTCTCTGAAGTGGGACAATGGGTGAAATAGGAGTCTAGGACACTTACAAACTACTTGCTCCAATAAAAACTTGCACAAGATAAACAAAAACTGACATTTCGTGCTCTCGGATAATTAATGTGCCGAGGTAAGCTTTGAAAGTCTATTCTCAGTAGGAGTTTCATCTTCATTGAATGATGTGCCACCTCAGCAAAAACTATGCATGACATGACAAAACTATGACAACCGTGTATTTATCATGAGAGATATTAAATAAGCTTCATAGGAACTAGGTGTGCACTCTTTCCAAAACTATAAAACTTGATGAAACTTGCATGGAGACTGAAAAAGTTTCATTTTCTCCAAATGTGTCCAATCGCATGCATTGCAATTAAACTATGGCCAGCATATGAGGCCATGCAATGTGAAAAGATCAAGATGTCTAAGAGGAGTGGTGAAGTAGACTTCTAATTTCAAAACATGAAATTAAATCTAGTAAAGTCTCAATTCAGCCTTGTGCCTAGATAGTGTAGCATGCAACCTAGAGTCAAGCATGCAATTTTAGAAAAGGAGACGTGGAAAGTAAATATGGAAAGTAAATTGCATGAAAGCAAAAAGGCAAGGTGCAAGGCTATTTTCTCCTGAGGTATAGTGCAATCGCGGTTTCCCATGGTCCTCGTTGGAGCACCTTTCGTAAAGGCTAAGCTCCCCTTGATCCATGCAAGGATCAAGTGCTCTCTACATGGATGTACTTCGCCGCATGGATGTACTTCGCCGCTCAGGAGTGGTAGACTACAAATAAGGCAGAACACCTACGTAGGGCTTCTCTCTCTCTTTACTTCCACAATCGCCCGGAAGCTTGCCAAGAGGAATAACTCACAAGTCATTTAGGAGATCATGATCCCCAAGAGCAATGAGCCTTGGTCTTCACTTGATGAATCTGACATGTAAGAGGTCAACTCTCTCACAAATCTCTTGAACCAAAGCTCAATGATTTGTGTGAAATTTGTGTAGGACCATAGATTGTGACTAGGGGGGTGAATAGGAGCAGACGAAAACTCAAATTCAAACCTCGACTCGAAATTTTACCAAAGGAAGCTAGATACAGTCCACTGAGAGGATACGTATCTAACTCACAATGCGTGCTTGGTACCGTGCACTGGACAGATCGGTACCAAACACAAAATGAGAGAAAGAATGCAAAATGAGCAAACCGAAGAATTGAACACTTGGGGTTCTACTAGTCACTTTACATACCTAGATGTGCTCCATTTGCATGTGCAAGGGCATACAATAGAGGGATCAAGTGGCACGATCAACACGCAGAAAAACTACACATTAGACAGTCCGATGATTGCACGCACCGGATGGTCCGGTGTGCCCGACGGACTATCTGTCGTTCATCTGTGGACTGTCCGCCTTTGAACCACCGGATGGTCTGGTGCATGCATGGTAGTCAGGCTTTGAAATCTCCGCCCTCAGTTCTGAACTGCGGACTGTCCATGGTCCACTTGTGGACAGTCTGCCGTTCACCACCGGACGGTCCGGTGGTACAAAAAAACAGCTGATTTCAGGATGCTGAAAACAACCCGCGAATCCGCCCAAAACTTGACCAAATGGGCTCCAAACTTCACAAAATTTTGAAAGAATCTTGTCTAAGTCATGAAGAAACTTTTCCCAAAAGATCCACTCCAAAAGATTTGGGATTCATCATGAATTTGACTCTTCGAGAAGTGAAGCACGCTGTCAAGAAAACGGTCACCGGGGGCTGCTCGTGGATTCAACAGATTTGGCACATGAGGGCACAAATCGTCCACTTCCTAGCAAACCAGAATCACAACAAAAGAAAGGTTCCAAACTTGGCCAAATACAAACACCCCAAAAACCAAGGATTAAATCCAAAAACCAATGGGGAAGGGGTGGAACAAGCACACAAAAGGCGCAACACGAAATCACATTAATAGATGGCCCAATAGGGTTTCAATATCTGCAATACTGGAATTGGTCCCTAAGCTATCACCCTCTCCTATGCTCTTGATGCGGAGGCTAAATCTCACTCTAACCTCTCTAAACTTGGAGCTCTAAGCATGGGGGAGAAAATTACTCTTCCAAGCAAACCCTAACCAGATAAGAGAGGTCTAAATGACCAGCCCTTAGCCTATTTATGCCTAGATTCAGTTTTGGCAGTTTTGCGCTTAAGCCCCTGCAAATAGAAATGCCTTGAGGAGCTGCCTCACGATCCATCGAAGGACATACACCGCCGCTGCTATTCTGCCCCTCCGTGTACCGAGCTCCCATGGCCGACCGATGCCGAGCTTTGCCTCTAGTCCATCGGAGGACTTTTGCCTTGGTCCATCGAGGTCTTTGTCTTCTACCTCCAGTCCATCGAAGGGCTTCCTATCCATCGGAGGGCTTGTACTACTTGACATCACTCATCAAACCAAGAGAGCAGTGAGACCGATCCATTAGCTCTCATTTTGTATGTGTGTATGTGTTTGTTGGTTCGAAAGGTAGTAAATGGGAGCGGTGAAAGTCTTTAAATAGGACATGAGAGGGACCAGGGGGTTCTCAATCCTCGTCAGGTGGAGGGCAAGTCGATTTGGCGGCACGAGACACTAACAATCCGGCTCCCGATCGGCATGATAAAGCCCCTGTAGTCACAGCACCACGCATCCTCTGGTTATCAACCGTGCGCTGCCCGGTTGACCTCGCCACGAAGGCTAATCCCTGCCAGTGAATCGAGAACACAAGCAAGAACAAGAAAGATTGCAACTAATCTTGCAGATGAAAGATTAATCTCACAAAGTTGGGGACTCACAAACTGGAGTGTTCTCCACAGCGAAACTGTTCTAAATATAGAGTAATCTAAGCAAATCTCAAAACCCTAACTTGGGTAGAGGCTAAGGTTTTATAGACCTCAGGGTCGACCAATGACTCTTGGATGTGAACTCAAAATACTCTCACCCGATACATGGCCCGATGGCCCAAAGTGGTGGTGCAGCACCCAAGACAGATTCTGTCCATCGACTTCCAACACGATTTTCTGTTGACTCCGAATTCCAATAGGCCTGAACCTAATGTCATTGGAAAGCTTAGGTTTTTATCTTTCTAGGCACATGTGGATCGCTGAAAACGAAGCTCATTTGTGGCTTGAGACATGATTTTGGTGAAGACTATTTCTGGAGGCCGAGAGGCCCTACTCCGAAATGAATTGGGCTTCCAACTTGACTTGGACGTCCCCCTTGCTTTCCTCCTCACCCTTGCTGGTTCCTCAGGCCTTCATGTTCGTCTCAAAAGTTCCTAACTACAATATTATCAGTAGAAACATTAGGTAGCATACTATCCTCGCAGTTATATAAACTAGAACTTAGGAACGAACTCACCTGTTAATTTATTTGTCATGCTCGAGCTCTTGTGAGAGGACCGTGCATCACAACTGGAGGGGTATCATGCATAGGAGATAAGTCCTCATTATCCTCCCCCCTTGATGTGGAGTCATCCTTGACTCAAGCACATCTTCTTCTCCCAAGTACAGCTTCAAATTTGTAATATTAAATGTGGGAGTAACCCAAAACTTAGGAGGCAACTCAAGTTGATATGCATTGTCATTTATTTTTTCAATTATCTTGAAAGGACCATCAGCTCTAGGCATCAATTTAGACTTCCTCAAATCTGAAAAACGATCATTTCTCAAGTGTAACCACACATAGTTTTAGTTTCATGCAATTTCAGAATAAATTCAACACGCTTCTTAGCATCATCATGAACTCTCTCAGTAGTAGGTAAAGGTAAAAGATCAATAAGAGCACGACGGCTGAAACCATACAGTACCTGGAAAGGACTTACTTTGGTAGTGGAGTGCACCGCCCTATTATATGCAAACTCAACATGCGGCAAACACTCTTCCCAAATCTTCAAATTTTTCTTCAAAAAAGCCCTCAACATGGTAGATAAAGTTTGATTTACTACCTCGGTTTGACCATCAGATTAGGGATGACAGGTTGTCAAAAACAGCAGCTTCGTCCCCAATTTATTCCATAGCGTTCTCCAAAAGTGGCTCAAAAATTTTGCATCACGATCTGAAACAACAGTAGAAGGAATACCATACAAGCGAACGATTTCTGGAAAGAATATGTCAGCAATATTAACAACATCGTCACTTTTATGACAAGGAATAAAGTGAGCCATCTTAGAAAATCTATCAACCACCACAAAAATACTATCCCTCCCCTTCTTTGTCCTAGGCAGTTCAAAAGCAAAGTCCATAGATATATCCTTCCATGGAGTACTAGGAACAGGAAGAGGCATATATAAACCATGTGGATCCAATCGTGACTTAGCCTTCTGCAATGTAGTGCAGCAGGATATAAATCTCTCAATGTCTCGCCTCATCTTCGGCCAAAAGAAGTGTGTGGACAGCACGTCCTCCGTCTTCTTGGCACCAAAATGACCCATCAATCCACCTCCATGAGCCTCCTGCATCAAAAGAAGATGAACGAATCCAACTAGAATGCATAGGCGGTTAGCTCTAAACACGAACCCATCATTTATCACATATTTGTCCCATGTTCTTCCCTGTTTGCAATGTAGCATGAGATCTTTAAAATCTTCATCATGAACATATTGTTTTTTAATCGATTCCAATCTGAAAATACGACAATCAAGTTGGGACAACATAGCATATCTCCTAGATAAGGCATCAACAATCACATTATCTTTCCCTTTCTTGTGTTTGATGATATAAGGAAAAGATTCAATAAATTCAACCCATTTAGCATGCTGACGATTCAGTTTTACGTGGTTTCTAATATGTTTTAGCGATTCATGATCGGAACGAATGACAAATTCTTTGGGCCATAAATGATGTTGCCACGTTTCTAAAGATCGCACACGAACATACAATTCTTTATCATACGTGGAATAATTCAAAATAGGACCACACAATTTTTCGCTAAAGTAAGCAACGGGTTTATTTTCTTGCATCAAAACACCACCAATGCCTACCCCACTAGCATCACATTCGATCTCAAAGGTCTTACCAAAATCAGGAAGTTGCAATAATAGAGCATGAGTAAGTTTGTCCTTGAAAAGATTAAAGGCATCCTCCTGTGACTTACCCCAATAGAATGCTACTCCCTTCTTTGTCAACTCATTTAGTGGAGCAGCGATGGTGCTGAAATTTGGCACAAAGCGGTGGTAAAATCCTACAAGTCCATGGAAGCTTCGCACTTGTGAAACGGTCGTTGCATTGGCCAACTTTGAATGGCTTGCACCTTGGCTTCATCTACCTCAAATCCCTGCGGTGTCACAACATAACCAAGAAAAGAGACTCAATCGGTGCAAAAGGTGCACTTCCCGATGTTACCAAATAAGCGTGCAGCGCGCAAAGTATCAAAAACAGCACGTAGATGATCCATATGTTCATGCAAATACTTGTTGTAAATCAATATATCATCAAAATATACCACCACAAATTTTCCAATAAAAGCTCATAAAACCTCATTCATTAATCGCATGAAGGTGCTAGGTACATTAGTTAACCTAAAAGCCATGACTTACCACTCATATAACCCAAATTTGGTTTAAAACATGTTTTCCTTTCATCCCTTAGTTTCATTCTTATTTGATGGTATCCACTACGCAAGTCAACCTTAGAAACAATTATAGAACCACTTAACTCATCAAGCATGTCGTCCAACCTAGGAATAGGGTGGCAGTACTTTATGGTAATGTTGTTAATGGCTCTATAATCTACGTACAAGTGCCAACTACCATCTTTCTTAAGAACCAAAATAATAGGAACAATGCAAGGGCTAAGGCCCTCATGTACATATCTGCGGTCCAAAAGATCTTGGACTTGGCGCTGAATTTCCTTAGTCTCCTCAGGGTTGGTCCTATAAGGAGCTCGGTATGGCAAACTTGCTCCAGATATCAAATCAATTAGGTGTTCAATCTCTCGAATAGGTGGCAGCCCTGGAGGTATCTCAGTGGAAAAAACATACGCATACTCCTACAAAAGGTTAGTGACCGCATCAGGCAAAGTATGGTGCATATCTTCCAAAGAAAACAAGGCGCCTTTGCATATGAAAGCATAGCACACAGCAGCATCATTAATTTCAACAAGGTCACATTTTGTGGCAAGCAAGACAGGATTCCTTAATTTTATTTGGTGTGTGACATGCTGAATTTTAGATTTAGCTTCAATGGTTTTGTTATCACTAGCAAGCCTCTCTCTATCAAACTTAATAATTTCAGCAGGGGTCAAAGGTAGAAGCATAATTTACTACTTCTACCATTGTGAAGTGCATGGTGTTATATTCCCATGGATGACCCAATAAAAGAGAACAAGCTTGCATAGGTATCACAAGCGGCAAAATCAGCATAAGAACTAATGGAAAAATAAACCCGAACTATTTGTGTTACCTTAGCTTTGCTGGAATTATTCAACCACTGAATATGATATGGATGTGGATGCGTTCGGGTGGTCAAGCCAAGCTTCTTGACTAAATATGTACTCACCAAATTATTGCAGCTGTGGAAATCAATAATCACACGTGCTCGCCGGTTGTTGATGAAGAAGAAAATCTGGAACAAGTTGTAGCGCTGTTGTTGCTCGGCTTGCTCCATCTGTGCACTAAGACACGTTGGACAATGATGGATCTATATGCAACAGTGTCCTCATAGCCAAAAGTGACACCATCAATGTCTTCGTCATCATTGGTGACTTCAGTGTCGTCGATGTCTTCCTCGACGCCAGAGGCGCTGATGTAGCCGCCGTCTTCAGTAGCAATGTATGCTCGTTTGCTGGGGCACTCTCTCTGGACATGGCCAATACCTTGGCATTTGTGGCAGCGAATCTCCGTCGATGTATGGTCTATGGAAGTGATGGAGGAGGAGCTTTTGATGCGCCTTGGCGGCTTCATGTTGTTGTTTTCTGGAACACGTGTGGATGGTGTGGTCGATGCTGGTCATGAGGCCGTCGAAGGAGGTGGTGCAGCCAGGCGAAAGGTGGAAGAAGGTACCATCCTTGATTGCCCTATTGAGGTCCGAGGCATGAAGGTGCTACCGGTGTTGCCCCTGCTCTTGGATTGGCGTCCCTGCAACTCTTTTTCTGCTAACATGGCAAGATGAAACAAATGATTGACATTAGAAATTCTTTGTAGTCAACAATGTCCTGAATTTCTTATTGCAACCCACCGTAAAAACGACAAATTTTATCCTCAGTTTCCTCTTTGACTCCACAGTGAATCATACCCTTTTGCAATTCGGCATAATATTCCTGAACTGTCATGTCACCGTGTTCTAAACGCTGTTGTTACGCATAGCATTTTTTAACTTATCCCATGTATCAGGTTGTAAGTGAAGGGTGCCTAACTTAGTCCACCAAACAATAGCAAAATCTTTAAACTCACTAGTGGCTTGCCTAACCCAATGTTGTTTAGGAACTAGATGAGAATTAAATTTTTGCTCAATCATCATTTCCCAATCCAAATAAGCTTCATCATCACAAGCTCTAGAAAAAGGAGGGATGGTGAATTTTACCTTGGCGAAGGGATCATCATTGTTGCTACGGTTATCTCCCTTCTTACCTTCCATTTCCGATCCTGTTGCGATGAAGTCAGTGACGTAGTTGTTGTTGCTGCTCGGTTTCGCCTTCATTGTCTCCTTCGTCAAATTCCTCTCCATCATCTCCGTCATGGTCGTGGCCGTTGTGGTTGACGATATTATTGGCAGATGCAGCCCCATTAGTAGGCTGGGGATGGCGCGTCTCAAGGGCATCCATCCTCTCAGTGAGGGTGGTCAAGCTTCGAGTCAGGGTGTTGAGAGTTTTGGTTGTTGCCTTGTAACCCTTAGCGATCGATGCCTTTATCTCATCTAGCATCACCTTCAATTCTGAATGAAGGACACAATCTTCTATGTTAACTTCATCGTCTTTATCGCCCTTATGGCCACCTGCCATAGTTAGCATAGAAAAACAAAAAGGACAAAGCAAGCACAAGTGTTATGAGCCCTAAAATTACTAGGTGGGATCTCATGCTCTCAAGCAAACTTACCAAGTTCTTATCCGGTTCTTACAAACACAACGAAGGACGGTGCAACCGGTGGCTGGTTCGTGACACCATGAGGGTGTGATGAAGCGATTGCAAGGGCTAAAACATGTGCTGTTCAGGAGATAGTATATGTAGAGCTGTAGGAAGGCTATATATATATATCAGTGGCACACAATTCAGTAACAGATAGTAATGCTGAATAAATGTTCAAAGATCTTGCCATAGTTGCTGGTCTAAATGTGTCCTTGTTCTCGTTGCAAAGTACACAACTAAGGAAGGGTGAAGACAGACAACCAAGGCTATAAAGGAGGAACAGATATCAGCACAGCACCACGTAAAAAACAAAAACCTTTGCTTCTTGTTTTGCACTATTTTTGCGCACTGTTTTTTACCTTTTTTTTTACACTTTTTCACTATTTTTTTCAACTCAAACACACTCCACGAAGTGTCACACAAAAATTTATGACAAACGGAAACAAGACGTGGTCGGTGGAACAGAAACTGTGGAAGGAAGCACGTCTTACACAAGGGTGCAGAAACTTCAGGGCCCGATATCTCGGTCTTCCTAGCCGATTTTCGCAAAAAATAGCGTCACAAAAATAGCGTCGCAAAAATTGTAAGATCTGAAATTTTCTGCAGATTTTTGAAATGTATATTTTTGCCCTGTTTTGAGTTCCGAGCGAAAAGTAACGGCTGTTTTACTGCATGGGTCCGAATTAGGGTTTGCTTGCGGTACCTTTTCGGAAACAAGGGTATTTATGCAGTGGATATGGATGGCAAACGTTGATGGTGGTGGCTGTATGATGAAGCGTGGCAGTATGGATGGTGGAGGGTGGTGGATTAGGGTTTGATTTGGGGAAACCCTAACACAACAACGACAACGACGAACCCTAACTCGACTAGGACTCAAAACGGCGATTTGTATGGGTGTAGGTTATGAGATGCAGCGGAGATGGAACACAACTGACAATGAAAACATAATCTAAACCAGCAACAAAACTCTACTTTGGACACAAACTCAGAACTACGGACTCTAAAACTGAAATTGTGCAAAGGCTATGATGTGGTTGTAGGTATGGAATTTTTTTTTGGCTTTTTCGTGGACTGTAGGACAAACACAAGACCTAATCTAAGGGTAAAGGTAGGCAAACCTGTCAGTAAACCTTGCTCTAAATACCACTCGATGGGGACTAGGGGGTTCTCGATCCTCCGTCAGGTGGAGGGTAAATCGATTTGCCGGCACAAGACACTAACGATCCGGGTCCCGATCGGCGCAATCAAGCCCCTGCAATAAAACTTAGAGTTATGGGCCAACTCCACCTTTTCTGCAGCTTGTCTAGGGGTACACGATAAAACAATATTTCAAACCTTCTCTTGGAGTTAGTTGGAAATTACCCACCTTACCACTAATTACACAATCCCTACCCCCGTACCAGTTCGCATAAAACAAAACGTTCGTCCTCATCCCACCAGCCTACGTGCAGGAGCCATCATCCAAGTGTGTCATCGCTGCACGGGCCCAGGCGTAGAGGTGTAGAGGCATTGCAGAGGGACTTGTCTGACGCCGCTCGAGGCGAAGACTGCTCCCCAAGGCTCAATTTGCAGTATTTGGGCGCTGGTACTCCGGTCCGGGCGGTTGCGCGTGTTCGCGGCAAACTTGGCCCACACAGTGGCGCATGCACCAGGTGTGTGAGGGCCATGCCAGCCGCCCCTCCAGCCTGGGCATGTGCGCGGGCGCCGCCGCAGTCCTAGGTAACGGCGCGGGGCCACCTCTGACACCTCGCAGTGCATGTGGGCGCTGCCGGCATGGGCGGCGTAGAAACTCAAAATTCTCTAGAATAGTCCAATGTGAAATGTATAATAGTAATTCATGTAGTTTCGGAACACACTCATTCTATTCGGCACAAGAATTACCAACAAAAGCCTATGAAGAGATCTATAAAACTATATAGAATTCTTTCATTCTATAGTACATTAGGATTCGTGGGCATTCTTCTCTTCGTCCTAACTTTTGGTTTTTATGGTTTTCTTTAAAAAAGCTAAGGACTCTTGTAGTCCTAAGTGGCACAAGGTGGGAGGACACTTATGTTAACATAGGTTTTAGTTTTGTACATGCTACACTATTAAGAAGAGTAAGGGTTAGTAGCTTTATCAAATCAAGTAATGCTAAATTGGTTGTACGCACGCCCTTTTGCCTAAAAGAAGTAAATTCAACTTATTGAAGATCAATGTTGAAGACTTGAAAAAATGGAATTCCAAATGCGCACAAATTGAAAAAATAATTGTGCAAATTTGTTTAAGCCATAGATAGTCCATGGTCAAAACAAGTGTTAGCACTTGACAATACTCGGAGTATTGAAGCCAAAGAGGCATGCGCCTTTGTGCATGCATGGGAAGTTGGGAACTGAACCGTGGGGAGAAAGAAAAGGCACTATGTTTGCATTGCACAATGCAGTAACCAAACAGATCAGTGGGAGGATATCTCGTGGTTTGGAATTTGGATCCCCAATTTGGTTCGAACACAGGTCAACGTAAAAAAGAATCAAATACTCAAACCAACTAGTGCCACAGCCAAAGGAGCAACAGAGAGAACCAGAGCAGTACAGTTTTCAAAAACGATTTTGGCTGCTGCTACCATGGGCCCACTAGTGAAGTTCGGTTCGAGCAAGCACTGGAGGTGCCTTAACTTTCCTTTGTTCCACTTCCTAAAAATTTCACACTGCTGACAATTAACATTAAAGTGAACTCAAATCCTGAGATACTCAATACACTAACAACAATAGTCAATAAACAATTAGCAGATGATGATTAGAAATTCTATATTTGAGGTAATGCACTCAGGGGATTGTACGCTGGTGAAGACAATCGATAGACAAATGGTGCAGTGCAATGACTAGTTTTGGGGGATTTAGATTTTGTGAAAACTGAACTATCCAGTCATGGAATCAGAAAAGGGAATCGAACTGTCTTATGTAATTAGCTTGTTCTAGTCTCTTTTTTTTTCCAACGGCTAGCTTGGTTGATGCCTATAATACATCTCCTGGCATATTTTGAGCTTCAACTTCTGGACACCCTGTGAACTTCATACGCTTCAACAGTCATTTGAGGTTCAACTTCTTTATGAACAATCTAGGATTGAGTGTAGCGAAAATAGCCTCTCATGGCATATTTTGGTATATTTGTTTTGGCAATTGGTTGACAAATAAAACTTGTATAGATACACATTCCTAGTTTTTTTGGTCCAAGAGATGAAAATAAGAAGGGCCAAAGTCATGACACAAAGGGCCACCACAAATGGGAATTCTGCTTACAACCGGTCAACCGGGTTTTGGATGAGTTTTAATTTGGCATATAAATTGGCAAACACTGCACCCGATACTAATGATGTCTTTTGTACTGGCTAGAAAGGTCGTAACCCCTTGTAAGGATCGTGCCGTGGTATCCGACTCAGTCGCTATTCGCTTTTCTAAAACCTAGGGCAATCTAGTACATAAGATAAACCTACCGCATCCTGCACATGCTAGTTAAGTCTAAGTTTTATCTATGCTCTCTCTAACTTACCCAAAAGATTTGCAGCCTACAGCCATACCTAATAAAGCTAACTAAGAAAGCTAAAGGCTCACAAGAAAGTAAATGTGAAAACATAAATGCAGTAAGTAAAGAGACTAAGGAAGGGGGGGGGTGCAAACTGCCGAGGAGACACAGATATTTAATATGGTTCACCACTAAAGGATTGTCTACAGTCTTGTCACTAAACATAAAATCCGAGTCAGGCACCAAGACTCTTCTCATCACTTTCTTGCACTAGCCACCAAATGGCTCCCGACAAGCAAAGGCTAAGTGCCACCAAGGCTCAGCCACCACCACCGTCTCTCTTGGTCACAAAGCATCGGATGATCATTATGGAGTTTGTAGGGTCTCCTCATCCTCACACAAGGTGTCGCCACTGCTCCACACCAATGAAGGAGGGTCTAGCAACCAATACAATGTGGCTTGATGGCAGCCAAGGCTTCCTGATAGCTTAAAGAAGAGCTACACTCAAGAAGAGCTTGCAAGCCCACACTCTCTAAGCTTTAACCTAGCGTGGAATAAGAACTAAGAACACTATTGGTGGTTGTAGTGCATGGCTTGCTTGGAAAGCACCGCTTGACTTGTTGTGATCTTCTGTAGCTCCAACACCCTCGAAATGGTCAGGTGGGGCGGCTTATATAGCCCCTAAACACGAACTACCCATTTGCCAAAAGGCTGCCAGAAAGTGCTTGGACCGTACACTACAGTCCATACACTTTCCCATAATTCGAACCATACGGTCCGTTCTACTTGCCAACAAGCTGTTGACCTAGCTATTGCCAAAGGTCCAATGTATAGGACGATCTCACAGAGCGTATCATCCGGTCCGTTGAACTCATCCTCTTCTTCAAACTTCTCACCTTAGGGAAAATATGTCCAATATATAGTATGGTCTAGCAAACGATACCATCTGGTCCGTTGAACTCCTTGGTTGTTGCAATCTTCATACCTTCCGCCAAATTGGTCCAATCCTTATAACAGTCTTTAAGACCATACCATTCGGTCCGTGTATTCTTGGTTGGTTTAGCTGTCTTCTATTGGGGATGGTCCAGTCCATTCATTTCTTAGAGAACGTACCATCCGATCTTCACATATCGCTAAGCTTCCAATTCTTCACCCCTTCGGTAAATATGATCCAACTAATAAAATGACCATGCAGACCGTATATTCCAGTCCTCACAAAACCATGCAGATCCCCCGTTAAGGTGACCCTTCGGGCCTTGCCTTCGGCTTTTCTTTTTCTTCATCACTTAGACTTGAGCACCTAAGATTGTGCATCTAGACAAGTTTACTAGTCCAAGTGTTGGTTGTCAATCAATCACCAAAACACAACTATGGAAATATACCATAAGAGGCCATTTTCCTTACAACCCTAGAGAGGCATTAATACTGGTTGACAATACATGATACTAAAAGGTATCTTTTAGTACTAGTTCGTAATACCAACTACATGATACTAAAAGGTATCTTTTAGTACCAATTCGTAATACCAACTACTACTAACACTTGCAAATACTTTTGAAAGCTAACGTTTAGTACCAGTTCGTAGCACGAATTGCTACTAAAACCTTACCAACCAGTACTAATGGCTTTCAGATACTTATTATAAAGGAAGAGCATCCCTATGTAGTCAAATGTGATTGTGTGTTATAGTGGTTGGATGTTTGCGCACAATGCTATTAGTCTTGAGTTTGACCCCAACTAAAACATATTTTTTAACTTTTTATGAACCTTCAGTACCAGTTCCTATGACAGTTACTAAGAGGCATTAGTGCGAATTCCTAAGTACCCGTTGGGGATCCGTACTAAAAAGGTGTTTTCAACTGGTACGGATAGCCCTTTATGTAGTAGTGGCTCTCTAGGGGCCCTGGTGCATTAGAAGAACAAGCAAATAAACCTAACAAAGAACATGTCAAAATGAGGTTTTCTATGTATGTGGTTAAACTGATGATGCATGGTAGCAAGCATTAGTGCATGGAATCTAAAGAACTAAGGATGGTATGATTGCACTCATCGGATCAATCGAAGAGGGTTCAATGTACACATCACCTCATATGAGTTGGAGGGCGGAAAAAGGGGAAAACTATGAGCAAACTATCGTTAGTTGAATATGTCGGTGAAATGCAGCAAAGAGTCTGCAATTCAGCCAAAGGGAGAATTACATGCATCGGGTAAACCGATACGGTTATTAAATTAACACGCCGATATGATTATTACATCAACTCATGCTATCATAGGTCAATAAGTCAGTACAATAAATATAATTGTGAGCATATAGCAGCTGTTGCATCTCATCGGATTAGCCAATGAGGGCAAAAGTTTAGTGCAGATCACCCAATATTAAGCACTTTTTGTAGAAACTTTTATCTAATGGGTGTATTGGGTGATGGATACTTTTTTATATCCCAAGGGCCTTGCCTAAGTAAGTTGGAGATCCCCAAGGGTAAGGGTGCAGAGAATTAGTGTTCTATCTACTCCAACAATCATATGTAAGCTTAATGTTACATCCAATCTTGTTAGGGTTTTGTATTCAAGTGTGAGAGACTTCTAATTAACATGGCGTGTTCTTGCAAGATGAAGCCTATGAGAAGCCTTGTTGTGACAAGCAATTATACTCGTCGTTGGACCCTTTGACTTGGTATAGAGTGTCAGCGACACTTTGTCTGGGGACATGACCCATACTTGGTGTTGAAGCTCCATAGTAAAGATGGTGCCATGGCCACCGAGAGGGAGAGGGAGAGAGAGAGAGAGAGAGAGAGAGAGAGAGAGAGAGAGAGAGAGAGAGAGAGTGGCGGCAACCTTGTCTAGGTGACTTGGTAGCACCTACCCTTTGCTTGCCAGTGAGCCTTGGTGGCCAGAGCGAGACGATGACCAAAAGAGACTCAGCACATGGCTCAGTTACCTTAGAGGCAAGCAATGTGAACGTCCATGTGGCGAATTGGCCTATCTAAGCCATATGAAAAATACTTGTGCCTTTGTGGCATCTTAGGAGGTTGCATCCCTTTTTCCTTACTCCTTATTGTAGTTACGGTTTTGCATTTACTCTTTCTGTTTGCCTTTACCTGTACTAGTTAGATAATTATTTGGCTATAGGTTACAAGTCTTTTAGGTAAGTAGAGGATTGCATAGAAAACCATACTGCCAATTTGCATGTTTATAGGATGTTCTAAGTTTAGCTAATGCACAAGATGTGGGCCACAGGATTTGAAAGAGAATATCAGCCTGATTTACCCTCTGTCACTCTTGGGTTGGATGCCTCCATTGTCCCACAGAGATCTTAGGTCTTTGCGCTTGTATGTATCCTACTTAATTTGATGGATTGCTCAAGTATAGTCTTAAGCTTGTTTTTCCTAGTGATTGGTATCATCGAGGAAGCCTTGGTGACCGAAGAGATCCTTGAGGAGTTTGCCAAAGGATTGTGGAAGCCTTGAGAGGATTGCATGTGTCTAGAGCTTCACCTTGCCAGAGATGGCGAACATATATTCTTAGTGAGTGCTCAAGTCTTAGTGTCTTGAGATGGAGCTATATATGCCCTTTGGTGGGTGCTCCAGCCTGGGCTACTGGAGGGTGACAAAACTCTAATACAATTGGAAAAGACCTAGATGTCTATTGTTCACTGTTTCACACTTACAAGCATTTCATTTATTTCACTATCTTTGGTGTTCTTGCTTGCTGTTCCTTTTTGTAAAAAAAAAATGTTCCTGCTTACTGAACATGTCCTAGTTAGCTTATCCTTGCTCTAGTATGTCACCTTAGTTTGTCCTGCATTGTGCTCACTAGCACGTTTAGGTTGATGCCTTTCAATTTCTTTGTGTTGGTGAATTGAGCTTTCTGTTTTCAAGCTAAGGATGTGTTAATTCTTTTAGATGAAAGCGAATTTCTTTAAGAGTATTTTCTATTGGGTTTTTTCTTGGCCACTAGTTTAGAAATGTTTCCTTTCGAAAAATAGAAAAGATAAATATTACTACTTGTCCCAGCATTCCTTAGTACTGGTCCCACTAGTTTGGGTATACCTTCCGGCCGTTCATTTCTTCTTATTTTTCGCCCGGTCAATTCATTTTCACCAATAGATGGCTCACATTAATTCTGACCATTATAAATATGTTTATATTGAACTCTTGTAATCACTCGTTTTGCCTGGCCAATTCAAGCAAGAGCCTCATTTGTTCATGCCTCTTATCTGAAGATATTTGAATTGTATAGCTCGCCTGTTGACGTAACATGCTAGCTAGTGTGTGTTTTGATACGGCGATGACGAAGTACACTTTGCTTTGGCCAAGCATTGAAGACCAAATACACGTTATGTTAGCGTAATAAGGGAGTTGTTGAAAAGGTGTACCCTAAAAGTTAGCTTAAAAGTACATGCATTTGACCAAATATAATATAAATTTGGCCAATTCTTTCACCTCGGATCGTTCACATTTATTTACCACTACGAATGATAGGAAAGTGGGAGGAAATGGGTTTGGATGTAGACGTTTGGTTTGCATGCTGCCACCAGCGGAGGACAGTGTGAATGAGTAAATGACCATGCATGTGTAAATTTTGCATTGTAGTCGCACTATAGTATGTGTGGAGTTCGAAATGAAGAGAGTGATGAGATGGGCAGTAGGCTTCTGCAGAAGTCCATCCTAATGTCATTAAGGCCATGGTAATGCAGCTGAAGCCTATTTGAGGAAAATGGAGTAAGATCTTCCAACCCATGGTATGTGCCCACAAATCGGTCCTTCCGCAGTTCCACTATGTTGCAAGCTTCGCCTACACGTCCTTATTTAATGTGATTTGTGCAAGCTCGTTGTTGAAAACAAAAAAAATTCCGTTACCGTTTATATAGCAGATGAAATTATATATTGAACTCCGAAAATAAAAAAAACAAGATTTTACAACACGCAGCCACTGTAAAATTGCCTAAGCTGCACTCCAATACATGCATATGCTCTCTAGTAATAAGACTACCGAAATGGTTGGCGCGTGCATAATTGCATAGATATAATTTAACTTCTTGCTACAACGTACACAAAAAATTGTCCAACACCCACACATTGGCTCGTATATGGTTAAACTGCAAGCTTGCGACCTTCCCTTGCATCTAATAATTTAGCTGTGCAATAGCCGGTCCGTCATGCTGTCCTTAATATTCTAACACTCCAGGGATGCAACGCAGGAGGCAGCTGGAGACATCGCCGTCAAAGCTGATGTCTCTCCACAGTTGTTAGTCCAAATAAGTCTCCTTCAACCTGAGCTTCGCCGAAGCCTCCTGCTAGCGATCAATTCTATGGAAAATCAAAACTAAGTCCTACGATAACAATTGTTTGCAATTAATACTATTATTGTTTCTGTTGAAGAATTGCATTAAATTTACTTGCAAAAATGCACTGGTCACTTTCTCTCTGGACTTTTGATATCTATCCTCACACTTTTATGGAAATAAGTACCACCACCGTCCCAAATTGTAAGAAGTTCTAAACCTTTACTAGATTCATTCATTACTTTATGTACGTATGTTTAATATATGTTTAGATTCATCAGCATCCATATGAATATAGAGAAATAAAAAGAGGGCTAGAATCTCCTATAATTTGGGACAGAGGGAGTTATGATTTACAGACAATCCAACTATACGCATGGTAATTTGGGTTTTTTGTCACTTTATCATGCATTCGTCCCTCTATGGAATTTAGTTAGATGGCATGACATATAAATACTTGGGGTTCTGGATGTTTTAAGCCTCAAACTATGTTATTTATGGTCATGATTAGAAAATTCATTTCAGTTTATGGGGGCAACATATCGGTGGGTGAGATTGGGGAATATCTCAGGCATTAGCGTTGCCTGAGATTGGGGGCAAAGTTTAAAATATTCAATAATTCGTTCAGGTTTTTTGTCTCTCGACTGGCTTTAACCAAAATATGCTATGTTTTGCACTTTTACTAACCACTTGATTATTTTCAAACTTTTGTTATCGTTTAAGAGACCATCATTTACTGATTATGTTTAAGAGAGACAATCATTTACAGAAAATAATCAAGAGATGATCATTTACTGAAAATGGTTTCCTTCTACCTCCGCACCGCACATGCCCAGCTAGCCCTATGCATTTGCGTGTATAGCAACAAAGCTAACGACAAGCAACTGTACCGCCATGGCCAGCACTCCAATGATTTCATTCATGCCCGGATCCTGCCATTTTTGTAGCTCTTTAGTTATAGCCTACACAATAAGACGTACGTATGAATGTGTTGACAGTATTGTCAGGAAGCGCACTAACCTACTATGAGGGCCTAAAGGTGAGAACGACCTTCTATAAACAAGGAATAGAAGGCCTCTTGGCCGTTTTGGACTTTGGATTGTTCTCAGCAGTACTGATGATTGAGGTGGATATATACGTTGGAATTGATCTCGGGCTCGGACCGGAGACGTCCTATCCGGGCTTGGATCTTGGACTAGGCTTTGATCGGAGGCCTAAAGACCCCCTGAGTTGTGGCTCCCTTCCACCCCGCACCTTTGTAAAGAAAGGACTCGGAGGGGCACGTGAACCAACGTTCACTGCCTCCTCGACCACACAGACTTCATCACCCAGGTACATGAAGTAATGGGAAGGCCACGGCACCGGCGTCACTGCGCCGTCATACCTCCTGCCATGGACAACGAGCACCAAGACCATGGAACCCTCGTTGCCCTCACAGCACCGGTCAAGCTCACCCCGTTCGTCCCGAAGGTACTACTCCCCCCTCTTCCTCCAGTAGATCACGAGATCTACACAAGAACTCTCACGATTTCAACTCAAGAACCCTAGTGGTATGGGTTTCGGGCACTAGATCTGCAACAACGACTCTAACAATTGGTATCAGAGCCAAGGTTGTGCCTAAACCCTAACATTAGAACAGCCTTTTAATTCTCAACTCAAGAACAGAGATGAAGAAAAGAACAAGATCGGTTTGGATCTTGAGCCATTGGGCTCAGATTTGAGAAAAGAAAACAAGAAGGGAAAGCGGATTGATTCTCTAACCCTAACCCTAGAGATCCCCATCTCCGTGCATGAAATCTCCAGAGCCTAGGGGGCTTACCGCTCCCATCGGTGTCAACGACGGCAAGAACAGAGGTAGTGCTCACGTCGTCGGACATCGCGTGCGCGGTCACATGCAAGGGCCAAGAGGCACCATCGCTTTGCCACTCGACGGCGGCGCGCCCACTCGCGGGTGAACACACACCGGCAAGGGGCCAGGTGAACTGCACTGCCATTGCCGCTTTGCCTCTCTCTTGCCAGAGCCGGTGAGCAGAGGATCAGAGCGGTGGAGGTGGGCTACAACATGCGGCACGAGGGGAAGAAGAGAGGCGGTGGCGGTGTTGGTCACCCGCCCACTGGTGAGGAGTGGCGCGGAGGGTTTTGCCGTGCCCCATGGCCGCCGCACCACCGATGCCAGCCGATTCGCCCCCCTGTGCCACACAGAAAGAGAAGAAGAAGCGGCCCGGGGGAGGGAGAAGAGCGCCGGTGTGACGTTGGTGCCGCCTTGCTCGCTCACCGGTGAGGGGGGGGGCACTGCCACCGGCGGCCATTGCACCGACTCGCACCGTCGTCACCACCAGAGGAGAACGAAATGAACTTGGGTTTTAAGTGTAGGAGTGAAATTTCCGCCAAATATACCTAGCTCGGACGTTTTCTAGCCACCAGATCTAGATCGACAGCTCAGATCATGGTGGGCGACCCCCCCGCCCCCGGGCTGGGCCAAATGCACAGACCAGACCTAGGTTTGCCTTGGCCTTGACATGTGGGGGAGGCGTGGCCGTAGGCCAGAGAGGCTGATGGGCCGTTTTGGGCTTTTTTTCGACCATGAACAGTGTGCACAGAGATTTTTTCTTCAGATTTAGGATATACGCATGTATATATTTTAATACATTTTTTGAGTAATGATTAGATTTATTTGGAGCTGAGAATAAGTTACAAACTTTAGATAAGGTTTCGCTGCAAAGATGAATATGTTTTTTCTCTGATATTTTTGAAACCAACGTGAATAATTACTAGAGAATTGCATGTCGACAATAGATTTATGGTGTTGTCGCTAAATTTAACCAATGTTAACTTGATGACGAGCCATGATTTTGATGATGAACCACGATTCTGATATAATTTAGTTCTATTTTCGTCCTACGATGAATTTTGGCTATTGAATTGAATAGAGAATTGCTTCGAGCATGTTTTATTTTTGACCAATGTTAAATTTGATTCATGCAAGATGTATTTTGACTCTGAAATTGATACTTGTCTCTATAAATTGAAAACAGAATTCTGAGCGTGTTTTAATCTTAACCAATGTTAAGTCTAACTCATGATAGATACTTGTTTTCAGACAGAATGATTTTGAGCCTGTCATGATCATAGATATATCTTTTTTTTTCTATGAAGGCTCGAATGATATTATGATTCTCAGAGTTTTGAGGATCATAAATCTGCCAAAGGAGAGTAATCAATCCAATTGGCATGAAAAAGATGACATTGTGACTGCTCTAAGAGAACAAGAGCTAGCACCATAGATGATAACTCCAAGATAGATAACAAGAGGAAGATGGTATATTTTCCAATTCAGGCATGCACTTGTATGTACCGCAAGAAGAAAAAAAATCTATTAGAAGAAGATGCTGCTAAGAGTAGCAAAAAAAATTGATTTTTTTGCTGATGCAAAAAGAATGTATGTAAAAGCCGTAAAGAATTTCTTTCAGAAATTGATGAGAATTACATGATGGCTTTGCATGTAAGAGAAATTTATATGTTTCCTCTGTGGAGAAACTTGATTTCAGATTATATGATAGAAAATGAGCACATCCATTGCAATCTTGGGAATCATGACTACATTATTCATTGTAATAATAAGAGTGAGGATCTTGCCTTTTGACGAGACATGATTTGTTTGCTTTCCCTATGCGATGTTTTGTGAATGAGATAAATGAATTCGAAAGAATGTGCAAAGTTGAAAAGAGAAAGATACATGTGTTACTATAAGCAAGAAATGATATGGTGGAGAAACTTTCATCGAAATTGTGTCATTATTGCTTAGGTCACATTTCGAGGGGGGAATTAGAAAGTTAGCATGATTAAAAGAATAATCTCCCCATCCACCAGACTTCATAGACTTAGAATGATGCATTGATTGCATTGAAGAATTTTAACGAGGGCACATTTTAAAGATTAAAGAAGAAATGATTCAATCGTGGGGGAGTACCATGTTTCGTTCATACACCATATTGACAAGTTTCTGGAACATTTTGCAAGGTGCCCGCAAGAGAATGACCAAGATGCCCAGTATATGACCCTAGGAAAACCTATGGATGGAGGGCATTCAAAGCCACCATTCATACACCTAATCAGATTATGAGTACATGAGTACTTAAGATATTGAATAAGATAAAGAAAAAGCAACTGATGAACTATTTGTAGTTTGGGGCTATTTAGCCAAGGCTAAGATATTCATTTCTGTCACGGGAAAGATTGAAGTGTTTTCACGGTCAAGATATACATACAAAATATGTAGAAATGAGACACGTAGTGTTTCTAGAAAATAATATGATCATGGTGAGCATGGTATTGTGAGAAATGAACCTTGAGGAGTAGATGATGTACATCCTAACTCTTATGGTAGAAGAACCATATTTCTCGATACCTGCGGAGGTTGCACCTTTGTTTTAAACGGTTGTTGTTGCGAACCCTGCTGTGGATGTTGGTTTGTTAAGCATGACAATAAATGAACAAGAATGTTTTGACTCACATAGTGTCTGAGCCACTAGCTCCTACTGTGGGTTAGGCCATAGTTGATGATCCACCACCAGAGCAGCCAGAAATAAATAGAATAAGACGTGCTTATAAGAAAGTTATAGATCTGTGATCCTAACGACTACGAGGGAGATTTATCTTGGTATGAGAAAGACATAACAAGTCCCAACACTTATGAATGGCTGACGACATAGAAGGTGAAATTAGATATATAAATTTGAATTTAGCATGTGACTTAGAATAAATTCGTAAAGGAGCCAAGACAGTAGGCCGTTTCTTTTGGTCTACAAGATTAAGAGAGAGACTCCAAGAGGAATACAGAAACATAGAAAGGCTTGTGACAACAGGCTTCACGGAAACAAGAAGTTGACTATGGTGAAATATTTTCCTCGTTTTCACCAAAAGGACTCCTTGAGAATCATAATGGCACTAGTTGCTTATTAGATTCAGAATTAAATCAAAAGGATGTTAAGATAGCACTCTTGAATGGAGAGCTGAAAGAAAACATTTATATGGCTCAACCTAAGGGTTTTTTCATGAAAGAAAAAAAGGATGGGTTGCCACCTAAAGATGAGATCCATTTATGGGTTAAAGAAAATTTAGGTATTGTACCTAAAGTTTTGATAAGATTATTTGAATTTCTGATGTTAAAGGAGGAGGACAATTGCATTGCTTTTATCCAAGGACTAATGAACAGGAGGTATATCTTCCTAACTATGTGTAGATGACATTCTACTAGCTAGAAACGATCCTCAAATTATGTTATAAAGATGTGGGATAGGAACTATGTCTCCTAAGGGTTGAAATCCATAGAGACCAAAACTAGAGTATACTAGGAAAATATCTTGAAAAGACATAGTATGCAACCCTGTAATGCAGTATCTGCTCCAATAGTCAAGGGCAATAGATAAGATAAAAGTATCACAAGAATATGAGATAGATGAGATGAACGTGACACAAGAACATGATAGAGATTAGATGGAATTAATGCCATATGCTTAAACGATCGAAGGCAAAATGTGTGCTCGAATATGCACTCGCCTTGACTTGACTATCATGACCGGGTTGCAAGGGACGAAAGGCCTCATGATGATTTATGAAAAGACAGATGACCTAGAGATCTTTGGGCTATAAAGATACAGATTGGACATGGTGTAGAGACACCAAGAAGTCCAAGTCTAGTTATGCATTCACTCTAGTCGGAGAAGCCATACTATAGAAAAGAGTTGCAAAAGGGTCAGTTGTTACATCATCGACAATGTACACTGAACGTTGTAGCTTATCATGAGGCAACGAGGTAGATAATGTGTCAAAAGAAATTGTACCCAAATTAACAAGTGGTTGACATTATAGAGAAACCACTTAAGATACACTGTGACAATGAGTCAGCAATATTTTCTGTCACAACAAGAAGTCAAGTGTGACTGCCAAGAACTTTGACATTGAGATTTATATTGTGAAAGAGAAATTCTAGAATTAGACAACTGAGAATGAGCACATGATAGTTGGGAGGATGCTCGCGATTCCACTCACTAAGGTATTCCACCCAGTGTGTTCAGAGAACACACAGCCGGCATTTGGGATCATTGGAAACCTACAATTCTAGATTAAAGGCTAATCGAACAACCGTAACTGCACATGAGTTCAGTGGCACATAACTAGACATCTCCAACGCATTGGTCTCGATATATAAATCTATCAAGGGATGGGGCATGGAAGTTGAAGAAACAAGAAAGACTGAGATCTTGGGGAAGAATGTTGGAATTGATCTCGGGCTCAGATTGGAGACATCATATTCGAGCCTGAATCTTGGACTAGGCCTTGATTGGAGGCCCAAAGACCCCTAGGTTGTGGCTTCCTTTCACCCTGCACCTCTATAAAGAAAGGACTCGGAGGGGCACGTGAACGAACATTCGCTGCCTCCTCGACCCCACAGAATTGATCACCCAGGTGCAGGAAGTGATGAGAAGGCCACCGCCATCGGCGCCACTATGCCCCCATACCTACTGCCATAGGCGATGACCACCAAGACCAAGGAACCCCCGTTGCCCTCACACCACCGGTCAAGCTCACCCCGTTTGCCCCAAAGGTACTACTCTCCCCCTCTTCCTCTAGTTGATCACGAGATCTACACAAGAACTCTCACGATTTTAACACAAGAACCCTAGTGGTATGGGTTTCGGGCACTAGATCCGCAACAATGACTCTAACAATATAGACATCCACAACATTGTCACATGCAATATGTAGTACATTTACACATGAATAAAATAATATAAGTTTTACAATAATGGTCGTAAAAATTTTAGACCATCCATTACATCGGTTTTAAAATAGGAAGTACTGACCTAAAAATACCGGAAGGTACCAAATAATGTAGACCTAGTCCTAAATAAGGTGGGGCGAGCTGTACTACTAAAAAATGTTATAGAAATTTGAGGTGCCTGTAGAAATCATAGGTGGACCTAGAAAAATCATCAGCCTCTAGAAAGTGATCTTTAATGTTGGTTAGTAAGGTGTCTGCCTCTACAAGTAGTGCATTTCTTGAGGCAGCTTGTCTTACCAACCTATTTGAAAAACTATATTTAGAGGAGGTGCATATCTTACCAACAACCTCTGGAAATCATTTTTTGGAGATGATGCCTCTTATAAACAGCTTATGAAAATCGATTCAGCGTAATTACAATTGGTATGTGTCACTTTATTGGTCATATGTGATGTCGTAGTCTCATGGTGGGAGTGTGTTATGTGAGGCATGAGGTTGCGGGTTCAATTCTCAGACATGCATATGTACAGAAAAGTGCACATAGCGAAAGTCGCGGGTTTAACTATCAGACATGCATATGTACAAAAAAAATGCACATAGGTTGCTTGTTTTTGGTGTTTTTTTTCCTAATAGCAATATTTTTTATTTTTTTGTTTTATGTTCCCATTTTCTAACAAATATTTTTAGGAGCAGTTCATTTTATCAACGTATATGGAAATTGATTTTTAGGAGTGGTGCACCTTTTTAGGGATAGCTGGTTAGGTTCACCATCCCTAAAAGTCAATTTCCCAAACACTAGATGAATTGCACAAATTTTCAGCAGACAAAAACAGCCAAAATAAGTGCTTTGCTGCTGCAAATAACAAAAGGCTTATTTTCAGCGGTTTCTGACCGTAAAAAAAACGTCGAAAATAAGTTTCGACGGTCGGCCAGGGCTACCAAAAGTAAGGATTATCTTCGGTGACCTAGGCCTTACCGCCGAAAACAATAGTGACCTATTTTCGGCGGCCAAGCCCAGCCGCCGAAAACTATGTTGCACGAGGGTCGAAAAATGACCCTAGAAACACTTTTATTACTGTTTTTTCAACACATCACACATCACATATCTGCATCACGTATTCATGCAACGCATCACATATCCACCAAAGATTCATGACAACAAAGCAATCTCAAATCCATATATACATATAGCTAAAATATTTGCATACACTCAAAACATCACAATGTGCCATACACCAAGTCTTAGCATATGGCAAATGTAACCAAACTCATGTTCATTACAAAGTCCACATCTTATTAAGTAAAGTTTTTACTCATCTTGACACTCACATAGTTCCTGGCTCATTCGAGTCATGCCCGCTACCTCCCGAGGCAAAGATATTGTTCACGAAATCAGCGTATTCGTCTAGAATTCTAGCAAATAGGAAATGACACAATTAACCAACAAAATATAGATATGTGACACCACTAAAGAATATTGAAACAAGTATAAGTGTTGAAATGAACCTGCTCTCTAGGTTCTCCTAACTGTGCCAGCGGGGGTGTTTGTAAATCTTTGGCAGATGGATTCCAGATCCCTATTACACACAAGTTGAGTAAATTCGAATGAAGTTGAGCAACTTAAGTTAAAATTGAGTAAAATTTGTCCATCATCAAGTAAATGTTGCTGAACTTGATCAAATTTATCTAAAATTGAGCAATTTCATCTACATTGAGCAAACTCAGTTAAATAGCGAATAAATTATCATCATTAATCAAATTCAGCTAAGTCTTTCCAGGTTAGGCTACAATGACTAGAATCCGCTAGAGTTAAATATGTTTAGCTAAAGTTTTACAAGTTTGGATGAAGTAAAGTATGTTTGGCTACCATCAACTAGATTTACCCAAAGTTGAGCCACTTTATCTAACTTGAGCTGCAGTAGACATTCCCCACTGTGGCGGTTGTGGTGGCGGCCTAAATTCTGCGCCTCCCGCTGGAACATTGCCTGCAAAATGCAATACGTTATTAATATATTTATCTAACCTGAGCTGCAGTAGAAGGAATCTGAGTAGACATTCTCCACTATGGCGGTTGTGGTGGTGGCCTAAATTCTAAGAAGACAATGGTCTGCCCCTAATGCTAGAACATTGCCTGCAAAATGCAATGCGTTAGTAATATGTTTTGTTAATAGGAAGACTAATTGTTGACTTCCATAGTTACTAGAATCACGCTCTGTTATTGTGCGTTGTAGACCCAATGCACTTGTTATTGCTTCTAGTACTCCTTTTGTGCTCTAAGGTATGCATCACCCTGCTCAATCTGTCGATGCAGCCTCTCTATCTCCATGTTATGCGTTGTGCAGCGCTGACGGCTGCTACTACCAACCGAACGGTGTGAGGAAGACCCCCTCTGAGCTCGAACTTTTCTCGAGTCGATCTTGCCATTGAACATGGAGTACCGTCAAAATTCAAAAAAGTATTGACATTGGTACTTCATTCTAGTGAATACAAATATAAAACACCGTGGCTATTGAGATCTAACTATCCGTGTGACTTGCCGCCACCATTAGCATGCACAGCCACACAGTCAATGGGTTCTTTCCTCCAATCATAGTCTTCACAATGGCGTCTGACCATGATGAGGATGTGATCAATTTGCATATGACTAAGGCCAAAGTCAAGATGGAGTCCGGAACACAATCCGAGTTAAAGCCCAATTTATTCTCGTCGCTGGTTCGGACTGCAGGAGTAGGCCTCAATAAAACGGACATCAGGCCTCAATAAAATGGACATCTAGGCCACATACGGACTTCGTTTTGGGCGTTCTATATATCTATGGAAAGCTGAGGAGATAGGATTTCCAACCCATCTGGTCCCACATGCTCGGAGTTGACGAGAATCGTCAAAACAACATGACGACCAAAATCTGCTAGGTGCTGCAACACCGGTTTTTGGGCCCGAATCTCCACCCAAATCGAATTATACACACCTCTCTAAAGATTGGGATGCCCCCGTCCCCATCAGACCATTTCCTGCCCATATTGCTCCTGCAAGTAGAAACCAAGTTTATAGCTTAGATATCTAAAATATTGTGAGAACTAATTCAAAACTATGACCTACTAACTAGTCGGTCTATGGCCAACTGAGTACACAACAGCTAGTCTTTGAAGTCTCTGGTTCTCTATATCCCATGACAAACCGTTCTATGTTAGTCGGCTGAACTCCAGTCCTAGCTTCCTATATGTATGTGTTAGTATAATATATTTATAACAAGAAACTTAAAGCGGTTTCTTAATGTGCATTTCTCACTACGAAATATCCATTACCCCAAGCGTATGCGTTGAGTGGTGCACCTCTTTAGGGGCAGTTGGTTAGGTTCAGCATCCCAAAAAATCAATTTGCAAAACGCTACATGAATTGGGCAAAAACCACCAAAATAAGCGCTTTGCCGCCGCAAATAACAAAAAGGATTATTTACAGCGGATTCTAGCCATCGAAAATAAGCTTATTTCGCTGGAAAATCACTGAAAATATACCCAATTTTTGGTGGCTAGACTAGCTGTCGAAAATAATCGTGCCCTAGTTTATTTTCAGCGGTCGGCTGGGGCCGCCGAAAATAAGGATTATTTTTAGCGGCCCAAGCTTGATCGCCGAAAATAAAAGTGGCTTATTTTCGGCAGCCAGACCAGCCGCCGAAAACTATGCTGCACGAGGGTTGAAAAATGACCCCAAAAGCACTTTTATTACTGTTTTGTCAAAACATCATGCATCACATATTCATGCAACACATCACATATCCACCACAGATTCATGACAACAAAACAATCTCAAATGCATATATATACATATACATATACATATACATATACATATACATATACATATACATATACATATACATATACATATACATATACATATACATATACATATACATATACATATACATATACATATATATACATATACATATACATATATATATACGAAGGGTTTTATCTACATGCGCATGTAGCTACATTCACCTTCAATAAATCAACAAGGGCATGTCTGAATACTCATTTATCAGTTTGAGTATGTTCACATACATATTTTAAGATACCTCAAATGTCACCGTACGAAAAAATTGCAAATTAGCCCCTGATTTTAATTTATTATGATAATACATTTATATTAATACATATAATGAGGTATGTCCACATACCTTAGGTATACTCGCATACCTCATGCGCATACCACCACAGATGGCCTAGTATCATTGTATACTCCGTGTACAAACCTTTCGTTCAACCAGATACCCTCAAAATGTTGAGATACACAGGTGAGTATAGCTACATGCGCACGTAGAAAGGAATTTTCCCCTCTCTCTCTATATATATATCAAATATTTGCATACACTTAGAACATCGGAATGTGCCATACACCAAGCCTTTACATATGGCAAATGTAACCAAACTCATGTTCACATCAAAGTCCACATCTTATTAAGTTGAGTTCATACTCATCTAGACACTCACATAGTTCCTGGCTCATTCGTGTCATGCCCACTACCTCCTGAGGCGAAGATATTGGTCACAAAATCAGTGTATCATCCAAAATTCTAGCAAATAGGAAACAACACAGTTAACCAACAAAATATAGATTTGTGACACTGCTGAAGAATATTGAAACAATTGTAAGTGTTGAAATGTACCTTCTCTCTAGGTTCTCCTAACTCTGCTAGCGGGGGTGTTTGGTAAAAATTCGATGGATGGATTCTTGATCTCTATTATACACAAGTTGAGTAAATTTGGCTGAAGTTGAGCAACTTTATTTAAAATTGAGTAAATTTGTCTACCAAAAACTAAATCTAGCTAAGCTTGATCAAATTTATCTAAGATTGAGCAATTTCATCTAGACTGAGCAAACCCATTATTTATAAAATTTAGCTGTCTTTCCAGGTTAGTTTACAATGACTAGAATCCGCTAGAGTTAAGTAAGTTTAGCTAAAGTTTTATAGGTTTGGCTAAAGTAGAGTAAGTTTGGCTACCATCAACTAGATTAACCTAAAGTTGAGCAACTTTATCTAACTTGAGCTGCAGTAGACATTCTCCACTGTGGCAGTTGTGGTGGTGGCCTAAATTCTGGGAAGACAATGGCCTACGCCTAATGCTGGAACATTGCCTGCAAAATGCATTGCATTAGTATTATATTTTGTTAATATGAATACTAATTATTGGCTTCCATAGTTACTTGAATCATGCTCCATTTGCATTGTAGCCCTGGTAGTCTTGCTATTGCTTCTGGTACTCCTCTTGTGCTCTAAGGTATGGATCACACTGTTCAATCTGTTGATGTAGCCTCTCTATCTCCATGTTATGTGTTGTGCAGCACTGGCGGCTGCTACTACCACCCGAACTCTGTGTGGAAGACTCCTCTGAGCTCAAACTTTTCTCGAGTCAATCATGCCATTGAACATGGAGTACCTTCAAAAGTCAAAAACATATTGACATTGGCACTTCATTTTATTGAATGCAATTATAAAACACCGTGGTTATTGCGATCTCACCGTCCATTTGTCTTGCTGCCACCACTAGCATGCACAGCCACACTGTCAATGGGTTTCTTCATCCAATCATACATTTAACCATGATGAGGACATGATCAATGTGCATATGAGTAAGACCCAAGTCAAGATGGAGTCCATAACACAATCCGAGTTAAAGCCCCATTTATTCTCGTCGCGGATTCGGACTGCAGGAGTAGACCTCAGTAAAACGGACACCCAAGCCACATACGGACTCCATTTTGGACATTCTACATACCGATGGAAAACTAAGGAGATAGGATTTCCAACCCATCTGGTCGCACATCCAAATAAGCTCGGAGTTGATAATAATCATCATAACAACATGACGAGTAGAATTTGCTAGGGTGCTGCAACACCGGGTTTTGGGCCCGAATCTCAACCCAAATCGAATTGTCCTAGATCATTTCCTGCCCATATTGCTCCTACAAATTGAAACCAGCTTTACAGCTTAGGTATCTAAAATATTGTGAGAAATAATTTGAAACTATGGTGAACTAACTAGTCGATCTATGGCCAATTGAGTACACAACAATTCAGGCTTTGAATGGTCTGGTCCTCTGTGTCCCATGACAAAATATTCTATGCAGCCACCTGAACTTTAGTCCTAGCTTCCTATATGTGTATGTTAGTATCATATAATTTTGTATATGTTTATAACAAGAAACCTAAGCGATTTCTTACTATGCATTTCTCCCTATGAAGTTATCCATCACCCCAATCGTATGCGTTGCATTTTTGGTCCTAGATTTTCTATTCTTCCTTGACCATGCTTGAAATTATTCAGAAGTCCATAGCTCACAAAGTGGCCTCTGGACGATATGCAAACATTAAAGTGTGATCTGCATGAAAACATTTGTCAGTACATCATAACTGCAATCTGAAACTCTGAAAAGACAGCACATGTTCCCACATAAGGCTATTACCTGTCTGTATGGCTCAGCGGCCAAGTAAATCTTTAAAGCATTGTGAAATTTCAAAATTTTCATCCATCTCATCACTTCTTTCCTCTCGTTTGGTTTAAGACAAAACAGAGCACGTGGTTTACGTTCACTCTCGGTGATACTAAGGGTTGGTCAGTTGCAAATATGTGCCAAGTCCCTTCAGGCCTTCTCATTGTCTTTTATTTTGTCACTAAAATCAATGCACATGCTTATGATGCTTTCAACAACATTACGTTCCTAATGCGTAACATCAATGTTTTGCATGGGAATCAACACCTTAGCATATGAAAGCTCCCAGAATCCACATATATTAGTCCAATTGTGCCCCACTCCTAACCCTACATTCCCACCCTCTTCCTTATTTGCGACAAGGCCTTCGAGCTGATCAGCAATTTCTTACCCACTTGCCCTATTGGTGGTCCCTCGTACATGACATTGTCCTTGCTAAAGCTCTACTTTTGTCCTCTAAATATATATTTGGGTGACAACCAATATCTATGGCAACCAAAGTAGGAGCTCTTTCTACCAAACTCAAGATGGAAACAACCAGTATCAGAACCACATATTGGACATGTCAAAGTACCATGAATGTTGCATCTATCAAAGGTACGATACGCCAAGAAATCATGAACTAACCACAAGTACAGCAAACCTAAGGGTGAATTTCTGCTTCTTGTAAAAGTCATATGCTTTGACTCCTCTCCGCAATTGTTTCAACTCTTTGATCAAGGATTGCATCATCACACTGAGTTTTGTTCTAGGATGTTTTGGACTAGGTAAGATGAGGCAATGGAATACAAATCCATACTTCATGCAAAGAGAAGGTGGAAGGTTGTATGGAACTGCAAACACAAGCCATCAAGAATAGGATGCAACAGTTTGACCAAAAGGTGTGAAGCCATCAGTCGACAAACCAATGTGAACATTTCCCCCATCCATAGCCTTCCATGCATCTCCATCCGAAGGGTGCACCATCACTCCTTGGTTGTCACATACACCTTCTTTGTGCCACCACATGTGGTGAGCCATTTTTTGAGAGAAATAGTCATTTCAGTCAAGGTGTAACAAGCATGTAATGGAGTTGCTTCTGTGCAATGTTTATCATTAGCTTTTCACCGTCATCATTTACTCACTTGACATATCTCCCTTGGCCACACTTTAAGCCCTTTTTCTCTTTGTCATGATCCTTCTAGAAAAACATGTAGTTATCTGTGTACACATATATCTTCTCATAGCCCATATCGAGGCCTTTGACTAACCTTTTGAAGTGATACATGTCTGGACAATCCCGATCAATTTCATGAGCTCATTGTAGCAACTATTTGAGAATAAATACTTGGACATGATGGCAATGAGCGGAGTCACAAAAGAGAGGAGGGACACTTTTGTGTGTTCGTGCAGCGGCTCATTCGTAGCTTTAAGTAGCCTAAAGAACCCCTCAACCCCCTTTGTTGGCAGATCCTTAGAGTTTAGGTCTAACTCTGGTTATATAGCTCATAGCATCTCATCCATCCTATCAACACCCACCCAATCATCATCCGCTTCCCCTTCTGTTTCAACTAGTGTCTTTCTCATTGTTTTGGACCCAGGTTTCATAGTCTGGCTTGAAACCATTTCTAAACAGGTTTTTGACTAAAGTTCTCCTATCAATTAGCTTCAAGTTCTGGTGGATGGTGCATGGGCACCTGACCATATTGACAGTTTTCAAAGAAAATGCATGGTCAGCAAAAGCGTGTGTCTTGGCCATCCACTCATCCGAGTGAGCCCCACTCTTGTACCAACTATCATACATCCATCAGTGATGGTCGCCCATACCTGAGTCTATAGATGAAAGCAAGATATATGATAAGCTTATTTTCTTTCTACATATTGTGGGTTGTGGCCCTACATCAACAAGTAAGGATATGTCCTAACCCACCCAAGAGTGGCCGACAGAGCACAAATTTATGATGAATCTGCAAGGTTCGAATGAAATTTCAGTAGCATAATCGCACTGTTCTCTAGCTGCACTACCAGATATGGTGCAATGGAGAAACAACAGGGTTATGTTGTCGAAACCTCGCTCAGACCCCATCGATCAGTATAAATACCACGCTCTATCGGTCACTCCGAGGGTGCCCAAAACACACGTGAGACGTGCTGGGCCGAAACGGCTGATGCATAGGTTTCGAGACACTAGTAGCGTAATTTGGAAAAATAAACAGTTAAATAAAAAGAATCCAAAACTAACATTTGCATTAAATCATATAAAGCATAACAAAAACTCATATGACAATGCATATAACATAATAAAACAAATTAAACATATCATGTTAAAGAAAGAGAAAACATAATAAACGGACTAAGATATTACAAAACTAAATGTAGGCATAATGAGGACCGAAAGGGCAACCTAGAAGGGGGGGGGGGTGAATAGGTCGACGCCTAAAACTTGCAACTCCAAAACCCTCTCTTCTCAAATGTTCAAGGTTGCGTAGCAAGAGCTGTCTACCCACCTTAGGACATGAAGAGGAAAGCCACGCAGAAGCACACAGAAACACTCACTCAAACGTCGATTGAAAACAACGAGAAGCAGCCAACCAGTGGGGCTAAAAAAGCATCGAACAATACGGTGGTACACCACCAGACGGTCTGGTGGTCAAACACTGAACTGTCTGATGCGACAACTGGACGATTTGGCCCGAGGGGTTGTCCCCCACAACGAGCACCACCAGACGGTTCGGTGAACCACTGCACGACGCTCCGGTGCTCGTAAAAAGGTTAGGAGAGCCTGGACCTCGTGAACTCCGCTCGAGCTCAGCCCAATGCTTCGGACAGTCTGGCACACAACCACCGGATGATCTAGTGGTATGAAACAGGGCAGCCCAAGGAGAGAAAACAACCCGAGAATCCTCAAGAATCGATCCAAATCTTACACAAATCGACTCCAAGCTTCACCAAACTTTACAATGACTTTGTTTAGGCCATGGTGGACCTATTCCCAACAGATCAAGGCCAAAGCTCAGGAATTCCTCTAGGGATTCAACTTGTCCCCAAAGTGAAGTCCACAAGTGCAGCCCAAAACACCAGTAAGAGAAAGATCTCAGATTTGGTCAAGCAAAGAGAGTAAAAGACCAAGGAACCAAGATCAAAAGCCAATCAAGAGAGGGAGAAGGCAAGCACACATAAGAGCTACACGAAATCCATCTATTAATGAGCCAAAGGGGTCTTAAGATTCAGTTAAAAAGATGGGGATTCGATCACCCAAGCAGCCACCCACTTCCTACCCTCTAAAATTGGAGGCTAAATCACACAAACCTCTCTAAACTTGAAGCTCTTGCTTGGTGACAAAAATAGGGTCTAAACCTAGCCCTAGGCAAACCCTAAACCAGCCAAGAGAGAGACCTCATGGCAGCCCAGCTCTTATTTATATCACACCTCTAAGCCCAAAGGCAGTTTTGAAACTAGACCCCTGTATTACAGACACTTAACACTACAACACCTAGAGAGGCTAGAAAAGACCGCAGGTAACTCGGATGAACGGCCACGATGGAGACCTTGACGTCTTCGGTTTCTCTGCCTTCCCACGATATCCTCCACGTGTCCAGTAGCTCATCACTTGGGGTAGCCTCCAGTTTTGGAATACCAGCAACCTGCCTTGGTTTTGACGATAGAACCAAGAAACGCTCTGGGCCCCGGTTTTGACGCTTGAACCAAGAAACGCTTACCAACCAATGCCAAGACTAGGCCTAGAGGGACCCTCAGAAGCTTAAGACAAGGTTTTAGTCATTCGCAGCTAGGTCCAAGTTCTCACCAAAGTGTTGAGCAATCTCAAACCAAGTAAGTGTGACAAGACAAATCCACCTGGATCTTTTCATTTCAGCCCAAACAGATACCAATTTATGCAATTAATTTAAATTTCAGATTAGACAATCTATCATGAAAACTTAGACATAAACTAGCAAAGATAGATAACAAGAACTACCGAGCATGGAAATATAGCACCAGCATTCAACACTCCTACACATGCTAGGTTGCCAAGTCATGTGGTGATCAAGTTTATGATTTTCAGGAAATAAAAAATTACTAAGCTCTCACATAGTATACAATAGATCCAAATGAGCTCAAGCCATCCATGATCAAGCAAGCACTGTACAACATAGTACAAGCAAAAACTAGCAGATCATACCAAAAGAGCTCTAGTGCAAGTGTATACTACAACTGTACATGATGCAATTTAGGAGTGTGCTACAAAATGCATAAAGAAACAAAAGAAAGCCAAAATAAAACCTAAAAACTAACAAAAATCCCCCTGACTAAAAGCAAACTCCTAACTTCCCTCGCAAATGGTTGAAGGTTTCTAGATCTAGGGGTCTAGTTAGGATGTCAACAACTTGTCTCTCAGTGTCTACATGCACAAGATCTATGAGGCCTTTTTTATAGCTATCTCTCCAGAAGTGATATATCTCATCTGTGTGCTTAGTCATAGAGTGATGCACTGGTTTCTTAGCTACACTAATAGCACTCATACTATCACATAAGAGTGGTATCCTCCCATAGGTAAGGCCATAGTCTTTCATGGTGGCAAGCATCCATCGGATCTGAGAGCAGCAACTAGTAGCAGTAACATATTCTGCCTAGCTCACAAGTGGATTGAGCTACACTATACTGTTTGCTCTAGGGTGAACTTGACATACCTTAGGATCCACTTCACAGTGGTGCAGTGAGACACCCTTGGGGATGCCTGAAAACGAGCACACAGACCTACAAAAAATTGTATGTCCGGCCTCGTGCCCGTTAGGTACATCAGTAACCAAATCATCCCTCAATACACATTCTGATCAACCTCCTCACCATCTTCGTCCTTGTCCATCATGATAGACGCACTCATCAGAGTCATCTATGGCAAAGCATCTGCCATGTCAAACTTCTGAAGGAGGTCCTTTGTGTACTTGCTCTTGTGGATGAAAGAGCCTTGGGGTGTCTGCCTGATCTAGGGCCTAAAGAAGAAATGAAGTTCTCCCATCATGCTCATCTCAAACTCCTTCGTCTGCTCTGAAAACTTGCTCACAAGGGCATGAGAAGAGCTAGCAAAAATAATATCATCCATGTATATTTGAACAATCAAAAGGTCCTTACCATGTTTTTGCAAAAATAGAGTTTTATCCACACTCCCCATCTCAAAATCCTGGTCAATGTTGGCGGTCGTTAAATCGCATTTCAACCACCAACATTTCATGTTAAAGAGTTGATTTTGCCCTAGTTTCATGTAATTTAACCGGTTCCATGAGTTGTGTATCAAGCTTTCATGCAGGAGCTCAATATCACCAAGGACGTGCTGAAAATGACCGGTAGCACATGTCAATCTTGTGATGGCCATAACTTTTGCGTCCAGACTCCAAATTGAGTGAACCAAAACTCCATTTTGGCTATCTTGATGAGATCTTCAAAATGGTTTAGTCCTTGAGGCTGGCCGGCCAAGGTACAGGCCGGCCGGACACATACTTGGTCGGCCGGCCACCAACAAGGTCGCTCGGCCACCAACAAGGTCACTCGGCCACGCCTGTGTTGCAAAAGGCCTGGGACTTGGCCGCTTGGCTCAACCATGAGGGCAGCCAGCCTCCCAACAAGGCCAAACTTGTCCCCAACTACATGGCATGCAAAGAAAGACAAATATGTCACATCTCAACCGTGGGCACAAGCATTGGGTGAAACAAAGGGTCGGAAGGCCTCCACACGAGGATTGGTGAAGTCAGCGATCCATGCCAACACTAAGGGAACCAATCCAATGAAGACAAGAGGCATGCCTAGGCCACCCGGCCTCCTTACTTGGCTGCTCGGCCAAGTATCTGAGGCCTTCCGGCACGTGTTTAACCGCCACCAACTTGGAGAGTGATTTGGAGTCATGGATGATGAAGGATGGTGCATCGGATGGCCGCCCGCCTCAAGACCTGGCCGCCTGGCCTCCTATAGGACTGGCCGGCTTGCCACTTGGCCGCCCAGCCACCGACCTTAACTCACTTACTGACCTAGCTGCCTATAAATCCTCCCTCTCATCCTAGGCTATAAATACCCCTCGGGACGTCATTAGGTAGTGTGTGGAAATGTGGTGAAGCCACCCTTAGCTTGTGAAGAGAGTGAGTTCCATTGTATCAAGGGAGAGTAGTGAGGAGAAGAGTCAAGGAGTGAGTATTCTCTTTGGTTTTATATCTCCAAGCTTGTATTCTAAGATGAAGGACATTGAGTACTAGGCTTGAGTAAAGTTCCTTGTTATTTATTTCCTTTATATTTATGTTGCTCTACTTCCATACTTAGTCATTTTGCCTTGTCAATTGCTAGAACCCTAGTGCATGCTTCTAATTAAGTTGTATAAGTGCTTGCATGCTGCTCTTATTAAGCTTGCAGAGTAGTAGTGAAACCCTTGCTTAGACGTGGTGTTTAGGCTTGGTGTTTTTCCAATTGGTTGGTGTTCTATCCCACATAGATTTGGTTGGTAGTCCCACCTGGTGACAGCAGGTGTGTGTCCTATGTATCCTGACCCCGTCGTCCGGATAGTTTCATTGATGATATAGCTGAATTCCTGTTGAACCCGTCTTTCTCATCTGGGTTATCAGCACTCTAGTGCCTGGAAGTGGTTCTGTAGGGTCAGTGTCTAAGTAGTCCTGACAAGCAGAGTACTAGTGTGTTTAGGGAGTTGAGTGCACATAATTGAAATAGTTAACCTGCTCTACCCAGTTTCTCCTTTACTTGCTGGCTTTTACCCCTTTTTGTTTGGTTCTAGCTTTTCTTTGTCATTTTACTTCACGTTCCTTGTGGATTTCAATACCCTAGAATACCCTTCAATGAAAAGCTACAACAATGCTTCCGTGTGCTTGCGGATCTATATCTATGAAACTAAGAAACGCTAACAAGCATTTCTGGCACCGTTGCCGGGGAACGGTAGCTAATTTGATAGAGAACCTAGGCTGTTCACATTTCTCACCTCCACCATACCACCACACCATACCATCTTCCACATGGATTCCACGCCCATCTACCAATTTTTGTCTCCGAAGGGCGATTTTCTAGAGCCTCCACCACCATCCACACCCATCACCACATCTAGCTATCAGCTACATCCTGGCTTGATAGCTATGGTTCGGGAGCAATCCTTTGGGGAAATAGACTCTGAGACTCCCTACTTACACCTCCAAGAGTTCAAGCCATTGTGTAGCTATATAGTTATCTCGGGAATGCCTGGAGAAGCACTTCATTGGTTGCTTTTTCTGTTCTCACTAACGGGAGAAGCCAAGTCGTGGTACAACCTAGCAGTTGGGAAAGTAGAAGGGAGTTGGGAAGCATTGAAGATAAGTTTTTGTCTCCATTTCTTTCCACCCATGGTTTTCGATCTCCAATGTGAGGTACTCACATTCCAACAGAAGAGAAGGGAATCTTTGGGGGCAGCATGGGCACGCTTCACGCGTCTGGTCTCGTCAGGATTAGATTTGGCTATTCCAGAACCAATGTTGATGCAGCACTTCATCTGAGGTCTCTCACCTGGTGCTGATTTACACTTGGATTTAGCCATGGGAAGATCATTTTCCCTCTTGACCACATCAGAAGGAAGAAAAATACTTGACAAGATCCTTGAGAACACCTCTAATAACGGTGAAGCTAAGGTACCACTTCTAGATCTAGAAGATCCACCCGAGCCCAGCAATCAGGAATGGCAGGAAACTGCTCGACAATCTCCATCTCCATCATCACCTCATATCCTCAGGATTGAAGAGATCCCAGAACCATCTACGTCACCGACCGCTGAGAGGGTTAGCCGCACCGAGACGAATCCTCTGTCGGTACCACCATTCTCATTTGAGGCTGAGCTCTTCATTGTAGGACCGAGACGTGTGACTAGAGTGGGGTGAATAGGAGCAATTTAAAACTCAAACTCACAACCCCCAAAACTGGTGCTTGAAAGAAGAACTAGACACCGTCCACTGAACAGATATGTGTCTAGCAGCTCAAAGGTGCCATCCACTGAAAGGATATGCACCAAGCGAGAAAAATGCGAGCCAACTCAACAAAGGGACCGAGTAAACGGATCCTGCAAGTCCTCCACACGACACTCACTGCACCAAAGTGCGTCTCACTGTCTCACAGCAAGCAAAGAGAATAGTCTAGAAGTGGGGAATGCAAAAATCCAATGCAAAAACACAGTGGAAGAAGCAATCGACAGAAACACTGCTCCTGCCCTGGACACGCCAGATAGTTCGTTGTCTGGGGTCGGAAAGTCTAGTTACACCAGATAGTCCAGTATGGGCTACCGGATTATTCGGTCCAGACCCTACCTGGGCACCTGACGAGGACAGTCTGGTGAGTGCCACCGGACTGTCTGCTGGCTCTACCGGATAGTCCGGTAAAGTCGTAGGAAAGGGGTTTTCACACCCAAATTTGACCAAATCATGTCCAATCTTCATGAAATTTCGCACAGGCTATCTGAACCCTATTCCAAAGCTTTTCCCAAGAGGTCAACTCAAAATAACCATGGGATTAGCGGGAATTTCAGATCTCATGAGATGGCAATCTTTGGGCAAAAAAGGGGGAAAACTCAAGGCAGACTTGCTCGTGGCAATCCAGCAGGATTAAGATGATCTAAGTCATAATCTCCACGTCCTAGCAAGTCCAAAAGAGCCAAAAGAACAGGATTAACTCATGGGCAAAGTAAATCACCAAAGGCCTTTGAGTTTCATCCAAAATCCAACTAAAAAAGGGGGAGGGAGATGGCTGCACACATGAGCACGATTTGGGGATGAATCTTGCCTTGATTAGAAGTAGAAATCAGTGCTTGCATGGTTCCTCACAGCCTACCCCCTTCATCCTCCCACTAATGCAAAGTACTAGCCTAGGCGACTCTCAAATCCTAAGCTAAGGACCCGATTTAATCTTAAGCTCTTGGCTGGTTGGAAAACTAAGCCTTGGCTTTGATGAGGTGGAAGAGTCACCTAAATGACTAGCCACTTAGGTATATATAGCCCAGGCCTAATCGACACATTTTACACTAAGACCCCTATATTACAGAAACGCCCGTAGCGGCCAAACTGGAAAAGACTCGACTTTCTCAGGGACGGACGACCGCGATGGAGTCTTGATCTTCTTCGGATGCACGCAAACTCCTGGATGACGTCCACGTGGCCAGTAGTTCAAATCTGCTGATCTACCCCCGGTTTTGAAGTCAGAAACTGGGAAACATTAGGGTTTCCTTCCTAGGCCTGGAACGGCCCACTCACTCTGTCTTGGTGAGAATGAGCCCATTCGGCGAATCTTGGTAACTTGGTGGTAGGGAGACGGATTTGAGCGATTCCGCCAATGCCCTCGCCCGTCTTCTCACCATGTACTCGGGTTGGAGCACCGCGGTGGCACCCGGCATCCCCAGTCCAATGGGATCGCCTCACAGTCCTTTAGAGGTCTTACTCCTCGCGTCGCCATGCGGCTTCTTCGTGTTCCGAACTCCCATGGCCGAACGACATCGAGCATGCCTCCAGTCCTTCAGAGGGCTTCCATCTATCTCCTGTCCATCAGAGGGCCTCCTATCAATTGGAGGTCTTGTGCCCAAGTCCTTGGTTTTTGCCTTCTGTTGACAATCACTCATCACTCCAGAGGCAATGGAGCCGATCCATTGGCTCTCAATCTCCCCCTTGATGAGTGCATTGTCAACACCTTCTACCTATATCCTGAAATAGAACAAAGACAAAAGAAAAAAGCGTAAAACCGAAAAGAAAGAAGAAAAGAAGAAAGTTGCTCAAGATGCCCAAAAACCAAACACATGCTAAGAAGGGTAAATTGAGTCAACACAAGAAAACCAAAGATCAACCCCCTAAGACAAGGGAAACCCCTCAATGCAGTCGATCAAACTAAAGCATGACCCCTCAAGAAAGAGGCAAACCGGCTCAACACAGTCATGCTTAGGCAAAGTATCGGCTCCTCCAAAAAGAGGCAAAAGGCTCAACGCACCGATGCAAGAGCATGCTAAAAGCTCAAACTCCCTGAATGCACAGCTCCCCCTCAACTAGATCTCTCTAGAATTCTCCCCCTTGGTCCATGAACACTCCTATAGGTCAACATCTCTCCCCCGTGTAGAAAATAGACACATCAAGGGCTCATAGAATCCGACTCCCCCTGAAATAGACAACTCCCTCTCAAAATATGCCATGAAATGCAGGAACTATATCATGAAGAGCTCAGCAGGGATGAAAAGCTAGTAAATACAAGTTCTAGCATATAGAGCAAGTGAGGGTAAGGAAGCATGCAACAAGCTCAATTGAATCTATCTTATACATAACAGGAGCATGTTTTTCAGGGTTGTTGAAAAAAAAGCATCACCAACATGAATAGCATCTAGCAATATAGGCATGAACAGCAAGATGCTAGCAAAACATACAAGGTGTGCTACTCTAAACCAAAGCATATACAACAGGCCATTAGCTATTTAGAGACTTGCATATTTCAAATTTAGCAATTTGTAAATGCAAATCAGTTCATATGCCAGGGGTTATTCACATGTCTGTGCCACTTCTTACCAACCAATGCCAAGCCTAGCTTCAGAAAACCATCAGAAGCTTAAGACAAGGTTTTGGTCATACACAGCCTAGTCCAAGTTTATGACAAAGTGCAAAGGAAAGCTATCCCACACTAGAATAGTGTGACAAGCGAACCCACCTAGATCTTTTAAATTCAGCTCATAAGACACACAAAGTGCACAGATTTAATTCAGATTTCAGGTTTAGGCAAGGTGTCATAAATACTTAGGCACAAACTTAACAAAGGCATACGACTAGCATATCTAAGCATGAAAAGATAGCATAGCATTCAACATTCCTACACATGCTAGGTAGCCAAGTCAAGTGGTGATCATGATTTTTGATTTTCAAGAAATAAAAGTGACTTAGCTCACAAAGGATATTAGACAGATTCAAGGAGCTTAGCGAACCATGATCAAGCAAGCAACTGTACAATCTAGCACAAGCAAGTACTAACTAGTCATTCCAGAAGAGCTCTAGTGCTACTGAAAGTGAAAATGCATATGATATAATGTTGTGCATGATATGATACAAAATGCAATGAAAACAAAGAAAAGCAAAGAAAAGGCAAATCAAAACCTAAGCTACAACAAAGTTACCCCAAACTAAAAGGGGTAACAAACACCAAGCTCCCCATGCAAGTGAGCAAACGTGCTAAACTCTAAGGGCTTGGTGAAGATATCGGCCAACTGGTTCTCGGTCTCCACATGGATCAAGTCTATATCTCCCTTCTCATAGTGATCTCTTAGAAAGTGAAACCTCATGTCTATATATTTGGTTCTAGAGTGCAAGGTGGAGTTCCTAGCTACAGAAATAGCAGAAGTGGAGTCTACTAGGAGAGGGATCTTCCTAAAGCTGAGACCAAAGTCACTCAAGGTAGCTCTCATCCAAAAGCAGTTGGGAGCAGCAACTAGCAGCAGCAATGTATTCGGCTTCTGTGGTGGAAGTGGCTACGCTAGATTGCTTGCATGAAGACCACGAGACAATAGAAGAACCGAGAAACTAGTAGGTGCCGGAAGTAGACTTGCGCTCCAGCCGACAACCCACAAAGTCAGCATCTGAATACCCTCTGAGAGAGAGCGTCGAAGCTGAAGAGAACCAAAGACCAAGCTCAGGAGTGTATTTCAGGTACCTGAAGATGCGCTTCACCGCTTGACGGTGTGATGTCCTCGGTGATGCCTGAAAACGCGCGCTAAGGAAAACCACGAACTGTATCTTTGGCCTAGTCGCCGTCAAGTACAGAAGTGAGCCGATCATCCCTCGGTACTCTCTTTGGTCCACCACCTCCCCTTCTTCATCTGCATCAAGCACCGTTTGTGTTGACATGGGCGTCTCCATGGGCTTGGAGTCTCCCATATCAAACTTCCTCAGAACGTCCTTCGTGTACTTGGCTTGATGGATGAAGGTTCCTTCATGCCCTTGCTTAATTTGCAGTCCAAGGAAAAACTGCAACTCTCCCATCATGCTCATCTCAAACTCCTTCGACATCTTCTCAAAAAACTTGGTAACAAGAGAGTGAGACGAGCCACCAAAGATGATATCATCCACGTATATCTGGACAATAAGAAGATCACTACCATGCTTGAGGAGAAACAAGGTCTTGTCCACACTCCCCATTTTGAAACCCTGGTTTAGCAAAATGGTTTTCAATCTCTCATACCAGGCTCTAGGGGCTTGTTTCAAACCATACAAGGCTTTTTGCAATTTGTAAACATGGTTAGGGTATATAGCATTTTCAAATCCAGGGGGTTGTTTGACATAAACTACTTCTTGAATGAAACCATTTAGAAAAGCAGACTTCACATCCATTTGAAAAAGCTTGAAACCCATGGAAGCTGCAAAGGCTAAGAGAATACGTATAGCTTCCAGGCGTGCAACTGGAGCAAATGTTTCCTCATAGTCTATCCCCTCTTTTTGACAAAAACCCTTAGCCACAAGTCTAGCCTTGTTCTGCACAACAATGCCATCCTCCCCTTGCTTATTTTTGAAAACCCATTTTGTACCAAAAGGATTGCATTATGGTTGTGGCTCTACCAAAACCCAAACCTCATTCCTCTCAAAGTTTTTTAACTCCTCATGCATGGCATTAACCCAACTACCATCAGAAAGTGTGTGTCCAACATCCTTGGACTCAAAGGAGGCAACAAATGCAGCATGAGCAAAGAAAGCGATAGAACCTATTTGGGGCCTCAAGGTCCTCACATGCAAATCACCAATGATCCCATATGGAGGGTGATCCCACTGGACCTGCCGAGATGGAACAATCTTTGAGGTCACCTCCCCAGCGTCCTCAGTGGGGCCAGCCTTTGCTCGAGCTTGCAGTCGGGGGAGCAACGAGGAAGCTGGCGGCACGGGTCCTCCTTCATCTTCAGAGCTCATAGCAGAGGAAGCAGGAGCTGCAGCCGGTGCAGTGGCTCCTGCATCCCTAGCATCTACCTGAACTTCCTCATCTTCAAAGATGGGAGTTCCTTCTTTATCATCACTTGAAAGCTCAAATGCAGGGGTTGTGCAAGGCATAGATTCATCAAAGGAAACTTCACGGGTCTCAACACTTGTTTGGTATCGAGGATCCACACTCTATATGCCCTAGAGCTAGATGCGTACCCAAGGAAAATACCTTCCAAGCAATGACATTCAAATTTGTCCAAATGCCCCCCTTTTTGAGCACAAAGCATCTGCAGCCAAAGGCACGCAGGTGCTTGACGCTGGGCTGCTTACCAAACCGTAGCTCGTACGAAGTCTTTCCTAAGAAGGCTCGTAGGAAGATGCGATTGGCAATGTAACAAGCCGTATTCATAGCCTCAGTCCAAAAGCGTCGCGGAGTTCAATGCTCATCACGCATCGTCCACGCCATCTCAACAAGCATGTGGTTCTTTCGTTCCACAACACCATTCTGAGGTGGGGTATAAGTGTTGACGTCACTTAAGCACGGCAAACCTTATACTGCAAGCGACAATATCGTGTGTAGCTTTTCCCCAGGATGAGTACCATGGGTTTTGTCAATCCAGGAAACGAACTAATTGAGAGCTAATTAATAAGAGTTTATGGTAAACTAATAGTATAAAAAGGGGTCTAAACTATCTCTAAACCAGTCCTTAAACTAATCTAAATTAAGCATAAAATATACTAATATATATAGATAGACAATTAGAACAGAACTAGAACACTAATCAAAGGGTATTAACTAGATTCTAATCAAGCTCTAATTGGATCCAAGACATGCATGATATGGGCATCACAAATAGATAAGAGTAGCAAGATAACTAGCAGCTCAAGGTAAACAAGCATGATCAAGCATATTCATCATAGCATGATTAAATCAAGATCAATCAACCTAACCCCCTAGATCGGTTTCACCTTTCCCCGGGCTCTACTGTCACTAGTAACCAGGTAATCGATGAAAAACTTTCAACATGCACATAATCAGAGATGCATCCCCAATTACTTTATATGGTCTAATAACATAATTAGCACAACTAGAACCTCTAATCACCATGATCAAAAGAACTACATATACTACTATATCATTAGTAAGCTAGATCAACGATCAAGAACGCTAGAAGAATATAACCTTTAAAGACATGATCTAATCAACAAGCATCTAGATCTAAAGCTAATTAGAGCTAGAACAAGCATAATTAGAACAAGAACATGATAGTTAGACAAGAACAATGCTTCATTAATAAATTGTATCATACTTACAACCATGGCCATAGCTCTTGATGATACAATTAGACCTCTGGAGCTAGATAATTAGAGCACCCTACAAGGCCTCTAATCACCTCTATGAACTAGAAGAACTCTAATCCTAGCCTAGAATCTCGACCCTCAGCTCTCCTCTAGTTGTTGTCCCTCTTCTCTACACCTTGTCGCCTTGATAATGAATTGGATGCCCGACCTCGGGGCCTATGCTAACTATTTATACCCTGGAGAAGACGTGGGAGAAAAGGAATCAGAAACCGACCCACGGTTGGGTGGGGTCGACCAACCAGAAGGCCTAAGGTCGGCCGACCTCAGCCCTTCCTTCGTCCGTTTCCTTCCATCTTTCACGGGGACGTTGCTTGTCGCCTAAGAAATATTTGTGCGGGGTCTTTTGGACTCTTGAGCTTCTGGAATCTTCGTAATGGGCCGAGCTTTGACGGATTCTTCTAGCCTTTGACATATTTGACATCATTAATGAATAAATATCTTCATTTTCTTGTAGCTCTTGACACTTTATTGAATCTTCTGATTAGGAAGCCTTGATCCACACAGAGGGGCTATGAGTACACCATGTCTTCCTTGTTCTTCATCTTCAATCCATGTCATCTAGCGGTCTTTTCTTACTCGAAGTGGATCATGGTGAATTTCGTGAAAACTTGGTCTAAAACCTGTAAAAATCACATGTAGCATATTTCCAAGACAATATTGGAAAATCCACAATTATCGGTGATAAATGTTAGTGAAAGATATAGTTGACGCATAAAATCAATGAAAAAATATATAAAATGATGCATAAATTTCGTACATAAGCCGTGTCAACAACATCCCCACTCTTAAACCTTGCTCGTCCTCGAGTAAGTCAAGAATCAGCGTTGCCTTAGATCAACTTTTTCATATTCTAATCTTAATTAATCAAACTAACAAGCTCTCTTGTAATTTAAGTTTGAACCAGCAAATCATGAAAGAAAAGATAATCAATTAAGCTCATCCCACAACAAAAGAATTAGCAAGAGTTCAATTTTATCAAAGACACATCTCCTCATTTTAGCAATATGTTTTTTTGAAAAAGATAATCAAACATTAAGAGATAAATTCTTGCAAAGCCAAAGAAACACACTCAACTCTCCGGTCTCTCAATATCTAAACAGTATTAAATAAATATATATAAAAGGTGGAAGTTTATCTGGAGCTTGGTACGAATCCTAATCAAAACTTGTTTTCAAAATATTGTCAAACCAAGAAAGAAATCTTCTGTTTTTACTGAGACTTGTCAAAAAGGTCATGGAATAAAATAATGTTGAGAGGGAAAGGATGGAACACACACATTTAGAAAAGTGGACATGTGCAAGTGTCAATGGATGATCTCAAGGCACAAATGAAGTCCTTGCTATCGGATTGCACATGGTTGGAATATTTTTTTGAAGTATATATACATAATATCCCTCGCTAATACTAAAAACAACTATATATAAAACTTTCAAAAATACTTAGAAGATTATTGAGGGGCATAATATATATATATATATTTATTTATTTATTTTTAGACGATCACTTGGTCTTTTTTCTTCTTTTTTAATATACGGTGACCACTTGGTTTTTTTTTTGCTGCTTTTGCCCCCTCAAAAACCTTTCTATATATATAAAAAAAACTATATATGGCAGCTCTCCATCCCCACTCTTGAATAATACTCACCCTTGCCCTTGAGTATATATCTAAACAATTTAACTTAGAGGATGGAGCTGTCTAAAAAAAAGAGTAATATTTAATCCCTTAAATACTTCAGAAAATAATGGGTTGTGGTCAAGGATACACAAAAAGATAATCTTGGTTTAAGAATGGATATCCAGCGAAGTTTGCAATCTCTCCAATGTAGAGAGACATAGTGCATGGATAGAAAAGGCTAGCAAAGAAAAGATATGCAAAAATAAATGACCAGCTTCTAAGTCTCATACCCTAGATCACAGTCTTGATCCAACTCATTTAAAAAACAAATTTGATAAATCTAAGGTTTAAAAATATATGGCTTTGGTAGGAATGGCTATTGCAAGATAATTTCATAAAGTTGATCATGGCATTTATAAGCAGTAAAAATAAACAAGGAGATGATCATGATAAAGATTAAACTTTGCAAAAATTAAATCATATGGGTCTTTATGAACAATCATAATCAATCACAAATTTGCTGGTTAGTTTAATTAAACATGTATTATGAGAGCCCGCTATTTTGACTAATCAAAATCAAAGCATGATAAAGATAAAGCGGCAACTTTCATCATTTTCTTGAAAGCATTGTTATAATTAATTAAGTATAGATCATGGTTGTAGTATTAATCACAACAAATCTAAACTACCACACCAAAAATAAGAGAAACACAAAGGGAACACCAAATTGATAGATATAGCTAATAATTTGCAGAATTTAAAAAAAATGAAAAAGAGAAGGTGTTAGAAATATGTTACCGGATATTCCTTCAATTTTTTTATCATCAAATAATTTCTTGCAAAACAATTCAAGTGCACATACTACTCTTGAGGTAACAATCGGGAGTAGAAGCAATTTATAAGAATCTAATAATATTCCCAATGATTTTTAACTTGTGGCCTAGTTAATCTTAAACGAAAAACTAAATGGTGTATGTGAATGCAAACGTATAATTATGCAAAAGATAAGCATATAAACAAAGACAATTATTAAATCAAGTTCTAAATACCATGTTTACAACATGATTGCTAAGTTTCTCCATAGCCATCAAAACTTTAATTAACCAAGATTAAAACACCATGTTTATTCAAGGTTATTAACTCATAACAGTACAAGAAAACCAAAGCACATTGCAAAGCTTATAAACTAATCACATGCAATTATGGTTAACTAACAAGGTTAATTAACTTCATCATGATGATCAACAATTTAATCTAAGCACCATGCTTATATAAAATTGCTGAGGAAAACATTCTAGTAATGTTATCATGAACATAAAAGCACACATCATGAAGTTAATTAAGGCAATTATAATGCAAAACATGCAATTTAATATAAATGTAAAAAGGTGGTTTATGTATGAAATATGAAAAATAAATGCGGAAAGTTTATCCACAAGAGACATGATTAACAAGAAACTTTCAATTAAACTTAATGATGATGGTCTCAAATTAAATCTAAACACCATGTTTACGCTTAATTTACTGAGAAGAAAACTTGGCCAAGTTTCAACATAATTATAAAGCATCAATCAAGAAGTTTATGAAAATTTCAAAACTAATTAAAACAAGCGTGAGAAACAAATGATAAAGCCAAAGCAAGGTGGAAAACGTAATATGAAGTGATGTGATGTAATTATCTAGATTAAGTTAACTAGCCATAAGCAAAAGATTCAAAGGGTCTTGGGGCTGGGTCTTGGGCTTCTAGTGAGGTGGTGAAGCCTTGTGTGGTGCTGGCTGTTGGATTTGCTTCTTACCTGAAGGCTTAAGCACTTCTTCTACTATCTTTTCTAGCTTGGGGTGTGGTGGCTTGGTTGTCCAATAAGACTTCCTTAGGGCAGCCTTGCGGGGATCATGGTAAACTCCATCCCCAGTTGAGTCAGGCTTGGAAGAGGTAGTGTTAGGCTTGATCGGGGCACTCTTCTTCTTACCCGAGGTACTACACTCTCCTAACCCAAGTCCACTGGTGTCTCCCTCACCACACTTGTTCGCCTCTATGATCATCCTAAGCTGAGGTTCCCTGGCATACATCCAGCTTAGCACCTCTCTTAGCCAACAGTTGTCCTCTTCAAGGCTCAACTTCTCTCTCAGATCCTCCAGAATCAAAGTCTGGGCAGCACAAGTGGGATAGTCTAGAGTGGCAATCACAAGAGCAGACTTCTCAAGCTTCCTAATGGTGGCATCCTTCTCCACGAACTGCAGCCTCAAGGTGAGACAGTTCTCACACGTATCAGGTGGTGCCGAAAGCACCTCAAGGTCAACTCTCACCTGGTCAAGCTCACTCCTCAAGGTAGGACAGACCTTGCACACACCCAAAAGCATGGGTCTAGCCCTGATCTCTAACTCCTTGAGCCGCCCCTATCACTTCACCTTCAGCTCAGCTATATCAAGAGCTAGGTGGGGGGCAAGACTCACACTCAAGCACTTCACTCAAAATAGGCTCATCCAATTTAGACTAGAGCTCGCCAAACTCAACCTTCAGCCTATCCATCTCCTCTACCTGATGAGCATACTTGCTCTTCTGCTCACAAAGGTCACTAAAGAGGGACTCACAAGTAGGGTACTCAAACTCACTAGGCTTGGCTTGCACACTCTTCAACCTCTCAATCTATCCAAGGCATTAGCAAGCTTGGCTTTCTGCTTCTGCAGCTTCTTGGCCACCTTCTCCAACAACTTATCCTGGGCTGTCAACTCATGACTATTCGTCTATAGCATATCAAGCATCTCAGCTTGCTCAGGAGTTACCTCTTCATCAGAGGAGTCATTATCGTTGCCCTTGTCGTCCTTGTCCTCAAGTGCCATGGTGCAAAACGATCTCTGGTTCATCTTGTGCTTGCTCTTGCACTTGGTGGAGATGAAGTAGAGGCTAGCTAGACTACCTTGTTCTCTCCTCTTGTCCCGCTTGGTGACGATCTCCTCATTGCTTGAGCTTGACGAGGATGAAGAGGAGGAGGACGATCTGCTACAAAGACCACCAAGCTCGGCGAAGAAGGCCTTGTCCCGCTTCCAGTTGTCCTTCTGGTAGCTCTTGAAAGCCTTCTTGAAGTTCTTGATCTTGTCAGAGCGGTGCTTGGTGTGGTCGCGCTTGCCGGAGCGGTGCTTGGTGAAGTCGCGGGAGTGGTTCTTGCCCTTCTTATAGTAGTCATTCTACTTGTTAGGGCACTCAACGATGAAGTGGCCGACTTCTCTGCACTCAAAGGACTTGGGCTTCTCGCCCCTCTTCTTACTCATCCGGTTGTCATAGGCACGCTAAAAACGACTAGACACCAGAAAAAGCTCATCATCCCCAAATGACGCTAACTGCTCCTCTATCATAGATATCAAAGCAGAGAACGAAAAATCGTGAAGTGGGGGGGTTAGTAGCAACTTCCTCGGAGCTAGAAGCCAAGGCCAGGCTTTTCGAGCCGGTACCATTGACCATATCTATCATCTGGTAATCAACCTCTATGGCCTTGAGCTTGCTATAAAGCTCCTCAACTCCCAAGGTGTCATACCCTGCCGACTCAAAAAATCGAGTTCTTCTTGATCTCCCACACATTCCTGTCCAAGGAATACAACAGCTTGACAGCTTGCTGATGGTCAGTGCATGGGAGAGCAGCGGGGGCTGAGTTGACATGGAGCTTGTTGATGATCGACTGAAACCAAACAAGGCATCCTTAGACTCTCCCAGCTTCTGGATGAAGTTCTCATACTCGCGCCGGTAAGTATTAACAAGCCGACCCTTAACTATCACCGTCCCCTCATGGTGTGCACTGAGCAAGGACCAGATCTCATGGGCGGTATCAAGGTGGCTCACCCTCTCATATTCTGCTAGACCAAGTCCAGAGAAGAGAAAGTTCACCGCCTTGTAGTTCGCCTCATGCTGGGCCACGAGCGCCAGAGTGGTACACTTGGCAATGGGGTGCACCGTGAAAGTCGTACTCTGTTTAGCATTCCATGTCCACGCTCTGGCTAAGCAAGAAAGCTCTCATCCTACCCTTCCAGTAGGGATAGCCATCCAAGCCGAGAACCAGAACCTTCCCAGAGTGCGCCATAGTCGCTACTGGTTTCTCAACAGTAAAGGTATGAAGAAACCTAACCGGCTCTGATACCGATTGTAGGGCTGAGACGTGCGATCACAGGGGGGTGAAATGGAGCACTTTAAAACTCAAACTCACAACCCCCAAAACTAGTGATTGAGAGAAGAACTAGACATCATCCACTGAACAGATATGTGTCTAGCAGCGCAAAGGTGCTGTCCATTGAAAGGATACGCACCAAGCGAGAAAAACGCGAGCAAACTCAACAAAGGGACCGAGGTAACAGATCCTGCAAGTCCTCCACACGATACTCACCACACCAAAGTGTGTCTCACTGTCTCACAGCAACCAAAGAGAATAGTCTAGAAGTGGGGAATGCAAAAATCCGATGCAAAAACACAGCGGAAGAAGCAATCGACAGAAACACTACTCCTGCCCTGGACACGCCGGACACTACTCAGGGGCCGGACAGTTTGGTTCAACCGGACAGTCTGACAGTTTGGTTCATCCGGACAGTCCGACAGGGGCTACCAGATTGTCTGGTGTAGACCCAGCCAGGGCACCCAATGCTGGAAAGTTTGGTGAGGGACACCGGATAGTCCAGTTCCACCAGACTGTCCGCTGGCTCTACCAGATAGTCCGGTAAAGTCGCAGGAAAGGGGTTTTCACACCGAAACTTGACCAAATCTTGTCCAATCTTCACGAAATTTCGTACAGGATATCTGGACCCTATTCCAAAGATTTTCCCAAGAGATCAACTCCAAATGACAATGGGATTAGAGGGAATTTCAGATCTCATGAGATGGCAATCTTTGGGCAAGAAATGGGGAAAACTCAAGGGAGACTTGCTCATGGCAATCCAGCAGGATTAAGATGATCTAAGTCATAATCTCTATGTCCTAGCAAGTCCAAAAGAGCCAAAATAATAGGATTAAATCATAGGCAAAGCAAATCACCAAAAGCCTTTGAGTTTCATCCAAAATCCAACTAGAAAAGGGGGAGGGACATGGCTGCGCACATGAGCATGATTTGGGGATGAATCTTGCCTTGATTAGAAGTGGAAATCAGTGCTTACAAGGTTCCTCATAGCCTACCACCCTTCATCCTCCCACTAATGTAATGTACTAGCCTCAGGGACTCTCAAATCCTATGCTAAGCACCTAGTTTAATCTTAAGCTCTTGGCTGGTTGGAAAACTAAGCCTTGGGTTTCATGAGGTGGAAGAGTAACCTAAATGACCAGCCACTTAGGTATATATAGCCCAGGCCTAATCGACACATTTTACACTAAGACCCCTATATTACAGAAACGCTCGTAGCGGCCAAACTAGAAAAGACTCGACTTTCTCGGGAACGGACGACCGCGATGGAGTCTTGATCTTCTTCGGATGCATGCAAACTCCCAAATGACGTCCACATGGCCAGTAGTGCAAATCCGCCGATCGACCCCCGGTTTTGATGTCAGAAACTAGGAAACTTTAGGGTTTCCTTCCTGGGCCTGGAACGGGCCACTCACTCTATCTCGATGAGAATGAGCCCATTCGCCGAGTCTTGGTAACTTGGTGGTAGGGTGGTAGATTTGAGCGAATCCGCCAATGCCCTCGCCCGTCTTCTCACCATGTACTCGGGTTGGAGCATCGCGGTGGCACCCGGTATCCCCAGTCCATCGGGGTCGCCTCACAATCCTTCAGAGGTCTTACTTCTATCATTGCTGTGCCGCTCCTCCGTGTACCAAACTCCCATGGCCGACTGACGTCGATCATGCCTCCAGTCCTTCGGAGGGCTTCCATCTACCACCTGTCCATCGAAGGGCCTCTTGTCCATCAGAGGTCTTGTGCCCAAGTCCTTCTAGGTCTTTGGCTTCTGATGACAATCACTCATCACTCCAGAGGCAATGTAGCAGGTCCATTGGCTCTCATTCATGACCTTCGGCAAGTCCTCTCAATTTGCCAAGGTTGACCAATGCTTCACCAGGGCCTCTCGTCCAGCCTTCACCTTTCTAGGGGAAGTGCAACGGTTGAAGGAGGACCTGCTCTGGCTTTCAGCAGTGATCAATCGTCAACGGTTAGAGGAGAGAAGGTTAGACACTATGGCAGTTAAGCTCTACTCACAACCTAGACTCATCCCTGGCCGAGTATCAACGTTACCACTGCAAGCTATTATGTACGACCCAAGAGTGGGGGTGAACATCATCCCTAGTAGATAGTGGAGCAACACTTCTCAACTGTCCCTCTGTCCAAGGCCAACATTCATCTACAGTGGATGGATGGAACATTTCTAGAGAGCAAGGGAGTTCTTTGGGTAGTGCCAATAACAATGCAGGATACAGAGTTGTACTTATATTTCCATGTCTTCGATATCCCTGATAGTGTCCCACCGCTGATGCTAGTCTGTCTTCCATTAGCATCCCTTGCCAGTGTGGACAAAGGTAGTGGGTAGCTGCACCTTCAGTTCGGTAAAGTGGAATTGAAGATTAGCTATGCAAGAGCACTCAATACCAGAACTGAAGCAAAGCTAGAGTCTAATCCCTTAGAAGAAGTGATGGGCCTGTCACCAGAGGAGATGGATCAGAATAGCCTACAGGAAGAGGCTTGCGACTTCAGTATGGTAGAGGAGCTGATTGAGTTTGAAGAACCATTGGAGTTCGATGAACAAGGTGAATCATTACGGACTGAAGCTTCAAAATTAGAATTGAAGCAACTACCGCTTGGCCTGAAGTACGCCTTCATACACGGGAACAAGGACACACCGGTCATCATCAGCGACAAGCTGACAGAGAGTGGGAGCCGGAAATAGATTGCCATCTTGGAGAAGTATAGGTGTGCACTTGGATACTCTCTCCAAGATCTTAAGGGAATCAGTCCTAACTTGTGCACACATCACATCCCCAAGGAGGTCGATCATTAGCCGACAAGGGAACCACAATACAAACTTAATAATGTGATGCGAGATGTAGTCAAGAAGGAGGTCCTCATGTTACTCCATGCGGGATCATCTACCCCGTACAAGATAGTGTTTGGGTCAGTCCAGTTCAAGTTGTGCCCAAGAAAGGAGGGGTGACAGTCGTCCAAAATCAGAACAATGAATTAATTCCTCAGCGATCTGTCATCAGATGGCGGATGTGCATTGACTACTGAAAACTCAACACTGCCACCAAGAAGTATCATTTTCCCCTTCCTTTCATCAATGAAATGTTAGAGAGGCTGGCTAATCACTCCTTCTTATGCTATCTCGATGGCTACTTTGGTTAGCACTAGATTCCAATTCACCCCGAAGACCAGAGTAAGACCACATTCACATGCCCTTATGGAAATTTTGCCTATCGACGGATGTCATTTGGGCATACCTGCAACATTCCAACGGTGCATAATATCAATCTTCTCAAATCTGATTGAATATACCATGGAAGTATTTATGGACGACTTTTTAGTGTATGGCAAGACCTTCAATGGATGCTTAGAGAATCTGGAGAAAGTCCTCCAAAGGTGCAAAGAAGTTGATGTTGTCCTGAATTGGGAGAAGTGCCACTTTACGATCAGAGAAGGGATTGTACTAGGATATAGGATCTCAAAAAGAGGCATAGAGGTAGACTGAGCCAAGATTGAAGTGATTGAATAGCTACCTCCCCCCATGAATGTTAGGGAAATCCGAAGCTTTCTTCGTCACGCTGGGTTCTATAGTAGATTATCAAAAATTTCTCCCATATTGCTCATCCTCTGACTAATTTGTTGGCTATGGACACACCCTTTGTGTTCAATGAGGCATGCCTTGAGTCCTTTAACACGCTCAAGAAGGCATTAGTCATAACACCCATCATTCAACCTCCCGACTGGGGTGCACCGTTCGAAATTATGTGTGATGCCAATGATTACGCTGTGGGAGCAGTTCTGGGCTAGACTAAGGATAGGAAGCACCATGCTATCTCTTATGTGAGCAAGACTCTTACTAGCCCATAGCTGAATTATTCAACCACCAAAAAAGAATTGTTAGCAGTCATGTTTGCTATAGACAAATTCAGGTCATACTTGGTGGGAGCGAAAGTCATCATCTACTTAGATTATGCAGCTCTCAAATACCTCCTCACCAAGAAAGATGCTAAGCCATGACAGATCTGGTGGATTCTGCTCCTCCAAAATTTTGACGTAGAAATCAAAGACAAGAAGGGAGTAGAAAATTCAGTTGCAGATCATCTCTTAAGAATGTAGTTCAAAGGGTAATCACCCTTTCCGATCGATGACTGCTTGAGAGATGATACACTCCTCAAGGTCACAACATCCTCCCCATGGTATGCAAATCTAGTGAACTACATGATGGCAGGATATGTCCTTGATGGAGTAGACAAGAGGAAATTTGCCCATGATAGCCGATTCTATCTTTGGGATGACCCCTACCTATATAAACTTTGTGCAGACGGACTCCTACGTTGCTGCATTTCAGCCTTTGAAGCACCGCAAGTCCTAGATAGATGTCGCTCATCCTCCTATGGAGGTCACTATGGGGCTTACTGGACTCATGCAAAGGTCTAGCAGAGTGAGTTTTATTAGCCAACTATGTACGAATATTCAAAGGAGTTTGTGTTACGGTGTGCAAGGTGCCAGCTCTAAGGAAATATAAATCCAAGGGATGATATGCCGCTCACAAGTAATCTTCAGATTGACATCTTTGATGCGTGGGGCATAGACTTCATGGGACCCTTTCCCAAGAATGGAGACAAGGAGTACATTTTGGTTGCAGTCGATTACGTCTCAAAATGGGTAGAAGCATTGCCATGTGCAACCACGGACTCAAAACATGCCATTAAGATGTTCTATGAGACCATCTTTCCTCAATTTGGCGTACCGTGGGTCATCATCAGTGAAGGAAGTTAGCATTTCATCGACAAATGCTTCAGAAGATGTCTTGCAAAATTCAGTGTGGACCACTGTGTTGCCAACCCCTATCATTAGCAGACAAGTGTCTAAGCTGAGACGTCAACAAGCAAATCAAGAACATAGTACAAAAGACGATCACGTCTATGGGAAAAGAGTGGGTATCCAAGCTACCAGACGCACTCTGCGCTTATCATACAACATACAAAACTCAAATTGACATGTCACCATACCAAATGGTATACAGCAAGACTTGTCATCTGCGAGTGGAACTTGAATTCAAATCTCACTTGGCGATGAAGAGGTGGAACATGGATCGCCAAGCTATAGGAGTTCAAAGGCAAATTCAACTCGCTGAGCTAGAGGAATCGAGGGAGAAGGCGTACTGTTGATGGTCGTTATTTTGTGATTTCGACCATCAACTATCCTTTGAATGAAGCAAAACATGTGAATTTATTGGACTAACCCTTTCCGAGTTACATGAGTTTTGTATGAATATTTGAGTGCAAGTATGAAATATACATGAAAATGAGGTAAAACAGCAAGGAAATGGAGTCTGGCAGCCAACGGGCATAACTGCATGGCCGCCTGGCCATCCGACCGAGCCTAAACACCTCCACTCCAACCCAGCATGCAAGAACATGTCAAATGTACAAACTCAAGTGTGGGCCAAGTTTCCAACATGAAAAGTGTTGGCGATCATTATTTCACTATTTCAACCGCCAATTCCTCGGCGAATAAATGGGGTATAGATAAAGTTCTGTGCATTATTTACCTAATACTAATCCATTCCACGAGTTTTGGTGTTTTTCGATGTATCACAGGGAGATGCTCAAATACCATGCAGTATGACATCATTTGGAGCAAGAGAGAATTAATGCACAAAAGGGCTTGAGAAGGAATTGCAAATAACACCATTATGAAGTATCTCAAATGCCATCATGGACCAAACCATTATGAAGAGCTCATCAATATAATCAAAATGGAGTTTTGATTCACTCAATTTGAAGTCCGGATGCAAAAGTTATCACAGTCGCAAGATTGACAAAATGCATGGGCTGTGAGAGATGGCCAGGCGGCCATGCACTCCCCCAAAATGCATTGTCTTTCATCTTATTCATCCAAGGAAGTTACCAAGAGCCCAAAAACACGTGGAGGAACAAGCCCAAGTCAAATCCAACGTTGGAAGGACATCACATGGGCCAAGGAATGGCTGAAAGGCTGGAATGATGGCCGGCCGACCACCTCACATGGCTGGCTGGCCACCCAAAAAGGACACCTAGCCAATTACTTGGCCGCCTGGCTTCCACGTTGGCCGCCCAGACATGTTCAACACATGTATCAACGAAACTAACTTCCAGAAGGCATCCTAGGCATTGGAGAAGTGAGGCGGTGCATCTGACGACTGCCCAGCCTCAGAGGATGGCCGCCCAACCTCCGTGATGGCCGGTCGGCCACCCATGTGGCCACCCGGCCAACCGACTTGCAGCCCCCACCAACCTTCTTCATCCTATAAATAGAGGGGCACTCCCCCCACTCCAAAATGTACCAGTTTGGTGCTTTTTGTACCATTCACCATGTGAATTCTCTCTTTCTCCCTCTAGGAGGCACCCCACAGGAGGTGCCTTCATTCTGAAAGTAGTGTTTGGTTAGAAGTTAGAGGTGAGGCTCCATCGTTCTGGAGCCATCTTCAGGAGTTCGGTATGAATCCTTTTGTATCTTTACTTTCCTGTAAGACTTGAGCTATTTAATATATTTATCTTTCTTTACTTTTGTGAGTATTTGCTGCATTATTGCTTTTGGTATTAATCATGCCTTAGCACAGTATCTTTTAGACTATAAATAGAGTTGCTCTGAGAGGTAATGAATATTTAGTTTGTCCTATATAGATTCCTCGTATGCTCTGTATAGCACTTGTTTATATGGTTGTGTATCCTTCTTTCTGGGAATCCAGTAGATGTAGTGCCTGCTAAATGTAGACGTGGTGTCTGAGTTTGTGGTCACCTTGGTTTCGCAAGTTTAGTATTTAAACCCCACGCAGTTTTGGGTATCCGGTGTGCACGTACAGATTTAGCGCACTTGGCTTTTGTAGGTCCTCCTGGTGACAGCGGGAGTGCACCCTGTGTAGTCCACCCCCGTCATTCGGGTTGCTTGTAGCCGCATAGCTGAGTTACTGTGACAACTGCTTTTCTCGTCTGGGTAATCAGCACTCTGGCGCTCGGAAGTAGTTAGCAGGCTCGGTGGCGAAGTAAGTATCCTAGACAACTAGATAAGTCATTACCTAGGTCAGAGCAATGTGTTGGTCTAGCTTAGTCTATCTGGCTCACCATAGTATAGAAAGTCCTAATCAGGAATCTAAGCTCTCACCTCGTTGTCCTCCTAGCTTTACCTGCATTCTTGCCAACGGTGCTTGGCTTGTATCCAATGGTGCTTGGTGTCAATCGTTCCTAGCTATCGATTGACGTGAATGAGTAGTAACAGTTGGAAGAATGATAGTTTGATATCTCTATCTCAATGCTTCCCTATGGATAAATGCAATACCTTGGAATACTCCCAGGTGAAAGGCTACAGTGGTATCCGTGTGCTTGCGGAGTAAAATCCAGTAGGCTAAGAGCCGCCAACAAAAAGTACCGAAAGGCATCCATGTCATCAATCCAAGTGACTTGCATCCAAGGGCCAAGGAAGAAACAGACTCCAAATCCAATGATCCACAGAGAAACACACTGGAATAACTATCAACCGCCATCCTAGAGGATAAGCAAGACGTTGGATTGCCAAAGTCGGCAAATCCAATGGCCGCCCGGCCATGGGCATGGCCGGTTGGCCATCACTCGGCCCCGCTTTGCACGTGCATCAACTAACTCAACCGCCAACCAACTTGGGGAAGCAATCTCAGCCGAACAAGTGCAAAGTTCGGTAGATCCTATGGCTGCTCGGCCATGCTGGTGGCTGCCTGGCCATCCACATGGCCGCTCGGCCACCGACTTACACCCCTCACTGACCTACTCTGCCTATAAGTACCCCCTCACTGGTTTGGACTATAAATAGACCCCTGGAGCTTATATGTAAAGGTGTGGAGAAGTTGAGAGAGCTACATTCTACCTTAGAGTGATTCATTTCTTTCATAGTAGTTAGGATAGTCCTGGGAGTTAGAGTGAGTCAAACTTTGCCTCGGAGTTCTCAGCGATATCTTTGAGTCTGTGGTAAAGTTCTTGTATCTTTGTACCATTGTATCTCCAGTATAATATTTATAATCTCCTTCGGTTCTATCTCTTGCGAGTGTGGTGTACCTTTCTTTGCATACTTGCTAGGCTTAGACTATGGTTATTTTGGTTATTAAAGTCTTGTTATTCTTGCTGGTGCTATAATCCAACCTGTACACCAGGCTTTTGTTAGATCATCTCCTCTGATCAAGGATGATCTATTGTTATTCGAGCATCACTTGAGTATGTTTATAGCATGCCATCCTCTGCACAGAGATTTGCTTGGTAGCCCCACTCGGTGACAGCGTGTGGAATGCCTATGTAGTCAAGGCTCGTAGGCATTAGCTAGGTTCTCTTTCGGTGGCCAACTATTTGTAGGACCGAGACGTGCCACTAGAGGGGGGGTGAATAGGAGCACTTTAAAACTCAAACTCACAACCCCCAAAACTGGTGCTTGAGAAAATAACTAGACACCATCCACTGAATAGATACGTGTCTAGCAGCGCAAAGTTGCCGTCCACTAGGAGGATACGCACCAAGCGAGAAAAACCACGAGCCAACTCAACATGGGCACCGAGGCAACGGATCTTGCAAGAACCGCCACATGACAATCACCGCACCAAAGTGCGTCTCATTGACTCACAGCAAGTAAAGAGAATGGCTTGAAAGTGGGGAATGCAAAAATTCGAAGCAAAAACACAGTGGAAGAACAAACTGCAAGGAATACAACTGCAACCCTAGCAGAGCCGGACTGTCCGGTGGCACCGTATAGTCCAGTGACCTCTGCCGGACTATTCAGTGGGAAGCCTCGGGCAGACCCCTACACCGGACTATCTAGTGGGCTCTGTCGAACTGTCCGGTGGAACCGGATTGTCCGGTGGCCCAGCCGGATTGTCCGGTAGAGTCGCAGACAAGGGGTTTTCACACCCAAAATTGACCAAATCCTGTCCAATCTTCATGAGATTTTGTACAGGTTATTTGGACCCTATTCCAAGGCTTTTCACAAAAGATCAACGCAAAATGACCAAGGGATCGATGGGAATTTCAGATCTCGTGAGATGGCAATTTTTGGGCAAGAAAGGGGAAAACTCAAGGGGGACTTGCTCATGGCAATCCAGCAGGATTGAGATGATCTAAGTCATAATATTCACACCCTAGCGAGTACAAAATAGCCAAAATAATAGGATTAACTCGTGGGCAAAGCAAATCACCAAAAGCCTTTGAGTTTCATCCAAAAACCAACTACAAAAGGGGGAGGGAGATGGCTGCACACATGAGCACGAATTTGGGGATGAATCTTGTCTTGATTAGAAGTGGAAATCAGTGCTTACAAGGTTCAACTCATCCAACCACCCTTCATCCTCCCACTAATGCAAAGTACTAGCCTAGGGGACTCTCAAATCCTAAGCTAAGCACCCGGTTTAATCTCTAAGCTCTTGGCTGTTTAGAAACTAAGCCTAGGGTTTCTTGAGGTGGAAGAGTCATCTAAATGACCAGCCACTTAGGTATTTATGGCCCAGGCTTAATCGACATATGTTACACTGAGACTCCTATATTACACAAACGCCCGTAGGGGCCAAAACGGAAAATACTCGACTTTCATAGGGACGGATGGCCGCGATGGAGTCTTGATCTTCTTCGCGTGCAAGCTATCTCCTAGATGACGTCCACATGGCTAGTAGTCCAAATCCCCCGATCGACCCCCAGTTTTGAAGTCAGAAACTGGGAAACTTTAGGGTTTCCCTCCTGGGCCTGGAACGGCCCACTCCATTGTATCTCAGCGAGAATGAGCCCATTCGCCGAGTCTGGTAACTTGGTGGTAGGGTGGTGGATTTGAGCGAATCTACCAACGCCCTCGCCTGTGTTCTTGCCATGTACTCGGGTTAGAGCACAGCGGTGGCACCCGGCATCCCCAGTCCATCGGGGTCGCCTCGTAGTCCTTCGGAGGTCTTACTTCTGCCGTCGCCATGGCACTCCTCCGTGTACTGAACTCCCATGGCAGACCGATGTCGAGCATGCCTCCAGTCCTTCGGAGGGCTTCCATCTACCTCTTGTCCATTGGAGGGCCTCCCGTCCATCGAAGGTCTTGTGCCTAAGTCCTTCTGGGTCTTTGGCTTCTGTTGACAATCACTTATCATTCTGGAGGCAATGGAGCCAGTCCTTTGTCTCTCAATCTCCCCCTTGATGAGTGCATTGTCAAAACCTTCTACCTATAACCTAAAATAGAATGAAGACAAGACAAACAAGCATAAAACAGAAAAGGAAGAACAAAGTTTCTCAAAATGCCCAAAAACCAAACACAAGCAAAGAAGGGCAAATTGAGGCAGCAAAAACAAAGTCAAAGATTGACCCCCTAAGACAAGGGAAACCGCTCAACGTAGTCGATCAAACTAAAGCATGACCCCTCAAGAAAGAGGCAAACCGGTTCAACACAGTCATGCTTAGGCAAAGCATCGGCTCCTCCAGAAAGAGGCAAAAGGCTCAACGCACCAATGCAAGAGCATGCTAAAAGCTTAAACTCCCTGAATGCACAGCTCCCCCTCAACTAGATCTCTCCAGAATTCTCCCCCTAGGTCCATGACAGTCCTATAGGTGAATATCTCTCCCCCTTGTTGACAATGGACACATCAAGGGTTCATAGAATCCAAATCCCCTTGAACTAGACAACCCCCCCTCAAAATATGCCATGAAATGCAGGAAGTGTACCATGAAGAGCTCAATAGGGATGAAAAGCTAGTAAATACAAGTTCTAGCATACAGAGCAAGTGAGGGCAAGGAAGCATGTAGCAAGCTCAATTGAATCTATCTTATACAGATCAGGAGCACACTTTTCAGGGTTGTTGAAAAGAAAGCATCACCAACATGAGTAGCATCTAGCAAGATAGGCATGAACAACAAGATGCTAGCAAAACATACACGGTGTGCTACTCTCATCCCAAGCATATACAATAGGCCATAAGCAAATTAGAGACTAGCAGATTTTAGATTGAGCAATTTTTAACTTCATGCAAATCAGATCATGTGCCACGGGTTATTTTCTTGTCTTTGTCACTTCGTATCAACCAATGCCAAGCCTAGGTTCCGAAAACCATTAGAAGCTTAAGACAAGGTTTTGGTCATACACAACCTAGTCCAAGTTCATGCCAAAGTGCAAAGGCAAGCTATCTCAGACTAGAACAGTGTGACAAGCGAATCCACTTGGATCTTTTCTTTTTAGCTCATAAGACACACGAGGTGCACAGTTTTAATTCAGATTTCAAGTTTAGGCAAGGTGTCATAAATGCTTAGGCATAATCTGAACAAAGGCATACGACTAGCATAGCCAAGCATGAGAAGATAGCATAGCATTCAACACTCCTACACATGCTAGGTAGCCAAGTCAAGTGGTGATCATGGTTTTTGATTTTCAAGAAGTAAAAAAATGACTTGGCTCACAAATGATATTAGACAGATTCAAGGAGGTTAGCCAACCATGATCAAGCAAGTAACTGTACAATCTAGCACAAGCATATACTAACTAGTCATTCCAGAAGAGCTCTAGTGCTAGTGAAAGTGAAAATGCATACGATACAATGCAATGCATGATATGATACAAAATGCAGAGAAAACAAAGAAAAGCAAAGAAAAAACAAAACAAAACTTGAGCTACAACAAAGTTACCCCAACCTAAAATGGGTAACAAACACCAAGCTCCCCACACAAGAGAGGAAACGCGCTAAGCTCTAAGGGCTTGGTGAAGATATCTGCCAACTGGTTCTCTGTCTCCACATGGACCAAGTCTATATCTCCCTTCTCATAGTGATCTCTCAGAAAGTGAAACCCCACGTCTATGTGTTTGGTTCTAGAGTGCAAGACAGGGTTCTTAGCTGCAGAAATAGCAGAAGTAGAGTCTACTAGGAGATGGATCTTGCTAAAGCTGAGGCCAAAGTCACTCAAGTTAGCTCTGATCCAAAGCAGCTGGGAACAGCAACTAGCAGCAGCAATGTATTCGGCTTCTGTGGTAGATGTGGCTATGCTAGATTGCTTGCGTGAGGACCAATTCCATGAAGAACACCCACAAAAACCGAGAAAAGTTGTCTACAGCAACAAGCACATACCACTTCCCACTGACCGACTGTACCCGAGCAGGACCAACCGTGTCTATATGCAGCAGCTCACCTGGGTAAGAGGTCATCACCTGATTGACAGGTGCATGAGAAGCGGCAACCATCTTGCCATGATGACAAGGGTGGCATACTAAGTCCTTTTCTGCTTTCAAATTGGGCAATCCTCGGATCAGACCCATCGAGCTCAACCTGGAAAGCACATCAAAACTCAAGCGGCTTAGCCTCCTATGCCACTTCCAAATATTAGCAGAAGGACCAGCAACCAAACACCGAGGAGGGCCAAAAACATATGCAAGGTCAACCTTAAAAACCGGCCCATATGGCAAAATCCGGCAAACAAGGTTTTCCTTAGCATCAAGCACACGAGAAGAACCCTTCTTACAGCGAACCTCATACCCTTGCTTGAGAAGTTGCGAGACAGAAACCAAATTGAACCCCAAATTCCTCACCAAAGCAACTTCTCTCAGGGAAAGCTTGCCAGAAAGTGCAACAAAACCAACACCCAACACTTTACCTTGACCATTATCCCTAAATGTGATGTAGTCCTTTGTGCTCACGGGGTTGAGGCTAAAGAATCATCCGGAGTCTATGATCCATATGTCCTCTAGTCCTCGATCCTACAAAATCAAGGAAAGCTAGAGTGAACAAATGGTCCGGCACTAGGGTTAGTGAAACTGCTGAACCAGTGCTAAGCCATCTACTCAAAAGTAGAAAAGGCACAGTCAAAGTAAGCATCACGATGATCTGGGTACTTGTGATGCCCCCGGCATCTCAAAAGCCTTGACACGCGATTAGATTGATATTAATCAAGGATTTGGACCAAATCGTGCTTAGAGGAGGAAAACAACTAGGCCAGTAAACCACTAAGTGAAAAAAAATTTCAAGTTGAATATGCAAAACTTTGTGTTGTTTGGTCGAGTAGTTAAAAATTTATACGTTTTCATGCAAGACATCAAATACAAAAGTTTTAGTTCAAGATGTTGCCTTCAAATTTACTATTTTGACCATTTTCAAAATTAGATGTTAAGAGGTTCAAAAGTTCAACCAAACCAAGTCAGCCTATACTTAGAAAAGAATTCCTAAGTCTAGATTTTCAGCCCTTCCCAAACTTTATTCATAAATTACTTTTGATTTTACCATAGAACTTCAAAATCTTCCTTTCTATAAAATAAAATTAAACTTGCTACCCTTCCAATGTATCTGGTCTCAAAATGATTGGACTTTATTTGATACTTCAAAAATCTTGAAACAAGAAAGACTATGCATAAAGTAAAACCTGCAGCTTGACCTAACCATCGCACAAACCTGGGCTATATTTCAAAATCTATCATGAATTAGATGAACCTTTTTATAACAAAACTTTAGAGAATTTCATGATGAACAACTTTCATAATTGGTGCCTTGACATGTAGTGAGGTTTGCCTAGAGTTTTAGGGCTTTTACTGTCAGGATACAAAAACTATCAAAACCTGAACTGTTTAGAAATCTCACTCTTTCTTTGACCTACAATCATTTTCATGCAAAAACTTAATTGAATAAATTGTAGAACCTAAAGTTTTGAGAGACTTTGGTATAAAACATAATGGGTGAAAGTGACCCTAAATAGGACTTTTAGAATTTACATTGCATAGGGCTGAGTGGATCAAACAGAAGTCACCGAGCTAAATCCAAATGTAAATCATATTTGTGCATGGAATCTGGTATTAAGCCTTTTGACAAAGTTGTAGATATCAAAGTGTACAACATTTCTTCCAATTGGGATTTTGTCAAATTATGCTTCTAAATTGGTCATTTACGCGATTTTCAGAAGGGAGAAAAACCAAACTGGGTGTGTTTCTTCATTTTTCCTTTTTCTTCATTTTACCCATCCCAATGACAGGTGGGCCCCTCGATCCGGGCTGCTCGCCCATGGCGAGCCGGTGCGCGCCACGCGGTGAATGGGCGCCGACGCCGCTGCCCTTTGCTGCCCGTGCCCGCGCCCCCTTCACCTAGACGCGAACCCGTCCGCGTTCACCCCGCGCTCGACCACTCACTCTCCTTTCCCCTACGCTTGCTCTGCTCCTTCCTAGCGTGCACGCAGAGCACCATCCACCATGGCTGCCATGGGCAGCGAGCTCGGAGTTCGCCGCACGGCCTCTTCCGGCCCTCTCCTTCCAAACCGTCGCGTGCGCCACGTTCGTACAGCCCTACTCCATCGATTCCCCACCATCTAGGCAACTGCAATCCCCTCTCCGGCTGCGACACCGTGCCGCCCGCCATGGCCACCATGGCGAGCTCGAACACACCGTCGACAGCCCCTTCGGGCCATCCCCGCATCTCCCTTCTACTTCCCCCATGCTCCCCATGCTCCGGCGCTGCTCTAGGGCCCGACCATGGCCTTCCCCTTCGCCCGCACCAACAGATCAAGCGCGCCACCGATGGGGGCTGCGTGTACGGTTCACCTCCGGTTCACGCGCGTTCCCCGTCGATTCGGGCCTCCCCAAGCGACGAAATCAAGGGGGATCGGTAGCACATCATCGGGAACATCTTCCTCGGGCAACACAGCTCCAAGTCCATTCCCTACACACGGATCCGAGCCCACGAAGCCGCCGGCCGCGCGCAGCCTTCCCCTGGCTGGAGGTAGAAGAAGGGGACGCGCATTTTTTGGTTTAGCACCTGATTTTTTTGTGTTTTTCGGATTCATCTCAAGTGCTGTGTGATGTGTCTTGTATATCTTTCGAGCTAGTCCCTAGGATTTGTGTTTAATTTCGTATACGTCCATAGTCAGTGAGATTTCGAATTTAAGGTTTTTTTTTATCTGAAACTTTAAAAATCTCTAGTAAATCATAGAAAAATGGGAAAAATGCAAACTCAGTTGCGTTGTGTTCCTATTTACTAGACCTACAGAATGGGTATGATGGTTGGGTGTGAAAAGACTGATTTACCCTTGGATTATTGCATGCATGTTAAAACAAAACAAATGCCAAAAGTGATGCAGATGACATCGAAAAATTATGAAACTTGGTCAGTAGCCTTATCATGTTATTTAGGATTATGTGTGATTTTTTGTGACACTAGTATATACTGTTAAATTACTGTTTTGCCCCCACACATGTATTTTGTGCATTAAATGAATATGGAAATGATGGCTACATAAAGCTTGTCCAGAAAAATCCATGGAAATTATATTTTACCCATTTGGTCCGGTGAAGTCTAGAAATAAAGTTTCATATGATTTTCTTGCCGTTTGCTATGTCATTTGAAAATGACAAATGCTATAATGATTAAATAATAAAATAGCATTCATTTTGTTCCAAATATTCCACCAAAAATTCTTGTAGTTATGATACTGTGTATGTATGCTTGTGTGCCTTTTCATGAATTTTGGTTGTTTTTACTTAAGGGGCCCATTAATAGTTGTTTTAATAAGCTTAAAAATGAGGAAAATAAAAAAAGGGGGGGATGTAGTGGGCATGTATGCTTTTAGTCTGTGGTTTCTCCTATCTAATACACTCGAGATGTGCAAACTCATGTATAGATGAGCCTCACACCTTGTGCAGGTATGTTTGGTTGGAACCATAAAGCAATTAATACTAAGCAGATAATAAAAACATGTTTTTCTTACGTCTATGGGCCACTAAACCTTAATCCCTAAAGCAACACTACTGTCAACGGTGCTAACTAAATATTATTCACAACTAGTATTTCATTACGTAACTAAATATTAGACTTAATCTAAGCTTTGCTTGTATGTGAAGGGAGGAATCGTAACCTTTTGATGCTTGTTCATATATTTCATGCTTGCCCCTGTACTCCTAGCATGCCTTGACCTACGCCTAGTTGATTGTAGAACTACAAACTTACCATGCCTATAAAAGTACTCTTGCTTAAGTAGCTTATCAATCACCTTCTGCCTATCCTTAAAATGATTGTTCAAACGTGTACTTGATGTTCATGCATCCCAATCATTGCATCATGCATGGCATTCATATAGTGACGCTTAATGCAGATACGTGATCGATAAACAAGTGCGGGAGCTACTTCGAGCAACGGTGGTCCAGAGGGTCAACTAAGCCCCAAACATGATCTGGAGAGCCCCTCAGTCGTGTTTGGAAGGAGGAGCAGTCCAAGAGATCAAGGGGTTGCCTGGGGCAAAGCCCCACAACCCGGCAAACTAACATTAGCTTAGTTTGTTGGTTTGGGTAAAAATAAGCAAAGGTAGGCAGGACCATGAATTCCCAGCAAATATGATATTGAATGATGTTTAGACATCCGCATTAGGAGTTGTTTGAAAACAATTGCATTAGACTTATTGGCCGCCCTGGCCCTAGCACCTACAATAGAGTACGTATGATGGGTATGCCTAGAAATGATAGGTGCGAGTAGACACGAGTGAATTGGAGTCACTCGTCGTATAGGTGTTTTCAAAGGAAAGGTTTTCAAAATATATGGAAAACTTTAAACATGATTGTGATGGAACTAAATTGAGGCCGGGCGGAGATTTGGGTATATTATGATGAAAAATGATGTGGATGGTTTGGTGGACTCCGCCCGAGCCGTTTAAGGCCTGATTCGCTGTTCGCCTGCTGATCGGCATAATATTGCTAGAGTGCTTATCCGGGATAATGGACCGGTGAAAGTCTTGCTTGTGCCATCCCAAGAAAAGAGACAGGTTCCTACCATTCTTGTTGGAGGGAGTTAGGCCTGGGGGAGCTTGTACTCGAGGGAGGGCTGACCCGGTACGCCGTGGTATCGCTCCTGAGGGGGCAAAACCCGGGGGAATGGTGGGATTGAATCGAACTTGGGATGGGATGAGTGGAGATGGGGGCTATATGTGGGAATGCGATGGCTAGTAAGCATATACCCCTGGCATGATAGTTATTCCCGGGAATTAAAATCGATTCGAATCGCTGATGCCCACCAGGTGTGGGAATGCTGATAATGCACACGGGTAACATAGTAACTATTTGAACATATTATATCTATTACTCATGTTTTAAATACTACATGTTTGTATTGTATTGTTTACATTTCTGAAGGATATTATTATGATGTTATATGCAAATGATGAAATTGTTACTTTATGTTGATATTCCACTGCTTAAAATCTATGGCTAAGGATCCACATGATAGTAAGCAAGCTTCGCGTCAGCTGTAAGCCATTCCATTAAGTCCTACTGAGTAATTAGTACTCAGGGTTTGCCCCCACCTTTTGAGAACAGGTACCGGTGACATCTGGACAAGTGCTTGGAGGAGGGTAGTACCGGTGGGCTCGGTGCTGCTCGTCTCGATCATCGTCGCATGAAGACTACTAAAGTATTTTGTTTCCGCTGTGAGATGTTTTCGAACTCGCTTCCGCTATCTGATTCAAACTTGCCTTTTGTATGGCATTATGTTGAAACCTATATCTTTATTTCGAAGTGGTTTGTAAAATAAGTTTATATATGTTATATTCAACTGCCTGAGATGATGTAACTGTTGTGGCTCCATCGTGGGCTGGATGTGTATGATGTCGGTTCCTCTAGGAAAAGGTAATATCGGGAGCCGAATGACTCTCGACGGACGACCAGGTTTAGTTCGGTCTAATTGCACTGCAAGCCAGAGGTGGCCGGTGTGCTTAGTCCGGATTAATTCGGCGGTTCCGCCACAGTACCCACGACCTCCAAAGCGTGAGCTCTCAAGACCTCTACCAAAGTGTCAGTCACGAGGTCCATAGCCGCACTGAAAATGACTAGGAGCTCGGCTGGCAAAGTGTCTCTCACCACCAGGACCACGGGCCTAAAAGCCGCCTCCTCTATCACCACCAGCAAAGTGGTCTCTCATCTCACCGCGATGGGGAGGATCCTGCCTACCACCCCGGTAGAACTAATCCTGGTTCCCTCAGGCTCTCTCCTGCCTCTCAGCCTACTTCCTCCTAAAGCAAAACTCCTCCAAGGACCATTCCACTGGCAAAAGTCACTGTGGAAGACAGGCCTCTTGGGCATAGGCTGGGGCTGGGTCTTGGGCTTCTAGTGAGGTGGTGAAGCCTTGGGTGGTGCTGGCTACTAGATTTGCTTCTTGCCTGAAGGCTTAAGGACTTCTTCTACTATCTTGTCCAGCTTGGCTTGCGGTGGCTTGGGTGTCCAATATGACTTCCTTAGGGCAGCCTTGGCAGGCTCATGGTAAACCAAATCAATAGTAGAGTCAGGCTCAGGAGAGGCAGTGTTTGGCTTGATCGGGGCACTCTTCTTTTTACCCGAGGTACTACACGGTCCTAACCCAAGTCCACTGGTGTCACCCTCACCGTGCTTGTTCGTCTCTATGATCATCCTAAGCTAAGGTTCCCTGGCATACATCCAGCTTAGCACCTCTCTCAACCTACAGTTGTCCTCTTCAAGGATCAACTTCTCCTCTCTCAGACCCTCCAGAATCAAAGTCTGGGCAGCACAAGTGGGACAGTATTGAGAGAGAATCACATGAGCAGACTTCTCAAGCTTCCTAATGGTGGCATCCTTCTCCACCAACTGCAGCCTCAAAGTGAGACAACTCTCACACATATCAGGGGGTGCTGAAAGCAACTCAAGGTCAGCTCTCACCTGGTCAAGCTCACTCTTCAAGGTAGGATAGACCATGCACACACCCAAAACCGTAGGTCTAGCCCTAAGCTCCTCTAACTCCTTGAGTTGCCCCTCACACTTCACCTTTGGCTCACCTATGTCAACTGCTAGGTGGAGGCAAAACTCATACTAAGGCACCTCACTCAAGGTAGTCTCATCTAGTCTAGACTGGAGCTTGCCAAACTCAACCTTCAGCCTATCCGTATCCTCTACCTGATGAGCATACTTGCTCTTCTGCTGACAAAGGTCACTCATGAGGGACTCATAGGTAGGGCACTCAAACTCACTAGGCTGGGCTTGCACACTCTTCAGCTTCTCAATTTCAGCCAAAGCCTCAGCAAGCTTGGCTTTCTGCTTCTGCAGCTTCGTGGCTGTCTTCTCCAACAACTTATCCTGGGCTTTCAACTCACGACTATTCCTCTCCAGCATATCAAGGATCTCAGCGTGCTCAGGAGTTACCTCTTCATCGGGGGAGTCGTTGACGTTGCCCTTGTCGTCCTTGTCCTCAAGCGCCATGGAGCAAAACGATCTCCGATTCACCTTGTGCTTGCTCTTAGACTTGGTGGAGACAAAGCAGAGGCCAGCTGGACTGCCTTTGTCCCTCCTCTTGTCCTACTTGGTGATGATCTCCTCATCACTTGAGCTTGACAAAGACGAGGAGGAGGAGGTGGACGATCCGCTACAATGACCACCAAGCTCGGTGAAGAAAGCCTTGTCCCGCTTCCGATTGTCCTTCTGGTAGCTCTTGAAAGCTTTCCTAAAGTTCTTGATCTTGCCAGAGCGGTGCTTGGTGTGGTCGTGCTTGCCGTATTCGTGCTTGCCGAAGCAGTGCTTGCTGAAGTCGCGGGAGTGGTTCTTGCCCTTCTTGTAGTAGTCCTTCTGCTTGTTCGGGCACTCGGCGATGAAGTGGCTGACCTCGCCGCACTCAAAGCACTTGGGCTTCTTGCCCCTCTTCTTGCTCATTCGGTTGTCATCGGCTCGCTGGAAGCGACTAGACACCCAACAAAGCTCATCATCCCTAAGTGACGGCAACTGCTGCTCTGTCACAGACATCAAAGTAGAGAACGAAAAACCGTGAAGTGGGGGGTTAGTAGCAACTTCCTTAGAGCTAGAAGCCAAGGCTAGGCTCTTGGAGCTGGTACCACTGAGCATATCTGTCATCTGGTAATCAACCTCTGTAGCCTTGAGCTTGCTGTAAAGCTCCTCAACTCCCAAGGTGTCATACCCTGCCGACTCAAGAGTGGAGTTCTTCTTGATCTCCCACACATTCCTATCCAAGGAATACAGCAGCTTGACAGTCTGCTAATGGTCAGTGTATGAGAGAGCAGCGGGGGTAGAGTTGACACGGAGCTTGTTGATGATCAACTGAAAGCGACCAAACAAGGCATCCATAGACTCTCCCGTCTTCTGAACAAAGTTCTCATACTCGAACCGGTAAGTCTCCACAAGCCGACCCTTAACTGTCACCGTCCCCTCATGGTGTGCACTAAGCAGGGACTGTTGACGGTCGTTATTGCACTACCTACGACCATCAACTATCCATGAACATGAGGGAAAATACATCAAAGTGTAGACTAACCCTTGCTACTAACATAGTTCCACGAGTTGTGTTGAATATTTGATTGCAGGTGCAAGATCAGCCGAAAACATGTCAAATATGGCTAAGTCAGGAAGGTCACTGACCAAGGGGCTAGGCCACCTAGCCTTCCCCTAGGCTGCCCGGCCTATGAATGTGCCCAAATAAGCCCAACTTCGACCTCCATCCACATTAGAGACGTGTCAACACAATTCCAAGGCCTAAGCCGAGAACCCAACAGGCTAAGTACCGGAAGGCTTGCCACCTCATCGATCTAGCACTTGGATTGGTGAAGTCAGCAATCTGTGGGACTTCAATCTTGCGTCTAAGGAAGAAGCACAAATGAGATCCGACCATCAAGGGAAAATCACACGTTTTAACCGCCAACCACCATGCAACCGACTTAGGGAGTGAAGATGGACTGCAAGATGGAGTGAGGCGATGGATCCAAGGGCAAGCCAGACCGCCTGGCCTTAGGTAGGGCCACTCGTCCTCCTACCTAGCCACCTGGCCTGCCCCCTACCCCCTTAACCGCCTTACCGACCATATAAATACCCCTACTCACTTGGTGACTATGAATACCCCCTGGTAGCTCATTTGTAAAGTGTGGAAGTTGAGTGGAACCCACCATTGTCTAGTTAGTAGCACTAGGATAGTCCTGGGAGTTAGAGTTGAGTCTGAGTCTTTGCCTCAGGGATTCCGAAGTTAGCTTCGAGTCTGGTAAAGCTCTTGTATCTTTCTATCTTTGTACTCTTGCTACTTCAGTATAATGTACTTTATTGATCTATCTTTCGGCTATACTTTACTTTATTTCTTACACTTGCCTAGTGTGGTGTACCTTATTGCATACTAGACCAAGGCTTAGGTTTATGTTGTTTTTAAGTTATCTAAATCTTGCTAGACTTGCCGGTGCTATAGGCTTTCCTTAGGCTCTGATCTAAGGCTAAGTTAGTCCTAACCCTCTGATCAAGGACAAACTTTAGTGATCAAGTTTAGTGTGCCATCTTACCCACATAGATCTGGTTGCTAGCCCCTCTTGGTGACAGCATTAGGGAGCCTCTGTAATCTGACCCCGTCGTTCGGTAAGCCCGTAGGCGTTAGCCAGTTGTCGTTCTGTTGGCCAACTATCTACCCCCGTGCATCCTCGGTGTAGTCTGGAATTTCACTCGACGCAAGACCCTAGTTCGTGTTTGTTTAACTCAATTCAACCGCGAATACTCCTTGCAGTAGTTAAGAAATAGAGTTTGGATATCTTAATCTCACTCGTTGTCCTCCCAGGCAACTAACTAGTTGTGTACTACTTTGGTCCCTGTTTACTCTTCCCACCATACACTATCTTGTTATATCTTACCCCCATTGTAAGAATAGCTGGTGTTTATCCAAGTTATAGTACTATTTGAAGTTCGAACATATCATTCCACCTATTAGCCCTTGCTTCCCTGTGGATTTTTACGATACTCGGAATACTCTGAGTGAAAAAGCTACAGCGAATCTCTGTGCGCTTGCGGAGTAAAATCTATTACGCTAAGAGACATCAACAGGGATCAGATCTCATGGGCAGTATCAAGGTGGCTCACTCTCTCATAGCCCGCTGGACCAAGTCCAGAAAAGAGAAAGTTCACCACCTTGTAGTTTGCCTCGTGCTGAGCAACAAGCGCCGGTGTGGTATGCTCGGCAATGGGGAGCACAGTGAAAGTCGTACTTTGTGTAGCATTCCATATGTCCTCGCTCTGGCTAAGCAAGAAAGCTTTCATCCTACCCTTCCAGTAGGGATAGCCATCCGAGCTGAGAACCAAAACCTTCCCAGAGTGCACCATAGTCGCTACTGGTTTCTCACTGGTAAAGGTATGAAGAAACCTAACCGGCTCTCATACGAATTGTGGACCGAGAAGTGCGACTAGAGGGGGGTGAATAGGAGCACTTTAAAACTCAAACTCACAACCCCCAAAACTGGTGCTTGAGAAAAGAACTAGACACCGTCCACTGAACAGATACGTGTCTAGCAGCGCAAAGGTGCCGTCCACTGGGAGGATACGCACCAAGCGAGAAAAACCGTGAGCCAACTCATCAAGGGCACTGAGGCAATGGATCTTGCAAGAACTGCCACATGACACTCACCGCACCAAAGACACTAACTCACAGCAAGCAAATAGAATGGTCTGAAAGTGGGGACGCAAAAATCCGAAGCAAAAACACAGCGGAAGAACAAACTGCAAGGAATACAGCTGCAACCCTGGCAGAGCCAGACTGTCCGGTGGCAAGAGCTGGACTATCCGGTGGCACCGGATAGTCCGGTGACCTCTGCCGGACTGTCCGGTAGGAAGCCCTGGGCAGACCCCTACACCGGACTATCCGGTGGGCTCTGCTGGACTGTCCGGTGGCCCTACCAGATTATCCGGTAGAGTCGCAGACAAGTGGTTTTCACAACCAATACTGACCAAATCTTGTCCAATCTTCACGAGATTTTGCACAGGCTATTTGGACCCTATTCCAAAGCTTTTCCAAGAAGATCAGCACAAAATGATCAAGGGATCCGTGGGAATTTCAGATCTCGTGAGATGGCAATCTTTGGGCAAGAAAGGGGAAAACTCAAGGGGGACTTACTCGTGGCAATCCAGCAGGATTGAGATGATCTAAGTCATAATCTCCACATCCTAACAAGTCCAAAAGGGCCAAAAGAACAGGATTAAGTCATGGGCAAAGCAAATCACCAAAAGCCTTTGAGTTTCATCCAAAAACCAACAAGAAAAGGGGGAGGGAGATGGCTGCACACATGAACACGAATTTGGGGATGAATCTTGCCTTGATTTGAAGTGGAAATCAGTGCTTACAAGGTTCAACTCATCCTACCACCCTTCATCCTCCCACTAATGCAAAGTATTAGCCTAGGGGACTCTCAAATCCTAAGCTAAGCACCCGGTTTAATCTCTAAGCTCTTGGCTGGTTGGAAACTAAGCCTAGGGTTTCTTGAGGTGGAAGATTCATCTAAATGACCAGCCACTTAGGTATTTATAGCCCAGGCCTAATAGACACATTTTACACTAAGACCCCTATATTACAGAAACGCCCGTAGGGGCCGAAACGGAAAAGACTCAACTTTCACGGGGACGGACGACCGCGATGGAGTCTTGATCTTCTTCGCCTACAAGCTATCTCCTGGATGACGTCCACGTGGCTAGTAGTCCAGATCCACCGATCGACCCCCAGTTTTGAAGTCAGAAACCGAGAAACTTTAGGGTTTCCTTCCTGGGCCTAGAACGGTCCACTCCACTCTATCTTAGCGAGAATGAGCCCATTCGCTGATTCTGGTAACTTGGAGGTAGGCTGGCAGATTTGAGCGAATCCGCCAACGCCCTTACCCATCTTCACGCCATGTACTCGGGTTGGAGCATCGCGGTCCTTCGGAGGTCTTACTTCTGCCGTTGCCATGCCGCTCCTCCGTGTACCGAACTCCCATGGCCGACCGACGTCGAGCATGCCTCCAGTCCTTCAGAGGGCTTCCATCTACCTCCTGTCCATCGGAGGGCCTCCTATCCAACGGAGGTCTTGTGCCCAAGTCCTTGTGGGTCTTTGGCTTCTGTTGACAATCACTCATCATTCCAGAGGCAATGGAGCCGGTCCATTGGCTCTTACTATCTACCCCTGGCCCCTCGAGAGTGCTAGAATTTCGCTCGACGATAGACCCTGACCTGTGTACTTGAATTTCCTTAGTTAACCACGACATAGTCTTTGCAGCCGAATAGAATAAGAGTTTGGGGACTTTATCTCACTCGTTGCTCTCCCAGGCAACTATACCTTTCTACATATATCTTTGGTAGTTTAGCTCACTTCCCACCATACACCTATCTTTTACTAGCTCACCCCTGTCTAATTACTAGTCGGTATATTTATTTAAGTCTACGGCTCATTCGACTTGAGTTTATCCAATTACACTCTCTCGCCTGCCGTTTCCCTATGGATTTTTACGATACTCAGAATACTCTGGGTGAAAAGGCTACTGTGAATCTCCGTGTGCTTATGGTGTAAAAATTTGTTACGCTAAGAGATGTCACCAAGATTTTTCTGGCATCGTTGCCGGGGAAGCAATAGGCAGAGAGATAATTGATATCTCATTTCGAACCCTGTATACTTAATAAATTTGCTGCTAGTTTTTAGCAGGATCACTTTGCTCTGTTGTCTTGTTGTGGTTGCAACAAAGAGGTGTATGACTAGTTTCGACCTACTGGAAAACTACCACAATAACCAGGAGGCAAAGCTCCTGTAAACAAGGTCGGCACCTGCAAGCCACATATGGTATCATCAAAAAGGCGCAACAACAATCAACAAACCATCGAGCCACCTACGACATCAAATGAATGTCGCACAAAAGTACCGGCTGCCACCTCGTGCATTCATACAGACAAAATTCCAGAGGGCGACAAATGGTTCACCATCGCCAAGAGGTAAAAACTTGGCATTATCATTCACGACATATTTAGTTTCTGCCCTAGTTCAATTTCCTCATTCCACTACATAATTTGTTCCTTTCATTTTGCATTAGTTCCATTTTTGTGTACATAGCTTTAAATTGCTCTTTGCATAAAAAAAAGACGATGGCTGACCGGCCACCACCCGGGGCGGCCAACCAGCCCCCTTCATGGCCGGCTGACCACCCCTTCTCTCCCCTTCCTTCTTTCTTCTTTCTTTTCTTTTTGGGTGCTTTTCTTTTTCTTTCTTTTTTCCTTCCTTTTCCTTTTTCCCCTTTTCTCTTTCTTTTCTCCTTTTTCTCTTTTCTCTTTACCTCCATCTGTAGCAAGCACAAAGGGAAAGGAGCACCCTATGGCCGCCCGGACGCCTGCCACGGCCACCTGGCACCCCTGCACGACCGGTCGACCTCCTATCTCCCTCTTTCCTCTTTCTTCTTTCGCAAACTGAAGTTGCAGCACCATGATGGCCGCTCGGACCCCATCCGTGACCGGTCAACCAGCCACCATTGCCCATGCTCACTCAATCACCTAGTTAGCACATTGATACACCTACACATCTAGCTTGCATGCATGCATTATGGTGTAGAGGAATTAAAGTAGCCACCCGGCCACCTTTCGGTGCCTCTCATGGCCGCCTAGCCTTGGCAAGTGGCCGCCGGGCCCCTCTCTCTCTCTCTCTTCCTGCCGCACCATTGAGCACAGGCTCTCCCACGCGCACTCATGGCCGCCCGGCCTCCTCCAGTGGCCGCCCGGCCCTCTCCTCTCCCCCACTAACCTATAAATGCAGCCCCTCGCTCCGCTCTTCAGTGCACCACATGGTAAGCTGCACATATCCCTTCTCCCTCTCTTAATCTCTCACTTGGTAGCTTAATTAAGCTCTTTTGCTTAGCCAAAATAATGCTCGAATAAAATTAGGTTAGACAAATAAATTAGCTACTAGCCCCTCTCTTTGGCAAGAACGAGAATGGATTGTGGTGGTGTCACGCCCCGCAAGAATGACTAACACCTAACATTAATTTTATTTGTTGTTTTTGTAGTCGTGGTTGTGTCTGTTGTGCAGGATGAAGCGGGCTTTGAAGAGGGCAAGGAATGTGATTAGCAAGGAAGGCAACCATCTATGGCTCTCGACCTCCTTTGGCTCCCAAAGCCAGAACTCGCGGACGGTCTCCGACCAAGGGTCCTCCAGCAATGTTGATACACATAGGTACAGCTGTGGTTCGGTCCCTTTTTAATTTGACTATTTCCTTGTGCTGTTAATTCAGTTGTCTGGTTCATCAACTTACAATGTCCAGTGAGACTTTTATTTTTCACATGTCGTGGTTCTTTTGCTGCTTTCCTTTGTCATCACAAGAACAAAACAACTCTCAATGATTACACCAGAGCAAGTAACATGTTGGCACTTGATTGTTTTGCTGTTAAAGATTTGGTTTGGCTTAGCTCTAGGTGCATTAATTTTCACCTCCAGATGGGATTAGTTGCTGCTGCTTGTGGGCTGGTTTATATTAGTCACAAGATAGAGAAAGGGATAGAGAATGTGGTTCCTCTAAATCTCGAGAAAAGGATAGAGAATGTGAAAAAGTCAAGGACATGGAGCGATTGCTTTTTGGTGAGTTGATTTTTGCTTGTTTTTAAACCATGTGTGATTGGTAGCCACCTCTGATTTTCTAAATTTATTATTTTCCTATTTTGAATTTGCTTTAAATTAGATCTAGTTTCCACGCAAAGATCAAGTGCATAACAGCCTCCAACACTTCAGTCTTTTTTCTGTTAGCAAGGCACTCTATGTCTCCACAAAAGCAACACTGACAGAAAGCACTTCAGACAGGCAACAATATGCCTATTATTTTTTTCCTGAAAGACTTATCTCATCAATCTTTTTTTGTCAATATAAGTAGCCATTACAGGAACAAATATAAGTAGCCATCTATCTTTTTTCCCAGATTAACAAATATAAGTTCTTCCTTGATTGAACCATCTGTGTATTACACCCATGATAGTAGAATGGATTAGTGTATAGCTGTTTATAAAGTTGGTAAATTGGACATTTCCAAAGCTTTCGATTCGGTTTCATGGCCATTTCTTTTGGAAGTTCTCCGGAAATTTGGCTTCGGTCCGGTGTGGTGTGACATACTCAGTGGGCTGCTATCAACCTCATCCACATGTGTGCTGCTTAATGGCATACCTGGAGAGATGATTAGACATCGGAGGGGACTTCGGCAAGGTGATCCCCTGTCACCAATGCTTTTCATCCTAGTGATGGATATTCTCGGCCTTATGGTCTCTCAAGCTTCTGAAGAAGGAGTTCTGCAGCCCCTCTCTTCAAGAGCGCTTCGCCACTGGATTTACCTCTACGCGGATGACATGGTTCTTTTCCTTCGACCTGCAGCCCAGGATATTGGAATAGTTCTTGATATTCTCAACCTTTTTGGGGATGCCTCTGGTCTGAGAACAAATGTGCAGAAAAGCAGAGCCTTTCCAATCCGATGTACTGAGGAAGATCTGGGAGTGATCTAGGACAATCTGCCTTGTGAAATACAAGAGTTCCCCTGCAAGTACCTAGGACTGCCACTTTCTCTGAAAAAATTGACAAGGGCACAAATTCAACCCATAATTGATAGAATTGCAGATCAATTACCTGGGTGGAAGGCAGATCTAATGACAAGGGCTGGCAGGGTGGTTCAGGTTCAATTTGTCCTGACAGCAATGCTTGTTTACCTCACCATGGCTATTGATCTCCCACCATGGGCTATTAAAGCAATTGATAAAATCCGGAGAGCCTTCTTGTGCAGAGGGCGAAAAGAAGCGAAAGGTGGCCATTGCCTGATTGCCTGGGACAAAGTGCAACGACCCAAGGAACTTGGTGGGCTGGGAATATCGAATCTGCAAACTCTTGGTTGGGCTTTAAAATTGAGATGGCTGTGGCTCCAGAAAACAGATCCAGACAAACCTTGGGCTCTGTTCCCAATCAAGATGCACCACTCAGTGCATGCCTTCTTTTCTATGGCTGTCGAAACTACCGTAGGTGATGGAGAACACACCCTGTTCTGGAAAGACCGGTGGCTGCAGGGACAGCGATTAGAAGACCTGACCCCCAACCTTTTTGTTCTAGTGTCTACCAGAAGAGCTAACCGACATACAGTGTGTGATGCTCTGGCAAACCATGCCTGGACTCAAGACATCCAGGGAACCTTATCTGTTGCCGTGCTTACTGAGTATCTAAAGCTTTGGGATCTGCTGTCGGAAGTGGTGCTGCAACCTGGAGTTCAGGACATCCGCCGTTGGAAGCTACCTCCTTCCGGACAATACTCTAGCAAATCAGCCTATGAGAATTTTTTCCAGGGATCGATGGTTTTTAGACCCTGGGAACGTATTTGGCTATCTTGGGCTCCTAACAAATGCAAGTTTTTCATATGGTTAGTGGCTCATAGGAGGTGTTGGACTGCGGATCGGCTGGCTCGGAGAAACCTACCGCACCCTCCTAGTTGCCCCCACTGTGACCAGGAGGAGGAAACCATTGATCACCTCTTAAACAGCTGTGTGTTTGCAAGAGATTTTTGGTTCAGTTTCCTCAGGCGTTTTGGCCTCCAAAGCTTTTCACCGTCACAATTTGAAAGCTTTGACGACTGGTGGGACAAAGGGAGCGTTAGAGTCCCTGCTGTTTTGCAGAAAGGTTTCAATTCTTTGGTGATTCTTGGGGCATGGAGTTTATGGAAACACCGTAATCGTTGTGTCTTCGAAGGGGCGGCACCCAATCTAGAGAGGGCTTTGATCCTAGCAGGTGAGGAGGCTCAGCTCTGGGTGATGGCTGGTGCTCGAGGGATCTCCCATTTGACACCAGTTGAGCCTGGTGAACAGATAGCTGTTTTTTTGGTCGTTCGGTCGTTTTTTACTTCTTTCAACGGGCGGTGTGTGTGTGAGTTTGTACCTGGGGTCTTACCCTCTGTTTCTTCTTTAATATAATGATACGCAGCTCTCCTGCGTGTTCGAGAGAAAAAAAATTGGTAAAAAATAAGATAAGGTTCTACTGTATTAGCTATTTAGTGTTCATTCAGTTAACCACTACCATATTTTTATCCATGAGCACTCTATGACCATTCATTATTTAGTATTCACTTTATTCTGTATGTGGCGTTCATGTTCTGATATAGCTTAGGGAAAACTTTGTGTTTTTCCCTACCCTGTTTTTGGTTTAGTAAATATACTTCAGAAAGTGATCCCAGTTTTTCTTTCCGATGGATCCAGCGTCTTGGTTACATGCAAGATACACTGATTGCCTTGTCAACTCATATCATGGTAACAACTTGCTGCAACTGTTGGTAACTTTGATTACAGCATATCTGAATAGGTTCCATTTTTTTAATCCTTTGCCATTTATTTAAAAGGCATTTAGCACTGCAGCCAAAATCCAAACCTCTTAAACTTCCACTTAAGATACATTGTATGCTATCTAGAGTGCTTCTGTTGGCATTTCCTTCATGCGCTGGTGTAATATAGTTTGGGGGAAAATGTAGCTAATGTTTTATATCCGTGGTGTTTTATTTCTAAAATTGTAAAAAGGCAATGTAGATATTGTCATCAAGGACTTCAAATAAGCACAGGCTGATTTCAGGAAAGCTACTGATACCTGTCGTGTTGCTCTCTACTGATGCCTACATGTTTGTCTACCTATGCTTGCACAAAGGTAACTTCCTTGCTCTCCTGATGACTATCTTGTTTCTTATGGTTCCTGACAGTTTCTTAGGCTTTGAGGCTATGAAGATTTAAGGAGGGATCTCTTTTACACATAAAAACATTATCATTGAACCTCTACCATTTTCTATGCTCTTGGCTACCTGCTACTACTATCATCATTCTTCTTATCCATGCTAACTTAATTCTGTCGTGTTGTCCTGTGAAGAGAGAGATGTATATCATTAAGTTATACTATTGTTTGGACTTTACACTAGTGTATAAGCTTGAACCTTGTGTATATATTATTTTCATTTATATGTGATGTTGATTTGATGGATTTTGTGATTGCACTATGTAGTATAATTTTTTCAAATTTTTTTCTGAATTTTCTGTGATTTATTGAAATTTCCTGATTATGTCATTAATTTTTTAATGAAATATGTTGTAATTTCGTGGGCCTACATGGCTGACGAAAATATATTACCTGTCACTCAATAAATTCGTCGGCCAACATGGTCGATGAAATTACCAGGCCACGGTGGCATGTATTTTCGTCGGCCCACTAAAAACCGATGAAATTAGGCTATTTTCGTCGGTGCCGACGAAATTACTTCGATATTTTCATCCTAACTAGTTTCGTAAAAAAAAAATTCGTCGGCACGCCGACGAAAATATGTTAAGTTTGTGGATTTTGGTCTATTTTCGTGGGTTTTTGGCCCACGAAAAATTAGTCTTTTCTTGTAGTAACATTTTGGCACGCCCGGTGGGACCCCACCTTCATCGTGATGAGAAGTCAAGAAGGTGTATATCTTTATAAGCAAACGGAAAAATTGGCTCATCTAAAAAAAAGATTATTCTGCTCGAAGGGCAGGAAGAGACGAATTACTATCTACAACAGCCGACGATGGGACCCGAAGAATAAGCAACAACGGTAGCGTCAGCTTGTGATGAAGAAATTGTTGAAGAAAGACCTCACAAATACGCCTACGCAGAGGAAGAGTGGGCATATCGCTCGGCCGATAAGTACAAGCGCAGATATAGTTCATGGCCGAGTAACCCTGCTGGATGCTTAAATCACCCATAAAAGTATGGGACAAGCTCACTAAGGTATGCATGGTGTATCTTTGAAGATGGATTCGCAAGTCTAGCCCATGATGAAAACCAATTTATTCGCGAAGCTGGTTCAGCCTGCAGGGATGGGCCACACAAAAACAAACGCCTAGGCCACATACGGATTTCGTTTTGGACGTTCTACATGTGGATGGAAAGCTAAGGAGATAAACTTTCCAACCCAACAAGAATCACATCCAATTACGCTCGAAGTCGATGGTAATTAGGAAAACAGTGGGAAGCTGCTACATAGGCATCGGCTAATATTTAGATATTATTTTGTCAGTTCATCCTCACAAGGTGTGCAAGCAATGCTTGAGCGTCAACGAGGTAGCCGATCAAGACCATTGGCTCCTAACATACAAGGGCAAGCAATGTTTGTGTGGTAGAACCTGAGGCCAGTCCACGTGTCGGCCGATAGTGGAGCACATACTTTTTCAGTATACCAAGGATTCTCGCTTTGGGGGCACTATGACCTGCCTCAAGATTATGCTCACTACATATCCTACCTCATCAGTCGGATTCTCACGATCCAGCTCTCCTCACACTGCACTTCACCTTGTATGAGGACACCAAGACTACCTATAAGACGTACAAGGCAAGTGCTCAGAAGGTGTGTCCCTTGAGACGGGCACCACTAGAGGTTTTGAGGACTGCGTCTCCCCCACGTCCATTAGAGATAGTACTTGAGACAGGGAGCTACAACTGCTGGTGTGGCGAGTGCGGATGACACCTCTTCATATGATGAGCGTCAGCGACCCCTGTCACCTCTACCTCATGACCATGAGGCAGGTGGCTCGCGTGACCCTCCACCACCTCCTCCTCCACCGCAGGTTATAGCTGCCTAGGTAGCCACAGCTTCAGACATTGCTTCTATGCTTCAAGCTATGATGGCACAGCAGCAGCGCAGTTGAACAGCTTATACAGCAGCAGCAGATGCAACAGAGGAGTGATGATCAGTTTGCCATCCTTCAGCAGCAGTAGTCAGAGCAGCAGACAAGTATCCTAGAGACCGTGCACACTCTTGTGGCAGAGCTCAAGACTGATAGACAGTGGCAGATTGCTTCACTTCATTAGGCGTTTCAGGTTCCTCCTCAACTGCCCTCAGTCACTCAATCCCTACCCGCTACTGATAGGAGCCTTGAGCCCGCTCATGACTATCGGCACACTCAGCACTTCACCCATAGATTTCAGATATTCTGCATTGCTTGGGAGTTCTTTTAGGATGAAGATCAGTCAGTTACTGGCACGTTCACTACAGTTTGACACGTCGCCTCTGTCTCTCCCAGATCTGCCCTCAACAGTGCCTCCAGTTCAGGACACCCAGGTCTTGACTTCAGGGCAGCCACCTGTCATAGGCGCCACTTCTCAGTCAGAGCCTGAGTCGTCAGCACCAGAGTCATTTGTGCCTGCACCCGAGATCCTTGCTGCCTCTCAGTCAACAGAGCCGAGCTTTCACTCTACCTCTACGACTTGCTCGACGACTGATGCTACAACACCGGCCATCATGACGACGACAGCTACTCCTTCCATCACTACCTCGCTTGCAGCTCCGAGTGCTACACCTTAAGATATCGATTGGGCAGTTGACGATGCCGCTATAGATTCCAACGATGATGCCTCCCTCGACCACTATGTTCTGGTTGCTACTCGCGGTCTTCGTCTGGGTCCCCCCCTCCGTCGAGCTCTTAGGCCTCCCCTTGTTTGTGCTTGATGCCAAAGGAGGAGAGTTATCTTTAGGGGGAGAGTGAGTAGATCTAGGGGAATTAGTATTGAGTTAGCGGTGTTTAGCAAGTTAGGGGGAGCTATGAGAGTTGATCTTTTTGATGTATAGCTAGGCCCCAGCTAGATGTTTATTTTGTAAGTTAACTCAGACATGGCATTTGGATTTTGTGTATGACTCTTATTCACCATGTCTATGGATCTTTTGGTTATGGATGCTTGTGTGCTTTAAATTCATGTCATTTATTTTGAGCATTGTACCTTCGTGCATTTACTTTCAACCTCTACTCTTGTGTTGTCATCAATCACCAAAAAGGGGGAGATTGTGAGAAACCTGACCCTAAGAGGTAGAGGTTTCGGTGATTAATGACAATTTAACATTGTTACTAATAAGTTCATGACATGAAGGGACAATATATATAATCGTGCTCATTTTCAAGAAGGACGGCTTATGGGTTGATCGAGCTAAGCTAAAAGATCAAGGATTGATAGCTCTAGGTGTCATAAAGTCCAAAGAAGGGCACATAGGGGTTATTTTCTAGTTTCTAGATATGTTGTACTATCAAGGGGTTGAGGTGAGCAGCTTGAGCAACTTCCATTCAAAGTTCTACTCGATTTTGAGTGCATCTTAGTCCTAAAGCTCAAACATACTAAAATGTGCTAAAACGCACTCACTTTTTCAGTTATGATCAAAAGAAACTCCCTCAAACTATCTCATATTCAAAATGGTTCAAAACAACACTTTAGTGTGCATCGGACCGTCCAATGGTACCGTTCGATGCACCATTGGACCAGTTAGACAGGGGGAGCACCTCAGCCGGTTCCAGCGCGTTTCGACATATCGGTCCATCCGATGGTGTCACCATCGGACCTTCCAATGGTCCACCGGACCGATTGGATAGGGAGCCATGTCACTACCGTTTTTGGGCGTTAACATTCATCGGACCGTCCGATAGTCTTTGGGCAATGGTGCAAAAACGAGGTGTTCTTGCAAGTTCTATGTGTAACTCAGTGGGCACCATGACCTCTAAATGACTGCCGCACTCATGTATTCAAAACTGCCCTAAGCGGCAGCATGTTCAGTTTGGCCTATGTTGAGTCCTCCTTAAAGGCTCGAACCATGTAGTCAAAACCAGAAAGGCATTGCTTCTACGTGCCCGTATTTAGTTTCATCCATTAAGTTTTAATACTTACATCCAAGGAGGCTAGCGCGGTCACGCGGTTGACCGTCCTAGCTATCTAAACCCTTGCGACATTCAGTTTTCGACTCTCTCAATTTTAGTGACCATCTGCATGAACGAGGCCAATGGCGTTTTGCCCAACAACTTTAGTGCAATAGA